>OX465560.1:17481615-18933569 GCA_950022955.1 Xestia ashworthii
TATACGGTTGTGAGCTTGTGGCAGAGCGCTGAAGATGACTTTTTGTATGAGTTTGTTAGAGCAGATTTAACTGGATACCTACACTAAAGAAGACAAGTAGATACCTACTTATGCTTACGTCCAAGTGTTACCAAACCAGACCCGGTCAAACAAAAAAAATCTTGAACTTGTAATAGAAGCAGAGTAGCAATCCTAGTGATTGCGATACCTATTGTCGACAAAAACTCCTGTTCCTTCCAATATCTGAGCGTCTGAGTGTTCGATCGAACATGATAAATCTCCTGCTACACTTACCTCACTTACCAGGGGGGTAACCATGACGTCTTAAAGCAAGATTGTTTTAATCTTATTCCAGAGTGGGAAAGAGACGGAGCTATAGAGAACGTCTAGCGCCATCTCTTTCTCACTCTGGAATAAGATTAAAACAATCTTGCTTTAAGACGTCATGGTTACCCCCCTGCTACGCTACGAGGGCTTTGATTCGCGGATATTGCTACAAACAACGAACGCCTACGAGCTGTGATTTCCTGGTATTTGTTGTAAATTTCCAGTGTAAAAAGGCGTATCTGCATGCTAGCAAAGAAGTATCCAAGATTTTTAGTGTAATTTCTGCATATTTTGTTGCTTATTCTGTCACGGGACGTTGTACAAAAATGTTACCTACTATTTTATCCTTTGCAGATATTATTTTTACTTTAAAACGACTTCAAGCAGGAGAATTTTCGCCAAAAAAGCAGGTGTAGGTAGGACACCTTCCAATATTATTTTACACGATATTTTGGTAACGTGATCTTGGATTAATTAATTACATTTATGGTCGTTGTAGTAAACAGCAAACAGGGAGGCATCCACAAAATTCCGTACGGTTTTCAGCGGATATATACCTACGGACGCGACGCGCGACGCGGCAATACACTACCAGTCATGGTGGCCTAGTATTCGTTGTAAATTACTAGACTAAAAAGACGTAAATGGGAATTTAGTTATGAACTTAAATGTAATCTAGATGGCGTTCGTTGCCGACGTTTTTTGTTCTGTGGTGACCATAACCAGTTCTTTTTTTTAGAGAAATATTCATACAAATTGTTAATTGAGATTTTCTATTAGATTAATTTTGTTGCAGGTATTTAAGTCTAAGAAAATAAAAATGAAATATGCGCCTCATAAAATTATGACAGGTTATTTTATTCATGGAAATACCATATGGTTCCTGAATAATTCAAAAGGTTGTTGAAACAGTTAAAAACATAATAACCATCCAGTCAAAGAAGTGCAGCGGGCAAAGTAACCTCCATTCCAAATGTGACTGAAATACCAGGCGCTCAGCAACAAAGAGCGGTGGCCGGCGCGCCGAGCTGTGTCGCATTAGCAAGGCGGCACCTACATAATTTAGTTATAATGACGGCTCGTCGTTACCTCCCGGGCCATTAGGTGCCGACTACCTACGTCGGCGTCGCGTCGCGCGTCGTGTGAATCCGCGCGATATATCTTTGGCACGTTGCTACATACCTAGTAACTATATGTACGTTGCGTCGAAATATATATTAATACGTACTTGGTTTCAGGTTTACTATATATTTGTGTAGGTACTTACAACGCGTTGTTTGGGTGTCAAATGTGTTGACTGACGGCTGGCGCGCCGCGACTCGTTCAGTGAATTTGTAATATTGACGATAAAGCTTTATGACTTCTTAAGCTTATATCCTTTAAATTTATATTCTGGATATCATTAAAAAGTAGGTAAGACGCCGTTACGTAGTACGTGTACCTACATTACTTTGGCTCCAGGCTTGTTAACTGAAAAAATCTAATTAGTCCGTCACTTAGATTATCAAAAAATATTTGACCCGTATTTTTTCTTTTGTCACATAAACCAAAATTGACGAAGATACCTACGACGCTTTTAAAATTCCCAATACGTCACTGTTCGGTATCATTCTTAGTGAGTTGATACCGAACAGTGACGTCACGAGCCCCCACTCCGAGTTTTGATGCGTTTTATCTTTGTCAATATTCGTTGATTTACAAAAACAAAAAATACGTGTCCATTATTTTCCAATACTCTAATTGACGGACTAAATAGATTTACAATTTATTGATGGTGGAAACAAGCCTATTATGGCGATAACATCCAAGGCACATCAGAGCAGGCTGTTCTTATCTCCCCCGCAATTTAGTAAGAAAAAAGCTTTCAAAATATCCAGTCTCGTACCTACAGACGTGCTTAAGTAGACATCTGTCAGATGATCACGGCACCCGCCCGGCAGCGTGACAAAGTCACGGCTTTCGGTAAAAATGCGGCGCGAAGCGAGATTCTGCAATATTTGAAGCGCGCGGACGCCTCGGGAAAGGCGGCAGTCAGCCGCGCGCGGAAACCGGCAGAAGTTGGTAAGCGGAATAATAATTACTTGACAGCGGGTAGGTTTAAATTGGTTGATTTGAACAAAGAACGGCTTTGTTGGAATCTTGGTAGCTAATACCAGGTGAAAATGAAGAAACAAAATAAATATCCAATAACATTTTTTTAACTCATAAATTCCAACGTTGCATTCTATTATTGAATACAAAAATAGTGATGTTCCATACGAGTAAATTCCATCATTCACCGTCGTACTAACTCACAAAATCGAGTAAAACATTATCGATTGTAGCGTGGAACTGGGACATAACAAGTGGTACGTACTCCTAAACAGTTTAAGGCGCTACCCCAGGCAAAATTAGCAACTCCATTTGTGGTGATTCAAACTACGTTTGAAATACTATTAGAATAAAGTTCTAATCAGCATGCACTACAAAGTGGTTTTTACGTCAGTCACTGCGGGTCGAATTGTGCGAAATTAGTGATTTTTATTCTTTATAAAATCAAATTTCCGTCTTTTGAAAAAAAAAATAACTAGCATTATGTTCATTATTAAATTGTCTATCCATTAGTAAAGAAGCAAATCAAAATAATGTTAACTTTACGAGAAGAAGCATGTTATAAATATTTTTTTCTCATTTTTGTGGTTTCATTGTGAGGGGATTTATTACACATTATGAGACTTAAAATAAAAAATAAAACCACCACTTTGCAGTCTAAGAATATGTAGAAATTTAATGTATTTTTATTTCTTGGTATTTCTTTTGGATAAAGAGGAGTTGGCTCCAAAAAACTGCACAAAAAACGGCTTTTGCTTGGGGTAGCGCCTTAATCGCCGACATCGCTCCGTGATACCTCCCCTCTGTATTTTTCCGACCACTTGCTCCCCTGTTCATCCCTCGCTGAACGGACACTCAACATGACTTAGGTACTTTTGTTTTTGGATCTATGTGTACCTACTTAAATATTTTGGAGCTAGGAGTAGCAAAGGAGGTTGAAGGATTAACTTGTTTTTTTTTTTGTGGAAAGTTGTTTCCTATCTGAAGTCTGTCTGACAAGCATGCAATATCTTAGAATCGTTGTCTACTCTATACTTGACATTTACTTTCTGAACCGAATATCATATGCCTAGGCTTGTTTTCATCTATGTTGGGGTTGACGTCCAGCCAGTCTCACCGGATTTAGCTGAATACCAGTATTTTACATTGCTAACCCAATAATACCTATACCTAAATAATATGACACCCCTTGTAAGACTACTGGTTGTCAGATTTTTGGGCCATTGACTACCTGTCACGCTATTTTTTAAATCTACGTCATAATAAAATACAATCTGCTTCATAGACAGTATAAATATGGCGAAACAGGAAGAGAAGAAGCTTAATGTTTTTAAAATTTCACGCTATTTGCTGCCGGGAGGTGAGCAGGCGAAGAAATTATAATGCTGTATTGTCGAGACACTCGGCGGATTTCCGCCTTTTCGTCCGTCGGGTCGTGGTGAGGTCATAGTGGTAAGCGATGCGGGGATAGGGAAGCAGTATAATTTGTGAAGATGGAATTATATGTAGTTTAAATCCTACTCTTACTATCTTACTGATCCTACTTCCTAATAATAAAGCTCGTAATATTATAAATGCGAAAGTTTGTTAGTATGGATGTTTGTAGATCTTTCACGCAAAAACTATTGGATGGATTTGGATGAAATTTTGCACACAGATAGTAGGTACCGAGATGAAAGTATCATAAATGTTAATCCAGGTTTACTAGATCCCATGGGACAATATCAAACTTCGGGCGGGCGAAGCTGCTGGCAAAGCAATTTTGGGGGTAAAGCACCAGTAAGATTTGGGCATCGGTGTTGCAGTGCAAGTAAATGTGAAGCTAAATCTCAAGGCCATCTCAACGTCGATTTTCCAAGTAGTAATTACTTAGCTCAATTTTGGTCGAACGTGGGTCGAACCATGCGTGTCACATAAGTAATATCTATCATGTTTTCGGAAACATTATGTTTTCACAAATGTTTTCTTATCTTCCCTTAGAACTTGCTTAGAACTCTCAATAGGATTTCATCTATAACGGTACAAATGAAACAGGATTCGGCCGATTGGGGTCCTGCCTGCTCTAACATTAGCAAAATAACTATAAACATCAACTGCATTCCCCGCCTCGCCTACCAGCATACCATAAACCTCACGCCGTAATGGCGCTTCGGGCACGCCATCTCGCGGCGCCTCCCGCCCCGCTCATTATCCGCGCCACTTTCCCTCCACTGCGTTGATTGATTGATTCATTCGCACGGCCCGTAACGATAAGTGTTCAGTTTAGCTTGTTATCAACTCTGCGACCCTAGTAATTTGGCGTTGATTGTGGTGTGTGACGTTATCGGTACGCGCACCGGTAGTATCAAGGCGGGTGCTGATTAGGCTTGGAATATCAACAATCGGGTAAGCTAAGTTGCATGCATCCATCATGCAACTTAGTACAAAACACAAAATCTAAGCTGAGACGAAAACTGAATTTTGTCTCAGCTAAGATTTCGTCAGTCCTCTTTGATGGCTATTCGTCTAAATACAAGAGATATACCTACCTACCAAAAAAATAGCCAATATTTTATTGCTTAGGTACACCAAATATCTTTCAAATTTATACCCAATGGAGTAAAAAGAAAAAGGTTAAAAATGAAACAAAATTCAAACTTGCAACTCTAATTCGATTAAAGGTTCAATCAATTCATTTAAACATTTTGTAATCGATTACAAAGTTAATAAAAGTAAGTTGACCTGTTTTCTATTTTCCCGAAAAACAGGTCAATTGTGTACTCGACGGAGTTTATTGCACACTCCGTTTATCCTTACGTGCAGAGTCAATAGCACAGATTTTCCAAACTCGTGAAACATTTCAGAATTAGCGACTTTAGGAAAAACAAACAGTCTATGGTACCTACCTTATCGGTGACAGCCATTAATGTCCACCAACCCCCTAAAAATTCTACAGTCCTGGTACAAAAATGGAAAACGCGACATTTGTTTACGGACGACCAAAAATCCATCTGTTGAAAACATCTTTACGCCTGTTATTTATGAGGGTCTGGTACTATAGTGATGTGGTTGGTTTACGATGGTGAATTGTTACCGCTTTATGGCTGATACCGTGGTCTGCCAACGCCATGGTTTTATCTTATGGTGCTGTTAAAGTGCGCCGTTATTGGTCTGACGATTTTATGAATATGTTTTCGTAAATGATACGGGTGGAAGAAGTGATTGGGGGACACGAAATGTTAAAGGCGCGTTCCAAATTCCAATCTGAAATGAAATAAGTAATTATTATTGGAATTTACGATATTATAGGTATGTTTGTGTGATTGTGGACGCCATGTTCGATTGATAGTTGGCCCTTTATTAATCTTATTTTCCGTAAGTTATTATGTAGGCAAATCCTAAAAATATTATCAGCCAGTGTGAATGGGTGTGGTGATTAAGTATTATTCCACAAATCACCGGATACAATCTGTGATATCCGAAATAGCTTCATTTAAAACGCAATCAAGAATCAAGATAGTGTAACGTGACCATAGATCGCAAGACAGATCAGCCCCCGAGGCTTCCCGAGTCCCCCGAATCACCCCGAGGCTGAGGATCGCTCGCGATAATTAGAAGCGGCGGATAATTACGTGACGATGAGGCCTGCCTGCTCGAATAATGAATGTGTGGGCGACATTGTGCGGCTGTCGAGGTCGCGACACATTGCCTGTAGCTGTAGCAATCAAGAAGGCGGTTACTACTAAATAAGCCATGATATTATTTCGCGAACGCATAGGTAGGTACGAGTCTAAAGAAAATCCTGTAAAAAATCCTTGTGAAACTTAAAATGTTGGGTTCTAAAACTATTTTGAAAGTTTAGCCTACTAACGAATACGCAAAATACCTAGGTACTTAACTGTTTTTTGTGCCAGGCCCAAACACATGTTTGATTCTGCCATGTTTTACAACCTGTTGTTATACCTATTTTGAATTCCAAAAAAACAAATGCCTGCCTGCCAATAAGAAAGAGAAAATGCAAATATTATCTTAAAATACCTACGTTTCCGAGACAATTGAAATCGAAATCCGATTCAATGTGTAACGACAGCACTCGATTCCAAAATTCGATAGTGTCAGATTCCCTCCGTGCTCTAATTACGCGTCATCAGCGTCGCCGCCTGCATGCGCCGGCCGAGACCGGCCCGTAGTCTCTGACATGCCAGATTATTACCATTGGCACTCTTAGAGCCACACAAATAAGGTTGGATTTCGCCCGTCACAGCTGCACGATATATTTGCAGAATCGTAATTACCGACCGCTAGTGCAATGCCGCTAGCTTGTAATTTATGATAGCCTGGTAGCGCCGCGCCGGTAAATGTCGTCACCGGTCGGAGTGGTCAGTTTTTTTTATACAGGAAAACGTTTTTCTCGATAAGATTAACTTTTTATGCTAAAAATGGATGGCTTCGTATTTTACTACAGCTGTTTACTGGCGAGCATTTTCAGTTGGGTGGGTTCGGTGTTTTGGTGATGATATCTTGCTTTAGACTAAAACTTGATAAGTAGGTACTTAACAACATAAGTAGTTTTGCCCACTGATTCAGTATTCTAGAAGCTGGGATATCACCAAAGAAGAGTAAGGTTTTGCAGACCTAAGGGCCAACTCACACCGAGAGAGCGGCGAAGGGCAGCGAAGCGCGGAGTCCAGGCAGTCGCACGGCTCCGTTTATAGAATTCGCCGGAATTCCCGCGGGGCCGCGGGCATCCGCGCGACTGGTTCGAGTTTCTCATGCGATATTAAGTATTATAGTATTGAAAATAAAGTAAAAATTCATATGACACGGAAACTGCGCTCCGCTTCGCTGCGCTTCGACGCTCTTTTGGTGTGAGTTGAGCCTTAGAAAAGATCGAAGTCAATATAAAATTATCAGAAACAAATTCATAGAATTTAAGCATACATTTTATCTCACTACAAAACAGTTAACGCAACTTCAAGTAATATAGACGCGACACGGGCCAACATCTCAACCTCAACAAGTAGCAACAAGAGCTAGTGCAATAAATAAAGCACGAATTAAATAAAGCGTCGTTGGCTAAAATAAATAAAAATGAAGTCGGCGGGTGTTCCGTTGGCGCGCGACTCCGCTTCAGACGCATTGTTCTTGTGGCGCCGTGTCGCGAAGAGGCGGACTGGCTGGATGTGACCGCAATGCAAGGCGCGAAATTATTTTGTGAATAAACTTGTTTGAAATTGGAATAAATTGCAGCTTTTGTTTTCTTTTAACTTTTGAATAGGCTGCGATTGCTGCGAACAATCTATCAGTCTACACAACAAAACCACAGTTGACAGTTGCAGTTAGGGTTGCCATCACGGTATTGACGATTCCAGGCAAAAACTTGCATTTGGACATCCCGGAAAACTAAATCCAATTGAAATAAAAAATATCACGAAACTAACAGTATACCCATGGTAATAGTGAGTGCGTGAATCCAAACAAGAATTGAAATTGCAACTTGCAGTAGAGGCGTTCGGTAGACGACTTCTTTTCAGCACCAGAGTTAACTAGGATTAGGGACTACGCACACTTATTCAGCGCGTACCTGTACGCGTCTCATACAAAATCGTTGTTTTCTATGGGCATAAGCTGAATAGAGCTAGTGTGCGTAGTCCCTTATGGTGGATACCTACGGATGCACTTTGAACCAAGGTTTGTTTTAATTTATTAATCTGATGTTATTCGTCATTTGCATCAGGTCATATTTTTGCTATACTTACATAAAAAATCGACTCATGCAATGCAGTCCATAAAGTTCAGGAAAAAGATAAGATTCAACGAATAAAGTAAGAAAATTTTATGACGATTGATAAAAATTGGGTTCAAACGGTATTTTTAATTGTGTGTATAAGAAAAAAGTGCAGTAAGTATAAAATCGTTTACGCCCCCGGATCATGGCGCCCAAATGTGCCACACGCCATGCACACACGCTGTCTGCAGGCTTGGTTTCTCCTGAAAAAAACGTGACCCGGTTTTAATCGGAAACTTTTAGAAACCCCGCCCGAACGGCCTCCAGACGGCCTACGAACTAAGACAAGTCTGGGGAAACCCGGAGAGATGGCAACCCTAGTTGCAATGCAAGTAATGTAAAGGTAGCTGACATCGCCCTACAGTAAAGATCGTGTCCAATTTTGGTGACAACCGTCATAATAATATCAGTCATTCACTACCGATACATTATGTAGTTTTATGTGTTATTAACTTCAAGTTGGTATTTTGATCATGAGCAGATACAGGCATCAGTCACAATATTTTATTTCAGGCTTGGTCGCGGACTGTTCAACCAAGTTCCGATCAATGTAGGTAGTACAATTTTGCGCCACGGGAGTATTTCCCTACCCTTAGATTTATTTATTTATTTGTACAACGCTTCCGTCTGTCCGTTCGGTAAACTGTGAGCATCGCCTACGTCAAGGCAAAGCAATTATTTTGGCACTTTATGTTCAATGTTCTTGGCGACCCGATTGGCGTAGTGGTAGTGACACTGCCTTACGTTCTTAGGGTCCTGGGTTCGAATCCCGGTAGGAGCAAATGTATGTGTGATGAACACGGACATTTGTTTCCGAGTCATGGATGTTTATATGTATAATAAGTATGTATTTACAAACAAAAAAGTATATATGTAGTATATCAACTATCTAGTGTCCACGACACAAGCTTTGCTTAGTGTGGCACTAGGTGGCGCTGTGTGTTAATGTCCAGCGATATTTTATTTTATTTTTATTTTATAAAATGTTCTCAGAATTTATAATTATTTAGAATACAAAACGAAAACACAGGAAACTATGGCGCCTGCAACGCATATAATTATAGTGATGGACCGTATACGTTCCGCTAAGCAATGTGGAACAACCGCTGCATCGCTTTCTAGTAAAGTTTACCACACCCCATAACCAGGCTATCATGTTCTGTAAGAAGGAATATGCCTTATGTTATGCCGTTATGCCACTTAAATAGATGTCACAAGTCTTCAAAATTTTGGGTTCAAAGTTGTTTCTCGGTAATTTGTACCTCTAGATAAAAACGTACCGCGTTGCGGCTACTGCTGAATACTGGTAGGTTTGCGCGTCAATGTACTTGTATCTCCCGGGCCCCCGAAACGTGGGTAAAGTAGTAACAATGGGTTTTTAGTCGGTTCGAGTCCGACATAACCCACTGCTCGCCTCAAACGGATGGGACATTAGGAATTTACCACTCAAAAAAAGAAGGCTTTTCCGACCAATCTTTCTGTCATGACACATTTGTTTCGTTTGAAAATAGGAACCTAGCTATAATATTTGAGTTTGATTGGAAACCGATATAATGTGAGACAGCTCATTATATTCAATGGTTGACCTTTTCTAAGCCATCAATAAATTGTCCTTATCTAAGAGGTGCGCCTAAGTTCTTGGCTACGACTTTAATTAAGACTGGGCTAGCCGTATTGTTCTGAAATTAACAATAATGCATAGACTGGCACGCTGTTTGGTCAAATTGATCGTACCCAAAATTCTTAGGTAATCAAATTGAATTCCTTCAGCATTTCAGTCCAGGACATTAACTTATTTCTAGACTTGAAGCGATCGATTATTTGACCTTTAGATTATTTCACGAAGATCCTTAATGTATTGGCTACCCTTTGCACCGTATACATAGAATTATCTTCCAAAATCAAGGCAAAACGCCAATATCTAGCCCCCTGTCACTCATGGGAATCACTCGCCAACTTTATATGTATTTATGTGTACAATGTTTCCCGGTGGCACCTCTGCCAATCTCTCGGGGTTATTAGGCGCGACGCCGCCGCGCCGGTTATGCAATGTACTAAATTGAATTTGCCCCAAAACACGCCACGCGCTTCCAGCGAAATTGCACCCACGAACACCGGTGGCGCGGGCAATTGCGAGAAAGCGCGGGCAACGGGCTGACGAGAAGGGGCGAGCACGGAGTACGCGGGCGGCAGAGGCGGGAACAAGTGCGTCATTAGCGTCGAGTGCTACTTGTAACGCGAACGCCTGCCGGGCGCGCCGGTGAAATTTATCGGGAGTTATATAACTCCTGCAAGTTATGTACGCTTGGTATCCGCCAGTAATTATCAATTAATATAGTGGAATATCTTCACATCATTAATTTAATGAGGGGCGAAGGAAGTGGTAGTTTAACCGTAGGGAGAGTAGTTTGAGAGCATAAACTTAAAACCGCACTGAATTAACGCTTACTTTAAAAGAACTGCCGAAACTGAAGCTGAAATGCAATTAGGTACCATCTGAAGATTCTAATGAAGCTCTTCCTTAGAAAGTTATACCAAAAGATGAGAAGATAGAGAGATATCGCCTTAAAAACTGAGGAAAAGTCAAACAAGCAAGCCTTGCTGTTAAATAAAAGGAGTTATTAATTATGAACACCAGTAATTTTCAACCAACAGTAACATAAATATACCTGCACTCATTTTTTCCAACACAGAACTGCCAATTACCAAAATTGTTCGGACATTCGCTTTATAACTAAGTTTTGACGCTGCAACTGGCATGGCCGGCGCGTTCAGTTACCGAACATATCGCTTATACAAATATACCTATGTGCATATACAATGTATATTAAGTAGGTAGGTACTGTATCTATCTGCGTACTTTTATGGTTGGCCTGCCAGCCTGTGTCGTACAAAGCAAATTGTAGGTGAGATTGGGACAGACCTTTTTTTTGTAGTACAGCAAAACTGCTACCTTAACGAAAACTGACAGTTTAGTTTTTAGTTTTTTTAGTTAAGTACTTAAGTTTTCATTTTTTCATCAGTCGTTCGTCCTGCGAACAAAAAACTGACCTTGAATTGTTTTACATAATCCACCTAATTGATCCTGCACTGCACCCCAAAAATTGCATAACGTACTTTTCCAATAATAGCGCAGAATTATGAGGAATTCGTAATATTAATAATAATAATAATTATCGTTAATATTTGAATACATGTGTTTGAAAATTTTTTGACAAGTTAATAAAGACACAATGAATATTGTCGAAACATCAAAATGAATAAGCATTGTGAATGCGAGTGTATAACGCAAAACCCCACTGCTGGCTTTATTCAGAAAACACAATACCGAACTTGTAATCAATAAACGTATTACAATTTCACCGAAAATGCGGCTTTATTTCAAATAGTACAACTATTATGTAACCCGTTAATTCCAGTATTATGTATGCACGCTACAACTGACGACCGCTGAACAGGTGATGTGTGAGAACATGTACAGCGGGCTGTACATAGCTGTACTTATATGTATTATGCATTGTATCGTATGTGTCCCACTCCATAGCGTGTGACACATGGAGGTAGTTGATGCGGGCCGCATTTGAAAGCCACTAAGCAGATTGGTAGCAGAAGTTTCATCCTTCTAAGTTTATCTGTACTTAAGTGTAAATCTAGGGACAGTAGGGACCTAGAGAAGTTAAGGGTCGCATGACATCTAACAGCACGAAATGCATTTTCCCTGACTCACGCAGAAATAGAGCGTGCTGATCTATGACATTTATAGATATAATAGAAGCATTGTAGAAAACTAAATGTAGTAAGGCACTTCAGAGTCATATTAAAAATCCGCTTCTTTTAAAGTAGCAGCACGTTAAGGAAGACAGTATTAATCATTCCATCTATAACGCTATACAGACAAGATAATCTTGAAAAAACCACCAGTCTTTCAAGACAGCAGCAAGCAAAACGGGCAGTCAAACTGACAGTTTTTATTGAGAAAAACAGAACGAATTTACGACCTCTCCAAACAAATAATAATATTCAAAAGTGCCAGTGACCCTTGGGGTCATATTATTTCAAGTGCTTCGTCCACAAGCTGGTTACATTCCTACTATTTCAGCACATTTGAGCACTTCTGACTTGGCACTTTTGATATTATTATCTGTTTGGTAAAGTCGTAAATTCGTTCTGTTTTCTTCAATAAAAACCGTCAGTTTGACTGCCCGCGTCAAACTGCGATCTTGAAAGACTGTTAGTTTTTCAACTGCTAACGAGCAATAGTACTTCTGTAACAATATTGCGTGGTACTGTCCCGTGCGGTAGGTACTGGCCAGTAGGCACGGTCGCGCGCGCGGTCACCTGAGTTTGCGCCACCGCGCCAGTTTGCGACTTGTCGCGCGCGCCCGTAAATCGCCCTCGGCATGCGATAGGGATGTGCTCATGTGGCCGTGACCGATTGTCGATATCGATAACTTTGTTTCATGCATTTTATCTGTTTAGTTTACTTTTTTTATAAACGTCGGCTACTGAATACAAAAATAGAACGAGGAAACAAATTATTTTAAATTATCAACCATTATTGAATTACTTAAACTTACTTAATAAGAGAAAGGGGTAAGTACCAACATTTACATTCCATGATTCCATTCCAACGTAGGTAGGTACTTTACTGAACTATGACTAAAGAAGTTAGAACAATCATCATCTGCCTAGCCTTTTCCCAACTATGTTGGGGTCGGCTTCCAGTCTACCCGGATGCAGCTGAATACCAGTATTTTACATGGAGCGACTGCCTATCTGACCTCCACAACCCAGTTAATACTGGGAAATACGATACCACTTGGTAAGACTGGTTGTCAGACTGTTTGGGCCACTGACTACCTGTAACGACTGTCCAAGATAAACAAATTAATGACCTTTCCGAGGCACGGAGGAAACTCGGTATGTGTGGTCACCCATCCACAGACCAACTTAGGCAAGCACGGCTTAACCTAACGATCGACCCGAGCGGCTTTTATTATTTAGCCACGAGCTCTTCCAAAGAAGTTAGAATAATACTGAAGAAAAATACGATATCAGCTGATAAAACTAACTTCAGGTATAATATCAGTTTCTTTTCGCAGCAAAAACTTAGTGGGTGGTAGAAGTTGGCGATATCGGGTTTTAGTTTCAGTTTATACAAGCTTCAGGGATTGATTTCTACTATGCGTGTAATGGAGCCGGACTTACATTTTTCTTAGACTTGAACTCTGTGGCATAAAATAAGTAACTACGCCTCTGGTTTTACGGATACTATTGTTTGCTTAAATTCTTCATAAACTTATAAGTTTTTACATAGGTATTGATTATGTTAATTTGTACTTCGTACTGGGAAATGTGGTAGAATCCCATACCGTTGGGTAATTTCGGAATAAAAAAGAATAATTAGGGCGTTAGGGCCTCCTTCACTTTCTGTTTATTAGAGCAAAAGTTATAACTTTTGCATTCAATTAACTATGAGAATAATTTTCAAACCATGCAGAGCTGATTGCCAGTGATTTTTCTTACACCAAAATTAAATACGTCTGCACCACGTGCATCATGCCGCATGCGTAGCACACAACGTTAGGTATTATTTTTATTTAGATTAATTTTATTTCTTTATTTTGCTAATATTAAGTAGGTATTTTGTATTTTCTTATATTATTGTGTGCATTTGTGCCAAATAAATGTAATTACAATCACGCGGTCATGCATTAAATCCAAAACCCGCAATACATTGTACTTGAATAAAAGTAGAACATTTCCTCTCAATATGTCACCAAGAATACTTTTATAGCAGCCAAACTTTAACTCCAAAAATCCGAACACGAGTCAAACAAATCCAGATATCGACGTGAACTGTGAACGTATCATGCACACAACTCCATTGTGGATTTAAAGGGGATTTTCACTGTCACAATCAACAAAGCCTCGGTTTTCGATGAGATATGTCCTTGTTATGTGGACAAGGAACTTCCAAGTGCGGACACTGACACCTGGAAACTTATAGGAGCATTATGATGTGTAGACGAAGATCTACATAGATCATTGTGGTGTTTAGACCACTGATTAATGAGTTAGATTAAACAGTAGTGATGAGCTATGTTGTCTTGGTCTTCAAGTTGTTGAACTAAGGTTTGATGGTGTTTGTAACAAGTAACTATGGTTTTACTTAGGGGTTTGGGAATTTTCGGTTTAAAGAAATTTACTTCTCATAAGAACATACAGTCCGCTTATAATGAGATACAAAGTAATACGTATGATAAAACAGTACAATACAAATTCCTCCGGAGTATTAGAAGTTATAATGTACAATTGTACATACATATTCCTTTAGCTTATTTTTAAATGTGTTCACGTTATTGCACTCTTTAATATCGCCCGGTAATCCATTGAATAAGCTCCTTCAAACAATATGGTCTTTCTACCGTAATTAGTGCGAACGCTGATGACTCCAAGTTTGTTTTTATATCTATTCCTCAGGTTATGTGACATTGTTTTTTTCTTTAGTTGTAATTATGTTAGTTTGTATTGAGTTCGAAGTTATGTTTTTAATAAGAATGCAGGTGTAGTAAATGTACTACACCTAAGGAAGTGGTGCAGTACTTGAAAGTGAAGACCAACTTCATTCTGCGGGTCGAAAGGTTGGAATCACGCCACAACATCAACTTTAGGTCATTTGTGGTTCGAAGTTCCAACCCAACATCTACAGACCTGATTGAAAGAGGACTTTTGGCCGCAGGGTGTCGTATATCGTCGCTTCCGAGGACGGTTACGCGACACCACGCAGCAAAACACGACGCCGATAACGCTGCGATTATTTAATAATTTCGTTTTCAAGCTTGTAACCGGCTAAGTGCGCGTGTGGACTCGCGCATTTATGTTTGCGTGCCATCCTAGTTGAGCCATTTTAAATTCAGTTTTGTTATTTTTTAAAGCGGCAACAGAAATACACACCCAGGAAGTTGTCACACTTTGGTTTTTACAGAATTATTTGGATGCAGAATACAGCATTTTACAGAAAGTGAGTCTTGCACTTACAGCTGAGAATATACTCTGACTGCTAACAATAAGGACTAGAAAAATTAGCAATATTTCAGTGTATTCAATATTTTAATTATCTAAGAAAATATGCTAGTTTTTTTGAGGTTAAGAAAAGAAGGGTGGATTGTGTGAGGAATTATATGTAAGAGAAACGGGAGAATGGAAGAAAAAACGTATGGTGCCGACCACAAATACAATAGGATAGGGGCAAAAAGATGATGATAAAAGAGGTTTACTATTACCAAACCAAGCGATAGAAATACATTTTCAAAATAAGCAGCAAGGGTGAGCAATCAGCAGCATAATTTACAGTCACTTAGCTGTAGGAAAACTCAGTCGATTGCTTTTAAGAAGGCAACGTTCAATAATTCAGTCAAAAACATAAGATTAACATAAGGATCAAACCCAAAATACAAGATCCGTAGCAACTGCGAAGATACTGGTAACCTCATTAAGGGTCGTAAGCGTAACGCTGTGTACTGTGTAGATACTGTGTCTGTCAGAATGATGTACTATGTACATGTATGTATATAGCAGACGATGTGTATAGTTGATGTAATATTAAATATCTGGTACAACACAAGTTTCGCCGTCGCACGTTCTACACGTAAGTACGGGACGGGATACTGTGCTCGGTGCAGGGTTGTGCAAGGACAAATAGGTAATGTATTGTATGTGATTTTTAGTAAAATATCGTTCAGTGTTTCTGGAGCCCTGGTACAGCCAGAAAGCGTTGCGGTAGACCTCGTAGGAGATGGCAAAACGAGCTGGATAAAAACAACGACAGTGGTTCACATAAGCTACAACAACAACAACGAACAACTGGATGTTATGGGGAAAAGAGAGGAGAGAAGAGAAATAGAAAAGAAGAGAGAAGAGCGGCCTTTGCCCAGCACTAGGATGACGCAGTCTAACAGAATCAGTATCGTTCAGTCTACCCGTCGTACCTATAAAGATATTCTGTAGGTTCGTACCAGTAGTTGGACTGGCAGGGACCAGTAAAGAAACTCCTAAAACTCAAAAACCAGTGCTAAAATTGTCGCTAAATTTAAACACAGGATAATTGATAAACTATCAATTTCATTTATTTTTCTCTGTAACAGGAGAAACTCTTCGTATTACTTAAAGAATTTTAAGGTGACTTTCCCTAACTGAAGTATGTTGTGCTAGAGATTGGCTCAATGAATTATAGCAACAGGTGGAATTCGGACACTCGACCTCTCAATCGTCTCTCCCAAGCTTGGGCGGCCGTCGCAATGGGTGATTCATTGTTTATTTAGTCTTCTTTCTTTAAATCAATAAACGTCTTTGCTGTGGTTATGGGCGTTGCACTTAATTATGTAAGTGTCATAATAATACCTGCCTAATACTGTAATAGTGAGTATAATCTGACCATAAAGAAGAATGATCTAATATATAGAAATCTCGTATCACAGTTTCTCCTCCGAAAAGGCTTGACCAATTTTCGTGTTTTTTTGTGTAAGTTTGGTAGGTCTGAGAAAAGGTCTTAGGCTATTTTTTATACCCCTAGTTGATGAAGGCGCGAGCCTAACGTAACCTATCATGTTTACTATTTTTGATCAAAATAAAACTATCAAAGTATTAATAAGTAATTAGTCAACAACCTAGTGACGCGCCAACCCTAAGTTTGTATTAGTACATAGCCGAGTGTAGTACATAACATATATGCATGGCGCCACTGGCATAATCACCGGTTCTCTCAATTTCACGAACCACCATTGTAAACCTGATCAAACATAGCATAACATCATCAAACGTAGGTTTTCAATAACAAACTAGGTAGGCTCAAATCGTGACGCTGATAATAACGGAATAAACACTAAGTACAAATCTTTTTGTTGGGTTTTCAGAAAACCCAACAAAAAGATATATTTATAGAGACTCTGGATTAATGTAGCCATATCGCACAACATTACTTTGCAAAGAACGCTGACCTATCAAGTTGGTATCTTACCGATTTTTAGGGATTTGGCTATATCGTCATAATTTTCGCATCCTACTTAAACTTAATAATATTATAAATGTGAAAGTTTGTGAGTATGTATGTAATGAAATGACATTTCATTAATTCAAATTAGCCGCGCTTCGCGCGTGTATAAGTTGTCTGTGGAAGTTGATAGGAGTGAGGCGTTATTGAATGGCGGATGATGTTCAGATAATTTTGTGCATTTAATTGTTATAAAAACTTGTAGAGAGATAAATGAAGGGACATAATTGAGGAGACGATATTAGTGAACTTTAAATGTCGTTTCTTTGTATTTTCAGGTGAGATAAAAGTATAATTGTCATAGTTGAACGATAATTTGTGGTAATATTGTAAAGGCATGTTAAATAAAACAAAACTTTGTATTTTCAGAGAAACAATTTGTGGTTTATTTTGAAATCCTCAATAATATTACTTATATGTATGTATGTATGTATGTATGGATGGATGGATAGATGTTTGTTACACTTTCACGCAAAAACAACTGAATATGAAATTTTCCACACAGATGGTTTACAACCTGGATTAACACATAGGATACACACTTTTTATCCCGGTAGTAAGATCCCATGGGACAATTTTGAAACTTCACGCGGGCGAAGCCGCTGGCAGAAGCTAGTTCTACAATAAAACAATTACACTAGTCTGACTTTACAAGTGAGCAGACAGATCCCTTCCACCGTCATTCAGCATTATTTTTACGAGACGGGTCCTTATTAAATTATACTTACCGCATAGTAATGTATATTATCATCTGACGTTACTAAACGAAAAATGACTGAACTAAGATATGATAGGCCAAATCCCTCATACTTCTCTATTACTCTTCCACTAGTCTTCTTCTTCATACTTCTCTATTAAGGCGCAGATACATGACTTTTAGTGATTTTAAATTGATCATCACGTCTTAACTTCTAGTCTAATTTCTTTGAAAAAAATATATGTTATACTAGACCATTTTTTTCATAATTTGATATGTGAAAATGTGAAGAAAGATTTTTATAACTTAGTGTACTTAATTAATTTGTGAAGTAATGTCTAACGCGGCAAAAAAACGATCATCAGGCAAAAACTATCGGGCGTATTTGCATGAAACTTAGATCATCTCAAAGACAATTTAATGCACTTTATATTAGTATACGGCTTTTATCCGTATTGTGTTTGATAAATCAAGGTGGGTTGTTTTTTCGAATAATCTTGGTGCGGGGCTCCTCGGGGCGACGCGACGGGCGGCAGTGTATCGCTGACCACTCTCACGCACGAGTATACGCTATTACTAAACTTCTCCCACTCGCTCAAGGTCGTTGGCGTGAGGTAGCCCCTTAAGTACTTGTCATCTCATCAGGCACCTCTTTTTTGCCACATTATCGTTAACACAGTCCATCTATCGTTTCTTTATTTTACCGCCCAATCATATACTATGCTAAAAGAAAGCACTTTTATCGCCAGTCACCCGACCATCTCTGATCTCCCAATTTGATAGCTAACCAGTATTAAAATGACCCCAACATAAAAAAAAACCTACATAACATGACAGCCCTGTGCTAAGTACATACTGTCGGCTGTATGTACTTATGTAGGTGTAACGCCGCCGACAGAATCACCTGGTCTCGCAATTTTACGACCAGCCCGCCGCGCCGCTTCCACCGCCTTTCACGAGCGTAGTGCTGCGACGAACAGCTTAGTTTATCGATATCCGGGACCGGGAATATTATTATTCCAAAGGAGGGATATTATTCTGATAAAGCAGCTAATGTGGGACAATAAATACAGATAAGAAAATTCAGCATTCGTTTTCATTAGGATAAGGATCAATCAATGTTACAATACTTATACAACAACAGCAATAATCAAACAATATCAACCTTAAATGAACTTGTAAGTACTTAAGTAAGTACATCTAAATCTAATCAAGCTGACAAAAAACCTGCCTACTAAACTATAATCTGTTGGAACATAAAATGTAAAATTATAAATACATTTTCATTACTCATAAGTACTCGGAAAGTAGGTCTGAAGTTGCCTGAGGAGCGGGTTGAAAGTAATACTTTTCAGCCCTAGGGAGAAACACTTTCAACAAAAAAACTAGTTCTATTTTCACATTTCAGCCTCTAAATTACAGCGCGATATAAAATTAAAATAACATGAAATTCAGAATTAATTTAAGAAAATATTTTTTTTAAATAACTCAGTTATAATTTAGTTACAAATATTTCTTTAAAAAACATACAAAACATTTACAATTTTTTCGGTGACGAAAGTGCAAAATAATGGCTGAATAGCCGGCCACTGAAAAAAAACAAAATAGGCCGTAGAAAGCCGAAATCCGATCTTCGTTTTTTTTCGAGTTGTTTCGTGTTTTTATTTTTATTTTCCTTGTATTCGTAATGAAAAGCACAGTGTTTACCTCGGGTTAAAGACTTATTTAGTCCCTCGAACTATTGGCGGCCCGTCTCGGTTCTGAATGAGTTACTTTCACCCCTAGGGTAACAATGTACTATTAAGTTTTCCATCTAGTTTCCAAAATATATTCTTTCATGACGTGTAAAAGTATTTGCAAAAACTATGAAATATACTATCAAATCCAATTCTATCGAAAATCGATACAATAAATGCTATCACCACCCCATCCCTCAACTTCAAGTGCGCTCGGGCCTGTGTCCCGGGCGCGCGGCGGCGGCGATGGAATTAAATCGCACGCACGACACTTCCGCCCCCGCCCCGTCGCGCCGCCACCCCCCTCATGGCGCTGTTGCTCCCGTCGCGGGCAGGGTTGGCAAGCGGCAGGAATAATTTATTTTTTGAATAATAAATATTTATGGTTTTGTTTTTTATTTATTTAAAGACAGTTCTACCAAGGCAGTTTCATAAGTGTGTGCGTAGTTTTGGTGCTGGAATTAGGAAACAAGTGCGTGTAGTTTATCTTCTGTCAAACCTATACAAAAACTTTACTGGTTCCAATTTCCAGAAATAGATATTAGATATGCTGTCTTTACAATCCTCCGTTATAGTATCTCCAGTTCTCCACACTTCACACGTTAGATTTGTTAGAAATCTAACACATGAAGAATTAACAAAAAGCGACACCTACGTAAATGAATGTCTAAAGTGTGCTAAGTATTGAATGTTCAACTGACGGCGCTGAACAGTAGAAAACGGGTGGAATTGTGGAAACGGGTGACTTGGCGGAAACGGATACCTAATAAAATAAAACTGTTTCATATTTGCATTGGTAAGAATGATTCTGCAAACACAAGCACGTAACTTAAAATATCTAAACAAAATAATAATAATTTAATTTCAAAACTTATTTTTGTGAACCCTATTTTGCCGGGGGCAAACCACGCGGGGACTCAAGTCGAGGTGACTGATGCTCGAGGCACATGTGTACACGGCCGCGTCACTTAGCTTACGTCATCTTATTACCTACACCGCCTTAGTTTTTCCTAATACATAAACCCTTTTCGAGCTCTGCGCGCCTGGTACTTTTGATTAGAAACTGTATTGTATATTGGCATTTGAAAAAGATCTAACTAACATAATGCTTGGTTCAGTTGAATTTGAAAGAGTATTTGAATTTGTTTTGTAGTTATTATTGCAGGTCAGAGTGTAATGAACTTTATTTTAAGCACTTTAACAGCCAATTGGTGTTGAAAAACAATGGGATCAATATAAGGAACGCATTCACGTGACCACGAACACCGTGGGCACGTGAATACGTGAATCCGTCTCAAATAATCGGACAAAGTTAGCAGTGCCATCTTTTTTTGGGATTTATAAATATTTCAAAGCCGTTTTATTCGTTTCAATAAAATTAAAGTCATTAGCCATAAGTAACCTGCAACCGAGCTCTGCTCGGGTGAAAATAGAGAAAGCGAAGTTTCCCAGATATGAGACCTAGCTGTAGTCCCCACCACGAGAAGCTATAATTTTTGTAAACACACATTCGGGTTCGCAACCTTTGGATCTACTTCAAAATAGCGGCCCAAATGCTTGTTCCAGTACCACAAAACATTAGGCTTGGGTCAAATACGTATGGCGTATGGCGGTGGCGCGGCGGGCGAGGTGAAGGCGCGGGCGTGGCGCCGCGGCGCCGGCGCCGCCGCGCCGCCGCCGCGCCGCAGAACAGGCGCGCTGACGGTGTCGGAATCATGCCGTGCTCTCTTAGAACATTGGAACCTGCTCGAAAATTTTGTACGGAAACTAGCGCCAGCTATCCTTGAGGATGAAAATTATTTACTGGTTGGGTTGCCACTTTATAACAGTGATAAGATTTAATTGAAAATAACAATTTTGATAAATTAGATAGAGAAACCATATTTATTTAATCTACACCAATCTAAGCAAATATAAAAAAATAAAAGAATTAAATCAATCAATGATAGAGACGTATTTTATTCATGGTTACTCTATCAACCATCTGTCACCAACTGACAACTGTCATAGCATGCAATAGAACAGCTATTTTGAGCAGACCGTCATTAGAACGTGTAGCCCGTTGAGAACTACCACTGACTTAGGATCGTAAGATCAAACCTCGGTCACGACACACTTTTTGTTTTTATTTTGTTAGATTTTGATTTAACCACCACGGATAGAGAGCGCTGCTTGTATGATGACGGAAATACGGTTGAGAGTACCGTCTATCTCATTATATATATATTGTAGTCTTTGGTCGGAATGGCGAGGCACGGGCGCATTCTAGTATTTAAAGTCTAAATAATGTCACGCATTTTCGCCGTCCCCGCCCTATGCATGCCACTGCTAACTGCGGGTGCGCGGAGGGCGAGGACATGGCGTCCGCGCGGTGCCCTCGCCACGCCATTTCAATATGTGTCGCGCCACACCTCTTCTATACATTTTGTAAATATTAAAGAAGTGGCGCCACGCCACCACCTATCCCGCGTCGCGCCACCGCCGTACGCCAGTCGTGTTTGTCCCGCGCCTTAGACAACAGAGCTTTACGAGTATATCGCTAAAATAATTATAACCTGACAAAATGAAATTGCTCGTTAGTTTCTAGAATTTGATAACAAATATTTCTTATTTATTACTGTGGGTACTAACCAGTTCTTTCTTCCAAAAAAAAAACAATCAATGCATTCATATTCTATTAGTTGATGAGATGAGAGAGATGCGTACAACTTTTGTTCTGCAATCTAATAGGTCACGAAATTGCTTAGAGACAGACCAATTTGTAGTTTAATCAACAAATTATCACTACGCGGACATATTGGCCTCCTAAATAAAACACGATAAGAAATTCAAATCGAATTCAACTATGTACTCGTTTGTTTATAAGTACCGTATAACAAGATGATGATAACTGGCTTGCGTAACTTTTTTTTTCTACGAAGTCGAAACGCGAATTTTGAAAATAACACTCCACTATCGGCTTGTGCGCCTAGTACATTTTTGAAAAAGTGTTTTGGTACCGCGATGTGGGCGATTTAATTTGAATACGCTATCGGCTTCGTGCGGTGCTGTATCTTCGATGATTTGAAACTTTAGTTTTAGGTTTTAGTACGAGTATGTTGTATTTTTTTACGGAAGTTTATTTTTAAGATAAACTAATTATTAGCAGAACGACTTTTTATCATACGTCTTTGAGTCTATCTTTGTCTAAACATAGTAAGTATTAGGTTTATAAGGATGGCCAGAGGGTTTCTCCTTATTTTTTTTTGTACTAATTAATTAGGAATTCAAAATTTCCATAAGATGTAAACAACAAATGCGCATTAATTCTCCAGCATTTTTTGTATTGAGCGACTTCATTCCCACTTTCCGGGAAATCTCCTTAGTCTCGTTTTGACCCACTATTTCTCCCTCCCATCCTACTCAAATCAAGGGGAAAGCCAAGTGACGGATGCCTCGGGCACAGATGTAGGTAGGTATGTAGATTAAAAAATAAATCGCGCTAGCTACTTACATTTGTACCAATTATATCAACATTGTTTAAGTATAGAAAATTCTATTCTATCTTTTTCTACCTAAATACACACGATATGACAGGAAACATAAGAAAACCACAGCAGGTGTACTGAAATACCCTGTTAACTTACACAAAACCCTGAAAAATTTCAATATTCTTTTCACAGATAATATCTCAGTATTTTCTTCAGAAACCGTGGATGATGATAAGCGTTGCTTGCTTACAGGATCACTAATTCAATAGTCTATGAGCAGCAGTCGACGTGTCTTATCGATAGTATCGATACGTGTCGATGTTCTCGGCACAACACTGGTTTGAAGCTCATTGGTGATACCGTGATAGATCTGATGGTTAGTGCTAAAAGTTCTTAGCGATGCTGCGCAGGTAGATAAAATTAGTTTAGACGACTGGATATTGATCTGTTCCGCCTATTTCCGCCATTTTATTTGCTATTATCGTTTTACTGAATTACTGATTGCGAAGATTAAAAAAAAAAAACGAAAAAAAGAAAGATATTGTCTCACCCCAAACTTATTTGTTTGGGGTGAGACAAAATCTTTAAACTATTGATTAATACAGATTTTAAGCGTGGCTGCTATTTTGAAAATACAAAGTTAAGCGGGCTAGGGTTCATACAAAAATCTTCTTTCCTTTTTCAACTTCCAACCGTTCATTTATCGTATTCTTCTCAAGTAAGAGAATAGATAGGGTGTGCCGTGGTAAAGATAATACTCAGACAGCCAGTTCATTCACGATTCATCCAGATGCTACCACAAATCAGTAAGTATTTATTTACCTACTAAATGATAACAGCGATAAATGCATGGCACATCATAAAACATATAAAAACGGGTATTTATCGCGAATTTACCTTTAATTTAAGCCCGACGCGACGTTTCGACCGGATTGCACCAGCCGTAGTCGCGGGCGTGGTGGGGGGTGGGGGGGGGGGGCTTAAATTAAAGGTAAATTCGCGATAAATACCCGTTTTTATATGTTTTATGATGTGTTCCTGATCGTGAAAGTTTAAAAAAGACAAATGCATGGCATTGATGGCATGCAAGACCGTTACGTATTAACGCCACTCGTGAAGGCAATATCCCCAAGTTTTCGTATCAACAACGTCAAACGTTTTCCTAATTCTCTTAAACGATTTCAGATGGATAAGTAATTTGAATTTGGAATAAGCAAACAGCTACACGTTGCTCCTCGTTCTAATTACGAAATCCAAGTCACCAATATTTTCGATAAATTCATCCATTACTTATTCGTGAAGAGTGTCTTGAAATAATAATCAACTGTCTTAAGTCCCCTTTCACCCAAATGCATTTCAGATATTAATCAATCGATAACCAACGATCGAAAACCATTAAAAATAATGCTATAGTTTCAGTGGCAAGTGAATATAAACCGTGAAAGCTACTGGAGTGTGTATATCTGACGTTTTGCCGCGCTGTTAACCGGCAGAGTATCGGCGCGGCGGACTATTGTCAGACCCCGATGCAGGGGTGCCATCTTTGAGAAAAAGTACATAGGTACTTAAATAAAATACTTTTTATAGAAAGGAAGAAGATCTTATCTGTGAAAATTGGTGAAAGTCATTCAGTGTGAAATCAGTCAAGGAAATCAATGAAAATGACTGCCAACTTCATGGAGTTTCTTGCCCATTCTTCATAATAGGGAATATAACTATAGTAGGTACTTTCACAAGTTATTGTGACGTGTGATTGGGATTGTAGTTTCAGTTTTGATTCTATAGTGCCTGTAATGGTCTAGTCCAGACAAAAAAAACATGATGAAAAATGCTTTGATTTTAAAGGAGATAATTTTTTTTGGGCCCACCTGGTCGTTGCATTTATTATTCATAATGACACCAAAAAATAGTAACCATTTTACTATGGTATTAACGAAATTTTACGTGGAAATGAAAACGGAATCCTAAAATCATAATAAATAAGCTTTGTTATGATATTTTTTTGCGGGTCAAATCATTCCTGTTGTGGTCAATGTCATTTGACAGCAAATACTTACGTGAATAGGGGCGTTTTTTTTCTGTTTACTAAAAAAAGTACGGTACCTACCCGTTGGTAATCATATCTGCTATACTGATTATAGGATCAGAAAGAACATAAAAATAAATATTGTTAAACTGTGAGCATTTTTAATGCTATTTTTAAAGGTTTACACTAAAATCGCGTAAATGGTTTAAGCAATCAACGTGGCACGGAACGTTATAAACCCACTTTTTTAGTGATTGACAGCCAACTTCATTATTTTGATATTTACTTTTTCTGTTTATATTGGTTTTCGTAAGTGTTTTTGTAGATTTTTCGGATTTACTCCGGTTAGACAATGCGTAGCTAATTTAACCACTAGAATCTAGAGGTTATAATTAAGAAATCAATGTATGTTTCATTATTAAATGCTACAATTTATGTGGGTGGCCTAATCCCCAAACAAAAAAAATTGTCTCCTTTGCATTGATTCTTTAACAGTTATTATGAAACTGAACATCGGAAACGGGCGTCGAGGCTGTCTATTTGCGTAGGCTTTACGTTGATCGAAATGTTAGCTACAGTAACAAATTAACGTAACAAATAAGTAGATAGCTTGGTTAGTATCATTTTACCCTTAGTTATTGTTTAGACAGAGTTTCTCTAGAAGTTAGAGGTCTAAATGTACCTTAAGCAGATCATTATGAGATGCACTAGACATTCTACTAGCCTCATTTTCACAGTATAATCTCCACTCTCTCCACGCCGCGCCGCCACTAATAATTCAGTTAAAACTTTTTGCTTCCACGCCACTCCCGATATCGCGCCAACCCTAGGGATACTCCACTCGCCGGATGGTCCCGGCTGTTTACGCCCCGAGCGTCCTACCCCTCCCATCCCTGGTCCCCTGGTAGTTTTTATGTTCTTTTATTACGTCACGTTCTCGTTTGCTCCCGCTTACCAGTTTTCCCGTCTTTGTTAATTGTGGCTGTCTTCGTCTTTAGTGTTTTTCCTTCGTATATAGTAGGAGCTTTCTTTTTTATTTTCTGGAAATTGTAATACAGCCTTTTTGTTACTTAATGTTCCTCAGGGTTTGAATATTAATAAACGTATTACTTATATTATTAATTTATTAAACAATTTTTGGTCTGCTCCAATATCCATCCGTTTTCTTCGTTGGACTTTGTTATTCTTTGAAACGCTTACTAAAAGCGCTTTCTAAAATAGGTGATAAAATGTGTTTTTAATATCAAGCAGGTTGTAGTAAGTATTTCAGTACCTACTTAATAAAAAACTTTTTTGCGAAAATAAAACCGACTTGAAAAAAACACAAAACAGTGAAAAATAACTTCAGCTTCAAAAGTCGGTGATAAAAAAACTAAATCAATCAAACAAAGGTGACTTCTGAAGCTAAAGTTATTTTTCACTTTTTGTGTTTTTCCGACGAACCAAGTAAAAGTGGTCAAACTAAAATCTAAACGGCTACGGCTACGCCTAACGTTTGTAATTTTTATGAAAATATTATTATTCTTTCAGGATTTTTTGCAGCAGCCGAACTAAATTCCCATAAAAATACAAAGCACGAAAGCACCGGGACACCATAAACGTTACCGCAATATATCCCACAGCCCACAATACGTCGGTTATATTTTTATGGCTGCGAACTTGCCTCGGGCATGCGGTCGGCATGATGCGGGAGCTTCACGTTATATCCTATAGAAGTATAGGCAAACACCTCCCTTTGTATGAAAGCCTGGTAGCCAAGCGTATTATTATTAGGAGAGAGGTTGGAAATTCCAAATGGTGGTGCTAGTTTTCATGTGATGTATGGGCGCCTGGTGTTGTCGGAGGTGTTTATTAGGGGCGTAGAGTTAATTAGTAGGCTGCTTTCATAATTAGTTTAGATATCTCACAGCTTGGTGAAAAAAAACGGGTTAGAAATTAAATAGACTGTATTAGTTTTTAGCACGAATTGATAAAAGCAATAAAATGTATCATAACGCCTATAACATAAGTCAGACAGACTTATGTTATAATAGGCACTGATAAAAGATAAGGCAGTCTCGAGTGCCCTCGAAACATTGTTTATCTTTCGACTAATTTTGGCAGTTTTAATATCTTCGCACTTCCGAGTAGTTCCGAGATTCAATTTGTTATTCTTCACCGCGAAACTTGGGCGAAAACGAAAAAAAGATTTATATAATAAAACCGTATCCTAGGCATCAAGTTATCAAGCCGGGTCGCACTCATTCAACCCTCCACTGCTAATCCGGGTCACAGTGACACTTGACAGGTAAAAATCGTCCCTCAACAATGGAAGGGACCCGATACTTTATAAGGGTTACTTATGAGTGCTTTCTGCCCGATTTCGGTGCACCCTGAGATTTTGAATGTGACTTCGACTTTACTTTTGAATTTTTAATAAATGGTGGGCTGAGGACTTGTGCCTTTGACGCTGAGTTTTTGAAGTAGTCTGAAGCAACCAATGAAAGCCTGGTACATTTCGATATTATTACTAGTACGAACATGACGTGTTCTGAGAATTTGAGACAGTCAACTGTTAGGTAAAATAAAAAAGAAACGTAGTAGAAACCTAGAAAGAAATACATAGCTACGAACTCCTTGAATTCAGCACTGATACACGTTAAATTTTCAACATCATATTCCTCTTTCAATGCCTCAATTCCATTGTCTATCTACAATCCCCATATAAAGCACACATATTCACACAACTGCTTCATGTTGCATGCATGCTTCATTCAGCACGATTTCATCTCAGCAGATCGTCCCGAGACGCTCGCACGAACAATTTGACAGAAGCAAGCAAGTTTTAATATTTCAGATCGGACATACGTTCCGGGCGTGTGTTATGTCAGAACTTCGGAAGCCGTCGGGCAGCGTCGGGCACAAGCACAATGGCATCTAGCGGACGTGTTGAGACTTGAGACGTCACCGCCGGGAGATGTGTGGGCCCGGTTACGGATATAGAACGGATACAGGCTACAGCCACCCCATCACTTATCTTAGGGTCGTAAAATACGGCGGCGGTTCGGAAAGCGGCCGACCCGATAATAGGGATTTGTAGACGTTTACCCCTCATTGGGTCGGGCAGTGTTGTAGATATTAAAGTTCAGGGAGCGGGACTTCGCAACTTAATTGCCTTATTCACGCATAAGCGCAATATTGCATTGGTATCGACAGTTTTTATTCGAAGATTTTTTGTTTTTTCTGTGTTTGTGATCCTTAAATATGACCCGAGTATCATAAATTCATCATTTAGCAGCTCAGTCGTTCCATGATACACTGAATTAGCTGCATATGGTTAAACTAAAATCCGAACACATTATAGCAGAAAAGGCACTATGGAGCTGATACCTTCACTTTGATTAGTCTAGTCTAGAGGTCGCACCGTGACTGTTGAGCATGAGGTCCTGAGCCTCGATTCTGCTATTACGATAGTGTCAGAATAGGCGATCATTGAAGTCACAATGATCAAGTTCTGTCAAGTTTTGACAAGTTTGGTAATCTACTAACGTCATTATGACTTCTCAATGAACAACCACTGACACTCCATTGAAAGAAATGTCATAGAATACATGAAATCTGGCATGAATAAATGTTCGCATTTAGTTGTATATTTCGAAAACCATTTGTACTAACGGTTTTATAATAATGGCAATACGAAAATGCCATTAAAACACAATTTTACTACGAGACCATCGACCGACCATTGTGAATTTAGCAGATTACGAACTTTAAGCAAAATGACAATGGGATGAGAATGGAATAATAGCAGAATTAAGGCCCTGGAATACATTCCTAGGTCAGCCAAAGTCTTATGGTGGACATTTCGTTCGCTAGCCCCGCTCTGTCGCCGCGTGTCGTTGACTGGCGTGTCATGGAGGGGGTGGAGACATATTCCGACCACCGCACAGACGGGTATTAGACCCTAAAACGTGGCCAAAAGTCAGTTTTAAAAAGGTCGCGCTTCCTAGAAATTACCCTTACCTGCCGATACTCAAGGGATTAAGGAACAATGGGCGGCCATATTTTTTACCTGATTTTTGTCAGAACACACTTAAACAGACGTGTTTCGACTGCGCTATTGGTTGCACGTTTATTTTTGTAGTGAGTGTTTGCAAAGTTTCTAGTTTTCATTAATTGTTAAAATTGATGAATGCAGTTTCCACCGAAGATTTTCAACATGGATATTGCAGAACCAGGTATGTATTATTCAAATAAATTGTTATTTCTAGAATAATTTGATTTTATCTAGAGTTGTGGTGTTTTTCTAAAACTGCATTATTTTTCATTAATCATTTTCTCAATCAAATTTAGAAAAGAGTAAAAGTAAGATAATCGGGAGTTATCGGACAATATCTAGTTTATTGTTTGGTAGGACAGATATTTGTGATATATTATATAGAAAGAAAAATTGCCACTTTTTGCCCCTTTTATGGATTTCTCTTATTTTTATGTTTTTAGATCTCCATAAAACAAACTTTGTTTTGCGGCTATGATTATATTTTTGGATTTTAATTGTTCTAGGAACGTCAGGGGCTCGAGTATTGACGCGAATGGATATTTTCAACATGATCCATAGTTCTTCTGATGGATTTACGACTAAAAAACTTGATGAAGTTGAAGAAGAGCTAATAAATGACTCTTCTTTTAATGTCGAAAAAAGAAGCTTTTCGTCGTAAATTTGCGACATTCAAGCATGATTTTAAGTCAAGATGGCAAGCAGCAAGCAGGACTAAACAGATTTTTTTTAAAAACAACGAACAATGGGTTCAAGGCACTCTTGAAATACCTCGGAAAAGACTCTCTAGCGGAATACAGGGCGCCCAGAAAAAATATTCGACGATTTGTCTGAACGAAGCAAACGCAGAAAAACTGAAAATCTTCGTGAAAGCTCGAGAGCTATTATATGCAGGTCAAAAAAAAAAACAAAAGGTTCGCAACAATTTTAAAAGTTATTTCAAGTGGATATGATATAAATTTTGAAAAGTTTTCTTCATATTGTGACAATACAGCAGAACTTTCTGTTAGCTTATACAGCTGGCATCCGATGACACCCACTGTACACAAAGTGCTGATGCACGGGCCACTCATTGTGAAAAACGCTCTGATCCCAATCGGAACTTTGTCAGAAGAAGCAGCTGAAGTTAGGAACAAGCATTTTCGAGATTATAGGGAAAATTATTCGCGAAAGTTATCCCGTGAAGATTGTAATAGGGATATTCTGTATAGGCTACTGCTCACATCAGACCCGTATCTTAGTTCAATTAGGAAAAAGAAAAGAAAAAAAAAAAGAAAAGTTTTAAGCCTTTTTCCTCTTCGGCAAAAGAAATGTTACTGCCATTTCATGACAGTTGTGACTCGGACAAGGAAAATAAAGAAGATTAAGATTACTTAGCATACCGTTTTATAGTTGTTTTTTTAATGTTTAATAAAATAAAAATGTTAGAATTTCACATATTTTTTTTTTACCTTTTTCCAAATGTTAGATTCCTTTCCAATTGATATTTTACCATCAACTAGACTTTGAATAATGATTTTTCAATAAATTAGGCAATATAAGCACCGAAATATTCAAAAAATATTGTTTAATAGTTTTGGCCACGTTTTAGGGTCTAATACCCGTCTGTGCACCGGTACATCCGGTTTGACGTCTCCACCCAGTCCTCAAGCGCGCCAGTCCAACAGGCCCCGAGTGGTCCGCGTTGGGCGCTGAAGCAGCTGGACCGGGAGCTCCTCCTGGAAGCCTCGATCGTGCAGGCCTGGGTGACATCACCGGACAGGCCTGCCGACGTTAACAGTGAGGCAGAGTGGTTCCGGGAGGCCATGTCCGACATATGCGACGTGGCAATGCCCCGAGTCCGGCCAGGAAGCGCCCGACGTCAGGTGTACTGGTGGTCGCGCGAAATAACGTCTCTGCGCGAGGCGTGTGTTGATGCGCGGCGCCTGTACGCCAGGCATCGCAGGCTCCGCATCCGCCCGCCGGATGCGGCAGCCATTGAGTCGGAGCTGTATGAGGGATACAGAGCGGCGAAGACCGCCCTCCGGGAGGCTATCCTGCGGGCCAGGGAACTGGCCCGCTTGGAGATGCTGGAGACTCTCGACAGAGATCCGTGGGGGCGCCCTTACAAGATGGTGCGGAATAAACTCCGCACCTGGGCCCCCCCGCTGACGCAGAGTCTCCGGCCTGACCTCGTGGAGGACGTGGTGAGCGCTCTGTTCCCCTCGCGGGGGGAACATCCGCCCCCGCCTATGGCTCCGCCACCTGCGGTGCCGGAAGAGGATCCAAGCGACGACGACGACACTCCGGAAGTGACTGGGGTAGACCTGAGAGTGGCGGTAGGGAGGCTCAAGGCCAAAAATACCGCCCCGGGACCCGATGGCTTGCCTGGCAAAGCCTGGGTCCTGGCCTCGGATGCGGAGGCTCTCGGGCCCCGACTGAAAGGGCTCTTAAGCGCATGCTTGGAGAGAGGCCAGTTCCCGCTTCGTTGGAAGACGGGGAAACTGGTCCTCATCCAAAAGCCGGGGCGCCCTGCGGACTCTCCGTCCGCATTTCGGCCCATTGTGCTGCTCGACGAGGTGGGCAAGCTCTTTGAGAGAGTGATTGCAAACCGCCTCGCCGAGCACCTTGATGGGATGGGGCCGAATCTTGCGGAGAATCAGTTTGGTTTCCGCAAGGGGCGCTCCACAGTGGACGCCATCATGCGCGTGAGAGCCCTCACGACGGGGGAGTCGATATCCCGGGGCGGAGTCGTCTTGGCGGTGTCTCTCGACATCGCCAACGCCTTCAACTCCCTGCCCTGGAGCTGCATCAGGGAGGCACTCCGGTATCACCGGGTGCCGACCTACCTCCGTCGTGTGGTCGGGGACTACCTGACGGACAGGGCCGTCATCTACCCCAGTCGCTGCGGAGATTGGAACCGGCGAGAGATGTCGTGCGGTGTCCCACAGGGATCGGTTCTGGGACCGCCCCTGTGGAACATCGGTTACGACTGGGTGCTGCGCGCCGACCTCCCTAGTGGTGTCAGCGTCGTTTGCTACGCAGACGACACCCTGGTGCTGGCACAGGGGAGGTCGCACGAGGCGGCGGCCGACAATATGACACGCGGGGTTGCGATAGTCGTAGAGAGGATCCGGCAACTGGGTCTCGAGGTGGCACTGCACAAGTCCGAGGCCATGTGCTTTCATGGGCCTCGGAATGCGCCACCGTCGAGATCCACACTGACGGTGGGAGGGGTATCCATCGGCGTCGAGTCGACGTTGAAGTACCTAGGACTCGTCCTCGACAGCCGGTGGAACTTCGTGGAGCACTTCCGACGTTTGGCCCCCAGGCTGGAACGGACCGGGGCTGCCTTCAGGCGGCTCCTGCCCAACCTTGGGGGGCCAAACGCCTCCTGCCGCAGGCTCTACGCGGGGGTCGTGCGGTCCATGGCCCTTTACGGGGCCCCAGTGTGGGCGCGTTCATTGAAGCGGCGTGCCGCTCATTATCTGAACGCGCCCCAAAAAGTGGTGGCCGTAAGGATGGTCCGTGGGTACCGCACGATCTCCCGCGAGGCAGCGGGCCTGCTTGCCGGATTGCCGCCATGGGATCTGGAGGCGATAGTCCTCGCGCGCCTACACGAATGGCGCGCGGAGGTACTACGCCGGGGGGAAACTCCGCTGCCGCGGCAAATTGCCGCCCAGCGGACTGACCTCCGGCGCGATCTCATGGCGACATGGAGAGAGCGACTGTCGCAACCCCGTGCAGGGCACGCCACGATAGTGGCGGTAAGTCCCCTCTTTGAGGAGTGGCTAGAGAGGCGCCACGGCGTCCTCACCTTCCGCCTGACGCAGGTCCTCACCGGACACGGATGTTTCGGGAGGTACCTGCACCGAATCGGGCGGGAGGAAACGCCCGGGTGTCTCCACTGCGAGGATCGACCGGAGGACACGGTGGAGCACACGGTGGAGGTCTGCCCTGCGTGGGCGGAGCACCGCCGTGTCCTCGTAGCGGCGATCGGCGGCGGCGACCTCTCGCGTCCGGCCCTGGTTCAGTCCATGGTCCGGAGCGAGACGGAATGGGAAGCCGTCACCTCCTTCTGCGAAGCAGTCATGCTGGCGAAGGAGGTGGCGGAACGAGAGAGGGAGAGAGCCTCTCTTCCCGGCCGCCGCGGGAGACGCACCGGGCGTCGGGGGCCACGTGGTGGCTACCGGCCACCGTAGATGCGGGCCTGTGGACGGTTAGCTATGGGCTAGCTAGCCGTCCGTCCGTCTAGTAGTGACGACAGGCCGTGTCGACGGCGCGTTCGTGTTCCACGCGCGCCTCAAAGAGATGTCAGCAGAAGAGAGGGGCCCGCAAGGGCCGAAGCCTGCCGGGGTTGCGGGACTGTTCGAAAGAGATACCGCGGCCCCGGAACGTAAAGGGCGAGGAAGGAACATGGATGGGTTTTAGTCAGTAAGAGTCTGACACTCCCTCCCGCTCCGCCCAGAGTGGGAGAAGTCATTTGATGATTTCCCATCCTAAAAAAAAAAAAAAAAAAAAAAAAGCCAAAGTCTTATTAGGTTTTTCAATCAGGGATTTCTCAGTAGCATCCACGCCAGTCTCGATTTATGCCAATTTGCTGGCAGCAGGCTCCTCGCATATGGGAGTAAAACATAACGGGCGAATTGAGTGAGTAACTGAGTACAGCTATGCTTTAGTCTTCCGGGTCTGGAGTCTGTAAGCCTAAGCACTGACCATCCTAATACTTCACCTCTAACTCACCCACTATGCACATGCACTGAAAAGCGCATCCCACAACACTTCCGAAGCCCGTTACCAACAGTTGTCAATTACAGCTAATCCAACTAAGCGTATTTATGTCGTTATGTTCGCCTGGTGTCCGTCAGTCGTCCGCTTGCGGACGATCGCCGGCCATTTTAGGCACACTCGCAAGCCGGTGGCATGCGAGGGTTGGCCCGTTCGCCGCAAATTGTGGTGTCCTGATTTTAATGGGGCGTTAGTGATGTAACTACTCGTATTTTGTGCGTCTCGGATCCGTGGAATAAGCGTACGTACGGAATTAGTGTGGAAATTGTGATTTTTATTTAGTTTTAATGTGCTAAAAATAGAAGAGTAAACTATTTGATGATTTGTTTAAAGACACATCATACGTGGGTCCATAATTCTCTGTATAGGTATGATGTACGTCAGAATTTCTAATTAAATGGTTTAGATGTGTAGTGAAATAACTATTGATTTTGTGACGAGCTCATTTTCATAAATGATTCTACGCAAACTATAGCTTAATTACCCTCAAAATCCAAAAAACTAACTAACTGCAACAAGCCACACGATTCAAACTATTCGATAAGAATCGTCACATAATGACTGATTGGTGGCTTCAAAATATTAATTCATATTGATTTGTGGCTTTGACGCCTTTTCACTAACACTAAAAGACAATTTAACTATCTGATAACCCAAATATTAACACACTGTTAAATTTTCATCATTTGTCTCTGCACAATTGAATTTCTGTTGAAATTCCAATAAAGCAATCGAAGAATACCCCTAGACGGAATACATAGTCGGAAAGCCATCTGAGCAGTGGCTGCAAAACATTGCTCTGTATTAGAACGATGACCAAAAAGCAAGCATATTGATCATGGGCGACCAGCTTCCAAGAATAGTTTAGAAATCATTCTGTCTGATTGGCTAAATGGAACTTGGAACCATTACGAGTACTAGGACTTGAAAATGTTGGGTATTATACCTATGCTTCATTTAGTGATAGAGAAATCTTAAAATTTGTAGCAAGTTCGTTTAGACCTTTTAGACTTTCGGAAGGTTGCCATCTGTAGCTTGGTTTTCATACTTTTATGGCGTTGGTGTTTCAATACAAACTTATTTGACATTATTTAGATAGGATAGTTTATTCATCCTATTTTATTCTGCAAACGAACGTTTTGCTCGAAATAGGTCAAAATAATACTTCTAATCTAAAAATAGATTTAGTATTATGTAATTACTTACTTTGAACTACAAAAACAAAGCCAAAAAAACCTTCAAAACAAAGCTAACTAACGTCCTACAAGAATTTCGCAGTGCTACACCATTTAAAACTTCTGGTCAAAAATTAAACACTGGAATTTTCTCTATCTGTCCAGCGGCTACTAATTATCGTGGTCGCACTGTGTCCCGAATGTCTGCAAACTAGATGAAAGTGTCCCCGCGCAAACAAGCCGGGGCGGCGATCGAGAGCTGCGGGTCGGTCGTAGTTGAGAGGTCTTTGAGGTCCTCTGGACCCTCACTTTGAAAACATAAGTGCGCTGCGGTTGAGACGGGACTGACTTGTGAGGGGTGAGGGGTGCAACAGTTTAAGGTTCGCTTTGTTTGATTTTGACATCGATTTAGGTCAGATATGAGATTGAGCTAATCTGCTCCAATGCCCTTCTCCTACTCCTCCACTTTTCTTTTCTGATTAATTTCGTTACGGGAACCAAGACAGTTAACTTGTTTCTCTGGGACTTCGTCGCTGGAGCTTCATTGTCTCGACGCTTTTCTGGTGATCGCTACTTTTGATTCTGGGTTTCAAGAGTTGCCGTGGTTTGGGACCAGTGTGGCGGGTAGGTTCCATAAAATTCTTATAATGATGACTTTCCTCGGTTTGATAGTCTGTGAGGAGGGAGCTACAGATACCTAAATGCGGGTGAATAAGTCCTAGCAAAGTCTTGGCTAATTTGCCTGAATCGAAGGACCTACAAAAATTATTGACTACTTTTAAAAAATATCCGTGTGTGATGCAACTCAACTTTTAGGTGCCATGTAACCGGGGGAAAATGTTTATTAGCACTTTTTTTAATCGTTAATTTTAATCATTTTGCTTTGTCCTGTGCTAGACAAATAAATACTTTTTCTTTCTCATCAGTCACATATCAAACAGGGAGTGTCTAAAACAGCCAAAATTGAATATCCGTGAACGTCCAAAATTATATCAACCGTATATCCCGCAGTTATTGTTGACATTCTGCATTACGCAGAGGGATTGTATAATACCGTATCCCCCCACAACGCCAAACGTCTACTACGAATATATGTATGATCGAGTGGATGGCAATCGCTAAGACTTTTATTTAATTTCGGAACCCTCCTTGCATTTGTGAATGTCAACAAAATATGTTTGTGCTCCATTACTTGAATTGGCCATGTGGCACGGAATTATAAGTCAGTAGTTTTAAATAGGGTGACTAGGAGTACAGGAACTGATGGCGCTGAAGATAGAGATTGCCATCGACACGGTATGAAGAAGAAGATAATTAGGTGACTTAAATATATATTTATGGACAAAGACAGCATCGGATTTCTGACAACCGGGTTGAACTGCGAAATGCCATTCCGAAGAAAAGCGTCGGATTTCTGACATTCATTAATTAGTGTAATGCGGTGAGGTTTCTGGACCCGAAATACTTAACCCATTCTTTTGTTAACCTTGGTAATCTATGTCGTCTCCACTACTGGCTGGGCAAAGATCTTCCCCATATTTCTTCAGTGCTTTCTATGATGTTAGCCTTCCCCACCCAATCCTGGAAGAAAGAGTGTAAGTAACACCAAAGTTTTAATGACCCCAAAACATAAAAAGCTAGCCTAGGTCCCAGTTCCCACATGAGTAGAGCCCACGTCACGCTCAATAGCCCGACTTAACCCGACTTTACGCCGACATAGCCCGGCTGCGTAATTACTATTCGTTTGCCGGCGGGCTATTTGCTGAAGCCACTCGCTCACGGCCCCGCGCGGTGCAAGCCCGGGCACGGATCGTCGATCGACGGCTGTATACCTATGTATGTATACAGTATGAACATATTATGTATATAGTTGAATAGTTATGTATACAGCGTGTATCAGAGTGTGGCAACATTATTGGACGCGGTTTAAATAGACCATCAAACTGAACGATTTTCTCCATGGGACCAAGATCGTATTCGGGAAAAAAAATGACAAATGCCCCAAACCATTCCTTATTCTCATTCTCCTGGCATTATTCCATTTTGTTTGTGGACTTCTTCCATACTTCTCTAACACTCGTCACCTCAACAGTCACCTCCATTTAAGCCAAAACGTATTAGGTATCTTTGGGACAGCTGATAAGTTTTCGCGTTGACAATGTTGGTTCCATACATACAGTTGTTAAGTTTGATGGTTTCTATCTCTACTACATCCATAAATACAGGGTGTAAACCACCTCATCACAAAGCCGTTAACCAAGCATTCTGTACATCGAACTAAGTAACTTTACTCAAAAATTATTGCTGGGAAACAACTTTTTTTTTGAGGTTATAAATCATGTTTTGTGGTAGAACTCAATGTAACGCACTTAAAACATTGTGCCGATGGATGGATTGAATAGTACGGGGGTCGTGGAGGTGTTAAAAGTCTTACAAAAAAAAACTTGTACTTATTAAAAAAAAAACTTGTCAAAAAGTTGTAACTTTGACCCCCCATATCTCCGTAACTAGAAGGTTCCCAGGTATGGTGTAGAACAAAAAAATGGTCGCAATGATGGGGAGAACAAGTGCCTTTCGGCTTCGTGAAGAGGTGTTTTACACCCTTTATTATGACCACATATTTCTAATACACGCTGCTTGTATTCTTTTTTTTCTAGCCTCCCGCCACTTCTTACATTTCTTGCGTTCCCGCGCATCCTCCTTTCAGATCTGACGGAACCTATCCACTTCGTCCCGCCATCTCCTTCTGTATACAGGGTGTAAAAGACCTCTTCACGAAGCCGTCAACCAAGCATTCTGTACACCAAACTAAGTAACACTGCGCAAAAATAATTGCTGGGAAACGAAATTTTTTTTTGGACCTAAAAAATAATCAGATTTTTGTAGCGCGCAATGGTTGGCGCGCTACCGACTGTTCCAATGTGTGCGTTGTGCCTACACGCCACACTGCACACAGCCAGGCGGCGCGGCTCCGCCCACCGCGCATTACTGACGCTACTCAGCGTAGGTACCTACTTACCTAGCAAAAAGTATTAGATAAATTAACTTCGATTAAACTCATCATCATCATTTCAGCCGAAAGACGTCCACTGCTGGACATAGGCCTCCCCTAAGTGTCGCCACATTGACCGGTCCCGTGCGACTCGCATCCAACGGATTCCCGCAACCTTCACCAGGAGGTGGAGGTCTTCCAACGCATCGTCTTCCGGTTCGCGGTCGCCACTCTAGAACTTTTCAGCCCCATCGGCCATCCGTTCTACGAGCAATGTGTGCCCACTGCCACTTAAGTTTGTTTGTTTTTTGTTTTCGATTCAACTACTCACAAGAAAGATACTTGTTTGAAAGTAGGTACATGTGCATCGCTTTATTGTCATCTACTTAACTGATCTAGCATCGGTGGACACTGCACGTGAAAACAGACGCATGCATGCTCTAATCTTCTACCTACTTCTACTGCCCGAGTGGCCTCCATCGTATTTCCTTAGGCCTTACGATACCTCAACAGTTAAACATGTACTTACGAATTTCTGCGATTAATACTGATAGCGCATTCGGCCGGCGTTTCAACCGGCGTTCGATAACGAGACTGCAATCAGCCAAAACACACTCGCTCACAATTACTCACAAACACAATGTACTCACAGTAGCAGCACTCTTCTACCTATCACCTCTTTAACTTGATCACCATCACACAACACGAAACACGCACGATTATGGTGCTTACTGCCATGCGCAATGCGAAATGTCTACAAACAAACAGAAAAAAGAAACATGGACGTAAATAAAAACTTGCGCAATAAAAATACACATGCACACTCGATGGTGCGAGAAACGGAACTAAGAATTATTCTTAACATTTTGAATTTCTTTGGGATAGGTTTTAGGTACGCTAGCGGGCGCGGCTCGGCCGGCGGTGTCGTTTGATGCTTTGATGTACGCCGATATCAAACGCGTGCGCCGCCGCCGCCGCCGCTGCGCTGCTACTCACGGAGTTCATTTTAATGTGCTATTTTTTATCAATTAACAAACTTAGCGTTTGACCACTTTTCAATTTTAACGCTAAAGGCTCAAGGGTCAAAACTGGTTAACCGCCGTCTGTGTCAAGTGTTTGTAGATAGGATAGGATGTGAGTGTCGTTAGAGTTTGATTTATCATTGCAATTTTATTATAAAAATTCAAAATGATTATGTAAACTTTTGTAAACATTTATCAAACAACTCATCATCAACGTTTAATGTAAAACATCTGAAACCAAAAACCAAGTTCAACCGTGCTGACAATTGTACAGGCGCCAGCAGGTCAACCTACCCGAATCTGTCAAATTTTGCAAATCAAACGTGAATCTTACTGGTTTGTAATAAAGTTGAAAATCTTTTGCAGCAATTTGACAGATTGTGGTAACATGATGTGTTGGCGTCTGTACCTTTAGGCTTGTAGGTAGGTATTATACGGCCGCTCGAGTTCAAACGTTACCGCGACACGTGGCGCGGGCGGCCGCGCATGGTAACGTGCCCCCGGGAAGGTAGGTACGTAGTTATTGTAGTACTACATGCGTAAAAATACTTAATTTAAACTAGGTACTTACCTACTGACCATCACTGTCGCTGTTATCCAGGATCGGTGCCCTCTCGCCTTTCGACACTCACGAGCTCTGGTTCGAACTGCCGACCACCCACGCGGAGACAGACGCGCGCTCGCGTCAGCGTGTTTTCATGAACCCTCTCTAGGATTCCTTCTCGCTCTGACCGCTGTTTCAGTTCATCAAAAACATCAATGATTTTTTGACGCATCTCAGCAGCGGTCTCGCAGGGGCGGTCAAACACCCTATCCTTCACGTAACCCCACAAAAAGAAATCCAGAGGGGTTAAATCAGGTGATCGTGCAGGCCAAGCATGAGGTCCGTACCTCCCAATCCATTGGTCTCCGAACAGCCGTGTCAGCTCTTCACGTACCGGTCTCACGATGTGCGGGGGCGCACCGTCGTGCTGGTACCACACGTCTCGCCGGCGCTGCAGTGGCATGTCGTCCAATGTTTCTGTCAGGTAGCCCCTTACATGATCGAGGTAGGCAGCTCCGTCCATTCGGTGTGGCAGGAAAACAGGGCCCAGAATCTGGTTTCCAACAATGCCTGCCCATACATTGTGTTTCCATCTAGTCTGGAAGCCCGTTTCCTGCATTTGGTGCGGATTCACGGAGCACCAATAGTGTGAATTACGACGATTCCACATGCCGTTGTTGGTGAAAGTGCTCTCGTCCGTGAACACAATGTTCTTTACGAATCCTCGATCCTGCCTAAGGAGCCACCTGCAGTAATCCATGCGGCGTATTGCGTCGCCCGGCACGAGTGCTTGCACACGATGGACTTTGTAAGGCCTCTGCCTATCCCTCTTCAAAACCTTGTGCACAGTGGAATGCGACACTGAGTGCCGAGCGCGATTGCCATGCCGCCTCCGCAACACTTTGGCCGCTGTGCGCACGCCCAATCGAGGGTTTTCACGCATCACCTGCAGGATGGCCTGTTCGGTCGCGGGTCGTACTTGACGGCCGACTCCCTCTCGAACAGGTACAATAGGCTGGTTATCTAGCAGCCGCTGCACTGCTCGGGTGAAAATACGTGAGTCTCTTGGCTGGAACGCGGTCGGGTATTCTGTTCTGTAGAACCTACGAGCTGCGGTGGCATTTCCATGAGCCATCCCGTAGCAGTACACCATGTTCACGTATTCCCTTGCAGTGTATTGGTGGAATGGCATGTTTAAAAATCACAAACACAAACTACACACAACACAAGTAGGTACTTAACACAACACAAAAATCACTAAAACTAAAATAACTAAAAGAAACACAAAGAAGTAAAAGTTTTCGCGAAAGCTATCAGGCATGCACATTCGATGACATAAGAAACCAAACTACTAAATAAAAAGTAATCCTTAAAATCTTCATGAAATTAGGTAGGTACTTACATTTCTTTGTCGGAAACTACACACACACCACATCATCGCACACAACTACATTCCAACGTCGGATTGTAGGTCCCGACTCCCGAGGCGGTTTCTTTAAACATTTTCAGCCAAATTTCCTCATTCCATTTTGAACTTAACAGCTAAAATTTTGTAGTTTAAAATCATTTGGAGAAATCCGAAAATTTTCCCAGTGAACTTTGAACCTAATCTTGTAGCGATAAAGTTGAAAATCTATTAAAGAATTTTACACTCGTCTCCGGCGCCCGCGCCGCTGGTTGTACCTAATGCTAGGTGTGTTGGTGTAGCTAGAATTCCGTACCTACTCGTACTTCCTTGCAATAGGGTATTTTACTCTGTATGAGAAAAAATCTAAAAATATATTATTGAGATAGCTTAGGCAAAAAGCAGTCGGAAAACGTTAGTTTTAGTTCATAAAATAGCAAACTAAATTTTAAAATTCAATTCAAAGGTTTCAGCTTTTTTAATCTGTTTCATAACACCAATAAATACTCGTAGTAGTCGCCATGTTACCTATTACGTCATGAGATTAGTAAACACATAGAGTATAGTAACTAAAAAAGAGTAAACATTAAAAGTGTCAACTGTCAACTTTCTTTATTCTGATAATATTGTCGTAACCAACGTAATTTTAATTGAAATACTACCATGCACTTTAATCCACAATTTGGCCGTTGTTTTTATACTAGTATTCTTGCATTCACGAACAACATACCAACGATAAAAACTCATTTTTAAAATATAAACAATTATCACACTGTAGTTTGTTTACTAGTCCGCTGACGTCATGACCACAGAGCAATATGGCGTCCACTGCGTCCAGCGTTTTCAACAAATTACGCGCGAAATTTGAAAATGCAAAATTTAAATGCATTTTTATGGCACTTAACGTTTGAAAAAAAAATTTGGGATTTTTTTAGTGATTCATTAGCACTATAGAATCTAAATGAGACACTTTTCAAAAATGAGTGTAATACCCTATTTTATGATTGACGCAAATTTAGACTTTTTTCCCCAAGTTTGTTGCTTTCATGAAGTAGCTACTAAAGGTACCTACTTGTGAAGGGTTCTAAGATGCAAGCACAATAATTATGATCCTTTAACTAAAAAAAAACATACTTTCCGAGTATTAATTGCTTAACATTTTCACTAAAGTGTAAATTATTCAGTAAATGCTGTTCAGTTTATTTAAAATGATTTAATTTGAAATAAAAAAGTGAAGAAGAAGAAGAATGCGAAGAATTGCTAAACTTAAGTGGCAGTGGGCAGGGCACATTGCTTGCAGAACGGAATGGCCGTTGGGGCCGAAAAGTTCTGGAGTGGCGACCGCGAACCAAAAGACGATGCGTTGGAAGACCTCCCACTAGGTGGACCGATGACCTGGTGAAGGTTGCGGGAATCCGGTGGATGCGAGTCGCAAGGGACCGGTCAATGTGGCGACACTTGGGGAGGCCTATGTCCAGCAGTGCCGTCTTTCGGCTGAGATGATGATGATGAAGTAAAAAAGTATGAGTGTTATTGATATTAACTAAAAGGAAACAGATAAATTCTCAGTCATTGGTTTAGTTAGATCGAAGAAGGTAAATGTACACCACGAAGATGACGGTCTGATTATCTAAAAACAGCTGTTTAAAACACATTTTTGTATGGGAACATGTCACATTGACAGCTGTTTTTAGATAATCAGACTGTTATCTTCTCGGTGAACATGGACCTAAGGCATTCCTGCTTACCTACCAAGCACCTGTGAAAAGACGTATCGCACACACGTTTTAATGTAGGTACAACAGATTACTTTCAAATTTTTCAAGGAATTTCAAAACTTATCTTATGACAGGGTTCAATGATAGCATAACATCACGCCTGTAATCCTCGAAGGCTTAGGCAGGGGTGTACCGAATAGTACACTCACATTTCAAACGTTATGTTGCCCAACTAAACCGTTTTTATGGTTTGTATGCGCAACCGGAAAAAAAACAGTATAAAAAATACAAAATTAATAACATTTCTAATTGAATCTGCAGTTTTTAAATTATTTGTTGTGGGTTCTTCGATATTGCAATTCGGTGTCTCAAAAATCCGCAGAGTAAACTTGTGTTTAAAATCGCAAAGCAAATAACCCAAAACTTCTAAATTCAAAAACCCTTTAATGCAAACAAATAAAATGTCCTTTAATCGATCAGCTGAGTACGCCGCGCGGGTAGGTTACCTACCTAACACGGCCGCTCACATTCATGCGTTGAACTCAAATGACTCGAGGTCACGCGCCCCGCGGACACAGCTGATACCGCGCGCTTGTGTGCGTGAGACGACCGCAGCGTTGTCAATGTGTGTGTGCGCTTGGCTTGCGCGTACATTGCATTTCGTCAACTTCAAACGCATAATTTGTTTAGAAAAATTTTAAATTTTGATAATGTTTGTTTGGAAGAAAAATTTGTGATGACGCTTAGAATTTGATGATGCAAAAAAGTAGAAAAAAAAATTGACACTTTGACCCTCAATATCTCCGGAACCTGTGATTTCCCAGGTATTGTCTAGAAGTAAAAAATGATCCCATTGATGGGCAGAGTATGAGGTTTTCGTTTTCGTTAAGAGGTCTTTTACACCCTTTATGTGTATAGTTAGGTATAGTGTTTTGGCGTCGTCGGTAGCGCGTCGCGTGGATCGTGGATCAAGTGCCGGCAGTAAATCTTAGCTAGCAGTAGGGAAGGTACGGTGGTGTCTTTAAATGGGAGAGTATTTTATTTTTTTAATATTTTTTTCTCATGGCCAATGTTGCGGGTGTAGAAGAATTTACTGTCGGTTTGTTATGAGCAAGAGGAGTCACTGTCAAATCACTCACGAGCCTTTATGTAGGTTTAATAATTACAATTTTTGTTGCATCGCTTTCCTCTTCTACTTGCAGTCCAAATCTTCAAATACTCTGCTACTCATATAAAACACTATTCAATTCTAAGTCAACATCATTCTTCTTACACATTTTATTCCTATTTACTTGGGGTCGTTGCAGTCTCTCTTCTTCTTCCGTACTTACCTTACCCCTCTATTAGTCACCATCTCAGTAGTCACCCCGTTCTACCTATAAGGTGTAAATTGACCCTTGTCATGCATGTTGCATGTTGTACATCAAAGTAATCAGTAAAATTCCATTGAAAAATTACTGCTTGGAAACTTATTTAAAACATCACGGTTTGCGGTAGAACTCAATTGTGCTGATGCATGCAATGAATATACTTAGTAAAGAGTCAAGGAGGGTTTTAAAGTAAGTAATAACATTAAAAACTTGGATTAAGAAAAATAAAACTAGTGGAGACGTTGGAACTTTGACCTCCAATTTTAGTTACTCAGGTTCTCAATTATGGTACAGAACAAAAAAAAATATCTCGATGACGGGGTGACCAAGTGGTTTTGTGCACTCATTATTTTCATCATTAAGAAATTGGTATCTCACCAAACATTATGGCAGCCCTAGCTCCCATATCTGGAATCCAGCGGGTCGGAGCGCCCGGCGACGGTCGCGACTAACGATCGTAGATCAATTGCTACAGCATCTGATGCGAGGCGGGCGCGCGACCACGTCTGATCGCTTCTTAATCACCTACTGATGGATTTTAGCTCTGGGCGACGGCGAAGGCTAAAACGGGTAGTGAGATCTGTTGGAACGATTTCTCGTTTATAATTTCACCCGAAGGTTACTTAAGTCATGTAAATCAGTGAAGTAGCTATCGAATCTCATGTTAAGCTGTTGATTCATCATTAAAGGAGGTTCACAGAGAGATATAAACCTCCCCATGTGTCGTCATACCGTCCATTCTTCTGTCCTGTGATTTTCGTGACCAGCCACAGCCTTCACCAAGTCGAGTCGTCAAAATAATTTAAGTTTAGATTGTAGCTGCTCTTGTGTCAATAATATCAAATACCTACGAAGTTTGGTAGCAGCATATCCCAAAAAACTCACCCTTCGCTCAGTAAAGTTTACCCATTCGATGAGACACAATGATAAACTAACCGTACACTGATTATGGGATTGTCTAGTGATTAATTCCCAGTCTCCCAATAACCTTGTCCCCTTGAATACTCACCCTAGATTGGTCATTGGAGTATACCTTTCACTCTTCCATAATATCCAAGTAAGGCATCGTTGCGTAGAAGCCTTTAAGGGGCTACCTCACGCCAACGACCTTGAGCGAGTGGGAGAAGTTTAGCAATAGCGTATACCCGTGCGTGAGAGTGGTCAGCGATACACTGCCGCCCGTCGCCCCGAGGAGCCCCGCACCAAGATTATTCGAAAAAACAACCCACCTTGATTTATCAAACACAATACAGATAAAAGCCGTATACCAATATAAAGGGCATTAAATTGTCTTTGAGACGATCTAAGTTTCATGCAAATACGCCCGATAGTTTTTGCGTGATGATCGTTTTTTTGCCGCGTTAGACATTACTTCACAAATTAATTACACTAAGTTATAAAAATATTTCTTCACATTTTCACATATCAAATTATGAAAGAAATGGTCTAGTATAACATATATTTTTTTCAAAGAAATTAGACTAGAAGTTAAGACGTGATGATCAATTTAAAATCACTAAAACTCATGTGTCTGCGCCTTAACAGAAGTAAAAATACCAACTTGATAAATCTAAAGCATACATGTATTGGCTCCTAGCCTTGCTGGCAAGGATTTTGAAAATAAAAACACTGCGTCCGTATCAATCATAGATACTTATAGTGTTTTACATTTCTATGGTACCAATAAATTCTGTAGACAGAGTATTTCATTTATTGACTGGCTATGTGGTTTTTGATCAATATCAGGGGCAGAGTCTCGACAGAGATAACGACAAAATCGTTAACTTTCGATTGCTAATTCGGTAACCAATAAATTCGGTTGCAATAATGATGCTTGCGAGTAATGAAAGTCTCTACATCCTAGATGCGTTTCTTGTAAGCGTAATTATTGCAACCGAATTGTTCGTTAGTAATCAGCGATCGAAAGTTTAGCGATATTGTCGTTTTTCTGTCGAGACCCAGATGACCACATCATTCTATCTACCTCCTACTTATCAAGTTTTGAAAACTATGGTTGAAAACAATGTTCTTACAAAACTGATGTATCATTTTATTTATTGGTGTATGCGACGGTGGCCTTTTGTGACAATTGCCTTTATATTCACACACGAGAAAGAGAGGGTTGACCTCTTGTTTTCCGGGGACCTTTTCAAACATTCACAACAAACGAACTGTCAAACTACTTAAATAAAAGTCGATGGAAATATTCTCGATGTTCCATCGATAGTCGATATCACTACATATTTATGATGCATTATAAAACAAAGTACTCCGCCGCGTCTGTCTGTCTGTTCGCAATAAATTCAAAAACTACTGCGCCGATTTTCATGCTGTTTTCACCAATGGATAGAGTAGTTCTCGAGGAACGTGTTAGTTAGTAAAGTTAGTATGTAATTTGGACGCGGGCGAAGCCACGGGCATGAGCTAGTGATATATAAAATTCAGCCATGTGACAATTTTATCATAATATCGTGATTTGCGGAGAATGGATAAGATACGTGCGGACCAGGGAAGTATAGCACAATTTTTTTCAATCTTTATTTATTTTAAGGGGTTTTATCACTTAGTGATAATGTCACCCCCATAACAACTACATTAAACAACTTAACACTAAACAATGGGTAATGCACAGTTCTTATTAAAATCATGACGGTGAAGGAACTAAGCTTGCAAAGTTGCAAAGGTGACGATCATCACTACAAACCGGTAGAAGCCGTCAATCGACTCGTCGTCACCATTGCATTTTTGTACTAGGAGCTCAAGACCCGACCCGGCCCCAGTCCCCCACTATCTATTTATTTGGTTCACTCCTTTCGGCTACCTGCCCTGAGTATACCAGGATAGCATAGGGAGGTGGAAGCCTGTTTAAATATTGGGAAATACGAAGGTATTTGAGAAAAAAAGCAGATTTTTGTATACGAATTTTATTTTTTAATAATTTCTCAACTCTATGTCAACTTTAAAACTGCAATAAGTAATTAAAACGATGGAGTGCTTTTATGTTTGAAGGAGTTCTCTGGGTAGGTACCCGTATTTTATATTAACTGGGTTGTGGAGATTAGATAGGCAATCGCAGTCGCTACATTAAAAATACTGCTGCTTTATTCAGCTGATTCCGGTTTGCACGAGTTTTACACAATTTCTAACAATCTATTAAAAATACAATAAGGTATCTAGTGAATATGCTCACTCATTACTTTACATAACAAAGTTATCTTACATCGGTCTGGAACGCAAATGCACAATAACATTCAGTCTAGGTATTCTAATCTGCTCATCTTTACTCCCACCTCGCGCCTGGTAAAAGTAGGTATAATAACTTAGTTCGAAATTCAAATAATGAAGTTTGTCAAGAGTTGCCATCATAAAAATCTTCTCTAACAACCTTTATAATTATCAGTTCTGTTTTCACATTCTTTCTAACCATATCTCATGGCTTCACACAAGGAAAACTTTGTTTTCCTCTATTCTAAAATACCGAATACTCAACGCACAAATAAATTCTGATGAACAAATCATAACTGCAATATTGGTATTCTTAAAATCGCAAGTTTCAAGAAAAGTTCAGTGGTGCTTTATCAGTCAGCCTACAGGTTAAACAGAAAGCCAAGTCCGTCAGTGTCTGGAAATGCGGAAGACTGGATGTCAGGCGTTGTGGGACAACTAGCGAGTGCCGTGTGGGTGCTCATTAATATTTAGTACCTACTCCAGTTGTAGTTTTTGTCTTTTGAGAATCGTGTTTTTTCTAGCTGGTGAGAAATTGTGAGTTGCCTAGCCTTTTACCAACTATGTTGAGACCGGCTTCCAGTCCAAACGGCTGGAGTTACATTCGGCGACTGCATATCTGACTCCCACAACCCAGATAACACTATTATACGATACCCCTTGGTAAGACTGGTTGCCAAAGTTTCAGGTCACTGACTTCCCCGTAACGACTGTCAAATATTAATGTGCCTTAAGACCGGGACCGGGTTTGTTGGCCTTCTGCACCCCTATTTTAAGAAACTTAGATCGGTCTCTGAGTGGTATCGAACGCGCAGGTGTACGCTGTTCGCAATGAAGCATTGCTCACACCGCCACCTGTTGCTGCCTGCCTGGTACCCGCGCTCTGCACAATTTACTTGTTTCTTGTATTTGAGAGGATTCTTTAGAGCAAGTAGTAGTTGTTTAGTTTCTGTATTTAAGTAGTTAGTTGGTTAGTGCATTTTATATTGAAAAGATTTCTGGATGGGATAGTAAGTAGATTTCCACATTGATTTTTTATTTGAAGGGTTATTTAAGAATGCAGTTTGCCAATTTGATGAACCAAGCCACGTGTGTTTGTTGCACGAAATACATAAAGAACTAATCCCAAAAAGCGCTCTCTGGTTAAAATATGTTTTAAGAGTTTAAGGCGCTACCCCAAGCGAAATTAGCAACTCTATTTGTGGTTCAAACTTCGTTTGAATCACTGTTAGAATACAGTTCTGCGGGCCTAAAATGGCCGCTTTTGAAGAATCATAATTTGAATCATCTTAAAAAAATTAAATTGGTAAAATGGACCTTAAAATCATAGCAATAAAGTCCATTTTAAGAATTTTAAATTTTAACGTGATTCAAATTATGATTCTGACAAAGTGGCCTTTTTAGACCCCCTGATCAGCTTGCACTACGAAGTGGTTTTTACGTCAGTCACTGCGGGTCGAATAGTGCGAAATTAGTGGTTTTTATTCTTTATAAAATCAAATTTCCGTCTTTAAGAAAAAAAAAAACTAGCATTATGTTCATTATTAAGTTGCCTATCCATTAGTTTAAGAAGGAAATCAAAATAATGTTAACTTTACGAGAAGAAGCATGTTATAAATATTTTTTTCTCATTTTTGTCGTTTCATTGTGAGGGGATGGATTTATTAAATATTATGAGACTTAAAAAAAAAAACCGGCCAAGAGCGTGTCGGGCCACGCTCACTGTAGGGTTCCGTAGCTTCCCAGACCATTAAAAATACCAACATTTTTCGTCAGCAAAAATAACTTTGTTTTTCATAGTATTTGTATGAAAAACAAAGTTATCATTTGCGTTTTTTTGAAAAAGTGCTATATAACTCAAAAACTATTCAACTCATCAAGTTGAAAATAATTTTCCTAGAAAGTTCATATAAAGGTCTACTTCTGTGATTTTTTTCATATTTTTTAAACTTATGGTTCAAAAGTTAGAGGGGGGGGGGACACATTGTTTTTGACTTTCGGAGCGATTATTTCCTAAAATATTAATATTATCAAAAAATGATTTTAGAAAACCCCTATTCATTTTTAAATACCTATCCAACAATATATCACACGTCAGGGTCAAAATTAAAAAAAAAATCGCTCCCCACTTTACGTCTGGGGGAGGTACCCTAATAAAAATGTTTTTTTAAATTTTTATTTTTGCACTTTGTCGGCATGATTGATATACATATTGGTACCAAATTTCAGCTTTCTGGTGCTAACGGTCACTGAGATTATCCGCGGACAGACAGACAGACAGACATGGCGAAACTATAAGGGTTCCGTTTTTTGCCATTTGGCTACGGAACCCTAAAAAACTACCATTTTGCAGTCAAGAATATGTAGAAATTGAATGTATTTGTTATTACTTGGTATTTCTTTTGGTTATAGAGTAGTTGGCTCCAAAAAAAGCACAAAAAACGGCTTTTGCTCGGGGACGCGCCTTAAATAGTAGATTAAAGTAGATTATGCTCGTTATCCTAACAAACAACTTTTAATATTTACGACTTCTAAAAACAACCATCATACAGTCCTACTGTGCTGTATAAATAATGGCTAAAACTAAAATAAACAAAGTCACAAGGATTTCCATGAAAAGTTTAGTTTTATTAAAAATATCGACTAAATTGACAGTATGTGTGCTGTCGACTCATTGAATGGTATTAAAAGCTACACCGGATCAACATGGCCTTTGAGGATTCTTGCTGTGGAACTCCATTCTGCAACGCATACGATAACGGCATCACTTCGGATCCGGGAACAGCTAATAAAAATAAAGTGAGATGTTGCAGATCCGCTGCAGTGCAAACGTCACAGAAGAAATACATTGTGTTGTCAGTAATCGTCATCTGCCTAGACTTTTCCCAACTACGTTAGGGGGTCCGTTTCCATTCTAATCGGATACAGCTAAATACCAGTATTGTACATGGAGCAACTGCCTATCTGACCTCAACCCAGTTAGTATTGGGTAATACGATACCCCTTGCTAAGACTGGTTGTCAGACTTTCGGACCACTGACTATTCAAGTAACGACTGTCAAAGATCTGCAAATGACAGCCGAGACAAACGGCTTATCTTATTGCAGCAATAAATACACTGGAAAAAAACACGTTAAAATATTCTTTAAAACTCCAATACATCCACAAACATTTCTATCCGTCCCTAACTGATACAATTTCGCCCAAGTTCAGCATTTTATAAACTGGCCGGGTGGCGGGATGGCTCGATGTGGCGCGTTCGGCGATATTTCGTACAATTTATTTTTATTTGGCGGCAGAATTGTCTCGGCGCGAATGGCGCGGGCGGCTCTCTGCTAATTGGCGGGCTTGGCGAAATAGTGATGTGACATTTTCTTTGTAAGTTAACTTTTTGTTGGATACTTACAAAAAAACCATACATTTTACAGATAAGTATTATCATCATTCACCTGATACACCTACCCTATTAACAATTTATTTGGTGTTGGCGCAGTCCATACTTCGGTCAGTGGGTCGTCTTAGGGGTTGACTTGTCTATTAGTCGTCACCCAGTACCTACCTAGTCACCTCTTTTCTAGCCATATCATCTTTGACACAGTTCATCCACCGTTTATCATCCTCCGAGTTCAGTTCAAAGATAACCGCACTTAAACTTCCATAGGTACTTTTATTTGCTTTGAAAAGACCTTGACAAGTAGGCACATTTCTAAAGATAAGGCAAGAAGGTGGAGGTACACTTAACTTTTGATCTTTGCAGAGAAGTGTGTAAGTACCTACAGTTCTCTTCTACATTTGTAATTACCGAGGTTTTCCTCGTCGCTTTGACTTAACATAGTAGCCACATCATAAGAGTCTCTCTAGTAAATTAGGTAGAACACATTGTCAGACATTTTGCATTGTCAGACATTTTGGCAGTTCTGTACTTACTTTAAAATAACTCGAAACATTCAACAACACAAAAAAACAATAAGTACTTAGGTACTGTCACAATTATTGCGCATCATTTCGATAGTCTCGAAAAGTTTGAGCCCTCACTAATTATTTTGCTTGCACGGCTAGGCTCTAAATAGCTTGATCCGAAACTCCGAACTCCCGTAAGTTACCATCAGTTCAGGAAACTTTAGTTAGACGTGTTGGTTTCAGTACTTAGGTCGTAGTTACAAAAAAAAAGAACGTAGGTACTTAGGTAGGTATATGGTACCAGTACCGGTAGCGATACCACATCTAATAAAACTCGATAATCCGCAAGAACATGTCCCCACACTAGTGATCGCGGCTGGCGCGCTTCGCCATGTAATTGCCGTGCCCATTAGTCCTGCCTGGAGCCACTTCCAGACCGCCGGATAAGATCTCTGATGATACCGCTGTTTCGTCGCGCGAGCGTTCCTAACGCGGCCGTTATGAGTTTTTTTTCGCCACAAATAAATATTAGAAGCGGTTTTTTTCGGTAGAAATAAGTGTTTTAGGGAGCCGTTAAAATGTTTGTTTTGGGTATTGAAAAATGCGGATATGTTAGTTGGTCTTGGTCCGCAATTTTATTATTTGAATACTGCATAGGTGTTATTTTTAACCGACTTCCAAAAAGGAGGAGGTTCTCTATTCGACTGTATGTATTTTTTTTTTATGTATGTTCACCGATTACTCGAAGACGCCTAAACCGATTTGAAAAATTCTTTTTTTGTTTGAAAGGGTATACTTCCAAGTTGGTCCCATAGTCATCTGATGATGGAATCTTGGCGAAATCGAGGGAACTCTTCAAATTTTATAGGATAACGTACAGCAATTTTGGTATTTTCTACAACAAGTGAAGCATTTGCGTTTGATAAGAACCATTCTACCATCAGATCTGATGATGAAGCCAAGAGTCACGGAACTCCATAATGAGACAATGTATCCTAGTCGTGTTTGGGCTTGTTGTAATTGTAACGGTATGCACTTTCCATGTGAACCACTAAAAAGTGAAAAATAAAAACTTTTTAGCAAAAAATAAAACCGACTTCAAAAAGAAAAAGTGAAAAATAACTTTAGCTTCTGAAGTCGGTGACAAAAAAATTAAATCAATCATACAAACGTCACCGACTTCAGAAGCTAAAGTTATTTTTCACTTTTTCTTTTTGAAGTCGGTTTTATTTTTTGCAAAAAAGTTTTGTGTCATAATGTTGATTGGAATCGAAAACGTAATAATCTAAGTCTAGGAAGGTCCCTAATAATTACTTAAATGTTTTTAGCTCGGAGTCACGTTGATAAAGTAAGCTCATTTTATTAATAGGTACACTTCCATAGCTCGTAATAGGAGGATTATTACTGCTACAAAAGTTACCAGATTACACAGGAATATATTTTCACCTCAATTTTCACATAAAATATGGTTCACAAACGAGGATGCAACACTGAACACGCTATTTATTTAGCGAAGTTGGAATCCGCAAACATAGTGCGGCGCTTCGCAACGGATCCCGTAATTACAGCAGTCCCGGGGCCCGTCGTCCGGCTAATTACAGCGGTCCCGCACGCCCGGGACGGGCTAATTACGACCAACGTGCGATCGCGGGACTAATTGCCCTCCGCGGGTAATTTATGAAACAAATTACATGATTCACTTTGGATGGACAGCTGTTCTGTTTTTGTCACTCCGATAATCGTGCGTGATACATTTTTAGGAAAAATAATACTGCTCAGACTGCGGTCTTTTATTTACGTTCAGCTATGAATTAATTTATCCATGTTAGTTGAAAAAACAAAACAATAAATCGAAACTAAAAACTTTTAAAACTGGCGGGAACTTTATAGCGCCATCTACACATCTTTTCACAAACAATACAACAGACTTGTAGCGCCACCTATCAGCGAGTAGTAAAACTGAATTGTACGAGTTGCATTTCAGTTACCTCCCACTAGATGGCGCATTATCCAAACGTTCTCAAATAAAAATATAACGATTTTCATGTTTCTTGTTACAGAACGCGACGAATCAAGATCCAGTTTACAGAAAGGTGGCTGTCGTAGAAAATTTCTTCGATATCATCTACACTGTGCATGTGGAACTAGAAGGAAGACCTGGAAAACATGCAGGACAAAAGCGAACATATAGAACAGTGAGTCATTTAAAGAAACTATTTTCATTGGTATAGAATTATTTTTTTGAGTGCAATTACTATTGAGTGTAATTACTTAAATATTTAAAACTCATTTTCTTGTATAATATTTTAACCTGTTCAAAATGTTACGTCTGCGCCATCTATCGATATTTTCTTAAACCGCTAACGTTTCGTATTTGGGGTGGCACACTGTGTCTTTCAACGCCACTTTTCTTTTTGCGAGTTGTTGGTCGTAGCCAATAGATGGCGCTGGGCAGTGGTTTTCGTAATAAAATTCTTGTCGCTGATGAAATCAAGTCAGTCTTATAGTCAGTATTATAGGTATTATGACGACCTACAAATCAGGAATCTCTGGTTGATTTTGAAAATTTGGAATAGTTTCAAGATATTAAAACGTGGTCTCCAAGACTCCAATAGCGCAGTAGGTAGTTAACTGATTAGTTTTTTCGGTTACGGTGTATGGTTTGATAGGTACATGGACAGAATACCCTACCATCATGATCTGAATGCTTTGTCTTAGCCTCCTAATTTGTCCAACAGTTTCATAAGACATTAATTTTATTAAAACTCAGGCATCTATTTTCATTACCTCTCGAAGTTAAGGTGAAATCGTCAGGGTGGCCCGCGAAATTCAAAATCTTACGTTTTCTGCAATTTGCAGGGCAGTGCCAAGCTGCATATTGACCAAAGTATCGGTCGCGGTCTGTAAGACGTATGTAGTTACAGAACCACAATCATCAAAATCATCAATACAACCCTCAAAGTTCATAAAAGTCGAGGAACGACTTTGGCCGTGACAAATTCGTTCCTCGACTCTTATGAACATGCCTCCATCAACACACAACTTAGCACCGCCCTGTAAACTGCAAAATCCGTAAGAAATTTCGAATTTCGCGGGCCACCTTGGAGCATCAGCCTTAACCCAAACTGCAAAAGTTTCCAAATCGTTCAAGAAACTAGCTTCAGACCGTATGTTTCAAACCAAACACCCAACAAATCCACCCGTAATTTTATCACTCGAACACAAAATATCGCAAAAGAATATATTCTCTTTCCCTTAATCACGGATGTTTTCGCCAACAGATTACCGAGACGTACGCGTTCCTGCCGCGGGAGGCAGTCACGCGCTTCCTCACCGGATGCGCCGAGTGCGCCCGGCGCCCGCGCAGTGCATCCCCCCCGCCCCTACCCACACCCTCCCCCTCGCCCACGAGACACCCTACCTACCTCCCTTTCCTCCCCCACTGCGCGCCTGATTACACGCGCAACTGGGAATCTGAGATAGACGCCGCACATTCTAATTACTACGAACCGAAATTCGAGTACACGGAACTTCAGCCGGTAAAGAAAATTGAAAGCCCCAAACCCGATGTTGAGGATCCGGAACCTACGTATATCGAACTTACATCGAAGAAACTTAACGGTTTCGAAGCTACCCCGCTTTTAAATAGAACTTCTCCTGTAGAACCTGCATTTCAGGAAGAAGAACCGGTTAGAACTGACCCCGAAATAGACAAAGATGAGAATAGTCTAATAGACGTAGAAGACGTCTTACCTGAAAGCCCAGTACCTTCAAGATCACAGAAAGATGATGATACTCGGCAGTCCGAAGGTGAAAGTACCAAGAGGGCAGAGAGCAGAGGAGCTAATGATAAGACTGAACCCAAAAAAGAGAAAAAGTACAATCCGCTTGACGTGGCTAATTTAACTTCGAAAGACCCTCCGAAGCCGCGGTCTCCTTCTAGAAAGAAGTTGATAACTTCGAGTGTTGAATATCCCTCTAACTCTAATTCTTTTGGAACTGGAAGAATTCCAAAGCCTTGGAGACCGGATGGTGGGGCGTTCTATGGTGGTGAAGAGATGGATTATAACGTGCCTATAACGACGGCGTATCTGAAGCATATGAGGAGTATGGCGTACCAGGATCGTAAGGATTCAGAGAACAAGGTCAGTAAAACTACTTTTTTTAAACTATAAATTATTGTTATCTTTCAAAACTTAGTAAATCCAGCGTATTTTTGCCTTTTATCTTCTGTAAAATGTGAAACCATTGTTTTTACGTAAAGTATTCCAACATTAGGGTTCCTCAAAACTGTTCTAAATTCCTCATCCTCGCACATAAAGTATGAAACCACACCAAAACCTGATAAAATATGTTTTGACTAAACAAATGTAAAATAAACATATGATTTTGCGGGCCGGGCCGCGTTTAACCCTAGCTTTAAACTTCTGCTAACAAACTGGTAAAGCGGCGGTTGGGCGGATCCGCAAACCTTTGAATGGGATCCTTTCTAACCCTTGTTATGATTTTGAAGACTGCTATCCGACGTTCAAGTAGAAATTATTGGAGTATTTTATTTATTTGAGCTTTTTTGTTAACGTGCACGAGTATGTGATGGGATGGTTGGTATCCGGCATTTTAGGTTATTTTACTTTCTTTGTTCATAGATTTTTAAGCAATTTGAAGTTCTATCTTATTTTTCGTAGAGGTTACACCGATTATAGTCGTATTCGACTTGAATCTTAGTGTTTCAGTTTTGGATTTTTGAAAATCGGTACTTCGTTTTCATCGTTGTGAAAAATCTTTCAAAATCTTAGCTAAGAAGTATGAAACAGGTCCCTTCTAGATGTTAAGTTAATCAGGTATACAAAAGTAATGTTCTCATCTAACACGAGGAGAAACCCGGACTTTTGATAGGCTTACAGGGAGACATGGGTCCAACCCAGAGGTCCTTTGGAGAATTCAATGTAACCTACTTGTTGTGGTTGGGTACTTACTTATTTAATATTGTTAATAAATAATTGGGCTTATTTTATTGGTACTTTTTTTACCAAATTCATATTTCAAATGTACTAGGCGGTCAGAATTTGTAGGCGTTAGCGCGTAGTCGCGTACCTGACGTAACCCTGTAATGTTCGCGGCGTCCCACACGACCCGCGATTGATTCAGACGAATGTCCCTCACAAAGGACCACGGGGCGTCACGCTATAATCGGGCGCCGCATCTTTTCTAACTCATTTTTCTCGCTTGGGGCACGGGCGGGGTGGTGGGTGGCAGGCACGAGGTTTCATCAGCCTGAGGGGGCGTCACGGTATTAGACAAGACACAAAAACGATGCCCGCCGGAGAAGTGGGCTAGTAAGTTTTCTGATGACGGTTATATCCACTATCGCTGCTATGTAATAGGTTTTTCAGTGTGAAATTATGTTACACGCTTGGGAGATTCTTCTTTGACTTAGTATTTGGTTTTTGTGTCCTAGAAAATATTTTTGTCTGTTGTGTGTGTGTAGGCTTGTTTTTCGGTTTCTTGTTTAAAAAAATTTTGGATGTGTTTATTTAGACAAATACTGTTTGCAGTTGAGATAGTGTACTGTTTGCAGTTGAAGTATTGTTAGAATATTCAGACTTGGATTATTTTTGCAAAAAAAATAAAGAAGCGATGTGACTGCGCCGTGCTCGTTATACTTAAATAGGTACCCATTACTACACAAATGACTTGCTCAAAAAAAGAAATACACTGAAACCAACAAAGCCGACATTAATTGCAATAAACGCCAAAAGCTTGTAATATGATGGGACCTAACGCAGAAAATATCCTACTAACAAAAAGTTTATGTTAGACCTTTTTCGTGTGGGGCCTCCCGAAGGGTCAGTCGAGCCCGTCCATAAGAGGGTATCGTCCCTTCGACCTCCCAAAAGTGCCTTACACCCCCTCGCCTCCCGCATCGCACTGCGACTTGTAAGATTGATTGGGGCTCCTTCAGTCCATTGCCAACCACCCTTGTGGGATATTCGACCCTCCCCCCTTTTTTCTCGGGTACTTGCGACCGGGATACAGATTAGATGGAACGGCTCTGTTTTAGATGGAGGCCTTCTTAAGGTATTACGGTTTTGGGAGGTTTTTTTTTTATTCCTTTGTGTCTACGCACGATGTGACGATTGATGTGTTTCGTAGTGTTGGCACTGTTGAAATGATTAACATAGAATCAAAATAACTCCGCGTACATGCAAGAGATTCCATGATTTCTTTAACATTTTCATAAAATGTTGAAAGTTCTTAGAAAAGTATTTTTTTTCGATTTCACTTATTAGTTTCGGTTTTTTTTTAACAAATAATATAGGGTGTAAAACACCTCTTCACGAAGCCGAACTTGTTCTCCCGGTCATTGCGATATCTTTTTTGTTCTACCTGGGAACCTTCTACGAGTATTTACGGAGATATTGGGGGTCAAAGTTCCAACTTTTTGACAAGTTTTTTTTTATTAAGTACCAGTTTTTCTTTATTTTAAACACCTCCACGACCCCCGTACTATCCAATCCATTCATCAGCACAATGTTTTGAGAGCGTAACATTGAGTTTTACCACAAAACATGATTATTCAGACAAAAAAAAGTCGTTTCCCAGAAATAATTTTGGCGTAAAGTTACATAGTTTGATGTTCTTGGTTCTTGGTTCTTGGTTGACGGCTTCGTGATGAGGTTGTTTAGCAAGATTGCCGAAAGAAAAAGTTTAAAACAAAATTTGAAATTGATTAATCACAACTGAAGTAAGTACTAAAAATTCAAGTAGTTTGCCATCCAAATCATATCATCATCCAGACACACACAAAATGTGTGTAGATAAAATATACTTCATTGAACACCCATATTTTGAACTTCATTAATCACAAATTATCATCATCACCCAAGTAGAGTAGACAAAGTCAAGTCTTCATTAAATAAACAATTCTTTAACAACATTGACATGGCTACAAAGGTGGTCAGCTCCACAAGAACCCGATGACATCAATGTCTCATCCAGCACCTCTATACACATCCACCCCCTTTTTTCTCGGCGGGTGCTGTTAATAACACAACAGGCTATTTTATTCGTCCACCGCCACTTGCGGCGGCCGTGTGACTGCTTTGATGTCAGAGATTAGAAGTTTGTTTAGCTATGGCCGTGTTATTGTGGTAAATCTCTATGTTTCATATATGTAACGTGTTTTGAATGTTAGATTTTTGACCAGTATAGCGAAGGTTGCAAATGTTGGTAGGGGGTTGTAGGATGGATGGGTTATATTTAAAAGGATATTTTTACTACTTTTCCATAACCAGTTAAGTTTAGACTATGAAGTTATTAATAAAAGTAGAAACAAGTTTGTTTCTAACTTACCTCAATGTTCTATAAAGAGGACGTTTTATTTTTTTAGCCAACTATATCCTTTTTAATATACAAATAAATAATGTTGAAGTGTCTGTTTGTAATGTCAAATACGGTACTAATATTTTTATCTTTTTTATCTGGCTGTCTGTTTGTTCCCGCTAATCTCTGAAACGGCTGGACCGGTTTTGACGGGTCTTTCACGAGCAAATAGGTGATGTTATATTCATTTTAGAAAATAATTTAGGGATTCGGTACAAAAAACTAAAACCATGAAACTGTTAACAAAATCCGATTCAGATAGAGAAGTAATATTTTTACAATAATTTCATGTGGACGAAAATCGCAGGCAACAGCTAGTCTACAATAAATATACTTTCGATTAAGGTGTTTATTATAAAAGCCAAATGATTTGAAAAGAGTTACCAAGAAGTTTCTTGCCGGTTCTTCTTCATGGAATCGACCAACGCGAACCGTGCACCTTTTTCGACGTTTTATAAGTGCCCATCGAGGCCTATGTGAAATAATAGTACATTATGGTACAAGTGTGTAATGTTGGTGATTACCGCCGAGGCGCCATTGAGAACCGAGCCGTTAGGCGAGGTTCTTAAGAGAGCCGAGACGGTAATCATCAACACACACGTGTATCATACGACGTTTTTCAACACACTTGAGAATAAAATAATACTAAAAATAACTATAATTTCAACAGTGAAAACGAGTTGTGAATTTTTTTTCGCAATGGCGGGAATAATTCATCAGTTTTCCTATGCGCGCGCATCTAACAATGGCGATCGCCCGTAGACTAAAAGAATGAGGTTCCTTTTTTTTTGGCTTTTCGCGCGAAATGGGGAATGCGAAGTTTTATTATTAAAAAAAAAGTAAAAAAAAAAGAAAACAAAAGTTGCATTTGAGTGAAAGTTTTATTTATTAAAAACTTATATGTTGAAATTATCTATGTAGATACGAAGTTGTATGAAATGAGCAAGCAATAGGTACATTAATTTATTTGTATTATTGAACACGATCTTTTTTGTATCGAAACTTTTTTAAGAACAAAGCAATTCAACCAATAAAATAAAAAAAAAAACCCTATAACTCACTTGTGAATAATAGCAATGAAAAAGTCACAGTTTGATTACAGGTGTCATTATGTGCCTAATTGCGGTGAAATTAGAGCCACTTTATGAGCAAGTGTGTTATAGGAGCATTGCTATTATTCACAAGTGAGTTATAGGGTTTTTTTTTTTTTATTGGTTGAATTGCTTTGTTCTTAAAAAAGTTTCGATACAAAAAAGATCGTGTTTAATATTACAAATAAATTAATGTACCTATTGCTTGCTCATTTCATACAACTTCGTATCTACATAGATAATTTCAACTTATAAGTTTTTAATAAATAAAACTTTCACTCAAATGCAACTTTTGTTTTCTTTTTTTTATACTTTTTTTTTTAATAATAAAACTTTGAATTCCCCATTTCGTACGTGGCTAAAACGCTATCCGCGAAAAGCAAAAAAAAAGAAACCTCATTCTTTTAGTCTATGGGCGATCGCCATTGTTAGATGCGCGCGCATAGGAAAACTGATGAATTATTCCCGCCATTGCGAAAAAAAATTCACAACTCGTTTTCACTGTTGAAATTATAGTTATTTTTAGTATTATTTTATTCTCAAGTGTGTTGAAAAACGTCGTATGATACACGTGTGTGTTGATATTACCGTCCTCGGCTCTCTTAAGAACCTCGCCTAACGGCTCGGTTCTCAATGGCGCCTCGGCGGTAATCACCAACATTACACACTTGTACCATAATGTACTATTTCAACACACTTGCTCATAAAGTGGCTCTAATTTCACCGCAATTAGGCACATAATGACACCTGTAATCAAACTGTGACTTTTTCATTGCTATTATTCACAAGTGAAAAGAGTTACCAAGAAGTTTCTTGCCGGTTCTTCTTCATGGAATCGACCAACGCGAACCGTGCACCTTTTTCGACGTTTTATAAGTGCCCATCGAGGCCTATGTGAAATAATAAAAAAGTAATAATAAAAGTAAAACTTTGAATTCCCCATTTCGTACGTGGCTAAAACGCTATCCGCGAAAAGCAAAAAAAAAGAAACCTCATTCTTTTAGTCTATGGGCGATCGCCATTGTTAGATGCGCGCGCATAGGAAAACTGATGAATTATTCCCGCCATTGCGAAAAAAAATTCACAACTCGTTTTCACTGTTGAAATTATAGTTATTTTTAGTATTATTTTATTCTCAAGTGTGTTGAAAAACGTCGTATGATACACGTGTGTGTTGATATTACCGTCCTCGGCTCTCTTAAGAACCTCGCCTAACGGCTCGGTTCTCAATGGCGCCTCGGCGGTAATCACCAACATTACACACTTGTACCATAATGTACTATTTCAACACACTTGCTCATAAAGTGGCTCTAATTTCACCGCAATTAGGCACATAATGACACCTGTAATCAAACTGTGACTTTTTCATTGCTATTATTCACAAGTGAGTTATAGGGTTTTTTTTTTATTGGTTGAATTGCTTTGTTCTTAAAAAAGTTTCGATACAAAAAAGATCGTGTTCAATAGTACAAATAAATTAATGTACCTATTGCTTGCTCATTTCATACAACTTCGTATCTACATAGATAATTTCAACTTATAAGTTTTTAATAAATAAAACTTTCACTCAAATGCAACTTTTGTTTTCTTTTTATTTACTTTTTTTTTAATAATAAAACTTTGAATTCCCCATTTCGTACGTTGCTAAAACGCTATCCGCGAAAAGCCAAAAAAAAGAAACCTCATTCTTTTAGTCTATGGGCGATCGCCATTGTTAGATGCGCGCGCATAGGAAAACTGATGAATTATTCCCGCCATTGCGAAAAAAAATTCACAACTCGTTTTCACTGTTGAAATTATAGTTATTTTTAGTGTTATTTTATTCTCAAGTGTGTTGAAAAACGTCGTATGATACACGTGTGTGTTGATGATTACAATCCTCGGCTCTCTTAAAAACCTCGCCTGACGGCTCGGTTCTCAATGGCGCCTCGGCGGTAATCACCAACATTACACACTTGTACCATAATGTACTATTGACTTTGAAGCTGAAAAAGTTAAACAAAAAAAAATTAGGACCATTTTGTACATTTTATGCACCCACCAAACTGCGTAGGCGGTGATTAGCACTCCTCTTAATACATTTGAAACGTCGAAAAATGTACCTATGGTAAAGCAGACGTTATTCATTACTAAACTTAGCAGCGTTTATAAATAAACCCCTTAACTTTTCACCGTTCAAGAATACCATGATGCCGTAACAATCAGTTATGTTTATGTCTATAGGTAGCCCAGGGCAATGTTTGCGTCAAATTGTTAATTTACTTTAGCTTCTGTGGCACAACAGTTTATTCCAATTCTGGTACATTTTGAAACAAGTTATTGTACGCGGCTTCGCTTCTGTGGGCTGTTTGTTGTTGGATAAACTTTTACTTAGAGTTAAATGTTTTCGAACAGTTTCCATTGCATTAATTTCTCAATTTATTTAAGTATATTTAGTTATATAGTTTCGTTTTCGTAAGAATACTTAAATTAAAAAAAAAATAAGCATTTTAATAAATACGCAAGTAAGAAACAGAATGAACGACGGTCTTATTACTAAAAGCTTTTTTGGCAGAATTTTCTCTTTTCTCCTGAAAATACAGTTCAGTTACTTAATAAAATGCAAATATCAATTCAATTTCCAGAAATCATTATTAACACTTCGCTTTACAATACATTCGCAATTACATTCTAAACTGTTGAATAATCGCATTGACGCCATTTTAATTGCTTTCAAAACTCCTCAAGATAGCAATTACGAACTTATTCAAAAGCAATTCATCCAAAACTGAATTTATGTGCGAATGCGTGTGCATCGCGACCTTGAGCAGTGACATAATTAAGTTTGGTCCCCCAGCGATCGATTCTGCGTTTCATTACCATGAGGGTCCGCTAGACACCCGACAGCATCTGTAGGGTTGGATTTTATTAAAATAGAATGACGTAAAAACAGAAAACGTGCAACAGATTTTAATATTTATTGGTATGTAAATATAGCTTATATTTGTTTGATCCTAGTTCCCGTTTTGTGATTTTGATCACATGTGCTTAGGTACGTGTGTTATGGCAAGCACTGAGATTGTGACGTGTGTTAGTTAGTAGGTCAGTCAGGCAAACCATACTTAATGTTTACGAGCAAACATAGAAACGTAGTAAAAGAAAAAAAAACGCATTACCTTTTTATACCGCTGCAGTAGGTAAGTAAAAAGCTGGATTTACCGTTATTCTGGCAGCACGTTTAAATCAACCAAGTTGAATTTACCCTCACACCGTGCCAAGTCGGGTTGAAGAGCTAGTCGCAAATAAACGCGAGCTAAAGCCCTTGCGCCACGGGGGCGCCGCCAGCCAACTGGCAACCACCCCGTTGTCATTTACCCTACTTACCGTAGCTACCAGGCGAGCATAACACCAACGGAGAATTTTAACGGAATTAGTCGCGAGGCTGCTTGCCGCCTGCAGGGCGCCGTAGTAAATTCACACATGTACCTAGTAAGGCGCAGGGTAGGAGTTCCACCCACCTCCACACCTAGTTTTAGCGCCTAGTAACTCGCAGGCACGAGGTGTCTACACGCAATGCCGCAAAAACGTTAACTGAAGGAAAATATTTTTTAACTCTGTTTATTAACCTATATAGCGGGTGCAGATTGACAGTCTGTCTTGTTATTAAGTTCTAGATTAAGCTTTCCTGAAAAAACGCTCGCTCGCTCTTCTTTGCTTGATTCTTCATCGAAGCGCAAACAGTTTTAGCGCTGCGTTTTTTCTCTGAAATGGCAGTCAAGCTCAAACTCAAATCATTTTTTATTTCAATTCGACATTCACTTTTAAATGTCATGAAAAGAAAAAAAAAGCGAAAGTACTGTATGTAGATCTCTTTGGAGAAGAATAGGCAAGAAGAAGAAGAGGTCATGATGCGCAGAGCTATTATTTTACGTAATGTTCATCTATCTATGTTATGAATTTGTGCAACCAGTCGTATTAAAATTGACGAAAAAGGGCGACACGAACACTAGGAGCAAAATTCCATGAACACATTTTTAAAAATTACGTTTTTATGGGGGAAAGGAAATTAAGACTCACGCATCGAGGGGTTACTTTTTTGCAACTATGGTGAAGAAGAGACGGTTAAAATTCTAGGTCTGTTCACGCAATCGAATTCAGTAAGCGCATATTCATCATTTATGCCCTTTTTTTAAATTTGACATAAGAAAATTCACAGGTTCAAGCACCACATTATTACAGCTTTATCTTAAAGCTCATAAGCTTCAAATAGTATATTTTATAACGAGGGACTAAACGAAGCCATAATATACCCGAGGTGGTTTGACTCCCAAGCTTGCGAGGGAGTCAATGAAAGCGAAATATTTAATTGGCGTTTAGTCTCGAGGTGCAAACTGTACTTTTCACTTCGAGTGCGAGAAAAACAGTCATTTAAAACTGAACAAATTTACACTCGACAAAAATTCTGAACTGAGGGGTCAGTTTTTTCTTCAATCAGGTCAGTCACAGATTAACAATTTAAAACACAAACTCGCAACATTTTCCCAATGAAGATGATCCACACTGCACAGATAATTAGTACCTACATTATTGCAGCGGCTAGCAACAGAGCCATTGCACATACTTTTCAAAATCAACGATGCTCACAAACAACAATATTTTTTCTCGCGTTGAAGAGTTCGTTTGTTTTTTTTTTCAATAAACTGCTTTCTATTTGCAAGCCAATTCGAAATTTAAATAAAACCTTTGATAAGTTACTCTTTTGTTACCATGTTTCAGAGTAAAAGATCGTTCCAGTTTTAAATTACTTTTTACTCCCTAGGGAATATATGGTCACTTTAATCCCGCTTCGTAGGGCTATATTGGTGTACTTTTAGAGCATGAGAAGTGAAAATATCATTACGATTCATGATTAAACTGAAAGCGACTTGGTGTTTTTACTTACTATGTAAACTTAATACACTCGTATATGTGTTTTACTACGAAATACTTCTGAGCTCATATATGAGTGGCTTTTAGTATGTACTAAGGGAATAAGACGAAAAATGCCATTATTTTTCGCATAGACTGAAAATAACTAAAGTGGATGTATTTTAGTTAATTTAAATAATTCCCAAAATCAATGCAGACATCGCATTCGCAATCCGTTTTATTTATTTAGGAAACGGGTGAACTAAAAAACCAGGCTTGCATAAGTTATCTGGAAGTCCCAATAAATGTTTAAGGGGTGCGTAAATCATTACTAAACCCGCTACCCGGGATAGGCAAAGGACGGGTCCGCGAGGGTCGAAGGAATGGACAAGGTAGTTTTAAAGGATTTATAGTTATATTTTAGTGAAAAACAGGCTTTTTATTTACATAAGATAACGATGACATTAAAAATTGGCAATGTCCTTTTAAAAGAACAATTTTTTTTAAAAGTATATTGTCAATTTGTTTCACCTGCGATTACAGGTTAAAAACCTTTGCTTACACACAGTAGGCACAAAGTTCTAGAAAAGGTGGAGTTAATCATAGAACATGCAGAAACCTCACAAAAAAAGTTAAGTACCGAAACTTACTTTAATTTGTTTTTTCTTCAAACACGTTTTGTTATTTCTGGCACTACTAGGGCGTCTACTTCCAAAGCTTTTGCTGTTACTAATGGCAATAAACTAATGTTATTTTTGTACTTTCTCAAGAAACAAAATCAAAGTTTGACTAACTAAAACACGAAAGTCTTGGTACCTATTTGCGTTTGCTACACCAAGTATAATAGTCATAAACCTAGTAATATTATTATGTAGTTATAATTTATGACATCCTGGTATCCGCCAGTGTCGAGCCCAGGGCATCGTCACCCCCGGGAGCCCTTGCGACGCAAAACCCTATGTACCCTTACTACCTACTCGTATCTATCTGCTCTGACAGCGTCTCCCTTTTTGTGCCTATACACATTCCCTTCATTTTTTATGGTGGCCTGGTATTTAGATGTTTCTTTAGGTAATTTACATTAATAATAAAAATATTTAATTGATAAAATAATCAACCATCCGTTTTAAGATTGATATTAACATCAATGTTTTCGTGGTTTTTAATTCATAGCAATTTTATCAAAGCTTAGAGTGGTTTAATTTTGTAAGTGAATGTAATCATAAAAACAAACATTTTTTGTCTCTATGTCTAAATAAAAAACAATCTCCTAAACGGCTGGACCGATTTTGACGGGACTTTTACTGGCAGATAGCTGATGTTATAAGGCGTAACTTACGCTACTTTTACTTTAGAAAAATAATTAGGATTCCGTGCAATAAAACAAAAACCTTTGAAAATGTTAACAAAATCGGTTTAAAATAGGAAAGTAATATTTTTATAATAGGGCAATATTAATTTCCTAATAAGTACACTAGAGGTATGTCCTTTATACCAACAAGACATTCCTACCATTTTCAAATTGCAAGTTAAAAAGTAACTACCTCATCATATCTCAAATGTTCCTCAACACTACGAGTATATCATTCATTGTTTACAATATTTCAATTTACATAACGTTTTACATAGGCCATACCGAGAGCACCTCAAATTCACATAATCGTTTGTTCTAACTTGTTATAATAAACCGCATACGACTCCTATTAGTTTTGGGCTCATAGAATATGTGGACAGAGGTGGCGAGGAAAGGTATAAGGCAAAGAAAGTTGTTATGAATTTCCCGATGTTTTCCGAAAAGGACTTGCCTGAATTGCTTTTTTGGTTAGATACTTACACTTTAAATTAGGGCCTCAGCAACGGGGCTGCTGGACTGTTCGGGGCTGCGGGACTGTTCGAAAGAGATACCGCGGCCCCGGAACGTAAAGGGCGAGGAAGGAACATGGATGGTTTGTAGTCAGTAAAAGTCTGACACTCCCTTCCGCTCCGCCCAGAGTGGGGTCATTTGATGATTTCCCATACGAAAAAAAGGGCCTCAGCAAGGAGTGCTGGTGTGCTCAAAGTGCACATATTTACTTAAAGATTCTTCGAGAAATTCTGAAATCATTTGGCAATTTTCATAGATACCTATTCAAAACTGATTTTCATTGTAATTTAAAACAGATTTTCTGTTACTAAGAAACGCAATCAGTAAAATTTTCTCCATAATCGATTGGTTACTCAAATAGCTGTCAGCTGAGTAAGAAATGGAAGATTATCTTTTTTGTTGGAAATTCTTTTAGTAGAGACATTAAATTAGTCCGCTCCACAGTTTTCTCTGTTCATTCTCTCAGTTTGATAGACGTGGAAGCAAAACTTTTTCTAGGGTCTCGGGCTCTCGGCCTCCCCTTGGACCGTGGGGTGCTTTCTATTAAATAATCATTTCGGACCCCGTCGCGTAGGTGCGCCGCTATTAACTCTGCGAATTAGTGCTCCTCATGTTTTATGAGAGCCTAGTAGGTAAAGGTAGTTATGATGATGAAATTGCTGAACATCACGCTTTACTGGGGTCGGTAGAGCTTGTAATGTGTACTGATATGTTTGTTTTTTAATTGGGTATTCACAATAACGTCATGAAAATGACACCATTTTTACGCAAATTGAATTATTACTAATTCAAGATGCGAAGACAGAAAGACGATGAAAAATGGTCCTTCGATTTTAACAGTGAGTAGTATTTTTGTACGGATTTAAAACGTGTATTGGGAGTTTGGGACGCAATGTAAGTTATCAACAATGTGACTGAGCATTATTATATACTAGATGTTGCGCCCGATTTCGTTCGTGTGTAAGTTTTGATGTGAATGTGTGAGAAAAAAAAGATATCCTATGTCCTTTTCCAGGATATAATCAATCTTCTAGCGAAATGTCATTACGAACCGATCAGCTGTTTAGTCATGAAAAGGTAACAAACAAACAGACAGAGTTACTTTCGCATAATATTAAATAAGTATAAGTATGGAAGTATGGATGATATCTATTCTTTACGATTTGCAATATATCTTACGGTTACATTCTACTTGAAGAACTTTTGTCAACAGAAGTTGTGTTGTCCCTAATCTTATAAAGACAGGGTAGTGTTATTTTTCAGACAACCCTTTGGAAGTATTCAGAAACATTTAAGCAAATTCTATCTAATATCCCCTTATCTCGAACAAAGCCTACTCCTAGCGTTTCACTCGTGGAGTTTTTACTAAAAATAATCTTAAATACGGAATCCAATCCACCTACTACGGATGGGTAGGGTCGGGTACCTATCGAGTCATACGGGGTTCTGAATCCCCCTCACCCCATGCCTCCTAGCCCCAGAAGGGAGTGGGAGGGACGAAACCTCTTAATTATTGTCACATATGAATTATTTTGATATTGACGCGTGTCTCGACCTCCTCGTTAGCGTCCCTTCGGGTTTCTTTTGAAATGGCGCGAGCTCTCCGAATGGTATGTTTGCCTGGTTGCTCTGGGAATTTACCGTGATTTTTGTTTCAAGAATCTCTTTAGTAAATGAGATCATGTAAAAAGTTCCTGTAGTTTGTTTTTCTCCGGAAAGCAGGAAAAAAACATGCTGTAACACGAGTAGTTTTTTATTAATTTGAAACTGAAATGTCCCTGAAACATTACACCGTGTTTTAATAACTTGCAAAATATAGTCTACACGAAGTAATGTTTGGTCAGCTTTATGAAATGTTCAAGTTCATACCGTTACAAAAAATACCGCAAATATCGGATATCCTGTCAACATCAGGGTAATATGTTTTAAATGAAAAATAAAACGACGATATAATAATAAGAGAATCAGAAGACTGCTTTGTGATTCAATGAACATGTGGTTATATGAAAACTCAATGGCACGTGTCGTATTTTCACATAATTTTCCACGTCATAACTTCGCCCACACCAATAAATTGGAGTCGTATCTTAATTGTCTTCAAAAGTGGCTGTCGTGTCGCATCCACAATTAAGCCAAGCCTTGGTCCGCCAAAGTGCTACCTCCTAATAGGAACTTTAATTTTCCAAATTCACCTGGCGTTTATGTAATTCACCCCATACATGCACCCCCTGGCTGCGGGGTGTCTAATGTAGACCAGGGGGGTACAGGCGACGCTCATGAAAAGGAAAAGGGTGGTTCTAGCAATTTTTTTCTGATTTTTTCCCCTCCTTTTTTGCCCGATAATACCCTAATGGTCGCTTGCTTCCTTTTCGGTGGATTTTTTTCCGCCGTCGAAGATCGAGACGTATTTTTTACTCGCTTGTAATTTCCCCGTTTCCCGCCGAAATGAAAAATAAACGGTCAGGAGTTTTTTGTATTGATGCGTGATTTCTGAGGTCGCGCGGTTTGCCGACGGTGCTGGGAGGTATTGTGACTGCTTGCTTTAGCGAAATACGTCTCTGTCCTGTTGTAGAATGCGTTGCAAAGATGTAAAAGAGCGCTATAACTTTTCTGTAGAGCTCTTTGTCAAAACTATATTATAAGACGTGTCTAAATTGTTCTCTTTTTGGGTACAAGATGGTTAGGTCCTTGACATACGATTACACTTTATGAACAACTATCCATTTATATTCCTGAAATTTACCAATACGCACGAATATAAACTGCCTCAATGTTCGTTTTTAAAAGAAGAAGAGTTTTTCTTTGTTACTAGTCAATATAAATATTTCTATTTCATTTTGAGGATTGAATCGGCGTCATAACAACTCACAAAGTTAAAGAGAGAACAGCATTCGTCAACAGGTCCTTTTGTACGGAAGTTTAAGTTTTATCATTTGAGCTGTAGTTACGTCATTTTCCCAATCACATATAATTCCTTTCACTAATTAAACCCAATTGTAATGCCGGTTGCAGAAAGAATTTCTCCGAGACTCTCGCATGCGAGTAGGAACACATTACTTTTATTTTGGCATCGATAAATTTTCGTACCCGGTACCACCCTGCATAATGCATGCAGCGAAAAAGTAGGGAAAATAGAGAAAAATCGGGGAAAAATTTCGCCCCCTCGCCGGGTTCCTTGGGCACCACCTACCAGGCTAGCTGGGGCGCGTAGGAGGTTACCGTCCGCCAAGATTAATACGGTACAGTACGACCGCCCGACGCCGCAGCTTTCATTAAAAATACTGAGACCCTGATGGGTTAGCTGGCAGACTTGTGCCGACTATGTGCCGCCCCGTGGCGCCGTCTGCGGTTTTACTGAACGTGAACAACTAAAATGAGTTTCTAGATCTCGCTTCCTTTCACATATTTGCGAAGTTGACGTAAAACGAAAATAAAAAATCTAGGAAAAATATAATACTAACACACATCATAACATTAGATTTATTAATATTTCATATTACCCTAGTGGGCAGGGGAGACTTGTATTAAGAATTGCATGACTGTAAAGTATGTTTGTGCTTTTCTAACTTTCTTTTGTGTAGCCTACAAGTCAGATGATTAGTTGATTATTGCTACGCGGCGCCGTAGCAAGCTCTACGGATTTGAAAGGAGGGTGCCGCTACGGCGTAGAACTGCTACGAGTACATTCTCGTAGCGTAATCATTATTACGTCATCTTTGCATGTTTGAGTAAGTGGTTACTTATAATTTCCTGGAATAGGTATAAAAGGAAATAATGTAGCAGATACATGAAAATGTTTATTTCTGAGTACGTCTTGTAGAATTCTTTGTAATTGCAAACAAAATGTTTTTGCTTTCGTAAATATTTTTTGTTTATTTACGTAACAGTTAGTAGACTTGAACTTTTTCCAAGAAAGATATTTTACTCAAGTTGTTTTTGTGAATTCTCGGTACCTAAATAACATTCGGTATAACAACAAAATTATTATTTGCCCACACACACCCCGAAAACCAATGTTAAATAAACACGGCGAGTCATTAGGATTCCATCAGTCACAAAAACTATGTCCAGTCGCCCCTCTTGCATGCTCCACCGTTATTATTTCTTAGCTCTGCACACCCTATGTCCCCCTAGTCGTGCTAAGTACTAAGCGGGCTGTTTGTAGGCAAAAAGTAGAACTACCCTCGGCCGGGAGGGGGGCGGAGGGGCGCTCACGCTTTTAAACCTCAAGCGTCCAAGTGCGGGGAATATGAAATTTTCGAAATGATAAAGCCGGTAAATAATAACTAGTAGTACGGGCACGGCCGTCTAATGTACTGGCTGCAAAAAAAGCTTGTACTTACTGTACGTTTTGTTTTGGGGTGTAGGATTAGTATTTTTATTTGGTTGCTTTTGGTTAATGAAGGCTGCGGTTGGTTTATTGAGTTTTGAAGATGATGAGTTTAGGCGTTACTGGTGTTTTTTTTTTTATGTGAAGAGGACTGCTTAAAAGCTTATAATAAAAATATGTGTATATCACTAAATACCTACAGAAGTTGATAACATTTTGAATGACTTGACTTGATTTGCAGTGATAACCTATTTTTTTTTTTTTTTTTTTTTTTCCACTTACCTGTTTTTGATTTGGTTGTGACATTGATAATTATTACCAATCATTAGCTGTAAAACAAATTAAAAAGATCGTTTCTACTTGTATTGTATTGTATAACGGGCTGGTGTCCGCAACTCCACGTCAAGGCGCCTATTTTGCGTACGGAATCGTTTCTACTTTTTCTATATTTTGTTGAGCTTTAACGACTAATTTGGAACATTGTTCACATGCCGAACAAACAACAACAGTGTCCAAAGGACCAAAAACGATTTTGATGAGGCAGGCTTTATAAAAATTGTGAAAAAAACAATATTGAATTATAAATTGATCTAAGGATTTTTTCTGCACTCAGTACCGGGGCAGCAGCGGGGTTCGTGTGTCTGCTTTCACATTTCCCACTCGCAACGTAAGGCGGGGTACGGTACACCCCCACCGCCCGCTGTGTTCCTGGTACCTACACCCTGCTTTTTATACCTTCCTGCCCGTCGAAAGTAATCAATTTGCGACTTAATTAATTAAGAAAAAAGCTTTGTCGGACGTTTAGTAACATCAAATGACTTGTGTTATTTTTCTTCTGTTTTTTTGTTCATTAAATTATGCCTAGATCATGCCTGTTCTTTATTTACCGAAGCTATTATTAAGTTATTTGCAGGGATCTCATGAAATCGCTTTTAATTTGATCGGAAAACTGATGAATCGAAAGCGGGTGAGGGCGCGTTCGTCTGCGAAAGTAAAAAGGAGTAGTGGATTTATATACCTATTTGAATTTGGCTCTGTTTATTATTTGAAATTTGTTTCATTATTCTCATAATTATTGGCGATAACTTTAAGTTTATTTGATTTTAATAAAATTCCCTTCTGCATTTTACAGCAACACAGTGAAACACTAGAAACGACTATTTATAACTTTAAGAACTTAACAAAAATACACGTTCTATCATTCCGAATTTGTCATAAATTCTTGATTATCAAACAAACCGCTAGGTCTCTGAACTAAAATGCTTATAAAGCTCACTATAACTTTGAAAGGGCCCAGTCAGCGCGCAAACATGTTAATTTACCACTGGATAACGCGACCCAATTCCCCCATCCTAATTCCGTACAGTTTCCACACTAGCAGAGCTACAAATACTTTTCCTTTAGTTTCGTTTCACCCGATATCGTCGTTATCTAGTTAGCCCGGGTCGACGAGGGTCCGAAGGGTCCGGGACTAAGTACCAGGACCGCATAGGTAGGTAGGAGGCTCGCGTGATGCCTGCCCCACACCCGCCAACACTATTTATAAACGTTCGCGATACGCAATGCTAGTGAGGGATTGTGTTCTCGCACGCTGAAACCAATTAGGGCTTATATGATTCTGGTAATGGTATTTTTTCCTTCATATTTACTCTTCAATTAATATTTTTCTTTTGTATTATGTTGCCTATTTGCGGGGTATCCTGTCTTCTCCGAAGAAAATAAAAGTAACTTACTGCTCTGACCTATAAAGGCACAGCCTCGTGCAAAATAGGACGCATTTCTATGTATTTTTGATACCGTTTCCGACACACAGTTTCATCAATATAAACTTCATAACTTTTATTTATTTAGAAAAATTCTAAATTCGTGGAAATTCTACATTTACTATTATATGAGGAAAAGTGAGTTATCAATTTAAAATACCACCTACCACGTTACATTACTCATGTGAATAAATTTAAATATGCCTTCATGACAGATATCTTCTTTCAAGCGGACAAACCAGAATTTATTAATTTAATTAACACACAAAAATGAGTCGGCCCTCGTTTACCGCCGAATTACTGGAGACTTCATTACGCCCAAAATGTATGAAGATCACAGTTTAATCGGGCAACCGACGTTTAAACTTAAAAATATAATGCCGGCATCCTCCACATTTCATACGCCCGCCATCCCTATATAAATTTTACCTTAAAAATCCGCAAATTCGGGGCCCCGGCACGGTCGCCAGACCTTTTTGGAAAAGGGTCCTCGGAACCCACCGAACCTACCGAAAGGGATTTGCCTTGGGATCGAGGCATTCGGCCCTACACTTATACAAAATGTCCAATACGGCCCGCCCCGCGGACCCTCGGGGGCCTGGAGGTAGCTGGCCTGTGAGCGTAAACATACAAGTTTGTTGCCTAACCGATGGGGTATTATGTAAGTGGTTGTCAGTCGCTGGACCGCAATCACGACACAATCTCACCAATTCGTTGTATGTTACGTCTTTTTGCAATTTGATTGTGACCTTTTCAGAACTTGATTGATAAGTTTGATTTTCTTTTCGAATTGTTACTTGTTTTTCTGGTCACCACAGTTGGCTGAATTATCAACGTTAGTAAGTGCATAAACTCATGAAGTAATAGATAAATAGCCATCCTAAAAATCTAGCACAAGAAAAAACGGCATCAATATTTTTGGTCCTAGGGTCCGCCTAGCCCCTCTCTCTCGGTTAGATGTTTTGTTTAAAACCATAGTATTATGAGTTGAAAGATTTTATCTATTCGAATGAAGTAACGATCGTGCCTTTTTAGCTTATAACTCTGTGGAAAAATTGAATGAAAATATATATTTTGCATATTATTCAAAAAGCGGACACAATAACAATGTGAAAAAATACTGGACTCGGTAAAAAAAAATAAAGAAAGTAAAATATAATTAGAATTCTGATTTCAATAAAGCTGAATTCTGTCGGTTAACAATCAATGACATCAAATGTCAATGACAATATGTATAGGTATTACAGCATCTTACAGCAATAAATGACTTAATTATGTTTTCTAAATAATTATCATTTTCTCTGCAATTCAGAGTGAACCTTTTCTTCAATATTTTTTTCTGCAGCTTTGATGATGTGGTCAATTTATACATAGATGGTCTTTTGAATCAAAATTGTAGTAACAACTCTCATGTACATAAAATTTTTAACAAATCCACCTCACCCGAAATCTTTGCGTCGTCTTGACTTGCTAATTAAATTCCATTGTTTTAAAGAATTTATTGGTTCAGTAGTTTTATCCTTTTCCTTCGTAAATATGTGCTACACTAGCTTCTGCCAGCGGCTTCGCCTGCGTGAATTTTGAAATTGACCCATGGGATTATTACCGGAATAAAAAGTATCCTATATGTTAATACAGGTTAAAAACTATCTGTGTGCTAAATTTGATCCAAATCCGTTCAGTAGTTTTTGCGTGAAGGAGTAACAAACATCCATATATCCATCCATATATCCATACATACTCACAAACTTTCGCATTTATAATATTAGTAGGAATATGTGTTATGTATGTGGACGTCCTCTAATTCTCTTTCTCTTAGATTTAAGGCGCTTAGACGAGCTAAATTAGCAACTCTATTTGTGGTGGTTCAAACTTCGTTTGAAATGCTGTTAGAATAAAGTTCTAATCAGCTTGCACTACAAAGTGGTTGTTACGTCAGCCACTGCGGGCCAAATAGCGCGAAATGAGTGGTTTCGATCGATTTACAAAAAAACTTTTGATTGGATTAAAAAACTAAAACAGTATCATGCTAATATATTGCTTGTAGAATTATTTGCCAAAAAAACAGAATGATCGCATGCATATTAGTATGTTTTCTATTGTTTGAAAGATATTTTTAGAGGTAAGTTCGTGATTTCTTTTTATCGAGCCAAATTAATTGTATTATGTTTTCAAAACAGTATCATGCTAGTATGTATCCTGAAGAATATCATATATTTTTCTGGTCTTGTTTATAGCAGTGAATCATATACTTTTAGTAATTATAAAACTCGCGTTTAGCTCGTGTAATCGCCTTAAATGTTTGAATATCGTGAACATCTGCTATAAAGTTCTTATTGACTTTCAGGTAAGAAAAATCGCGGGTTTACATCACTTCATTATACCAACAAAGGTAAGATTTTGGTTGGAGAACACTAGTTCTAACAAAACATAAGCGCAGATATTTAATTCCTAAGAAAATGACAGAAGTCCAACATCGTAATAGCGGGTAAGATGGAATCGTGACAGCTTTTTACTTGAGTTCGCAGAAATCAAGTAAAGTACGCCTTAAAAACATCTTCGTTGCTGTGTAATAAATATTTTTGACTGTCAAAAGAGTATATTTAGTGATTTAAAGTGTATGTACACTCTTAGGCTTCTGCATGTTTTTCTGTTAATTTGGTTACACGTGCGCTTTGTAAAACTCATTGCTAGGGTCCACGTTACTGAATAAAAGATTTAAATTTCTAGGGACTTACACAATTTTTTTTTCAAAACTTTTTTTTAATCTAGCTTTTTTGTCATTTATTAGTTAGTGAAAGAAATAGTTAGTTGAAAACACTCAGCCAAGTACCAGGCTGTCATAAATAAACAAGAGAGTATCGCAAATCTTCAAAATGTAAGTACCGTTTACAAAAACTACTAAGAAAAAACAGTGAGCAGTTTTCGCAAAAGCGCGAAGGATACAGGATGCGTTCTACTTATATACAGGGGTGTCGGGAAAAAGTTATAATAACATTAATGTAGGTTCTTTTGACAGCTCGCCGGTCGTCGTTAGCAGCCCTGTGCTCTGTATCTTGTCATAATCTTTTAGGGATGTGGGTCTGTCGATAGTGTTTGTGTTTGTCGATAAAAACTTCCCGATATCTTTTACTTTTAAAAAGGTATGAATTATGTTTCAGTTGAATACTTTGATAGTAGATTGTAGAAATCGCTTAAAACTTAAATAACAGACGTATTCGAATCTGCAATTCATATTACATTGAGAATTATGCACTCATTACGATTTATGAGAAATGCACTATAAACTTTCTTGCTTTCACATATTATTTTGCAAGCTACATAGGCTGCTTTTCAGTAACTTAAAGTTTGATATCGTCTTGGTTCAGGAAATTATAATTTTATTAAGAAGTCATGAAATGCCACGCACGAGAATGAAATTCAGTACCTATCGTTTATCACAAAACTATTCCATTAAAGATTTGACAAAAAAACATTGTAAGAAACATGCCTACATTGATACCGTATATTCAACCCTAAATCTTTCTTAATGTAAAAATTACGAAAAAAATATCGACTCGATGTTATCGACACGGCACCAGCCCGAGTCACGCCGCATCACTAATTACGGGCGCAGACGGCGGCGCCGGGTCGAGCCAAGGGTACACGGTCCTCTCGACAGAATTTTTTCCCCAACGCACCCCCTACCCCACCGGATGGGGAGGGAGGCTTCCTGTCCCTCCCGGACCCTTCTTAACATTTCCCTGGCTCGGAGGCACAGAAGGAAGATGCGTCGCTTATATGGAACCCTGGTACCTACCGCTCGGGTTATATACTTTTTTAGGGTCGGTCAGACCCTTTGAGGCCTTTCTCACGAGTTAGGGACCTACATATTCCCTTTTCAGGCCCTTGTTGACCTTTGTAGGTTTAGGCCGCGTTGTTTCGTCGTTATATTATATAAAAGTTTCAGATTTCTCTCAGTGAGGGACGCTGGTGACGGTCGTGTGAATTTTCACTACTAACTATTATGGCGTTCGGTTTAATTTTTTTCATAAGTATCCTCTTTTAAGGTCAGCACATTAGACTAAAACACGATATTTAATGTGTTTAAATATTTTTCACCGAATATAATGACAAAAGACATCTATCTCTATGTTTTAACACGCCCTTTATTAAAACAAACCTGTTGAGCTTTGAAGAGACATTAGCATTAAATTAAACAAAGCGAAGTTTTCCCTGTTTTATTGCATTGTATAACATCATCTATCGAACAATAAAATCAGCTACACATACAAAAACTAAAACAGAAACATTTCAAAAAACGTATTCCATTCAATCCACATTTTTCACAGTTTTTCTCTATTGAAGTAACCGGGTTCCATACCTTTAAAGATATCTATATTTTCACCTTACAGTACTAGGCGCGCAGTAAACCAAGGCGATGTACGGTCACTGCCTAATAATTCCTTCAATAGTTTGACAAGCGAAACGTGCTATGGGGTTTCTCGCTTCATTGATGTGAAGTGTGACGTGTCATTGAAACTTGTATCCGGGGTACAGTGGTTGAGTGTTAGCTTTGGTTACAGGTTCTATTCTGGGAACGAAGAAGTTATGAGAAAGGAAATTTGTAATGTGGTTCTATGTGTAGACTGATAGAGCTTTCATAATTTACATTAATTAGCTTCGTTTCCTGTTTTATCTAAATTTCCGATTTTTCTTCCATTCACGAAATTTCTATGGATTAGGATCGCCCATAACATGATCTCTTATTTCCTCCGTTATTGTAGAAACTAGAAGCGCTTTCGTCAATAGGGCAACAGATGTGAATATCAAACCAAAGCGTCCTAACTTGCCAATCTAAAATGAATTGTATTGAAGCTTAGCTTAAGTTGAAAATTAGGTGTCACTTGTACATGTCCTATGACACTCAGTAATAGTGAAGCTTGCTGCCATCAGTGAAAGCTTTTTTTTACCTCTTTATAATATAAGTAATGTTGTTGAGCGATTGGGTGCTGGACTACATATATTATCGCGAGTTGGATTCCCGCGCGGAACAAATTTTAAGATACTAATTTTTTCGGGTCTGACTGTTTGTATATACTTAGTTATGTTTGCAAGCGCACATACGATACAGGAAAAATTCCTAGTGTAATGCAAAGTTTAAAAAAAAAGTCCCCTGTTAAGGGGGGCCATTAATAGCTTTAGATTGACACATTTCATAATCTAAAACCCTTACTTTCAAAACAAAATAAACAAAGAGACAAATATCACCCTTTACACCCATTGTTTTTTATGTTTTGATTTGAACGCAATTGTCGTTGTCAACACCTTAATAATGTATCGATGTTTATGTTACAACACTAATGATTTGTCGACATCATAGGGGTGGACTTTACTCAGCTGTGAGTTGTCACATGCTACCAACAGTCACTTTTGTAATGGACACATGTTTTTGTTAATTAGTTTTTGAAAAGAAAAATGATTTGATTTGAAAAAGTGATTTAGGAAAAATGATTACTCTAGAGTATTGTTCAAGTATCGATGTATTCATATTTTTATCGATGTGTGAGAAACATAATATTGTATGTTTGATTATATTTTTGAAATTATGTCTATGGTACGTCGGTGGTAACATAAACCATTATAAGATGGACTCGTATTCCGTTCTAAGTTAGGTCACTGACCGTTCTAAGTTAGGTCAGCTCAAAGTCAAAGCGGTACACTTAAGGTTGCGTCTCCACTAGAGATGTACGGGGATGTGCAGCGAGAGATTTGGATAAAACTCACCAATCACATAAGTAGCTAGTTTAGTTCTAAGGAAAACCGAAAAATCGACTTCTCATGCAAAACTCGATCAGCTGTTCGGACATACAGGGTGTAAGCTACCTCATCACAAAGCCGTCAACCAAGCATTCTGTACATCAAACTAAGTAACTTTACCCAAAAATTATTGCTGGGAAACAACTTTTTTTTTTGAGGTTAAAAATCATGTTTTGTGGTAGAACTCAATGTAACACACTTAAAACATTGTGCTGATGGATGGATTGAATAGTACGGGGGTCGTGGATGTGTTACAAGTCAAAATCTTACAAAAAAAACTTGTCAAAAAGTTGTAACTTTGACCCCCCATATCTCCGTAACTAGAAGGTTCCCAGGTATGGTGTAGAACAAAAAAATGGTCACAATGATGGGGAGAACAAGTTTCGGCTTCGTGAAGAGGTGTTTTAAACCCTTTATGTATGGAGATTTAATTTTTTTTTTGTGTTTTCGGAAAAGTCTTAGAACAAATATTGTTGTTTATGATGTTAGTAATCTACTCCTGCGAGGTTGTTGGTGTTTTACAAATAACCCTGTATAGCACCATACTGCGACGCTGACGTCAGCGGCGGCCGTAATTTGTTCTCGCTGACGCGTCTGGGATCCGCTGTCAGTCGCTGACGGTCGGTCGTGACGTCATGACATCACGGGTCACAACTGACCACCAACGCGACAAGAATTCAGGTCTAACTCTGAATAAGAAGCTTTACTATTGGTTAGTTTTCTTCCTTCCCCGCGCATTCTCGCTTATCTTATGTGGAAACGCCCATTTACTTGCGGCCTGAATTCTTGTCACGCTGACGGTTGTCGTGTACGGTCGGTCGTGACGTCAGTGAGAACAAAATACGGCTGTTGGTCGCCGCTGACGTCAGCGTCACAAGAATTCAGTCCTTACGCAGTTACAGACAAATAGTTTCATTACTTTTAAGGGGTGACTCTGTCGACTATGATTACGAACGACTTTTACTTTTTCAGCTGAAAAAGTTTTTATCTTAAAGTTTCGTAAAAAACAAGTCTCAAAACTTTGTTGGTAAAAGCATGAATTCGTTTGGTACTCGACATTAATTGTTACACAACATACATCACGCTTGCAATCCCAGAATAATAAGGCAGGCAGATGTGTACCTAGTTTACACACACATTTGCCCAGTTATGTTTGAAAACTGCGTAATAGGGGCGGTCCTATTTCTATCAACTACGCCTTAATGTAATCTCTGGGCTGCCACTGAGAAATTGTTGATGGTGAAACCTAATAACGTTCCACATATCTTTAAAAATGATGTAAGTTGTCTTTTTGTACAGTGTGGTGATTTCCGGCCCGTCATATTATACAAACAAAAAAACCCAATCATATTAAAAGAGTAACCATGGAGTTTCTTGCCGGTTCTTCTCCATATGAAACGAACAACCCGAACCGTGCACCTTTTCTCGACGTTTTGTAAGTTCCATTAAGGTAATGTGAAATAAAATATTATGATAAGTTTACCAAAAACTCATGACCTATTCTGAAAGAAAAAACCCGTACGCAGTCAGACTATTTTTCGATGCATGTTTTTTTCAACTCTTCCTTTGGGAAAGTTGTTTCATATGACGGATAGAACGCTACTGATAGCTGGCCAAATCCATACAAAACATAATGTATGATTTATCATTCTCCAAGCTATAATACATTTGTGATTTGTGAAAAGATATTAGGTACTAAATTAAATTCAAAAGCCATCGTAAGCAATAGCAGTCTAATTGCGCGACGCACTCACAATCACGTTGATTTAGCTGCCGAGGGACGAAAGCAATGAACATTGTTGAACCGTCAAATGAAAGCCATTGCAATTGTGAACGCGTTACGGAATTACCGTGCAAAACTTTTAAGGGCTAAGAGTGGAAAATATGTTAAGTCAGGTAGACAAGCGCGTATAGTTTGTGTTATAAAGTTTTGAAAATTTTCGTATGTTTCGTAGATCAGCTGGTCCTTTGGTACGGGAGGCGAAGGCAAACCAGAAAAATACTTGGAAAAACTAAAATGTAAAATAAATAAAAAACAGTAGTTTAGATAGGATGGCGTTTAGTTCAGACTTCAGTAATGTTTAAGAAAAAACGAGTTACTCTTTTAGGCACAGCATAAAGGAAAAATCTCTTGGGTATGCTGTTACCAATTTTGTCAAATGGGTACGAGGCAAACACGACAGGCAGGATTTATTTAATTCGGCGGCCTGATATTATCTGCGTTTGACATTTCGACTTTGAGATTACAAACGAACTTTACCAAGCCAGTAAGCGCGCCACCAACTTACTAAGGATTATACTACTTTAATATAGCACTGCGACCGTGTGTAGCTCCCTTAAGTGCCACTGTCACGAGCCAAAAGGCGAACAAAGTAGCAGAGGCAGTTCCCTCCACACGAAGTATAGCCTCCGCGCGCCACGGGGGTAAACTTTGATACCCCAAAACCTCCACCCTGCTATGCCACCCTAGTACCCGACCCACCCACAGCGGGGCTTTGAGGACGTCTTTGAGCCGAACTTTAGCGGGAAAACCCCAAAATTCAAGTTGGCCCACGTCCCCGATTACGAGTTGGCGATATCTTTGAAATTTTCTGGTCTCCTGGTACGTCGGGAGGCTTGTTTTCGAATTTTTCAGATGCGGGTAGATGGGTAAGCTGATTTTTTTTTTGATAAATTCGTACGTGGCTAACTTTCTTCGGGAAAAATGTTTTTCGTTTAAAATTCTTCTTCCATTTATTTGTGGCTACGAGGTACCTGGAATTCGTTATATAATACTACTAATAATAATATTTTTGCAGAGTTTATTCAAAATTGGCTTTGACAAGATCATAATACACATAGAAACACGACTATTACACACAAACACATAACGCCACAATTTACTTTGTTGTAGCCGGTTAAGAAAATTCATTATCATCGTAATCATCCACAGCCCAACTTCACCCACCACTGTGCTGTGTATAGGTCTCTCTTTGTAAGTACCAAAGCTCCACGCTCTTGTTCCAACCTTATCCAGGATGTTCCTGCAATGGCAACAGTATCGTTTGCCCATCTCACCGCCAATAAAAAAAGAAAATTACAATTCCAAAATCTATGCATACCTGGTCTATCTATACCTAACTGCTCACATTATGTAAAAATCAAATGACAAACTCAACACAAAAAAAAAAAAAAAACATACGGACACAGGACACATGATCTTGAAACAACGGAAATGAATTTTCAAAAGAGTGTCAAATAAAAGACATCAACGTACGTCTTTTTATTGTAAACTTTCTTTAACTTGTAAATGAAAAGCTCATGTTCTATTCATCAACTTCTTGACCACTTGTAATTTTAAGTCATTCAATACTATTCGAATTTTTCGAATTCAATAAAGATTTTTTGGTATTAATAGACGTTTGCGAAGAGTGCCCGATTTGGTTTAATTTAATTTTCTCATTCAAATTATCTCGAAATCGGACGGAAGGACCGTTTTATTTCCATAGGTTTCAGCCGTCTGACCGTCTGCACAAAAATGTCAATTAAGATCGTGTAGGGAGGAATAGTGTTTGCCAAACCTTTAATATTATTCAGGTAAAATGAGCCTTATGTGTTTCAATAATATAAATTTTTAGTACATTTATGATGGAGTTACTGTGTATGACAGTACAAATGCAATTATAATATTAATAACTATCTCTAATTTCCACAGTTATTTTATAGTTTTTTGTAAGTTTATAATATTAGTTAACTTTACTTCTTAGTTACATTATTTTTAAATTGTAACTTCAATTTAATTTTATCAGAGCTTAAAATAATTTCGACACCAGGAGTTATTTTCAATTTACTATACAAGGATAACATAACAAAAAGGAGGTGTAATTAAAACATACGGCCTACCAGGCGCAAGGCTGTATATAAATTACCAGGCGCAAAGGACCACGAAATTACCGGGGTAGCAGGAGCTGTAGGAGGTATAAATAAGGATAGTATTGCGTGATCGGCGGGTACTAGGCGTAACGTTTATTTCTGGCCGTGATTTTCAGTAGGTGCGGAGTTGAACGCATTGTTTTGAACTAAGGGCTCTTTCAGTAATTAACTTTTGAAATTTTAGTAGTGTTGCATGGTTTGAGCATTTACCTCTTGCTTTAAAAATTACCCTTTTTTAACTCCTTTTCATTAATTATTTTTATTCAGTGAAATTTTTAGATCACGAAAGTAGCATGTGACTGCTAATTAGTGACTAGTTCTTTAACCATTTTAGTTATTAAACTAATCAGTATGTTTTTTTTTATATGGGACCAACTTTGAAATCGCGAAAACAGTTGTTCAGACATTTATGTTCAACATTATCAAAAAAATATGAGATTTTGTTCCAGAGTTGTTTCCATAGTCAAAGTTGTTTACAAAGATGAGTAAAAAAACAAGTCTAAGGTCCATGTTCACCGAAAACATAACGATCTGATTATCTAAAAACAGCTGTCACTGTGACATGTTCCCATACAAAAATGTGTTTTAAACAGCTGTTTTAGATATTCAGACCGTCATCTTTTTGGTGTACATGGACCTAAGTATCAGTTGCTAATAAAATAAAATAAATAAGTAGCTTTCCAAAGATGTTTTTTTTTGTTTTTTTAATTTTTGAAATAAAATACTATTCTATTCTTCTTCTTCTATTCTAAATCGGCACAGTTGTTTTTGAGTTTATTCATTACAAACATGTACACACACAAAAATATTTTTTCCTCTTTATAATAATTATTATTAGTGTAGAAGTGTAGATAGACAAGATATTGTATAAATTCTTGTCATGACATCGGAATCTTTAATTTAGTTTCAATCTTATGAATTAATTATAAGAAAACCTTATCTCAATCAAGGCTCTTAATTAACTTAATTGTAAAGAATAAAAAGATATGTTACTTTAATTTATTATCTAGTCTTATTCCACGCTTTTTGTTATAAAATATTAATTGAAGACAGTTTTAATTGAAAGACATGTGCTTGTGATTATGGATGGAATAAAAATTGTTTTATATTTAGAAAATGGCACAGGGAAGATAACGATCTTACGTTATTCCTATGTGCTTTCAATGTGATCTTTTGTTCTTCATACAAAATAAAGTTCATCAAACCAATCAATAGATATCAATACTGTCTTTTTTAATACAATTAAAATCTTATGAGCGGAAGATAAGGTTCAAAATCAATTCCGAGTTAAGACCAAAGAACTGAGATTCAAACTTTGGTCCTTCCGTCCGCAAAGCTGTCGCTATCGTTTCAACTCACATAATTATTTTTGTCAATATCAATATTCCAATTCAGGGCCAATTCTAGTCATCGACAAGAAAACATTTATTAAAATGCTCACTACTAACTTAAAACAACAAAGTATTCTTGGATAGTTTGTACAACTGTGAAACTTAGTACGAAAACATTTCTGTAGACCCAAACCAGGTTAAGAGTCGAGGTTTTAGTACTAAATGCTAGTTACTTTACATAATTTATAATGAGATATTAAAGGAGTTTTATGGACGACGTAAACGGCAGCTGAAAGGGAAAGGGTTTTTTATTATTTTGGAAATGCCTTCAGCCCGGGGGCGCGGGGGTGCGAAAGCAAAGCTATCTACGGTTTACGATCCCCCGAGCTTAAGATTGGCTTTACACTTAATGAATATTGGTAATTTTAATTTTGAATATTACGGTTTAGAGCAGTTTTACTGAAAGATGATGAAAAATGTCGGTAGTTACCGTTGTTATTATTAAGATATTCAACCGGACCTTACCAATACTTTCATACGATCGAGTGCGCACAAACAAACGTAAAGTTTTCCTTTTATATCCGGTAGTTAATTTTTTTTGTTTACTTGATCAGAACATCTTGCGACCCGCGGGAGGTGCGATTAACTACTTCGTAAATAAGCAAAGTAATACTGGAAGAAGAATTACCGGCTGCTCGCCACTGGCCGGGTAAGGCAACCGGATATTTCTTTTAGCTGTCCAAAGAACCCCCCGGTCATAATGCCCTAGTGGGGGCCGTAGGGGGGCAGATATAAAGATACAGGCCCCCCACTTATCCCGGGACCATACCCGGTCCTTTTGCTTTTATAGGGGGTGTGTATAAAACCGAATCGCCCGGTTTTAGCTGTGCTGGAGTGTTACGAGCGGGGCCGGCGGCGGCGGTCGCATTATGCCGACGGAACGAGACTATATCTGATGTGGCTATGGTGCCTTGGTACTTATATACAATGTTTAGACGATGGCTTCGTTCATTTATTAGTCTGGCGTTTCGAACGGTCAATAAAACGTTGAAGGCTCTCAGTAATAAACGGAAATTAGCCGAGAAAAAATGCGCAGGAAATGTAAGCTTTTTGTTACATTTGTTGCCTTGTTTATTATCACGGATAGAAATAATTCGTTCTCATTCCACTTAACTTCAGTAAGTACTGAATACAAAAAGGAACGATCTTCTATTAAACTGTTTCACTCATTCAATCAATCTTTCTTCTCGACTCATGCTAAGGAACGTGAAACGGTATAAGCAACAACCTGTACGTGTGATACTCGTATGCTGCCAAAAATTGTCATAATAGTTTTGTTTTTAGGGTTCCGTAGCCAAATGGCAAAAAACGGAACCCTTATAGTTTCGCCATGTCTGTCTGTCTGTCTGTCTGTCTGTCTGTCTGTCTGTCCGCGGATAATCTCAGTGACCGTTAGCACCAGAAAGCTGAAATTTGGTACCAATATGTATATCAATCATGCCGACAAAGTGCAAAAATAAAAATTTAAAAAAACATTTTTATTAGGGTACCTCCCCCAGACGTAAAGTGGGGAGCGATTTTTTTTTTAATTTTGACCCTGACGTGTGATATATTGTTGGATAGGTATTTAAAAATGAATAGGGGTTTTCTAAAATCATTTTTTGATAATATTAATATTTTAGGAAATAATCGCTCCGAAAGTCAAAAACAATGTGTCCCCCCCCCCTCTAACTTTTGAACCATAAGTTTAAAAAATATGAAAAAAATCACAGAAGTAGACCTTTATATGAACTTTCTAGGAAAATTATTTTCAACTTGATGAGTTGAATAGTTTTTGAGTTATATAGCACTTTTTCAAAAAAACGCAAATGATAACTTTGTTTTTCATACAAATACTATGAAAAACAAAGTTATTTTTGCTGACGAAAAATGTTGGTATTTTTAATGGTCTGGGGAGCTACGGAACCCTACAGTGAGCGTGGCCCGACACGCTCTTGGCCGGTTTTTTTTTATTATTTGACTGAGCATTTTGGACGAGTTCTTGCTGAGGTAATTTTGATAAGTACCTATGTTCTTGTTAATAGGATTGGTTATGACATATTATATTCATACGGAGTACTAGTCCATTGCTTCAGGGCTATTGCCCAAGTTTTTCTTGGCGCATTACAGGCCGCACTCGCTTTGTGTTCAAACCGTGTACGTCTTTCGGACCGAAACACAAGGGAGGCGAGATCCTAGCCTCAAGATATTAATTTCTGTTTATTACCGGGGCGACATGTGTTTATAAGATGAAGGTAACTATGTTGTTTCATTATTCGAATGTCGGAGGGCCCGGGTGGCGGAGTAAGGGGGGTGGAAGCCGTATAAAAACGACAATTTCCTCTAAACGCGCCGCGCCCGCGCCCGCGCCTGTCGCGCCGCGCCCTCCGGTACTAATTAACTGCCACAGCGGTTATGTCACCCTGGTACCCCTGTTTGTAGGGCGGTGTTCAATTTTTTTGTCTGGAGGTTGACAGCTTGACCTTTCCATATAAAATCGAGAATAACAATAATTATAATGTTGAAACTAGGGAGGGTCTTCGTAAAATATGTTTACATTTCAGAGAACTCTAGTAGTCCGTCATACTTTGAAATTAATATTATTTAATAATGTTATTCCTAACGAAAGACATTCCGTTTTTCTTAGAACGATATCTGCAGTACTGTATTTTCTTTTGGGTTTGTGTTTATTTTTATCTTGGCGCTCGCTTCGACTTACTAATGCGGTCCTTTGGTCCGCTTTGCCTAATGGATAGAATTTGGCCAGATTCTTGCTTACTGCAGTAAAAAACTGCTCTTGTGTCACTGTCAGTACCGTCCAAAACAGCACAACGTTTCCTCCACTGCCAGCAATCAGCATCTTTCCAGTCACTGTCATTTGAATATGCTGCGGTCCCCGTTCGGTCTCTGCAACAACCAACAAAACTAGAAGGTTCCATAACCTAATCTGACGTGGATTAACGAAGACACCTTAAAAAAAAAAATTCATGACACCTTCACGCAAACCTCTCTTCCCTCAAACTCTTCGGATCCCCGAAGGTTTAGGCCGAGGAGTGCCTAATAGCAGACCCACATTTCACCAGTTATAATATCTAAGTCCAATTTAATGGACTCGCCCATTATTATTTTTTAAGTCCCATGGAGGCGAGCCTATTGTCATCAGCTGGGCACAAAACCAGCCTCCGCGACTGCTACTGAGAAATTCCTGATGGAAAAATCTAATAACAATAGGGAACACTATGCAAGAAATACAAAACTATTTTTATTGATTAAAAATGCCTTGTATTGGCGCTTAAAAACATTATGGTATCCTTGTTTAAGTTTCTAAAACTACATTTATTCTACAATTTATTGTTTGATGTAGCATGTTTTTGGTGAAACGGAACGCACTCTCAAAACACGTCGTCATCGAAAACGGCGGTAGTGACATCAAAATCTGTATGTCAAAAAAAAACTTTTATTTGAAATGTAGGTAAAGTTTTACTACGATTTTATTTAGTTATTGCAATTAAAGCACATTCAATTAGTAAAATTACTTTATTAAGGCCAAAAATTTATGTAAACAAGGTAGATCGTGATAAATGACGTCAAATTATGGCCGCGACAATCACGGATGTTTGAACTGTCATAGAAAATTGCAGGAGTTTAATATTATTTTTAAGCGACAAGCAGACTTAGTTGAAATTAACTTTGAATACTTTTCTCTTTTTCGGGTTTGATATTGGTGTATTTTATTGATTTAAGTGAAGAAAAAATTACATGCATATTCCCTATTGGCTGTCCCAGGAATCGAACCCACGACAGACCAGATGCAGTCAGAGAGCATATGGAAAACCTAAGTCTACGCGCCTCATTTCTCGAAGATAACTAAAACATTTCATGATAGTCAATGACGAAAAGTAACGCCAATAAAAGTACTTTTACTTCCACATTTGATTTGAAAGTAACAGTTGAAAAGTAAAAACACGATGTTGAAAGAAATCGGAAATTCGCTACTCGCTACAATCTATGCGAGAGGTGTGAAGTCGGGCGTCGGGTAAAAATATTGCAGCCTTTGCGCTTTTCGTTCGCTTTTCGACTAGTGCTTCACTTTGTTTGATTCTGTTCATCCTCGACATTCAATCTGTGGCATTGGTTTTGGATTGATTGGAACTTGACATCTAGTCTTCTTCTTTTGCTGGTCTCCTAGTATTCTTTTTTTTAATTACTTTATTGTGACAAAAGATGTGTCACGTAAGTTATATTGTGTTCACATAAGAATATACTTATCCTAATTCCTGGTTTCACTAACTCTAATTCACTTCTAAATTACTGTCTAAATATGTAGAAGCGGGCACTGTTGGCTTGGAGCCGAGAGCTGAAATTTGAAAAGCATATTCGTTTGATGTTAGTGTTAGTCTGGGAGGACGGAGGTACCTGATAAAACTATTGATCCTCCAATGATCCTCAGGTTTGAGTAATAAACAGACAATATAGTACCTAAACTATAACAAACTAGCAATAAAGGTTACCAGGCTCGCACAAGCAAAAGGAACTCTACTTAGCGAAAAGCTGATGATGATGATAATATTCTATGGGCAGTTATAAAGCCGTGGACACAAATGACTTGAGACCTTCATACATTCGCATGTCTTGGTCCCGCTATGCCTAATCGCTATTGTAGCACATTATGGTAAACGACCTCTCCAAACTAGACCTTAATGGAATCACTTAAGGGTGTATAATAGGTTGTACAATGCGAAGCTTAGCAGTCCTTATATGTACCTGTTTAGTAGTTAATTATTATGATCGGTTAGTTATGTGTGCGTTGTGGGTAAAGTGCAAATTAGGTCACTTGCAAACATTGTGATATTGCTTAGTCCTAAATTGTATGAGCTAAGTTTATTTGTTGAATGAGTCTGACACTTGATGTTCCGTGATGTATGGCGCCGGGTCCGGTTTTGTTGACATGAAACCTTGAATTCATATTTTAAAATTGAAATCTAAACGCCTGAGGCATTCTGTTGGATTTTGAACTCTTAGCGCTGAAATGAGCATTGAAAATTCAACAATGCATTTTGGTGACACGTAGTGTTGGACTGCCCACATACATTATAAGCAAGCACGAACTTTTATCATCTTGGAATAATGCAGCAGGATTCAGAATTCTTATGATTGCAACTGAAATGTGTCATAAGTTAAAACACAGAGGAGAAAAAATAGTGACACTAGGCAAAATCTTTTTCTATTTTTGTACTACAATTCAGCATTTTGTGTTCTTTAAGTCTCAATTCTCTTAAACTTCAAGATCGATCTCCATCAGCTTTAGCTGGATCAACACCCATAGCTATACGTCTTGTCTCATCTATGTATAGTCAAGATGTATAACTGTCAAACGTCCATACCTGAATTTAGGCTTGAGACTAGCGTCGCAGGCAGTTGGCGTCTTCGAAATTTAGGGGAGACACTCTAAGCTATGCTGTCTTGGTAACGTTTTAGTGGCAATTTAGGTGTTTATGCAACGGGAATCTAGGAAAATGTAGATGAATCTTTTTATAGTATTTTAGCTTTTAGTCTACGACTTCGTCTGCAGGATGAAAACTATCCTAAGTCTTTGTTCAGGTCCCAGGCTATCTATCTGTCATGTTTCATGACGGTCATAATGAAAATCCGCTTCGTTTCAAACAAATGAAGCATCTTATCACTTATGTATTAAGCATTTTTGCAAGTGGTGATAGTGCAGTGGTGTGCCCGTCGGACTGCCAAGTCATAGGTCTAGAGTTCAAACCCAAGATCCTTTGATTTTTCGGATTCATGTGCGTATTTTATAACTATCACTAGTTTTCGATGAAAGAAAACACCGTGAGGAAACCAGCTTGAGAGATATTTCTCGAGGGCATGTAAAGCCAAGAGGCCGGGGCGCCATAAAAACTACAGAGTTTAGGCTTTACCAGGTTAAGCACTAACCACACGGTAGAGAAAGATTTCATCATCGTCATCATCATTTCAGCCTGCTGGACATAGGCCTCTCCCAAGTGTCGCCACATTGACCGCTCCCGTGCGACTCGCATCCAACGAATTCCCGCAACCTTCACCAGGTCATCGGTCCACCTCGTGGGAGGTCAACGTTTTCCGGTTTGCAGTCGCCACTCCAGAACTTTTCGGCCCCATCGGCCATCCGTTCTGCGAGCAATGTGCCCTGCTCACTGCCACTTAAGATGGCAATTCTTCGGGAAAGTATCAACGATCTAAATTGTCACGAAAGAAAGACTTAGTAACTCAAACTCTTATGGAATTTGATAGGCAAAAAATGTGTAACACAATAGGTTTGTGTCCTAAAAAAATCTAATTAGTCCGTCAGTTAGATTATAAAAAAATATTTGACCCGTATTTTTTCTTTTGTAACATAAACCAAAATTGACGAAGATACGACGCTTTTAAAATTCGCAATACGTCACGCCGTGCTATAGTTTTTAGTGCGTTGTGACGTCACGAGGCCCCACTCCCGAGTTTTGATGCGTTTTATCTTTGTCAGTACTCAGTGATTTACAAAAACAAAAAATACGTGTCCATTATTTTCCAATACTCTAAATGACGGACTAATTAGTTTTGCAATTTATTGATGGTGGAAACTAGCCTATTGCAATGCAGGACCAAACCATAAGATTTCTGATCGTAATCATACTGCAATCAATTGTTACTTTAGGTAACTTAAATATTCTACTCGAACCACACTACAAACAGGCAAACTACATAGTTCAGCTGTCAACAACTTTGCTGTTCCTAATATTACTACGGCGATAATCATATAGACGTAGCTCTAAAAGGTGAAGACATATGTACTAAGACCCCTGTTTAGAGCGTTCGGTACGAAAAGGGTGCGTGGGACGAAATTTTACGAGTTTCCATACCCGTGCATGAATTACAGATTTTAACTGACCCTTTGATGCCTTTGTGTCGATTTTATTTGGATTTTGAAGGCACCATTGTTGATTAGGTCCTTTTTTCTTCTCTTCTGCGTACTTGGTTTTTTGGTCTGATATTTGTTCAGTATTTTTCTTTTTGATAAACTCCTATTTTATTGTTACCATGTCATTAAAATATTTGATGCGAATCATCGTGTCGCCATAACCGTCTGCCAACTAGAGAGCACAGAAAACTTCAACTCAATCACGATTTCTTTTAACATTGTGAACAGCAATATTGCCAAGTACAGTTATTATGGCGTAGTCAGTAATTTTTCAGCAATCTACAGGCAAATGAAATAGTTTAATAACATCATCATCCTCAAAAGTCTCCATCACTTTAATTTAACTAAATACGACCAAAAGGACCAATTCTAACTCCGCATCTAGCTGTTACGCAAATTGTCGAAATTCCCTAAGGTATCTGCGACTGTATACAGCTGTGCTCAACATATCTACGAGTAGGTATCTATATAGGATGCGTCTTGCCCTACACACCGACTTGCCCGGGTCATACTATCACGCTAGTTATAGATATACAGCACATATCAGAAAGGTGTGGTCACTTTTAAAGAGTGTGGTGTATAGACCATCGAACTGAACAATTTTCTAAATGGGACCATCATTGTAATCACGAAAAAACCGCAACAAAACAAAGTCCTCCGACGCGTCTGTCTGTTCGCGATAAACTCAAAAACTACTACATATTACCTAACTTTTTTCATACTGTTTTCACCAATGATTATGGATAGAGTGGTTCTCGAGGAAGGTTTTAGTATATAATTTGTACCCGGGCAAAATCGCGGGCCGGGGCATCAGCTAGTAACTCATACAAGATTTGACCAGACCCTTAAATACGACTATACCTGTTTGCTACGTGCTTTCAGTATGATAAAGCCTCACTTATTTAGGAGCATTAAGATCTAGAAGATTCTTTTGAACTATGAATCTTAGATAAAGCAACCGCTTCTTTAATAAAAAAAATCGATAGTTCTTTCTAGATCACATATTAACATTCGACCTTCATTCGTCAAGAAGACTTTGAAGAACCACAGACAATCAGTGTTCTAGACTAGTTACTAGTCGGAATAAAAAAAAACTACAAAGGCTAGTAGCTACAGAAATAAAAAGAGGTAGAAAAGCATAAAACAAAGAATTCGGTAGATACAATTCCTCTACAAATGCAAAATACTTATTAGCAGAACATTGGGTCAGTACTCTGCAAATTCTGCAATCCTTTTCCGCCATTTATACGCCCGCATATTATAACATATACACTTATCGCTTCGTGTTTCATGAGTGCCTGGTGCTTCATTCCAATATATACGTAATATACACACATACAGCCTTTATTTGCATGTATGGATGTATATAATCGATTCTGTAGTATATACGCGGGTGTCATTGTGCATGTGTGTGAATTGATTGTATAATTACATCATCATTATCTGTTTATAGTCATGCAACATTGCAGCATTGGTTAAATTGATTTCCCTAATTAAGATGAGGCTTGAGGTTAGGATCAAATAAGATCGTGTAGCTACGAGCTCGTACAGTGCAGGATGTTGTTTCTGTGAAGTTCTTAGTTATTTGATGTACTTTGTAGTTAATAGTACTTGCTCATAAACTTTATTGATGTCGGTTAAACTTATCACTGTTCACATATATCTACGTCTTTGCGTATCCAAGGACCAAAAGTTTGACAACAAGTTTAGGCAAATGAAAAGTGAAATAGGCTGAAAATTTTGGGATTTTCACCTTATTTGTTTTATAAAGCTTTTAAGCTACAATCATATCTAGTTACCATAAAGATTTTGAAAAATGTATTCTTTTGGTTTTAAGGTTTTAAATAATCGTGATTGAGCAGTACCGGCTTGATGTGTCCACCATAGAGACCACACCTCAGGGCACCTAACTAAAATTGACAAACATTTTTTACCTATCGATTGTCCCCACTGCGTTCAGAATGTGCGTGTGTTTCGAGTGTCATTGATGCATTTCGGTATGGGGGCAGGGGGCGATGGGGGCCGGCCGGACACCGAGCGAACGCACCTCGTCCACAAGCGGACCAGTGTGCGTTGTAACTCCGAGGGGCGAACACGCGCGCCGCGCCCGCACACAACTTACTCGCGAAACACGAACTCCAACTCTCAAATATCACAGATACGAACAATAAAAAAAATACTACCGTGCAACTAATAGGTTGGTAACCCATTGTGCTTCCTTTGCGTTACAATTTTTCCATAAAAAAAGTTGCAATCAGACGTCCAGCGCGCGAAGTTTTATCATCTTGACATACTAGTTTTTGCACGAATGCAGGTTTGCATAGACCGTCAGGAATGGACATAGGAACTTGATGAGTAAGTAAGCCTTGGCATTAGTACATGGTGACAGCAAAAAATGCAATTAGTCCATCGTTGGTTCGTGTCGCTAAGTTTCCTTTGTCACGCCAGTTTGAAAAGACAAGGCATTGTTTTAGCGAATTTATTAGCCTAACTGACACTTATGTACCGATTCTTAGATTGTTCTTGGTAATTTCCTACTAGAGTTTTTTATCCGACGCAGTTAGTTTTTATCATCTTTGTTTAATACTTAGTTAGTTTTATGTTGTTGTAAATATACAACAGGATTGTTTCTTATCAACTTCGAGATCTAAGGAGTCTGATTTGAACATTTTTAGCTGCATCTCCATTACACTTGAGAACTTAGTTTTGTTTTATATATATATATCGCTGGACATTAACACACAGCGCCACCTAGTGCCACACTAAGCAAAGCTTGTGTCGTGGACACTAGATAGTTGATATACTACATATATACATTTTACTAAAGTTTCATTATTATTCTCTATTACGTCCTAGAGTTATCCGATCTCATGTAATTTTACCTAACGATACCAGGCCTGCAGACTTGCACAGAAGTTCTCAATGTGTGGAACGCAGCGAAGTTTGAAAGTAATTTTGGAGTGCAAGCGCGCGTCGAACTAATCAAATCGTTCACGGTCCTTACTTCGCTGATAACACTACCCACCATGTTATGTTGCTCTAGTAACTGTACAACTTTTTTATTACCTTTTCGTATATTTTCTTACTTCACTTAGGAAAAACAATGGAGTTTTCATGAAACTACGCCTACTTTTCAGGTTTTGCGTATTAACTGCATATTTTGCAATAGAGGTAGAGCCACTTTCATGTTGATTTTAATCGAATATTACAGTCGATTAATAGTTATTTCATCATTGCAATAGTTTGGGGTTCACCGATGACAATCTACCTTTAATCTCAAGCTACCACACCACCAACTTCGTTAAAGAATCTCCGATTATCCTCTAGACAAAATAAAAATAATCTTTTTGAATTACTTTAATTTTTTATCAAAGATTCCTCTCTTCGTGTAAAACAGGGCTTTTCCAACGAAAGAATTGTATACCCCATGAATGAAGTAACAACAATCGCAATATTCATAACAGTCGTATCAAAGGACCAGGTTCGCATTCCACGGCAACGCACCGCATTGCTAAGCACAATACCTATTAAGTCCTACATCACCGCTAAACTAGCGTAAACACTGCCATCATCTCTTTCCGCGTACCCTTTTGTACCGCAAACCTCCAGGCATGTAATTAGTATATTTATGAAAAAAGGAACGAACCGATGGGTAGGACAATGAGCGTGGGGACCGTTACTCGGGTAATGAGCCCCTCACATTCGACTAGCCGGGATAACGTGTAAGGGCCGGTCGGCCGCCTCTTACACCAATGCGTAACCTTTTGGACAATTAAGATAATGTAGAAGTAGAATACCAAATTGCTATTTACGCAGCAGTAGGCGAAGTCGGGCTGTGGATGATGATGATATTAAGAAGTAGAATATAGGACTCTTGGAAAATTTAGAAAATGGTTTGCATGTAAAAACTTGGTCGGAACACTCTGAACCAAGCGCGAAAAATCAGAAATGAATACTTTCAATCTTCAATAATGATTATAACAGCTCATGTTGATCTCATTCCTTTGCTGGAAATCCACTTCTTTGACACATAACAACATAACATCATGCCTATAATCACCGAAGGGTTGGGCAGAGGTGTACATATTTCGGGCATTTCGACAATAAATTATTAGGTTCAATGTTACAGCCGGCGAACCTTACCTCTTTCAACTATAAATAAAGTAAAGAAAGAATAACATTACAAATTATGTCACCTTTTCACACCTCTGTTCCTTTATGTTGTGTAGATATGATCAAGTCAACGATCTCTGTAACTACTTGACATTTAAGACACCCTCGCACCTGTAGGTATGGCGAGTTTTTAAAGTAATGCATGATCATTTAATGATACGCTTGTGAGCCGGGATATTATGCGTAGAACTTCGCTAAAACATTTGGTACTTGGCAATACTCACGCATTTAATCCCCTAAAGGTTAGGCACAGATGTATTGTAAAGCACACACACAGTTCCGTCCGTTATGTTAAAAGTCAACCAGGCACAAATCTGAATGAAAGAAACATATTATTGCTAATTTGGTCATTTGGTACGCACACGTTTTAAGATTTACATAGTGGTGGGCTGTGGAGTTTTATATTTAATTGAACTGGATATTGAATTGAGTTTGATATAATCCGATAGGCTGCCTGTAAATTCATGCAAGGCCTGGTACGTAAACTCATGGTGTAAAAAAGTTATTATTAACTTCACTTACCAAAACCTACAAGGATAAAGTCGCGAACATAAAAATATAATGTATTTTCCTTCCAATCTAAGTTACATGCCTTTGTGAGTGTGAACCTAATTCGCGATCTAGGCAGTTAATAAAAAAAACGTCACGGACCACCGTACCCAAAGCTATTAAAGTGGCCTTGTCGTTATCGCTAAAAAGAAAATAGCTGCCAGTGCACTGACCGCGCGTTAAACGCGTATGGCGTGCGCTTTCCACCTATACCGTTGTGTGTCACACGGTGTCCGAATGTTGCGGAATGGTGTGAATTTTTGTACTGAGTGTCGCCTTTTTCGATTTTTATGCGTTAACTCCTACGCTCTGTGAGCCTGGTGTTAATATTGAGTATTCGTCCTTTTTTGACGATGCTTAATTGCGATTAAATGAAATCCATTGAACAGGTAATTTATTGGTGATAATTTGAGTAACATTAAGAAACAATGTTATGGTAATAGCCTATTCCGAAGTCAAGGCTCAATCATTATCGTTAAGTAGTCGCTAAGATTTGTCTTATGAAAGCACTTTATAATTTGCTTCTAGGACAGCGTGAGTAAGAGTAAACTGTAAGTGTTCATTTCTAAACTGTTCTGTTATACAACTTAGTCTTAGTAAATTACAGTACATCGATTATTTAGTGTTTGTGTCCATGATGTAGTATGATTGAATCAAGTAGGCACTCAATATTTTGCCTGACAACATCTTATATGCTCACACAGTTTCAAGTTAGAAATAATATTATAATTACGGTGCAAGACGTGGGTGTAAGCTTCGCACGAAATTGCTCACTTACTGAAACAACGAAGCCTTACAAGGATTTGAAATATTAAGCTTTATTTATATAATTGTAGAAGATTAGTCCCAAATAAAAGGAGTTTATTTGGCAAACAAAATCCATTTCCAAATCTGTAGAATTTGAGAAATCGATCTTGCCAACGCAGGACGCAGTAATTGTCACGACTAAACGATTAATCGGTAAACTAAATCGATTGAAATATTACTCGATTCGGATTAAACGTCAGGTTGAAGAATTTCATTCTGAGATATGGATCGCAGCATAAAGCACGTAGAGCCGGTGCCTGCAGATGGAAAATGGCCTATGTTGTTATCGCGAGTAGCATGAGAATGAGACCCCTTTGCGATTTAATCTGCTCAAAGCTCCCCGGTAGCACTGTATTCCTAGTACTTTTTTCTGAGAATGCTGTTTGTGCATTCATCTTTTTCTGTGCATTAATTAATTGATACCTTTGTATCGCTTAGTTTTCCGAACAGAAGATTATGTTTTTAATCAGGATTGATTCCCAAACGATTGATCCTTCATTACAATTCAAACTTTACATTGGAAGAAATTTATTATGAAATAAGCAGTACCTACCTTTGTGCTCTTCTTTCTATCTTAAACTATAGTCCTGTCAAGTTACTTGTGTGTACTTAAAGCCTATGTTTGTTTGTTGTTCAAGCAATGATTTCGTCATCATCGTCACTGTTATCATCAAATGGTTGAAGACCAATCTTGTTAGTTAAGCTGAATTTGATTTGCCTTCAGTGTCATCAAATTCAGCTGAAAAGAGACAAATCTCTCTACACAAATACTTTTATTGTAGTAAAATCTAAACAAATAGTAATTCTGGTAGCAGTCGTTCCAAATCCTGATCGTTTTTAATACAGAGCCTAATCAAATTTTGGGGCTTATCTTGCTACCTTTAAGAGTTTTGAGAAAAAAATCAACTTGCTAGGACCAACCGTTCCTGAGAAAATCGGTTGTGACAGATGAACAGACGGACAGACTGTCAGACGGACAAGAAAGTGATCTTATAAGGGTTCCTTTTTTACCTTTTAAGGTACGGAACTCTATAAACTCGGTTTTTCTAATGGAAAAAGAAATACGAGTACAAGAGATAAATGTAGATCAAAGATGAAGATAAAATAAAGTAAATCATTTTAATTGTAAACAAGTACTCCTTGGTTGTATCACACTATCATATCTCACATCAAATGAAACGGAAACATTCTGGTAAGTAAAAGAGTATTTTTCTGAGATCTGGAGATAGTTTTAAATCTACTTTAGAAACGACATTTTCCCTATGATGTAAAAATATGAAAAGAAACATAAGCATAGGGTCGGTTTGAAAAGTACTTCAATTCTTTTAGAATTTTATGAATACTGTGAGAAAGTAAACCAGCTGTTTACATCGATATGCAACTGTAATAGCATTTTCTGGACAATAACTGACGGCGGAGACTGCTCCGTGGTTGCTACTTAAAAAATCATGATGGAAAAACCCATTTCACTTTGCCTGACCTGGGAATCTAACCCAGGACCTCATGCTCAGCAGTCACTCTATAATGACAACTAGACCTATGAGGGAGATCAATTTAAAAAATATGCGGTGCAGTCAAGCACGTATCCAGACTTTTGATTCGAGGAGGGGGGACAAACATTGAAATAACCATGTGAACTGTGTAAAAAAAAAAAAAAAAAGTTTATTGCTTCAACTTAAATAACTTATTCTATTTACAATGGAGAGAATCCTTTTAAGCAAGGAGTATGCTTGTTTTAGGATGCTAAAAAAAAAGCTCTCGAAAAAAAAAAAAATGCGATGCTGAAAAATCGCTCTAATCACTGTACTATGATTTACGTACTCCGCACTTCGCAGTCACCCGTTTGTTATAAGTCAGATTTCGGGGGGGGGGATAAATCCCAACTATCCCCCCCCTGGATACGTGCCTGGGTGCAGTCTTTGAGGATTGCCGATAGAAGTGATCCGCTACGAGTGTTACGAAAAGCGCACGTGACGATCACGCGAGTTCCTTGATTTTTGTTCACTCAAAAACGTGCTCAACGCACCTGAAGAAGTTTTCACTTCAAAATACCTACCTGCTCGGCCAAAATATACTTACTACTGATTTTAAAACACTTAGTACGGTCGAACAAGCTATTTGGTTTACAACAGTTTATCCGACAAATTACATTCTTCAATGTAAACCAAATAGCTTGTTCGACCGTACATTGTTGTTAATATATTCTACTCTAATAATACAGCTATCTAACTACATAATAGAGCGATCAAAACTGTCGTAAATATTTCAGTTCTCCCTTTAAATCTATTAGAACAATTTTCTTTCCAAGAATTCGTATTTAATTTTCTAGCTATCATTGATACTGTCATTAGCCAGAGTGTAATAGTTCCATTTAATCTGACAATCGATAATACTTCTTTTTATTATCATGTGGTTAGTGTCTAACCTGCGGGCCTAAAATGGCCGCTTTAGAAGAATCATAATTTGAATCATCTTAAAAAATTTAAATTGGTAAAATGGACCTTACTTTCATAAACATAAAGTCCATTTTAAGAATTTTAAATTTTAACGTGATTCAAATTATGATTCTGCTAAAGTGGCCTTTTTAGACCCGCTGGTGTCAGAGTTTTTATGCCGACCATGGGCCTCTGTACTTGGCTTTACATGCCGTCGAGAAATATCTCTCAGACATGCTGGTTTCCTTACGATGTTTGCCTTTACCGTAGCAATGATTACTATCATTATACAATACGCACAAAATTCAGAGTTGCGTGTCTAGGGTTCAATAATCGAGAACACTTATCAATTGATTTGATTATGACCTGCAAATGATGTATATTTTTAATACAGGTTTACTGGTAATTACTGTACAAACAACTTTTGCTTTGGGACCAAATCTGAAATCGCGAAAAGAATCAGCTCTTCAGTACATTTTGACCAGTTAGGCGAACATAAAAGTACTGAACTATTTTTTTTTCGTGATTTCAGGTTTGGTCCCATAGTGAAAGTTGTTTGTTATCGTACACTAATTGCCAGTCACCCTATTACACAGACATGGGCACTAATATGTTTATACTTCAGAAAAATCAAAATCATGTTGTATACCGGGCTGAACTCCTTGTACGGCGCTCCAAAGCGGGTATTTTACGTACGGACAGATTATGTAATATTAATACTGTTACCCTGCGTCATCCCAGTGCTGGGCAAAGGTCACATGTCCAGGGAACCTAAAATGGCCACTTTAGTAGAATAGGGATGACGACTACGACTGACTAAAAAAATATGATTCAGTTTAATCCGTCAGGTAGATTTTAGAGAAATATTCGATACGTGTTTTTTGTTTTATCAAATTTTATCAAAAAAAAAAATTGACGAAGAAGTTTTAAATAATCATCATTCTTGAGGTCCAAATTGAGGTGCCCAAAATGAGGTGTACTTGTGCAACCCGTGCGAAATTTTCGTCTACCGTTGTCTATTCTGCAGAAACTGCACTACAGACTCTCTTTACCTTGTCATAGATTTGAATAGAAAAGCCAGGCTAAGCGCGTTGGCCTATCCAATTTGCGCATGGTTCGCAGCCGTCGGGTAGTGCCATAGTGCACTTACATCAGTTACCTAACACCGTAGAATTGTTACGAATTATAGTCGCATACGGTTTGATTTCAAACTTCAGCGCAAATGCGTAATAGTTGTTTTTAATGCAGTGGTTTTCAATCTGCGGTCATGCCATTCAATGTTTATGGAGCTGTAATTGAGGAATAATTAAATTTAGCATGCATACCAGCCGCTTGGATCAATCTTCAGGTTAAACTGCTCTTGCCTAGGTTGTTCTGTGGATGGGTGATCATGATCACCCATTACATACTGAGTTTCTTTTGTGCCTCGAAAAGCTCGTTAAGCTATTAATTAGTACCGGAAGTCATCTGTAGATCTTCCATACTCCTCTATTACTCGTCATCTCATCAGACACCTCCTTTCTAGCCATATCATGCTTCATACAGTCCATCCAACGTTTCTTTGGTCTTCCTCTACTCCATTCATATTCAACATTTTCCTCAGGAAACTTTTTAATTGTCTGAGAATAGGCTTGTTAACTGAAAAAATCTAATTAGTCCGTCACTTAGATTATCAAAAAATATTTGAACCGTGTTTTTTTTTTGTCACATAAACCAAAATTGACCAAGATACGACGCTTTTAAAATTCCGAATGCGTCACTGTTTGGTATCATTCTTAGTGAGTTCTGACGTCACGAGTCTCCCGAGTTTTGATGCGTTTTATCTTTGTCAATATTCGTTGATTTACAAAAACAAAAAATACGTGGCCATTATTTTCCAATACTCTAACTGACGGACTAAATAGATTTGCAATTTATTGATGGTGGAAACTAGCCTATTATTTTTACCAAAAGTACCAGGTAACCAGATGGACTACATAAAGAGCTTGATGTTAAAGCACGTCATGTTAATTCCCATATTTGCTGGCTAGCTAGATGTAAGTATTTTTACAGAATAGGCTAGCACTCTTATAGAATCTTTTATGTCCATGTTCTATTTCGGTTAGTACTAGGACCACATGTAATGAAACTGGTTTGAACAAATGGTCATTTCAAAAGCGCGCCCATCCACCCTATTTCAATCGGAACAAAATACTGACAGCACTGGGTATCAAACAATGACAGCCTTATTACAAAAAGCGGTTTAGCTAAAAAACCTGGTTTAAACTTCTTTAAACTATGGTCTAAACAAAAATGGTATTACAAATCGTGGTTTTGCGATAAACCTTATACTATATCATGGTCTAACGCTAAACCTTGGCGACCCCTAGTTTAAAGAAGGTCTAAACCACAAAATCGGATCTGTCAAATTTTCCCTTCTAGGTTATATCATCTTTTTCATTATGTTTTCTTCTTTAAACTCGAAAATCGATTTAATTGATATTATGGATATTGAAGACATACACACAGCAGAAAAATCGTGTTTTCAGATCGTTTTTTTTTTGTTAATCCATTTCACATTAAATTATTAAAATTACCTAAGATGGTAAACAATAAGGCAAAAGTTCTATTATAGACCTAAATTGTAAAGCTAAATGAACTTTGTTCAACCATACCGATTTGTTTAATGTTATGGATTGTTTCATTTAACGCGCAAGAATGTTACGTTTCGATCTACGTACGTAAAAATTTTAGAAAATAAATATGACATTAAGGAATAATAATATTTTTAAACTTAAACAAAACTACAATCGACGAAATAACTAAATAATGTTTAAATAACCAGGTTTCAATATTTTTAACATTCCTAAACATCATCTAATCATTAACGTATTATAAAACGTTTTCTTTTCTGGGAATACGGAACGTTGCAATTGAATGGTATCATGGTGAACGAATGATTTTTCTGTTAATCTGTGGTTGATGGTTCAAATGACAGTACTAAGAAGACCGAGGTTTTTTTTAAGTTTTGTAATACGAATTAATTTAGACCATCGTTCTGCAGATAAGCCTGGACTTGATAGTCCAGGTTTAAAACAAGGTTTATTTAGTTTTTTGTAATATGACTGCATGAGTTCATTGTTAAAAGTATTGTGCAAATAGGGGAGGGATGCACCCTCGGCGAAAAGTAGCCTCTTCTCCGAAATGCCCGTTTCAAATGCAGAACTGACCTGACACAACTCGTGTGTGATTAGCTTTAGTTCCCGCTTTTATCTTGTTCTGAAAACGGGTTTTTGATTTCGTTTTAGGTATGGGGTCAGTTTTTGATTACGGGTATTGTGATTTCTTTTATTATGATTATGGTATTCTAGTTTGGTTTATCATGATGCAAATTGATTGCGTTTTCTAAAAAGAGTGTTTATCGTTGGCCTATTTAGGGACCTTAACATCGGTGGTTATTCCAAAATTATCTGCAGTATGTTTGGATTTAATTTCAGTTAGTGTCGATAGATTTTGGTGGTTCTTGAAAACTATTATAACCATTTTTATCATACTAAGTAATAAGCCGTTCTATTCCTAAACGATAATTCATTTGAAAATAGTTCTATTTGTTACAACATGTAGCAATTGTATCGATTGCGATGTGAAGCAACAAATTGTCCTTCTTCAGCGCGTCAGCTGAAGTTAATTGCTATATTTGAAATATTAGTTCTTTGATACTAAAAACGATTAAGTAGACAGGTGGCACGCAATCATGTATTTTTTTTTTCACAAAAATAGTTTACTCGACGTCTAATTGCAACTTTTAACGAAACACCTGGAAAATTTCACGAACGTATCCGAAGCATTCCGAAAACTTTGTTTCTAGTCAGCTTGAGATGGAGTCCATGAACTGATCAAAAGAAGAATTACTAAAACGAAACCAAAGACAAAAGTGCTGTGTGTGACCCGCCAAAAAACAAGATGGCTGCCAAAAGGAAAGCTGGTGCACTCCTTCAACATGTCCTGCCAAAGGTAACTTTTTAATTATTTTAATAGGATCCCTTACACTACCATTACAACAAAACCCCTCCTCTCGTAATGTATGCAAAGGGCACGAGGTCCATTTGAAACGGTCAAGATATACATGCCAAGGCTGAGAACAGCGATGGCACTTATAAAACGGCGAGTTCCCGCCATGAGTTTGCAGGCTACTATAAAGCGCAGTAAAAATGGTATAATTAAAGGAATTTATAATGACACCCGTGGCGATGTTAACCGACCGATTTGCGGTGTTCGCGGCTTGTGAGGGCTTCTGTTGAGTGGCTGATCATCCGGATGCGGTCGGATAGCAGACGTGGCCGCATCGAAATTGGCGCCAAAGTCAGTTTTCCCGCCGCGGGCGGTTCGCCTTGCAAAATGGCGGAGTTTCAAGTGACACGCGGCAGGCGTTGATGGCATTAGAATGGACATACCCAGTTACTAACAGATTATATTAACATTTAATGGAAATAAAACATTCCACTGTTGCATCTGTGTTTCCTAGAGAAACAGATTAGTAACATGGAATTTAAATAAAAAAGATCTTAACCAACAATACTGTTTATAAAGAAAAAGATAGCTATTTATACAGATACTTTTTCTTCCTTGATGAATCATATCCTTAAATTATACCTTGATATCATAGCTTACCTTGTTTTTTGCAAATCCGGGCTTTCAAAAAACACTGAATTTCATTGAAAATAAAAACTACAATTTCGCAAAAAGGAACCATTGAAATGCATTTCATTTGTAAAGTAAGAGTAAGGATAAAAATGGTCCTTTATCCTATTACAAGATTGTCTTCCAATTAGTCACCGGTGTCACTTAAATCACTGTTGATTTCACAGTACACACAAGTAGGTAACAATCCGTTATAGTAAAAATACTCAAAGCAATTCCAAGAATAATTTGCCATTTTAAAAGTTTTCTTCTAAAATCTATGCGCAACAGTATCAAACGCATTAGACAGATCCACGCTAAGATGTCTCCTTGTTCACCGAGGCGCCGGGCGACCTTGCATGCAGCCCGTATCTGCCCACCCTGCTATACAAGCTATAGAGTTAGCTAGATCGGCCCTAGCTCATGTAAGTACTTGTAAAGATGCAAGTTGCTTATAATCGTTGCGTTTTAGGAATCATTGATTCATCTAGGGACACCTGTGTGACCGCCTTTGATTATTTGTGGCGTTTTTATGCTGGGACTGCAATTTGTGTGTGATTTCTTTGACCATCTGCTACTAATATAGCTTCATTTAATTTGAAAATTGGTTCTAGTTTAGGTACCTAAACAATTTGCCATTTGAAAACGTAAAGTGACTGGAAAACGTTTTGCTATACCACAAATAGATGAGCATGATAGGAATGGTCAAAGACGAAGATGGTTATGCATGAGTTACTTAACTATGATGATCATCCTAAATCTAAATGACAGCAGTCATTTAAGTGGATTCAGCTGTTTTAAGGTTATCTTTAGACGTAGTATTGACTTTAGCAACTTTATCAACATATAATATAAGTTCTAATGTATAATCTCGTATCTAATATAAACTTTAGGTTATATTTGATTGTTGAGGTCACGAACTAACAATGCTATAGTAATTTTGTTAATATACACGTTATGTTAACAAAATTAAGATATCAAGTAATCGTTCTATGTTGCTTTTGTCATACACTAGAACCACATTAGGAGTCTTTCTTGGCAAAAAGAAATAAAACATAGTTTAACTAACTACGAATGTCCACAGTCAAAGCTGACAAGCGATCATTAGGTTCTTAGTGTCACGTCGTAATACTCGTAATAGTCTACATTTTGCTGGCCTTGGCTTCAAAAACTGCCGGTGCATACTTAGATACCGTGACATCCGATCCATAAATTAGGATTGTCATTACGGACCTGTTTAGCTATTTGAGACATATTTTCTTTCACATTATCATCACGATCATTCATGCGATTGTAGATGACGGATGGCAAAAGATTGCATAAGTATCTAAAGACAGTTGCTTCATTTGGATTGCAGGCTCCTGGAAATTCAATCGTTTTCTAATAAAGTCTGATAGACATTTAATGAACTATGTAAGAAGTTTGACTTACATAAATCGAAATGTCCTGTATTCTACCTACAAAGCAGAATAAGTCCAAAATCTGTTGCGGCAAATTCTCATTGATCTTTTGTCAGATCAAAAACTGATAACTTTGAAACTTTCCACCACCTATAGTATGGAAACTAATTTGTGACTGCAGAACTCGTAACAGTTCCAAAGGGTGTAAGTGAATACAATCAAGGAACTGAGCTTTATGTCCCATTTTCTCAAATTGATGAAAATCAATGGGACTTGGCAAGCCTTCAGAGCCTGGTACTCCATCAGCCAAGATCTGGCCAGGATTAGACTATTACCTGTCAAGATGTAGATATTACTGCACAAGCTTTGATACGAAAACTATGCAGTTTTAGACAATTCAGAGAAACTGGTTGTTGTAATATCCAGTTAGAAATTGACAACTAACGCACAATTGTATTGTTATGTCCAATTAAGCTAACTGCATTTTAAACATTTCGAATTACTGAAATAGTTTTAGTCTTTATAGTCAAACATGTGAACATTTCGGAACGCGATTTTTAGATTATGGTTCAAGCTACTTGCTTCTAATTTAAAAAAATATGAACATTGTATTCTAATACCATCAGAATTTTGACGCCAGTCCAATTTAACCCACCAGCATTAAATATTGCTTTACAGAAACACCTGCAACCTTTCATATTAAAAAGACGGAAGTCGAATCCTACTTTATAGTAGCAGGACTTACCCTTATAAATTCCACGGATCCTTTATTTTACGGACCCGAGGATCCCACAAAACCAATTAAAAGATGGCCTTTCTTAAATATTTAAACTCCTTTAAGACCTCGTCGGTACCAAGGCGTCATAAGACCGAGGCGCTGTCCGTTGAGACGGCGCGTACATTATTCAACGCGCGCTCCCGCGTTCGCCTGCATTCCGTATAGCTAGCCGCATTGTTTGCATGTCCACCTGATATCCATGCAAGACTTGCTGCCTAAACTTTGCACATGAATTCAAGAATAACCGGACATAGTAGTATACTTCGCTAGTATATGACGCATAATTTAATTGATAACTAAGGTAAACATGGTGTTGGTCGTCGTGTGACACTTTATCGGATTGTAAGTGCATCTAACAGTAGTGGGGTATCGGGTTACCAATAATAATGTTGCTTGTACAGAACGTGTATGGAAAACAGGTCGAATTGTATGGGAGGACGTCGACTAGTAATTGTTTGCAGCGAAGTAATAATTTTGAAAAAGTCAAGGCACAGCAAGGCTCCTTAACTTTGTAAAGCTAGGAATTAGAACAGGACAGAGTTATAATAATTGTAACGCAAAGTGCTACGACGAAAAATAAGCGTAAGAACAATTTTGGCAAAGGATAGAAGAACAAAATTGGTTAAGACAGACCAACAAAAAACTGTTCCTTTTGGTTCACTGCATGGTACAATTTTGTCAATTCATAAAAATGGCCCTCTTTGTTAGTACCGAATGTAGTTACCCTAGTTTTGTTTTGAAACCTATGCGTCATTGTGATTTACAACTTACTTATACATGTTTGTTACGTATATTCTTTGTTGAGTCCACTTAATTGTTTGTTCTCGGTGTACAAATGTAAAGTAATCAAAATATTATTTACATCGGTATTTAGGTAATCGTTGTGTTTGCATTTTTATTTGTTATGCGACTAAGCCGATGTGAAATTGAGTCTTCATGAATTTGATAGTTAACATTTAAAGTTTCTGTACCTACTTGTTTTCATAAGAATGATCCTTCGCTACTTTTTACTTGTAAAATTAAATCAAAGAACTTAAACTTGTACCGAAGGACCAAATTAAGGCTTACTCATACATTGTACGTCAGATGTTGACTAAGTTAATGCAATCTAGTGACATACTGCTAGGTCATGTCCAAACTACTAGTAAACTTAATTGTAACCCTTAAACATATAAACACGGATGAGTATCTCAGGCTTATGTCATTTATCTTAGAACAGGGGGAAACCAACTCAATAATAACCCCCAAAAATGACCAAAATAAAGCAGCTTAGTCCAACAGATCACACTAACAATAAAAAGTCGCCTCAGACATCAAGGAAGCCGCCACTAATTTCATTTTCACCCTCAATTTATATCTGTCACTTTTGGTACCGTGGACTGTGCGCGTAAAAATATTGTTTTTACTTATCCCCGAAGGGAGGGATGGGGTGTAAGGGGGCGTAATTACTTGAGCAGCCAGACGCTACGAGACGGTCCGTGGGGGTTGGAATTACTACGGAGCTGCGGAGGTTTGCCCGCAAGCCGCCTCTTTTTGTAGGTGACGCCGAGAATTTTTCTTAATCCGCTATGTATGGCTGACTAGGGGATCTTTGTGTGTTTTTTTTCTGCTTTTGCTTTTACATACGGCTTTATTGATTTAGCAGAAAGCGAGTAAAACTATGCGCTGAATATGCGGATAGAATACAATTGTACCAGGGTGATATGAGTTTAGAAAAGTTCGTTTCATCACTTCCAGTGCCAGTACCACTTCAGTGATGTTGCATATAAAGGCCCGTTCTGTTGGTGGTAATTTGTCACTGTTTGTTAAACTCCGTCTAACGGTGATTGCATACAGGACCATACAGCCGACGATACATCTCTCAATCTATTGTTAGCAAAATCGTGAGATGAATCCGAATATGAGAGTCCAAAAGGACGTTTTGATGCCTGTTCATCAACTGTGTGTGTGTGTGTGTAAATTCAATGATAATGACTTTGAGACCATCTTTACGGTTTGTTAATGGTATGTGACTGGTGACTTGATGGTTTTAAAACATTTTTGCGTTGGTATTTAAGGACCAAAAATTAAGTATCAGCCCTAAAACATAAATATCCTTAACATATTAAGTTAAACCTTAACCACTTAAGTAGAGGTAACCTGCAAGGTTACGTTGTGGTTAACTTGAATCTAAAGCCCAGTCTAAGATGAGAATATCTTAAGCTAATATACCGTTTGTATTCTTGGGGCGTATCGAACATTTCCTTGACATGCTCTATGCTAGCTTCTAAAATACTTGCAACCGTTGTAACTTTATTACTAAGTGGCCACTAAGAACTGTTAGCTAAAATGAAAACGTTAATAAAGAAACAAAAAAAACATTAAGATCTAAGTTTGTATCCGGATCGAAGGACCTCCTATTATCAAAATTATGGTCAATTAATTTGAAAAGTGCTCTTACTCTTGACCTTCACAATCACCATTATCTTCCAGGCCTTTGCCTTTATAACCGACATTATCATTTAACGGATTGCCCATTATGCTTAATTTCTGGCTGTCCAGTGTCGCACTCTAAAATTCATCGTGGAGCATTCCTGCCTTTATAGGCACAAATCTCACTTACTGAAACATCTGCACCATGTAGGCTTTAGACATATTTGTTGATTGTGGTGACGCGATATTGACTATCACAACAGTTATCTTTGACCAACACTCACACGAGTTACTGATAGGTGTGAATTGGTTTCAAAGTTTTGTGCGATTTCAGTTAAAAATAACACAATGGATGCAGATTTCAACGGATCATCAAATTTTAAAGATACCGTGTGAAATGCAACAGATTTTTTGAAATCATGACAACTAATCCATATTTGTTGGTGTGTGTTGGAACTTCTTTCTCTTCTCAAAGTAACAAGAAATCATCTATAATTCTAAAACTATTTGCTGGACTAAAGTGTCCTTGTAAGTTTGTTGTGTTTAAGTTTCTACCCTTTATTCATCTAAATGGGAAAGACATTTGGTTAAGAAGAGAAGTTTATCCCAATTTATGTGGGACCGTAACAAATATTCTTCTTCCATTTATCTCTATCAGTCGCTATCTCAGTATTCACCCTCTTTTCAGCCATATCATCTTGCAGACAATCTATAACAGTGTCTCTGGGTCACTATTCAAAAGTTCAATCATAGTCATACTCAAAACTGTTATCACACCTGAGTATTAAATGAAACCGTCCAAAAAGAGATGAGCGCTTTAATGTGACTGTAGTATAGGCAGTCCGATTCGGACCTCAATCGATTGAGTAAAAATAGTTGCAGTGAATGTTGGCGCCGCCGGTCTATCTGGCAACGCCATTTTCTGTGATAATCCGTTTATAAATTGACAGGGGGATAGTTGATGTATTTTTGTCATTAAAAGAGAAAAAGATAAAACCGCTATGCTTGTGACTTGTGAGGTGTACTAATGCGATTCTATGATGCAAGCCTAGTTGAGTCTTATTTCTTTGTGGGCAAGATTGAGAAGACAATGGGCTACCGTATGTAGAAAAAGCCTACTACTAAAAGTACTAGTACATTTTAGTGGTCCTTTGGTTCGGAAAGTTTCGTTGAGAGTTTTACATTTTCAGCTAAACTAGAATCTAGACGTAGCGCATGGTTCATCTTTGTATTAATGACTTGTGAATTATGTTATATATCAGAGTTTAGTTATGCGTCTTCGATATAATCTCCCACATACATGTTGAGATGTAACCAAAACAGCTATTTACATTATAGCAAGATATAACAGTAAATTTAACCGCGTTTATAAATCTCGGGGAGCAGCACGCGGTGGCGGCACGCACTCCGCCGTAGGTATCCATATTTAGTGCCTTCGCTCGCTCAGTTTATCACACTTCAAAGAGCACGGGTAAGCGTCGACTTGTAACCGCGTCTCCCCAGCGATACCCCTGTAACTAGGAAGCCGCTTTGTGAAATTCGCGATGCTTTTCGACGGAGACGCGACCCCCATTCGGTTTTTCGAGGTCGGCCCGCTTCCCCCTCACATAATGCGAGTATCTGCGTCTACCTCCACAGCGCCTCTGCCACTCCGGTACTTATCACGCGGTAACTACGTGGTTTCTGCACCTAGTTTCTCACTAAACTCTGAGTGAATGTGGGTGTTTAATTATTTATTCAATCTGTTAGAAGATTTTTGACGTGCCAGTTTCCCCCATTTTAGTTTTAATCGCATTAGTGTGTGGCAATTGTATTTTGATGTATCCTAAGCAACACCTACTCACTTAGTTTGCTTGTTGTGTTAGTCATTGAGGAATTTGATGATAAATGATTTATTGCTTGTTGTTGTAACGAAACATACTTTTGATTTAAAAGTCCGATGATTTGATTACGCAATTTATCGTTGTACGCAGTTTTTGTTTCGTCGGCACATGCATTTTGTTCCGAGTTTCTAATAAGTCTTACTGTTAAATTGCATTTCCGATATATTGACTGAGAATATATGTTTCATGCACGTCTTCGTTTATCAATCTAAACTGAGGGGTTGCATCAAGATTTAATATGGCCCGCGGCTATTCTACACCCCATCATATCGAAAGGCCTTTACTACGCACCCCAATGCTGGGTAGCATAATAAAAACACCCAAAGTTTCCTTCAAAATCGCTGTAACATTTATTTTTTGCTTGAGCTGTACTCGCACGAAAATAATTGTTTGCTGCCTATCTTTTCGTTTTGATTCTGCATTGAAATTGTACTTCAGTAGTATGAAACCCTTTTTGCAGATTTTACGCTGTTGTAGAACAATAATAGTAGTTATACCAAAAACTTTTTACAGTTAACTAGGAATGTAGTCGAAACATTTCAGTGCTAGGCCAACCGCTAAACCAAATATGTTGAACTTTATGTCTTTTTGTGGTTCTAGGTACTGTGGAACAGAAAATTGCCGTTTCTTTGTGTCAGTCTTCCGTCTATCTGTCGATCCGAATGTCAAAATTCAAACTCATTGACTGGCCCCTTCAAATTTCCAAATATCAATCTGAGATTGGCACTAGACATGTGCATGAAAGACCCATAGATTTTTTGGTCCTTCGAGCCGGATTTCTTCACAGCCTACAAAAAATGACTTGGCATCTATCGAACGTATCGTGTATATCATAAACTGTATTCGCTTTTCTTAAAACAAAACTATATCAGCCTAATACATATTCACCGTGAATGTAATATTGCTTCACTTGCGTATCTTTGTCCAATATTCTTTCGCAATCTTTCGTATACCGTTCGTAAGTACCCTTATGTTACATGTACGCACTATGTAGTCGTATTGAGTTGCTAAATTGATGACTGGAGCGTGTTGCTCGGTTCCTTTATTCCATAACAAGTAGTTTGTTTTACGAATAATTATTTTTGGAGTTAAACTACTCTTTTATTGAGAATCAAAGGATTTACTATTAAAGTACTCATCTCCAAAAGAAATCTCCATTCGTCTTAGGGTAGCACGGTATTCTAAGAGACTAAACAAATTGCAATCGGTTTCAAAGATTTTCGTATTTCCACAACTATTTTCATCAGGATTCACAAACTTTTCGGTAGCTTATGTCATATCACTTTTGACAATCCCTAGGCCTTGTCTAGCCTCTCTGTACCCAATTAATGTGTTTAAGCATTTTTGTAAAATACCCATGGAATCAAACAGGCCATGAAGCGAATAGGTCCCATAAATCTCGCAGGAGATTCAGACATAAATCCCTTCATCTGGACAAGCTGTAAGCCGTTGTATATCTACTATATCTACCTACACGTTGATATCTGTAACTCGTCTGTATATCAACATCTAGGGAGATTATAACGATATAGATATATACTGCATTTTTTTGTACGCAGCTGTAATTTTCAAGGCATTTGACAGTTTTTTTCAGAGGCTAATTTTTTGCACGGGATGTAGTAACTAATGATAATTGTTTGAGGAATGGTATGAAAGAGAAAGAAGAAAATAATAGCGTGATGGTTGATAGGAAAGAGAAAGAAGAAAATAATAGCAGGTGGACAGAGGAGAATGGAAGAAAAAAAAACAAGTAATAGGTCAAGGGCAGGAAGACAATGATGTAGTGACTTGAATGACAGAATGTATCGAAAAGATGTGGATATTGTAAGGATGTGATACATAACGTCGACTGAACAGTTTTCTTCATAGGTAATACATTTTCATTGCGTTAAAAAAATATGTCAAGCAGGTATTAAACATTTGTATTGGAAAGCTAAATATGCACGCTTTTAACGACATTATGACACAAATTGCAAATTTTCTTAAATAAAACGTAGTACCCTGATCTTAACAGTTCCTACTCTGGATTGACGAGGACTCGATCCATTTCAGTTCTGGTCTTTTGTATAAGGATAGTTTATGCGTGAGTTAAAATACATATACCACATTGAGCAAGGTGTTCCTAATAGAGTTGAATGATCACGAAGCTCATTCAAATCAGATTTACACTCTTGGTTTTTATTTCAATACACAATTGTATGAAAAAACAGTTTTACGATTTTCAAACAGTTCTGTGTCGTGGTTATGAGCATATTCAATATAGTTTTTAAACGGAGTCACGTACTGAAATCAAAGATATAGGTACCTAATAGGCTTTTGGGTAAGTAATTGTAGGAACATTAATCCGTTTGTTAAGAGCGATGTTAAACATTCTTCTTTGCTGTGGCATACCTATTCTGATGATAGTCTTTTACTGTGAACGTCTTGGTGTAAGCAGTTCTAGGAATAAAGTACGCCAACTTTTAGGGGGAGGAAAAAGTAAGAAGTTTTCAACACCGGACAATGCATTACAGTTGTAGCACTGGACTTTATAAAATAGCGTGGACAGATACGATTGGTGGACACTTTGTGTTCGTGATGATACATTATAAATGATGGGAACTCAAATGACTGTGACAGTTCCTGTACACCGTACAATTACCTATAATGTCTGTCCCTCCATTGTTTTGGGTATTCAGTCCAGTTCGTTGTTCGCCTGAATTTTTGCCACCGCCCCATGTAATCGTCATTGTGTCCGATGACAGGTAGCGTCCGGCCCGGTAAATCAATGCCCGTTATGTACAACAGTCATCGCTTATGTGCTCATGTATTCCCGGTATATAGGCAACGTATGTATTGGTATAGTGGATACGCGTGTACGTAGATAATCTCGTCATAGCTCGCACCCGTTATGGTATTACTGTGTGTGGGCGAAGGGGGGTCCAGGGGGTGAGAGGGGGTGCGCGAGCCCGCGAGTGCCGCAGGGGGCGCTGTCCGCTTTAAAAATACTAGGGCGCAAGCGGCGGGCGAAACTACCGAGCAAGCAGAATGCTAAAGGAAGCCGTTTATTTTGAAAGACCGAAGACTTTCAACTCGCCTCTGCGCTCCTGGCAGAGACGGGTAAAAAGTTGTAAGGATGGCGAGTAAAAAAAAGCGGATCCCGTTGTAGCTATTAGCTGCGCTTGCAAGAAATGTTTTTGGCTCATGAAACTGGCTGCTCAAAGAAGTGTTTGCTCATGAAAAGTTAATCCTAAGTTTAAGTAATCTCCAGAATTGATAAACTTGCCCGTCTATGAGGATAACTGGCTAACAATTTTGTTTGCTCAAACTTTTGTCACAAGTAAAATTTCACTTAAAGCAAACCCAAGTCCGGCCGTATCTAAAAACTTTCTCGAAGTTGTGGGAGCCACAGGTCAAGTCATCCATAACTTACCTAAATCACAATCAATACACGTCCAACAAAAATATGTTAGTGGAAGTACGGTAAGGATGTGGTCGCCGGTCGGCTCATTATCGATAATCACGGCATCGTGTTTAACGGCCTTTGACGTTCGAAAAGCTCGAAATTTGTATTTTGTTCGTATTTTCATAATTGGGCGGGTGGGGGAGGGGTGCGTGGTGGCGCCGCGGGCGTCATCGGCCCCCTTCGCGTGGGTATTTAATGATTATACGCTGACTGCCACCTGATTGCTGGCACTCTGACGCGCTATCGATGATTGCTTGCTATCGATGAATTGATTGCTATTGGACTCGAAGTGTTTCTGATGTTTGGTGATAGATAATGAGCGGCCGAAGAAATGGATTAAGTTTTGAGGGTTGTTGGGGGTTTCGGTAAAGTGAACATATTCTTTCCCGATAAGCTGAAGGCTATTTTTTTCAGAAGTAAACCTGCTACGACAAATATTATCTTGTCAACTGGTTTACCCGGTTATGCCTGTAATGCTTTAAGAATAGATATTATCAGATATTTGCTATCTAGTAAAATGTTCACAAAGTTTTAAGTTAGCCATATCTTTTAATACCGAATCTAAAGCACCACTAATACATTTATTGCTATTCCACGTGCATCCTCGCGTCGAAAAATTTCTTCAGTACAAAACAATGGTCTAGGATAGTTTCTATCGACTATCGATAGCCGCGACTGTGGCGCAGCAGTGTCGCAGCGCGATCACTCGCGGGGTGGCAAGCACTACACGGTAACACGCGGAGTGCGAGCGGGGGACAGGGGGTCAGGGGGGGCATACCGCAGTACATAGCCCATGTATCAGTACATAGCAGGCCCTCAGCATATAACCGCTGCTGGATTCCCGAAATTTTGCAGTTATTTTGTATGGAAAACTAGGTTATTCCGCGATTTATTCGTCTATCGGCAGACGACCGGCCTCTCCCCTCCGCGGTTTATTTCATGCTACATTATAACCGGCTTTGTCGTTTAAATCAATGTCCTAAGCATCATCACGCCTAAATTATGTTGAAGAAAGAATTTTCACTTGCCTAAAAACTTTCCAACGACTTTTGATAATACGCCAGAAAAGTTCACAAGTTAACCACTGTCAAAGTTTATGCGCACTTAAATAAATTAAGGCACCTCATACATACAGTGCCTCAAAAGGTAAATAAACGTATTCCTTGGATGCCTGACAAAGACGCCATTAAGAATCAGTTAGGAAGCTCGTCAAATGATCTAACTACACAGGTTAACCTTTAGCGTAATGACATGTTTGCACTAACTACGTAAGTGTACTTAGATATGTATGTGTTCGCACCACTGCACCTTATCTGTCATTGAGGTGTAATTAATTACGGACTAAATTGCAATGGTATCAACCTAACTATACCAGGCATATATAACGCGAAGGGTCAACGGATATTTAGTGTCCGCATAGCAGATGCGGTCCTTGGCCACCGCCCTGAAGACGGTCGATATCTAGCTTGTCACCCCACCTAACTCCAAACTGCCTATGTACACCTGGTACTTAGACGACTTAAGTACTTGTTGTAGTTGTGCCTACCGCGCCATAGTTGTCATTGAATAAGTAATTTCAAAGTTGAAAACCGTAAGTGCGGCTCTAGATACAATTAAACATAATTATATTCAGGTGTCACTCAGTAATACAAGCAAAATACTTAAATGTGGGTTAGCAATTTATGATTTGAATAAATTATGTTGTAAACAGTCCAATTGTGCGAATTCCGCAGACAGAATAATAATCATAAAGCAAAACAACATTCGAGTTGAATGCGCAAATCAAATCATTATAAATGCAAATCAAAGAACCAGCCGTCAAATTAAAACATCGTTAAATCCTTAACCCCTCTAATCTAAAACACATCAATAAAAGTGGGAAGCAAACATTCCGACGGCGTACAATTTCGAAGCAAACTTCATAACGTATTCAATATTTCCAAGTTAACTTTTCCGCGCGGGAACTTAGTCCGAGTGTGGCTGTGAATTGATGACGCTTTGCATGGGATAGCTACCACTTGTTGAATGAAAATCTTCGTGTGTTTTCGTAAGTTTACGCCGACGTCAGCTGTGTACAAAAGCGGAAAAATGCTGCTGCGCCATTCAAAGGGATTTTTTGTGAAGTTTTTATTCAAGTTCGCGAAGTGGTCATGATTTATAAGTTGTTGGTTTTACTGATGTGTTCTGTTGAACCTAAGTGGTTTTGAGTTAGTGTAGTAGCCAAAAATAAGACCCTAAGGTCCATGTTCACCAAAAAGATGACGGTCTGATTATTTATAAACAGCTGTTTAAAACACATTTTTTTATGGGAACATGTCACAGTGACATCTGTTTTTAGATATCACACCGTTATTTTTTCGGTGAACATGGACCTTAAATAATATAATTAAAAATACTTAACACCTAAGTTACCTTAACTGTATAACATTTTGCATTTGATACAATAATACCTAACCATTAACCATCATGCATGTCAATATAACAAAATTATTACATGGTGTGTGCAACCACGGTATAACATCAACGTCCATTTCTCCAAACAAAATGTTAGCATAATGCCAAGTTCAGTTTCGGCTAAACTAAAATTTAAACCCGTTCTAAGCACTCAGCAACATTTTAGCGGCCAGTTAGACGCTCGAATGTGTGCGTTAGAACGACAGGACTATTTACAAAGGTTTCGGTGCTCGGGCATTTTGTCATCGTTTATAGCAAACTGTTGCTATTCTTCTATTATTTTTATCGAATACTTCTTCAAACTGCCTGTCGGCCTAGTATTTTAATTTATTTGTGACATTTTTTATTCTTTACTAAATTACGGTTTCCGTGGAGGCTAAGAATAAAAATTCGATTAATCCATTATTCCCGAGGAATAGGCTGTTTGCCTTACTTCGACCGCAAGTTCGATTCCTCTATTAACTTAATAATGGTTCTGGATATTGGTAATCGGAAAACTATGCTAATAAACACTTGTGTCGTCTACGTGGTTTTTTTTCTATGGTGTGTAAAATAATGCAGGAAATCTATAATTAAGTCTAGCACCTGGACATTATAATGTTGAAAAACATGTGCACAGAAAATCGTCTTGGTAATTGCAACAACAGTTGATATTTTACAACTATTTTTGTTGAAAGTTGTCAACAGCGGAGATAATCAAGAATCTGTCTATTTGTGTCTTAAGTACACAAATCACAATCATGCAAATTCAAATTCTACTTTAGCATAAAACTGCAGTGAGCTGTTACGTTAACCGTTCAATTAAAACCTTCTAACTGTTAGTTACGAACTTGACTTTCAAGTGAATACTTGTTTCATTTGTCGCCAATTTCGAACCGGGCCAACTACTTCGAGAACCAACCCACATTGTCCAAGGTACTAGGAACCCACGGTACACATGTGGTGGTACATCCAGCTATATTTAGTGGCTTGTCCATTTGAAGCACTATCGATTTGCGTCCGCGGTTCAGAGCGTTGACCCGCCCAGCACTGCACAGCCGCCGGCCGTTTCGCTAATTTATTAATTATTTAAACTTACGAACGCGCATGATGTCCTGGTAACGGGCATGCGTGAGCCTGCTCCCCGGCTCGCGGAAAATGGGGGGAAATCATACCCGTTTGTGAGTCGGACATGAACATATTTTTGTACCTCCATCAACAGATACACTGTGATTTAAAATTTCAACAAAGGGATAAGGAGAATGTCGGTTCTTTGAACCCTTTCATAAAGCTTTTCAATTAAATATAATGTAGGTATAGCTTTTTGAAACCATCAACATGAATTTTGACTCCATACTTTGCCACTTCGCCTAAAGTAACGTCTTTTTGCCAGTCCAAAATATATTATGACCAGAAAACAGTTTTTAATTAGAACCTTCTTTCTTGTTTCAGGATAACTTAACACCAGAACCGGTGGACATGAACGACGATGACAATTTTTCTAGTAAGTACAAAAAGGCAACAAATTCAAATCATCCAAAATTAATGCACCAGCCACTTGCATCACATCAACTTTAAAAAAAAACTGCATTTTATGCAAAAAATCACAAAATTACCGAAAATCTGCATAAAATGCTCCCAAATTGGCTATTTTTGAACCGCAATGTGTGAAAAATGATCAAAATTTTGAGAATTCAATTGGCTATGTGATCTGGTGCAGGTCAGGCCCTCGCGAAAGATGCTGAGAAGTTGAAAATGATGTTGCTAGCATGGAATTACCACAGCCAGGCTCAAGGTAAAGCATTTATTTGTTTATTTACAGAGTTAACCCCAGTGAGATAGATTAAGAAAAAATGTACCGAAAAACCGATTCTTTTTGCAACTGTCGATCCACCCAAAAATTAACCACAGATACATTATTAAAACAGAAATGGTATCATAGAGATCATACAGGTCTTCGTTTACTCACAGTGGTGACCTCCTTAAACAAAATATCCTCATTCATAGACTTACCATTATCGCAGTTACTGATAACGAAATGCCCAATTTTCGGAAAATCTTTTGGGATCAAGACTATTGTTCCCACGTAAGAACAACTTTCATCTGCCTCCTGTTCGGCAAATATACACGGTACCATGTTCCTAATGCATGAGAAAACAAATAAGATACAAATGAGACTTTAATTAAATCTCAAAGGGATGCCTTACATGCATCAGTAATCTAGTATCCGCATTTTATAAATGTAAAAGAAAATATAATTGTAGGAATCGAACTAACTAATAAAAGGAATCTTCCGAGAAATACATACAACAACACGATATTGTGATGGTGTATTTGTTACTTTTACGCGAACACATAATACAGAGAAATTATATCGCTTCAGTCTTAATATTGAAAGCTTGTCAATAGAGTTTCCTGTATGAGTTTTTAGACTGACATGGTCACTAACACAAACATTAGAATTAAGAACGGGATATTTACCATGTTTATTGTTTGTTTTGAGTTTCCGATATTTCGGCACTGTTACAAGCGCCATGGTCACGGATGAACTGAAGTTCCTGTTTTGATAAATCCATTGTTATTGTCTTGTCTTTTCATGGCTTCTAATTGTTGAAAGGTTTTTATCTAGATTCTCGTTTAAATTCGTTGGAGTGGTTTCTTGCTAGCTAATTTTGGATCACATAGTGGTGTGGTATAATTTATGCCTTCATCATCACTTATATCGTGGCGGTGAAATGACAGCCACACATACTCAATACATATTTACTGAACCCAAATGTGCCTAGCTGATTGTCATCTGTACGCACGACTACCAATCAAGCTAAGCTAATCTAGTGTAATCTGATACAAAGCGAGATCGGTTTATACTGGATATTTATTAGCTTGAAGTGTCGCCGTGTGTACTACACTCTTAAAAATATTTGGGGATCGAGGTATCGGGTTCCAACTTTTCAAGTATCACCTATTGGCACCTATTTCTTCTGAATTCCATATGAGCAGTATGGTGAAGGGACATGGATGAAAATCTTCAACATAAATAAATATAATTAACGGTCGGGTGATCAGTCTTCTCTTCTCTGTTGTTAGAACTGAAGTGTGTAAGAAGATAATTTTGTCTGCGTTCTTTTCTGGAACAATTTCTCGCCAGTATTTTACATACACGAGTCTAGTCCTTCGAATCGCATTGTTATTTTGTCAAAGTTGATCCATATGACGCTAAATTACTCCAAGCTTAGCTTAGCCTAGTGTAGCCACTAACCAGATGCGTTTGAGTAGCAGCATTTAGCAATAATATATCTCTAGATTTACATACTACAAGTGATTAATTGTGATAGTGACAGATCAATTGCGTGCTGCCATCTATATTAGTTATATTAAGTGCATCTCGGACGAGAGATAGCTTCAGGGTATGTAGATTATTATTGATAACGTGATTAATGTCAGCCTGAAACTGTCCCGTGCTAAGTATAGGGTTCTCAATCACTGCTTCATTATGGTCATACATGAGGGCTTTTGGTTTCCACTAGACTTAAAGATGAAGACAGTTGGATTTGCTTGTTCAAAGATTTGTTTCGGGCTTTTTTGCGAGCATTTTCAAGGCACGGACGGTAAGACCCTCTCCATTCTATAACTACCGTCAACCTGTTTAATTCTAGGGTGTCCAATATGTCCGTTAAGTATAAAGTGTCACTCATAAATATTTGATATTAAAACCTTTACTTACTCCAACTATTCAAGCCACTTTTCTTGTCATCCGAATATTTTATTGACTGCATAATTTCCACGTCGACTGGAACGCATCGGCTATTTTTATTACACGAAGCCATATCGAGAGTACTAGGGGCGCAAGCGGTGTAGGCACCTTCTCAAATTATTTATAGGCAATGGGGCTTGTTCGGGTTGACATTTAGAGGCAGATGCACCGGTCCCTTGCGTTCTGTAGGCCCTCATTAATTTCTGCCGCCTTGGTAACTAACTGTGCGAATACTAAATATATAGCGAAATGATCGTTTTGTAGTAGTAGAATGGTGGGAATTAAACGAGTTGTTTTGGATAGAACCACCACCAGTATACTTTTTATTGGAATCAAAGATGGCAATTGTTCGAATAGTTCGGTTCGTGAATTAATAGCAACGTGCCCTGAATTAGTAATTGTCTCTATATTTTTCTATAACATTATTTCCCTTGAGAACGAAGTAGGTGTGAGCACCTGTCACCCTGTCACGTTAGGTGTGACCCATAGAATGCTATGCATTCATCATGATGACGGATAATCAAGCGTGTCTAGGCGTGTAGGCAACTCCTTTTATACATATTTTATGTTTAAAGTGGTTCGACCACCACATTGCACATTCAAGTTAAGTTTAGAACACTTGGCGACTGTACTTTGTATTGGATAAGACACGCACGCAGTCCAAAATTATGTTACTAGTTTGAACTTGTAATCCACAGGCCTGAAAGAAGGTGGTGTTTTAAATTCTCATGAAAATTGGCAATTAAGAAAACATAAATAAATATGTAAATAAAACATTATAATCTAGTTTTTCATAAAAAAATACTTACTTATACCTTAAAATAGAGATAAATAAATGTATTCAGCCACATTATGGTTAACAGATAATGGTTATAGGGTTAACATACTTAACCGTATATAAAACAACAAAAAATAAAGTAAGCAAGTGCACGTGTAAAAGCTATAAAATAAACTAGTAAATGGCTTTATTATAGGGTCTCTTGGACTTAACTCAATTATCATTTATTAGTGTAAATGATAAAATTGAAGAACTTAAAGAATTATGGGCAATGTTTAATTAAGAGAAACAAATGTCATTAAAAATCAACAAAAAAATTCTAGTATTTTAGTAAAAACTTGGCATCCGAGGTTGTCGGGATGTGGATGTGTTACACATCCTACTTCCCGACAACCAACCAACCTTTGACTGTTCCAACTATTGAGCAATGCTTGCTGAGTGAGTACAGTAGTCAGCAAGCATTGCCCAATAGTTGGAACAGTCAAAGGTCTTTATAGCAAGACTCGACCGAAGTCTGAAGTTGTAAGGCTCTTTGAAGCCTTTTTCTCCTAGTAGCTTAGACTGGGGTTTTTTTTTTAGGATGGGAAATCATCAAATGACTCCTCCCACTCTGGGCGGAGCGGGAGGGAATGTCAGACTTTTACTGACTAAAACCCATCCATGTTCCTTCGCTTTTTATGCGGGGCCACGGTATCTCTTTGAACAGTCCCGCAGCCCCAGCAGGCTTCGACTCTTGCGGGCCCCTTCCTTTTTGCTGACATCTCTTTGAGGCACGCGTGGAACACGAACGCGCCGTCGACACGGCCTGTCGTCATAAACCGGACGGACGGCGAGCTAGCCCATAGCTCACCGTCTACAGGCCCGTGGCCGGAGGCCACCCCGTGGCCGGAGGCCACCACGTGGCCCCCGACGTTCGGTGCGTCTCCCGCGGCGGCTGGGGCGAGAAGTTATCTCCCTCTCGCGTTCCGCCACCTCCTTCGCTAGCATGACTGCTTCGCAGCGCGGAGGTGACGGCTTCTCATTCCGTCTCGCTCCGGACCATGGATTGAACCAGGCCGGACGCGAGAGGTCACTGCCGCAGATCGCCGCTACGAAAACACAGCGGTGCTCCGGCCACGCGGGACAAACCTCCGCTTAGACTGGGGCCTACCATTTGGAAAATGTGCTTTAATTGAAATTAATAAATATAAATTTGAATGCCGCGTTGGTCCAATGGCTGCTGGTGCGAATGCTGGGCATGAGGTCCTGGGTTCGAGTCCCGGGTCGGGCAAAGTGGTTTTGGAATTTTCTATCAGGTTTCTCATTAGCAGAAATGGAGTCTGGATTTGGGCCAGGTTGATGGAAATAGGCTCGCCCCCGATTACATGGGACTTAAACATAACTGGCGGAATGTGGGGTGTAGTTATAGTTACATCTCTGCCTAACCTTTCGGGGATTACAAGGCGTGATGAAAAAAAAATCAAAAAACAACAAGAAATTTAACCAATTGCCGCCGACTATCATCCAATCCTTAGTTTATTTAGTAAAGTAATTTTGTCAATGTTATACGCTTTGTAGTCACCCTATTCTCAAAGACACGACTAAAGGAAATCAAATGATGGGCCGTGGCAACCTCCCCTTTGCTTAACAAGACGCTGAGATCAGCAATTTTTCAGCTCTGGTCGTTTTGGCCTAGTCTAATGGCAGATTTGCTTATGAAAATTGCAACGAACAAAACATTCGTAGACTTAATTTATTCCTTTTCTGTAAAGTTCACTTTGAACTTCACTCAAATGACAGCACAGAGTTTACAAAGCGAACTCGTTTGTTTTAAAAGTAAATCATCGTGTTCTTAAACACCGTTCGAATTTCAAAGTGATTTTTACAGAAATGTGACTTATTGGTAGAATAGTTGTTTCGGTGTAGACAAGAAAATTAAAACACTTTACCACTCTGAAATGGGGTAACAGTCTAGGATGAAATTTAGGACATAATAAATCCTAAATAGTCGTTTGTACTCACATGGTTTTAATGAGCTGCGAAATGAGCTAGTAGGGTTGTCAGTCGTTTTTAAGGCCAAACAAAAAGACCAGATTAGGCGAAGTAGGACCACGAAATATATAAATAATACGAAATAAATACACATACATTTCGAGTCCAACTTATATAGGCCTGCTGGAACAAATTTATCTTGAAATTAGCAGTACTTTTATACTCTTCAGTCTTTGTTATGTTCTGTTATGTATTTTGTGTGTCCGTAAATAAATAAATAAGTTATTATCTAATGCTTGAGGATGTATGTGGACCGGGGCTGCGGGACTGTTCGAAAGAGATACCAGTGGCCCCGAAACAAGGGCGAGGATGGAACATGGATGGGTTTTAGTCAGTAAAAGTCTGACACTCTCGTCCGCTCCTCCCAGAGTGGGAGAAGTCATTTGATGATTTCCCATCCGAAAAAAAAGGATGTATGTGGAGTGAAATACAACTAGAAAATAGTGATAATTTTATAAAAAAAACTTACCTACTTAAATTAATTTTGACTGTAATCAGAATCAACTCGACCAGCTTTTGAAAAGATGTTAGACAAGAAACCGAAAAGCGCACATAACCCTGTCTTTGCTGCCGTGCAGTCGAGTAATAAAAATGCAGCGCTGCATAGTAAGATTCGATGACATTTACGCAAAAACACAACACAAATGTTTTCGTATTCTTTAACATCATCTCGTTGACTTCGGGGTCTACTGGTCTCAGCGCGAATGCTGAGCAAGGAGTCCTGGGTTCATTACCAGGTCAGGCAAAATGTAGTTTGATTTTGCATCGGAAATTACTTAATAGCAGCCACGGATTCTGGTTGGTCTGAGGAGCTCGTAGCTAAATAATAACAGCCGCTCGGGTCGATCTTTAGGATAAGCCATGCTTGCCTAGGTTGGTCTGTGGATGGGTGACCACCCTTACATACCGAGTTTCCTCCGGTGCCTTGGAAAGCACGTTAAGCTGTTGGTCCCGGCTGTCATTTGTCCATCTTTGACAATCGTTACAGGTAGTCAGTGGCCCAAAAAGTCTGACACCAGTCTTACCAAGTGGTATCGTATTCCCCAGTATTAACTGGGTTATGGAGGTCAGATAGGCAGTCGCTCCATGTAAAATACTGGTATTCAGCTGCATCTGGTTAGACTGGAAGCCGACCCCAACATAGTTGGGAAAAGGCTAGGCAGATGATGAGCCACGGATTCTGGTTATGTGTTTGTTTGATGGCAATAGGCTCGTCCCTATCACATTGCTAACTGACGAAATGTGGGTGTACTATTAGGCACACTTTTGCCTAATCCTTCAGGGATTACAAGCGTTATGTTATGTAATGTAAAACTATTGTGTATACAAGAGTTAGTACAGTTGAAATAGGAAGATTTGACAACCCTGTTTGGAAGTTATTACTGAAAATGTTCATAAAACACATGGCATAACTGCTGTAGCCTTTCTAGGGATGGCAGTCTCTTCAGTAACTGGATCATGAGTGTGTATTAGTATTACAAATATATATATGTCACCGTAAAATTGTCAAATACGTTAGATTGTAGAGATTACAATCCAATATAACGTGTTTCTCTATAGCGATATTGTAAACTCTCGAAATATTGTCAAACGAACATACTGCTTACAATGAAACGCATTATTTTTCGTCAAATGCATGCGATAGTAGTCAACTCACGCGGTGTGGAGGGAAGGAGGGGTCCCCTTTGCCCAGTGGTACCACTCTCATGAAAAGATAATGTACCATTCCTGAGAAATACCGATTAATATAACCTAACCTTAAAACACTTTATATTCCCCTAAAAAGCGTAGTCGACGGAGCCCCGCTTCGCGGGGCCCTGTTTTCGAGTGCAGGGTTTAAAGGAACCTAACCAACCTAACGGGGGGGTGTCCCAAGTCCCGATTATGGGGGCAGAGAAACTTCCGTATGTTCAGTTGACTTGCCAATATTTCCAGACTTCACAATATCGCTAGAGAGAAACACGTTATTTTGGAATGTAACGTGTTTTACAATTTTACGGTGACATATACGTTAAGCTTAAGGTGAATGCTCCAGGGTAGCCCGCGAAATTACATTTCGTAACTTTTTTAACCCCCGACGCAAAAACGACGGGGTGACGTGTTTGACGTGTCTGTGTCTGTGGCATCGATAGCTCTAGAACGGATAAGCCGATTTAGATTTAGATTTTTTGTTTGAAAGGTGAATTATTGAGTGCTTTTAGTTATGTTTGATAAAAATCACTCCAAGATGGCCGCCGCCACAAAATGACGGATTACATATTTATTCAACAACTCCCTCAATATGGGTATCAAATGAAAGGGCTTGACTAGTATAATACTATACGCTTTTAATAAATTTCAAATTCAAGATGGCCACCACCACAAAATGGGGATTTACATTTTTTTTTCACAACTCAAACTCAATCAATATGGGTATCAAATAAAAGGGCTTGACTAGTAGAATCATATACCTAAAATTATGACCGTGTCGGGGGATTTTTATTTTTTTAAATTTAATGTAACTTGTTGAAATTTGCAGGCCAGTGCATACAACCTGATGTATTTTCATTAAAATATTGTTCGCGACTGTAAGACATAAGTAGATACAGAATTATAATCATCAAACTCATCAATACAACCCTCCAAGTTCAAAGACGAACGATTTTTTCAAGGTCAAAGTCGCATTTAGTAGGCTTACCACCTTGACATGGCGTTGTCTCACTCAATGAAATTGTTGAATATTTATTACCCAGGCAGTTACCGTGAGATACATTTTTGCCAATAAAATGATTCAACTCCAGAATTAAAGTATCATATCTACAAATGTTTTATTGTGGGATGTACAAAAATATCTGCACGGAATATTAATAAGCTCCTATTGTGTTCTGAGTGCCTGGTAGCCGATCCACGTTGCACAGGATTTCTTTCTCAAATTCAGATTTGTTTTTTCAAATAAAAATCATGAATCTGTTTCGTAGCGAATAGTAGCGATAGCCAGGTGTGTTAAAGTGTGTTTAATTCATTTTTTAAGGGTTCCGTACCCAAAGGGTAATCATAACCCTTACTTTTGGCTTTGCCGTAGTCGGGTAAAAACGGGACCCTATTACTAAGACTCTACTGTCCGTCTGTCTGTATGTCACCAGGCTGTATCTCATGAACCGTGACAGTTACAGTTGAAATTTTCACAGATGTTATATCTCTGTTGTAGTGTCCCACTGCGCACTGATGGGCAAAGGATAATATCCTTGCACTTTTCTCTCTGTGCTGTTTTTCTTGGTTAATACATATTCTAAAAAAAATGTTTGCTTGTTTACCTCCGAATAAGTACCGTTTAACTTATTAAGCAGATAGTATTATATGATTCGATTTCGTAAGAAAAAACGGCGTTTAAGAGCTATAAGTTTGAATGCTGAACGTTGATTGGTGAAAAACGCCCTCAGAAAACTGTATTTAGAGAAAGTTTTGTTACTCTGTTAAATCATCAACTGCCTACCAACTATGTCGGGGTCGGCTTCTACAACCTAGCTTAGTACTGGGTAATACGAAACCCCTTGGTAAGACTGGTTGTCAGACTTTTTGGGTCACTGACTACCTATAACGACTGTCGAAGATCTACAAATGACAGCCGGGACCAACTGCTTAACGTGTTTTCCGAGGCAAGAAGGAAACTCTGTATGTGGTGGACCATCTTAGGCAAGTACGGCTTAACCTAAAGATCGACCCGAGTGGCTGTTGTTAATTAGCCACGAGCTGCTCTCAATTATTACCCTGTTAAGTAGGACATTAAAACCCTTATTTGCTCCTCCTCAAGGGCATCTTCTAAGGGTTACACCGAAGTGTACTGTCGAACATCGTTTAAAATTTAGGCCAAAACACTACCAACGTCCGGTGATCCCAATTCGCAACCACTGTACTAAGCCTAAGGTAATTTCAACTGAACAGATATTTGTCATATGTATAAATAAATATCGCTGGACATTACACACAGCGTCATCCAGTGCCACACTAAGCAACGAGGCTTGTGTCGTGGACACTAGATAGTTGATATCCTACATTTGTTTGTAAATACGAGTACATACTTATTATACAAATAAACATCCATGACTCGGAAACAAATGTCCATGCTCATCACACAAACATTTGCTCCTACCGGGATTAGAACCCAGGGCCCTAAGAACGTAAGGCAGCCTCACTGCCACTGCGCCATTCATTCCACATATACCAGTAAACTACGGTAAACGAAGCCCCTACAAAATTAATGTCGAGTAAAATACACATGTCCCATCACTATTGTAGTAGTTTACCGGTTACATACAACATTAAAACTACGCTACAAATGACTGCACAGCGCATCCGTGAGATAGCTTCACTGTAGCTGAAAATGTGATAGGTACTTTCAGTACAGCCGCACCACGCTGGTGTTCCGAGAGGTTTACGCAGAGGTAGATACGACCTATAAGACACTCACATTTGCCAGTTTTGTTTAAGGCCCATGCAATAAGAGGCGACCCTATTGACATCAAGGGTTCTTTAGCTTGGCCAATTTTATTCATAACTACATTGACTAACTAAAAGTGTGTCTGTAAACACATTTTGTTCGACTTTCGCGAAGATAGAGGATAATGCTTTTAATAGTAGTGGAGCTGTAATGTTAAATATTTCTGCCATCAAACAATTTTTTTTCAGTCATCTGCTGGTAAAGAGCTTGTGAATGGTTGAATATTTTTTCCTCACAAACGGATACTTACTGAATTTTACGTCCACAAAATAGAATGAAGAATCGAATGCAAAATGTTTGATTTCCAATATTGTTCTAGTTTCCTCAACCTCCTGTTGCATTCTAATCTCCTGGTACTTTCAGGCCGCAACGGCGACATTACGGAGAGCGGTGGAGACAGTATGGCGGATCTGTGGGCTTCATACCATAGCGCTTTGGGTCTGGGCAGCAAGCCTCCGAAGCCTACTACGCCATTGGCCACTGGCCACTCGGTGAGTTTTAAGGTTGAGCAGCGTTTCATCTACCTATCTCTATATTCATTTTACTCGTAGCTACAACGTCGGTCTTGAAGTCTTCGTGAATTTTGCAATCAAAGCCTAAATAAGGCTTTCTATTACCTCCGAATTTTGGATACACCTTCAAATATCATGCTCTCGAGATGCACTAAGGGCAACTATCGCCAGTGAAATTGAACACGATCTCATATATAAAACCGTGTTCAAGAGTTGTCAATGTAAATATTTCACAACAAAGATGATTAAAACTTCTTGAGGCGCAGTTCTATTTCGATGTGCTGAGTGCTCCTCAATTTAATTGGTGTAACTCGCACTAAGTATCGACTTACAAATGTAAGGATGCACAAGAGCTTATTTCCCACTACAATTCTAAACTTAGTGTATTTTGAGGATCCGTACCTTTGGACCACATTACCTCCAATCATAAACTAACCCCATTTGTACTCCCACAGAGTCCAATTCACGTGGGCTCAGTGACACCAGGTGTGGAACCGGCATCCACCCACGATGAGACTTCATCATCAGACCGGACTAAGGATGATGATGACGGCGGGGCTTCGGACGATGACTCTGATGATAGGGTGGATCCGCAGCACCATGATCCGGAGCGGCTGAAGGCTTTTAACGTGAGTACTGCTCCTAACTTTAACCCGCATGTTTGGGATTATTGCCTTCATTTAATTTTGGAAGGTTCACGTAATTTTGTAGGATGAGCGGGAAATGAGGTGGGGCATATCCTGCAAAGGGATTCTAGTCTCCACGTTGGTAGGCTAGCGATATTTCTACAGTAGCTAACCTGTGCCCACAATCGATTAACGCAAGAAAAGCTCCACTCAGGTCCTTCATCTTCATCATGTCGATGATTCCTTACGTTAATTGAGTTTCGACCAGAAATTAGGAATATTGCCACCTCGATAACGTTAGTAGTCTTCCCTATCATTATAACTATTGGTGTTACCTGTTTGTATCTTATTGGTAAGTAGGTTTATTTCAGTCAGACCAATTATTTTGGATATTAGTGACATTGAAGACACATGAGACAAGAAATAGAGGAGACATAGATCTATCCCTTTTATAGATTCAGCGTGAAACAAGGCTGCTTATGATGTTAAATGATGATATAGACATTTTATCTATAATATTTATCTATAGTACTCGTAATTTAAAGAACTCTTCCATATTAGGTGCGCTCTGAGGAAAACCTCAAATAATAGTGTCGTTGCTATTTAAAAAAACCGACGAAGAGCGTGTCGAGCCACGCTCAGTGTAGGGTTCCGTAGTTTCCCGTCCGTCACAATAAGTGTTCAATCCAATCCGATTTTAATAATTCTTTTTTTGTTTGAAAAAAGATACGTTCAGGATAATAAAATATGTAAACGAAGTTAAAAAAAATGCTTGCATTTACGATTATACTACAAACTTAGTCCAATTATTTTGTACAACTTTTTGTCTTTTTTGTACAAAAACTGTTGTTTCCATCCAAGTTCAAAATGATTTTCCTAGAAAGTCCTTATAAAGTTCTACTTTTCAGATTTTTTTCATATTTTCTAAACTTATGGTTCAAAAGTTAGAGGGGGGTTTTTTACTTTTGGAGCTATGATTTCCAAAATTATTGACATTATCAAAAAATGATTTTAGTAAACCCCTAACATTCATTTTTAAATACCTTTCCAACAATATATCACACGTTAGGGTAGGAATAAAAAAAAATCACTTCCCACTTTACATATAGGGGGGCTACCCTAATAAAACATTTTTTTTCCAATTTTTATTTTACCACTTTGTCGGCGTGATTGATACACATATTGGTACCAAATTTCAGCTTTCTAGTGCTAACAGTCACAGAGATTAAGCGAGGACAGACAGACAGATATGGCGAAACTATAAGGGTTCCTAGTTGACTACGGAACCCTAAAAACGAATTCTATCATTAATTTAAAAATGGAACTTGTTATAAAAATAACATTTTCCTTCTGCTATTTTATAATCCAAAAGCAAAGCGAATTACCGACGGAGTAACTGTCGGCTATCGGTATCCAGTCATAATTACCGACGGAGTAACTGTCGGCTATCGGTATCCAGTCATAATTGGATTGCGGCGCGGTGGTCGCCCGGGCCTCAGTGCGAACACTTTACCCTTATTTAGTTAGGCTGAAACTGACCCCGAAAGTCAAAAGCTAGGCCGTAGGTCATCATCTATACCTAGCCTTCTTTCTTCTATGTTGGAGTCAGCTTCCGTCGGAGGAGCGCTTGGCTCTTGGTTCATCCAGTTAGACTGGAAGGTTCTTCAGTCTAAGCCATTATCAAAACATTATTTTACATAGAGCGACTGCCTATCTGACCTCCTTCTTCTTCTTATTTACGTGTCGACGAACTCAAAATGTGTTAGACCAGTATGTAGCCACCTGCACGGCTCTATCATTTGCTCCGATTATATCTGGATAGGTGCAAGTGGTTGTGCAGGATGGGCGAGACAGGAGCATATCCTGCATTTAGCCAAATTATATCTACAGCGGCCAACTGTTCCTGCTCCCCTTTCCGATATTTGGCCTCCACAACCCATTATTACGATACCCCTTATTAAGACTGATTGTTAGACCGAGCCTCAAAAATCGCTATCAATGAGGTTTTAAAGTACGCAGCCCTAATAATGATATCTACCGTTTAATATATTTTGACTCTTCTATAAAAATATCACCCAATTTTTTCACAGATGTTCGTCCGACTCTTCGTAGACGAGAACTTGGATAGGATAGTACCCATATCCAAGCAGCCTAAAGAGAAGATCCAGGCTATCATCGATTCGTGCACACGTCAGTTTCCGGAGTTTGCCGAGCGCGCCCGAAAGAGGATTCGGACTTATTTGAAGAGTTGCCGACGGAACAAGAAGGTTCGAGGAGAGATTCCGACATCTGGCAATGGAGGGAGTACACCAGGGTCTGGCAACGCCTGGGACACTGCGGTGAGGGTCCGATCTCCTTTTTGTTCATGTTATCTTGGTATTAAACTTAGTGCAAGTTAAGGTAAAAAAATACTTTTAGCAATGATTTCTTGATAAGTAATTGTAACTGTTCCGTCCATTTATTTAATGCAGTAAGACTCTTCTTTTTTCCTCTTTTTAGTCCATAATTAACAAATCTTTACTTAATTAAACTCTGTTTAAGCTCAGCTAGGCCCCATAATAGGGATTAACGGTTCTCACACTATAGAAATTCCAAAGATGTAATTACATTAGTAAAAATTCTTTCCCGGGGTCTTAAATATTCTTGGTAATATGTATGCAGATTTAGCACCCTTTTTTGCCTCCAATTTTATCAACGGCTAATTTCAACCTCTTTGTCCAGGTGCGGCCTACACCAGCACATTTGACATCAGTGCAGGCAGAGCACATTCTGGCTCAAGCGTGCGAGAATGAGAGCTTGAACGCCAAGCGCATGCGTCTCGGTCTAGACCCCGTGAGTCAGCCTATGCCGACAGTGCCGACTCCCATGGTGAGTTCTAAAACCAAAGAATAGGTGCAAACGCAAGTAGTGCCGAAACTTTAGGTTGAAAGCCAGGATTCGTGATCGAATTGTTCTTAAGTACTAAGGGACCCGGGTTTTTGAAAACCAGCGATTTAATGCCTTGGGAAGAGCGTCATCAGTTTGTTATGGTTTCTATACGGTACCATTAGCCAATGGCAGTAACACAAAACCGAGTTTTGCTATCTAATGTGCTGTTCGAAGTACTAAGGAATTTTTGGGCAAAAAATCATGTTCCACGGGTTATATGATGCATTGCTAAGAGCTTCATCGGAGCATAGTGAGTTTAAGGAAGAAAGGTTTTTATAGAATAGTCAGGATCAACGACCAGGATGTTCTTCGAACCACAGAGGACCATTGAAACCTCAGTTTGTAGAAATCAGCAAAATAACGACACCTCAATATCTTGTCCTTAAAATTTTGTAACCTCTGGTCAGCTTATATTGCAAATCGGCTTCAAAATGGAAGCATTAGAAAAGTCTGAGACATATTTGTACGCCTCCTGGCATAACATGGCGCTCTTTTCATTAACATAAGATCTGTACTTTTTTTACCTATGTTAACAAATAAATTATGATTTTATTTGATTTGATTTGATTTATTGTGTAAATTATTTTACTAACTTACAACGTTTTTTTTAAGTTGTTGCAAAAGTTTCCATTCAGTGAATGGGTTCTTCTATAAATATACTTTCTTTTCTTCCAACTAGTTCACGTTCAAAGCTATATTTTTTGTCTTCTTGTCCACCAGTTGATTTTACTCATTACAATCTTCAACAGGCCATCGATACCACAGCCACTTCAGCAGTAGCTTCTTCATTCCTGAGCCTGTACAGTGGTGCTATCAGCAGCCCAGCTTCTACACCAGCCACTACCACGTCGACCACGTCATTGGCCACTGCTGGCCACAGCAAGGCTGCTGCAGATACTACCAGGCCATCGGCGAGCCCCACAATGGACAATCCGCTGCTGAACAACAATAATTTAAAGCTGGATAACGCTAACGGAAACGCTGGCAGTAAGACTGCTAGGTGAGTTATGGTGCCCTGGTACTTAAAGTGCAGTCTCATTGCTTTACTTTTTCGGTTGGGCTTACTGATTTCTTTTTTGTTTTCAGCCCTGCATCATCGCCGGCTCCACTATTCAGACCGTCATTCCCAAATACGTTTGGAACTCCGCAGACTTTCGGGCGGCAGAAGTAAGTCTTTCCTTGCTCTATTATGTTATAATCACCTGGATTAATTTCCTTATGATTTTTTCTACTAGTTCCTGAGATAATAATGCGAAAACATATCTGACATGGACAATTCTCACGTTTCAGTTCCAACCCGAACCCAGCATCATCAGCGCTGACTAGTAGCGCTTTATTGTCTACTCTGACTGCGCTGCCTCCTACCGGTGAGCTCAAATTTCATAAGAAAGACTACCCAAAATCTAGAAAACTGATTTATACAGTTTTAACTCGGTAATTGATTGATTGACTACTCTGCGAAAGTTTGTGTGATTAGTGAAAGAAAACTTCGTAAAGAAACCAGCATGTCATAGGCCGGTCAGGGCTGTGTCCCAGCAAATGGGACAATATAGGCTGATTATATAAAACATGGATTTGACAAAATTCGTTCAGCAATGTTGTACTATTTTGTCATTCTCGATTCAGATTTTTTACAATATTTTTATTCTTCCACGATTATTTTACGTACTGTGTGTGTAAAGCCGTATCTACACTAATGTCTTCCTCTAGGAGCAGGCGTGAACGCAGCGATGGCGGCCTATCAGAGCGCGCTGCTGTCAGCTATGGCTGCTCATACGCACACCTTCCCAACGAGTATCTCAGGTTACTAGCATCTCATTAGTCATTACTTAGCCATTATTATGCTGGCCTGGTACTAAAAACTAGATACCTTACTATTTATTCTATGCTTACTCGGGACAATTAAATCAATGATGATTTATTAAATGAATTTCGAATCGTTCCAAAAACATTATTATAGCGCTTTATCAAAGCTTTGTAACGATGCACGATGGATCAAATCATGATTTGGCTAGAAAAGGCCGCGTCAGGAATTATTGATCGAGTTTTGTAGTCGGAATTTGAAGGTAACGCTGTATTTTGGGTGTCGAACACTGAGACGACCACAGAACAGATAAACGAGGTTATAAAGGAAATAGTTCCTAATTTGTATTATAACGCGTGCCGCCGCTTTTCTCCCACTCTTAAGCAAGGGACCCACCCATACCCACGTGCATTACGCACACAAATAAACTACTCACACTTAGATCGCGAGCTTGCTATTGATTGTCACACTAACGCAAAAAATGTGATTGACGTGCACTCACAAATACTTGTTATGGTAACCAATTAACAATCGATTGACATAATAATATGAGCGTTCAATTATATAAGCGGTCCGCCTGCCCCGCCCGCAAGGCCCTTAAAATTCTAACCTCCATTGCAAGTCGTCTGTGGAGACGACTTGCAATGGAGAAGATTGAAAGAAGAATAGGAACTCCTTATGAATTGTCTTGACAATAATAAAAAAAAACTATTCCAGCGGCGCCTACAGATTTATCACTGAAGAGCTCAACACCGACGTCGCTCCATGGGACACCTACACCGTCATCGCTTGCTGCCTCCACGGCTTCCAGTCAGAGCAAGCCACAACTGCTTTCTCATAAGCTGTCAGGAGCTGAAGTAGGAGCCGTTCGGCAGCTGATCACCGGCTACCGTGAGTCCGCAGCCTTTCTGCTCCGTTCCGCCGATGAACTCGAAGCTTTACTTCTAAACCAACCCTAGGATACGGCCAAACCCTTAACTGACGTATTCGGGTTTAAATTTGGATATTTTTAATCTGTGCTCGTGAAACAAGTGATTTTGGACTAAATTGAGTGGCTTTCTGAGTGTTTCGGGGTTACATTGATGTCAAATTATTGTATGGATTAATAAATTATTAATAATGCACAGAAAATGAAAAAGTTCAGAATCTTTCGGAATTTTCGAAATGGACTTCGTGAAACGGTTTGCGAATTGCAAACTCTCAAATTTAAAATTTTGTGACTGAATCATGCCAATTTTACTGACGACGATTTTCCATTGTTTCTACATGTTACACTTAAATAGGTATCCGGATTTTTTGTCAATAGTTACAGTATTGTGTTGAGGTGGCCAGTCATTGGTGTAGAAGGATCTCCAATCTTGGAAAATTTCCTTTGGCCAGTAATTGGGCATTTCATCTCACCATAGATTAATTCAATTCTTTCAATAGACATTTCACACATCGCTTACATTACAATATACCCGAAATAAGTAGAATACACAATAATTACAAGCATAGTTTTCGTTACAAAACATTTGTGTGCTGGCAACATTATTGATCGCATAATACGGTGCTTGTTATACTGATTTTTAGTGTTGCCAACATATCACATTTGTCCAAATTATTAAGTAGAATTACGAGTCTATTCACTGATAATACATGTATCTAAGAATGTGCACACACTTGCAACAGTGGGCGTTCACCTAGTTGTTTACATTATTTATCTGTTTCTTGGTGCGCCTACACACCTGTGAGTGCGTTGCCAAGCGTGTCCGCATTCTTAGACAACTCCATCGATATTTACAAAATGAATAATTTAAAATTGAGAACTATTTTGTCAATCTCGACGGAGTTGCCAACTTAGAAGTCTATTTCGGCGATCGTACAAAGCTGCCATAATTATTGTAAAAAAAATCTAAATGTTGCCATTTGAAACTCGTTGGGAGAGTACAAAATTATTTTTGTGTATATTTAGATTATAAGAGAAAAAAATCAGGGAGTCTCTAGCATTAGGTTATTAAAAAAAAAACGATTTCTTGCCTGGTGCGATTATATAATAGTAAATCGATTATCTCATCGAAATTGCTTGAAAAAAGGCGGCTATTTAAAATATTTTGGAGTACGAAATACAACTTTTCTCGTTCGGGTGACTTGGTAACGCAGTCGACATTTCGATAAAAGTCTCTTTTTCCTCGGTTGTAAGGTTCATTATTACATAAAACAACTGCTGCCATCTATTCGAGATTTTGCTAACGTAACTTATGATTACGATTTAGTAATTTGATATAAAAAAGCAGTTTTTATTATGAGACTTGAGGGTACTTAAGAACTTTTTCGTTTGTCGCAGTTTTGAAGTCAACCCAAAGTTAAATAACTTAGTTTGAAGTGGCATTTTAATAATAAGAGGCACGAATTTATTTGTTGTTTTGTAAAATAGCGCTCTAGCTTTACAATGATTAATATATTTATAATTTTAAACTTTTCTTTATTTAAAAAAGATTCTATCTAAGCTCTTTAAATATCGTAATCGGCTCCATCCAAAATGTTTTTGCTAAGTTTTTTTCTTCTAAATAGTTTTTAGTTTTTATTCATAATTCGCTTTGCTCAGTCCAATGGAACGATTTAATATATCTATTTGTTACCATAGATGTACTTGTACGGCAAGTACTGTAGGTAAGGTGTAATATAAGTAACTTGCTTATGGTGTACAAAATATTCCATTTCTACAGGAAAAACAAAAACTATTCAAATCAAAAACTTATTTTTCAACCATTAAAGTTTCTATTTGGCCTAAAATAATTTCGTTGAGCAAAAAGTGGATTTGGGTAAATACCTCGTAATGTTATTTCTATTGTTAACTTTACTATAGTTTAGTTTTACATTTTGGCCAGTTTTATTCAATTTGGTAATCTATAATGTAATTTCGTTAATTAGTAAGATTAAACAAGATAATTACAATAGAATAATTAAAGTCACATACACGCTTATTATGTTGCTACCGATTTCATAATTTCAAATGTTTCAACCATTGTGGAACGTTATTTGACGGTCTGTTTAACCAATAGCTAGCCAGGATTCACTGACGTCATCACTCAACATTCTTAAAAAAGAATATGTTTCTCTACAGTGGTAGAAACAGTTTGAATCTGCAAATAATGTATAATATTTTCTCAACTTTGCCAGTTTTTCTCAATAGTGTTAACGCTTAACGCCAGTTTAAAATAAAATTGTAAATTCACTTTTGAATACAAAAATTGCCAAAGAAACGAATTGATTTTTCGTAATTGAATTATGTATGGTACGTGGAATTGCAGATTAATTTTACTTATTATGATTATAATATTATTGAAATTAAGTATGATTTTAGGGTTAGTTTATTTTTGTTTTCGTAAAAGTCATTCCAATATTTTTCTAAAATGGTACACTCGGTGCGATGAAGGAAAGCTGTAGTCATTGTTTATGGGAAAAAAATGTAAAAAGTATGTTTAGAATTATAAAAAAAGTTGATTAGAAATACGTGAAAGTTGATGTTGGGATAACGATAAAAAACGAAAATGGTGGTAATACGTTGAGAAAATGAATTTGTTAGACATTAAAATATATTATTATTAGAGATGTATAAATGGTTTACAATTATTATTATCTATTAGTTCAAGAGAAATACAAAATGGTGAAAAAAAAACTACAAAATGGCGATTGTTACTATTAACGATATGAGAATTTAGTTATAATTTTGCAATTTCAAAATGTGAGTTTTACAATTTTGAAAAAGAAAATATTAAATATGCTCATATACTGAACAATTTGTTTTATTTATTATCAATACTTACCGATCGATTTCACTGGTTAACCAATTTCGACCTTGCTACAGATAAAAACTCATAGTCCGGGAGATACCGTTGTATTTTAGGTAGTGTTTCTACGCCGAGCGGTTGCCATCTTGTTCAATAGATCTCGAATGACTGATAAGTAAACCCAGCGTCAGCTGACGCGCCCGTGGTTGGTGTAGGATTGGGAGGTTAGGTTAGGTTAGAACAAAAAATAAAAGAAAGTCATAGTACGCCGGCTAAGACTCGTTTCATAAAAAGTTTACATAACACATTCAAAAAAAAAATCGTCAGCTGCATAGTGGTGGGGGGATTACGCGTCAGCGGCTTTTTTAAAGCTCATTATTATGTAAACTATGTATTTATGAAAAAATTTCAGCCGGCGTACTCTGACTTTATTTTTTTTTACATTTTTCGTTAGCTCCCAATCCTACACCAACAGCTACTTGATCAGCTGACGATTGGTTTACTTATTAGTAAGATAAGATCAACCTTCGAAGACAATATCAGCCGGCTATGACTTTCTTATATGCAACGGTACCTCCAGGATACTATTTCACGAACGGACACTGTTGATTCTAAATGATACGAGAAATCCTAAATAAAACAGTGCTTTTATTTCCCTTCAAGCTACCAGGACAGTATAAACGACACGAAGGAAACAAAATAAGTTATTTTTCTCATCCCAGCCCATCATAACGGTCTGCGAAGGGGTACTCTCTCTTGTCGGACATTAGGTGGCGCGTTGAGTTCATTATAAAGTCCATGTTCGAGTGGGAAGCTATATACGAGAATACTGCAGGGTAGCGTTCTGTGCCGCATCTGAAATGGAACAAAATCAAAGCATTTTGACGACCCGAATGGCATAGCGGTAGTGAGACTGCCTTGTGTTCTTAGGGTCCTGGGTTCGAATCCCGGTAGGAGCAAATGTTTCTGTGATGAGCATGGACATTTGTTTCCGAGTCATGGATGTTTATGTGTATTAGCTACAGTCCCAGTCACAAGACATTAAAACTGCTAAAGTACTTTAGTTGCCCATACCCTAGCTTAGATATACTATATAATTATGTATGGAGAAGAACGGGCAATAAACTCCATGGACAATCTTTCAAATCAATATGTTGTTATAAAAAAAATACAGTCGAATTGAGAACCTCCTCTTTTTGGAAGTCGGTTGAAAACTTGGTTACATCATTCACGTCGATAAGGTACATTATGTGAGGTATTTAGATTCTTTTCTTAAATATGTTAATCATAGCAAGTTATTTTTCAGTGTAGCCCCACCAAAATTAATTCAAGGGCAGCATTTAAGTTGTGGTGGATGAAATATTGGGCGATGTAACCTACTACTAAGTATTCATGGGAGCATGGGAGGATATTTTTCGGCTTGTGGTGAGAAATAAACACATTTTATTTATTTATTAAATAACTGATACCCATACTGTTAGTCTGTGTCATCCCACCGCTGGGCAAAAGCCTCTCCCCATGACCTTCAGTTGTTTCAATGCCAGGGCTAATGTAGACCTGCACTGGTCGTTGGTTTTGTCCAGCTGGTCCCGCCATCTTCTACGAAGTCTGCCTGTCCTCCTGGCTGTGTCAGAGTTCTAGATAATGGCTATATTGGCCCACAGCTCATTGGACATGCGACAGACGCGTTATGTCTCACAAGTTCAAAGTGAGCGACGGCTAAAATTCGTGGTTGATCAATAAAGTTTGAAAGATTACTTACAGTTTCCTAATCCCCCATGATGCGAGGCCCCACAGAATACCATCACTCACTGCTGGGGCCCCAGTATCCCGCTGAAATTATATATTTTAATGTAAATGTGTGGTTTTCTTTAAATCATCATCTGAAGTTACAGTTTTTTGCTGCCGCTTCCCTACGTCTTTGTGGCAACATTCAAAGAGAAAATACCAGAATACTAAGAAGGCCAGGAGTTGCCCTGTATCTTTGGGCGGATCTTCTAAAAATCCTCTGTGACCATGCCATTATCCTCGAGTATACCTCTAATTCAGCTTATCCAGCTTAGCTATTAGGAACTAGTTACGGAATTTTACTAAAAAAAAAAAAAACTAGCTGTTGTACGCGACACTAAAAACATAATAATGGTAACTTTGATCTACTATTCATGTAATATTAGTAACGTTGATCTGCTACTCATGTTATGCTATTATTGGTAACGTTGATCTGCTTTATCGGAATCATTTTGCTGTACTAGTAACTTTTTGTTAGGCCTCTCCATCATTGTAATTTATCTAGTTTTCGGCAGATATTTGATTTATCAATGTTGCAATACAATTTTTTAGCACTTTATATCTTTGTCAATCGTTACAGGTAGTCAGTGGGCCGAAAGTCTGACAACTAGTCTTACCAAAGTGTATCGTATTACCTAGTAGGTACTAACTGGGTTGTGGAGGTCAGATAGTCGCTCCATGTAAAATACTGGTATTAAGCTGCATGTAATTAGACTGGAAGCCGACATCAACATAGTTGGGAAAAGGCTAGGCAGATGATGATGATATTCCAGCAATGTTTTCTAACTGTTTCAAGTAAAGTACCAGGATACTAACAGTGCAAGGAGCTTGCCGGCCGCTCTGCGCGAGACAGATAAAGTTTTCTGAGACCATGACGCTGAACCTCATTGTCACATTGTTGCATTTATCACGGTCCATCAACCGAGCGTGGTATACTTGTAGCGTCGTCGAGTCATGCTGTTCGTAAACGCCATCACGCTGTTAAAGAAATTCAGTATTTAACACTATTATATTTTAGGTTCGTTTTCGCGGTGATAGATGTCGACCTTCAGTAAAGTTACAGAAAAAATGGAAATCTGCGGTGCCTCCGACATGCATTCTCCTTCCAAAGAAAGTACTTCCTCGGACGAGCTTACCACAAAGTACTGAACACTTAAACAATTTAGCCATTTTTCAAATGTTTTCTTCGATCGAAATTTAGGTAACATAGCGTAGGTACATACTAGAGCCCAAGGGTTACAATTAGGTTACTAGTAGTTTGGACATGACCAATCTAGTATATGCAATCTAGTGACACACTGCTAGTGTCACTAGATTGCATAAGTGGGCCATCGTCCAGTAACAGTACGACTGTAATAAAGTAATGAGGCGATCCACTGAGATAAATTAATCTAACTATCCAGACGAATCTTTCGTCGATGCGAAAAGAAGAAGCCTGCCTGCCTGTCGGCCTTCTACAGACTGTACTTCGGAGAGTGTGCGCAGGAAATCCACGACCAGTATTCACAACGCTTCGATTCGATTTCGATTCGGTAAGTCGTATTTCTATCTTGTTCGTTTTCGTTATGCCAAAAAAGGATAGACATACGACTTGTCGAATCGCTCGGAATTCATTCCGAGCATTTGTGAATACGGGGGCTGATCCCACCATCACCCTTTTACCACCGAACTAGCAGACATACTGCGGCGTACAATCCGCACTTGGTAGATATCCCGACGAGTCGTACTAAGCGCTTTTCCTCCACTTTTATTATGCGCACTGCCAAAGTGTGGAACTCTCTGCCTGCATCTGTATTCGCACCCACATTTAAACGCGCCACATTTAAACTAGAGTGAACAGGTATCTTCTGGTCACGCTCGTTCCAACATAGACCTCATCCATCGCTTTCCATCAGACGAGATCGAGGTCAAGAATAGGCCTGGTTTGTAATAAAAAACCATAAAACATACCCTCTCGGCTCCCCAGCTGGTGATCCAAACATCATCGAACGGTGGTAGCATCACTCTGTTCGGGAGATCGACACCATGGACTGCATCTGAGAACCTGGATACCCGAAATATAGGTACATATAGGTATTTTTATGGGCGTCCAACAAAGTACACACTTCTATACGTTGTTCATCATCTACCTTTTCCCAAGCTTCGTTGGGGCCGGCTACCAGTCGGATGCAGCTGAGTACCAGTATTTTACGTGGAGCAACTGCTTATCTGACTTCCACAACCCAATAACTGGGTAATACCTCTTGGTAAGACCGGATGTCAGACTTTCGGCTTCCGACTATGTGTAACGACTGTCAAATATCTACAAATGACAGTCGGGACCAACGGCTTAACGTGCTTTCTGAGGCATGGAGGAAACTCGATATGTAATGGGTGGTCACCCATCCACAGCCCAACCTAGGCAAGCACAGCTTAACCTAAAGATTGAGCCGAGCAGCTGTTATTATTTAGCCACGAGCTCCTCTACACTTCTACGTTGATCCTAGCTTGCCCAGGAGTCCAGAACCCACCGCACACAACGAACCAAATGCGAGTCTTAAAGTCTTATTGCGGAGAATGGAGTCCAAATATAGCACATCTAATTTGAATCTGCCAGCGCACTAAGGATTTCGTGCCACCAAAACCATACTTAACCTTTTTATCATTATTGAGAAGTCGCAATGATACAAATTAAGGCTGTGTCCCCGGTAGGCAAACTGTTAGCAGCCGACTGAGTAAGCCGCAAAGTGGCGAACTGAAATATGAGTTAGCCGTAAACTCAGATAAATTTTCGTGCGTCGCAAGCAAACTGTTATGAGTTAGCCGCTTATTTAGGTCGACCGCATGAACAGTTTATGGCAAACGGACTCACTGCGCCCGGCGAACAACCATATCACCGCCACCGATTGGAACCGGTTTTGCTGTGAGTCGGCCACTAACTGAGACAGTCGGCGCACGTAAAGCTGCAAACTGCATAAAGTGAGCGCAATACTAGCAAACTGTGGACACTCCATTTCAAATATATGGAAGGGCGTACTAAACCGATACGCCGGCGCCGCAAACTCAGTCGGCTGCTAACAGTTTGCCTACTGACTGGGACACAGCCTAAGTGAATGTGTCTATTAGAAGGTTCTTTAGATGCCGCTAAAAAGGAATGTAGATACCCACGGTGTTATATAATATAAGGATGTTTTTGCCCTTGAAAACATGACGGCGTTGACGACATACGGTTGTGAAAGAACAAGAGATAGCGACATTCGTACTGATTGTGACCAACCGTCGAAGATCGTCCTTCACTTACTTGATATTTTTGTTAAGTAGTATGAGCGCGATGTCGTTTTCAGGGCTCTTGCGCAGATTCCAGTTGGGGTGCTTCCAGACCTCTTGTATGCCTGCTAATTGACCCCCGCGGTTCGTGTGACGGGAACCAGCCCTGACTTCCATTCGAGAGACGCGGTTGGATCTAGAAGATGATCACACATCTTACATGATTTAAGATCTGGTTGAGAATCGCGCAGACCAGGGCACAATAACCAGGGAGGAGGTATATTTATACGTAGCAGTGGGTGGAGCAAGGATAATGATGATATTCCTGTTTCTGAACAGCGTGGAGCGTTTGATCTACTTCTGTCACAATCAACGTATCGTTTTCTCTCTTCTGAGACACGTCTCGCTAAGAGAAAAAAATTACACAGAGTAAAGTGCTTGCTTAGGTTCAACAAACCTACAAACCAATTGATAATTTGCGGCCATTTCCTCAGGTCAACACTGACCGACTGCTCAACTTCTATGCGTAGTAAGTAGTTTTTAATGATGCCAAGTTAGGAAAAATGTTAACATCTGGTGCAGATGAGTTGCTGTAAACTATGTATACAGGGTGGATTTTTTCAATGCCACCTGGAGGGAAAGTACTTGAAATACTGGAGATAGACAATTTTACTCAAAGGAAACATTCCTATATTTTTTAAAAGAACTAAATCTGCATTCACAGATTTAAAAAAAATCGCTTGCTTCACTCGGGAATCGAACCGATTAAAGTTCGAAAAAATTACCGATAGATTACAATCTACCGAAAAATAATGCGTTATATTGCAAGCATTATGTCCAGTTGACAATATTATTAGAGTTTACAATCTTTCTAGTTATGTTACAATCTAACGTGTTTGACCATTTTACGGTGACAGATACATAACGCTTCGCAATTATATTACCATCAATGAAGCCCAAAGATTGCCAATGAAGTATCTTGTATAACTAACCCTTATTTGTTAGACCAGTTGATGATGTTGAGTTGAAATTTAGAGTGGTCGCCTTGCAAACAGAAGTTGGTCTCTTGAGATCTTTCTACAGAACTTACTCACTTCCAAAGACAATTGGCCGTGGTTATCACCAAGCGTGGGCTGAGCAGTGCCCCAGAGCACCAGTGCTGTTCATCTTTCTGTATGGAGACCACGTAAGGGTAGTCTTCTATCACTGCCTCTCTAGCGCCCGTCAGCCGGCGAGTTCGCGTCTCTAAGAAGGAAGGAAGGGAATAAGTCAAAATAAAAACGAAAATATCATTCAACACTTTATTCGTCATTGCTTCTTATTTCGGTTTCATTGCTGTCTTGGTCGGTTGACCTTGTTTTTTACCTTTTGGAGCCTTCCCTGTGCGTGCGTTCTTCGGCTTCTTGGCTTTCTGATTCTTGCTCCTTTGCAAGTCGCTTCCTTTGCGTTTCCTCTTAACTGACTTCGTCTTCGATGGTCGAAGTCTTTGAAGATTTTTTTTTCCTGTTTTGGCTTTCGGTTTTGCTCTGACGACTGCACTCTTTCCTTTTTTGGCTTTTGGCTTAGCTCTGACGACTGCACGCTTTCCTTTTTTGGCTTTTGGCTTAGCTCTGACGACTGCACTCTTTCCTTTTTTGGCTTTTGGCTTAGCTCTGACGACTGCACTCTTTCCTTTTTTGGCTTTTGGCTTAGCTCTGACGACTGCACTCTTTCCTTTTTTGGCGTTCGGTTTTGCTCTGACAGCTGCACTCTTTCCTTTTGGTTTGCTTTTCTGTTTCACTGCCGCCTTAGATTTGGGCTGTCCTTTACGTGCCAGTACTGGTAACTTCTTTTTTGGCTTTGCGGTGCCGGCTTGCTCAGCTGGCGCTTTTGTCGTGGTTATTATTTTTGCAGCGCTTTTAGATTCTTCTTTAGGCGAACTTGACGGTGTCACAGTTGTTTCCGCTTTAATACTTTCCGCAGCCGCCGTCGGTGCCAGTGTGGTTTCTTTTTGTACTTCTGTTGCTTTTTGTACTTCTGGTTCTAACTTTTTTTCATCTTTTTCAGCTGGAGGCACGATCGATACGTCAGCGGATCTTTTTCTTCGTAATATTAATGAAAAAGGATGTTCGGGTACTACTTTCTTCACACTGGACTTTTGGTGGTAGCCCGGGTCGATGGGGAAGTACGGGCTATCGGGTATACCCGCCAGGATCATCTGTGAGTTGTTCCCTAAGTTTGAGAACACGGTGTACGATGAAGCCACCGTTGGCAGTGTTGCTTTTTGGCTGATGTTTTGTTTAGCATACCTATATGCTTTCTCATATTTTGAGGGGTTTATTAAAATCTTCCCGCTGGCGTATTTCTTGGGATAGACCTTCTCACTTACTTTCACCCCCTGGCATAGAGTGTCGATTGTACAAATAGTCAAAATAACCAGCAGAGCCTTCATGACTAAGGCTTGCCGTCAACACGAAAACAATCACAGTTACTACTGTACTGTTTTATGACGTTTTTACTGCTTTCCGGTTGGTGTTGTGAAATCGCATTAAAAAAAATCGATTGTTTTTTTTATTATATAATAAAAACGGGCCAAGTGCGAGTTGGACTCGCCCATTAAGAGTTCCGTAGCAGATTTAATGAAAGGTAAATTGCTGTTTACGATCTAAGACGTATTAAAAAAAACTACTTACTAGATCTCGTTCAAACCAATTTTCGGTGGAAGTTTACATGGTAATGTACATCACATATTTTTTTTAGTTTTATCATTCTCTTATTTTAGAAGTTACAGGGGGGGGGCACACATTTTAGCACTTTGGAAGTGTCTCTTGCGCAAACTATTCAGTTTAGTAAAAAATGATGTTAAAAACCTCAATATCATTTTTGAAGACCTATCCATAGATACGTATGGGTTTGACGAAAAAAAAAATTTTGACTTTCAGTTCTAAGTATGGAAACCCCCAAAATTTATTGTTTTTTTGTCTATTTTTGTGTGAAAATCTTAATGCGGTTCACAGAATACATCTACTTACTAAGTTTCAACAGCATAGTTCTTATAGTTTCGGAAAAAAGTGGCTGTGACGTACGGACGGACAGACAGACAGACAGATATGACGAATCTATAAGGGTTCCGTTTTTGCCATTTTGGCTACGGAACCCTAAAAATGGTTTTGTTTCTGAGCTACCGTTATTTGATAGGGTACTAAAAGTTTAGTTATTTGGAGTTTATCTTCGGTTATTTACATGAGAAATAAATTTAATGTTTTTAAAATGTTTATTTTATTTAATCATCAAATACATTTATTAACATACAACTTATTGCTAGACTTTTACAAAACAATGCAAATACCAAAAATGTTAGTGTAACTTTACCTAAGGAGGGGTCGTCCTTTATCCACGTGAAGGTTTTTTAACCACTTTTATAACGTATCCTCCCCCTTGATACATCGTGAGGTTTTAGGTTACCCCTCCTCCCCCTCCCAATATAACGTGTTTTTTTTTTAAAGATGAGTTATAGTATTAGAACTAGATTTAAAAACATAAAAACGGATTTTTGTTCACTAATTCGCTGCCTCTTCTTTTTGCGTGGTCGCATAATTCAATTCGGTATCGGTAAAAATTTTGACGACGTGTAAAAACACGTCGTCAAACGAAAAATTACACGTGATTGACATATTATGCCCCCACCATCCCCATCGTGATTGATTGGCATTGTTTCTGACCCACCCGTTTGAACCGCACACGATTGAAGGACGGCCCCCATGTGATAAACACTATTTCGTATTATCGTTAATTTTACGACTTTTTTAATTAAAATAATTAAAATGGCTCACGCATGCTTAGGTAGCAGGTGGCAATACTGGTTCTGATTCATCGTAACGAATTATCGAAAAGGTCAGAGGGGCAAAGGTATACTCTCATCATCATCTAATCTGCCTAGCCTTTTCCAAATCATGTTGGCGTCGGCTTCCAGACAAACCGGATGCAGCTAAATAGCAGTATCTTACACTAACTTTTAACCGGCTTCACCCGCGTGTTAGGTAATTTTTCCAAGGGATCATACTACCGCATCGGCATCATATGTCATCATATGTGTTAATCCAATATACACTTCAGTCGTTTTTGCGTGAAAGTGTTAACAAAGACATCCATACATCCTCACAAAGTTTTCGCATTTATAATAATATTACCTATTAAGAACTAGGAACTAGGATATTTTACATAGAGCGTCTGCCTATCTGACCTAGGTAACTATGTTATGTTCGCATTCAAACACTGTTGTAAGAGCGACTTTATTTAAACACAAAGCGATCTTCGGGATACTAAGGAACATCCTACCCGAAACATTTAAGAATAGGTACTACGGTGCTCAGTAACGGCCGACCATTTTTCCACCTTATTGCTCAGGGTATAAGGGTGAAAAGTGCTCGGACCTTCCCCAACCTGGGGATCGGACCAAGGTCTGCCTTTTACGGCAGTTATTATCGCGCTCATCGAATATAAGTAAAGCTCGGATTTGTAGAGCATCTCTTTTTTAACAGACTTTTGAAAAAGAGGTTTTTAATTCGGGTTATAAGGCTTTTTATTTGTTTTTAATATGGACACTTTTATCGTGCACATCTTGCTACATTGTTCTCACATAATGCACCATCTCAACATGAATGATGTAACCAAGATTTTGTAACAACATTATGATTTAAAAGAGTGTCCATGGAGTTTCTTGCCCGTTCTTCTCCATAGAGATCTACGCTAGGGAATGGGGCATCTACAGTACTTTCACAGGTTTTACGTCTTGTGACTGGGACTTAATTTTCATCTTTGTTTCGAAAATTCAAAAGCGCCTGTAACTGGCCTACTTGAAATAAATGCTTAGATTTTAATTATGAACAACTTTGACCTTAAAAATTCGTTCCTCGACCTTCATGAACTTGAGGGTTGTATTGATGACATCCCTCGGATCATCTCTACTGACGACTGAGTTCGGGGATGTTTTACTCGAAGAGGGAGGAGAGATCCAATTTACTTAAGGCGAATAGATGAGCTAAATTAGCAACTCTATTTGTGGTGGTTCAAACTTCGTTTAAAATGATATTAGAATAAAGTTCTAATCAGCTTGCACTACAAAGTGGTTGATACGTCAGTCACTGCGGGCCAAATAGCGCGAAATGAGTTGTTTCGATCGATTTACCAAAAACTATTGATTGGATTAAAAAACTAACACCATTATGCTAGAATTATTGCTTATAGAATTATTTGCCAAAAAATCAGAATGATCGCACGTATATTAGTATGTTTTTTTGTTTGAAAGATATTTTTAGAGATAAGTTCGTGTTTTTTTTTTATCGAGTCAAATTAATTGTAATATGTTTTCAAAACACTATCATGCTAGCATATATCCTGAAGAATATCATATACAGTATGTTAGTTTAAACGAGGGATTTATTCAAACCCGCAATAGTCCATGCTTACATGATACTAATAAACATATGAACGAAAAGAAAACACTAGTACATAACAGATAGATCCATACCAAAAACTTCGCCTAAGTTTCGCAACGTGTGCGCCATGCGCTTATCGCAGAACATGTGTGCGGGTCAATGACCTTTCTAGGTGTAATCATTTCATTTTTTTTTTCATTTTTGCGCGGGGATGTGCCCTGTCGGTGCATCGGGACATTACAAAGGAAAGGGGCGGAGTTTGCGCACGGAGCTCAGGACCGGCACGTGTTATGCCGCGTGACACCTACTTGCGCGCTCAGTGTCCATGAGTAATGTATTTAATTAGACAATAATGTCAAAAATTAAGGTTATAGGTTTTTTACTTATTTGGATTGAGAATCGAATACTGAATACCTTCCCTCAATATGTCCCTCGTTTAACCTAACACGCTGTATTTTTCTGGTTCTGTTTATAGCAGTGAATCATATACTTTTAGTAATTATAAAACTCGCGTTTAGCTCATGTAATCGCCTTAATTAATTTATTGATTTTTACAAACAAAACTGATCGTGATCAGCACGTTTTCACTGCTTTCAAGAAACATTATTTCAATGCAGTATTGATATTTTTGACATGATGACAGCTCTAGAACGCAATTGGTATGATTAGCTCTTATTTTAATCCCTCGGAGATATTTTCTTATATGTAGCGAGCTGCACGGCTAGCTGATGCAGTATGAGCTTGCCTGCCGGTCCCTCATCTGTTGGTATAGCTTTAGACAGTCTGACCACTCTCCCACATTCGCGTACGAAGTACTCCAGTTCGTTCTCAAGTTGACGGCCATCACCTGTAAATGTAAAGGCGGTATTAAATGGAACAAGACCGCTTTGATAATCTCTTTTTCCCCGATTGGTCCCATAGAAATTTCATTTAAATCGGTTCAGTAGTTTTGGAGCATTATAGTCATTAATACGAACAACTTTTACTTCGGCATAAATCCTGAAAAAAAACATGCGGGGCAGTCTTTGGGCACTGCCGATGTGAAACCCGTACACGCTAACACCCGTGGTAGATATAGATATCTGCTACGGGTTGTGCTCCGCGCACGTCTAAGTGGTGCTACGCCGTAACGGATCGGTTACGAGTGCTACGAAGCGTTAGGTGACGGTCACGCGAGTTCCATGATATTTGTTCACCCAAAAAGTGCTCCTAAAGAAGTTTTCTCTTAAAAATATGAATTATTCCATACATTTATGCATTGTCCACAAAAGGTTTAGTACCCAAAGAACTGTTTTGAATAGAAATTGTGTAACAAACTTTTTATCGCATTCAAATGATGTGTGTGATGTGATTTTTAAGCCTTTTTTTAACACGCTTTATTAGATTCCCCTTTAACTAACTATGTAAACATTGTAAACAAATCTTAGAAGTTATATTGGAGCTACTTCCTGATTTCCGATTGAGCTAAAATTTTTGATACAAGTTTAAGTGTGGATGACAATGGTTAGCTAACTGACGTTTTTCTAAATCCAATATGGCCGACTCGATGGCGGCCTAGGTATTTTTAAACGACTTCCAAAAGGAGGAGGTTCTCAATTCGTCGGAATCTTTTTTTTTATGTAAGTATGTTCCCCGATTACTCGAAGATGGCTGGACCGATTTGGATTATTTTATATTTTGTTTGAAAGGGTGGTTCCATAATCATCAAGTCAGGATCTGACGATGGGATCCTGGATAAATAGAGAGAACTCTTCAAACTTTATGGGCACACATGAAACGATTTGGATAGTTTTCGGAAGACTACTATCTCGGACTGGTCCCCCTTCAATTTGGTGAAGATCTGATGAAGAACTTCGGAGATAGGTAACGGAACTCCTCCATAAATAATAGCAAATGGACTGGGATTGCTGAAATCTCAAGTCTGTCTATTGTTTACACCAGTTCATGACATAACATCACGCCAGTACGCTGTACAGGGGTAAGCGCATGTGAAACACTACATATAAAGTGAAAAATAAAAACTTTTTTGCAAAAAATAAAACCGACTTCTAAAACACAAAAAAAGTACAAAAAATAACTTTTGCTTCAGAAGTCGGTGGCAAAAAAACTAAACCAATCAAACAAAGGTCGACTTCTGAAGCTAAAGTTATTTTTCACTTTTTTGTGTGTTTTTATGCATTCCATTCATATACCTAGGTAGGCAAATGAAAGGGCTTGTTGAGAAGAAGACGAGAAATAAAATGGCTCTTAAAAACGTAATGGAAATTGTTGTATTGTTAAAATGAACACAATTGGGAATGCGAGTTCGTATTACAGCCAGACTAAGATATAGTCCTTTCAAAACCCTGACTTGACCATTTTGCTTGCACATATATTTCAAATAATACAAAATTTATGTATTAATAATCAGATGATCAGGGTGCTTAAAATCTTAAATACCAGGGGAATTGTCATAGGTACCTACATTCTTAAATTTCTCATCTTTGAGACGAGTAGTTTGTGTAAGAATCGATAAGAACACATTTCTTGCTATCGCGATACTGCGAACTTACGTTTGTAGAATTTCTAAGTTTTTCAGTAGATACTTATTTGGAAAAAAAAAACTTAATTCGATGTGGCTTAAGCATAATTATAGAGCGTTGCTCACCTTGTGCAAGTCTAGAATTCGGCGGTTGCAGACATTTGTTAGCCAGCCTGGCAAGTTGTGACCTTTCAGAACTGAACGCTTCGTCTAGATCGAACAGTTCCAAAGGAGGTGGAGGTGGTTCTCTAAACGTTGGAGCGAAGACCTTGAACAAGAGACATTAGGTCTAACTTTGTCTGATGTTTTCCACAACACATATATATTTGCACATGAGGTCGTTAAGTGTAGTAGATAAACCTTCCAATGGAATCTTAGTTAAGTCATGTAGTCGCCAATTATATTCACTAGTGGCCCGTCCCGGTTCAGCACGGGTGGACATTTATTTTCGTCGAATTACCCCCCCCACCCCCATTTTTTAAAATCGGCTTTGTCTAGAGATTACTCTTTACAACCTCACAAACTTCAATCCTTTGGCTGGCCTTTTCTCAACTCTGTTGGGGTCGGCTTCGGTGTAGCCGGATGCGGCTGAATATCAGTCGACTGCCTATCTGACCTCCACACTCCAGTTAGTACTGGGTAATACGATACCTCTTGGTAAGAATAGGAGCAACAAAGACACGTTGTCGTGTTTTAAAGAATTTCCTGGTAGTGTTATAGAAACTAAAAAGCTGTCACCACTTACTGCTAACTGCAGCGGGGGGAATGGTGTCTCGAATTGTGGAGCGATCAACCGAAGAGGTTCATGTTTAACTCCTAAAGCGTCATACAGTCCTAGTACTTCTGGCACTGAAATGAGAAAATAAATACCGTTATCGCTTTCATAAAAACAACTTTTAAACAAGCATGCAGTTTACTTTATGCATTTTCTTTTTAATCAGTTCTTGTCGTAAAACGGCGAGGAAAGTCTACTTTATCAAAATATGAATGCAATTATCCATTCACCGATACACAACGCATAGCCTTAAAAACCCTTTTTTTTAGGATGGGAAATCATCAAATAACTTGTCCCACTCTGGGCGGAGCGGGAGGGAGCGTCAGACTTTTACTGACTAAAACCCATCCATGTTCCTTCCTCGCCCTTTACGTTCCGGGGCTGCGGTATCTCTTTCGAACAGGCCCGCAACCCCGGCAGGCTTCGGCCCTTACAGGCCCCTTCACTGTGCTGACATCTCTTTGAGGCGCGCGTGGAACACGAACGCGCCGTCGACACGGCTGCCTTAAAAACCCTCGCACAAGATATCCATACACAACAAAGATGAGCCTACGCGAGACTACGCAATAGTTTTAGAAACATTAATCCCCAATATATTTAGGGTTGGCATCCGTCCAGAATTTTCCTAGAATTTTTGCTCAGTGTCACGAATGCGGTGGAAATTTGGTATACTGCACATCTCATCGGGGGCACACGGCTTGTATTGCTAGATAACACGGTACCCCTTGGTAAGAATAACGTAACGCTGCCATTTATTTTTATTAAATATTGTCCCACTGCAGGGCAAAGGCACCCCTTCCCTCCTTCCACATGCCTTGCGAAAGAGTCTAGCTCATCCCGCCATCTCCTTCTGGGCCTGCCGGCCGGTGCCGCGTTGTATTTTCCTGCTACTTGGAATCCACTGAGTGGTAATTTTTAATGCTGTTATAAATCTACTAAATATCAAGATCTACGGCTTAGGTTATATTACTTACACTGAGCTAGGTTCAGAGAAAACAGGCGCCACGTGAACAGCGCGTGCGGGTGGAGGGGTGTGAGGCGTGGTGGGGGGGCAGTGGCGGGCTCCGGCAGCGGGATACTGCTCAGCCACATCATGTCCCCTAGAGTTCTGTACTCGTTGATCTGGAAATACAAGAAGATGAGTCTTGCAGCGTAGCGTTCTGTGGCAGCCCTAGTCTTTGTGCCCAGTTGATGGCGATACTCCCTAATACATGGAACTTAAAATCTCGTAAATCAGCCCAGCTTACCATAATCAGCCTATAATCTTCCCACTACTGCGACACAAGCCTCCTCTCTATGAGAGAGAATGAGCTATATTCCACCATGCAGGCCCAGTGTGCGTTGGTAGATGTCACATGTCTTCGATTTTTTTGTTCTAGGACATGCCGGTTTCCTCACGATGTTTTCCTTCACCGTTTTGAGAGCAGTGGTGATGAAATAAATTACATAAAGTAATATGCGCCTGTCTGGGTTCGAAGTCGAACCCACGACTTGCTCGTAAGTCGGGGCCGCCACCACTTGGCCACCGCTGCTCCTCGGCCCAGTAATCATAGAGAAATCGGTGTAAATCTATTTAAAAAAACTCTATAATCTCTAATAAGTACATAAGCGCCTCCTTTTTTGGAAGTCGGTTAAAAATAGAAGGAGATTTCGTTTCTAAAATGCAAAACCACAAAACGACACCTTTAAGGTGTTCTTCTTCTTTTTTCTCAATTTAAAATTTTAATCTTTTTTTTAACGTGCGGTGCACCTTTAATGTGTTCTTCTTCTTTTTTCTCAATTTCAAATTTTAATCTTTTTTTAACGTGCGGTGCACCTTTAAGGTGTTCTTCTTCTTTTTTCTCAATTTCAAATTTTAATCTTTTTTTTAACGTGCGGTGCACCTTTAAGGTGTTCTTCCTCTTTTTTCTCAATTTCAAATTTTAATCTTTTTTTAACGTGCGGTGCACCTTTAAGGTGTTCTTCTTCTTTTTTCTCAATTTCAAATTTTAATCTTTTTTTTAACGTGCGGTGCACCTTTCAGGTGTTCTTCCTCTTTTTTCTCAATTTCAAATTTTAATCTTTTTTTTAACGTGCGGCAAATGATGATGAATGATGGTGTAAACCTGATCACTATAATGTTGGTGTATCTTACATCAGGATCCTCAACATCAACTGGGTTGAGGTGCAGGTCGATCATTCCTCCGAGGTAGTTGAATATCATCTCCCTGATAAGGTCGTTGCACTCGCTCTCGAGGTACTGGTCTGCGAAGAAGTGGCCCGAGCCTATGACGAAGAGTTTACCTGAGAATGAGAGGAACTCAATTACATCATTTTGTTGCATGACTGTTAACACAGACGTGCACTTTGATGGAAGATTCAGACTAAGTCAATGATGACAGATGTAGTTGCATGGATACAGCCCGACAATCTTTTCAATAATAATAAAAAACCGGCCAATTGCGAGTCGGCGTCACGCACGAAGGGTTCCGTAGCATTATACAACTTTAGACAAAACGGCCAAAAAAAACACGTTTGCTGTAGCTGTGTGCTGTTTTTAGCATCTGTGAAAATTTCAACTTTCTAGCTATAACGGTTCATGAGATACAGCCTGGTGACAGACAGACGGACAGTGGAGTCTAAGTAATAGAGTCCCGTTTTCACCTTTTGGGTACGGAACCCTAAAAAGGAAGCCAACAGGGTTTTCAAATCAAATCAAAACTCGAAAACAGGAACTCAAAACATGGTTAAGTAACTATCCAAGCAATAAAAATAGAAGCAGGTTGAAGACCCTAGGTCTTGTTGCGTTACACGTTGCAATAAGTGTGGTCAACTTTTCGGCGGTCTTCGTACCTACGGTAGTAGGTCCGGACATGGGGATCTATCTTTATAATGTCACAGTTTTTGTACAGCCTCTGACTTGTCTTCACAATCTGTCGAGAAATCTCTCAGGCATGCTTGTATCCTCACATTCCTCACGATGTTTTCTTTCACCGAGGCTAGTGATAATTCATACGTGAATCCGTAAAATCTAAAGAAGTGCGTGTCTTGGGAATACGAACTCGAGACCAAAGACTTATGATTGGGATTGAACCCTTATTAAAGTACCTCCACTTTTCTCCGACGTGTACAAAGCGGCGACGGGTCTTTTAACAGGGTAGCACACATCGCTGCTGGATAGTATAGCTGCTGCTGGCTTCTTCACTGTCATCGTAGCGCCGTAGGGATAGACAAAGTTTGGAGTCGCTGGCTCTTCTCTGTAAGTGATAGAAAGAGTTATTGTTGTGGGCGTAATTGCTATGCTCATTTTACACCGGTCGCTTTAGGGTTTACCCATATTTATCGACGCGGAATCGGCTTAAGCCGAGTGCGTATCACCACACTACTCGACTTATAATCGACAAACGGCTCGTTTCGCCGTCGGCCGGCGTCGCGACGCTTCGTCCGAGCCGAGCCGATGCGAATGGTAGGTATTAGTAACACCCTTATTACGTAGACATAAAGGCTTTTTTGACCGGTGTTAGCCGATTCCGCGTCGATAAATGTGGGGAGACCCTTAGGGCGTATACACGTAGGACGCTGGCTACGTGCGCCGACCTGCGAAATTCGCAGGTCCAGGCCCAGGGACCTGCGTACGCCGGGTCGGAACTTGTCGGCGACGTTTGGTGCTTATCAACGAAATAAGGCAAAGAAATTAATTATAAGAATGCTTCACTGCACTGGTTGAGAAAAATCTAGGTATGTTCAAACGATAACAGAACGACTGCTCATTATTAAAGCTCAACACGCGCACAGTGAGTTTCGTGTGTCGAGTTGTAAGCGACAGTGGTAGCGGTAACGAGTGAAAAAAAAACGGACAAGAAAGAGAGTAGACCAATTTTTCTGCTCATAAACACAAACCAACGCAATAGCTTCAGTTTTTCCGTAATGCTTGCAATAGCGCCGAAATATCGGTACTTAACTCAAAACAAAAATTACCTAAACAAGTTAAATATCCCGTTTTCAGTCTTAATAATGTGAGTGATCATGCCAGTTTAAAAAAACGACTGTTCATTTGATCATCAAACTTTACACAGTGGCCAACAAATTGACATCACTATCATCAACCAACAGCAGTCAAGTCAACTGCTAGACATATACTTTTCCAAGATGTTGCACGGAGCGCGACCCTTGCATAACCCCTACATAAGTTACTACGCTTTACTTCTAGATTATTAGCTCAAGTGGTCATTGATAGAAAATATAATAGAGCCTTACAGAAAATCATCAGACTCGCTGCTATAGTTGGGCATCTTCATAAGATATTTGGTGACGGCGCGGTTTAGTATACCATTGGAGACGTGGCACTCTTTGGGGTGGTAGAATTTGTGGTACTTTGCTCGAACAACGCAATCTGTAAACAGTTTCCAGATTACCTATAAAGACACGACATTGCTTCATGGATAAGATCTTTCGAGTAAAAAATCATCATTATTTCAGCCGATATACGTCCACTACCGGACATAGGTCTCCCCATATTGACAGGTCCCGTCTCGAATCCAGAGGATCACTAGTTAGTAAAGCTTTTTGGAATACATAAATGATCTCGAGCCTGATCAATTCAAAAGATGGTCACAAACGTGACCAACAATAACCGCAAGAAAAGTATACCGCTGGTCTTTTTACAGCCACGTTCGTCTAGATGAAAGAACAAATCGCGAGATTAGTGTCCTGGGTTGCGATCTCAAAAGTGAGGTTTTTCTTGAGTGATATCTCAGAAGCAGCTAGGAGTAAGGAATTTCATCCAATGGATAGCAATCGGTTCTTTCTTGTTAATATACCTAGGTACACAAATAGCTTGGAGAAAACATACCTAACTATATTATAATCACTTTAAGTGTGCAGTCCAAGGTGGCGTTGTTTGTTAGGTTTTGCTTCGTTATGTCAAACTTGGTGCATTTATTTTAGTTCGGTGTTTTTCCGCTCGCACAGTTATGTTAATTGAAGTGTACGTGATGTTTATTCGAAAATGGAGTCTAGCTCCCACTTACCATTATTGACAACAATCCCAAACTCCTCCAAAAAGAAGTTGATATTAGTATTGGTCCTTTCTTCACCGCCATCCGACATGGCAACCAGCACGGAATCGCCTCGCTCAACCATATGTTTGAGAGAGGATAGCTCATCGTCAGTGAACGCGTTCTGAGGACCTGCCACTATCAGGATCTTCACGTCTTCTAGTACATTTGTTGATAGCTCCTCGCGGTTTCTGCAATCCCGGTGGATTCGGTGTCATTACATTTTTTCTACTGCGTTTTAATTACAATAAAAGTGCTAGTCGGACACGTTCAAGTTCATCAAAGGGCAGTGGCGGCCTTAGGGGGTGGCGAACAGGGCAATCGCCCGGGGCCTCGCTCTTGCAGGGGCCTCGCGTCAAGCAAATTTAAAAAAAAATAGATAAACTTTTGATTAGGATTCTCAATTATTTATTAAGTTTATAGCATAACGGTAAATTAAAAAAAAAGTTAACTAATTCATTCATTCAAATCATATAATAATTTGATAATCGCTCTATCTATCGCTCGGGGTTTTTAATACAGAAACAGCTGAAATTGAAGAAACATTTTATTGGTTTCATAGCTGTCGAAAAAACCACAGCTGAGAGTGTGACTTATTAAATAATCACAGAATTAGAACAGTTAGGTATATCATTGCAAAACTGCAGAGGCCAAGGATATGATAATGGTGCCAAAATGCGTGGTGAAAAAAGTGGTGTCCAAAAACTTATTATTGAAATTAGTCCCCTTGCTTATTTTTTACCTTGTGGGAGTCGTAGCTGGAATCTCATCCTAGAAGATGCAGTATCGTCTTGTGTCCAACCAAAATCTTTTTTTGGTTTGCTACAAAAGTTGCATTTACACTCTGTTTGCCGGCTCAAGTCAGAGGTGGGCTATTTTAAATGGTCATGTAAAATCCTTATCGCTAAAACCACTTTCTTTAAAGGATTTAGCAGAAAATACAACAGATTTTCAGTTGGTCAGTGAATGCAATTCTATAGAAAAGGAAATAACTACCTACGAATTTGTAGTTTCACTTGTCATATAGCATATGACAGTCTTACAAAGATAAATGTTATCAGTAAAATGTGGCAAAGCGAAAACATGCACTTAGATGTGGCTATAGAACACCTAGACGCATTCACAAATTGGCTCGTTAATTATCGAGAAATGGTTTTCAGTCATCCCTTGTAACAGCGAGAGAAATAGCCGAGGAAAATGATATTGACAGACAGTTTTAAAGAAGTCAGAAGACGACGTAAAAAAGGCATTTTGATTGTGAAGGGGAAGATGAAGATGAATTGAACGCGGAAGAGATTTTCAAAATAAACTATTTTTATGCTATTTTCGACAATGTGCGCGCAAGCTACCATCCTAAGTTTGAGGCACTTAAACATCATGAGATCATATTTGGTTTCATGTACCTATAATATAAAAAGATTAAAGGAAATTAGTGATAGTCATTTTGAAGTAATGCAGCGACTTGCAAATATCTATGACAGTAGGAGAATCATGTGATATTGATGGACATGAATTGTACGAAGAACTGAATATGTTCATCCGTGTGTATGAAGGAAACGCTGACATTATCTCGGTGCTGAAATACTTAAATAGAAAAAAAAATAACTGAAGTTTACCCCACTATCGAAATAGTTTTGAGAATTATTGCCACCACACCTGTTACGGTTGCGTCTGCTGATTTGAGTATTTCGAGGCTTAAAATTATTAAAACATAAGTATTTGAAGAACAAGCAATCGAAAATGAAGTAGCTTATTCGTTAGATTATTGTGCTTTAAAAGCGTGTGTCTCTGTATTTGTTAATTTTGTAAATCTTTCAATGTACGTAAAATATTTTATTTATAAATTTTATTTATTTGTATAACTTTAGCAGTTCTCGCCAAACATAACGAATACCTACCAAACAACCAGAACTACTTTCGCATCACATAGGTCCGTAGGACAAAGGGCCTCGCAAAGACCTGCCGCCCGGAGCCTCGCAATGGGTAAGGCCGCCGCTGTCAAAGGGTTCCGTACAACTACTAGTAAGGTTGAAAAAGCCTGTAAAACCACATACAAGAATGCCTGGGCTTTCAATTTTTAATTACTTTATCACCTTTTTTTGTTTAGTAATACGCACTCTGTGATAATTTCAAAGTGAATGATGAAATGATAAATGATGTAGCAAAGCGCTTCGTGTGAATGTGCGGAATCACTATCACTGCATAGGGTAAACATACCGGTTTACCGGCCACTACCCCTTTTCGGCCACTTCGCACTTTATTTTGCATAATAGACAGTTTAATAGACTTCCCCTGTCTAATATCGCGTCATTTGATCCTGACCAACTTCATGGTTCATAATACAACGGCATGTCCTCTTAATTTGCGCAATCGCCATTTCAAAATGTAGTGTGTGTGAGCGGGTCAAATTTAGGGAAAAAAATAGCATGTGTCTTGATTTTCAAAGGAAAGTTTTTAAATGTTACTGTTGGTTTATTGGTGATTGATTTGGTTTGCGTGTATGTAGTATGTTTAATTTCAATATTTAAGTGCCCAAACTCATCAAACTTTTCATAATTTGTGATATTTTTGATGGTCGGATAATACGTCAACGATTAATATCAAAAACTACTTTCCGACCGGGTGGTCGCAAAACCGGTTTATTCACGTCATTTCTCTTTGCCTTTATTGCGGAAACCTTATATTTACCAACATAGATTCCATAATATTTGTGAACAGCTAGAATTTTGAACTAGATTCCGGCCACCAGTATACCACATAATTTCAAAGATATGGCCTTCAAAAATACCAAACGTTTAGCGGCCGATAACTAGTAAAAACAAAACCTGTTTCCGAACCTTACGTTTAGCGGCCGATAACCAGTAAAAATAAAACCTATTGCCGGCCGTTATATGATTGTCCATGTGATTTTTATTGATGATCTACCCAAAAGTAGCTGTTTGTTTGAGTCGAGATTTTAATCTGTTACTTAATTGTATTCGTAAGTCGTAAAAGAGAGTAAAAATATGTCGCTTTTGTGAAATTATTCTTTTTTTACTGTCTCACTAGTTTAAACCCTATGAGCTATGAGAATATGAGTCGTTTTTCTACCGTGAATTAGGTGGCCGATAACCAGTACACCGGTGGACGATAGCCGAGTCAAAAGGCCGATAGCCGGTATATTTGCTAATTTTGCGTATAATATTTTTTTTTAATTATGGATCACTGATACGTCTGTAACCGTTAGGTTTTATGAAACTAGACTATTTTAGGATGAAGTGAAAAAAAAACTGAATAGTCTTGGAGTGCAGCATAATAATAGAAATCGCCTCTGAAGTCCACAAGCCGCTTAAACGGCCGATAACCGGAAGTCTCCCGCCGCGTCTGTCTGTCCCTATGTTTGCTTAGATCTTTAACACTACGCAACGGATTTTGATGCGGGTTTTTTAATAGATATTGTGACTCAAGAGGAAGGTTTTTGTTTATAATTTTACGCGGGCGAAGCCACGGGCATCGGCTAGTATACATATAATAATATCAACAAGGTATGGGTGATAGATACCTGCAGTACGTTTGGTTGGACTCTCGATGGAAGAATGGCGAAATTATTATATTTGATCTTAGAAAGCTGATTACAATTTAAACGACTCCCAATGATCAGATTAACATGCTGATTAAATTAAAATACAAGAGCGACAAACTCACATCATAAGTTTCCACGTAGTCTTCAGCTTTCTATGCAGCATCTTATAATTCTCGTTAATCTTGAACAGTTCATTCTTGGACACGTCGAATAATATCGTATCTACAGCCTTCATTTTGTTAAATTCTTTTATTTTTGCTGACAATTCGTTTGCTCTGTTTTGTTTACAAAACTCCTGTGGACTGCAGTTGCTTAGCAACAGAGAGACATGACAATTGGGTGACAGGGTTGCCATAAGTACCTAAAATAAGTTTGAATTTTTGAGATAAAGAACTATTTTGTAGGTACTCGTATGTAGTAAATACTTGACTATGTAATAGAATAACTGACCATGTCTATGATTGGTGTGTTTATGATTTTCGGAGCTCGTGGCTAAATAATAGCAGCTGCTCGGGTCGATCTTTAGGTTAAGCCGTGCTTGCTTAGGTTGGTCTGTGGATGGGTGACCACCCATTACCTACCGAGTAAGCAGTTGGTCCTGGCTGTGGGGACTATCGCGCATAAATTCGCCGCTAGGGGCGCTCGTGGAGAGTAAGGTCTTCCGAAATGTCAGATGTCATGGTGTTCGCGCGTTGCGTGCTTTTTTTATCACGTATTTTTACCAATATTCGCAATTGTGGTCTATATTGAGCCATTCCTGATTAATAATGACTTGAAGATTTAACAAAGTTGGTAACAAGTTTGATTTTCAACAAACTTTTATGAAGTTATTGGTACTTTAAGTATCAATTATAATGAATGACAGGACCTTACTCGCCAGTGGCGCCATCTGGTGAACTCAAAAACGATAGCCCTCATTGTAGATCTTTTTCAGTCGTCACAGGTAGTCAGTGGCCCAGAAGGTCTGACAACCAGTCTTGCCAAGGGGTGTCGTATTACCCAGTACTAACTGGGTTTTGGAGGTCAAATAGGATATCGCTCCCAGTTAAAACACTGGTATTCAGCTGCATCCGGTTAGACTGAAAGCCGACCTCAACATAGTTGGAAAACGCTAGGCAGATGATGATAAGAATGTTTATGATTTTCCATTACCGATTATGATCAACCATTTCGACCATAGATATAATAAGGAAGATACATTTAACAAAATATGTCGGTATCCTGTGTCTCACTGCACCTGTGTAGCACACATCAACTACTACACATGCAGTTCAGTAAACGCAATAGATACGCAGTCGCGCATACACCCGCATTTCTTATTGAAAACTTTTTTTAAAGTTTTTATTTTTCACTTTTTAGTGGTAGTGAAGTCGGTGACCTTTGTTTGATTGATTTAAATTTTTTGTCACCGACTTCAGAAGCTAAAGTTATTTTTCACTTTTTGTTTTTTTTTTAGTCGGTTTTATTTTTTGCAAAAAAAGTTTTTATTTTTCACTTTTTAGTGGTTCACATGTGCTTGATACACATGGAAAGTGCATACCGTTACAATTGCAACAAGCCCAAACACGACTAGGATACATTGTCTCATTATGGAGTTCCATGACTCTTGGCTTCATCATCAGATCTGATGGTAGAATGGTTCTTATCAAACGCAAATGCTTCACTTGTTGTAGAAAAGACCAAAATCGATGTACGTTCTCCTATAAAATTTGAAGAGTTCCCTCGATTTCGCCAAGATTCCATCATCAGATCCCGACTTGGTGACTATGGGACCATTTGGAAAGTATACCCATTCCAACAAAAAAAGAATTTTTCAAATCGGTTGGCAAGCGACGGAGTTATGCGCGAACAAACATAAAAAAAAAAAATAGAAACATCCGAATTGAGAACCTCCTCCTTTTTTAGAAGTCGGTTAAAAATAGAACGTAGTACACAATCAATTATAAACCTTATGCCATCAAATTGTGTATTTACCATGCACCGTTATAACTTACCCATACAAAAACATCGGTACATCACTAACTCGTCGTAAGAAGCAGCGGCAGCACTACGTGATGCATTCGCTTACTGAACTATCGTTTGGTGATTTTTACATTGCTTGTCCAATCACTTAGCGACAAACTTAGGTACTGATTGAAGAGCAATGTATTTATTGCAAAATAGTATAGCCATTTGCTTATGACTGGCACGGCCCCTCTTGTGCCAGTCGCGCGGACACCGACACGCCCCCTTGCTACTTCTCCTGTTCTTTTATATTTCTATGATTTCGACGATCGTTTTTTCTTTGAAGGGCCTGCGCAGACGACAGACTTATTATGCGCGACGGACAAAAAGTCTGCGACAAATTTTGCGTGATTAATTGTATTTCACTACGTTTTTGTCTTCAATGATCGCTTCTTAGTCGACAAAAAAAGTTCAATTATGTAGTCTGTGAAGTGTAGTAGCTCGCCAATAAACTAAAAAAGGAATAAGTAATGTGTCTGTGGTATAATGTACTCTGTGGTAAACGTCTACATTTGTTCATTGCGGATTTAAGTTGAATATGAGAACCATTGTATTTTTTTTTCTCCACCGAGTTTTAATAAATATAGTTCACTACTGCGCTATTGTTTTACTCTGCTAACCCATAATCATCACAGGTTATGGGCCCAGAGTACGCGAGTGCAAAAATTACGGCGAGAATAAATAATCTACGAGAGATTTTCGTTGGCTGTGTTGGCTTCTCGAAAGTTCGAGAAATCGAGACGCCATTATTTGCTTGTTGAGATCGCCGGTCGTAAGAGTGGAAGAAAATGGAATTGTCGCATCCGCAATCTATATCTGGAGTCAAACTAAATGGAAGTGCGACATGGTGTACCTGGAAATTCCAGATGAGAGTCATTCTACAGGCGAAAGGCCTATTTGAGATCGTGGATGGTTCCATACGTAAACCCGGTAAAGACAAACCGGCGGAGTACCAAGAGTGGGTTAATAAGGATAGCAAGGCGCAGGGTTGGATTGTTTTCCATATTGATCAAAATATTATGACGCACTTGCTTACTGCTACTACGTCTGCTGAGATGTGGAATAAGTTAACTAGTATTTATGAGAAGAAGTCATCTACATCTTTACATCTCGAACAACAAAAGTTTTATTCACTGAAGTGTGATACAGATATTTCACTATTTTTCTCAAAGATAGAAGAGATAAGAGCGAATATACGCCAATTAGGCGATAATATATCCGACAAAATGATTATTACTAAAGTACTTATGTCATTGCCAGAAAAATATCGCCACTTTATTGCTGCATGGGAATCGGTCCCTACAATAAATCAAACTATAGGAGAACTAATGGCGAGATTGTTAATTGAGGAAGAGCGTAATATGTCTACTGTAACAAATAGTGAAGTAAAGGCTGAAACTGAGTGTGTAGCATTGGCAACGGCCACAAAGAAGTTGAGTGAGATAAAGTGTTTTGGTTGTGGCAAGATGGGCCATTATAAAAAAGATTGTCGCGCCAAGTTGCAATGTTTTTATTGTAAAAAGTATGGTCACTCAATTAAAATTTGCAGACTACGGCTAAATAAAGAGAAAAGCAGTGATGCTGGTAAAAATGAGTCAAATAAAAGGAGTAATGCATTTTCAACAATTATGAAGTGCAAGGAAAATACTCAGGGATGGTTGGTAGATACTGGTGCCAGTGAACACATGTGTTTCTTAAGAAATTTATTTAATGAGTTTGAAGAGTATGAATCCCACCAGTCAGTAATAATTGGTGATGGCAGGGAACTAAAAGTTATTGGTAAAGGAAAAGTGATTCTCAAAGTTTTTGATGGAGAGGAATGGATTGATACTACCCTGCATAATGTATTGTATGTACCTCAACTAACAGTTAATCTTTTCTCTGTGAGAAGTGTCATAGACAGGGACTATAAAATGGAATTTGAAAAAGACCATTGTGAAATTAAGAATAAGGAATGTAATGTTGTAGCCATGGGATACAGGGAGAAGAAATTATATGTTATGTGCTTTGATCACAAACCTAAATCTAATTATGTATCTATTGCTGCTGCAACAGTATCTCAAGATAGTCTAAAAATATGGCATGAGCGCTTAGGACATCAAAACTATGAGTACGTGAAGCAATTTTTGAACAAAAATGGTATAAAATTCAAGAATGATGCTGAAATATGCAGTGCTTGCGTTGAGGGTAAGATGCACAGATTACCATTTAGTAGAAGTACTACTGTATCAAAGAGGCCATGTGAGCTAATACATATGGATGTCTGTGGCCCTATGGAGGTAGAGTCCTTAGGGGGCTCTAAATATTTTCTATTGATAAGGGATGATTATTCTACCTACAGATATGTTTATTTCTTAAAATATAAAAGTGATGTTCCTGAGAAGATTAAAGAGTTTATAAATTTGTCTGAACAAGATACTGATGAGAAGGTCAAAATTGTAAGAACCGATAATGGAACTGAATTTATCAATGCAACAGTTAAAGGTTTATTTAAGGAAAAAGGTATAAGGCACCAGACATCAACAGCATACACTCCTGAACAAAATGGTAAAATTGAAAGGGACAATAGGACAGTGGTGGAGGCGGCAAGAGCTATGATGATAAGTGCAAGACTACCTAAAGAACTGTGGGCCGAAGCAGTCAATACTGCTGTCTATATTCTTAACAGAACCGGGCACAGTCATGAGAAAGGCAAGTCTCCTTTTGAATTATTATTTAAAAAGGCCTATACAAATTTGGATAAGTTAAGAGTGTTTGGGCAAAATGTGTATGTGCATGTACCAAAAAGTCTAAGGAAAAAGTGGGACTCGAAAAGCAAGAAGGGCCGTTTTGTGGGCTATGATGAAAATGTGAAAGGTTTTAAAGTTTATTTTCCAGATTCGGCCACTATAGAAATAAAGAGAGATGTTATTTTTGAGTCTTCTCAAAAGGAAGAAATGTTCAGCGAAATATTGAATGATATTTTTGAAGAGGAAGAAGAAGTAAAAGAAAATATAAATGATGAAGAAGAAGAGTATTATACCGATGTTTCTAGTGATACGGAGGAAAATGAAAAACTAGAAAAAGAAGAGAAGGAAGAGTTCCCAGAAAAGAGAATAAGAAGGAAACCAACATGGTTACAAGATTATGACACAGAAACTAGCTTTATGTGCATATTAAATGAGCCTAAAACATATAATGAAGCTATCAATAGTAAGGATAGTGACAAGTGGAAAGAAGCCATGAAGAAGGAATTGGAAGTTCTAAAAGAAAATAATACTTGGAAAAGTGAAGTTGAAGTACCTAAAGACAAAAAGGTAGTAGAAAGTAAATGGGTTTATAAAGTAAAACAGGATAGTGAAGGAAACATAACCCAGTACAAGGCACGTCTTGTTGCTCGAGGTTTTCAACAGGAGGATATCTTTGAAGCTTATGATGTGTACGCACCAGTAGCTAAAATTGCGACTTTCAGGATTTTAATGGCTTTGGCTAGTAAAGAAAAACTACCAGTTTATCACATGGATGTACGAAGTGCTTTCCTTTATGGAGATATACAGGAAGAGGTGTATATGAGACTACCACCTGGATGTGGTGATAATGTGAGTGTTGTTAAGTTAAATAAAAGTATCTATGGACTAAAGAAATCACCTAAGTGTTGGAACTTAAAGTTTGATAAGGTAATTGTTAAGAAAGGGTTTATTAGATCTGAAAATGATTATTGTCTTTATTATAAAGCAAATTCTGAATGTAAAACTTATTTGTTATTGTTTGTTGATGACATATTGATTATGGGGTCAAATGAGAAAGAAGTACACAATTTAAAACTTTATTTGAGTAATAGTTTCTGTATGAAGGATCTAGGTCATGTAACTAACTATTTGGGTATCCATGTTAAGCAAGATTTGCAAAATGGTATTATTGAAATGTCACAAAAACATTATTTGACAAAGATACTAGAGAAGTTTAATATGATTGATTCAAAACCTATGTCAACTCCAATGGAGTTCAAGTTCCAAATGTGTCAGTCAAATAAATCAGATCCTAAATTGGAAAACCAATGTAGACAAATTCTTGGATCGTTGATGTATGCGGTTTTGTGTACTAGACCTGATTTATGTCCTAGTGTGGCATATTTGAGTCGTTTTCAGAATTGTGCTGATGAAACATTGTTAAAAGCATTAAAAAGAGTGCTCAGATATGTAAATGCTACACTTGACTTGAAGTTGACTTTCAATACTAATGAAAGTACAGATTTGCTTGGCTATGTAGATTCCGACTGGGGTAGTGATATTAATGATAGAAAGTCAACATCAGGTTATGTGTTTAAATTATTTAATTGTCCTATTGTATGGTCGTCTAAGAAGCAACATACTGTCAGCTTGTCTTCTTCTGAAGCAGAACTTATAGCTCTGAGTTCTGCAGTTGTCGAGGCCTGTTGGCTTAAAAATATTATAAAAGATTTTGAGATTTCAGTTTGTCCTATTACTATTTTTGTAGATAATCAGGCAGCCATAAATATTGGAAATAATCCTGAAAATAATAAAAGAGTTAAACATGTTGATATTAAATTTAATTTTATTAAGGAGAAAATAGACAGTAATGTTGTAATATTGAAATTTGTTAAAACAGACTGTCAGTTAGCTGATTTCTTTACAAAATCTTTACCAGTGACCAAATTTAATGAGTTCAGATATTCTTTGTGTTTAATGTAAATGAATTTTAAAGGTATTTAATTAGAGGCTTAGTTTTTTATTGTTATTAGCAGTTTACCAATAAGGGGGCGCATTGTTTTTTTTTTGTTGTTTAGAAATTGTTGATGTAATTTTTTTATTTTATTGAGGGGGCGTGTGAAGTGTAGTAGCTCGCCAATAAACTAAAAAAGGAATAAGTAATGTGTCTGTGGTATAATGTACTCTGTGGTAAACGTCTACATTTGTTCATTGCGGATTTAAGTTGAATATGAGAACCATTGTATTTTTTTTTCTCCACCGAGTTTTAATAAATATAGTTCACTACTGCGCTATTGTTTTACTCTGCTAACCCATAATCATCACATAGTCAAATACAATAATTACGCAAAATTTGTCGCAGACTTTTTGTCTTTCGCGCACATTAAGTCTGTCGTCTGCGCAGGCCCGAAAGAGTACCTCTTTTTACTTTTTTTGCAAGACATTATGGGTGCCAAGAAGGGCCCAGTTGCCAGTTAAGGTTCGTTTATTCTGTTGATAACGCCTCGGCCAAGTAAAACAACACATTAAATTGTCAAATAATATAATTTTATTTACAAATCGAATAATAATAACTTTCGAACTAGAATAATAAGCTATGTCTAATCTAAAATTTAGATTTTTATTTACAATTTCGTCTATTTTTTAATAACATTTCAAAATATTGCTACGTTTCGTAAAATGAAAAGTCTTCGCGTACAGTTGTACATAGTTTTCAGAAAGATATACATAGGAAGAAATGGTCTTAACGGAAGATATAAAAATATAGTAATTGTGCTTAGAGATACAGGAACAATCTTTGTTTGACAAAAGTGTGAAAAAGGACGTGTTTTTTCGAGATAAAGTAAGACAGACTATTTGCTTTATTTTACTTTTGAGAAAAAGAAAACTATCTAATTTAAGTTTTTTTTCTCAAGAACGTCCTAAGATTCAGAAACTAAAAAGAACAAATATTCGCTATACATTGTCCGAAACATTATTTCAATTCTGTACATAGTAAAGATTATATAAAACTTATCGTAGGAGTCGACTTACAAAACACTATGTCTCTACTATTTTCAGTAAATATTTACAAAAAAACATATTATTTCTTTTAGTTTCATTAGATTTTGAGCTGACTTTGAGCTTTTATAAACTAAAATAATTAATATATTTATATAGCAGTGGCTCCGAAACTAATGTTTGTATGAAAAATGTACTTTTATGGAGCCGAGAAGAGAATAAGGACTAATTTATTTATGCGATTATATTCCAGGAATCGTGTTTGAAGGAGTATCGACTTTGGAATGTGGTAAGAGGCATTGAGTGTGCTGTTTAATTTTCAACTTTTTGCACCGAGTCGGAACTTTGCAGATCCAACAGTGCACTCAAGGCATTTCAAGTTTCCACCATCTTTGATCCGATAGCCAAGCCAAGCCCAACACCTTTTTTGTTATTTTGGAGTACTTTTTTTTTTATAAAACATCCCTTTGAACAATCGCGGCAATATCTTAGTCTTTAGAACTTGGGACTCGAGAACAATACTTTATTAGGCCAAGATAAAAAAATAGGATTTGGTTCTCGAAACAGCGCCTTATGTCCGCTTTCACGGACCAGATGACATTTAGATGTGATGCCTAAATACAACAACGTATATTCCAACGATGGATTTTTATCTCTCGACACTGAGTCGAGCTTTGATGAAAATCTACACAAATCAACAGTGCAATAATAATAAAATGTAGGCGTATTGACACCTAAAAGCACACGAAATTAGGCGCCTGATTGGTGTCTGTGTACACTGTACAGTATTGCTACAACTGGGTTTACAATATCAGAAGGCCATTTTGAGGCCCATTCTACCATTAAAACGCGATCAGCACGACAAAACCGCGTTCAGAGCTGTCAATATTTCATAATAATTATGACAGCTTTTGAAGGCAATTGAAAATCGACCTTAGTGTTTATCATTGAACTCGAGTCCTAAGAAAATAATGTAATGAGCTAAAAAATAATATTATCAACCTGTATAATAAATAAAAATAGTTCGTTTTATATAAGCTATGTTAATTCTTCTAACTACTGTATTTTACGTACAAGACTCTTCAAAAGTCATCTTTCTCCATTACTTGAACCAGAAAATCTGATTTTATAAAATCTGTCTTTTTTCCTATGACCATCGTGCATCGTAATAATATATTTCGATCATGAAATTGTTAAAGAATATGGAAACAAGTTTCCAAATAAGCAAAATTTCATAAACTTATCGAAAAATTTGGCGTTGGTTAGGAAGCTCATGAAATCAAGTACTGAATTTTTATTAAGATAAAATCTATTTTATTACTTATCCGATTCTGACTTTATTCTGTAACCCAAAGATAAAAGACAAAAAGGATATATGAAATTCTCCTTTCTGCCTTTTCCATCTATGAAACGCTATGAAACAGTTATATCAAGTACTAGGATACCAGGAGATCATAGGAGATGCACAATGCTGAACAAAGTCTTTCTTCCTCCTGTCAAGCCATCTTTAGAAGATGACGTACATTTTGACGGCTTTTATTCTCTTACACTGTACCTATACTGCTCTAACTTGCACAAATAGTACGGAAAAATACTAGGATGGCATCATTTCACATGTCAGGTCTCTAAAACACGCAGTTACTAGAATTTTATAAACCCGCCGATAAAAACGTGATGAAAAACTCTCAAACAAGCAATTATTTTTCTTTTTTACGTTACTCAAGTACTAGGATATCAGTAGATAAGAAGCTCATGGTGAGCACTTTGCACAGTGCAATAATGTCTGAATCGCTGCTGGATATCCTACAGAATTGATAGTTCTTTTTTCTACATAAAACGTGTGCTTTGTATAGATCAAGTACTAGAGTACCAGTAGATCATAAGAAGCCCATGTCTAGCGCGTTGTACAGGGCTGCGATGTCTGAATGGCTGGATATTCTCCAAAAGGGGTAGTTCTTCGCTTTGGCGGCTGCTTCTTCGTCTTGTCCGTCGCCGATGACGACGTATGTGCAGCGTTCGCCGAAGCGTTGCTTTATTTTCTCGAAGCAGGTTTCTTTGCCTGTGAACAGATAAGAGATAGAATAAATCAAAAGTAAGTTCAATTAGTGCGACCGTCAATCATACACAACTACTTTTACAGTTAAATACGTGGCACAATATTATAAAAGTTAAATCTTAATAGGGTAGTTCCAAGATACATTTTTTTTTTAATTTACTGGTTTATGTGTTTCGTCATATCGTCGTTTTTCCAACTATTTCGGGATCGGCTTCCAGTCTAACCGGATGCAGCTGAATACTAGTGAATACCAGTATATTACATGGAGCGACTGCCTATCTGACCTCCACACCCCAGTTAACACTGGGTAACTCCTTGGTAAGACTGGTTTTCAGACTTTCCATAGAAACCAACGTGATAAAAATGACAGCCGTCAAACTGAAGGGACTAATAAGTAGCTTTGGTCACATCGAAAAATATTACAAATGCATATTTATGCAGTCTGTATTTTACGCCATGTAAATATAGGTATTAATTAGGGCCAATTTAATTAAACTTTGCAACCATGAAACCCAAGCATCATTTATAATTTCTAACAGGACAACTTCTATTATACAGGGTGTAAACAGACTCTGAGCAACTCCGAAATTTTTTTTTTTGTTTTGGGTGAAAAAATCACATTTTACGGTAAAACTCAATGTAACGCATTAAATACATTGTGCTGATAGAATCATTGAGTAGTAAACGGGTCATGGTGGTACTTAAAGTAAAGATAAAACATTAAAAAATTGTATTTAAAAAATAACTTGTGAAAAAGTTGGAAATTTGACCATCTCCGTGACTAGAAGGTTCCCAGGTAAGGTGTAAAACAAAAAAAAAAATCGCAATGACGAGGAGAACAAATGCCATTCGGTTTCGAAAAGAGGTTTTTAACACCCTTTCATTGGTAATTAGGGCCAATGAAATAAAATTAAACTTTACAGTTTACAGCCATGAAAATCAAGCATTATTTATAATTTCGACCAGAGTCGTTAAGTCAGCTTCTAGTCAGAGAGTAAATACTAACCAGTCTTGGTGGCGGAGTATATGTTCTCAATGGGGAAGACTCCGCCCAGTCCGAACAGTAACACCTTGGCTAGCGCGGGCACAAGCTGGGTCGTCGTCACTAGTACGTTCACGCAGTTCTCTCTGAAAGGATAAGGAACATTTATTAGGGATACTTTAAATTCAAATGATACATAGGTCCCGTTTGAGGAGCTCATAGCTAGATAATACCAGCCGCTCGGGTCGATCTTTAGGATAAGCCGTGCTTGTCTAGGCTGGTCTGAGGATGGGTGACCACCCTTACAGAGTTTCCTCCGTGCCTCGGAAAGCACGTTAAGTTGTTGGTCCCGGCTGCCATTTGTCCATTTTTGACAGTTGTTACAGGTAGTCAGTGGCCCAAAAAGTCTGACACCAGTGGTCAAGTTACCAAGTGGTATCGTATATTAGCCAGTATTAACTGGTTTGTGGAGGTCAGATTTGCAGTGGCTCCATGTAAAATATTGGTTTTCAGCTGCATCCGGTTAGACTGGAAGCCGTCCCCAACATAGTTGGGAAAAGGCTAGGCAGATCATGATGATGATGACATAGCTCCCGTTTGTTCGTCTACGTGTACAACTGAGTACACTGATCGTCTACTTTCACATGCACTTATGTCTCAGTGATTTCGGTAGTGCTTCGTTTGTTTTATGTACGGTCGACCAACCTGTTTGGTTTACATTTTACAATGTATTTTTAGGGTTGAAATCTACACTAATATTATAAAGAGGAAAACTTTGTTTGTTTGGTTGTAATGAATAGGCTTAAAAACTACTGGACCGTTTTTAAAAATTCTTTCACCATTCGAAAGCTACATTATCCACGAGTAACATAGGCTACATTTCATCCCCGTACTCCCACGGGAACGGGAACTACGCGGGTGAAACCGCGTGACGTCCGCTAGTTTAAAATAAATAGGTTCGTCGACCGTACACGTCTAGAAAAAAAAACAATGTCCTTCTCCAGGTTTCAGGTCACCTATCTAACAAGTTACTTATACTCAGTGGTGAAAAGGTTAAAATCTATACCTTAAAATATCAGCTTCTTAAATAAATATAAAAGTATACAGGGTGTAAACCACCCCATCACGAAGCCGTCAACCAAGCATTTTGTACATCAAACTACGACTTTTTTTTTTGGGGTGAATAATCAAGTTTTGTGAAATAACTCAATGTAACGCACTCAAAACATTGTGCTGATGGATGGATAGTACGGGGTTCATGGAGAACCTTTAAGTAAAAATCTTACAATAAAAACTTGTATTAAAAAAAAAAACTTGTTAAAAAGTTGGAACTTTGACCCCCAATATCTCCGTAACTAGAAGGTTCCCAGGTATGGTGTAGAACAAAAAAAATATCGCAATGACGGGGAGAACAAGTGCCTTTCGGCTTCGTTAAGAGGTGTTTTACACCCTTTATAATTTTTTTTTTAAGTTTAGCTAATCTCCGAAATGACTTGACCGATTTTGACGGGACCTTTACTGGCAGTTAGCTAATGTTATAAGGAGTAACTTTGGCTTAAAACTACTTTAATATGAAAATACACACCTTGAGTTGATCATGTTGAGACACTTGCAGGCCAACGTAAGCCAATTGTCTGTCGCTTGCTCAAGTTCTGCTCTAAGTTGTAACCATTGTTCTCTTTTAGCTGGACCGAGTAGACCACCCACACTGTGGAAAGAAAATATAAATAAGTTTAGTTGGTTTCAGAACAATAGTAATTGACCAAAGAAAGGATAGATGGACTGTGTGAAACAAAAATTAATAGTCCCCCGACCGTTTTCGGTCACAGCGGCCAATCTTAGCGGAGATAAGCCATCAGTGCAGGAGATGTTATAGTGCATAAGTGTCTGCTCAGGTGCACTCTGTTCCTTTACTTCCAAATCCGATGGGACGGCAATCCAACACGGTTTCACGTGCTTTCTGACGTACGGGGGTATCATACCGCCATCTTCCAAGCTCCGGGTTACTACTGAGAAATTTCTAATGGAAAAGTCCTTTTAACGGCTGGGAATCGAATCCAGGACCCCACGATCAGCAGTCAGACCAACGAGGCAGTCAGAAAAAATGTTCATTATGGCTAAGAAGGGAGGTGAATACCGAGATGGCCACAAATAGATATAGTAGAAGGAGATATGCTGCGCCAACAACCTCAAATAAATTGAAATAAGGGCAGGAGAATCGAGGATGGATGACGATTATAATTATATTGTACACCCATTTTTAGGGTTTCTAGATCTCTAATATGGTACTTTTCTACGAGAACCCCGAAAGTCAGACGACATGAAGGTCGTCAAATATATGATAGGCAGTTGCTCCATAAAATACTGGTATTAAGTAAGCTGCATTTAGTGCGACTGGAAGCCGATTCTGACACAGTAACAAAGAGAGGAGGCAATTAAGAAAATGGAAAAAAGTAAAATATTGATTTGATGAATCAAACTCACCTATTTCTATAATTATTATAAGTATCCTTGATCTTCCGGTATCTAAACGCCAGCTTCCGCATCCAGTCGACGCCGCCCCTGACACCAGGCGCACATAAACCGGAGTTAGGTGCCGCGCCCGCGTGGAAGCCGTCCGCCGCGAAGTTGTACGCGGAGAGGTCTTGTCCGTTGTCGTCGGCCGCCACCGCGTCTATGTGCTCCTGGTCACAATCCTGATGAGTGAGGAGGTGATTTTTGAGTTTTATGAAAGTAAATGTATAAAAGCAATAGTTATTTTCAACACACTTACTCAAAAAGTGCATTTACGCAGCCTGTATACATTGTTTGAAAGTTAAAAATTACGCACCATACAACGGAACGTGCGGTAAAATAGGTACTCTCACCTAAGTACCTATTTTACCGCACTCCCCCTTGTATAGCACCGTGCGTATTCCTTATGGTTTTTTTTTTAATTCAAAAAAAAAAGGATTCCACCAAGGAGTTTTACATTACGAGAATAAATAGGCTGACTGATCGAACCTCCTTGGAAGTGCTTTTGCTCAATACGTTTGTCTCACTTTAATACGAAAGAGTAAGTGAGACGAAAGATGTAATTCTAATTTTCACCACGTGCATGTGGCGCCATTTCCAGATTCGCGCCATTTTCATAGAAACGTCAAAGATTGTTGCGACTTTTCGACTGATAACCAAAATAATACGAGTTCAAGCGAGGAATCAGTGTTAATAAGGAATCTACTCCAACTGATATTTTGAATGAGGTACAAATTGCAGAAAACAGTTTCTTGCCGCCAAAATCGCGAGAGCGCTATTTAAGGCGACTACACGAGCTAAACGCGAGTTTTATAATTACTAAAAGTATATGATTCACTGCTATAGACAAGACCAGAAAAATATATGATATTCTTCAGGATATAAGCTTGCATGATACTGTTTTGAAAACATAATACAATTAATTTGGCTCGATAAAAAGAAATCACGAACTTACCTCTAAAAATATCTTTCAAACAATAAAAAAACATACTAATATGCATGCGATCATTCTGATTTTTGGCAAATAATTCTACAAGCAATATATTAGCATGATACATAGGTACTGTTTTAGTTTTTTAATCCAATCAATAGTTTTTTTGTAAATCGATCGAAACCACTCATTTCGCGCTATTTGGCCCGCAGTGGCTGACACGACGTAACAACCACTTTGCAGTGCAAGCTGATTAGAACTTTATTCTAACAGCATTTCAAACGAAGTTTGAACCACCACAAATAGAGTTGCTAATTTAGCTCGTTTAAGCGCCTTAATGATTAATTACAAAAAATATAACGGTGCGTAATTTTTAACTTTCGAACAATGTATACAGGCTTCGTAAATGCACTTTTTGAGTGTTAAAAATGATTTTATGAAATATCTATCAACGGGACTATTGGATACTGTTTCATTAACCAATTTGGCCCTATTTTAATTTAATTTTATGTACCTATGTATTTTTTTAATGAAATTATTTTTAATAATCTATGTCTTACCTCAACATCATTGAAGAAGAAATGTGTGTCTGCTAAGCTGAATATCATCTCTTCCATCCTAAAACCCAATTGAACTATTTGCTGTGTATCCTGGAAAATAAAGAATTTGTATGTCAGCAGACTTCATAACAGAAATGAGATGTACTTGGCATTTAGAATCCACCATTTGCATAAGATTTTTTTTAATTTGCCTATTCCGTCCCACTGCTGGGCAAAGGCCTCCCCCATTCCTTTCCAACAGTCCCGGTAAAACACCATCTTCTCTGGCCAATCAGCCAGGAATAAGTCCAAAACGTCACTATGACCGTCGTCAGGCACATTAGGTTTAAGGCATAATTAAAAACTGTGTTTCAGACCGTCAGTCCAAAATTACACTAGTAATTATGGTTACAGTTTTTCTGCTGTCCGAAAAATTAATTCCTTTAGTATTTGTCTGGCCAATCTTTCTTCAATGCCATCAAAACAAAATCACACGCAGAACAGATGAGCTGAGACGATGATGTGTTGCCCCAGTCATAGTTACAAGAGCAGCTTCCTACCTTATTGTACTTAGTAGCATAGGTCCCAGTGAGCAGCGAGTGGAAGATGATGATAGTCTCGTCCAGGTCCCAGATGAACACGCGGTCTGTGGCTGGTTCTGGCACATGCTGGGCAGGGGATGACGAGGTGTTGCGTCGCCCTCGGCCGCGGGACCGGGAGGCTGTGCTTTCACTGGAGATAGTAATGTTTTTATTCGTTGTAGAGTTGACGTGGAGTTGCGGAAACCATCCCATTATACAATACAATAGTTGTAGAGTGAGAGAGATTGAATGTCATTGTATCATCATATCAGCGTAAGATCACCCAATGGTATAGGCCTCCCCTTTTTTCTGCATCCTTTATCCAGGTGTTTCCCCCGTCTTTGAGAATATCATCAACCCAACGAGCTTTAGGATGGCTCTGGATTCTTTGGCCTAACCTTGCTTGCTTTTTCAGGGTGATAAAAAAAATAACGGAAATGAGTGCAGTGTACATCAGTACACTGTAAAGAAGGTATTTGAGGATGACAAAATGGACAGCCTTATCGCTAAAATTAACTATTTTACAACAACTTTGTAGTTAGAAGATAAAGATAGTTTTGAGGCCTCCATTTGTTTTATTTAAACATTTCAAACAGCTATTTATACATATAGACCACATACTAGACTAAGCAAAACCGAAGTTTAATATAATAATTATTTTACTTGATGTCATAACAATACCTTTGTGAAGATTATTGAAAATTAGTAAATTATGGTGTATGTAACAAGTAATTTGTTACTAACTTTACTCTGAAAGTTGATGGTTGTTAAACCATCTACTTTATAAAATGGTTATTTTAATACTTTTAAAATTCTTATTTGTACAATTAATTCCCAGGGCCTTCTTCTTTTTTCGTGTTGATGGTCTGATGTGGTTGTTTATATTTCTTTATTAGTTTTATTATAGTTACGGTTTTTGTCTTTTAGGTCCTCTAAGGTCTAAACTGCAGGTGTTGGGACATTTCGGACACACAACTTCGACATTGTACAGTTTGGTTAATGTACTTAAAGATTTTGTATCCATACCCTGAGTTCTCTCGACATCTCCGACTGGCTGCATGTACTTCTGTTTTGATTGGAGACAGTGGACTTGTGTCATTTATTGATGGCAGCATTGACGATGGAGATTCTGTAATCAAAGGAAGTTTGTAAGGATCTTCTTTGTTTATAATAGGCATAAGTTCCAATATAAACCTTGTTTTCGTTTTTTAAGTTAAACAACTTTATAGTGCACTTGAATGTAGTTTTGTCATAAAATTTATGCAAAAGCATTTAGTAGTAATTATTGTAAAGTTTGTATGCATCTCCATTCATAGCACATGTAGATTTCTGGTCTGAAACCAATCTTTTACTGGGATATATTGCAATATATAAACAAATGCAATAGATAGTCCAATACCTTTAAGCATTATTTAGAACTAGTTTATGGCTGCAGTGTTGTCCATGTGGAGTTCAGAAACTTTCTTGGTATTTATACCACTAAGAATAAGAAGTATAATAAATGTGTTAATCCATTTTGTAAGCTATCTGCATGCCAAAATCAATCATTTGGATTAAATTTCAGTAGTCTATGTGTGAAAGAGTAACCAACATCAGTACTCCCAAACCACTCTTTATATTGTATAATTTTTGTGGTTTTTAATCACTTTAAATTTTCTACACATTGTTTTATATTCTTATCAAAGATTTAAATGTTTGAGATACGATGATTATGATTACTTAGATAAGATGATTAGAATACACATTTGTATATGAATACCAAATGCGTACACTTAACATTAAAGCACATAGAAACAGATTATGACTAACATCACAGCGATTTATCACGTTTCGGCCTTAGAGTGTTAAATAATACTCAATGTCACGGACACGGCAAAGGAAATACGAAATGAGTTTACTTGACGAACTAGATTCCAAAGTTCTTACGAAAGAATGAATTATGAGTTTAAAAGTTCACAACTGCCTACCATCGTCACTGTCTGAGTCCGGCCAGTAATCTGAATCATCAAAATGGGATTCTAAGGCATCTTCATCCAGTTTTCTTCGCTTATTTTGGTTGAAACTTTCGTTTTCCTTGTTCATTGTTTAAGCAATAAAAATCTTAGAACTTGTTTACGGAATGGAACTTCAGTCTTTTACATTGGCATCGACGGATTGATACGAACACACGAGATTGTTTATTCTATTTTGTTGTAAATGAAGGCACTTGCTTTATAAACACTACTTTGTAAACACTACAACAGAGGCAACAAGTATCATTATTTATTTAAAACGTCAAACTCGTTTTGACGTTGTCAAGCTGAGTTGCCAGCACTTGGATTTAAAAGTGCCAGAACATCGGGCTATTTTTCACTGTTTCCGAACAATAAACGCGAGAACAAAGATCAGTGTGTAGTCTTAGCAATTAATATTTTGGAAAGGCATACCCGTAATCCGAAAAAATATTTTTAAAAAAAAATCCACATTAAATAAAGAAAATAAATGATGTCATAACTTAATTATACCTCTATACTATTCTTATACTTGGAGATGTAGTTGGGGAATCCATATGTACACTAGTAAAACCATGAGTAATATGGCTGATGCTCCAGGGCAGCCCGTAAAATTCAAATTTTCTAACGGTTTTTGCAATTTGCAGGCCAGTGCTAAGTTGTCTAGTGATACTGATATTGTTCGCGGCTGCAAGACACATTATGTAGTTACAGAATTATAATCATCGGAATCATTAATACAAATCTCTAAGTTCCTTCATTATGGTCGTTCCTCGACTTTTGTGAACTTGGAGGTTAATTCAGTTAATTTTATAACTACAAACGTCTTACAGCAGCGAACGATATTTTCATCAACATACTGCTTAGCACTGGCCTGATGAAAATTTTAATTTCACAAAATACTTAAAACTCAAGGCCTTATTCCAACTTGGCAACACTTCACTTCAGTACATTTTCTTTGTTACACTGGCAATGACGGTGACAGTGGTTTGTTCTCATTGCACAATCATTAATCATTTTGAGTGCGTTCATAAATAAAAATTAAGAAAACTTTCTTTTCTTAGATTACCTGATAATGCACCTCCTAAATGATATGAAGTATGTCCAGCACTGCCGCTGCTGCTCGGCGAGCTGACATAGGGAGAATAACTAGGTGTAGCGTAATATCCGCTGTATTGAGCCGCCACGTTGTGGTCCGCGTACCCTGCTGCATAGCTGCTGTAGTCCTAAAGATTGAAATGTATGATGACTGTTAGAATTATTTTTTGATACACTTAATTAGTGACTTTTGAACTACACGAATTGACTATTGAGCAGTATTACACCATTTCTTCCATTAACTCACCAATTTGTAATTTTTTGGAATATAATATTCATGTTTACCTACCTGTTGTGCAGTTGGGAACGATTGCGCCAGCCCTCCGTTATACGAAGAGTAGGCGTAAGGCGAGGGTTGCGCCCCGAAGCCGGTGCTGGGGACTCCACTCACACTGCTCACACCGTACGCAGACAAGTACGTCGGCGTCGCTTTGCATGACGACCTGTTGGGTTATAAAAAATAATATAGTGGAGTTAGAGAAACACATCCATCCCTCAGTACCTAAGTTAAGATGAGGAAGTAAAGTCGGGAGCCATCTCCGGCTTCTACAATGAGAACAATCGGTGCATTGGCTGGTTTTTTTGGTTTACGGGCTGATCAACAGACATACTTCAGCGCATTTCTAGCGTATGTACAGTGTGACCACTTTAAGTTTACAGACTTTACAGTAATTCAAGGTGACTTTGCTTGTCTAAAAAAATGCATCGGTATGTCAAACTTGGTATTTATTTTACTTCTGTGTTTTCCCGCCTGCACAGACGAGTTGGTTGAAATGTAACTCTCTGATAAGGGCAATAAGGTTCTCTCAGCTTAAAAATATTTCTAGAAAAAGCGTATTATGTACCTTAGTTTTAAACCATTGTACAGTGTTTGGATGTTCTTTTGTGCAATCTTACCTGTTGGTTGTGTTATGCTGTGGCGGGTACGCGCCGTAAGGCTGGTTGTACAGCGAAGAGCTGACGTACGACGAAGCCGCGCTGCCGCTACCATACTGCTGCATGCTGTACGAGAGAAATTGCCATGTTAGGAAACTAAACATAGGTTGCAGCAAAAACCATCACTTATTCTGCAATATCTAGACTTTCCGGCAACGCCGCTGGCAGCCCTATTTGTAAAATAGATACATATTCTCAAATGCAGTCTCCCACCAGTTAGTATACAAAAGGCTAGAGGTTTAAGCGCCTTAAAATTCGGTGTACATGCACGGTGCACGACTTAAACAGACAAGTGGCGTCATCTAGTAGAAAAATTCAAAGGTTCCACGGACGAAGTTTTATATTTTACTGGCAACTATAAGTTGACAGCGTTTGAACGATTCTTTCGGTTGGTAGTAGAACTTAATGATGGACAGAGGTTTCTAGTTCCGCTACTCCCCAACAGATGGCATAACATGTTATTTTAGGGAAGCAACAACGCTTTTTGGAATAAAGAAAAATGTTACGATGCAAGTTGGAAAACGAACTTTTTTTTTTGTAGAGCCTCGTTACCAGCCTAAGGAGAGTTTCTGGACCGCCAAGAGATTAGAATATCTAGTCGTTAGATTGGAAGGTAAGAGTTACCGAGTTACCAGATATTATTGCTTTCTGAACCTTAAGTTTAAGCATAGATACCGTTTAGTTATTTTACTTAGCGTGTTGATTAATAAAACAAGATTATAGATTTACTTACGCAGGATGGAACGCCAACGTACCTACGCTTACGTGAGAACTTTATGAATTTAAGGCATTTTTGGAGCTTCACAAAATCCTTCTGAGTTCGTAGACCTATTATTAGATGTTGGGGGTGTTTTGACGTAGATGATGACGTCATTGTGACCGATTATAAGGGTGCCTCCGCTTAAAAACATATACCTAACAACAGTAGGGTAAATACGCTAAATGTCGGCCCCCTTACGGATTTTCTAAACTGCATCGCTCAGTCTCCATCAGTTTGCAACAAAAGGATAGCTTGTGATGGGGTTTTAGACAGGTTGATAAATCAATTTTATGTTTATAAGCAAAAGGTTGGCTTTACTAATGAAAGAAAAAAGTAATAAAAAACCCTAAAGTCGGCCGTTCACGGCCCATGGTTGGTCGTACTTTTCCCAAATGTCGGCCGGGTACAGGGTGTTTCAAATTAAGACATTTAAAAATATTATTAATATGATTTTTTTTTACTTCTTTTTATAAGCACATAGGGCATTGTGATTAATAGATAGGTAGCAATAGAAAATTCCAAAAGTGCAATAATTTATAGGTATGTATTTGTATCCCCAACCATATTTAGCTTTCATCGATATTTTTCCAAATTGTCAACTCGTACATCCAAACTATTTGTAATACATACTAATAAATTATAATAATACACATATTCAATTTTGAGAAAATAAGAAACTAAATAAATAAGTAAACAATTACTACCCACACAATCAATGAAAACATACAAAAGTAATCAGCCACTGTGCTCGAATTCGAGACTGGCCGACATTACGATCTTTAATATTTCTAAAGTCGGCCCCTGTTTTGTGTACCTTATTTCTCGAGATTCAACTAATATCACCCCGGCCGGTATTTGGCGACTAAACGTAAAATAGATTTATTTACCTTAATGCTTTGTAAATTCTCATGTTAAGCCAATGGAACGGGTAGATTTGGAATTTATAAAACAGACTGCTTTTAATTTAAAGCCGGCCCCGGCCGAGAATACTGTTTTAAGTCGAAACTGGTATTCAAATGGCGGCCCCCTATTTTTCCCATAAAGCAATACGCAAAACATTGAAAAAACTATCTCAAAATATAGTCAAAATAACTATTTAGTGATAACAAAGCTAAAAATAAAAATAATAAACGTCTTAACGTTGTAATATCAATCCCCGGATCGTGGGTATTCTCAGGAAGTAAGCTATTTTAACTAAGAACTCGACGCTTCAACGGCGCCATCGCTACTGATGCTGAGTGTGCGAAGAGCGAGTGACGTAAACGGATAGTAACGCTTTTTACCTTTAGAGTATAAACTAAGGTTGCAATTCAAGTGATAAAATTGCCACTTAATTACCGTTTGAATGAACGCAAGCCGAAAATGTGTAGACGGCCGAAGATTGGGGGGTGGCCGATGTTTGGCGTATTTACCCTAACAACATTGGTTATGAGTGGTTTAGAAAGCGTTCTTATTACCCCAGAAACTTGCTAAAACTTTTTCTAAGTGCAACCTTCTGTTTCTTCATCAGTAAAAGGAAATCCATAGGTCCTAGGTCTTAATACTTTTGTAGTCACATAGATTAAACATGATTGCAATGCTATTCCTGCTATGATCGGCCATAGCGGAGTCCCCGGGGTCATTGATCTTTGGTACTTACACTGAACTGAAGGAATAAACTCTGCCCAGGAGTGGGTTCTTGGGCAGAGGCCGTCCCTTATTCCTTTCATTGCCTTGATTACTACAGTAAAAGTGGTATCTTACCTATTATAATACTGGTAGGGCAGCGTAGACTGGTCGTAGGGCAACGTTTCGCCGTACAGCGCCACGTCGGCCTCGCACAGGCCCGGACTACGGACCTCGCTCTTTACACCACCTGACGGCAAATGGAGCTGGGTTAACATAGGATAATGTAGTATAAATGTGGGGGGGGGGGGTAAGAGTGAGAGGGAATCTGGTAGTTTGAACCACTGGTCAGCCTGGTACAGACTACAGCAAAGTTGTGTATTATTTCTGTGTAATATTTCTACAGAAGTCCCGAACTCCCGATGCTATAATGTCGTCTAACCGAAGATCTAAGAATTGCGGCAATTGTAGTCGACTAAATCGTCTCAAGTAGGATGGGCACTGTACTTGGGCGCTTTAGGCAAAAGGGGGGCCCCATAAACCACCCGTAGATGCCTAATGACATTCGACCAATTTTTATTAAAACGTTACTTAAGTATTGATCTGAAGTCGCCTCTCAATAATTTCTAATCAGTTCCGACCACATGAGCCGTCGCTGAACTCTTACGTGTAAGTTAATAAAACAATGTGAAAATGAATACATAATAAGTATTTGGGGGGTTACACAATACGGACCCTATGTTCGATGGGGGTCCGTTTGTCTTCGACTGAATTCTCAAACTAGATTCAAGATTCCGGTCCATAAATCTAAAGGGGAACATGAGTTGAGGGTTGCCAAATATAATAACGTTGACAGTTTAATTAATCGTCAGCATCAAAAGCAAGTAACTAAAATATCGTCCCGATAGCAACCTACCCGTACTATCCTCATTCATTAACCAGGCGACCGCAGCTGACGAGGAGGTCGAACAAAGTCCCCCAGCCGACGTCAACGGCAATGCCAACCCAAGCGACGAACTCGTCGAGCATCCGTTCGCCAAACTACAGCTCTCCACCTCCGAGGTACCAGGCAAACATAAGCTGTCCACAGCTGACAAACTCAGCGCTGTGTTGGTTGTCGTGGTTGTGTTCTGGAACAGCGTGGACGCGCCGGAGACTAGGAGAGCTGGCAACGTCGCATCCTGGAGGAGCGACGGCGGGGAGTTTGATGTTGATTCTGATTCGCACGGGGAGGTGTTGATTTCGCCTGATAATCTGGAAGAAAGAAAAAAATGTTCATTAGTCATTCGCACTTTGTTCAAGAAGCTGAGAAAGAAGGCATTATTGATTTTCTAGTCTAGTGGTCTAGTCAACGATTGAGACTATACATTTTTTTTCTATTCCGTCTCATGAACCCGTGTCTAATCCATTACGGCCTTCTGACAGCCTAAACAAACTTTACTACGTCTGTGAGCTTAAAAATATGGGGTTCAAGAAAATACTTCTCAAAACTGCGGCTGCTTCTCTCCATTTACTTCTAACGGCTTACTAACAAAAACGAAACGAATCTAAAAATGCGAAACATTCCAACCCTCCTCTCCGTGTTTTTGTTTGTTTGTTTATCAATTAAACAGAAAAGCTGACGATAAAAACTCAGTTGTTTACAAGATAACAGCTTTTTAAACGGGTCTACTAAACAGCCGGCGGTTATCACAACATTTGTTGTAAAAAACCCGTTAAAAGTAGTTAAAACTCCTTCCTTTCCGCTTTTTTGTAAACAATTGTGATGTCTTAATTTGAGGACGATAAAGAAGCAATCAATTTGATGGGTTTTGCTGTGATTCTATCATAAATACTTAATTGTTCCTTATTAGAAGTGTTTCCGCAAGTATTCTCTTAATGACATCAAATTAAACCTACCTATTATAAAACCTAACAAGCCATCATAAGCAGGATTAGTAGTAGAAGCCTAAAAGCTGTCTCGATAAGTAGTAGATAATGCAAATTCCAATTAGATCGAAACATGTTCTATTAGTTTCCTGAAAGATAAAGAAACCGAATCCACGCAATAGAACTACTTTCACATAAAGAGGTGGTACCTTACTAATGGAGACCTGTGTCCAGATTGCCAATGTCAATGAAGTTGTTAATTTTACTGTGCTTGATGTTTCTGAACCCTTTTTAGGGTTCCGTAGCCAAATGGCAAAAAACGGAACCCTTATAGTTTCGCCATGTCTGTCTGTCTGTCTGTCTGTCCGCGGATAATCTCAGTGACCGTTAGCACCAGAAAGCTGAAATTTGGTACCAATATGTATATCAATCATGCCGACAAAGTGCAAAAATAAAAATTAAAAAAAACATTTTTATTAGGGTACCTCCCCCAGACGTAAAGTGGGGAGCGATTTTTTTTTTAATTTTGACCCTGACGTGTGATATATTGTTGGATAGGTATTTAAAAATGAATAGGGGTTTTCTAAAATCATTTTTTGATAATATTAATATTTTAGGAAATAATCGCTCCGAAAGTCAAAAACAATGTGTCCCCCCCCCCTCTAACTTTTGAACCATAAGTTTAAAAAATATGAAAAAAATCACAGAAGTAGACCTTTATATGAACTTTCTAGGAAAATTATTTTCAACTTGATGAGTTGAATAGTTTTTGAGTTATATAGCACTTTTTCAAAAAAACGCAAATGATAACTTTGTTTTTCATACAAATACTATGAAAAACAAAGTTATTTTTGCTGACGAAAAATGTTGGTATTTTTAATGGTCTGGGAAGCTACGGAACCCTACAGTGAGCGTGGCCCGACACGCTCTTGGCCGGTTTTTCATTTCTTTTTTTTCTAACCCTAAGAAAACATTGCCAAAGTGTATTCATGGGGTTAGAACTTTTTCTACGAAGAAACGTATACCTAATGGCGAACCCGAATTAGTTTCCAAAGAATAGATTAATTTAGATTTTATTGTCTTTGGATGACTCCACTTTTAGAGCTCACATATCACAGAGTGTCGTGGTAATGTTAGTGGACATCAAATATTTTATTTCAGTTGTTTTTCGTAACAAAACAAATGTTCTATTAGTTCCCTAAAAGATAAAGAAACCTTACTAATAGAGATCTATGTGTCCAGATTACTAACTTCAATGAAGGTGTTAATTTTACTGTGCTTGATATTTTATACTATTGTCTTGTTACATGACCTAACCGCATAGAGTTAGAACTTTTTCTACGAAGAAACAACTGCAATGAACGTATAGTGGCGCACCCGAATTGGTTTCCAAAGAACAGATTAATTTAGACTAACTTAATTGTCTTTGGATGACTCCACATTTAGAGCTTGCATATCAGAGTTCCGTGGTAATGTTAGTGGACATCAAATACTTCATTTTAGTTGTCTTTCGCGGTCAGGCTTCTTGGTACGGCTTGTGAAGTGGTTGCAATTTCGTTTAAATGAATTAAAGCTTTGTTTTATCACAGTTCTTGAAATCGGAAACCATTATGATATTTCGAAATACTTTTGAAGGGTAGTTTTATAGAGCACGATAATCCATTTAGGGTCATAGCACACGTATCGGATCGGAAAGGGATCGTCAAAATCAAAATCAAAATCAAAATCAAAGCATTTATTTCAAGTAGGCCAATAACAGGCACTTTTGAATTGTTGAAACAAAGATGAAAATTAAATGTAGCTACAGTCCCAGTCACAAGACATAAAAACTGTGAAAGTACTGTAGTTGCCCATTCCCTAGCGTAGATCTCTATGGAGAAGAACGGGCAAGAAACTCCATGGACACTCTTTTAAATCAAAATATTGTTACAAAATCTTGGTTACATCAATTCATGTTGAGATGTTATATTATGTGAGAACAATGTAGCAAGATGTGCACGTTAAAAGTGTCCATAGCCAAACAAAAACAAAATACAACTCAAAAACAAAATAATTAATTCAAATAAACCATGGCGACTAAGAGATGACCAGTCACAACTGACAGCGCCCGTTCACGCACATGACGCATGGATCAGCACCATTCAGCTCAACCATTTTGAAGGGAACTAAATGGTCCGACACACGCGCCATGATCAGCGAGACATTTGAGTGAGCGTGACATACTCTCAACCGCCAGGGCACATTCAAGTCAAAAACTAAAGTAGGTTTCCAGTGAATGATAGCTTTCTAGTACATAGTACTCACACAATATGGGCTATGCGTTTATATAATACTAAATAGATTGAATCTATACAATGCAAAGATAGTTGTACAATCTTCAGCAGCTCCAACAATACCATTTAATGCTATCAATTTTTGAGCCCCTGTCCTTGTGGAGCAGGACCAGCATTGAGCCAAGCATTTTTATCAGCGATATAATCGCTCAACTTGTAATATGCTTGCTTACATAGTGTGCGTTTAATGCATGTTTTAAATTTAGTCTCATTCAGTTCAAGAATACTTTGTGGAATTTTATTATAGCATCTCAAACAGTACCCCATGAAAGATGAGTCTACTTTAGCGAGTCTAAAGCCTGGCTGAACTAGTTGGTCCCTGTTTCTAGTACTGTAATTGTGTCTGTCGCCTCTTTTACCGAAAAGATGCAGATTTTTTCTAACGTACATTATGTTTTCGTAGATGTATTGGCAATGAACCGTCATGATGCCAATATCCTTAAAAAGTTCCCTTAGAGAATCGCGCCTACGAAGATTGTATATGGCTCTGATGGCTCTTTTCTGCAGAATAAATATAGACTCAATATCAGCAGCCCGTCCCCATAGCAAAATACCGTAAGACATTATACTATGGAAGTAACTAAAATAGACCAGTCTAGCGGTATCTACATCAGTGAATTGACGGATTTTTCTAATGGCATATGCTGCTGAACTTAAGCGCCCCGCAAGAGATGTTAAATGAGAACCCCATTGTAGCCTTGAATCAAGCGTAAGCCCCAGGAAAACAGTTTTATCTACGAATTCGAGTTTCTCTTTATTCAATATTATCTCACAATCACTACTTTTAACATTCGGTAATGAAAATCTTATGCATTTAGTTTTTTTTTTCATTCAATACCAAATTGTTTGCTGTGAACCAATTTTGGACCTGAAGTAGGGCATCATTCACGTCATCTAGATTTTGGGCCCGTCTATTTATCTTAAAAATTAGAGAAGTGTCATCAGCAAACAACACCATATTTTGAGGTTGGTGTTTCAACAAATAGGGTAGATCATTTATATATACTAAAAAAAGGAAAGGACCCAATATTGAGCCTTGCGGAACCCCCATTTTTACATTCAAACCCTGCGAATTAACACCATTTATTTGAACATGTTGTTTTCTATCGCTCAAATAAGATTTTAGCAGGCTAAGTGCAAGTTTACCCAGTCCGTAATGCTCCAGTTTCAAAAGTAATGTGTCATGATTTACGCAATCAAAAGCTTTCGAGAGATCACAGAAAATTCCTATTGCGTCTTGGGACTCTTCCCACGCAGCAAATATGTGCTTTAATAGGGTTACACCGGCGTCAGTTGTACAACGTCCCTTGGTGAAACCATACTGTTGATCATGTAAGATTCTGTTGGTGTTAAAATGATAAAGCATTTGATTAAGCATTACTTTTTCAAAAACCTTGCTAAAAACTGGTAACACGGATACAGGTCTATAATTATTGGAATCTTTACTGTCCCCGGATTTGAAAAGAGGTATGACTTTACTGTATTTCATTAAATCCGGGAAAACTCCTTGGTCTACACATAAATTAAAAATTAAAGCTAAATACGGGGCTATGGTCTCAAGTATAGATGTACAAACTTTGATAGACATTCCCCATAAATCTTCGGTCAGTTTGATTTTAATTTGCCGGAAAGCTTTAATAACTGTCATAGGGTTAATGTGTTTAAATTTAAATTCAGCCAGGCAGCCAGACACATTCGCCTTTAATAAGCCAATTGAGGCTTCAGGTGAGGAATTAAGAGCCTCCGTAGTTTTTATTGGTATTTCGGTAAAAAAATTAACAAATTCTTGAGCTACTTCCTGATCAGAGCTTTTAGGACCACATGCTGTATCTAATGTAAAGCTATTATTACGTATTTTCTTTCTGTTAGTCTCGTTATTTATGACTTTCCAAACGGTCTTTATTTTATTTTCTGCTGTTTTGATCTTGTTGCTTATGTGCAGGGCTTTAGCAACCTTGCAAGTATTTCTAAAAATCTTTGAATACGTAGCAACATACTTGCTAAAAGTTTCAGTGTTTATAAAAGGCTTAAGGCTATAAAGCTCAAATAGCCTTTCCCTACTTTTTCTGATACCTCTAGTTGCCCAATCACTAAATATAAATTTAGGGCAAATACTCTTTGTCTTCTTTTCAAAAGTTTTGTTGAATTCCGTGTGAACTAATGAAAAGAAACGATCATACAATTGATTTATATTAATATCCTCTTGGCTCATTACACTTAACTTGTTCTGTAGGGAAATATTATACCTATTTAATTTGCAAGAAGTTATAGGTCTAAATTTAATCTGAACTTTTTGTATTGGAGTTTTACAACTAAAAGTTACAGTTTGTCCGCTATGGTCAGACGGCAAACAATTTATTATGGCTTTATCTAAGTAATCACAATCGCAGAAAACATTATCTATACAAGTAGCAGAAGAAGTTGTGATTCTAGTGGGTTCAATAAAAACGTTAGTCAAGTCAAATGACTTAAAAAGATTTAATAACCGACTGCTATTTGAATTTTCTTCTAAAATATTGATATTAAAATCACCACAAATTATTGTAGCTTTATTACTGGCTGCAAGTTTTGCCAGGACATCTTCCATTATTGATTCAAATATGGAAAAGTTTTGATAGTTTGGGGGTCTGTACACACACACAATAACATGCTTATCTAGCTCAACACAGGACAGTTCGACGCAATGTTCAACCGAGAGACCTACTATGTCATTACGTTGCTTATATTTAAAACTATTTTTTATTAATATTAGGGAACCTCCACGAAGCATAGTTTTACGATTAAAGCAGCTACCCACCATATAGTTCTCATAATTAATAAGCATTTGGTAATCCTTTAGCCAATGTTCAGTAAAACAAATAATGTCAAACTTACTACTTTCTAAAAACAATTCAATTTCTAATAATTTGGAAGAAATGCCTTGGATATTTTGGTGGAATAATTTTAAGGTGTTCTGCTGAGGCCCTTTTTTACTAACTAATTGAGTGCAAGAAGGTACCTTGCTGTTGGTAGGATTAACAAAAATATTGTTAATGGTACCTTCTGTTGTCTCACTTTCTAGTTTAAATTTATATTTGAAGTGAGGCCGGAGACTCCTGTGCCATCCTCAGACGATAAGACCCTATCACTAATAAACCCTAATTGAGAATTTTCCACGGTGACAGATGGATCCTCCTCAGTACAATGTTTGTAAATATTTATAGCACTAGTGCTATATTCATTTGTGCCAGTCACCTGTACATTAGTAGAATTACTAATCGTCGCAGTGTTAATAATATAACTAAACTTAGACATACTATTTATGTCTGTGTGAATACTATAAGCTAATAGCCGAGCTATTTTGTGTCTACATACAATAGGTAGATACACCTTACCCCGTGTCGACTTAAGATTACCAACTATAGTGTTGATATCCAGATACATAAGCCTGTCACTATAGTGACCTACTAAAAAATGTACATGTTTATTCAACATATGTATATAATCGTTTTTCCTACTACTTAAATTTTCAAAATATGGAAAAGCACACAGTATGATTTTATTACATCTTAACTTTAGCAACTCAGAAACACAGTCGGTGATATCTTCCTTTTTTACATTAGAACTATTACCAACACATAGAGTAATGGTAGTGTTAAGATAACAATCATTTTTTATTACTGATGCCATTACTTGTTTGTAGCTTGACCCTGGCATGCAATAATTTTGGGTACAGTAACTCAGGTTATTACTGATCAATTTACCTAGCCCTCTACCCATACTATCAGAAAACATAACTGAATGATGACAATCATTACAATCAGGTGAAACAAAATGACTAATTTCAGGCTGTACTACTTGTGAATCATGGTTTTGATGGATGATAAAGTTCTGAGCACTCACAGCTTGAGACGGGTCCTCCGTTGCCTCAGGCTGGAGGGCATCAAGACTGGGTTCACTCCGACAAGTACAATGAGTGTTGCTGAGAGTCAGCAAGTCCACTTTGTCAACCAACTCATTTGTGACAAGAATATGCTCCTTAATTTGTTTTTTAGAGCTTTCATATTTATTATATAAAGTCACCGTCACCGTATCAACTCGAGCCGTTCAGTATTATTTGTATGAAACTCCCTACTGCAACGCACACTAATCGGAATCGTAACGTAATCGCCTCGCCTCGGGACAAGCTCACGAACCGCGGTGCGGTGCGTGGTAGACTTACAGTACCCGCGCTTACGGTTCTCCGTACCCTAGCTTACGGCTCTTCATACCCTAGCTTACGGCTCTCCGTGCCCTAGCTTACGTTAACGTTTGGATTCAAAGTGATTAAACTAGTGCCGCCCAGCTGTCAACCAGCGGTCGGCGAGCTGTTAGCGCGGCGACGCCTAGCTGTAGCCGAGTCGACGTGCCGGAGCTTCTGATACGCTTACGTTACGTGGTTGCGTAACGTGGACGCCTGTTTGACGCCAAGGGGAAAGGCGAGGCGGAGACGACCCGTTTCCGATCCGATACGTGTGCTACGACCCTTAGAAGGCTTTGTTTTGTTCTTTGTTATAAAAAAAAAATATTTTACGTGGCATCGCTTCTCGCGTAGTGACGTCATCAAGTAAGACTCAACCGATTTCCTAAACATTATGAGTAAAAATTTAATTAATCTTTGACATGCATCTCAAAACGAGTTGTTACTTTTATTGGATTTCACTATCACCGCTTGACAGCGCACAAAATAATTATAACATGACACATTAATAAACCAGAACATATTGCCCCAATTAAGAGCGTGTTAAACAAACGAAATCACACGCTGTTTATACTAAATTAGTATCATTAAAACAAATCACCAGAATCGTATAACAGATGCCACAGACTCGGGCCCCTATCTCTCGGGACGATGGAATTATCAAATAAAATGTTTACACGTGTTACGATTAATTAAGTCCCTTATCACCGCTCGTGAACGCAGCCCTTTCGTCCGCCATTATTTAATTAATTCCCGCGCTGTCAACGTGACAGCCGTGACGTCAAATGTCAAATGGAGGCCGTATCGGGCGAGTCAAGTGACAAAACCTAAAAATGGAGTTTTGAATGCTAGTTCTGTAACATTAAAGCTCATTTTCCATTTTCTAAAAACTGTCGCTTGATTCGTTGTTTCTTAACGCCGAAAATCTGACTTTTCATTTATTTCTTTTTTCGCGGCAAAACCAAGACAAGACGTCTCTAATTCAATAAAACGTAAAATGTGTATTTTTAATTAAATTATATTGTTTTTGGACAATATAATGGCTAGTTTATTAGTTGTATGACCAACTTATTATAAATATGAATAATTAATATTTTATGGGCTAATTTGAATAATGTTTATGTGGATCATAAATCTCTATTAAAATAAAAGAACTTGTCATCGGAAAAGGCACGTGTTTTAATTTTAGTGTTACTAACCTGTAGAAAATGTTAATACCTAATTAGGAACCCGATTCTATGATATTTACACATAATTTTAACAGATACAACATCACGACTTATGCTCGAAGGGCCTAACAGAGGTATAGTACCTAGCTTTATTACACCCATATTTCGGCAACTATGTTTAAGTCCTATGTAATACATATTAGGCGAGCCTATGAGCCCTAGGCTGCAACCAGGAAACATTCAGACTCCTGATGAGAAAAGTCCTGGTGGAAAAATCCGAGAGGTGTCACTTTGCCTTTGCTTTCCAGACCATCGAGACTGTTTTAAAAACACCTAACTATAAGACTGACTAAGTGGTGTATTGTTTTTACTGTAAATGAAATTATTTGAAAACAGTACCTACATAGCTAATATTGCCGCATACCAAAACATATCTGTAAGTTAACTTTAGTTGTAGCTTCAGGATTTAGGGTAGGGCAACCGGTGCACTTGCCCCGGGCCACCACCAGGAAGAGGCCTATATAACTTGTTTTTGTTTTTAATACATAAGAAAAAAATACATTCTATGGTTCCATGACCAGGTTCATGGTCCGAGACACCAAACCAGAGGTTATAGGTCTATGTTACACCTGACACATATTTTTTTCGTCACTTCCAAAAAAAAAAAAACCGACCGGGTCTAGGTACTTCTTGATTGCCCCAGGGCCTCCCTACCTTTAAATCTGGCCCTGTAGCTGGAAAAACACCGATCGCTCAGAAACCTAGCCACCAGGCCTTCTAATCAATAACAATAAACTAATAAACGATAAAATAACAGCGAGTCAAAGCATTACGGCCACACCCTTAACAATAATTTTACGCTTTATAATACTTAATTTAGTCAAATCTATGTTAATAGTACATTTTAGCATAACACCTGTTTAATTTCTATATGAATTTTTGCATTTTATATTCTAATTATGTCTATGATTCATTAATTTGTGATATTAATTTGGCATTCATGTTAAAATAAAAGATAAAAATTTTTGCTTCTATGTTGGTGTAGATCGACGGGGGGCCAACATTCAAAAGAAAGGAATCTGTCTGCCCTAGCTCGTGCTCTTTCCTTGCCATATAAAAAAACGTAGCTTCTTAATTGGTGCGATTTCTTCACTAGGATTTTAGCGGTGTTTATAGTGCTAAACATCAATTAAGTATAGTTTTAATTGATACTTACCAAGTCTTAAAAACACTTTTAAGTAAGTGCGGGAACAATTATGCATATTTTTAATTATCGCTCGGTTCTTATTTTATACCTTATCTAAGGATAGGAAATTGGCTGTGTAATTTTCTTACGATTTAATATAATATTTTGTGTCATTTATTTTTTAGAAGAAAGTTAGGAGTCATTTGTATTAAATTATGAAATGGATACTTAACTTTTTAACTATTCTACAAAGCCCAAACATGTTCGGTTACATCAAAGTCTGTATCAATCTGATTTATTTCTAAACCATAAATAAACGCAAACTTATGGAACACCAAACGTAAATAATGCAATTAACAAATCAAGAGGCTGAACACCGGTGCCTTTGTCTAGAAAAAATGGCCCTTGTATTAGTTCGCGCCTTTTTCAAGTGTCACTTTGCTTCACTTCGGCCATTGGAACAACACTATCATATATCAAACGCCAGAATTCTACAGTTAATGCTGGCATTGTCACTATATTTTTAATTGAAAGCTTTTTTTAATGTTTTCGGCTCTTTTTCAATGGATTCTTTTGACTTTTTACTCGCGGTAGTCATCGTAAAATGTCGTTAATTTCGTCTAACAAAAGACTTCAAACAGTTTAATAGGCGGCCATGCTTGACATTCCATATGGCGCGAAGTTGGTTGTCACATTTTTAGTTTTATGTTCCGGGTGAATTGGCGTTTGAAATATGCGGCCTCGGCGATTAAGATGTTCTTTTTGATTTGTTGATGGTCTCCATGCTGATTATGGGAGAGAAAGAGAAAGTAGTGTCTTGATATCTCAGTATTCGAATATATCATTTATGGAAGTAAGTTTTTTTTTTCTATTAACATTTCAGTCTATTTCCTGTTTTGTACAAATTATAGAGTTTCTGGTTTTAAGCTGTTGTCATGGTTCTGGAGCATGGTTTTGGCCTTGTCGTCCGAATGGGGTCTCCCATAGCTTCCCCGATCCTATCTCATAATCTACCCTAACTTAGATATCATTTGCAGGCGATTACTTGCGAAGTTGTTATTAGTCTCTTCGTAACTTGACTCGACTCTAGCATCTACTGCCTACATTGAATTGTTAAGTAATTTCATCATCTTCAATCAATTGCAATAGCGAAATATACCTAAGTAGGTACCTACGTCTGTTCCTAGGATTTCCTCATGCACTACCACAGAGCATCTATACATATACGTGCACTACCAATGATACAATAATCATTTCAGCATCCACCTTTATGCTCATTTCATTATCGAACTTCCAAATTCAAATTCAAATCTGAATAAAAGCCCGTTGTGTTTAAAACTTCTTCAACACAATCGCGGCACGTGTTTATTTACTGCAAGAACTAATGCCACAGTGCAGAGTATAAACTTCTTGGTCTTTAAGAGCGAAACAATAAAGTCCCAGTGCCCTTTGACAGGGACAATATACGGCACACGTCTTGAACGACCTCTTTGTTCTGTGAGAGGGTTCCGTACGCAGCGAGTTGATTGTGACAAGTTGGTGTAAATAAGAGGACTGTGGTTCACTGTGTGTAGTGTGGTATCGGGGATTGAAGAAAGAATATTTGAGTGAATGAATGTTATTTGATTTGCTGTCGATAGTAGTATTTACCACACTTGGTTATGTCTCACGAAGCCGCGTAAAAAAGATTGTGATGTCACCCGAAATGTTTAACGTGAAATAACTGAAGTTTAACGTGAAAACTATTTAATCCATGTCACTAAACTTATCGATAATATTGCAGAATACAGTATCTAAGCATGTACCCCTGTCCCAAAATTGCGCTCACTTAATAAATTAAATATGCCCGCCATACTATTCCTGCCTGCCTGCAACTCCTGAAAGCTTGATTCAACAGTGGCGACCACCAGAAAAGCGCCGAGACAATGAAGCTCTACGAAGTCCCATTGAAACAATTTAACTGTCTTGGATGGCAACGAAATCAGAAAAGAATAGCGGAGAAGTAAGAAAACCATAAAATGCACTGCCCTCCATATTAGCAGGAGACAGAACAAAACAAGGCTAATAGGTACAAAGTAAAGATTACAACTGGGATAAACCTAGGACCACTTTTACAGGGTAGCCCGCGAACGATGTTTTCATCAACATACAACTTAGCACTGCCCTGCAAATTGCGAAAAACGTCATAAAATTTGAATTCGCGGGTTACCCTGATGCTTTTACCTTATTGAATCCTAAGTTGTGAGCTGCTGTAAACTTAATAAGCATAATATGCCTCATAACAACTAATTGATGACAAAACAATTCTCCAAAGAATAAGGATCCCAAATCGGTGGCCCTTCCCGCCATTTGGCCCCCACGTGTCAACTTAGCGTTAAAATCTATTAATTGCATTTTTTGTCATCTGCCAAATTTTTTCGTTCATAAAAAAGCTAGCAGATGTCTCGAATGAGTAATTTAAGGGTTAAAAATAAACTTGTAATTTATTATGCCACTAGAAATCAGGTTTTGGAGTAGATTTAGTATTTATGTTCAGTGAGTATGATGTTTCAAATGGATGGATTGATGGTTTACGCTTTGAAAAGTGATGAAATTAATGTTTTAGCTTTTATGTTGGCAGACAATTTTTTTTAAGATTATCGGATTTCGTTGAGAAGATGATTTTAAATTGTATTTATGAATTGGAATTGGCCTTATCAATTAGATTATAGAGTGTACTTACACGATTGAAAATGGTTTATTCTGTTACAAGAAATTGGAATTGGCAACTCCAAATCTAATACGAAACCTAGATAGACAATTTTAATCTGGTTTATAATTCCGAAATGAGTAAAATGGTTCAGTTAACCAAGCTTCTAAAATAAGTCGAAATTCAAAAAGGAAAACCAGAGACAAAAAACATTTGAAGAAATAGAATGAGTTCCATTCATATTTTAACTTACGTGCACAAGAGGATATAAATAAAAAAATAACAACAAAACATCAACAGACTCGGCAGTCAAGACATACGATACTCCAGATCCTGCTTGTCGTAAGTAAAAAATATACCGTATAACGGAACGGAATCGTGTCAAAAAATTGATTTATATCGCTCAAAACATACTTCAGTTTCGCCCATTCATTATTTTAGCTTCGAAAAATGTTCGACAACGTTTAAAACGTCAAGGAATGTCATGTTAACTACTAATTAACCTAACTAATACGCTGCCTAAAACGGAATGCGGCCGTCGAATGCCAAACGCGGTTATTTTTTTTAATATTTTGTTCGCGAGGTAAAGGAATTTATGAAACGCAGTATTTCGTGTTTTTGGAATGATGATTAATATTGTGGTGTGAATGGAAAAAAAATGTTTGGAAAATGTAAATAAACAGTAGGCGCTGGTTTTATGAAATATATTGCTTCTATTATCAGAATTAATTTGCTTAAACGCTGGCCATGTTCTTTTTTTGTGAAAGCAGAAAGCCTGTCATGTCCAACATGTCGACAACTTAGAAGACAAATGATGTGATTTTTAATTAGTTTTAGAGTTTTTTTTCGTTAAACAAGTATTGACTTGGTTTCAAACTTGGAAAATTAAATAAAACATTCCGAACAGTGAAAATTCAAACACAAAAGCATTCCAAACTAATTCTGAAGAAGATACTGTAGCAGGATAAGATATGACTGAAAACTTGCTCTAAAAAAGGAATCATTAGGTGGGACCAAATCCATTACATCACTATTATATTTTCGTAAAAAAACGCTCACCAGAAATCACAGCCAAAAAACCTGCACCTCCTAAAAAAATCAGATCACGAGATCAAACAGAGAGATTGCAAAAACTGCTCTCGAAATCTATTGAAGTGCCCAAATCGTCGCGTAACATAAAACCTTATTGTGTGCCCCATCTCCTTTGATCATCGCGTGATAATATGGAATGGGGGTGTGTTCCTAGTTTTATTAAGTAGCTCTTTTCACGGCAATTGTGTACTTACAATATGGGGATTAGAGGGGTTTAAGGGCCCTTGGTATTGTGTTTTGAGGACCCATGGACGGGTGTGATACGTATTTTGGTGTAAACTTTAATTTGGAAGCAGATGAGTGGAAACGTTGAGTGTCTGTTCAGATTTGAAGGTATTTCTTTGATTAAATGGATACGGGGATGATGTTTTGGCACGGAAATTAAGAGCGCGGGTGTCCGGCGAAACATAGTCATGTTCAGACGAAAGGTCTATTAGGCTGTAGATAATGAACACTTTTGTAAATAAGGAAGAATCATGAATAAGTTGGTTCTAAAAGCTAGCAAAAGTGAAGACAAATGTCCCTATGGACTGCATTTTTCAAAAGTCAAAGCTGACGACTATATAATAAGATGGTTCAAGAGATTTTTCCAAATACAAAATGGAGTTGATTAATATAATATCACCCCTGCAACCCCGATAGGTTAAGTAGAGGCGGAGATTATTATTAACTACCCAATCTCCAATCTCAAATGACGTGTTGCATTTAGGGGGCGAATGAGAATACTAATAATGATTTGAAAATATTCATTCACATTTTTCATCAATCAGCGTTTATCAAATTAAGAACACACGCTCTGACGGCACGAACTAGTTGGTGGGCGGGGTTAAAATGCATGCTATCTCATCCGACATCATGAGCGAAAGAGATAGACGCTGTGATGAGCAGTAAGGAGCTAGTGTTCGTACACATACGCATTCCTGACGCTGAGTGACGCATACACGCGCAACTTCATTGAATAGTGGATGACCGCGGGCGGCGTGTGATTGTGTGCCATCGGTGGTGCGTAGGCGATTCATGTTTGAAAGACGACATGAACTCAAACAAATAGATGTTAGAACTTAGGATTATCACTGTATGAAATGTAATAATATGTACCCAATTTACCTGGTTGTTATTATGAATGGTCAAGCTCCTACATAATACTTACCTGCGACTTTTCCCACGTGACAATAAGTTCTCTTGCTACAGTGTGAACATTATATATGTTGAATAATGTAGGTAGTTATTGTTATTATCAACAAATAATTTCATTGATTAGATTTTTTCTTTGATGTGACTGTGAGGCTTGTTGTTGGTTCATCAAATAAAAAAATCTGTTATTTTGTAAAGTGTTTATTGGCTGTTTATTTACAATAGCGGTCAATAGTACAATAAGCGTTTACAATAATCTCTTAGTATACATTTATCAACAATAGGCATTGTGTAACCACAGAGACTATACGAAAGACTCGCCACAATATTTGCTTCACGTAGGTTCTTGGCGACATTTATTTATTTAAACTTTTGCCTTGGACATTTTCTACATTTGCAGTACGTATTGATATATCCGCAGAGCACCTAAAAAAAGAAAGGTAGGTATATGTACGATAGCAAACTCCGACTACTTACAAAATAACTTGCTAATAGAGATTATAAACTCGATGTAAAAGTTGTAGGTCTATATCTAAAACTTGAGAGATTATAAATTGTGATGGGTAAAAAGATATATTTTTTATTATAATACTAGCTGGCCCACGCAACTTCGCCTGCGTCCCATAAAAGAGATATTGATTTAGTTTTTAGTTTTAGTGGTTCATATGTTACACTTACCCTTTCACAACGTTTTTGTTTTGAACTGGTGTAAGCAAAAGACAGACATGAGATTTCAACAATCCCAGTACATTTGCTATCATTTATTGAGGAGTTTCGTTGCCTATCTCTGAAGTTCTTCATCACATCTGTACCAAATTGAAACGAGATCACTCCGAGAAAGTACTCTTCCTAAAACTACCCAAATCGTTTCTTGTGTGCCTATAAAATTTGAAGAGTTCCCTCTATTTTCTCCCCCCTCCAAGATCCCATCATCAGTATCCTGACTTGATGATTATGGAACCACGTAGGAAAGATATATCCTTTCAAACATTAAAAAAAAAATCGGTCCAGCCATCTTTGAGTAATCGGAGAACATGGAATTGAGAACTTCCTCCTTTGAAGTCGGTTAATAACGATTATGGTAGGTTACTCAAATATCCTGGTAGCTTATAAAAGATTTGGTCGAGTATCGTAAATTTGCTGCTAAGAATTGAACAGTTCCGTTACTTTGTCATGTATGCCATAATCAGAACCAAACCAACACTCATCAAACTACCCTTCAAGAGTGTTTGGTTAGGTCACCCTTTCCAATAAAATAAAATAAAACAGTACATGTTACGGTAATAGGCTTATCCCTAATAAATGGAATACACACCTAACTGTCGCAATCTTGGAGTATTGTCCCCCCTCAGAGCATACAGGCGTGATGTTCTGTCATGATGTTGGAGAAACAATAAACATCCATCAATTGCAGTAATCACTGCAGATTTGCCTATCTCCACCACACGGAAAGCATCAGCATTCAAATAAAAAAAAACCGGCCAAGAGCGTGTCGGGCCACACTCAGTGTAGGGTTCCGTAGTTTCCCGTCCGTCACAATAAGTGTTCCCACTTATGAGTTTAGAAATTCTTTTGTACAACTTTTTGTCTTTTTTGTTCAAAAACTGTTGTTTCCATCCAAGTTCCTTATAAAGTTCTACTTTTCCGATTTTTTTCATATTTTCTAAACTTATGGTTCAAAAGTTAGAGGGGACACATTGTTTTTTACTTTTGGAGCGATTATTTCCGAAATTATTGACATTATTAAAAAAAATGATTTTGGTGAACCCATTCATTTTTTACCTTTCCAACAATATATTACACATTAGGGTTGAAATTAAAAAAAAATCACTTCCCACTTTAAATATAGGGGGGCTACCCTAATAAAACATTTTTTTTCCAATTAATATTTTACCTTTTTGCCGGCGTGATTGATTCACATATGTTACAAAATTTCAGCTTTCTAGTGCTAACGGTCACAGAGATGAAGGGAGGACGGACGGACAGACAGACATGGCGAAACTATAAGGGTTCCGAGTTGACTACGGAACCCTAAAAAAGAATCATCAAAATCGGTTCACGCAGTCGATGTTTGTGTGATTTGTGTTTGTTACCTGAACCTCCTCTCTCCTCCACCTCTGAGGTAACAAACACAAAAGGAATAAATACTCCCCGTGTTTGCAACAATTTTCATTTATGCTCCGCTCCTTTTGGTTGTAGCGTGATGTTATATAGCTTATAACCTTCCTCGATAAATGGACTATACAACACAAAAAGATTTTTTCAATTTCAAACAGTTCCTGAGATTTGCGCGTTCAAACAAACAAACAAACAAACTCTTCAGCTTTATAATATTACTAGCTTATGCCCGCAACTTCGTTCGCGTGATGTTTTGATATCGCAACGCATCGCCTCCGCAACGGAAGCTTTTTTCCCGCTTGCAACATTTCATTTTGCTGCTCCGCTCCTATTTGTCATAGCGTGATGTTATATAGCCTATAGCCTTCCTCAATAAATGGACTATCTAACGCAAAAATAATTTTTCAATTCGAGACGGTTGTTCCTGAGATTAGCGCTTTCAACCAAACAAACAAACTCTTCTGCTTTATGATATTAGTATTGATCGTCACGAGTAAACGTCACGTCTGAAATAAAAAATTGGTATTGACCAGATCTGTGGTAGTTAGTGTTATCATTTTTCTTGCTAAAAGGTTTACCATCGAGGTCGTCTATTGTAAATAAATGAATAAATATCGCTGGACATTACACACAGTGCCATCTAGTGCCACGCTAAGCAACAAGGCTTGTGTTGTGGACACCAGATAGTTGATATACTACATAGATACTTTTTGTTTGTAAATACTTTAAGAACGTAAGGCAGTCTCACTACCGCTACGCCATTCGTGTCTTCGTATAATTAGGTATACACGAAAAAGAACTTCAGAAAAAGTCATTGTTGCAGGAATATTTTCTTTATTTGCATTTAAAAATCTCCCTTTTACTCTGCACCTCTTTTTGCGAGCGACACTTGGCCGTAGGCTGGTCTTTCTGCCCATACGTTTATCCTTATTTGCCTCTGTAACACAAACGATTAGTCTTTAGGGTTGTTTCTATCTATGTAGTTCATATTATTCTGTAAGAAATCAAATCTATCTAAAATATACTATAATGCCATATATAGCAAAACTACTAACTACTATTTAATTTAGTAGTAATACTTACCTAAATGCCTCTAGGTAAGTATTACAAAATACTACTTCATGTCACAAAGAAACCAGTAACTTCGGCCGGACCGAGCTTGTGAAAGTCGGGAGCGAGTCTATCGCAAATATTACCACATTTTTTTTCGTTCATAATAGAAAATGCCGATTTAGAAATGATCAATTACTAAAATGGCCGCTTTAGTAGAATCGTAAATGAATCACGTAAAAAAAAAATATTCTTAAAATGGTCTTTGTAACCATGACCATAAAGTCCATTTTAAGAATTTTTAATTTTCGTGATTCATTTTATTGAACAAAATTTAAAATTCTTAAAATGGACTTTATTGCAATGGCTACAAAGACCATTCTAAGAATTTAATTTTTTAACGTGATTCATTTACGATTCTGCTAAAGCGGCCATTTTAGACCCTTTTTAGAACCGCCCCCATTTTAGACCCCACTGCCTATTGCGTTCTATAAAACAAAGTCTCCGTCGCATCTGTCTTTCTGTCTGTCTGTCTGTCCGTGACTAACTCAAAAACTGCGGCACGGATTTTCATGCGGTTTTCAACAATAGTCACAGTGATTCACGAGGAAGGTGTTTACACACACATGCTAACCCTTGTTAGATTTAACAAAATTATGTTATAAAGACTCATAAAAAGCGTGAAAAAAGTCCATCATCATCATCAGCCTATAATGTTCCCACTGCTGGGACACGACCTCCTCTCAATGAGGAGCAAACAGTGCGGATTGATAGATGTCACATGTCTTCGAATTTTTTATTCTTGGACATGCCGGTTTCCTCACGATGCTTTCCTTCACCGTTTTGAGAGCTTTGGTGATGAAATAAATTACATAAAGTAATGCGCCTGTCTGGGTTTGAACCCACGACTTACTGTTCGTAAGTCAGGGCCGCCACCACTGGGCCACCGCTGCTCCGAAAAAAGTCCGTAATAACATAATAACTATGTTTATCTCCTGTGGTAACTCCAAGTAACCATAATTAATTTCAAAATTTAAAAATGTGACCTAATTTGCCAAGCCGTTTTCCCCTATTCAGTTTTAATCATTATCCAAATAAGTATGTTCATTATCTTGATAATTCAATTTAGATTAAAATTGTCTTTTACAGCATATCATTTGGATGCAGAAGTTATCACAGAATTTAAATTATTCGAGACTGAAAATATCATTCTCAGCGAAACAGTTGGTCACTATAATATGTATAATTTTCATAATGTTATTGCGTAAAAAGTAAGAAGTAAGTTATACTACCTGCTTTAAATTTTATCAAAACATGCTTTAACAAACTTTTGTCCTACACAAAAGTGTTAACGCACATTTTATTATACCTAAACAAACCCAGCAGCCGGTACTTTATAATTCTAAAATGCGCGTGAAACGTCATGAATTTTACAAAGTAAAATAAAACATTCCACTTACCCAATCAATTCTTGAATTGCTGAAGATCACTTCACTGACGCAACAAGTCCAAATTCAAACGCCGCCCGTAAATCAATATCAAATCGAAAATAAAAATTAGGGACAAATTCTAAATTCAACACGAACTATCAATAAAGAAATATCGGAATCCATAGTTCAAGCCATACTCGTACAGACCTACAATAGCAAACAATACCAGTTTCATGCACAGCACGCGCAGGTGTCGAAAACTCGAAACCAAGAATGTGTGCACCCACACACTACGCACACACACGCGCTGCGTGCCTCCCGTCTTCCCCACTGACCGGGGAGGCAACTTGCAGCGAAATGCAATGAGATTTACAACTAAAACGGGCGCGCGAAATTTTCTATGCAGACCTTTGGTAGTCTAGATATTATGAAAAATCTATGGAATGTATCAGTTCAAACTAAAGTTATTTGAAATTTTGAATAACTAATCTATGACTGTATGGTTTTGCTTTTTTAATTTTTATACTATATACGTTACTTATTTAAGCTCAAAGATGAGCTAAAATTAGTGTTAAAATGTGAAAGTTTCGACGCTCATAACTTCCAAACCAATACTTTTTTTCTAATTCTGCTTCCATACAAGCATAGATAATAACAAGACCAGTTGATACAGCTTTTAATTTTGAACCTACACCGTCAAACAGAGGAGTAATCACTAGACTACGTTTGTATGGAAGAATGACCGGCGTGTTTGTCCTTAAGTAACTCCACTCAAAACTGAGTAGGTAGTAGGGGAAAGGATTTTTTTTGGGCAAAAAATCACTGACTCAATGTAACTCACTCAAAACATTGTGCTAATGGATGCGTTGAATAGTACGGGGGCCAAGGAAGTATTTAAAGTAAGTTATAAAATTTTAAAAATGTAAATATTTAGAAAAACTTGTGAACTTGTGTGTGTGTGACATTGGAACTTTCCAGCCTCCAATATATGTAGCTCACAACTTAGGATCCATTCCTAGGCATGTATCCAGGGGGGGGGAATAGTTGGGATTTATCTCCCCCCGAAATCTGACTAAAAACGAAGTACGTAAATTATAGTACAGTGATTGCAGCGATTTTTTACACAGTTACACAAGAAAATACATAGCATCCGAGCCAGGAAGCAAAAAATTTCGAGCGCGCTTCGCTCGCTCGTACTTACTCCTATTTTCCTTTCTGAGTGTAATAAGCGGGAAAATTAACTTAATTTATCAGAAAATATACGCGCGTGCTCAGACATATTACCTACTTATGCCCTTTGCCTTTACGTTCAAAAATTGTGCCGGCGCCCATGCACTGTTTTTATGTTGTTTCAATGTTTATCCCCCCCCCCGAAACCAAAAGTCTGGATACGTGCTTGGATCCATTAATGTTATCCGTGGTGCTAGGCAACTGGGCCTATCCCAGTTGTAAACGTCCCTTTGTGCCTATTGGCCTTGTTTCGTTCTGTCTCCTGCTGATATGGAGGGAAGTGGAAACTACGGATTTTTCCTACTCCGCCGCTATACTTTCTGATTAATTTCGTTGCGGGATCCAAGACAGTTAAATTCATTGTCTCGGCGCTTTTCTGGTGGTCGCCACTGTTGATTCTGGCTTTCAGGAGTTACAGTGGTTTGGGAATAGTGTGGCGGGCTTGTCCCAAAAAAAAAGACCTACAATATCTCCGTAACTAGACTGTTCCCAGATATTTTCCCCCAAACAAAAGAAATATCGCAATGGCCGGGGAGAACAAGTGCCTATCAGTTGGGTATTTTTACACCAGTGATATTATAATAAGTATCATAAATTAAGATTACTTACCGATCTGATACATCGGTGCCTGTGTCAGGTCTCGGCCTTTTTGCCTGTAACAATACAGAATTGAATGAGGATATAGAATAGGTATGATGACAGAATAAAAAAAATGAAAATCTATTTAGTCCGTCAGTTAGAGTATTGGAAAATAACGGACACACATTTTTTGTTTTTGTAAATTAATGAAATATGACTAAGACAAGACGCATCAAAACTCGGGAGTCAGACGTCAGAACGCACTAAAAATATACCAAGGCGTGACGTATTAAGAATTTTAAAAGCGTCGTATCTTCGTCAATTTTAGTTTACATAACAAAAGAAAAAATACGGGTCAAATGCTTTTTTATAATCTAACTGACGGACTAATTAGATTTTTTTTTGTCGTCTGCCCTTTTGTGGAGAACCCAGAGTAAGCGAAGGTGACATGCGGGGTGCAAGAGGCAATACTGTGGGAGATCTAGGTAGGTACTACAAGAGGTAGTATCGTAAAGCCAAGTCAGAGGCATAAAATCTCTGACACCAGGTCAGGCACTAACCACACGAAGAATACAGAAGAAATGTGTCCTCAACAGAAGGGCTTTTCAAAGATACTGAAATGTTGAAAGTAAATTTGAATCTTGAATGAAAAGAAGAAATGCCTGAGGTTCTAAGACGAAACAAGCGCACCCAGATGGTCTTTGGGTAAGTACAGGATAAGACTTTGGCAAATTTAGGTTGAGGAGAAGCATTCAAATACCTACACACACAAATTTTTATGATTATTATTTAAATACCCATCCATTCAATGATTTTTAGAGATTCTGTATCAGATTTTCTATTTAATTACTTGAATTTCAATAAATTCTTTTAACTTATCTCGGCTCAGATCACAAGTTTTGTATTAATTAAGATAAGCATCTACCCTAGATACTGTGTTTTTCGATTTTATTTTGCATAATAATTCATGAATTTAGTTTTTTTTTGGCAGTCGGTGATAATGTGCAGAAGTATCTGTCCAAGTCCAGCCTGTCCAGCAAGTCCTCAAGCTGTCGGCATTGGTTTGACTGTATCGTTTATGGTAACCCGCAAAATTAAGAAAAAAAAACTTGAGTTACTTTAATAGAATATTATCGGCCATTACGATTGTATTTAGCGACATTTTTCACAAACATCTTGCGCCCTTCTCGGAACTATTACATTGTGATTTGTGTATACGGAATGAAGAATGGCGACTATTGTTGAATGTTTGCCACGGGGACGTTGAACTAATTTAGACGGCCATATTTTGGTGCTTAAAAACGTATTAAAACCTATATTTTATTAGACCTCATTATTTTTTAAAGATACTTAAACCACACTGAGTACAACGAAATGTTACCATTGGCTGCTGACTAAAATTTATTTAAAAACATGTCAAACTGACAGATGTCACTTAAAATGGCGGGAATCTCTGCAATTAGGACCGGTAGATTAATTATTGTGAAACAGTTACTAAAATTGTTTGTAGTTCATTGATTTAATTAAATGATACCTATCTTCGACCCAGTTTTTTTTTATAAAATTCTTTTCAAAATTTAAAAATTAAAAGCCGTTTATGATCTCAAACTACCTACTGTCAGATCGCAATCAGCGAAGGAGGTTACTATATGTTTTGATTACAATCAATAAGGAAGAACATCGATTTAGATGCAAGATAAGGATCTAGTAATCAATAGCCTTGTATAATGAGATTCGAACAACAAATTAGGCATAATATTATAAAAGTATTTCTTCTTGAATATTCGGCCTAGACTGGGTCATCAGATCATTAGGAAGCTATTGATTTATTTGTATGACGCACTACGGAATAATAACGAACATAATATTATTCCAGTTTCTAATTTTGCTTGTTAAAAAGCCTCATTCTTGTCCTATTACTTATAGGTACGACCAGCAGTGCAAGTACGTAGGATTCGATAGGACTCGATTAGATAAATTTGACAGTTATTCTCGATAAAATGAGTTTGACTCCATAAAACTCATTTTATCGAGAATAACTGTCAAATTTACCTAATCGAGTACTATCGAATCCTACGTACTTGAACAGGTGTAACGTTAAATGCGCAAAAACCACACATTCTGAGAGAAAAAAAAAAACATTAAAAAATTGAAAGGTTTTATGCGCTATTTTAGTTTTACTGGCAATTAGATTTACTGGCAAGAACTATTATTATCCCGCGTATAAGAAAATTTGAATTGGAAATTTAATAAATAGACAGGGCAACATTTTTAATGAAGATTTTTTTGAAAAATGTGACCTATATTAAAAAGTGGTTCAATTAATAAAGATAAAACTATTTTCAGGTTTTGCGCATTTAACGTTACACGTTGTATTGGATAACTGTACGAAATAATTTCGTCGTTCAGAAAAGAAAAGATGCATTGCGAGACCTTTTCCACTAGTCAACAGTAGACTCTGGTCTCTTACAGTAAGTCAAAAATTCCTCGTTTCTTTAAAATATTATCAGAGTAATGCGCGTAGGACACAAGCCTTCTCTTTGTAAATGGAATGGGTCTGCATCCTCCACGAACCCGGAGCGACTTAAAAAATACAGGCAAAAGCAGGGTGCTGGCAAATCTTTTTCGGCTATCAAGTCAAGTTAACCTACTTTAAAAAAAAAAAGGGTTAAAAAAAGCATGCGGTGCAGTCTTTGGGGACTGCAGATAGAAGTGAAAACTAAATCATCCAAAATAAACTTCATCTTAATTGTATTTGGTTGATAATTATTAACCATAGAGTAGGTATATAACCAGTTCTATGAAAGCGTTCGGTGACGATAGCGCGACTTCCATGATTTATGTTTAGCCAAAAAGTGTTCAATACGCTTAAGGAAGTATTCACTTCAAAAACTCCTAAAACGAAACTCATGTCTCAAATTCGTCTCTTTGCCTAAACCTACCCTAATACATGTTCTATTGGCATCCAAATAATACAAATTAATTAATTTGTTTTATGGCCAGTGCAGTCAATAAATCTATACATATAATAAAATCGTTGAGACCAAAAAATCTGTACATTGAAGATTTAAAAAAAAAAATCGACTAGGGTGACTTAAAATAAGTAACTGAACATATAAAAACCATTTTTAAAATTTTTGTGTGTTTGTTTGTTTGTTTGTTTGTTTGAACGCGCATCACGTAAAAACTGCTGGACGGATTTTGATGAAAACTTCACGAATCTATTTATATAAACTCAGAATAACATTTAGGCTATAGAAATTATGGAAAATTTTGGAAAAAAGGGGTGAAAAGGGAGGGTAAAGTTTGTATGAAAAAAAAATTTTAGATTGTTCTAGAATCATGAAACTCAGAATAAATACTTATTATTAAAAATAAAGAAATACCGGTTTCAGCATTTTTTACAAAACTTATCCAGAGACGTAAAAAAGAGGGTTTTGTGTTTAAAATTAATTAACTTCATACACCTATAGAATAAAATCCTATGAAGTGTAAACCTTTAAAAGTTGCTACATATACTTCAAATCTAATACAGATAAATATAATTTCTCAGTTTCCTTGAAATTTGATTTTTGAGGTGAATATTGAATACGCACAAAATAGCAATTTAATGACTGACAATTTGGCTTTAGTGACTCATGGATCAACGCACAGCCTAAACCGCTGGTCGTAGAGACCTGAAACTAGCAGGGTGTGTTCTTTATATGATGTAGGCATCCGGTATAGAAGAATTTTCCAACATTGAACCCCTAAGGGGGTAAAAAAGGGGGACAAAGTTTGTAAGAGACAACGTGATTCCTTGGTCCAATCTACTTGAAAATTTGCATAAACCTTTTTAACAGAATTGATGGAAGACGTGTTTCGTATTTTATTGAATTGAACCCCTAACGGGGTTAAAAAAGGGTAAACAATTATTTTGGCCATGGCGCTGATTTGCTTCGTTTGATTTAAACTACATTTTATTTCGACACATGTTTGAAAACTCAGTCCGATTTTATTCAAAAAGTTTGAACTCACATGAAACCTTGGTGCTAATACTCTAAAATTGGAATGTCTATAATGTTCCCACTGCTGGGACACGGCCTCCTCTCAATGAGAGGGAATGGACTATAATCTACCACGCGGGCCCAGTGCAGATTGGTACGCTCATGGGACGTAGAGTTAGAAATTTGAAATAGAAGATTAAAACATTTTGGTACCAAAATTGTCACCAAAGGTATGTCAATGAAGATGGAAGGCAGTTGGCCTTGCAACAGATGCCGCAAGAGTTTACAACAGCTTTATCGTGTTTAGGGCGCTTTCAATTTAGATGTTTCGTGTCGCGCCGCTGCGGTGCCAAAGCAGTGCGTTTGTTGTAAGACTCGAAACGTGTAAATTGAAAGCATTAGGATCATTTCATGCAACTTCATGAGAACCTTTAACCTAACTAGAGTGCGACTTTCATCGATAATCTGACGATGGAGATGAAAGATAGTAGCGAGAAGTCCTCAAAAGTTTACAGCAGCTATATCGTGTTTCGGCTCATGTAATAATGCACTCCGATGAGAACTTTAGACCTGGCAGGAGTATGACAGCTGCAGCTATATCGTGTCCCGGCCTATTGCGTGCACCTTGATGAGAACTTTCGACCTAGCTGGAGTATGACTTTCATCAAGTGTCTAAGGAAGCAAATGTAAATGATAATAATATAAATTTTATTTCAGATCAAATACAATCTATTTATGTATTAACCTATTGATAGTAAAAAAAGTAAAAATAAGAAACACACTTTATACAAAATAGATACGAGTTACACCTATGTGTGCAGCCGTCTCCAGTGAGCCAGCATGGGCAAGCTTTCGAGGGAAGCCCTTATTTGGAAAATCATAAGAGAATATATGAGCGATTAATGCAAAGATTTCCGAGAAATTAAATTGTTACCTACTTGAATCTACACTAATATAATAAAGCTGAAGAGTTTGTTTGTTTGGTTGAACGCGCTAATTTCAGGAAATGGTGGTTCGAATTAAAAACATATTTTAGTGTTGGACAGCCCGTTTATCAAGGAAGGCATCAACATCAATGAAAAATTTCCCAAAAACAAAGATTCATTCCTTTTTCTTTGCTTCCGTTGCAAGCACTGCATAACGCGGTTAAAGTTACACAGCAATCACGTACGAAGGAATTGTTCCTCTTAAGCATTTAAAAAAAAAGTCCGCGATAGCATATGTCTAAAGTTGACTCACACTTTCTCTAACCCTCACTCGCAGACGAAGTTGCGCGGGTCAGCTAGTATGTAAATAAAACCTGAGCTAGTAAAAAACAGCAATTATATGCATTCTTGTTTCCTATCTTTTAAATCTAGACGTCTAACATTGACATTTTATCTGTTTTTGTGTTTCCTCACAATAGCGCGTTAAAAACAATTATATTTATTGGTCTCAAGAAAACAACAATACGTAAAATAATGTGTTGACAAAGTCTACAACCTTGGCTTTTGGACTGTTTTTGAGAATTTGGATTGTAAATATTTATGTGTAAAGTATTGTTTGTTTTTTAAACTAATTAATCAAAATCATCTTCATCTGCTTAGCCATTTCCGACTATGTTGGGGTCGGTTTCTAGTCTAACCCGAAGAAGCTATCAATACCAGTGTTTTGGAGTGACTGTCCACTAACTAATAGTACAGGGCAAAACGTAAGACTGATTGTCAGATGTCGGGCCACTGACTAGGTACCTGTAACGACTGGCAAAGATCTAAAAATGACAGCTGGGAGTCCCGGCTGTCATTTCTCCTTCAAGTCGGCGAGCTTTTTGCCCGGATCACCAGTCACCACCTTGAGATCTTGACGTTATAGTCTCATAACACAGAGCGAGCACCTTATGCATCGCCATGGTGTCGAGGTGTCTAGGACTGTGTTCCACCAGATCCTAATGGTGGAATGACTAGAGGATCGTACTACGAAACGCCGTGCACAAAACTTTTACGGCGAAAAGACCTGTGACGAAGAAAAGGTTTTATTTCAGACTATGTTTATTTGTAAATAAATAGGGTAAACACAGAAAGAGCAGCGGTAGATAGGTCGTTCTATCCGCGAGGCCTATGTCCATCATTAGGCATCTGATGGCAGAAATAATGATGATGATAAAGGTAAAATATAGACAGGCGGGGGTGGAATTTTTCAGTTTTTGCCCGCCTCGAAAAAATTCAAGATCCGGGGCTGGCCGGGACCAATGTGTACCGTACTTTCCGAGTTACTGAGGAAACTCAATTTAGTGACGAGCGCCTCTAAAATAAATTAATTTAACTAAGAATACGATAATCACAAGTTTTGTGATGTTCCTGGACATAGGACAATTATTAACATCTCGTAATACATGTGTACAGAAACTGATGGCTTCTTCTGCTTTATCGTGTGGTTAGTACCTGTCCTGGTGTCAGTTTTTATTCCTCCCAAGGGACTGACTTGGCTTTATATGCCGTCGAGAAATATCTCTCAGACATGCTGCTTCTCTACTTCTCATTGGTTTTCACTCTCTTCGATTTCTTGTGGCTACATTTTAAAAAAAGCTAAATTCTTAGTCGAAGTCGAGGCCGACTCGATTAAGATTGCCAACAACACTATATGAAACACAATAAGTAAGTACGGCCGTTCCTATGAAGAAAAATCTTTAAAAAGTTGCCTTGATGAAAAATATGGTGATACTGCTCACCATATTTTTCATCAAGGCAACTTTTTAACATCACAAAATAAGGTTTCTATAAAAGTCCTACAAAGTGTAAAATAAACCAGTTTAATTATAGCTGTTATCTTGATCACCAGTTTAATTATTTATCAAACTTTTTGATAAGTTTTTTTACGATACAGTTAATAGTTGATTATATTATGAAGCTCTTAATAATTATTATTTTATGAAAACTGCCTCGGTTAGGACAAGTATTTTGTCGATTAATGTAATTTGTAGAGTTGTCATTCGGAAATATTTATTTGCTGTTAGAGCGAGTTGGTTATGCGGCAGACGTGACCAGTCCAGTCCCACTTCTGCTTAGAGGCTTTATGAGCAACGTCAGAGGAAGATATGGACAAAACCAGGATTAGGAAACTAAGTAATCTTTCACACATTATTGAACACCTATGAATTTTAGCGCTCGCTTACTTTTAAACTTGATTAATTTAAAAATAATCAGAAGTGGGGCTTGACTGGGCCACGTCTGCCGCATGCCCAATAAGCTGTGGGCCAAAATAGACACTTTCTGGAGCCCTGGCATAGCCCGAAGGACAGGCAGACTTCGTAGATGATGGCTGAACGAGCTGGACAAAACCAACAACGTATGGTCCAACATGGCGTTTGGATCGAAACAACTGGAAGTCCATAACAAATTTTGGTATTCAGCAGTATCCGGTTAGACTGGAAGTCGACCCCAAAATAGTTGAAAAAAAGCTCGGCAGATGATGATATATCACCATTTCAACTTTTTTACCAATTACCGAATTTCAGTAAAATCTCAGGTCCAGTTGAAAACCAGCGTCGGGCACTAGCTGCTCGGCGCTACTCGGCAGTTTGCTGAACTGGGCCTTTTTGACGCGGCCGTGAGACACACAATATTATCTCTTTTGTTTTCTGTACAGTTTTAAGTTTCTTTATTTACTTTTTATTGTTTAGTTTTAAGTTTCTTTTATTCATTTTATTCGTATTTTTGTAATGTTGTGTGCAGCGGCATAAGCCAAATAAATATGTTTTCTTTCTTTCTTTCTTTCTGTAAAATCTCGATATCTAATAACCGAAAGCCAGTATCCCCATTACTCAACCCTAACTACCAATCAAATGGTTAACCTAACGGTTAGTTTAACTAACCGAGATTACAGATAAACCTTAAGTTATAAATAATAAAACTCTTAAATGTCGCCCCTTGAATCAAGATTAACTTAACAACGTACATAAAAAACTGAACCGAATTTTGGGTGACAGTAACAATTATCGGAACGTAGTTTGTTTTCGTTTTGTTTTATTTTAAACTTTGGTGCAATTCAACGTGCTACGTTAAGAATTCTAGATTTATTTTTCTAATTTTCGTGGTTTTTTTTTCCACTACGCTAAAGACGTTAAGTTTGGATGTAAGTGGTGTAGTGATCTCTAAAACGGTTCATCCGATTTCGAAAATTCTTTCACTGCTAGAAACCTACACTATGGTATATGGATGAGTGCTAGGATATATTTATGTAAAAACAAGAATTTTACGCGGACGAGTTCAGATTATAGATATAGAAGTATAGAGAAAGCTAATCTATACTTCTATATATTCTATACTCTTATTATAAAGAGGAAAGATTTGTGTTTTTGCGTGTTACGAATAAACTTCAACTTACTAAAACTTCTGGACTCATTTAAAAAAATCTTTCAGCAATTTTATCAGCGTAACATAGGCTATATGTTATTCCCGTACCCCCACGAGAGCGGGAACTACGTGGTTGAAATCGCGTGACGTCAGTTAGTTATGTATAAAAACTGTTTAATTTTTGATCATCAACAATTTTTTAAATCAATAAAATGGTATGAAACACCGAACTAAGTAAACCAGTGTTGGAATTCAAATATTACCGAGTAAAACATTCCGTGAAACCTGTTAAGTCAGCTATCTACATACTTACATGGGATTTAATAAACACGGAAGATAATCGGTGATGTCACCCTACCCAAGTCTCGGGGCGCCATATTGTCTAAATGATATACGAAGTTTTTGTTGGTGACGATTGAAGTGCCTTCACGTTCCTCTTATAATCTTATGAGTGCCTGGTAGTTTACAAATCTTACCATTTAATTGGGGTAATTAAAGGACGGAAATTCCTTTGACACTGAATTTTTAAGTGGTGTTCTTTTACGTTTTGAATATTATGAGATATACCTGTTTTGGGCAGGCAATATCTACAATTTGGATAAATGTCTTTCATAGGTACGAGGATGTTAAGTTCAAGATATCTTCTAAAGTCAGATAGAGCTAAAACAAAAGCCCAAATCTTGCTGAGCAAATTCTCCGGAAAATGGAAAGGTATATCTTTCACTCAAAGAATGACTGGATCATTTCCTCATTATTGCCACCAATTTGATTTTTCAACTGAAGTAAGCTTTTAGAGTACAACAAGTACTTGATTTTAAATTTTAGATTCTGGTAGAGACTTTACAAAGACATTCCTCGTGTGGCAGTGGCGTGAAATTCACGATGCCTCAGTAACCCTTAAGTCATTTATCAGCATTTGCATAGCAGAATGATTGTGTTTTCACGCTTTTCACATAACTTCAATAAGACAATTTTTCAAGTAGGTCGACCCGCACCTTTTGACTTGAAAAAGTTGATTATAATTCCTTTGAAAAGCGCCTGAAACACCCTGAAAATAATACCTTGACTTTTTCCTTCTACTCTAAATTAATAAACCTCAGACATTTCCTAATGACCGACCAATCCTTCAAGCTCGCTACCAGGACCACAGCAGTGCTAAGGAGGTATCGTGTGAGAAAGGGCGTAAATCAGCGGGCGCATTCCTCTCGAGGTGTGAGGCCGCCTGATCTCCCGATAAGTCGAGCTAATTTATACGTTTTACGCGGCGACAACGCGCCTGAACGGACGGCTGAATACAGGCTGTGTCATATTGAATTATTTTGTTTAATGTGGTTTTGATTTATGTAAAGTTTTGGTATGGAAAATAATTATTGTTTCTTAATAAATCGTTTGCATTCAAGCTTTTTAAGTTTTCTTAAAGCTTCGTTTGCCATTATTTTCTAGGTCGTTATATTATATTTCTTTACCGGGAAAAAATGGAAGAAAAATTCGCGTATGTTTTTGTTTTAATTCAAAGGTAACATAGGCAGAAAGATAATAATTATTTTATTTAACTTCTAAGTATTTCAACTACTTCAAGATTATATTGTGATTTTCTATGAATAGGCAAATGAATACCATTGTTGTGCATTAGTAATTAAAGTGCAGGTGCAGCAATTAATACTTATTGTCATCAATCAAATCAGTAAATGAGATAATATCGTGTTTGAGATAATAACATTAACTTATTTATGTAAATTCTCATTTAAACGTTAACTAAAGAATTCTATAAAATATATTGTAAGTTGTGAACAACTGATATCTATCTATTATATATACATTTTTTTACAAATCGATTGTTTTTTAACGACTTATTTCTGACATTTTATATAGGGCTTGTAAATATTCGAAGTTGTTAGATATTCGAATATTCGATGTTTTTACAGGTAGTATTTGAATTATTCGAATATTTATTCGAATATTAGCTTTTTCCTTTGAAACAATTAATACACAAGTTTGAGTTGAGTATTTTATTATATGAAATTGAATCACCTTTAAGCAACATAGTTTGACATTATAATGAAAGAAAAACAAATCAAAAATATTAAATATACAAACTAAATGAAACGAAATAGTATATTTTATAACGAGGGACTAAACGAAGCCATTATATACCTGAGGTGGTTTGACTCCCGAGCTTGCGAGGGAGGCAATGAAAGCGAGGGTATATTAAATTGGCGTTTAGTCTCGAGGTGCAAACTGTACTTTTCACTTCGAGTGCGAGAAAAATAGTCATTTAAAACCGAACAAATTTACACTCGACAAAAATTCTGAACTGGGCGGTCAGTTTTCTCTTCTATCAGAGATGATCTACACTCCACAGATAATTAGTAACTACATTACTGCAGCGGCTAGCAACAGAGGCATTGCACATACTTTTCAAAATCAACGATGCACACAAACAACCATAAATTTTTCTCGCGTTGAAGAGTTCATTTGTTTTTTTTTTTTTTCAAATAACCGCTTTCTATTTGCAAGCCAATTCGAAATTTAAATAAAACCTTGGATAAGTTACTCTTTCACAAACCGTGCGAATACATTGAAAAAAAAAAGTTACTCTTTTGTGACCATGTTTCAGAGTAAAAGATCGTTCCATTTTTAAATTACTTTTTACTCCCTAGGGAATAAACGGTCACTTTAATCCCGCTTCGTAGGGCTATAATGGCGTACTTTTAGAGCATGAGAAGTGAAAATATCTTTAATTAAAATTTACATCCACTGCGTGAGTAAATCAGTAAACATAACATAACTTAATTTTTAGGTTCTTAGGCACTTGAGAATTCTAGAGATCAAATCGGGTTTGCGTAATATTTTAATCTAATTACTCCTAAAATCAGTCACATAATCACATTGAAGTAACTTACTAAAATGCAATAATAAGTTTTATAATAAAAATAAATGAGAGATCATAAAATCACAACGCCAATAATCATTCGTAGGATTGACGTAAACTTTGGTAATGCGATCTAAGAAAACTTAAGGCGTCTATAGAGTCGTCCTGTAAGGCGCATCTCAGATGGTTAATAATAAATTTTGAGGATGAAAATACTCTCTCACATTCAACGCTCGAGGGCGGTATTGACATCAGAAACTCATACACTTGACTTAAATGTATTTGTCTTGGTCCACCTCTATCGTATAATGCCATTTGCATTCTGATCGACGTTTCAAATTCGTCCACCGTTGATATATTGGTGGTAGATGTAGAGGGAACCGATGAAATTGTGCTGTCAATGGTTTTCTGAAGTTGTTGCTTCAGACTTAAAGTTGGTTGATTTTCCTGAGTCAATTCAATTTGAGGTTGGCGGCGTTGAAGGTTAACTAGAGAAACGTCTTCCTCATCATCAGAATCTTGAACTGTACAGAAATACTTTGCATTGATGTCAACAATAACTTTTACGATTTCATTATTTGATGGGGTCAAAAATACATCACAAGGCGGATGATTGTAATAGTTATCAGGATTATGAAGGTATTTCAACGTACTGACAAGATCTGTTTGACGCCTATGAACTATCCTCTCTTTCAGGGCCTCTAACAATCGCTCACTTATGAAACTCTTATTTTCTTCCAATTTAACAACCATACACTTGAGTGCTGCTTCTGCGGTAAGTAAATTGGCATTTTCTTGGCAAATACTTTCAACTGTAGCCTTGATAATATTGAGACATGAAGAAAATTCCTCCAACAAATTTATCTCGGTAGCGCTAAACGTTATTTCGCTTTAACCTTTCTTTTTTTAGATTCAATTTCGGCGGTCTGTAGGTAACAATTTGTAAGACAGACGTAGTAAGTATTTTCAATCTTAACAAAAAATTATTCGAATATTCGAATTTAACATCAGTCAATATTCGAATAGCAAAAATGATCGAATATTCGCATTATTCGAATATTCGAATTACAAGCCCTAATTTTATAGCAAACACCTTTGCAATCCGGTTCTAGATCAGTCAGCATGATCATTGATCTCTCTTGGATGCAGTTAAAATCGACGCTTTTAGAAACATTCACGGTGTTTTAAAATAGTGGACACTTCCAAAATTAGACAAATTGACAAAATAAAGAACGACTTTAAAACGAGAACATGCTGTATTCTAAACAAGCTTCAGAACAAAACGCTTCTTTATTTAAACGTAATTCGTTTATTGTTTTATCTCACTGCATATTTACGACCAGGGCTCGTAAGCAGTATTACTTTAATGTCATGTGTTATGTGGGAAAAGAGACGGAGCTAGACGTCCTGTATAGCTTCATCCCTTTCCCACACTATCGTCCCGCATCCGAGTCGTAACGTATAAATTATAAAATTTATCGACCGACCAATTTTACTTTTTATCTTTGATAATAATATGTGATATTGCCGATTATTAATAAGATCTGTTAGTTTTCCGACTTGTCGCGTGAACTGTCAATTTTAATAGTGATTTATTTTTTGATGTCTCTGGTTTATTGTTTGGGATTGTCATTTGTTTGTGGTTCGAATTGAGAATGGGGATTGTTTTGACATGTCATTAATTGGGTAGAGAACAAGGTATGAGTGCAATTATTTGTAAGAGTTGAAGATAGATTAACGAAACTTGAATTTATCAAATCTGTGAGGGGTGGAATTAATTGTTTTTAGCCTGTTCTAGAGAAAACAGTTCTACGTAAATAGATAATGGTCTTGGTACATTCTTAAAGTTCCAAAAGACACTTTTACCTAAGTTTTACATAGGTACCTGGCGAATACAAAAAATTGGCCAATCAAACAAATATTTTGCCAAAGACAAATATAAATTAAAACCGCCATCTTCCTCATTCCCGCCAAATTCCACGAATTTCTCGCGCGTCCACAAAGCAATAAGTCTGTTTTCGATTACATAAACAAAACGGAGTTAAGCCCAATCGATTTAAAGCGCGGGAACTTACAAGTTGTATCGAGAAAGACATCTCGGCGATAAATCGCGCCGTGTTCGACTATCAAGCTGGACAAATTCGTTTTTATTGGTGTTATCTCTGGGTGGCTTTAGTTTTCGTTGCCTTTGCCTTCCATTTTGTTTCTTTGTTATAGTATTTTATGTGAGGTGCGTGCGATAGGTTAAAAAAATTGACCATTGAATTAAATTAATATCTCTATTATTTTTGGTGTGATTTGTTTTGAGGTTTTATTATGAGTTCAATGGACGTTGGTTTATTTTGTGACCGTTTGAAGTTGATGAGTAATTGCTGTTTTGCAAAGCAAGCATCGTTATTTTTCTACAAACTAGTCTTTTAATGTAATCAGACAGGCCCCGGCAGTCTCAACATAGACAGCGACATTATCGTTAAGTTTCGATCGCTAAAATAACAATGAAAAAAATCGGGTGCAATAACGATGCTTGCGAGAATCTCATCTTGGATGAAGACTTGAAACTTGACTTGACTCGACTTCCCGTAAGCATATTTTATTAGCGGTCATCATCATCATCATCATCATTTCAGCCGAAAGACGTCCACTGCTGGACATAGGCCTCCCCCAAGTGTCGCCACATTGACCGGTCCCTTGCGACTCGCATCCAACGGATTCCAGCAACCTTCACCAGGTCATCGGTCAACCTAGTGAGAAGTCTTCTAACTCATCGTCTTCCGGTTCCCGGTCGCCACTCCAGAACGTTTCGGCCCCATCGGCCATCCGTTCTGCGAGCAATGTGCCCTGCCCACTGCCACTTAAGTTTGGCATTTCTTCGGGCTACGTCGGTGACCTTGGTTCTCTTGCGGATGTCTTCATTTCTCATTCAACATGACCTTCGTCATGAGGTCATTAGCGGTCAAAAGTTAGCAATTTTGTCGAGACTGCAGGCTCTGGTCGTCCTGTTAAAAATCGTTCCTCCGTCGTTCGTCCATCCTTTTCTAAAAACCACACACCTCTTACGTGAGTGAGTCATGCTACTGATTACACAAATCCCGTCTTACCTGAAACAACTAAGTATCCAAAGCCTCCCTACTCCCTAGAGACAATTATTTCACAACGAAAGCATTCCACTCACTCGTAGCCTCATCATCGCATTATGGCATTGTTACGCGCTAATCTTCGTCGCATACCAAAATTAAACGATCAACCATCATGTAAGCCAATGCCTCAGCTACGGAGTTATGATAGCCTGGTATCAGGTGGCTAACGATCCTCTGTCCCGTAGGTACGTTACGACTTTTTAATGGGCCTCATGAATGGGTAACATGAGATCTGACGCCTCACCATGCTATACCACTTGGAAACATAAACAGTTTTGTACAATGAGACCAATAAAATTTGGTTTTAGTTACGCTGGACAGATAACGCTTCGGGTGTATTAATCATGGCGGCTTGTACCATAAAGCTCGGCTTGTCACTTCGATTGTTTTAAGTTCGTGTTGTGACAAAGTTTTTGGAAAAGTGTAAGTCTCTCCTCGACAAAACCTTGACATTTATCTTGGAAAATTGTAACCAACAAGTCATTTCTTTTCAATATCATCTTAACACCAGTAAGGGTCAACTTTTCTTTGGGACTTGAATTGACATTCATCTGCTTAAAAACACTTAATTACATTTTGGGATAGGTACTACATTTCGTAAATACTGTTAAAAGTGCAATCAAATAAAGGGTCAGGAACATGCAAGCATCGTATTAGGCCATACCGTGCAAATAAAATAAAGAGTTTACAAGCTAAAACTACAATTCGGTGCAGTGCATTTGTTGTGCGGAATTTATACAAAAGTGCATTTCGTGATTCATTTACATTTTTCAAATCGTACGAACTAGAAAGAGCTGAGGATTTCCAAATTAGAGTTTGCATTTTTTTTCTATTCGAAAGTTCGTAACCATAGACACAGACGATTATCAAGACCTAAGGTCAAAGTGGCGTCATCTACAATGCGAAAATGGAAATCCTCACGGCTCGTACGTTTGCTTATCAGAATGCATCTGACCTTTGGCTCGGCGTGGTCCAAGCTGCAGCGTGGGGAGGCACCCCCTCCGAGGTAGCTACACGGCATCAGGGTTACCATTATTTACCCTCGTGGTAATGTCACACACAATGTCACTTTAACAGTTCTTTTGGCGGGAAATAGTTTTTGTGCTGTCATTTTGCGCTTACGGTTTCGTTTTTGAACGATACACTTTGTCTTTGGTTGGCTGTGTGATTTTGATTAGGTTTTCATAATCCATAGCTTGGATAACCTAAAGATGGAAATACATTTAAGACAATAAGATTTTATAACAGCCTACACGAACTAATCAATCCAAATGTATAAAATCTCAACATGAGACCTAAGTAATTTATGGCCTACTTCTGTCCCTTAAGTTGTGTGTGAATCTACGCATCGATTGATGTGACAGAATGTTATAAAAACGTAAGGTAGTCCTCATCATTATATCCCAAGGCCACACGCCAAAAAGTCACAACCAATTATAACGCTTCGCCGGTGGCTAGTTATCGAAAGCCACTTAGTCATCGCCCTACGGTGGTCGAAATAAAAATATATTTAGAAACAAAATAAAAAAAAAATTACACGCATGCCGGACGGACCACCCACGGAGTAATGTCAAACGCTGAACGGCCATGTTCATCAAGTTGTCAAATTGAGTTTGACATAATTGTGAACGAGCCTTTTTTGTAGAACCTCATCTGTATTCGTTGATAATCTGTGGCTTCTGGTCATGTGGATAGATACTTGAGTACCATACTTGCAATAGTTTTTGTTTGATTTATTTAGGAGTAGGTGGCAGGTTCCTAGTACAGTATAGTCACAAGCTGTCTTACTTTGGTTTCTATAAGCACTTAAATTTTAGTTGAATCGACTCACTTTAATTTATATTAACGATGGCGTTACTCGAGGAAATGGTGAAATACAGACAAAAAGAAATTGATAATTATTAAGGACATTAAAAAAACACTCAGGAATGAATAGAAAAGTTTTAAACGGCGGCGTAACAAAGATTTACCTACTTGGATTTTTTTTGAAATGGTAACTAAGACAATATGGTAGTTTCGTGCTGCTATTCTAAAGTTATAATGCTTAAAATACTGGCGTGATCTAACCATAAACAAACCCTCAAAAAAAAAGAACCTTTTTTCAAATTTACGTTCTATTCCACGCTACTAGATTTGGAATATGGAACCTTTTTTTCTTTAATATTATAAAAAGTACGATGTCTGTCCGTCCTTTTCCAGTCAAGTGGAAAATAAGTGGTTTAACGTTAAAGTATACATACTACATCTGGTTGAATTGATATGTAACAATTTCTTGTAATTTTAAAAGTTTAGCCTGAATTTATATCATTTACTTCTAAATTAATCAATTCGAAAGTTAATTAATTTGAAACTTAATGATGCACTTAATAAAAAAGACCTCAGCACTTGAAAGGCAAATTACCATTTCTCTCAGCAACCAACAACCTCGTTTTAACGGAATTACTACTACCAATTTGTGAGTTAAACTCTCATTTTCATCAAAAACACATAAATACATTAAGTAAACAGTTTAAATGCAGGCGGAGTCGCGGGCGGTCATTAGCGTAAAAATAAAATATTATGAGCCAAGTGTGTTCCTATCAACAGGGGGTGAACAGTAGCGTAACCTCACTGCGTGAAACGAAACGAGAGGGTGGCCAACGTCATCACAAAGTACAGACTGAATAACTGAGAGATTTGAAATTCGAATTCGTGATGCTTCTGTTTTTTATTTCTGTGGTCATTAGTGGAGGCTTTCGAAAGTAAAGATTTAATAATAAAGGGATAACCTTTATTATTAAATCTTTACTTTCCCCACTCGATTAAGGATTCTGGGTTTTAGAACTTTTAGGAATGTATCATTAAATTATACAAAAGTATACATATTATGAGAGAATATAAGTGCTAGTGTGCATTACAGACCTAGTGCAGTTTTTTGGTTTCTCAAAACATACGTTCTATAATGACGAGAGAGAGTTTTTTGATAATTTTAATATTAATTCCTAGTCTTTTCTTCTCTTCATGTCTTTAATCGAAAGCATCAAAGGGCTAAGACTATGGTCAATGGCTAAATGGTCTAAAATCCTGGTATCAGTTCTCTTTTCAAATGAAACCCGCTTGATCGTCTTATAAGATTGATCCACGACAAAAATATAATTGACGGGCGATCTCACAATAATTTACATTCTAATATTAATGTTATTGATTTAATCGATGATTAAATACGTTTTAACAGCCGAAATAATCGTAATGTCCCAAATTTTATAGGCAACGTGGTCAGCCCACTATCATGGCCTTTGCCTCCTCACAGCAGGGGGTAAACGCTTCTACGGAAACGTCAAACTGCTTTTCCATTTTCTACCAACTTATATTTTGCGCTCTACTTCCTTTTGACAGATAGTTTATAAAGTTGAAAATCCTGTGAAGGAACTGCTTTTGTAATATTGGTAAAATCTTTGAATTCGATATCCAAGAAAATTTTTGACAATCCTTAAACAATTGGGTTTAAGTTGAAATTGGAATGAGAATCGTCTTTACAGCAGTTTAAAAGGTTTTGTTTTTACCAATTATAAGGATTTAAACATGGAAGAGAATATTTTTATTGGCGATTAAAATAGTTTTTATTATCGACATTATGACCCAAGAAAAGGTTAATTGGAGTCATAGACAATTCCTTCGCGCTTTAAGCTCAGTGGGATAGAGGACCGGTAGCTGGAACCGTAAATGATTATAATAAATGATAAAAAATACTAAATAAAATAAATCAGCCTTTAAATGCAGGGCAAAGGGCTTATTCTAGGCAATACAAAAAGAACAAGCAATAATATCTTGCTGGATTTTTAATTGTGACTAGAAGCAAATGATTCAGGCTGTTATTTAGCTAAGGAAATGGAAATACAATTTAATGTGCCAGTAACAAAAAAAAAAGAATTAAAGACTAACTGCGAATGAACCAAGTACAAATTAATATTAGACGGAAGATTAGACGAGACAATATTCACAATAAGAACGCAGTTCAAATTCAAATTTCGAACACACGTAATTCGGCAACAACCGCAGCAACATCCATTCACATTGTCTATTCTATTCGAATATTCAAATCGAATACAGCTATAAAAACTTTATGAATATTCATTTTATCGAATAAAACGGGCAAGAACACACTGACGGTCGGGCTCTGTCAGTCGAAGCACTCGAATCGATAATGTGATGGTGTTTACGATCGAATTAAAATCAATTGCTTGTATCGCAACCACGGAATGAAGTCCCGTTTAGGCAGATTTAGTGAGATTAGAATCGATTTGCTCTAATCGAGAATCGGCTGATTAAAACTTTTATTGAACAATGGAGGTTTGTATTGATTGTTTGTTAGGCTTAGGTGCTTAGGTTTGGGTTAAATAGGAAATAATTTTGTTGAAACAAAGACTAATTGGGTATTGCTCTCATAACGGGGGAGGAAAACAACGTATGAGAAACCGGCATTTCCTGAATCAAACATTCGAGGACATGTGACATTTATCAACCCGCACTGGGCCGGCGCGGCGCGGCGTGTTAGATAACGGTCTACTCGGGATCTCGCAAAGAGGAGGCCTATGTCCCAGCAGTGGGAACATTTTAAGCTATTTATGCTAAATGATCCAATAAAAGGCATATCTAGAAATGCTTGTATAGATTTCTAAGTTGGCTTTTACGAACAGTAGGTGTTAGAAAAACCAGTAGCCATAAAAAGCGTGCCTATCTCTAAAGAGAATCTAGAATAATTAAATCGAAAGTGAGATTAATGAACTTTGTCGATCCTACTGTAAAAAAAACATATTAAATCACTAGCTAGCTTATGCCACCAGCTTCGTCCGCATGGAGTTCGATAAATGTCCCACTGGATCATACCACCGAGATAAAAAGTATCCTACGTGTCAATCCAGGTTATAAACAGCCATCTGTGTGATAAAAAACAAAAAAAAAAAAAAATAGTTATCATTTTTTTTTATTAAATTTCATCTAAATCCGTTCAGTGGTTTTTGCGTGAAAGACTAACAAACATCCAACCTCAATTTCGCATTTATAAAATTAAAAATACAACACGCATTATTTATCCAATAATAATGTCCGAATCACAGTTTGCTATCTTTTAAAACGACATTTTTTTAACAAAACACTCGTTATTGTTGTTTCTGAAGCATGTAAACATAAATATAACAAGCATACATAAATGTACTATATGTCAAGACATCTAACCGAGCCCTAAAGATCGGGTCTCCAGCCGGTTTCACTCGATAACATCAACGACTCGAATATTAGGCATAAATTAATCGATTATAATCGGGAATCGAGAAAGGGATTTTTATTAATAACGATTGTGTGTTTTAATTTACGCGAATTATTCCAAGGGAAGGTAAATCTTATATGAGTACCTAGATACAAATTTGGTATTTTGAAGTTATCTGCTATTGAGATCATCATCATAATCTGCCTAGCCTTTTCTCAACTATGTTGAGGTCGGCTTCCAGTCTAACCGGATGCAGCTGAATACCAGTATTTTACATGGGGCGGCTGCCATCTAATTAACCTCCACAACCCAGTACTTAAATATTGAGAATTATACGATACCACTTGGCAAGACTGGTTGTCAGACTTTTTGGGCTACTAACTACCTGTAACGACTGTCAAAGATGGACAAATGACAGTCGGGGCCAACAGCTTAACGTGCTTTCTAAAGCACAGAGGAAACTCGGTATGTAACTGTGATCACCCATCCACAGAGCAACCTAGGCAAGCACGGCTTAACCTAAGGATCGACGCGAGTGGCTTTTATTATTTAGCCATATTGAAATCACATATTTTAGCTAAATATTCCAAATTTCCAATCTGTATGTGCCAAAATACATTCGTCAGTCTATTACGTATTTAAACAGCAATGCAGCTGAATACCAGTATTTTACATGGAGCGACTGCCTATCTGACCGCCACAACCCAGTTAATACTGGGTAATACGATACCACTTGGTAAGACTGGTTGTCAGATTTTTACTTTTTATTAATATAGCTCATAAACCTCGGTAAAAGGAAAATACACAAATACTTCGGGAGTCGAAAATTGTGTTAAATATACGAATCAAGAGCGAGGTCATTGTTTAACTCAATAAAAAGATAATGCATCAAATGCAAAAGTAATTTTTAAATAGCTTATCTTCAACTTGAGTTTTAAGAAGACTTCCTTATTATTAAGAACTTCCTCCTTTTTGGAAGTCGGTTAAAAACTATAATCTTAAAGCATTTCTCAAAATTTATGAAAGCGTGAAATTTTAATCACCTTCCGGATTCGGTCATGTTTAATCAGTGTTACCAATGATCATTATAAACAAACAATATGCTTATTGGCAACATTGCGGGTTGTCAAAGTTAATTTACATATTATTGTAATTTTTGTTTTTGAAATTGCCAATTGCCTCGTTATTTTTTATTTCAATAACGTCAAGTTTTGGCTAACGGTAACCGTTTGTATTATTATTATGTCTTGAACGAAGTAAAGGGCCAGTTAGTTAGTGCAAAGGGGTCAAATTGACCTCATATTTTGGCTACTAAAGGTCAAATTGACCTGAAATGCGTTCTCGTTTCACTTGTGATCTTTCATGATACCAGCTAGTTAATGTGTCAATGTTGTTAATGTGCCAAAGACTTTTCTTTAAAAAAAAAGTCTCAATTAGTTACTCAGAGAAGCTTTAGTACGTATTTTCATAACTCATACTCGGAAAGTAGGTCTGAAGTTGCCTGAGGAGCAGGTTGAACTTGAAAGTAATACTTTTCAGCCCTAGGGAGAATCACTTTCAACTGACAGCTGTCAAATTATTAAAAAAACTAGGTCTATTTTCACATTTTCAACTCTCTATACAGCCACTTAATAACAGCGCGATGTAAAATTGAAATATTAAAGTTGAGTATTAACTAAAGAATATATATTTTTAAATAACTTCATAATAATTCTGTTTCAACTACTTATTTCTTTACAATAACATAGATTTCGGCAAATATTTACAACTTTAAATGATGAAAATGAAAAATAGGTAATGGCTGAATAGCTGGCAGGGCACAGAAAAAAAATCAAAATAGGCGGGAAAGCGGCAGTCAGATCTTGATTAGTTTTTCGATTAATTCATGTTTTTATTCTTCTTTTCCTTGTATTGTGTTTACCTCGGGTTAAAGACTTATTTAGTCCCTCGAACTATTGGACCCCTTACTATGTTCGGGCGCCAAACCCCATCTTGAGACTAAATAAGTTACTTTCACCCCTAGGGTAACAATGTACCATTTTGCATCTGTGTAATAAGTTGATAGCAGCAGCCCAAACATTCATTTTGAACTACTATTCCAGGTTTTTTTTTCATTGTTTTCTTTTTTCAATCTTGGCTTTATCACTAAAGGGCTTGCTCATAAATTTAATTTGTTTCCGTAGATTGAATTATTGAAAGAATAGATCTTAATTAGTTATAGTAGGTACCCCCAATTTACATTCAAAACCGTTTTCATTTTCCCCGGAATTTAAATTAGCGCTTGCATTTGCAGTTGTAAGAACCAGTAGACTAAATACAAACAAACTTGCAAGTAGCTAGCAGCTTTCATTACCGATTTGTTTTTACCAACTCTAATCTTTGTGACCTAGGGGGCACCTCTACGCAGGCATTTCTTGGCGCCAGGGTACGATCTCTATCGGGTCCGGGTAACTAGGCATTCTTCGTTAGTAGACGCTGAATTAGCAATCCGTAAGACTGTAGCCAAATGGCTACAGTCTTCTATAGAAGCCTGATAAGTTATCACAACTTTGGTAAGTCAACATTTACGACATAAATACCTACCTTAAGTTACTTTAATACCTGTATGTCTGGTGACGACCGTGAATGCAGCTTTTGGTGAATATTGGCGTAACTTAGTAATGGTATAGAATAATAATAATTACATAATTAAATGCAAGTCAAATTATTCAAACTTGCCTGCATCTAAACCAATATTATTAATAGGCAAAAATTTAATGTACTTAGATTGTTTATTAAAATACGATTCCAAAAAAAAAATTCACTATTGTACTCATACTGCATACTGCATGTTATACCTACGGTGTTTGAATGTTTTTAAATGACTTAGGGCTGATTTTTCAATCATTAGATAACTTTTATCAGAAGACTAAAACTGACGTTTTGACAGAGAGTCCATACAAAAACTGTCAATTAATTATGAAACTTATTCCTCGGATAAAAGTTAACTGACGAATGACGATTGAAAAACCAGCCCTTTAAATACGCAAGAAGTCCCGAGTAGATGCTAATCTACATCTACACTAATATTATAAAGAGGAAAACTTTGTTTGTTTGTTTGTTTGGTTGTAATGAATAGGCTTAAAAACTACTGGACCGTTTTTAAAAATTCTTTCACCATTCGAAAGCTACATTATCCACGAGTAACATAGGATATATTTTATCCCCGTACTCCCACGGGAACGGGAACTATGCGGGTGAAACCGCGGGACGTCCGCTAGTTTTTAATAAAGCAGGGTCTAATAAACTTTGTAAAATAATTTGTGGACAAACAATATACCAAAGTTGTCACTGACGAGTGACGCGTTAGTTACCAAATATAAATGAAGTAAGTCGTCCGCCGATCCCCCTTATCACTGCATGTTTGATATTTTTTTTTAACCGTCAAATCACCAAATGATTTTGATCATATTTAGCAACAGGTTAACTTGACATTTAAAGCTCTCAGTTAACTGAGACAAAAGCGTAGTTTGTATAAATTAGTGCTATGTTTAGGCGGTGATGTCAGTTTTGAAACTTGCAGATTACAAGTTCAAAATGTCAATGGCTTGTCTCACGGTACAGAATTTTTACATTACGACATTTTATTCAAGCTCCAGCCTAATTAGCAAGTTAAAAATCGCCTATTTCAAGCCTAAATATAAACCCAAAAGATTTTGATCATAATTTAGCAACAGGTTAACTTGACATTTAAAGCTCTCAGTTAACTGAGACAAAAGCGTTGTTTGTATAAATTAGTGCTATGTTTAGGCGGTGATGTCAGTTTTGAAACTTGCAGTTACAAGTTCAAAATGTCAATGGCTTTTTCTCACGGTACTTACAGCATTTTAACATTACGACATTTTATTCAAGCTCCAGCCTAATTAGCAAGTTAAAAATCTCCTATTTCAAGCCTAAATATAAACCCAAAAGATTTTGATCATAATTTAGCAACAGGTTAACTTGACATTTAAAGCTCTCAGTTAAATGAGACAAACGCGTTGTTTGTATAAATTAGTGCTATGTTTAGGCGGTGATGTCAGTTTTGAAACTTGCAGTTACAAGTTCAAAATGTCAATGGCTTTTTCTCACGGTACTTACAGCATTTTAACATTACGACATTTTATTCAAGCTCCAGCCTAATTAGCAAGTTAAAAATCGCCTATTTCAAGCCTAAATATAAACCCAAAAGATTTTGATCATAATTTAGCAACAGGTTAACTTGACATTTAAAGCTCTCAGTTAACTGAGACAAAAGCGTTGTTTGTATAAATTAGTGCTATGTTTAGGCGGTGATGTCAGTTTTGAAACTTGCAGTTACAAGTTCAAAATGTCAATGGCTTTTTCTCACGGTACTTACAGCATTTTAACATTTTATTCAAGCTCCAGCCTAATTAGCAAGTTAAAAATCGCCTATTTCAAGCCTAAATATAAACCCAAAAGATTATCAACAAGGTCGATCTCACGAATATTTTTTCAACCTGATTTTCAAATTATAATTAATCAAATCAAACTTTATAGTTATTGCAATCAGTGTGCGAAATCGTCTAGTCTTTTTTGTCATAGATGGCTGACATCGATACCTTGTGTGAATCAAACTTTAAATATTTAAATTGCGGTCACATTTTGGTCAAAATAAACACGCATGGGAAGAGCGATTATGGTCAGTTGTGGTCAGTTTTCTGATCAAATTGACCGTTGATCGGCTACTGACTGATATACGAATGTCAAAGTCAAATACCAAGGTCGCATGACAGCAAAGAGGTTTAATATTTGCTCAGTCAGCATTCAGCATGGCTTGGTTTTGTTGAATGAACTGTGACGACGTACTTTCGAGTGTATTATTGTTTTATTTGCAAGAATTATACCTAAAGTTGAGGTATTACGTATTGCAGGTGGCCTCAATATGGAACGATTGATTGACATTATGATATTTTTATGTCAACACGGAATGTAATTCCATATAACATAGACATTAAGATTCATATCTCTAGATTTGAGGGCCTAGATGAAGTGACATTTTTATCAGCGACAAGTTTTTGCCCATCGGATCAGTAGTTCCAAAGATTTACCGTTACATATACAAACTTACAAACAAATACTTCTGTATATCTAATATTACTATAGAAGTATTACGAAGTCAAAAATGTACCTACTGTCTGTAGTGTAATGTGTAGGTAATTATGTTCTCTTGCCTTTATACGAGTACCAATTCATTCCTCGCAGCATACTCGTATCTTCTTCTATTCCATACTTCCCTATTACCCGTCAGCTCATCAGACACCTCCTTTCTAGCCAATAGGCTGAGTTGGATGTTAATAGTTCTGTTCTCGAACAAGATTAGACTAGGCACAACTTTGATAGATTACTTGTTAACCAATTTGTCAAATGCAAGTTAAATATGCTAATAAAATTACGTAGGCGAATGTGACACTGGCTTGAAAAGTTGTACTCCTATGTCATTGATAAATTACATTACTTTAGAGTAGGTAGTGTATTGACAATTTTGCTTATTTATTAGGCTTGATTATATCAGTAATTTTACTTTGCAACAAAGTGAAGAAAAACCTCATTGGTCTCCCCCACTATGCGACAAAGCATAGAAGAAATATTGTAGGGTACAATTTTAAAATCAATCTAAGCATCCTTATCATTCTGTTGCCCTTATACCGGCCCCATCTACTTAAAAACAAAACATTTGGAGTCGGCGCAGCATTTCTTCTTCTTCCATAGGTACTTCTCCATTACTCGACATCTCAACAGACATCCCCTTTCTCATTATATCATCCTTTACACATCGCATAGTGACATCCATCGTTTCTTTGGTTTTCCCTTACTCTTATAGGTCCATCCACATTTATACTTTAAACTTTCCCAACAACATTTTCCTCATTCCTCCGCATCACATGCCCATACCACGACAATTGATTACCACACAACTTTTCTGTCACACTAAGCAATCAAGTCATTAAGCCCGTCCATGTTAACTGTCTAATTCCATAGATAATTTTGAAATTCAGAGATATACTTCTCTCTACGGAGATGCTACGCGTGTCTACGCCAAAGTGCTACGCGTGCTACGAAACTTGACAAACTACGGTTCCCTAATATTGGAATTTTGACAAATTACGTAGGCGAGTATTGATCCCGAATAAATAAATTCCTGCCTTCTCTTTTATCTGGGCTAAAAATATTCCGTCGGTGATAAAAACACGCGCAATTTTACAACTAATTGCATAATGTTATACGCACATAACATACCAAACAAATGAATAACTAAACATAAAATAAACCTAAAATTCGCATTGGCAACGAACACAAAAATCCTCTTTCCACAACAAACGAGAACTCGAACAAACGAGAATCTCTCTCTCCTATTCTATCGTTGGTGAATCCACTAATATCCCGTAACTTTTGGCAGCTGGCTCATCTTTCTGTCTCGGTCTGTCGCCCCGCCCCCTGAACACGCCCCTTCCGTGCTGGTACTAGGACAATAGGATGGTTTTTGGGTAGACGGTGGGTCGCTCGTTTAATTGTGGTGTATGTCGAGTATGTTTCCCTTGTATTGTCTGGATGTAAATGTTTGTGATGGTATCCGGTTATTTCAAGTGTGGATTTTTTATGTGATGTGTAGGTAAAAAATACTATTATTTTTCGAAATATCATAGTTTGTTTTTGTGTGAGAATTAAGCCACCACTATTGGGAAATAGATGAAAGTCTTTTATAAAAGAATGTTCATCGATTTTTACGTTCAAACCAAATCCAAAACTTTGTCTTAATTTTGGCATTGTTGATTAAGTTACAGTTAACTTACGCAGTTGCCAATGGAATAAACACTTTAAAAATACATTATCTGCCTTTGATCTACGTGAACATTTTCTGCTAATTAGCTAACTTCCGAAAAAGCTTCACCCTATAGCCCCATACGCTTACGTAAAACGCACACAAAGACAACAGAAGAATTACACCCACCCCGAGTGGCCCGCAGAGACAGGAGGCTTTATCCCAGCAGTGGGAACATTATACATAGACTGACAATGCTATGACACCAATCATTTCTGGAATTTTCCTAACTCAATCAACTTAGATTTACACAGCACTAAATAAACATGAACCCGAGGAGATCAACATATTTGCAACACAGCTAAGTTCGAAACAGGCATGGCCGGCGCCAGAACTGTTCCATAATAAATTCTGTCATTTGAGACCGTAACAATAGAACTAAATCTAATAAGGAGTTGATTGATATATATGGATATTGATATTCTGTATCGATTTATATTGTACTAAGGCAGATAAATGCCATTCAACTCTGACTGTAGAAGACTGGCCTCTCCCAAAATGGAGAAGTGCTTGCAATAGTTTGTGGGATGGAGGATCGTATCTGGGATTTATCATTAGATTTGTTTTTTTTCATGGTAGGCGTTCATTCAGAGATGAAATACTTCATGAATTATGAGTTTTGAACGCCTATAAATATAAATGTATAGCTGTGGTAAATGTAGAGAACAATACACTTCAGGTAGATAAAATTTCTTACCATAACTAAGTTCAAATCATCATTATCATCTTCTTGCTCTTGTCCCATTCTACTTGGGGTCGGCGCAACACGTTTTCTCCATTCTCCCCTGACAGTCGTCACGCTCATCCTCCCCTTTCTTCTACTCCTTTCTCCTTCATATCACTCCCCACAAAATTAATCCATCTTTTCTTCGGCCTTTCTCTTCCTCTCTATCTAAGTTGAAATATAATAATCGATGAGCTCTAGGCGGTGACTGAAATGGATCATGGTTGTGGCTGGGTGTCTCAGCGATTCTACCAATAAAGTAGAAAAAGCAAGCAAATAGGTAGTGACATTATGCAGCAGAGGTAGCAGTAGTTTGCAGGAATGACCTGCTCAATAGTTTAAGAAACGTCAGGAAGACGGAGAGCAGAAACTTTCCTTAGGAGTAAAACTTTTGCACAAAGATAGGATGTTTAGACAGCAATCGGTAGAGAGTCGCCGTTGTCGTTAAATGTTGAAATTAAATTGCGCCAATTAGGTCTTCGACGCAGATAATGAACTGTGTGCAGATCAATCTGCAAATGTTCAAACGTTTCAGATTTTCATAAATCTCAATTCTATAGCTTGTGGAATTTTATGAAGGAATTCAAACAGGATCTCGATATAATGTTCAGTTTACTACAGAAATCGCAATGTAGCGCATTAGAAATTCACGGCAGACATAAAGTTTTATCTCAAAATTCTACAGCCGTGTTCGTCCTTATCTTCGCTACAATGTCGCTATCTGCATCTTAATCTATGTCTACCTTCGATTCAAACAGATTTGCAACTTAAACAAGTTGCTTCACTATAAATTGGATGAGAACATTTGATTTAAGGAGAATGCTCACTGTTCAAATCCAATGAGCATTCTGACTGAATAAACAACTAGCAGACGTCACGCGGTTTCACCCGCGTAGTTCCTGTTCCCGACAGTACGGGGATAAAATGTAGCCTATGTTACTTAGGGTGAATGTAGCTTTCCAATGGTGAAAGAATTTTTAAATTCGGCACAGTAGTTTTTAAGTTTATTCATTACAAACATACACACAAAAATACAAAATTTTCCTCTTTATAATATTGATGTAGATGATATGGCAAGAATACACCTCCTGTGTCTGAGATGAAGACTAATAGAGAAATATGGAAGACGAAGACATGCTGTGCCAACCCCAAATTAAATGGGATAAGGGCAAGAGAATGATGATGACTCACTAGAGTTGTATACTACAGTTGTAACAGCTCAAGTTTGAGCATTGCATCAGGTACGTAAAACTCGCTTCTGCATATTGTAAGCGTGCTTTATCTACAGTGACTTGCAATGCAACAAGCGTTGCAACTACCATCATTGCAGAGCAGAGCAATTTGATTAGTGTCCTAGACGGCAACACAGCCTACAGAATCATCAAGCTGACTGCTGAAGTGGCAGTAATCTAGCAAATTAGCCGTGAAACTGATAATATTGGAGTCGACGTATGCTTGAGTGGAGATCGAAAACTGGATAGTCAAAGATAGAGAGAGAAAGAGAAGGAAGAGGATCAAACACCGTTTAAAATTTTCACGGTTTAAAACTAAACTTATATTGCCACTTACAGAATATCTTCCGTGTTCCTCATCCCGCAATCATGGCGCTTGCAACAGCGTCGAAATATCAGGGGGTCTAAAATGGCAACTTTAGCAGAACATTAAATGAATCACGTTAAAAATTTTAAATTCTAAAAGTGTACTTTACGGTGATAACAATAAAGTCTATTTTAGATATTTGAATTTTTAAGGTGATTCGGATTATGTTCTGCTAAAGCGGCCATTTTAGGCCCGCAGGAGCTCAAATTATGAATACCCATGGAAGACGTAAGTGGCAGTGTAAAATCAAAGATAGGATGCACAAAAGCAGGTAGCACTCTACGATGGGATGTACTGAACTGGATGGGTCGATGGAGAGGCCATGCCAAGCTGCAAGCAGTGCTTGAAAACTGTTATACTGTAATGGTTAGCTAATACCAAAATTATGTTTTCACACCACCTGCTCGAAAATGTCAAATTATATGTCAAGCAACCTCAACCTAAAGTGAGTCATTAGTGGCCGGGGCACAGCCGGTCAATAATGTTATACTGGATTTCATTATGACCCGCTGGTCAATAATGTGATTTGAATTTGGAATCTCACATGCTCAGCTAAATCGGCAGTATAGTACTAACAAACATCCTTTGGTGCCAGAAAGAGCAAAGCTTTTCTCGATACCCTTACTACGCGTGGATGGTATTCTCGATTTCCTAAAAAATCATAACGACTGCTTCTTCATATCGTTGCCATGTTTTCGAAGACATAATATTGTAAGAATAATTAGATAACTACGAACTATTTTTTAAAAGGAATGGAATAATATTAAAATTGGCATTAATAATAACAAATACCGTACCGCGCCGTAATACCGTAATAGTAATTGGCTGTAGCATTAGTCAATTAATTTATACTTACTGTTTGTTTATTTAATAAATACTTTGTTTTTCGTACTATGGCTATTATTTTCTCACAGTAGGTGTAAAAAGTAGAGTATCCTCCTCTGGGCTAAAGGTGTCTTTGCCTTGGGCTAGCTTGAATCCCTCGCTGCATTCAGGATTCTTGTATTAACTCCCTCGCTTCGCTCGTGAGTTAAACTCTTAACTCCCTCGCTGCGCTCGGGAGTTATATCCCGAATCCTTCATTGCGCTCAAGATTCAATATGACGCCCGTGACATAAGACACAACTTTAGCCCCTTGGTGCATAATCTACTATTTTCGGTCTGTACGCTTAGCGGGTGTAATAAAAGTGATTTCATGTTGATGCTTTGTTGCGCGCAAATGCCTCCCCACTGTGGGCACTCTCCTTTATGCAGAACTGATAAAATTATTGCAGTGTATTGGAATAAGGCTAGAATCTATTTGTTTATGTTGACAACCCGTTTCTGTGTTTATGTGTTTACTTATTACTGTAGCTTTTGCGTTGGGCTTTGCACGCGTGAAGTAAGCAGGAAATATTTCATCTGCTGCGTTCAAAACTAGTTTTGTTCCCGTAAAAGCTATTCTTAGACCTCTTCAGTGACCCCATGGCTTCGATCATAATGGTCTTGAGGTATGAATGTTTTCAAAATTCGTAATGTATTTGAATCTACTAAAACATCGTTTAGTTGTAACTAGATTGGATTTTGGTAAATTGCAATGAGCCTGAGCGTCGTTTGTGTCTTTGCACTATAATCACAAGACTTTCAAAGATCTGCTTCAGTAGAAGTCACTGCTTCCGTAACTACAGCTTCTGCAGTGACATTCAGAGTATCAACACATTAATAATTCGTGTATTCAAACCAGTTCTAGCTTTCTGCTTATCCCGCAAATCGATTATACACGTTTACTCGTAGAACTTGTTTACTTTTATTTTTGCAGACACGTTGCACAACCTCCATCACAAGGTACTAGGCAATCAGTACCTGCTAGGCGTTGCACGAAATGTTTACATTACATTCCATATCAAGCCAAGACACCTAACGCTTACGGGTTATGCTTCCCTGGTGGTCGCAGAACGCCGATCGTGATGATGTCACTATTTTGCAACGAAGTAAATAAGTACGATTTGTGAGGTTTGTTTGACTCACAAAGTTATGGCGGCTTTCTATGATACGTGATCGCTGGCTACATGTTTTGGCTAGTGTTTCATACCTACATTGATATATGGGTCTACGTGACTATTGTTTTGCTGTAAAGAGAAAAAAAGTCGTTTGGACGGTTGACAAAATTATAGCAGTATGGTTCAAAGAAATGAAAACGTGTGAGGTTGATGACTGTACGCCACCAAGGACCAGAAATAGGTAAAGTAGGTACTAAGTTTGTACTAAATTGGAATTAAGGAGCCGAATTATCTAAGAAAGTTTAAGCCCCCCACGCATATTGAAGCAATGTTGGTCCTGAATTATATACGCACAAGTTTAGAACAATCAGATTCTTGAATTATTCTGAATCATAGCTGTTGCATGATTTTCCACCCACCCACGTGAGACGGTATTGTGATTTGTGATTGCATTAAATCAAGTCAATTTAAATCTTTGTTGTGTACTCAAACAATTGAGCATTTCGAGGTCTACTCAAAGACTGTCTTGAAACGCACAATAAAACTATCATCAAACAAAATGATATTACTAAAATACTTTGAACACAACTAGCTAATTCAACACTAATCCAAATCTAATCCGAACTTGCTTACAAAATAGATCAAGATATAAAAGGCATGTCTACAAAAAAGTCTTCATACCATGAATCAGATGTGACGATAACTAGCCATGTTGAAAGGGACCCAGATCGTTATCACCGTTGAAGAGTCGACCTCTTACACATTTTTGGGAGCCTAGTACATTGTATGAATTTATAATTTGTATAGTTGAATGCTGTTGAATGTATGGGACAAATGGGTGGTAGAAAAAAAGAAACATGGTTTTTGTATAGCAATTTGAGAGGATCATAAATATTGCTTGTAGTGTACTGAGGAAAGTTTATGTTATGTTGTTATACGGATGATTGATATTTGATTGAATTTAAAGGCTCTTGGTTGTTAAAAGGAAAAAGAGAAGCTTTCTTTGACATTTATAATACTTTGAACGTATCAAATATTTGAATATTAAGCTATTTGAAATGTTGAAGGAATAAGAATACGTTTTTCTTATATTTCTTAATTCTTGCTTCCCTATTAGCTCCTTGCAGAGGCGATCAATTAATCATAGAGACCTTCCGCATCATCATATCTTAGAATGATTCAGAATTCCAAATGACTACTCGTATCGATATTAAAGAGTTGACAGATTCAATTTGACATGCAATAAACATCTCAAAATCCAAGTATTGATGATTGAATTTGGCTAAAACGACGTTGGTTCTGCAAGGCACATTCTATGACCCCTTGACTTTAAAAAAATTAAATCACCCCAATCTAGACCGGAACTGAGTAATTAATAAAAACGTTTAAAAATGATTAATCACAAAATAACCGTAATGTTGTTAAATGCCGAACACAGAAACAACATCCGCTGAGTTTGAACGAGTAATAATTCATAGTTAAACTGTTATGCGGTAACTGGCGGTTAGTGACTACAGAGCGTTTATTCAAGAGGTTAAAATAACTGCTACTACTATCAGTGGTTTAAATATAAAAAAAGTGTCATCATCGTTATTTCATTGTCAGCCTAAAATCAGTACAGGCAAGATAAATGGACCATGGAGTGAATACCAATTTTAAACGACGATCACATTGCCCAGAATGTTCCATACTCTATCAATTTGTTTAACACTGCAAACATTCTTCATTTTTTTTTCTAGGTCCTAAGGTCCTAACAAACAAAGAGAGGCCTATACCCAGTAGCGGGTGTGGTCGGGCTGTGGGTGATGATGATGATGGTTTCAGAAAGTAACAAGTTGCTCTACGAATGTTCAGAATTTGGAGGGCTGGTTTGTTCTTATTTTTAACGGGTAGGTCAACTTTTGATGCACCAACCTGATGTATGACTTTTAAAACTAATAACAGAAATGGTCCAACGATCCCAGAACTATAAAATTCAAACCACGTCTTCGGGCGAGAGGACCATTTTAATATTTCCAATGAATGGGACATCTCGAAATCGCAGCTAATTACTTCACATGCCATACTTGGTGTTGGAATAAAAACCATAAATGTCACCCATAAACCATCTGGTATCTTCAACATCAGAATATTCGGAGACAAATCACATCTAACCTGAACATAAACAAGTGAGGTACAACATATTAATTAAAATAACACCCCAGAAAGTTCAGTAACCATATCCTTTAACGTACGACAAAATAAAAGAGACGGGCCATCAGAAAGAATGACCATAAGGTCCGAGAACAATCACCACATGTGGCCTGAAGATTAACCAAAAGAAAAATAAAATTTATATATCCTGTCTCTCTCTTGCCGGCGTTGTTTTTGTAGCTGTGTCCCGTTCTCTCAACGAAATCATTCTTAGAAGTGCCAGGGCCGTACGCGCATACAATGCGGGTGTTGTGAGCACGAATTCCGAATTAAAAAAAAAGTGAAGGAACGAACGCGGCTGAGCGTTTGCTAAATCGCTTTTCGGTTTAATTTCTAATGTTTGGATAGTGGTCTGTTGGTTATTTCTTGTTGGGTTAGGGTTTTGATGATTCTATTAGCGTAGTTTTAGGAAGATTACATTTGCTACATTTGTAGCTGTAGAAGATAATGTGATCATGGGAGGTTTTATTAATTACTCTTCGGTAAGATAGCTTCGATGTCCTAATGTTCTTGATGACAATTAACAAGATTTTTATAAACTCCTTTTGATTGGTGGATTGGGATTTTCTTTCGGTGCTTCTGTTTTAATCTGATGATTGAAGATGAGACTGCAAATTTTGATTCATCCAAAAATTCGGAAAATTACTTAGTTGTGGTTATCTCTGCGAGAAATATTTCAACTCAAACTCAAAGCATGTATTTCAAATGAATTATCAAAGAATTGGTCAGTAAATAAAGATGTAGCTGTTCTACAGTCTCTTCACTTATCATAACCAAAATAATCATCACTGTTATTTCAACGGAGATCCAAAATAAGAGACATGAAAGACACAATGACTGTGAAAAGACTGTAGTTTCCCAGTTTCCCCTCTGCCTTGACAACTATCAAGCAAAAGTGTCGTCCACAATTGTCGTACATTAGCTCCTCCGTCCTCTCAAGCTGGAGTGGCGATCCTCCCCGACTGTAACCGAACACCTCCGAGCATGCGAGGCTATGTGCACGCCAAAACGACGTCCTCCACATTATTTAACCTTTTATTAATGAAGTGTGCACTGTCCTCTTTTTACGGCACGAGACATTAGTGATGGGCGAAGAGAAGGAGACACGCTATCGATAATGTTGTCTTGTCGATAAATTGTGTTGCGAAATTTAAAAAAATGTACTTACTAGTAATGTCACCTCAAAATTGTTTGTTGATAAGAAGGTGTTACAAAATTATGTGTAGACTTTGATAGAGATAAAAAATAATTAGTATTTTAATGTCATTGTAAAATGATTTGTTTGTTGTAAGATGGGAAATGTGAGCACATGATTCTGAAATCTTTAAGTTATAGTTTTGATGTCGTCCGGTAATCGTAAAAATGTGAGGAAATTAATACGTATTTCTAACTATAAGCGTTACTAACACCGTGGTTATTCTTTTATTTTACAAAAAATGTCTGTCATTAACAACTTGATTTATTGTTCTGCCTATAAAGCTATTTCTGCGCTTGTTAACTTGATAAATACGTGTGTATATTAAAATAATATTATAGCGATATTTTTGGAGACCGGTAGGCATAAAACGTATTATAAAACTTTAAAGATAAAACGAAATAAAACGTTATGAATTATTTTAGTATTTATTATTCATCGCTTGAGTTGACGACATAAACTATGATAATAGGCACAACCAAGTCCTCTCTAAAACTTCCCCAAATATAAAGTTAGAATTTCAATTTTAATTAAATTATGGTGTCATTCTAGTGAGGATTATAAACGGGATGCATTACCCACTTAATAAAGTTTGTAAAAACATTAATAAACTGTTCACTGGTTAATTTTTGCTGTTCAACTCTACAAATCACAACTATCGATAATTTAGTATCTCCCTCAACAAATCAACTAGGTATTTCATCAAATTGTCTAACTCATTTATTAACAAGCAACAGAATACTGACAGGATTTACAGTGGGCAACTATCGACTATTGACCTCACATATCGATATTGCGACTTCCCATCCCTAAACCACGCTTGACTAAGCTAAATAATCCCGACTTGGTTGAACCAGAGCCATAGGATTCGCAGAACCCCAGCCACCGGCACGCATCGCCGGACCACTTAGGAACCCTTTGTTTTTAATATTTTAATATTAATGTATAAAAATCAATGAATCGAAAGGTATTATGCCACACACTTTGCTAAAAAAGGTGGAATTGTGAAAGCAAACGGTTTTGTAATCATATTATAATTTGTATTAAATATTAAATAAAATAATAACAGCCGCTCGGGCCGATCAGGTTAAGCCGTGGTTGCCCAGGTTGGTCTGTGGATGGGTGACCACCCTTACATAGGTACCGAGTTTGCCTCGGAAAGCACGTTAAGCTGTTGGTCCCGGCTGTCATTTGTCCATCTTTGGCAGTCGTTACAGGTAGTCAGTGGCCCAAAAAGTCTGACAAGTAGTGGTAACAAGTGGTATCGTATTAATACCCAGTACTAACTGGGTTGTGGAGGTCAGACTGGAAGCCGATCTCGTTGGGAAAAGTCAGATGATGATGATGTTGATGATGTCCTAGTACTGCGATACAGCCTCTTCTTCGTGAGAGGAGTTGGCTATAATTCACCATAAAGACCCCGATGTTACTGATATAATAACATAACATCACGCCTGTTACCCCTGAAAAGTGAGGCAGAGGTGTATTTAACACCACATTTTGCCAGTTATGTTAAGTACCATGTAATAGGGATTAGCTTATTGCCATCAACCGGTCACTGAGAAATTCCTGTTGGAAAGACCAAATAACACTTTGTCCTACCCGGGGATCAACGCCAAGACCTCGTGTTCATGTGTCGCATTTGCGCCCACTAGACCAACGAGGCAGCTAAGATAATAATTCCGGGAAGTACGGGTGAAGGAACCAAGTTTAGGAGATCTAGAATTTTGAAATCAAAGATGAAAAGGAAAGAGCAGTTGAAAAAAAGAAGAATCGAATCCAACCACGTTAATTCTCCTTCTTCTTCTAAATGACATTTCGCAGGTAAACCTATGAGACTGGCTTCTGTCCTGTGGGGACCTTGAGTAAGGCTAAGGTAAGGCCTAATTATTTCACTAGATTTATGTACTGATTTCATGGTAGCAGATTTACACATACTTATCACCGATTTACTATTCATTTGATTAGCTACACTTGCATCTATGTTTGTTTTGTAAAAGGACCAACACGTAAGTTTATTAATTCTTCTGCTTTAAATTTCTCATTCACATTGCTTAAAACATCTGCTACTGTTTCTGCTATTTACACCTCTGATTTGTCCAGTTACTATTTGTACTGCCGTTCATAAATAGCAGCTGTGTCTCTGCAATCTTTAGAGCAATCATCGATATAATGTTATCTGAATATCAGTATACCTGAAATAATCCCTCAGTCGACAGTTCTTGCACGGAAGGCTTGTTGACGGTCGGCAGAAATGTCTCGACTTAATTTTAAGGCTTTCTTTTTAACGCGGCATTGCCCGTGTTTGTCGGAAATTTACCTACGGAACCGCACTACGGACTTCAAGGATAAAAAATATCCCATAGTCTAACTTAGGTCATGATCTATCTAATGTAACAGCAATATTGGCATTTGGCATGGGTGTTAACAAAAATGTGTTTGAACCAAAAGTGCTCTTTCAGGGATCTGTAAGGCTCCATAAGACACAATTAATGTTTTTTAAAACTTTCCCCTTTTCTCGTCGATTGAGTTCCTACTAAAAGTTACGTTACTTCGTGCAAATTATTGAAATAGAATTTTTAGACATTTTTGTAACCACCTCGATATATAAGTCTATGCATCCACCATGTTTATCTCTGCATCAACCAACGATGGTAGAAAATGCCTACGGCTTTACCTAAGTCTGCTTGCGTGTTCATAAAGTGTTAAATAGATTTGTTTTTGATGACTTATTCATTCAATCTCATGCTAGATTCCTTTGTTGACTCTGTAGCAAAAGTTTTATACACAATACTGAATTCTCACTCAAGTAAACTTAACCAACTAATTCCCAATGTCCCAAACGTAAACTGAACGAACGCACCTTATGTTTATGAATTGTGATTGCTTTAGTTTTTACACTAACTACGAGTGGTTTCCAAAATACATGCGTTGGTATTTCATAAACATATGCCGTGACAATTTTATGAGATATTTTTTTGCTATGTTCATTGTAATTGCAATTCACATGAATGGTTTCAGGAATATTTCTGTTGCCATATTCAACTACTGATTTTAAATTAGGATCTTTGTGGAATATAGGCTTAAGAAACAAATATTAATTTTAGATTTTAGGCTTTAGTTTGTTATTAGAAAACAATGGTGTATTTGTGGAACGAGTATTGAAGAAATATGGAAGAAGACAACATGCTGCGCTGACCACATATAAATTGGAATAAGGGTAGGAAAATGATGATGGTGATGTATGTGTGGGACAGCATTTTAACGACTGAATAGATGTTGCTATTATTTTTGTTGTCGAAGTTACAGATCATATTGTAGCACGATCCATACCTACAGATAAACGAACTGGTGGAACAATATGCGACACAAGTGAGACGGTGAGGTAAGCTGCCTAGCTAGATCCTTAATCTTTGGGAGATATTAAGAAATTATCATAATAATCACGGAATCAATTATTCAAGAAGACGTTTCTATTCCTCTATCTATAGTTTAAGCAGAACCATTACCCCGTGCAAAATGTTACCATTGCTTGTTACATCATTGCGTCCTTTGTCCATAAAATTTCTCGCATCCTTCCTTTCTTCGAATATTTCACCACCAGTACCCACTCATAACTCAACAAGACAAATAGCAAATTAACACGTTTGCCCAACCCTAAATATTAATCAGAACATAAATCATAACGACTCAAAGGAAGTGAGTAATAAAGTTCCGTCGGGACCAGCGTACTTTATTATCTTAGTGATTACTGATTATCTTAACCAAATCATTCACTTTATCGTTGTCATCATCATCTTTACAGACTTCCACTGGTATTATGGAGGTATGAGGAACAGGAGTCAGAACAGAAAAATCCTCAGCCTCCGTTGGAAAGAGATGAAAGTGGGCTACTGCCGTCGCGCGATGCTGGAAAGGCATCTTGCCGGACCGTGGTCGAGTAATACCGAGATCTTGCACCAATTTTGAAACATAAATTTGGCACCCAAAATCAAAGAGTTTGGTTGTTGTCTGAAATATTTACCTATGTCCGAGGCAATTTTAAGAAGCACTTATATGTTTAACAGATACTCAAAAGAGACGTTTGGCTATACAAAATAAAAGTTTAGGAGCTGTTCAAACGTTTAAGCAGCCCCATATTTGAGTGGCGTTTCAGTATTCGGCTGATGTTGCAAACTTTTTGTGTGATTTTATCCAGTGGAATAGAATTTGTTAGATTGGTGACGGACGGGTGGTCGGTTTTTATTGCAGAAATGTAGGCATTGATCAACAACCAGTAATAATACGACGAACAACTTGTATTCAAATAACTCGAAACGAATTCACTTCATAAATCTCAAAAGAATGTTGTACCAATTATGCAGTTAAGACCAAAACAACATAAAAAAAAACTAGCCTTAGGCATTTGTTTTTACGATTTTAATCCCAATAACAACCTTTTCGCTTAAAAATGTCATTTGAATCAGAGATCACTGCGTCTGATAAGACGACGATGTCCATACGGATAAGAATAAAGAAGAATCTAAAGTTTTAATAACTGCGTATCTTCCTGAGAAAGTCATAACACTCATAACAGAAAGATCCCTAATAAGATCCCAGAGATCCCTAATAAGGTTTTATTATGAATTAAATCCGCTGGATGCGAGACGCACGGGATCAGTAATTGTGGCGACACTTAGGAGGGGAGGCCTATGTCCAGCAGTGGACGTCTTTCGGTGAAATGATGAATTTAAAAGATAGCTGGGAAAGTCTGGACTCGTGTCGCAGTTTGTACGAGGCATGATAGAGTTAGTGAATTTATTGATAAATTAAATTATAAAACTCCTGGATGATAGCTGCGTCCTTATTAGCTCTAGATTGAAAGAATTTGAAGGAGAAAAGGGACTCGTTAGATCACCAATGGAATACTACTGTAGGGCCAAGATAATAGATCACATTTGACACTTCATCGAAATACAAAAACTTAACCTTGTAATGGCTGGAATAGAATATCATCGATTTTTCCGAAGTTAGAACTGCACAATTGCTTAACATTTTCCAATTAAGATTAGGTACATATTTATTGTAATAGGTACTTAATGGAAAAATAAGGTAACCTTTACTTAGAACTGACAGATGTTAAATGTGATCTATTAAATTGGCCCTACCTACTTTAAGGGCTGGTACGAATAATAATGAATGATAGGAGCGAATTCAAAATATTTTTTTTCAGTTGGTACTAAATGGAATAAAAACTAGAAATAATTAGTTTTATTCGACTAAACTCGGCAGCGGTAATAGTAGCCACTATAAATACCAAAGTAGATAGAATTTGCAACACAAAACCAGTGTAGGGAAAAATATAACAAGAGTTAGAGATTATGGATAACCAGGAAATCCTCAGAATTGGTTAAAAGGTACAGTTGGGGTTATGAAGAACAAAAACCCGTGCGACGCGGTAGGCACAGGAGCTGGCGAGACGGGTTTGACTCTTACATAAACGATTGGGTTCAAATAGCTATAGCTGAAGAAACAAGGAAAGACAGAAGGGAGGCTTTTGCCCTGCAATGGTGTACACCAGGCTCATGCTAATAAAACAATAAATATTTATGACTTACTTACTGAAGTAACCTAATTCTTATAAGAAAATGTAACATGTCTTCTAGTTACAGATCTAGTCTCATCGCTCATAAATCTAAAATGTTGGGGCAATATTGGAGGCATTAGACTAGAGAATTAAAAAATACAAGAAAATGTTTTTCTTTATGTTCATACTTTAAAGTACTAACACATCCACATCCGCTTTTTCAATTACATAGTATTATTTTATTCTAAAATTCTACGTTAACGAAAGAGGAAATTTTTGAAATTCCATCGGTATGTATCTACAAATCATTCAAATTCATTGCTTTTATGTTAAATATTATATTCTTATCTATTTTATTAATTAAATCTAATCTATTTAGATTTTATCTTAAACAGGAATATTTCTTATTCAAGTTTTGTTCACATTTCTGTTTCATATCATCTGAGGCGACGGAAAGTTTTATTAAATATTTTTACTATTTTCTTTAATATTTTATCCCAACGCATGGTGTTTATATAAATAGCTCTGTATCTTTTTTCTTCTGTAGGTACACCATCTTTTTACCATCGTTATAACACAGATAATTATGACTAAATAAATAATACCACTAAAATATGATTAAATAAAATTATGGTGTCCTACAACCTATTGACCTCTAAAACATTCATTTTTAACTTCTAATATAGGTTTGATCCCAGAAAAATTCAAATTCAAATATGTTTATTTGTGACACAAAGGTAAAAATAGGTACATGGTGTTATAAAAATAAGTAAAGTCTCACTATGTGCTGCCTTACAAGGCGTACAAATTATGTTTACACATTTATAGTGTAGGTTTGAAGTTTTTTTAGGTAGCTTAACATCTTCTAAAACGAAGTAGTTATAGGATTCATTTTACTATCAAATAAATTAGTGTAACTCATTGTAATTATTATTATCTTGGTTAAAGTTGAGTATTTCAATCATTTCAGAGTAAAAAATAAATACATCGGGTAACTACGCATAGGAAAAATAAGACTTTGCTAAAAGTTTCCAGAAAATATTTACCTCTTCAATTTGCAACATGTCTCCTTCGTAAAAAACATTCAGTTTTGTTCAAAATCTATCTCCTTTACTCAAAACATCATCCAGCATGCGTTTTTGTTTTATTTTTATTAAAAAAATATCATGCCAATTTGCCACACCACCACAAGATTTTATTATATTCTGTTAATTTCTCTTTACCAAACACAACACTTACCTAATATTAATATTATATATCTTCGTTCATTTCACAGTTATATTTAATTTTTTAATTTATTTCACCCACTTTAAACACTAATAAGTTCACAAGTCACAAGTTTTTTGTTTTTTACTCTGTAATACTATACTGTTGTTTCGTTTAGTGCGCTTTTGTGAAAGTTTCTAACTAAGAATCTCGTTTCTTTAATAAATCCGGTTCCTATATTTCATATAAAGCGATAATAGTCGCGGGGATATTAAAAAAAATCGAATCTGTAAACAATTGGAGATCTAACAAAGCAGCGCTTCGCGGCTATCCGAAGCTGTACTGAAATTCTAAACCCTGACTTCGGTGTCCATGTCTCGCACCCCCCATTACTAAATTTCGTATCGGATTTAAAATGTCACAACTCTAAACTTAATCCAATCCAAAGTGTACTTACCTTTGCATGACATAAAGATGAAAATGCTGCAACGTGGAGCGGGCTGTACGACATTTGACGAAACTCCCAGCGCGCTACAAGGCTATGAGAACGTATAATTTAAAGACGGAGCTCCGCGAACGATCGGCTGTGTATTGGCGTCTCTCTCTCGCACACGGAGGAGGTTGCGCAGCTTTTCGCACAACGATGTCGGATTGCTCATTTTTTTTGCTATTCAGTATTGAATTACGTATTATTTTGTGAATTAGATTGTGTCGCGGTGTCATATTCTGCTCTGTACCTGGTGCTCTTTTAACAGGATGGATCGGGAGGCAGGTTGGTATAATCTTTCTTATCTTATAATCATACAATTTTTGGAACAAAATAAACTTTATTCTTATAAATACTAAAAAAATAGGAATATATGTTACTAACACTTTTATTTATTTTGTGTATTTTCTAAATTAATACTTATTTAGTTACTGTTCGGTTTAGCCACTGAAAAGCAGCTTATTTTAAGATGATTGCAGATCTGCCGGACCTAGGACAAAAAATGATGAAATTAAACTTTATCATCAACATCATCATCAATAACTTTTCTAACGCCGTACTTAGTGAAGAAGTAAGCTAATGCTTATAAAATTAACAGGCCCTTAATGAATTACCTTAAAATCATTAGGTAATTATTCTAACTTATATCAAACTCGGAAATTAAAACACCAAATTTTCTAACAAAATACATATGATTTTCTTATGTCTTTACGTCGCGTCCCTACAACCTACTTCTTCAAAATCTCCGTAAAACTTACCACACAAATTCCATAGTGCACGTGAGAAACCACGAACAATACCATCAACGCGTGGAGAATCAGAGGCTCCAAACGCGGGAGGAACAGAGATGTGAGAATCCCCGCTAGAAGTGGCCAAGTCATCCAGGACAGTAGCTCACACCTATTGTGGCACATCTCAGCAATTATCAGGCGACACTGCGGAAAATATAGTATGTTTATATCTTGAACAATCCTACATAATATTTAGATCTTTTAGAACTCTAAAATGTTGAGTATTTAAGCGGATATCTATTGGGGTGCTACAAGGAAGCATGTTTGGTCTTATCCCGAAAAGAACAAACACCAATATATCATAATAATAGTAATTAAACTTTAAGATTGTACAAGACTAGGTTTAGAATATCTATGTAAATTTACAATTTTCTTCGTAAACCTTAAATTCTTCGGGTGAATGATAGATAGTTTATACTATATTCAAACAATTTATCGAGTGATATCTGTAAAATAAATATTAGATCTTAATTTGCATGGTCGTAACTTGTTAAAAACGATCAGATTGGCTGAATCTTATAGGATGTGTTTATTTAAGTAGTACCCATTATCTTAGCCTTTTCCCAACTATGTTGGGGTCGGCTTCCAGTATTACCGGATGTAGAAAATATTTTTATTTTTGTATTACCGTTTTATATTATTGTGGATCTTTAGCACAAGATTGCGCCTTAACTCTACTTCGTATCTAACTAAACCAAAAGGCTACATGTTATGTAATTTGAAACTATCTGGACTTTACACTGACACAGACAGACTACACCACAGTAAAGGGTCAAACATAGCCGATATCTTTACGTGAAACGCTGACAGAAAAATTGTCCGTGTGGAGTAGCAAGTTGCTCACAATCATTGTATACCGCCAATACATCAAGCTACCCAAAACTGACAAAAATCCCAATTAATCTTGAACCCCATTCTATAGCGATAAAGTTGAAAATCTATTAAAGAAAGGCCTCTCTCATTCTTTTCCAACTCACCCGGTGTTTTACCTTTTTTAAAAAATAAGTCAGGATTGTTAACACGTTGGTCACAGCTGTCATTGGAAGAGCTTTGAAGGAAAACATCGTGAGGAAACCAGCAAGCCTGAGAGATATTTCTCGTCGACATGTAAAGCCAAGTCAGAGGCCTAAAAGGATAAATACTCTGACACCAGATTAAGTAATAACCACACGATACAGAAAAATAGAAAGCTATAAACTATTATCGACGACTATACATATAGGATTACTTTCTTCGACGCAGAGGAGCTCGCGCGCAGAAGTTAGTCAGCTAAAATTATATTAACCATATTAGTAATAGATGGTTTGAGCTTGAATATTTTTATCCGAGTCTGAAGCCCAAAGGAAGGTTATGATTTTAGCAGTCTACGTATGTAGGTTGGCATTTCTATTAACTTATGTTATATGTGTTGGAGGAAAAGAAAGTAAACGAAGATTTGATTGTTGGTTGTGTACGATCAACTGATTGTTAATTTAAAATAACTTGTTAAATCTTAATTTAATTTGATTTGATTGACTACATTTTAATATACACATCTAACTAATTTCTAAGTCATTGCATTGTAGCATGTCAATTCAGAGCAGAGGATAAAAAAATATCTAGAGTAGGGTCGAGGCGCCATCTTTACTGTCTTGACACATGTGGTGACAGAGCAAGGATTGCTTGGAGAACGGTGGTGGATCGAGGATCAAGGTGGATCACTGGTGATAAAATTAGATTGGTGACGCGAACCTGCTCCTCGAATATAATTGGTAAGCCAACTAGTTATTGTGAATTATTGCCAATAAATTGTGTGAAACAGTGAGTTTTGTGCTCGCATTTCACCCAAATGACGCCCACTAAACTCGTGAACACTGATGATGTCGAGGAGGATGCTGCTTCTCCGACATATTTAGAGTGCCGCTATTCGTATTCACCCGATAATGAAATAATAAGGTGTCCATCGATTCGTTATTATGGCACGGGCAGCATAGGCTACAATTCACCGATTGCAACAATAGGAGGAGTCGATTTTACCTGGTAAACCCCGAATTTGATTAAAGCGTGATTTTTCAGCAGTCAGGTTTTTTAGTTGTTGTATACCGCACAAATTCTTGTGTCATTTATTTTCAATGTTATTGTCATTCCTCGTAAATAGATCAGGTTATTTAAAGAAGGTTAGAGTTTTAGAAGACGAGATCACTATTGTTTTATGTCTCATTTTTGTAACACAGCCAACAGAATGTATTCTGACATTGGCATTTACAGTGATCTCCGATTTCTGTAACTGACTCATTTATGTTTGAGTGAACCTGCCATTTCATTGTATAAATTTCTTTTTTTATGTGACAAAGAAAGGAGAAAAGAGGGAAAGCCTTAGGTATAATGAGAAGAAAAATATGTTTTTTTTTGCCCTGGACCGTACCTGGGAACCGTCTAGTTAGGGAGATATTGAAGGTCAAAGTTCCAACTTTTTCTTATGTTTATTTTTAAACACTGGATCTTATGGTTCTAACTTTACTTTAAATGCCTCCATGACCTGTTTACTAAATTTTGTTTTACTGTAAAACGTGAATATTCACCCCCAAAAAACAGTTGTTTTCCAGTAATCATTTTTGCGTCGAGTTACTTAGTTTAATATAATAATATATCATTTAATTCAGTTTACAAAAGACCCATATCATATATACCTTACAGACTAACATACATGTTTATAAAAAGCACAAATACATAAGTAATTTAATGTACAGAATGCTTGGTTGACGGTTTCGTCAAGGGCCTGTCTCCAGCTTGTATTTTCATCTTAGTACTGGCAATTTGTTAGTACATAAAAATAAATCTTTAAACTAATTCAGTTTCCCTTACTTACCGAAATATTACTGAACAGAATTCCATACATTAAGATGAAGGCTCTAGGATACACCTCAATGATGTCATTGGGAGACCGTAAAGCCCAGAAGGTGACAGCCGCTGTCATTACGAGCATCGACCAAATAGGTCGCACCGCTTCTGAGATTGGTAGCCTCTTGCCTTTGCCGTTTTGGTAAGAACTGAAAAATGAAAATGAAATACCATAATAAAATGGCAATGGGCCAAGTAGAACCTATGATCGTTGGGGTAAACGTGAATTGGCAAACGTAAAGTGGGACGACCTCAGACTCGGTGGAACGACGATCTCCGCAGGGTGGCTGGAAGCAACTAAATGAGAGTTGCTGAGAATTGAGTTGAGTAGCTTGCGATCGAGGAGGAACAGCCTCCTATGTCCAGCAGATTGTGAAGATCAGATAGGCAGTTGCTCCATGTTAATTAAAAGCATCTGACAGTAACACATATCATCATCTGGCCTCGCCTTTTACCAACTATATTATAGTCGGCTTCCAGTCCAACCAAATGCAGCTGAATACCAGTACCTATTTTACATGGAGCGATTGCCTATCTGATCTCCACAACACATACTTACAGATAAATATTATAAATTGCAACAGGGTAGGTTGTAATGATCCCCATGCAGTGGATGATGAATTCCAAGACCTGGACGAATGTGACGTCATCAAAAGTGTAATGCTTGTAGTACTCTGGACCAAACACCCCAGCCGCTAAGAAGAGACCTGACGCTACCTAGAATGAGAGAAAAAAAATCATGCGGGGCAGTCTTGGGGAGTTGGGGACCGCCGATAGAAGTGAAAACTAATTAAGGCGATTAGACGAGCTAAATTAGCAACTCTATTTGTGGTGGTTCAAACTTCGTTTGAAATACTGTCAGAATAAAGTTCTAATCAGCTTGCACTACAAAGTGGTTGTTACGTCAGTCACTGCGGGCCAAATAGCGCGAAATGAGTGGTTGATTGTATTAAAAAACTAAAACACTATCATGCCAATATATTGCTTGTAGAATTATTTGCCAAAAAATCAGAATGATCGCATGCATATTAGTCTGTTTTTTTTTGTTTGAAATATATTTTTAGAGATAAGTTCGTGTTTTTTTGTATCGAGTCAAATTAATTGTATTATGCTTTTTCAAAACACTATCATGCTAGCATATATCCTGAAGAATATCATATATTTTTGTGGTCTTGTTTATAGCAGTGAATCATATACTATTAGTAATTATAAAACTCGCGTTTAGCTCATGTTATCGCCTTAATCTATGTATATCTGCCACGAGTTATGCCCCGTAGGCGCACACGCCTAGGGCACGCCACGATAGTGGCGGTAAGTCCCCTCTTTGAGGAGTGGCTAGAGAGGCGCCACGGCGTCCTCACCTTCCGCCTGACGCAGGTCCTCACCGGACACGGATGTTTCGGGAGGTACCTGCACCGAATCGGGCGGGAGGAAACGCCCGGGTGTCTCCACTGCGAGGATCGACCGGAGGACACGGTGGAGCACACGGTGGAGGTCTGCCCCGCGTGGGCGGAGCACCGCCGTGTCCTCGAAGCGGCGATCGGCGGCGGCGACCTCTCGCGTCCGGCCCTGGTTCAATCCATGGTCCGGAGCGAGACGGAATGGGAAGCCGTCACCTCCTTCTGCGAAGCAGTCATGCTAGCGAAGGAGGTGGCGGAACGAGAGAGGGAGAGATCCTCACTTCCCGGCCGCCGCGGGAGACGCACCGGGCGTCGGGGGCCACGTGGTGGCTACCGGCCACCGTAGATGCGGGCCTGTGGACGGTTGGCTATGGGCTAGCTAGCCGTCCGTCCGTCTAGTGACGACAGGCCGTGTCGACGGCGCGTTCGTGTTCCACGCGCGCCTCAAAGAGATGTCAGCAGAAGAGAGGAGCCCGCAAGGGCCGAAGCCTGCCGGGGTTGCGGGACAGTTCGAAAGAGATACCGCGGCCCCGGAACGTAAAGGGCGAGGAAGGAACATGGATGGGTTTTAGTCAGTACGAGTCTGACACTCCCTCCCGCTCCGCCCAGAGTGGGAGAAGTCATTTGATGATTTCCCATCCTAAAAAAAAAGACGTACACGCCTAAGTGGTGCTACGCCGTAGTGGGCCGGCTACGAGTGCTACACAGATGTGACGGTCACGCGAGTTCTATGATTTTTGTACACCCAAAAAGACCTCAACGCGCCTAAAGGAGTTTTCACATCATTTTTTTTTTGTAGAATAAGAATCAAACTGATCATCCGACGTAAGTTACGGGGTCAAACTAGGCAATTACCAACGTGACTCTGAAGAACGCAAGGTATCTTGACTTATACCTTTGAAATCGCTTTTACAAAATAAATCTTGTTCCTTCTGAATAAAAAGTTTCGCCTTCTTAATCATTAAAATTATTAGGCATAAGGGTCTAATATTCAAGCTCAGACGCATGCTACCAGAATTCGCAGATATCCTAGAGTCATACATTACTAACAGAATGTTTAGAATACGGCAGGAGGACGCATATTCCGAGCTAAAAGCTATAAAAGCTGGTGTACCTCATGGAAGTGTGCTAGGCCCAATTTTGTACTTGTTATACACATGTGACATCCCAGAACTGGAAAACAACACCATTGCGACCTTTGCAGATGATACTGCAATTATGGCTACCGGGTCAAGCCACAGAGAAGCAGTAGAAAAAGTTCAACTAGCTGTGAACAAAGTTTATGACTGGACACAAAAATGGAAGATCAAACTGAATGAGTCAAAATCAATTCACATTGACTTTACAAACAAACACTTGGACTATCACCCAATCTACATAAATGGTTCGCAAGTACCTTATGCTAATACAGCCAAATACCTTGGAATTACTCTCGACGCCAAGTTGCGTTGGAAAGCTCATGTCAAAAAGAAAAGACAGGAACTCGATATACGATATAAAAGTATGTATTGGTTACTCGGAAGGAAATCTTGTATCAATACATAATAAAATAACCCTATACAAGCATATTCTGATGCCAATCTGGACGTATGGCATCCAACTTTGGGGCTGTACTAAACAAAGCAACGTCAAAATAATCCAGCAATTCCAAAATAAAGTACTTAGGGATGCTGTCAATGCACCCTGGTACATAAGAAATGACGACCTTCATCGTGACCTTAAAATGGAATTCGTCACCACCATTATCCAAAAATTTGCTGAAGCCCACGAACACAGACTCCATCGACACGTGAATGTTGAGGCAATCCAGCTGCTAGACAACACAGACTTAGTGCGTAGGCTAAAAAGAACTAAACCTTTTGAATTAGTGTAGTGTACAAAGTGAATGAGTAATAGTAACAATGTTGTGCTATACATAATAACACATGAACATAGTGTTTTATAAATTATATTAGACTAACAAAGTGCTACGGACTTGTGTAAAAGTGCAAATGAACACTATTCTTAGTTTTAACATATTCTATCACGTAACATATTAAGTTAGAGTTAAATTACTTATTAGTCTTTTAGGCTAGATCGTAATTAATTATTAAGAATTTTGTTCTTAGTAATAAAGCACAAAAAAAAAAAAAAAAAAAATTATTGGGCTATTTTCAAAAGTGCCGGGCCAACCAAAGTAAACTTATTACTATCGAATGCTCGAATGTCCCACTGCTGTTTAAAAGACTTCCAGGTGCTCTTCTCTTATGCCACCTTGAAACATTACCTTCGAGATGTGCGTTCAGATGACACCACCTCTATGTAAGCCGGCCTCGGTGGTGCCGTCTATCTTCAGGCAGCCGTCGTGTTGAGACCTTTGCCCAGCGGTCGTTATGCAAGCGGTGCACGTGAGTCGTGACCTGCCCAATTCCATTTCGCCTGCGTCTGTAATTCTCGTTTTTGAGCTCACCATTGTGTTCCGTATCCGTATCCGTTCTGTTCACTTCACAGCCAGAATGCTGCGCTCCGCCGCTCTTTGGCAGACCCCAAGGCGGAACTTTTGCAATAAGTTTAGTGACTAGGTCTGAGCTCCATAGGTACGGGCAGGTATAGGGCGGTATACGGACGGGCAGGATAAACACATCGATGAGTTTGGACTTCGGCAGATCTCCTTTGATTTGCGTCTTCATCAACCAATAGCATTTATGTTACAGTTTAATTGTTTGTTTTATTTATGTTGCATTTATGTTTATTGAAAACTTGGGTATAGAACTTGGAAAGAAGACCGGGAAGAACGGAAAGACCAGGAAGAAGACCGGGAAGACTGGGAAGACGGAGGAGAACGGGAAGAAGACCACGAAGAACAGGAAGATCGGGAAGAAGACCGGGAATACCGGTAATACCAGGGGAAGGCCGGGTAGAAGACCGGGAAGACCGGTAGGAACGGGTAGAAGACCGGGAAGAACGGAAAGACCGGGAAGAAGACAGGGAAGAACAGGAAGACGACCAGGAAGACCGGGAATAACGGGAAGAACGGGAAGACTGGGAAGACTAGGAATGGGACCGGGAGGACCGGGAGGAAGTCCGGGAAGACTAGGAATGAGACCGGGAAGATCGAGAAAAAGACCGGGAAAGAGACCGGGAAGACCGGGAAGAAGACCGGGAAGACCGGGAATACCGGGTCGGCCGGGGAGACCGCGAGGAAGACCGAGAATATCGGGAAGAACATGAAGGCCGAAAGACCGAGAAGAAAGTGAATACCGGGAACACCAGGATTACCGGAAAGAAGGGAAGAAGACCGGGAATACCGGGAAGACCGGGAAGAAGACCGGAAATAACAAGAAGAAGACCAGGCTACCGGGAAGACCGAGAGAAACGGGTAGAAGACCGGGACGAACGGGAAGACCGGGAAGACCGGGAAGAAGACCGGGAACACCGAGAAGAGGACTGGGAAGAACGGGAAGAAGACCACGAAGACTGGGAAGACCGGGAGGAACGGGTAGAAGACCGGGAAGAACGGGAAAAAAAAACATTTTTATCGATAAGCTCTACTTAATTATTGCGTTTATATTAGTTGACCGGCAAAAAAATATTACCCCAATCTGGTTGATCTCAGATATTTTGTGGTTGAATAACTTCTCGGTCAATTGCGTTACGACTTTGGTGTAAATAATAAAAAATGTTTTTTATGTTATGCTCCATCCAAATGAAAAGGTTATTTTGCCCGGCACTTTTGAAAATAGCCCAATCTGGGTGATCTCCTTTCTCATTGTTTTATTATGTTATTCATCTTTACAAAAATAGTTCTTTTTAGGGTTCCGTAGCCAAATGGCAAAAAACGGAACCCTTATAGTTTCGCCATGTCTGTCTGTCTGTCTGTCTGTCTGTCTGTCTGTCTGTCCGCGGATAATCTCAGTGACCGTTAGCACCAGAAAGCTGAAATTTGGTACCAATATGTATATCAATCATGCCGACAAAGTGCAAAAATAAAAATTTAAAAAAACATTTTTATTAGGGTACCTCCCCCAGACGTAAAGTGGGGAGCGATTTTTTTTTTAATTTTGACCCTTACGTGTGATATATTGTTGGATAGGTATTTAAAAATGAATAGGGGTTTTCTAAAATCATTTTTTGATAATATTAATATTTTAGGAAATAATCGCTCCGAAAGTCAAAAACAATGTGTCCCCCCCCCCTCTAACTTTTGAACCATAAGTTTAAAAAATATGAAAAAAATCACAGAAGTAGACCTTTATATGAACTTTCTAGGAAAATTATTTTCAACTTGATGAGTTGAATAGTTTTTGAGTTATATAGCACTTTTTCAAAAAAACGCAAATGATAACTTTGTTTTTCATACAAATACTATGAAAAACAAAGTTATTTTTGCTGACGAAAAATGTTGGTATTTTTAATGGTCTGGGAAGCTACGGAACCCTACAGTGAGCGTGGCCCGACACGCTCTTGGCCGGTTTTTTAAATAAAATGTCATTTGAAAGTATTAAAAAATGTAGCCCACCGGTATCGGAAACAGGGTACAAGCGTCCGGCGGCGGTCAGGGTTCCAGAGAGTACCCCACGGTACTCTCTGGAACCCTGACCGCGACCGTCCCCGGAACGTAAATGGCGAGAAAGGAACATGGATGGGTTTTAGTCTGTAAATGTCTGACACTCCCTCCCACTCCGCCCAGAGTGGGAGAAGTCATTTGATGATTCCACATCCGACAAAAAAAAAAAGGTTTCCAGAGAGACGATTAACCTCCTAACAATACGAGCCGTGTCCAGGAGCACCGCTTTCTGAATCAATCCCTTGATCCAGCTGCCTAACGAGAGCCTCTTCAGGTATTGGTCGAGGCTCTTGGCAATTAAGCCATGGGCTGACACGACTATCGGCACAATGATCGCTGAGTCCACATCCCACATGTCGACAACCTCGCGAGCCAAGTCAAGATACTTGATTTTTTTATTGATTTATTTATTGTTGGATGTCATTATTTTAAAGTGAATGAATCGTGTCTAAAATATTAGTAACTAATGAAGTTGTAGGAGTGATCTACTTACCCACATACTCAGATCGTAGCTCCATGGTAGGAACAAGGTCCCCGTATTATACTTTTCACAGTGACTCACGTAGAAATTCATCACTACACTTAGTACCATAAGGTAGCCTCTGAAAATGTGTATCGTTTTAGTAAAAGAGAGTGATTTTGAGAATCATATATTCATTAGCATCATCAACAACTAAGACGACCTCCCACTAGGTGAACCGATGACCTGGTGAGGGTTGCGGGAATCCGTTGCATGCGAGTCGAAAGGGACCGGTCAATGTGGCGACACTTGGGGGAGGCCTATGTCCAGCAGTGGACGTCTTTCGGCTGAAATGATGATGATGAAGATGATGATCCACAACTAAATAAGCTCCTGAAAATTTGTCAGCCGGTCGTCGGCTGAACTGACTTATTGTTTTATTAAAATGCGTTGAAGTGTTGTATAATTGTGAAAAAAGTGTAGGGCTTGTAATATATTGCAGAATTTACTGTATTATATTGTATAACGGGTGTCCGCAACCCCACGTCAAAGCGCGTATTTCGCGTATGGACCATTATAATCCACCACGCGGGCAGTGCAGGTTGGTAGATGTCACATGTCTTCGACGTTTTGGTTATGGGACATGCCGGTTTTCTCACGATGTTTTCCTTCACCGTTTTTGAGAGCAGCGGTCATGAAATAAATTACACGATTCCCGTATATAAGTCGCTTTATCTTTTGTCTGTTTTGCTTTTGCCCGCAGCTTCACTCGCTATCTCACTTGATCGGGTATTATCCCACGACAGCGGTTTAAATTTAGTTCCAGGGAAACTCTGGGATAATGTAGCTTCCCATTAGTGAAAGAGTTTTCAGAATCGGATCAGTAGTTTCGAAGTTGATCTCCAAACTTACAAACATACAAACTTTAACCCTTTATTATATTAGAATAGATCATATTAATAAGAATAGTAAATCGAAAGGAAATCTATACCGATCTTAAAAGAACATTTCATATAGAACTAAGTATTTAAGTAAGTACCTGAAACAAGACACGGAGAACTGAGGATCCCTTCCATACACGGAGATGAGTGAGAAAGGAATGAGGAACACGATGAAGGAGTCCAGGCCGTGGTCGAACAGCTCACCCAAGGGTCCGGAGACGCCTAAGCGACGGGCTTGCTTGCCGTCCACACCGTCTGAAAATTATCTATTGTTACAAAGAAATATGGCCGCTTGTATGAACACGTCTTTGCGCCTTAAAATTCTACGGCTGATTCGTCGATCGGGTTGCTATGGTAATACGATACCCCTTGGTAAGACTAATTGTCAGACTTTTGGGCCACTGACTACCTGTCGACCAAATACATTAATCATGCAAAATTTATCGCAGTCTAATTTTTGTCCGTCGCGTACAAAAAGTCTGCCGTTTGAGCATGCGTTTTTCATACAAACGTAATACCAAAATAATATGAAAATCAAACATATTCTTAAGGTAGTGTGTATCTGTATACACGCTGAAATTTTAGTGGTTGTTTTCCTGAAGCGAAATGAGTTTGTATCGGTAATACAATCGATTTATATATAAAAAAAAAATTTGACTCGATAAATGGCTGATTAACAATGGAGATAAACAAAACTCGAAAGCGACTTGAACCAACAGTAATACCTACGCGGAACGCGGGCCCGGCGCGGGGGTGTCCAGAACAGCCGCGCGGTCGTTGTACTTCGCGTATAAATCAGCTGATCACTACTCCTGACTTAATAAAATACAAAACCCAATAAGTTTTAATAATAATTTGAAAAACTACTGGTTACTGATGGGTAATCGTCCTGCCGCGGGAAAACAACCATTAAAATTTTACGCTGTATATTTCGATTGTATTATAGAATAGCTATGTTCCCAAATAAATATTTTTAAAGGATAATAGTAATAAAGACGAGATATGAGGAATTTAAAATTTATATACAAAATTAATTTTTCTCATAACTCTTGTTTAAATCGATGTACATTCAAAATATGTGTTCGGGAACCTATATATTCTGTAATCCAATCAAAATAAATACACACTACCTTAAGAATATGTTTGATTTACAAATTATTTTGGTATTACGTTTGTATGAAATTCGCATGCTCCGTAGGCCTCTTAATGATTATTTCATGAAAAAGCCATTCAATTTAAATATTTGTTTTGGTTCAATATACAGCCTGACTTCAACATACGCAGACCAGTAAATTGCTTAATATATATATAATATTCCAGTAATAGCTTCCACCTTATTAAAATATTGCTATTTCGAGAAAGAGGTCAATCGTCTAATCCGACTCGGCTGGGCAGCGTTCGGGAAACTGCGCGGTATCTTCTCGTCCAACTTACCGCAGTGTCTCAAGACGAAAGTCTATGACCAGTGTGTGTTGCCAGTGATTGCATACGGGACCGAAACGTGGTCGCTCACAATGGGCCTTATCAAAAGGCTTAAAGTCACCCAAAGGGCAATGAAGAGGGCTATGCTCGGAGTTTCCTTGCGTGATCGAATCAGAAATGAAGACATCCGCAAGAAAACCAAGGTCACCGACGTAGCCCGAAGAATTGCTAAACTTAAGTGGCAGTGGGCAGGGCACATTGCTCGCAGAACGGATGGCCGAAAAGTTCTGGAGTGGCGACCGCGAACCGGAAGACGATGCGTTGGAAGACCTCCCACTAGGTGGACCGATGACCTGGTGAAGGTTGCGGGAATCCGGTGGATGTGAGTCGCACGGGACGGGTCAATGTGGCAACACTTGGGGGAGGCCTATGTCCAGCAGTGGGCGTCTTTCGGCTGAGATGATGATGATGATGATGGCCTTATTAAGTAAACACATTTCTCCTGAAGTGTCAGTCGGGTCATTTACAGGTTCCTACAGCAATACCAATCGATATAGCACCCTGATGCTTCAAGGCCAAACTACATCTTTATATGAAACAACATGACATATTTTCAGTTATTTTAGATAATGAGCCGGTATATCATGTGTCCCAGACCTTGAGATAATCGTCACCCAACAATGTCAGGGTTGTATTACGGGTAAAGTTATTTTGTACCCCTTAGGGATAAACGTAAGCTTTTTGGTTTAAATTTTACAATGTAATTTGTGGGTTAAACTGTAAACCAAATAGCTTGTTCGACCGTACGTAAACTGCGTTCGTTATTTAGTTCCCAAACATGTGTTTTTAGATAGGCGACTTTAATTCCCACGGAAACTTCAGTTTACGCTACAACTTCAACCGTTTTTAAATAACTTTTTCAGTGGATTCTGAAATCAACTTTGTTTGTGTGAAAATTAAGTTTATATTATATATATCGTTAATTGGAAACAAACTTGAATAGATAAAGGTATCTTTCTTTGACTCTTTGGTTGCTACTATGTTGGTATCAGTAACCTTCCTAAGGGAATAGTTTCGAGGTAAAGGCTACGGTGCACGGTGGAGAGAGCGACGATGGCCCATGCAATAGTAGCTGCCCCGACATACGAATAGTAAGTCGTGGGTTCGACTTCGAACCCAGGCAGGCGCATTTTGTGTAATTTATTTCATCACCACTTCTCACAAAACTGTGACGGAAGGAACAGTGAGAAAACCGGCATGTCCTAGAACCAAACATTCGAAGGCGTGTGACATCTACCAATACGCACTGGGCCCGCGTGGTGGATTATAAGCTATTCCCTCTCATACAGGTGAGGCCTGTGTCCCAGCAGTGGGAACATAATAAGCTGATTAATTGATTATGCTAAAGGCTTTTTAGTCATAGAATAAAGAAATACCTATTGGTTGCAGTCTTGCTCTACTTGGGAATCGAACTTCAGTACCTGTATCGAGAAATATTCGTGGTAACATTGCTACGGCGCGGTAGTTCGACTGATCTGAATCCACGAGATTTAGACGCATTTAATAGATTGTAAGGGTGGTCACAAATCCACAGACCAACCTAGGCAAGCACGGCTTAACATAAAGGTCGGCCCGAGCGGCTGTTATTATTTAGGGACGAGCTCCTCAGCGTTATAGTAATCACTTACCCAAATTATAAGCCAGGAAGATGAGCACAGCGCAAAACGTGAAAACCCAATTCGGTATCTCAGATGTATAATGAGTATGTCCTAGCCGGCCCCCAGTGGCGTAGAAGTCGTAATCATACACAGTGAGGGTCAGCATAGCGACCACCATGCAGAGAAAACCGGCGAAGGTTATCGTGTTTGGGGCTATTGATCTTGGTATCACCTGAAAGAGGGAAGGACGTTGGCATTATGACGTCACGTATACAGAATGGAATTTTTCGATGCCATCACCTGGAGGGAAAGGGTATCAAGACAGTTTCGCGAAAGACATTTGCGCGAAAGACACTTGCGCGAACCCATTTGCGCGAAAAGACAAATGTCCGAATGGACTTTTGCGCGATTGGACTTTTGCGCGAAAGAAAACTTGCGCGACTGGACATTTGCGCGACTTAATGACCACAGAGGTTTTATACTCTATGGATGTCATTTTCATGGTTTTTGGGGTCGCTGATTACGAAAATGGGGTCTAAAAGAAGGAAAAAACCACGAAAACGATACCCATGATGAATAAAAAAACCACTTCAAGTAGTTTAAGGCGTAATGTTAAAATCCAGGGCGCCATCTTGGATTTTCTTGAAATGAAAATGACACCCATGATGAAAAAATAAAAAAAACTCCTTCAAGTATTTTAAGGCGTGATGTTATGTTTACTCCACAGAGTAAACCTCTGTGGCCATTAAGTCGCGCAAATGTCCTTTCGCGCAAATGTCTTTCGCGCAAAAGTCCCAGATCCCTGCAGTATTTCGAGTACTTTTCCTCCAGATGGCACTGGCATATTCCACCCTGTATATTTTTGGGAGGATGAGAAAGAGATGTGTCTTTTTATCTACGGTGCATTTATATTTCGCCATAAATCACATCGATGTAATTCCGGACATGACATTTTTCACAGGAAATTTAAAACAAATCTGCTGTTCCATACATTTTGACTTGTTATTTATTGCACTTTTGTAAGGGCCTTATCGCACGCCGCGAAGAAAAACAAAATTTATAATTGGACAAACCACGAATCGCACACTGCAAACTCGCTGCCTACCCGCGGCGTCTTCGCCGCGCACACGTTGCGAACTCGCGGCGAGCTCGCTGCGCCCCCCTTTCAATTCGCTCGCAACTCGCTAGTGTGTTAAGGCTGTAAGAATCAGCAGATTTTTTTTTTAAATTGCCTTTTTAAACTTTCTATGTGGTCAGTGGTATTCGTTTATGACGTATGACTTCACACTCGTGTTCAAGATAGGTCGATTATACCACATTAGTCAAATTGGATCTGCAGCGGCCATCTTGAGCGCGCAGCCTGTTTAAAGATTTCCATATCGGCCACTGAAGTTCGTGACCAGAGCCCGCAGGGGCAGGATCCTATCCTGCCTACAGGGCCAGGGCTGCACCAGGAGCTGGGCAAGGACCCACCTCCTGGTGGAGGACGGTTTGCCACACAGTCCGCTGTTGATCCGTTTCCATCGCTTTCTCGTTTAGTTCAGGTAGAACAAGAAAAATAATGGTCTGTACAACTTACTTTGACAATATTGTTCCACGTCGGATGCATCACATAATTACTGAGGGGGCTTGTGTCTACAGCACTGTACTGAAAATAACACGAAACACTTAAAAAAAAGCTTTACAACAATAAAATGTGACATACATTGTCTATTAACCGGTAGGCTAGGAGACATACGCACGCTCGGGGGCTGATACTGAGAGATTCTTAAAACTAACGTGACCTAACAACTTTTTTGAACTGGGGATTGAATTTGGCGTCCTGAGTCCGATCCCCGAACTCTGGACGCCAAACAGTCGTGCTTGCAACCACAAAGTCAAACGCCGAAAAGGCAGACATCGCATGTTACGTACGTGCCTTAAACTTAATGAACATCTTTACAATTAAGGAGCCTTAATTTCATTCTAAACAACACAACATAGTTTCAAAACTTGGCATAGGACTCTCACTTCTAAGAGTTTCCACTGGGGTCTGTCCTTAGCAGCTCAACAACTCAAATTAACATAACAACAATTTATCAGAGAATTGAAGAAATACAATATTACTAGTTTTTTCTCGCAGTTATCATTATCCCACAAGAACTAACTGATAACTGAAGCTATGGTCTACCCAAAGGTGTCCCAAACTTCATCAAAATCTGTTTCGGTGTTTAGGCGTGAAAAGATAACATACAGAGATACTCTCGAAGTTAAATATTAGTTTATTATGAAAACTTACCGTATATCGATTAAATCCTGTTATATGCTCTTCATTCAAATACTTATAATCAAACATCTTGAGCACGACCACTTGCCAAAAGTCTCTAAGAAAAATAAAACAAACATACGAAATTAACGAAGGTTATTTATTTATGTTAATTAGTAGAATTGCGGACAAAAAACAATAGAAAAACTGAATATTTAACGTAACAATGCATTTACATTTATTATACATAATTCATTACGGTATGTTATTTAACATAAGTGCCACAAAACAAGAAGCGGCAGGGAAGCCCGCGAAATTCTATTTTTTTTACGTTTTTTGCAATGAGTACTTCCAACTACCAACTTTAAAGGAAGTTGTAGAAAAGTCATATAAGACTTACAAGCAAAGAACCCAGCAACACTTGCTGTGACACTACTAAAGTCCTCGGATTAGACTCTACCTAAGTAGTACTTTTTAAATAATCGACACATGAAAAGACGCATCACACACAGGGTGCGAAGAATCTCAAACTGCCAAACAAGAAACAACCGATCTGATGAAAGTCCAGGGGCTAATTTGAACCTGACACTGATCTGCAAAATGCAAAAAACGTAAGTCCCATGGAAAAAATTGTTACAATGATGAGCATACGATGACTCGCTGATAACCCCAGACACACACCTCTGATTTTTCGAATTCAGGTGCGTATTGTATTATTAGCACTTGCTTCGGTAAAGGAAAACATCGTGAGGAAACCATGTCTGAGAGATATTACTCGACGGAAAGGTATGATGCGTATGAAAGGTATGATACGTTATTTTTATGTTTGGCAACAGTAATGAGCAGGCAGATAGAATATAGAAAGAAGAAGACAGAGATAGACTTTTCAGAATGAATCCAACCTAAATCACTAGTCTTTACCTGTTTAACAAACTGCTTCTCTAAGAAACTACAACTTTTCACATAAAATATTTTAAAACCTCACTGAAATTTAACGGTTAAATACACGGTGATTAAAAACAACACTGAAAACTCATCCTTCGGTTAGTTACTCACTGTTTTTAATACTGATAACTTTACTACAAAAATAATTCGATAAGACTCGCATCGCGACCTAAAAGGCGTGGGACATAGATTAGAATATTTACATAATTATAAGTACAGATACGATGTTCTTCTGACCTTTGTACTTTTCGGTCAATATTTGTGCCTACATCAAGTTGACTACGTCAATAACAAACATCGAAGGGTTGGCGATTATATCCATGTGATACCTTTTTCAGGTTATTTATTTTATTCATATTTGTATGATAAACATATTTCAATCACATGGTCTATCTGTCTAACTAAGATGTTAGTTGTTTGATGTCTTTGAACTTATTTTATTAGGGACTTTGATTGATTCTTTAGCTGACCGACGATATTCAAGCTGACCTGTTTTTTTCCATGTCATTTTTCCATTCTATGTGGAGTCGGCGCAACTTGTATTTTTCTTTCATTCTCCCCTGTCAGACAGCACATCATCATTTACTCTTTTCTCTTTCATATTATCATTCTTCACATAATCCATGACCTGTCTGTTTAATATCTGTTAGTAAATTCTTATCACAATGTTTGGCATGTAGCTTATCACTAAGTTGTAGCAAGATAATTCCGATAGATTATCTCTTTTTAATGTGCCTATTAATCTATAATATGTAGTACGGTTTGATATCAGGTTTATAATAACCTAATCCAGTTTTTATAAAGTATTTTATCATTCTATGACCTGCAGTGTCGATTATCGAGTTACTTTAACATAATATTCCGAAGATTTGATCCAAAGTAGACGGGATTTTTCTAATGTTTTCATTATTTAATTATTTCTTTACAAAACAATGAAATTTTAAAATACTCCTAAAAAACAAAAAAAAATCCAAAAAAAAATTCAATACACTTCCTCAAAAAGTGGTTCTTAACGCACTACGATTACGTTCAACATGCAATGTATTTCACACGCTTGCGTTTTTTGTCAGTTTTCCAACACGTGTGCGGAAATGACAATTGCAACAGATAACGATACCTACCTATATGCCTATAGTCAGAGGTGAATGTTTTTTTTTAATTCGGCAAGTAATATGCGTCTTTACGGCGTAAACACTTTTTGAATATTCAAATTGTGTTCAAAAATAGAATATCATAGATAAACATAATTATTTTAAAACTAATATTTACTTTTTTAAACAAATTAACATTATGTGTTCTAAATAAAAAAAAAAACTTATTTTTAGATATTAGGAACAATAGTTCTTACTAGGGGCACCTCTGTGTAACCTTTCCTAGAAATACAAGCGCGCCGTTTTATTATATTAATTATGTAAAGTGCAACTCTACTGACCGGATAATTTACAAAATCACATGTCAACCTTCTTCTATTTCACCCCGTTACGGGATGAATTTTCAAAATCCTAGTAGAGTTCTCATCCTTGCATGGAATCTTAGCCCATCATGTTTCGACACATTTTGTGTAGCCTGAAAACTGTGTCCTTTCTGCTTGCAATTCTTTGGTACAAATATCTGAACTTTGACTTCAGATAATACTTTGACGTTCCGTTGACCGAACGACTGTCATGACAGTCTATCAGTCGCCCATTGATTCCATTGTTGCCATTGTTTGAATACTAAGGAACTAAATTGTCTACAGTTCGAAAGTATCGAGAACTTTTTGCTGAATATCAAATAATTTTAGTATCATCATCCTTTGCAAACACACGTTGCTTGATCAATAAGTATGCTCCTGTGTTATGTTATGAATGAAGACCCAAGATTTATACAAATCATTATCTTTTTCAAAGAAATTTTCTTCGAAAGTTTTCCCAACGATTCTGCGACTTTTTAAGACCTCCGAAAAATACGATTTGTCAAACTCATCAAAATAGGCTCTGTCCCGGTGTTGACCTCCTCATTCGAGTTGATCTTTGTTCAAAAACACCTATTGTTTCGATTGCCTCATGGTCTCTGGCATATAGGGTGACTGGTAATTAGTGTTACGATACGTGACACACGTGATTGTGCTCATGATAACAAACAACTTCTAGTATGGCACCAAAGCCGAAATGGCAAAAAGAAAATCAGCTGTTCAGTACATTAAGCGAACATAAATGTACTGAACAGCTGATATCTTTTTCGCGATTTCAGGGTTGCTCCCATAGTAAACTTTGTTTGTTATCATGAGCACAATATCGTGTTAAAGTTTCGTACACTAATTACCAGTCACCCTATATAATGAATCTAAGTTTCATCAAAGGTTCACACGACGGATGTGATGACCATTCGGCACATTAGCTATTAGTTGAGATAAACTTAGGTATTATATACGTAACCATTTCGTCGCTATCCCTTACATTATGCCACATTCAGCAATACGTATACTTATGCGTTATTCGCGTATAGTGGTCCAAACACTGCTTCGATGCTGCGTTTGTAAACCACCAATAGAATGGAGATCACCCAGCCTTCATATATTTTTGGGCTATTTTCAAAAGTAAACTTATTGCTTGGATAGAGCATAACATAATCAACATTTTTTATTATGACACCTAAGTCGTAAGTCAATTCACCGAGAAGTTGTTCAACCACAAAATATCTGAGATCACCCAGATTGAGATGTGCGCTGTAGGAGGCGTGCAGTGAGATGTGTGCTGTGTGCGGCGTGCGGTGAGAAGTGTGCTGTGTGAAGCCCGGTTTCCACCAAAGCGGAGAGGAGCGGAGCGGAGAGGATATGTGCAAGATTCGACCAATCACAGGAAAGACGAGAGACGCGATGAAGACTTCAACAAATGTGATTGGTCGAATCTTGCACATCTCCTCTCCGCTCCGCTCCTCTTCGCTTTGGTGGAAACCGGGCCTGAGGCGTGCAGAAAGATGTGTGCTGTGGGAGGCGTGCGGTGAGATGTGTGCTGTGTAAGGCGTGCGGAAAGATGTGTGCTGTGGGAGGCGTGCGGTGAGATGTGTGCTGTGGGAGGCGTGCGGTGAGTGCGGTGTGCTGTGTGAGGCGTGCGGTGAGATGTGTGCTGTGGGAGGCGTGCGGTGAGATGTGTGCTGGGTGAGGCGTGCGGTGAGATGTGTGCTGGGTGAGGCGTGCGGTGGAGTGGTGTACTGTGGGAGGCGTGCGGTGAGTGCGGTGTGCTGTGTGAGGCGTGCGGTGAGTGCAGTGTGCTGTGTGAGGCGTGCGGAAAGATGTGTGCTGTGGGAGGCGTGCGGTGAGATGTGTGCTGTGTGCGGCGTGTGGTGACATGTGTGCTGTGAGGGGCGTGTATTGAGCAGCGTGCCGCTTTGCACATTTCCGCACAGCATCGGTGGATACACCCTAGCTTTTACGCATTTCCTCTCTTCTCCGCTCCACACATCTCCGGTCGTCTCCACCTTAGTGAAGTCAAGGCTTTACAAGCGAATGATGGGTCGATATTGCTCCTTTTTTATTTCGTCGTAGAACACGACATTTTATGACATGAATTGGCGCCAAAGGAAAACTGTCATAATCAGTCTGAAATTCAACATAACGTTGTATGAAAGGAGGTGGTAATACGATAGTAATGTCAACTTCACTTAGCAACGCCACCTGTCTGTAAACACGAGTACTTATTGATCGTTCCAGGTACTGTTGCTGATCTCAAATTAACAAACTAATTTCACATTGTCCACCACTGATTGCCTTGCGGAGTCTATTGTGTATTGGTGGTTTGGGGAACTCTTGAAAACAAACACAGCTCTAACAATTTAACAAAGTTTATTAGCACAATAAAAACTTACATATTGGACACTGGTGCGCGATTCAAGTCAAAGTCATGCAGACCGATACGTTGATTTGCGCGGACTGGTGAGGTGATGGCGGCCGAGGGTTGCATTCGCCTGCGGGGAGGAGGAGGCTCGTCGAGCCGCTTACCGCGCGGCTCGGCAGAGATACTCGTACGTTGGCAAAGCAGCCGAACTGTAGATTGTCTAGGTATATCTTAGCTATAGCCCACAGCCTCGTAGATCTACTATACTTACTAAGCATGAGGTCTTGGTTTGATTCCCATACCGAGCAAAGTATTATGGTTATTCCTTCCAGAAATTTCTCGACATCAGCCTGAAACCAGGATTTGTGCCGGTAGTCGGCGACTATTGCTATAAATCCCTTACTACATGCGACTTGAACAAATCTGGCGAAATCAGTATAATAAAAGTACGCACTACGACCAGAACCGGATTATGCGGATCGCTCATTGTACGGGAAATCTATCTAAGTTTGACATAACGATGCTTTTCTTGACAAGCAACACTACCATGAACTGCACACCTAATGTGGTCATACTATATGTATATTTATAAGTATGCAGCATTGTATGGACCACTCCACACATCTACCTCAACAGCCATAATTTATTCATGTCACAGCTCACATTCGACAAATTAACAGATGTCTATTTTTACGTGTCATATATCATAGTGGCGAGAATTAATGCCAGCTACACTGCACCAGTGCATCCAACGACCATACAAGTGCATCAATTAATGTGCAAAATGAGTGGGCTAATTTTTATTAACATGCCTCTCGTCTGGCTGTAAATTAGCACTAGCAGACATGTTCACTGGGGTATGCAGAATTTGAATTGTGATATAGTTTAGTAAATATCCTTGGGAGTCAAGAAATCACTTACTCGCCACCGGCGTTCTTGTATAACTAAATTAATGTATGAAGCATAGGGAGTATTAAGGTTCGTAGGTGGCTTTCTATTCTGCCTACCCCCGTACAAGAAAAAAGCGCATACTTCATCTTAAACTCGTTTGAAGCCATGCATAGGACCCTGACGCTCATTTGTCCAAGACTTGGAGTGCAGTGACACATGTGAAAGTCGACTAAAGTACTAGGACTTTATGAGAAAGTGGGAGTTCGTTCTGCATGTGCATCTGCAGCTGGTAATGTAGAACGCATGCGCGAGTTCAATTTGCACGGTACATATAAGTTAATATTAATAGTGCGACGACTGCTATAATAGTTAGCCGAATAATATGATACCAGACTGCTTGGCTGATGTTACTGCTTGTTCATAGTTATTGTTTAAAGTCTCTGTTAGTGTTATGGATACTAGAAACGAAGGAGACTTTATTGTAATGGCCTCAATTCAGAAGCTGAACCTCATCGCAAATGGTTGATACTGGGTGGGGCTCAGAAATGGGATACGAGCTTCATAATGCAACCAATTTTGGACATGAGCCCTCCCAAAAACGTCGGTAAAACACGGTTAAATAAAAGACTGTTACCTTCCTTCTTCTAAACCTTAGGGAATCTTGATTTTGAGTCTGCTTTAGCACAATTTACTGTTAAAGTAAGCAAGAAGAAAGTCGAGAATGTTACAGAAGCCATTTAATGAGAAATTTTCGTATCCAAATGAAAAATGTTCAGCAACATGTTTTATATCATTCAGTCTACTTTTACAACCGACTTCCAAAACAGACAGGATACACCCTTAATTATACGAAAAGACACCCATCCCCATCCGAAATTACTCGTAATTTGGTCCGAAATAGTGGCACGCGCGCAACCCAGACATTATCGCCGAGTTTCGGATTTCAAATTACGCGCTGGTATCGGGTGGCGCCCTCCGCGTAGCTATGGCAACGCACAGGTGTTCTATCGATCTCCCGCCGAATCGTGTTCGCCTGGTACTTCAGTAAAAAAGTATTGACGATTTTACGTTCTTTTAAAAATTGGAATTATAGGTTAAGAAATTACAGGCTGTTTGTTTTTCTAAACATGATTATTAATTTATTATTTATAGCTTTTTGGCGTTTAGTACGCAATGGTGATTTACGTACATTGACGATTTACTACTGCTATCATTGACGACTAGTAAACCAATACAGACAGCAATGGATGACCGGTAGACGATTGTGCTGATTCTGTGCTCTATGCAGGGTGTGTACCGCGGTACATAACATGAATAAAAGGAGCACAGAATCAGTGATAGTGTGAGGCATACTCGTACATAACGCGTTATGTACGAGTATGCCTCACACTATCAACTGTATCATAGGATTAATCAACCATAGTCCATGGAGAAGGGAGACACTTAAGCTAAACATTTTGTTGCAAGTTATGTTCTCCACAGAGAGAAAGACACTGTTAGGAATGGATCATCGACTAGATAAATTAATTGATAACCCATTTACTTAACAAACAATTGCATTATTTGCATAAACAACGCAGTTATAAACGCATCCAACACTAGCACGCTCCGTAAATTCAACTAAACTAGCTAAACATTAGTTTAAATTAAAACGGTAAAGGCCGTTTCCATTTGCATCGCACGTGATCGTCTGTTACAGCGTCTAGTCGCCTCATCAAGCTGGACTGAGCGATTAATTTGGGCAACAGCAGTCTTATGCATAAGCGATAGCGGAAAAGAGGAAAAGGGGTCCCAACACAAAATTCTTCTAGATGTCCTGTTTCAATAAGAGCTAGTAGATATTTCATGATACAGACGATGCATTTAATAGACCAGGATTACAGCAGCAGCACAGAAGTAATAAAAAATAGGGCAAGCGAGGCGTTTAATTGCTTGCGTGCCTCTAGACTCGGCACTTCAAGATCCTTCATTGAAGTGATCTGAAGACGTTTTGAATAGAGTGAAAATTCATAGACAGTTCAAATAATTATCTAAACATTACTCACTTCTATGTATATCCACATAAATGGCTCCATCTTCTACTTAAAAGTTAGACCAATAAATCAATTACCCCTGTCCACATATAACTTGCGGCAAACGCCAGCCATTAGCGCGTCGGGCCGGATGGTCTGAGTCTCACACCTATTTACGCTTCCTCTTGCGTTCTGTACTCCTAGTACTCCATTTATATTTACGCTATACTTAATAACGGTTCCTCATTTGGTGATGACGAATATTGGCGTGATATCATCAGATGATGATGCTGCAGTATGATCTAGATCTAACACTAGGGTAGGATTTATGGGAACTTCATTGCAATTGAAATTATTTAGGTCCTTTGATCATGAGGATCGTGCGTGATGGGTTTAGTCACCAGCATCGTAAAACGACACGAAATAATTTGATGACCACACAAATTGCCCTCATAAAATGTGATTGCAATCAAAATGATTCATTTTTCTTTTATAGTTCTATCCTATTATGAAATGTTTACAATCCTAATGAGTTATTACTAAACGAGAATTTACTGAATAGATTTTGCGGCAAAAATGGTTCGATGACGTTGAATTCCATTCATTAGCTTCCCAAGAAGTTCGGACATAAAATTGATCTGACAATGTCATGCAAATTATCCTATCAGTCAGCCACACAGTGCGCGTGCGACTGCCATAAATTGTCGCGTAATAAATTAATTTTTAGCCGCGCGGTGCATCGCGTTATTGCAGCGCTAATTGATATTAAACGCAGCTCTGATGCTCTCATTGCGTCATGCTATACCTATATATTTTTATGTTATCCTGGTGGAAGTGGCACTTCCTAAAATTCCTACACTGTTTCAGAACTATTAATATACAAATTCGGTGTGATCCAGTGTACTCGTAATATGATGAATGAGGATCGTTTTCATTCAGTCAGCCTCTGCTGATTGCTCCGAGGCTCCAATCCTACACCATTTGATATGATCTTTGGCTCCTCTCCTCCCATCAAGCTAGCTGCTTACCAGCCCTCTGCTAAAAACGTCACTCCACCAAGTTTAAAGGCGTCCTGGCTTATAATTGCTGATCATCGTCTGCCTACCCTTTTCCCAACTATGTTGGGATCGGCTTCCAGTCTAACCGGATATAGCTGAATACCACCACCTCTATACAGGGTGAAATTGAATAGATGCGACAAATTTAAATATACAATAATACTTGTTGTCAAGAAAATGTATAAAATATCAAATGTAAAATTGTAATGAACGAAGGAAGGGTAGTGGGCGGCGCGCAGTCGCCGGGAAGGGATGTCAGCGCTGGCGCACATGCGAGGTTTGGCAACGTCGTCGCGCGATACTTACATTAGAAACTAGGCTAAATTAGGTAAATGACCGCTATGAACGGGAATACCGATAATTCGTACTTAAATAAAGATAATAACATCAATGGACCTTTTGAAAACGATAATCGCGTAATTTTTTTTAACGATTTAGATAGTAGAAAAAACAGTTTATAATTACTATGTTACTGTAACTGAAGCTCCCATTTCATTTTGTCGCATTTATTCAAATTCACCCTGTATAAGTCTATATGCATCCACCAAGTTTGTCTCAAGTTGGTCTCTGCGACACCCAACGTCGCCTAGCCTTTTCCAACTATGTTGGGTAGGATTTCAGTCTAACCGTATGCAGCTGAATACCAGTATTTTACATGGAGCGACTGCCTATAGTCTAATCTCCACAATCCAGTTAGTAATGGTCAGACTATTGGGCCACTGACCACCTGTAACGACTGTCAATGATCTACAAATGACAGCCGGGACCGGGACCTTAACGTTCGAGTGTTCAAAAATTCTGGTGTCCAGTCTTTAACCAGCTCCATTTTTCACTAGTTCCATTTTTAAAGAATCTGAAAATAATGGAACCAGTGTTGATTTTTTTTATCACTTTCCATTAATAAGACTAACAGTTCCATGATGGAACTACTGTTGTTTTTGTTAATCTCTAGTTCCATTTTGACCATCCACAGACCAATCTAGGGCAGGCTTAACCTAAAGATCGACCCGAGCGGCTGTTATTTTTAGCCACGAGCTCCTCATAATTGCTGATGAAGGACCGATATAAGAGGTAGACCAAAAGAAAAAATATTCTGTAAGTACGAGTACATCAAACTAAGGTCCATGTTCACCAAAAAGATGACAGTCTGATTATCTAAAACAGCTGTTTAAAACACATTTTTGTATGGTAATATGTCACAGTGACAGCTGTTTTTAGCTAATCAGACTGTTATCTTTTCGGTGAACATGGACCTTAGTAACCCTACGCAAAAATGTTTGCTGGGAAATGACTTTCTTTTTGGGTGAAAAATCACGTTTTACGGCACGATTCAATGTAACGTACTTAAAACATTGCAGTTATGGACGCATTTAATAATAAACGGGGTATGGTATGGAGGTATTATGATTTAATTTAACGAAAAAACTGAAACAGTTGGAACTGTGACCTCCAACGTAGCTAGTAGGTTCCCAGGTATGGATTCAGAACAAAACAATGATCGCACGGGCAGAGCAAGGTGCCTTACGGCTTCGTTGACGATCTACTTACACCCTATACATAGGCCCATACCCTTTTATTAAAAACGAACAAACTATTGATGGTAATGAGAAGTGTGGAACAATAAACGCTTGGCAATTAAAATCAATAAAGAATATGTTGGCAGTTGTTGTATGCAGCCAGCAGCGGCTTATTGTGTCTAACTACTAAAAATATCGGTATTAACACATAACATTTAGCGCTAGTGGTCGGGGTTGCCACAAACAAAACGTATTTAAATAAAACAGTAACGAAATTGCCTATAAGCGAAATCCTGCTACAAGGAATACTCTTAGACAAATCCAGGAACATTAATTGCTAAAAAATAAGTTGTAGCCAAAGCAAATAAAAAAAAGACCAAAAAATTTAATACAAAAATCGAAGAGTATTGATACGTTTAATTTGTAAAAGTAAAATAATTTTCATCAGAGTTCAAAATTAAGAATGAAACCGTTTAAGGCTATTCGATGATCATTCTAAACTGGACTATAATTTGGTTCAGCTCCAAAAACCAGTCGGTAACAGGAACTGTTGAACCATTCTGACGATGCAAGAAAAAATCATGACCGAAGGTCTGAAACAATCGAGATGAATTAAATTGATTAGGTACACGCTAAGAAGAAAATATTATTTAAATTATACGAATTAGACATTCTATGGATATTAAGTTTAACACCAAAGAAAAGAAAATGAATTTTAACAAATCGTCGACAGAAATTCACCAATAAACTCTGTCAACCCTAATTAACATTGTCGGGCAATTACTCGTTTAATCAACAAATTAGCCGCGTGCACAACACAGCACTCGTCTTTTTGCAGTTGAGCAAGTTATAAACGGAAACCGATCTGCAGCTATATGCGTTTGTTTGTAAATGTTCTAATTTTTAGTTACGCGCATGCTAGCTTAATCAAAGCATGCTTAGTACTTCATAGTATTTTTTTTTGTTTATGCTTTTCTTGGTAATGATATACTATCCGTGAGCAATTTTAGGTTTGTACTTGGTGTTATTTTTCTTGTTTTTAAATGTATTAACTGCTTTAACAATTTTATATATTGGTGGTACTAGGGAATCCTAAAAAATGAAATGATATCTTTAAAAAAATACCCCAACTCTCTATCTATGATAAATTGATAATAAATAAATATCGCTGGACAATTTACATACAGCGCCATCTAGTGCCACACTAAGCAACGAGGCTTGTGTCGTGTACACCATAAAGTTGATATACTACATAAATACTTTTTGTTTGTAAAAACATACTTATTATACATATAAACATCCATGACTCGGAAACAAATGTCCGTGCTTATCACACAAATATTGCTCCTACCAGGATTCGAACCCGGGACCCTAAGAACGCAAGGCAGCTTCTACTACCGCTACGCCATTCGGGTCGTCATGATAATGCACCTCCATGGGTGTGTACTAAAAATATTCCTTGTAGGTGTATGGACATACATCTACAAGGAATATTTCATAATTCTGATATTACCATCAGAACCTTTCAATATCGCGTGGTTAGCGTGCCTAACCTGCAGTGCAAGTACGTAGGATTCGATAGGACTCGATAAGATAAATTTGACAGTTATTCTCGATAAAATGAGTTTTCGACTCCATAAAAACTCAATTTATCGAGAATAACTGTCAAATTTATCTTATCGAGTCCTATCGAATCCTAATACGTACTTGTACTGCCGGTGACAGAGTAGGGCTTCTAACTTGGCGTTGCATGCCGTCAAGAAATATCTCTCAGGCATGCTGGTTTCCTCACGGTGTGATCAGAATGACTCAGCTTATTGATGTTACTTTTTTCCAAAAAGTTACAAAAGGCTTCTGCTTCAAATGCCCAGAACGCAGAATATTACCATCAAGGAAAAATATAATCATCAAAAAAGGTTCTGATCCAAACGTGTCTATGGTTCTATACTCCCGGCAAACTTCCCAAGTTCCTCAAACGAAACTCTCACAGACTTCAAAAACTACCATAGACTAACAACGTCAAAACTTCATCATCACAACCAAGCCGTCATAATACCTCATTCGCGTCTGTCCGGTGTCTATTACAGTCACGGTTGGGATCCTTTGATTTTGTCTGGTGAGTATCTAAAACTTTGTCGTATTATGTTACTTGCTGCTTTCGCCACAATTAGGCTTTGTTGCTGTATAATAGTGGATGGGAATGGTTCCTAGCTTCGAAAGTGGGAAGGCCTTGGTTGCATGTATTTGGTTGTGTCGGTGTAGGTGTTAGAAATAGACACCTTGTCATTTCATTGGTGTGACGTTGCAAAAGTCTTGCAATTATTGTGTAGTAATGTCGTACTGCAACTGGTGCTGTTCTTCAGAGAGGTCAGCGCGTGATACTCACAAGCGACGTGCGAGTAAGACCAGATATACGAGCGATAGGATTAGCAGGCGGCGGAACCCTGTAATATCCTATAGATATTACTTATCACAAAAACTACTGAAGTGATTTGTCATTTGAATAAAAAATTCACCGTAAGATAGAGTGATTTTTGGAGAAGGCTTCGATGTCTCATGTTACTGTATGTAGAAGGATGATAGAAGATATGTAATATTGAAAAATAATGCTACGTTTGTCTTCTATTGACAATCTGTCAATGTCATCTCAATCTCAATCTCAAAACATAATTAAATGTCAGTTGGTGAACAAAGAATCTACAATTCTACATAACTGCCGTCATCATTATTTTGTTTTGACTTGTACTAACATTTCAAAGGCATAATCTTCTTTGACTTAGGCCAATTAAAATTAAACTGCCGAAATGATAAATTACTTTTAATATTGGTAACGAACCATTCCAACTGAAACTGATTCTATTTTTTTAATCATAATTTATACAGAAACTAGATGATGACACATTCTATTTGCTATTTTAAAGATCGGAAATGATTTAATAGTCATTTTGTGTGTGTCCGGAGCGGTCACGGTTTGCGCGCCAGATCGACGGTAACCGGACGCCATCTTGCGCCGCCATGACACCGCTTTGACAGCTGTCATTCGTAGCGGACATTCGAATTTAGAATGTTTGAATCATGTTCGCGGATAGGTTTTATTTTTAATATTTCATTTTGTGAGTGATTGTTTTTATTTTTAAACAAAAAGTTGAGAGTAAAATAATAAATGCAAATGACTTGCGTAACATGTATTGTGTAACGAGTTAGCATGAGAAAATATTTACTTACCTACTCCGATTACTTGCTTCAGTTTTGTGTTTATTTTTGATCCATTAAGTATTTTTCGTATTTATGTACCTAATTATATTCATTTATTGTAATATTGAAAACAAAATGGAACTTCAAGAACCCGTTCTCTCTACCTAGCCCAGGGGAGTTATTTCACAAAACATAAATAAACATGACGTTACAAAACGTTTTCCGACCTTCTACACTATGCGGTATACGGTGCGAGTATCGGAAGGCGGGTAGCATAAAATTAATCTTATTTCCACTTCCTCCGCCAATTTACGAGAGAACCAGTCGTATTTAATAATAACTTGTTTTAAGTGAAGACGGGTGACATCGCCAGTTAAGGCGATTACACGAGCTAAACGCGAGTTTTATAATTACTAAAAGTATATGATTCATTGCTATAAACAAGACCAGAAAAATATATGATATTCTTCAGGATATATTTTATGCTAGCATGATACTGTTTTGAAAACATAATACAATTAATTTGGCTCGTCAAAAAGAAATCACGAACTTACCTCTAAAAATATCTTTCAAACAATAAAAAACATACTAATATGCATGCGATCATTCTGATTTTTTGGCAAATAATTCTACAAGCAATATATTAGCATGATACTGTTTTAGTTTTTTAATCCAATCAATGTTTTTTTTTGTAAATCGATCGAAACCACTTTGGCCCGCAGTGGCTGACGTAACAACCACTTTGTAGTGCAAGCTGATTAGAACTTTATTCTAACAGCATTTCAAACAAAGTTTGAACCACCATAAATAGAGTTGCAAATTTAGCTCGTCTAAGCGCCTTAAGCTAGTTAGATTTGCTAATGCGTTTTTTTTTTGTTAAAAAGTAAAATAATACTTATTTATATTGATCAGATCACTTTTCAGGTTGTATTTTGCTAATGATTGAGCTGAAACTCCTGAAAAACAGTCGATAATTTAAACAGCCCAACCATTATAATGATTATTGAGCTTATAGCCAACGAGTGACCATAGAGATAAAGGAAGTAAACAGACTCCTCACGAAGCCGTTAAACCAAGTATTTTGTACACTAAATTAAGGCTAGGTGGGCGCGCGACACACGGCGGCTCGGGACAGGCCCGTTCAGAACCGGCCTGTCCGAGCCGCCGTGGTCGTTTTTAATTTATAGGAATTAAGAAAATCGTTTTATCAAGTCAAACCCAGCGAATATGTCTATAAATAATTAGTTTCTTCAATTTAGTACAAAAATTAAATGTAAAATATAAGTAATATAGTCATAATATTGAAAAAAACGTACTAAAAAGGGGTAATTTTACGATTTTTTTCTATCGAGTAAAGTTCATCAGGTCTTGCAACTGAATGCGATTTTGACTAGACAAGATCCTTATCTAATACATATATTTTTTTTTAAATTTAAAACACTACATTCTTTGTTTCAGATGGTTTTAAAAAAGTTGTGTCGCGCGCCCACCTAGCCTTAAGTAACCCTACGCAAAAAAAAACTTTTTTGCAAAAAACATAAAACCGACTTCACACAAAAAAGTGAAAAATAACTTTAGCTTCAGAAGTCGGTGACCTTTGTTTGATTGATTTTTTTTTTGTCACCGACTTCTGAAGCTAAAGTTATTTTTCACTTTTTTCTGTTTCACATGTGCTTACCCTTTCACAGCGCACCGGCGTGATTTTTTTATATGAACTGGTGTAAACAATAGACAGACATGAGATTTCAGCAAACTCATTAGGTACATTCTTGCTATCATTTATTGAGGAGTTCCGTTGCCTATCTCCGAAGTTCTTCATCAGATCTTCATCAAATTGAAATGGGATCACTTCGAGAAAGTACACTTCCTAAAACTGTCTTTTTTAAACTTTCACGATCAGAACACATTATAAAACATATGACATCCGGGTACCTTCACTTTGCTGTCGCGGTACCTCCAATACTTCAGTCTACCCGCGACCACGGCTGGTGCAATCCGGTCGAAACGTCGGGATAAAATTAAAGGTAAATTCGCGATAAATACCCGGATGTCATATGTTTTATAATGACTTCCTAAAACTACCCAAATCGCTTCTAGTGTGCCTATAAAATGTGAAGAGTTCTCTCTATTTCTCCAGGATTCCATCATCAGATCCTGATTTGATAATTATGGGACAACCTGCAGGGAAAAATACCCTTTTAAACAATTTAAAAATACAAAATCGGTCGAGCCATCTTCGAGTAATCGGGGAACATTGAATTGAGAACCTCCTTATTTTTGAAGTCGGTTAATAACGACGTTATGGTAGGTGACTCAAATATCCGGATAGCCCATATGAGATTCGGCCGAGTATCGTTAATTTGCTCTTAAGAATTTAAGAGTTCCATTCCTTTGTCATGGATCCCATAATCAGAAGTCATCAGAACCTAACCAGATTCTCATCAATGTACCCTTGAAGTACATCCTTTCCAATAAAATAAAAAAAAAAAAACAATATATGTCACGGTAATAGGGCTTATCCTCAATAAATGGAACTTAACACACCTAACTGTCGAAATCTGGGTGTATTATACACTTCTGAGTACCCTCTCAAAGCATACAGGCGTGATGTTACGTCACGATATTGTATAAACAATAAACAACCAAGCGTTTGCAGCAATCACTGCAGCTTTGCCGTGTATTTTTAAAGAGTTCCTTTTATATCTCCGAAGATCAGCATCAAATCTTCACCAAATTCAAATGGGACCACAGGGGAAGCATATGCTTTAAAATAAAAAAAGAACCATCAAAATCGGTTCACCCAGTCGAAAGTATTGAGGTAACAAACACAAAAAAAAAATACAGACGAATTGAGAACCTCCTCTTTTTGGAAATCGGTTGAAAATAGCTGGGAAATGACATTTATTTTTGGGTGAAAAATCACGTTTTACAAAACATTGTACTGCGGGGTAACCATGACGTCTTACAGCAGGATTGTTTTTACGTCATTCCAGTGTGGAAAAGAGACGGAGCTACAGAGAACGTCTAGCGCCATCTCTTTCTCACTCTGGAATAAGATTAAAACAATCATGCTAAAGACGTCATGGTACGCCACCTGGTGCATGAATTGGATAGTACGGGGCTCGTAGAGGTGTTAAAAGTAAGGTTCTTACATTAAGAACGTGTATTTCAAATAAAACTTGTGAAGAAGTTGGAACTTTGACCCCTAATATCTCCCTAACTAGAAGGTTCTCAGGTATGGTCTAGAACAAAAAAAATATCGCAACGATGGGGAGAACAAGTGCCTTGCGGCTTCGATAAGAGGTATTTCATAACCTATATACTTTTTGATTTTCGGTCCAGAGGCAATAATAGTATTCTATAAAGAAAATACACACTAACCGCAGCACACAAAAAAATAACTAAAATTCCCTAAATCAATAAACACATTACATCCCTAATCCAATAAAACAAAACACAATCACCCCATGTGTTGAGAATCACCCGCCCCCTGCGACGGGGTAGTCTCACTCTTAACTGAAGGGAGTATTTCTTAACACTTTGCTTGACGAATTATATAGAATTTAACAAGTACTCGAGTTTATTAGTATCATAAGAAAACTTTGACAAGTACCGTCTGGCTTGATAGCTTTGTGAAAAGGGGGGAAAATGGGGTTTTTGCAAGGGGTTTTTGATCAAGTATCGACAAAGTATTGGAATTTATAATAGGTAAAGAGTAGTGTTGAGGTAGTGTTATGTGTTGTGTTGTGTTGTGTGTGTGTTGTGTTGTTGTGGTGTGTGTAGTGTGGGGTTGGAGTTCTTATGATGAAATCTGGAAACGTAACAGTTTACAGATGTGAATTTATTTTTGTGCGCAATTTGGCGTAACACAATTAGATAAACACAAAATCACAATTTAATATAATTTCAGAAAAAAAACAGTTTTTTCTGATCTTCGGATTATGTGATGTATCTCTAACCTTCTGAAAATGTGAACATTTTACTAATTTACTTACACTTAGAGACATACGGAATTACATGAACTAAGAGGGTTTGTTTTGATGATTTGAATACAGTCACGAATCAAATTTAACGAGTAATCAACATAAAACCCAATAATGACGTGCCCTGGCGCTTTCACCGGACTAGCCGAATTTATTCAAAGCACCTTTTTGAGAGCACCAAATTTTTAAACACCACAGATCCCTAATCCTTGCGGACAAATTGTTACATTCCAATCCATATTCATAACGCATCCTACCATATGGTGTTATCATAAAAGGGGGTGTAATAATGACATTAGGCGCACAATTGGCCAATTAGGCTGCGATAAGATTCTCGAGGTGATGATGAGTACTATCGGGGTACTTTATGTTGTTGTTATTGCAGAGTAGAGTGATAAACACAGTTGGAAAGAAGTGAAATATTTAATATATATTATTATAAAAATTACACATGACATATGTACAAGAAAAATAGTTGCCGAGTGACAAACAGAACAAACACCAGCTTTCACATTTGAATATAAAGTCTATTCTCTAGATGGCCAGCGTTACACTTACAACACCCCCCCATAACGTGGGCATCATGATGGCTTCATACCACACCAAGCTGACGAGTGAACACCTCGTGCTTGACACAGCCCAGGGGCTTAGTGAACACATCTGCTAACATCTCATCCGTAGGGATGTATACAATTTCTACGTTAAACCTATCTATCATATCTCTAACGTAATGAAATCTTATTTCTATATGCTTGCTCCGTCTGTGATGAGTGTGATTGATAGCAAGCTGTATAGCAGATTGATTGTCACAATACATTACTATTTTACAACTAGTCGTCATTAGCAATTCCTTAATTAAAGCTTGTAGGAACACCGCTTTTGTTATTGCAGAGTAGAGTGATAAACACAGTTGGAAAGAAGTGAAATATTTAATATATATTATTATAAAAATTACACATGACATATGTACAAGAAAAATAGTTGCCGAGTGACAAACAGAACAAACACCAGCTTTCACATTTGAATATAAAGTCTATTCTCTAGATGGCCAGCGTTACACTTACAACACTTTATCAACCCTCGCTGATGGTATCTGTCTGTTCGTGCCTTCAGTTGGGGTCTTGGGGACAAGTGGGGTGTGTGTGGGTAGTTTACAAGACACTACCCACACACACCCCACTAGGTAGCTGACTTTGTTAAAAAATTACGTTAATTGTGGAAATAGCACCTGTATTAACGTTAAAAAAGAAAAAGCGGCCAAGTGCGAGTCGGACTCGCCCAAGTAGGGTTCCGTAGCAGCAAGTAACATTTTATTATTTGGGTAAATTGCGGTTTTTTACCTATTCAGTTTAGAAAAAAATGATTTTAGAAACCTCAATATCATTTTTGAAGACCTATCCATAGATACCCCACACGTATGGGTTCGATAAAAAAAATTTTTTCGAGTTTCAGTTCTAAGTATGGGGAACCCCCAAAATTTATTGTTTTTTTTTTTCTACTTTTGTGTGATAATCTTAATGCGGTTCACAGAATACATCTACTTACCAAGTTTCAACAGCATAGTTCTTATAGTTTCGGAAATAGTGGCTGTGACATACGGACGGACAGACAGACAGACAGACATGACGAATCCATAAGGGTTCCGTTTTTTGACAAGTGGCTACGGAGCCCTAAAAACCAGCTAATTGAAATATTTACTTTGCGGGGAACTGTCGTGGTTTACATAGTAGGATATTATCTGCAAACAAGTCGAAGTGCATGAGTAAAGCTCATTATTTAAGATGCAATGTCTAAACTGTAGTCTGTGCTTTAGTTCAGTCATTGCTTGAAATTGGAACTGTTAAAAGTTAGGAATCCTAACTTTGCTTTCTTTGACAGTTCTTACTCTGATTAGATTCTTGTCTATTGTATTAAAATGTTTGCATAACTAATTACTTAAACTCAAGTAATAGCTTAAAACTGACTAGAGAACACATCTTTTCATGTTAATATTAACTAATATGTAGGTCTTTTCAATTCTAATGTAAATCAACAACACAACAATATAACAAAATTCGTATGTTACCACAGTTTGTTAATTGTCACATACTCAATTTTGAACCACACCAGACGAGTACTGACTGTAGATCTCTGAGGTATTACGCCCGCCGATTTGTCAGTTTTCAAATCAATTTGTTAAATCCCATTGTAACATCTATTTCATTAAAATTAAAAATGTTTCTATAATTCGGGGTATTGTTGATAATTGTGTTTGTTTCTGGAAATAACGGGACCGTGTATAGCTGTTTCCAGAACTTATATTACTTTTTCTGGAAGTTCCAAAAAAACACCGTATAGTTCAATAGTCGTGGTTTGGCCAGAAAGTAGGTGTCTGATAAGATGACGAGTGATAGAGACGTGTGGAAGAAGAATACATGCTGTGCCGACCAAATAAGTTGGAATATGAAGAAAGAAAGAAAGAATAAAGATGTCCGAGTTCGGCAATAGGCATGACGACATGGTATCAAAAAAATTGTAAATCTATTTAGTCCGTCAGTTAGATTATTGGAAAATAATGGACACGTATTTTTTGTTTTTGTAAATTAATGAATATTGACAAGGTTATAACGCATCAAAACTCGGGAGTGGGCTCGTGACGTCATAACTCGCTAAAAATTATACCTAGGCGTGACGTATTGGGAATTTTAAAAGCGTCGTATCTCTACGTTACAAAATAAAAAATTGGGGGCAAATATTTTATAATAATCTACCTGACGGACTAATTTGATTTTTATTTTGTCGTCTAACCCTACTATCGTGACTTGGATAAATAATGATCCTTTAATTTGAAAAATTGCAATCTAGGTCAGTTTGCAGATTGCTGACGAAATTGTTTGATCCTTTAATTTTTATTTTATTTATCTGTTTCAACAACTATTGCAGTCCACAAATTGAATAAAAATAATCTTCAGTATTATCTGAATCGTCATTACTCCTTACCACCCGGATACTCCCCGCTATCCCGTGTCCCGCGGGACGGCGGGACAGTTCACACCGGCGGATTTGTCGGCGCTAATCAGTTTTACACATCGTGTCGCAACCCGACACCGCTCATGTGGGAATAAATTAAATCGCCACGAGCTTTATGATGCCCTATGAATATACGATAAATTATTATGATAGGAAGTCAGGAAAAATTATAAGTTTATGGCTAAGTGTTACTTTTGCGTATATTTTTCTCGTTGGTCTAGTGATCGGAAGCACGGCTGCTGAGCATGAGGTCCTGGGTTCGATTCCCAGGTCGTGCAAAGTGTTATTGGGTTTTTCCATCACAAAATTTGTCTGTAGCAGCCACGGAGTCCGGAATTGCACCCGGTTCATGGCAGTAGGCCGCCCCTATTGCACGGAATTCAAACATATCTGGCGAAATGTGGGTACTTAACCCTTCGGGGATTACTATTACAGGCGTAATGTTATGGGAAGCCGTCACCTCCTTCTGCGAAGCAGTCATGCTAGCGAAGGAGAACGTGAGAGGGAGAGAGCCTCTCGCCCCAGCCACCGCGAGAGACGCACCGGGCGTCGGAGGCCACGTGGTGGCTACCGGCTACCGTAGACGCGGGCCTGTGGACGGTTAGGGCTACCTAGCCGTCCGTCCGTCTAATGACGACAGGCCGTGTCGACAGCGCGTTCGTGTTCCACGCGCGCCTCAAAGAGATGTCAGCATAAAGGGAGGGGACCGCAAGGGTCGAAGCCTGCCGGGACTGCGGGACTGTTCGAAAGAGATACCGGCCCCGGAACGTAAAGGGCGAGGAAGGAACATGGATGGTTTTTAGTCAGTAAAAGTCTGACACTCCCTCCCGCTCCGCCCAGAGTGGGACCGGGGTCATTTGATGATTACCCATCCGAAAAAAAAGGCATAATGTTATGAAGCCAGGCAGGTCTGAATAAACCCCTGAAGCTGACGCAGATACGACTATCAATTTGCAATTAAAAAGTATTTTATACTGATGCAAAAATCATCATATTATTCTCAAACTTATTTTTTTTGGAAAGTCGATTTATCTTCAGTAATTTTTTGAATAATTCAAGTAGTGGACGCCTTTCGCCTGATATGAATAACGACTTCAAAGTAACTTCATAAAACAAAACACACACGATCCCTAATCAAACCAGACCTACCTCCCATTGGCCGAATACCTCCACCGATTTGTCAACATTAATATCAATTTTAACCATCCCAGAACACAGTATAGACCCCAGTGAAACCCCACACCGGCAACTTTGGGAATAAATTAAAAGGCCGCGAGTTTTATCGCTTTGCCGGCGATGTTGGTGGCGCCTTAGTATTTATATCGATGCTTGAAGATAGTATCTACATGTATGTGATAAACTTGTAATGATGGCTGTTGTGTGAGAGCAGGAGGGTGGTCTGCGGTATTGAAGTGGTTGGCAAAAGGAGTTAGTCCTTGGTGTAAGTTTCGCGGGTGGAAGTACCGGGCCCAGACAAGTAGCGATCGGTTTCTAGTCTACAATATTGTCATAACGATTATGACCGCTTGTCAATGTTGACATTTCCATCATCAATATCGCTGACAGAACTGCTCATGTAGTACGGCACGTGAATATCACCAAATATCGCTTCAGACGACTGCGTCCGACGGTCACCGAAAGATGGTCTTGAACTCTACAGCACAGAACAGAAGAACGAGAATTAGACGTGCCTCTTAGGACCATTTAATGTCTCTTTAAAGTTTAAAGGTTACAATGAAAAGGTCATATTTATCTTACCAGATGTGACCTTTTCCCTTGTTATATAATATATTTGAGATCTACAAATGAAGACATTAAATATCCTGGATCCTAAATGCACACGGGATGTCACAAGACATTGAGCGCTGCCTTCTTCTGGACTTTGGATAGTTTAGTCCTGAAATGGCACCAATAGCACAAGTTAAGCCAATACCTCAGCTTCAAATGATCACTTTTCTATATTTTGTAGTATGTGCATCCAGACTTATAACAATAATATTAGAACATAGTTATTTTTCCCGTAAATTGTAATCTGATACATTTCACAATGCTATGGCAGTTGTTTTAAATATGTCATCGATAAGTGACGTTAACAACACATGGCTCTTGATAAGTGAAATGGACTATTAGTTTTTATTATAATTGTAACAATCAGTAGGAAATTCCGAACCAAATTAGATTTCAGTTCATTACAGACAGGGGTTTTTTCCAGCTCATTGCTTTTAAAGCTAGTGTCTGACCAATGTGGGTTGAATACAATGCTGTATATTTTATAGAGGTCGCAAGTGCAACTAACCCTCAGTACAAGTTGTTTTTTTATTTACTTATTTAAACCTCATCTACAATAGTGAATATAGTGATACAGTCAGCTTCACGATTTAGAACCTCCCTTGAAAGCACCTACGTTTGAACCCAGGGTCCTGGGGTACCCCAACTGGGGCACCCAATTGATGCAGTGCACCGTACATGAAGTAAAGAAACAATAGATTGACTGCGTGAAGGACGATGGTCACGAAAGGAGGTGCCTGATGAGATGACGAATAATAGAGGACTATGGAAGAAGGAAAAGGGTCCCAAATATTAACCCAAATGTACTTTCTTTGGTATTGCTCGTCTCTTTGTTGAGCTCCTTGAGTTATAAGTCGAGCTACACGATAACTGTCAAATGCTTGCACTGACTGAACATGTCCACTCAAATCTGTGAGGTTCTTTCTTCAAAAGACCATCTCAGACACTAATCTGCATAGTCCTCATGTGAATTAAGAAAGATTGTCTGGACTTCAAAAGAGACCTCTGAGTTTGTTTCGGCTGTTTCTTCTCAGAGTAGTCAGTAGTTTTAAAAGAAATGACGTTTAAAACTGTTTGAGAAAACCTACTTGCTGAATAAATATCAATTATCATTAATTTAATCATTTGGGGTCAGCGCAGCATGTCTTTTGCAAGAGAATGATGATTATGATGTATTATAGTAATACATAGGCGAACTTGATGCCACAAGGCATTCTATGTTTACGTTATATTGACCCCTCAACATCCTTATACCACATACATAAAGTGAAGCCCAAACACGTCCTGTTCAAGGAGCCCGTAGAAAAGCCCTGTTTCCACGCGGTGGGCACCTGATCCATTGCGGTTTGATAGGACCTGACGGCGAGTGAGCGTCCCTATGCATGTTTTTGTCTATTTATTGAACGTATAGTAGCTTGTCGTGGATGACCATAGGTGATATGGATTGGTCGTTAGGTTGGGTGGTTTCTTGCGATCGTTATACTAGAGATGTAACAACATTTCATCATCAATCTCCCTTGTCCTAATTTATTTGGGGTTGGCGCATCATTTCTTCAACTTGCATGCTCCTCTCTATTACTCTTCATCTCTGCAGTCACCTCCTTTCTAGCCATATCATCATTTATTTATTTATTTATTGGCCTATCTACAATTGTTACACTGTTTATCGTAATAATACAAGCAATATGGTGATATGGTGTACAATATGATGCGATAGACACAGCATGCAAAAAGACAAATATATAACAAAAATAAAATTACATTATCAGTGCAGAAATATGCTGGTTAGTTTTGATGGACTTGGCGCTTGAATTTTTGAAGTATTGTGGAAAAGATATCTATTGACTCATCGCAATTATTAAGAAGCCTGCAAATTCTGGGGATGGGGGAGTTGGATCCTGATACAGTTTTTCGGAATGGGGGACGTAGTAGTTTTATAGGATGACGCGGATAGTTGTGGGGTACATTTACACAGTTCATTCATCGTCTTTTTATTTTATATTCCTCTGCTATTTAAGCCATCAACGTTTAAGGCACCAAAACATGGTACTTAGAGTGTTTTTTGATTAACAATGCTAAGTTTGCATCAAATTCCTGTAATCTGCAAATGTGTAGCAAGGGTTTTGAAGTAAAATAGACCCACTCGCTTGACCCGACGCCCAGATTTCACCGAGATTTTTTTTATTACCAAATGGCCTTTATTACCAAACTCGATCACGCCTGATAAAAAGCGCTGGACGAGGTCTTTGATGGAACGAGCGTGCCCAGAAGATGCCTGTTCACTCTTGCTTTGAATGCCCCCTGCATTCAAATGTATTGACTTAAGCATTGACCGGGCACAAAACCAGACGCCAAGCTTCTGAAGTTAACTAACTGAAATATAACACTGTCCGACTCAAGAATCAAATTGAAAAACCATTCTCAGCTTGCGACCTCTAAACAAGCAAGCAAGCAAGCAAGCTCAAACAAGTAACAGCTCATTGCAAGCTTAAACATCTAAAACAAATCCCATTTCCAAAACAGGTTGGACTCGGAACGAATGTTGAACAATCAGTAGTAATTCTCCTTACGCTTAAAATAAAGAAAACGCTTAGTTACAACAGTTACAAGGAAGGCATGATAACGAGTCTTTCCCACGCTTCGCACTGACTGGCACAATTAACGCTACGGCAGCAAGTACAGGCAAGCGGTTTTGTACCAAAGACTATGGAAATGCAGATGATATAGGTACTAGGGTAAGACAGTCACGTAGGTCTAATGAAAACTTTGAAATAGTTTGGCACGCTATATGAAGACTGAAACCATTCTGATGTTTCTGGAATGGGTGCTTTATCGGTACCATAACGTTCAAGATCGTTACTCAGGTTCTGGTATTGTATGTGGCTGGATGGAAAGGAGTTGTTTCAATATTATTATGTAGTTTCATAATAATAAACGTTTAAAGTTATGTTGACAAACCACCACCGGAAACATATTACGACGAACAGGATGGTTTATAAATGTGGGGGTTTGCACCGTCCGGGAGTGTCCATCAGGCATGTTTATTTCTGGTTGTTCTCGTCTAGCAAACGGCGTTGCCAACATCAAGTAGTCAGGATTATTTATCAGACACTTGCCATCATGTTTAAAAAGGATATTTTGATAAGCAGTTCCTCAGTGATGGAATTAATCCGTTGATTCCTATGTCAGGACTTCTCTGCTGTACTGCTAACCATAGGTCCCTTCTAGACACTCACTGGGTCATTTCCTGCTTTTCTCTAAACCCCTACATCACAGTAACGCCCACTTCGTGTACTCGTTCATACGCGCGACCGACGACGTCAGCGCCACAGGAATTCAGGCCTCACACTTGCTTACTGCATTCTCAGTGTCCAAAGTGTCGAGTCTGTTTCAACTTGCTCTATAACTAACGCGTGTCATCAAATCACCATTGCCAAGGTTAGAATTTTTACAAATACGTAATTTGTATGTAAACTATTGCAAAACTGGGTTACCAGTCGGCCACAATAAAGTAATAAGCCCTGATAAACAATTTATTCTATTCTAAGAATTACTACTGAGTATTAGATTTCAGGTGGAATCGAAAGATAAACACTTTTTTGCATATTTTACTCTTTTTTTACATAATAAAGCGAGAAACGCATTGTTTCGTTTGTTGGTAGTGATTAGTAGGTACGTTATTATTGACATTTTCATTGTCATTTGGTGAAACGATGAAATATATTCTTTTAGGCAACCCTAATTAGGGTCTTTTCTGCGTAAATACATGAAATCCCCAAGGACCATTTTTGCGGAATTTCGGTAAAGTAAAATGCTGCACATCTGACCAAAACATCAGACGATGAAACATGAATTTTGACGAGTAAGTTTTAGGACCAAAAAATAAGTTGTCTGAGTTTTAAATAAATCGTTAAATTGGGTATTATTATTGATTTGGTCCAGCAGTTCCTCTTCCTAGAGGCATTGACTCATTGTGGGAGTCATACTAATCCCATAACTTATAGTAATAGATATTATTCTGCCACTGAAATAGTACCCCAATAAACTTCATCTTATTATTGTCGGTTGGTAGCAATTCAGCTGCTCCGCCCAATAAATAAACAATTCATGCGCATTTGCATAAACAGTCCTGGGATAACCCGAATAATTATTAAATAATACAACCGAATAATAATGTACTAGGGTGCAATAAATACAAAAGGCGTTAGCTGATACCGTGGTGGCGCGGCGGGCAGGCGCCGCTGGCGTCGACACAACTACAACGCTGAGTCAGATTAGCGGAAACACTACTACTAACTTGTGGGCGCCTGGTACTTTCGAGAATTGATGGTAAGTAGATGCTTTTTTTGTTGTTTCGATTAAATCGATAATCGATTCGCGTCGTCGTGATCGGAGTTATTTTTACGGCATTTTTGTTTTTACCAACCAATAGTAGTTTTCACACATCAACATGGTATTTCGCTATATAAATCTTGCCTTTTTGGGGTTCCGTACCCAAAGGGTAAAAACGAGATCCTGTTACTAAGTCTTCACTGTCCGTCTGTTCGCCTGTCCGTCTGTTTGTCACCAGGCTGTATCTCGTGATAGCTAGACAATTTAAATTTTCACTGATAATGTAAAAACAGAATAAAGTAATATTTAAGGGGCTCCTTTACAACAAACGTGATTTTTTTGCCGTTTTATCTGATGTTGTACAGATAATAGTACGGAACCCTACGTGCGCGACTCCGACTCGCACTTGGCTGGTTTTTATTTTTAATTGAACTTGCTTATTCCTAAAGCGGCTGCAAATTGGAGACTGGGGATGAAAAATTGGGTTAAAGGTACACGTCTCCTAAGGGCACATAACATAGCTACATTGGAGGTCATCCTTTTATTTGCTACTGATCATAATAAAGCAACCAAACTGCAATTACATCACTACCTGACACTAATTAAGTAACGTAACTTCAGACGTTAACACTTTCTGTCAAAACACCTACCATTACAAGAATTCCCCAAAAAATATCGTAAATATGAAATATAATTTTTGTACTAAAATAAACCATTAAGTGTAGCCACTAACAAGATATTTCAATAAAGAAAATTATATATTTTTTATAAAGCCCATCGTTCGAGAGTGAACGTAACTTAATATCGGGGAAACCGGATAGCAGACAGTATGGCGCGACCTTAAGTTTACTTTTTTATTTTTTTTTTTTTTTATCTAGAGAGGCAGAGTGGTGATGCTGCAATGGCAGGTAACTTGCTTTTAATAAGACAATATCGTACTATTTTATATGAAACTAGCTGATACCTGCGGCTTTGCCCGCGTACGTATAAATCTTCCTCGAGAACCACTCTATCCATTGCTCAAAACAGCATGAAAATCGGTGCAGTAGTTTTTGACTTTATCGCGAACAGAAAGACAGATAGACGCGGCAGAGGACTGTTGTTTTTATAAAATGAAGTGATAAAAATTCGAAAAAAATGGGGTTTGTAATAAAAACACATTATTTTGCCTTTTAATCAAGATTTTTCGTTTCCTTTTTAGTGCCTACTGCATTCGTTGCAGCTTTATTTAACAGAAGAATACCATAGAAGAAGGATAGAAGAAAGAAATAGGACCAAAAAAAACTCCCCACGACGAACATGCAACGACAGTCAGTTACCGAAGGACCGTTTTTTTCGCCATCCTGCCTTGTTCCACTCTTGGGCAAACACCTTCCACTATCTTTCTCAACCCAGAGTCTTCATAAAAATCATCGTCATCATAATCATTCTGTTGCCATATTCCCTATTCATTTAAAGTTGGCGCAGCATACTTATCTTCTTCATAAAGATCATCATCTGCATAGCTTTTCGATGGGCTTCCAGTCTAACCGGATGCAGCAGAGAATACCAGTATTTTACATGAAGCGACTGCCTATCTGACCTCCACAACCCAGTTAGTACTGGGTAATACGATACCCCTTGGTAAAATTGGTTGTCAGACTTTTTGGGCCACAGACTACTTGTAACGACTGTCAAAGATCTACAAATGACAGCCGGGACCAACAGCTTAACGTGCTTTCCGAGGCACAGAGGAAAGTCGGTATGAGGGTGGTCCCCCAGCCACAGACCAACCTAGGCAAGCTCAGCTTAACCTAAAGATTGATTGTTATTGTTTAGCCACGAGCTACTTCTTCTTAAAGAACATATTCAGAAAAATACAAAAACACCTTTATCCATTATCGCCCGCTCCAAGTCTTGTCCCTCGTACTTTTGTTTCAACGGAGGCACATTTTCTATCGTGTGTGATCCCGTACGATGACGAACGAAGAACCACGGACCGTTGCGATCCAAACACTGATAGCGCGTGTATGTTTGATAAACGGCCTTCTGTTCTGTGATGCGAGTGCTTTGATGAATGGGTGAGGCTCTTTGATGATCTTTATAGACCAGTTTGACGTCAGAAAGTCAGATAATGGGGTGTGAACATAGATTGGAGTCTTAATCGTCTCAATCAGATTTTAAGTAGAAAACGATTATTTTCTATGGGTTTTAAGCTCATATAGCACATAAGTAAGTGCTGCACCAGATCGATTAGATTTGTTTCAACGGAGGTATATCACACGTCACGATTTCATGTTTCATATACAATTCGTGTATGATCCATCCGATGACGGACGAACAGCCACGGACCGTTGCGATCCAAACACTGATAGCGCGTACTATGTTTGATAAACGGCCTTCTGTTCTGTGATGCGAGTGCTTTGATAAATGTGTGAGGAGTTTCTTTGATTCTCATTCTTTGATGATACTTTGTGGCACATGGTAGTAGTACTGTGTAGTTTTGTAGTTACATTGTAGGCAACTGATGAGGTGCTGGTATGTTGGTGCCGAGGAAGATGAAATAACATAATTGTGCATAACGCACCTTCTTGTTTATTTTATATACTTTTTTGTCTATGTTTTAATTTTGGTTGTCATTCTGATCTTGTTTTGTGTTAGCCTAAGAAATAGTAAATTACTATAATTTTATTAAAAAAGCGCCTTTCTTTCAATAATTCAATACAGTCCACTCTCTACAAGTAACAATAATTATGGCAAGTAAAATACACACGTCTGTATTGGACCAGTGTCGCAGATGGAAGGGAATAGTGTTGCCACTATTTACATAAGGATTCACCTTTTAATGCTGGTGTTGCAAAATAGGAACTAAAATCTCCAACAAGTAGGAACAGTGGGTTTTTAGTCGGTTAGACTGTGACGTAACCCTCCGCTTGCCCAGGCGAGAGAATCCATGATGATATCCTCACACAAAAATATAAAAAGGCAGATGATGATGATGATGATGATGATGATGATGATGATGTCAGAACCGAAACAGATATTGTTATGGGTTTATTTTTAAATATGCGATTCACGTCTATAATCTGTCCGTACCGTTTGACTGATCCCCAAGCAATTGCTGAGTCCGCAAGTTAGGTGGCAGCGCAAAAGAACTCTTTTTTTTCGGATGGGTAATCATCTAATGACTCCTCCCACTCTGGGAGGAGCGGGAGGAAGTGTCAGACTATTACTGACTAAAACCCATCCATGTTCTTTCTTAGCCCTTTGTGTTCCAGGGCCACGGTATCTCTTTCGAACCATCCCGCAGCCCCGGCAGGAGCGTAAGAGAAAACTGCAGACTTGCTCTTGTCAAATTAATGTAAAAATCACTTCAAGAAGTCACCACATTTAAACTCGATGTTATTCTTCGAAGTCCAAATGAAGAGACTCATCTTCAATGTTTATCTGTCTGTCAGTCAAAACTAACCCTTTAAGTGACAAATAGTATTTTGGAACACAACACCCAACACCGAAATGTCGAAGAACAAGTTTTGTTTGTAGCCAAATGTGGTTTGTTACTTGGTCCCACAGCTTCCATTTGGTGTTATTATTTCGAAATTAGAAGTCCGGACCTATTCTTTTTTAATAATTCCGTTTAGTACCTGCAGTACTAACTTAACTTTTTCGTAATAGCTTCTAATTATAGCCCCGTGTGTCCTACGTTCGTACGACTAGGCCTGACAAATTTTACAAACAGAATATATCCTGACAAATTCGGATGAATGGTTACCTTAGTAACCTTGCCCCACTTCACAATTTAAGAATAGCCGTATTGCAATCTTTATTACTTACATGGAAAGTATTTACTAAGAAGGTGCTTTATTTTAGACATGTATGGTAATTTTTGATGACTCCTGATGCCCACCAACTGCTTGTTCCACGATTAAAAAATCACGATTAAAAAAAAAACATTTTTAATTATTTATTTAATCCCGTAACATAGGCCCATTTCTGAAGAAGAGAAAAATACCTTGAATAGACAACCGTAACCGCTACAGACTTCAGAAGTAGGTATCTGATAAACACAAAACGTGCTCAAAATATCCGTTACGAAGCTCAAAAATATACAAAGATTGACGTTTCCTTTGTTTTCCGAAAATAATTCGGTCGTGCACATACCTACATCACTACCACATGTCCAAAATCGAAATCGGCGACCGAAAACCGAAAAATTAACAACGAAACCTCTAAATAGACGAAACACGATATTTTCGCATGAAATCAGGGAATATTGATAAAAAAAAACGTTTTTTTTTATTTTTCTTACAAATCATCCTCGCATGTGCATTGTGGTTTTAAGTTACGTACGGATGGACAAAAAAATATCATTTTTTATTACCTGCCACCTTTTCATTTGAAATATGGACAATCAATAGAAAGGGTCAACTTTTTTCGCGAATTGTCGAAAATTAAAGTCTTTTGTTAACCCTTTCAATGATTGACCCCTTGGGAATTATAGTAAAACGATATTTTATTGATTGTTATATTGACCTTTGCTTAGAAAAAGTTTACAAAGAAAACATAACTCCAGGTTAACCCTATAATTGCCGTTCGCTTTGACTTTTAACAATCGCACTAAAAATGAAGCAGTTCAATCAAAATATCCAACCCAGCTTTAAGTTTTAAAATGATGTTCATTGCTTTTGGTTTAATTTTTTTAACATAAATTAAATACAATCTTTTCAATTTTGAAACCATAACTGTGAACGTCTTTAAAAGCCGATTAATCGATAAACAGAACATAATCTAGTTTCATAATTCATACATTTAAATTTGTGCTACAGGATGTATTTTTTAATCTTAATTTAACAACACCTTACACATCTTCACGCTTGTGGACAGTTTTCAATTAGTACCCATTTAGAATTAAAACTAAAGCAATCCGTCACCGGACACAGCTGGCCCATTTCTAGCCACTATTTAGTTTAGTTCTGTCTTGTTAGTCATTCATTACATTAGTGATGTTTTACAACCTTATATTGCCACCCAAACGGATTATCTCCATTTCAATCTCATCCTTAACCACTTAAAAATAGAGACGTAACGATTTTTTGTACGAGGAATGCATACGTTTGTTGAAAGCAATGAGATAAACATGGCGGGCCAAACGCGAGTGAGATGTCAATCACCTGTCAACGACGTCCCGCCTTCCTATGCACTCCTGGTACTGCCAAATGTAATGTACTGGGATTTGTTGTGTTTTTTTAATACAGAAAAATGTTTGCCTGTCTGTCCGTCAGTTTTAAAATGTTTTAAGAATGTGATGAATGTTGTTATTGTTATATTATTGTAACTTGTTAATTGTGATGTCAGAGAAAATGTTGAGAGGCAACTGTCAACGGGTTAGAATTGTTCTGTAGTTGTCATGTACTAATGAGGTAGTTTAAAAATAGTAGCAATTAGTAGGACATCATATTTTAACAGAAGCAACGCGTGCATTTCCTTTTGCAAACTTGCTCTCTCATGAATATGTCCAATATAACGTTGAGACGTTGTCCTCTATCACATAATTCGTACAAAATGATGGGCCTAAATCATCGAAATGGTTCCAGTATCAATTGGGTGTAATTTATCGTCGACCGCAAGTCAACGCGGCTCACACTGGGCCAATAAAATAATATTTTTACTATAACTAGCGGCTGCGGCGTACCGCACGGGCTTCGTCTCACGAATATCAGTTGGTTTTCATAAAATTCTCAAGTAAGTATATAATATTTCTTGGGATAATGAAGAGAATTAAATGAGGAATAAGTGACATCTACGGCCTCGGAGTGTAGACAATAACGCTACTTGGACAGCCTCTGTATTTTAAAGCTTAATTGCAATACGATCAGTTGACAGAGAAGTATCAATTGTAACTCACAGTACTTGGTGAATAGTTATCTCGGCATATCGACTAAACATTATAGGAAAAAACAATTGTGACTGGAAAACGAATAAAGTTTACAGATTATAACAACAAGGCTTATTCTCAACCCACAATGCAGCACCAAAGCAATGCAATCATACAAAGATTGCGGTTTTTATTCTCGTTCTCAGCTTCATTCTTTAAAGTATTAATGTAAAAAAAAAACTGATTTTATATATTTTATTTCTCACCAAATCGGGTAAAGGGTTATAACAACAATACAAGGTGTTTCAAAAAGTAACAAAAAAAAAACTTTCTCACCAATTTTTTAAGTTTCACGCAAAAAAAATCTTAAGAAAGAAAGTTTAAAGTTCAAAAATAATCTTTAACACTGTTCCCCGTAATATCAAAGACGCTAACGAGCATAAATTGTTGACCCTTTCTATAAGATTTTTTCTCAAAATGTCAAAGTTCACAAATTACTTCGCAAAGGTCACGATTGTTTGCAAAGTCTTTGAGTAACCCTTTCTCTGTCACCCTCTAAGAAATGTACGTTTAAGAAATTCATAGTTTTCTGTAAAAAGGGCAGTAAAATGAACAATACCGCATTGAAAAAAATGTGGGTTTCGAGAAATTCTCATGTAGTTTTTCATTGGTTTTATTTTCACATAATGTGCTTCAGGTGCATAAAAGGGTGAACGGTTTTTTTTTATGATACATTCATTGTTAATTTACACAAAATTATTTAATAGTTAACTTACTAGGAAGCTATAATTTTTTAACAATTGTTAGGTTCTCTGTGAAAAGTTGAGGCCTTGTGCTTACTCCGTGAGGAGCTATAGGTACTTAGACCTATGTGAAATCCACTGAAAGTGATATTTAACCAGCCGTAGGTACTTCAGCAAAAATATCAAGGTCACACATGGGACATTAGCACCGGTCGTTTTGACCCACTGGGTACAGAAACGCGCCACTGTGCACACACAGCCGAGTGTTTAGCAAACATCGCTTGCCAGCTATGGGCTCCTGGTATTTCGCAAGATGTTGGCAAACCTCTTTTTATTCTTGTCTTGCTAAATCTTGCATTAGCGACTTCTTCTTTTTCAGTTAGTACTTTTGTTCAGTCGTAGAAAGTTTCTGAAAAGAGGAACTGTATGATATTGAAGCTTTTCAGAAATGTTTTTGCAGAAAACATCTAGATAAATAAAATAAAATAATTGTTATTTTTACCGTAATATAAAACGATAAAATTTTTGACTTTCGTACTTGTTCATAATTTTGTCATGTGAATTGATATGGTGAAGCCGTATCGAGCTACTGTTGTGTGTTGAGAAAACAACCCCTTGACATTCTTGAGCTCCTAGTACTTTGCAATCCCTTTATGCAAAAATTTCGCAACATTTCCGCTTTCTTTGTATGAAATGAAATAGGGATTGGTTTTTGTTCATGTTATTGTTTCTTTGGAACCAACTACACTACTATAATTTTTAATATAGGTATCAATTATTTACTTAATTTCCAGGATCGTCAAAGTCCCATTCTTAACATTTTGGAAAATCGACTAACAGATTACTTCTTTTTGTATCTATTGGTCTTGTCTATGTTTTTGACTTTTAGAATATCTGTGGTCTGGATTGGCTAATTATGTTGATAAGCTGCTTCATGTTGCTCAGGGTTCATTATAGTACCTATCTGTGTGTCGAATGTCTACATTCAGTCATATATCGCAAGATGTACTCTCAGCTAAGTACACAAAGCTTGCAGGCAGGTGGTTGCGCGACGTGGCGGCGCCCTATGTTTGCCCACCACTCTGCCGACCACTAGGGAGACTTGCCGCCCTGGTATTTTAGGGGATGAACGCAAACATTCGCAAAGGGGAGAGAGTTGCAAAAAATATTAGCCAGTAAGATATTTAATAAATTGGATTCCTTGAAAAGCAAATAAAGTTGAAATACTTATAATATATTCAAATACTCGTACATAGAACAAAACTTAGTACCTAATTCTTTTTCTTCTCGTGTGGTTAGTGTCCTGGTGTCTGAGTTTCTAATTATGCCGCCCATGCCTTGACTTGGCTTTATATGGCGTCGAGATATATCTCTCAGGCATGCTGATTTCCTGCCGGGGTTGCGGGACTGTTCGAAAGAGATACCGCGGCCCCGGAACGTAAAGGGCGAGGAAGGAACATGGATGGGTTTTAGTCAGTAAGAGTCTGACACTCCCTCCCGCTCCGCCCAGAGTGGGAGAAGTCATTTGATGATTTCCCATCCTAAAAAAAAAAAAAGGCATGCTGATTTCCTCACGATGTTTTCCTTCACCGAAGCAAGTGACAATTATACGAGAACTAGTTGATGACCGCGTCTTCGCCCGCGTACTAAAACCTTGCTCGAGAACCACTCTATCCATTGGTCAAAACAGCATGAAAATCGGTGCAGTAGTTTTTGAGTTTATCGTGAACAGACAGACAGACAGACGCGGCGGTGGACTTTGTTTTACAATATGTAGTAAATTAGTGATTATATGAGACGCACATGAATTATATGATAATGCTCTATGACTCACATTCACTTTAATCAATCAATTTATTGCATTTTTCACAAGACTGCTGTAAAATTCGTAGAAGGTACTTCTACGAATTTTTGTAGACTGTGACGTAGCAATCAAATATACAATTTGCAAGTAACCGTTCCTATCACATCTACGACCGAGTACTACATATTTTATATAGATAGGACTTGTCAAAAATGAATCATTACGTTGTCCATTTAGCCAATTATTTGGGGCGTATCGATCAGCGCTAAAATGGCGGTCGGCGAGGCCATTAAAATGTTTGTTCTATTAAAAGGGGCAATGGAAACAAACAAATATCCGAGATTCCCTCTGTTTGGCTACTACTCGAGGGTTCATGTGACGCGGTACGGAATAGGGTGACTGTTTTGGATATAGCTCATTAATTTTAGTAATCATTTTTGGTTTAATACTATAAAGCAAGAAGAAGTCATAGATCTATGTATTTTTGTATTGAACGAATCATTGTCAGATAAATACGATTCTAATGTGAACAGTCCACATACTTTAATATGTATTTGTGATTTTTGTGGTGTGGGTTTAAGTAAAAATAATAAAAATGATGTTTTTATGAAGAGCTCGTGGCTGATTAATAACAGCCGCTCGGGCCGATCTTTAGGTTAAGCCGTACTTGCCTAGGTTGGTCTGTGGATGGGCGACCACCCTTAAATACCGAGTTTCCTCCATGCTTCGGAAAGCACGTTAAGCTGTTGGTCCCGGCTGTCATTTGTTCATCTTTGGCAGTCGTTAGAGGTAGTCAGTGGCCAAAATATAGTCTGACAACCAATCTTACCAAGGGGTATCGTATTACCCAGTATTACTTGGGTTGTGGAGGTCAGATAGGCAGTCGCTCCATGTAAAATACTGGTATTCAAATGCATTCGGTTAGACTGGAAGCCGACCCCAACATAGTCGGGAAAAGGCTAGGCAGATGAAATTAAAGCGAGCACAGGGTTGATACTAAATGGTCTTTTCAATCAATTTCATTTTAGTTGGTTGCAATGGTGATAACCATTGTTTACTCTTTATGGAATGTTGTGTTCGCCTGTAATTGGTACCTAGTTACCTACATTAGAACTCTAGCCTATAAAAGGTTAAAGAGACACCGATTCACAATTGGTTACGACGTATTCTAAAAACCCCACAAAAGTCCATTTTTTTTTAATCGCTGTTACCTACAAAAGTGCAATACACAAACATCAATACAAAATATTTCTATGTGTATCGTTTCTTCCACTCTGTTATATTATTATTGTTATAATATATAAAATGCATGTACTGGTGGCGTATCTATTTTAAATAAATAATTCGCATACAGGGTTGACATTTCACATAACATTACATTGATATTCTTTGATTATATAAGAGAAAAATAAACTTGGTGTTTTCGCCATAAATCCAATTAAAAATAACATCCCACAACAAAGCTACCAGGCGCCCAGAAACATCAGCACGTCAAATTATGTTGTTAACAATACAGGAGGATGTTGTTCGGGATTCGAATAATTAATTCTATTTGTCGGCGCGTGGCGCTAGATGGCGGGCCGGTAATTGTTAGACGTAAAAGTATTAGCGGCACACTCCCCGTATTAATGATAGTTGGTGATCTCTGAGAGGATTTCCTAATGCTTCAATGGGTGAAGCTGTTTCTTTGTGTTGCACACTCAAAAACAATTTATTTTCACTTTTTAGTGGTTCATCCCAGTACATTAGCTATCATTTATTGAGGAGTTCCGTTGCCTATCTGTGAAATTCTTCATCAGATCTGTACCAAATTGAAACGGGATCACTCCGAAAAAGTACTCTTCCTAAAACTATCCAAATCGCTTCGTGTGTGCCTAGTAAATTTGAAGAGTTCCCTCTATTATTCCAGGATCCCATTATCAGTATCCTGACTTGATGAATATGGGACCACCTGGGAAGTACACCCTTCCAAACAATAAAAAAAAAAATTGGTCCAGCCATCTTCGAGTAATCGGGGAACATTGAATTGAGAACTTCCTCCTTTTTGAAGTCAGTTAATAACGACGTTATGGTAGGTAACTCAAATATCCGGGTAGCCTATAAAAGATTTGGCCGAGTATCGTAAATTTGCTCCTAAGAATTGAAGAGTTCCGTTACTTTTTCATGGATCCCATAATCAGAACCTAACCAAACACTCATCAAACTACTCTTGAAGTGCACCCTTTCCAATGCAATAAAAAAAACAGTTCATGTCACGGTAATAGGCTTGTTCCCAATAAATGGAACTTCTTAACACACCTAACTGCCGAAATCTGGGAGTATTGTACACATCTGCGTACCCCCTCAGAGCATACAGGCGTGATGTTCTGTCATGATGTTGTATAAACAATAAGTATCCAAGCGATTGCAGCAATCACTGCATATTTGCCGTCTAATTTTGAAGAGTCAGTGTCAGATCTTAACTAAATAAATATTCCCCGTTTTTGCAACAATTTTCATTTATGCTCCGCTCCTATTGGTTGTACCTTCCTCGATAAATGGACTATCCAACACAAAAAGATTTTTTCAATTTCAATCAGTAAACCCTGATATTAGCGCTAATCCTGAGATTAGCGCGTTCAAACAAACTAACTCTTCAGCTTTATAATATTAGTATATAGGTTATACAATTTACACGCGCTTGACAGTTTGATAACCAATTTTTGAGTTGATTTTTGTTCCAGAGACCTTCAGTTACTCATTTCTACAATATCCTACACAGAGTACACAGACATACATTCATTCATCACATTTCCTTCCACAATCTTACACTATGTACTCCAGTATCCACAGTACATAGCCGCACACAGTACATACACGCGGTGAGTAAGTTCTAAGTTTCACGCGGTCCCAGTGACCGCAAGGCGTTGTCGCGTCACCGCAGCGTTCCGTCACACGCTCTGTGCACAGGGGTACGCAGACATTGTATGCTGGGTACAATGTTTTTTTTTTGTTTTGTTTAATTTTCCCTAGACCTTGACTTGTATGGCAGGGCCAGGGAGCCTGGCCAGTGGCAATCGTTTCTTTTCGGTAGTTTATTTTTATGCTATACAATGTTGACATTTTCTTCTATCGCTGATAGAATGTCACTTGCGTCAGAAGCAGGTCGTAGAGATACCAACAAAAACTGTTATTTTGTAAAGAAAATGTTTTGGCTTTCGACGCTACATCAACAACAACACCAGTGCTCCCCGTTGTATGTATCCAACACTAGGTGAGACCTAAACGATTTTCCAAATGAGAGCAAATTCAGGCTTTAATTTCAGTGTTTTATTAGCACAGTAATACACCTTTTAAACCTCCTATATTTACTACTGACGAACTTTATCGCCACGGGTCTAAAACTGTCCTATCTTTCAAGCTGGAAACAAACAAACTTTCACAAAATTTCATTGAAATCGGTTGGTTAGTTTCGGAGGCTACGCACATAGTGTCACATGATTTTATATATTAAGATTACTTTGCGAACTCCACAGTGGTGCTAGACAGAGCATGACAGTCGTAGTATAACGGGCGGTCACGGGAGGCGCGCACTGTGCACTCGGCCTCTCTGACCACACCCCGCACACATCCGGCTACATAACATGTACTCAGTGTAGCACGAGTACCTAACCTACTGGCTTCCTCTTCATAAGTCTCTCTAGTATACCTACTTTGTCATAGCAAGCGGAAGACTGGGACCTATGTAGGTATCGGCTCAGTCTATCGCAGTCCACTGTGCAAAAGTACTCTGTGGAGGAGGAGGAGGATACCGTGTAGTCGCGCTAGGCTAGTCATACATATGCTACTAAAAAGCTTACCAATGCCAATTCACATTTGGCAAAGGTAAAGCAAGCATTGGTAAGCTAACGACAGCGACAAGACTTGTAATGTTTGTGTTTTTATTCATACTTACGTTTTTGACTATTGTAATCCGAAATTTTATCATTTACGTTCTTTCCAAGTGAATGCATGGCCATTATGTGGAGGCTTAGCCTTTTGCCTTTTAATTGTACATTTTAGTCTTTTCAATCTTGCAAATTTTCAGTGGCAGTCTGTAACGTTACGTTACAGACTGCCGGCACAGGTTGTTACAGAAATACGAAATAATAAATTAGCAACTGGGTCTGCTTATTATACTAACTTGAATTACGTTATCTAATGAGGAATAGAAAAATAATAGAACAAAGTTAATGTCAGTCTGGCATGGTCACAGATTGACACTGCAACCAAGTGAGTAGATGAATGCCAAAAAGAGCAGAATACGAAATATTTAAAAATGCATTAAAAAAAATACACAACGTTGTCCAAAACAATGCCGTCTTACAACGATTTAGGTACCCTCACTTCAGTCCATTCGTCATACATATCTTGCTTGAGTGACATGAACAACAATGTTTTTTACACCTACTTTCTTTCTTAAAAGATAAAAGGACATCGCCACCACTTGTCTATTAAAACAAAAATAACCAAGACCGGGATTTCTTGTCTCAAGAAAAAAACTAGTAAGCGTACCAACAGTTCAAAAGCCTCTTTCATCCCCGACCGGGAGCGGAAAGCTTGTACCGTCAAATAAAAAAACACGCTGTATATCAAGTTACCGTACATCTGGCCGCCTGGCGAAAAAGCACGATTTTATGAAAGGTAATATAGTATTTGGAACATTTCTTGGAGTTCGTGAGTTCCTAGTAGGTACTTGCGTTTTATTGTTTCTTTCTTTTCTCTATTGATTTTATTGCTGACGTTTTCACTCCACCTGAAAAAAGAACATAATAATAAAATTATGTGCTACCGAAAATGTACAAAAAAAAGAAAAATATACAGACATAATTAAACTTTTAGTTTTAAAAACTTTTTTCATCGTAGTACTCGTACCCGCATGTCATCAGAAACCGTTAAAAAAATCTTGTTTTCAGATTAATACGATATACAGTGAAAGCCGGAAGAAGCAGGACAGGAACTCTTAACTCCCATAAGCTGTCCTGTACTGGTTTTTGCCTTTTAAGGTGAACGCATACTTATCAGAGCCGAAAGAAGCGAAAGAGCTGAAAGAATCGAATTTTAGAATTACCTACTTGTATGAAATCCTACAAAACCTCGCAAACTTTTCCGCGTCGAATCGGACGAATAGATGACGTAATACGTATGAAAAAAAAATCTTTCGGCGCGGAAAAGTGTGCGTCCACCTTAAGGCTAAGTTCACATGACCGCGCGGTACCGCGCGGAACCACGAACCGCGCTGGTACAAGATCAAAGTAAACAGTCATGTGAACTTAGCCTTATGGTACTGCAACTGCAAAGAAAGAATAAAAATTAGGATTTTGCGCGTTAACTCTTTCTCTACTATCAAGTTTGCGCATTAAAGTCTAGTTTAATTTAATGCCTGTCCATTTAACGTTCTCGTCAGTTCTGGAGGCGTTACGATAAACTATGCTGACAATGTTGTTGAAATAATCGTAAAGTTTATGTTATGTCGTCAGTTTGGCACCCACGCGAAATGGAGTTGTCATTTTGTTGCTACAATGTTGTAGACAATGTAGGTGCACTTTTATTGAAAAACTGTTTTGATTGCTTGCTCATAACAAATTAACCTTTAGTTATGTAAATTGTGGTGCTTTGTCAACCCAACTTCGTTTGAACAGTGTGTGCAAAGCGGTGCCTGAATTATTTTCGCATTGCGGGGTGAGATCTCTTCTGAATTTGCTTTCAGTAGTTTCAAGTTCCTGAAAATCATCGGCTTCGCCACAAAATCTTTTCATTTAAATTTAAACAAGGTGTTGTGTGGTAGACTACCACTAAAAAACGGGACTGCCAAAACATGGCGCCCTAATTAAATTTGATTATTATACAAGGTAAAATCGACTCGTCCTGTTGTTGAAGTCGGTTAATAACGATTCGATTGACTCTTTATTCGTAAAAATCGAATGAATAGTTTAGGCACTACGGAGGAACATACGTAAATACAAACATACACACATACATAGCTGCTATAATCATAACCCCTTTTTTTTTTTTTTAAAAAGAAGTGAAAGAAGAACTCGAGCATCGTTTAAGCAAAGCAATGACCACCTCTCCATCAAGGGACCCATGGGTCGAAGAAGAATTAGAATATCTAAACGCAAAGTACCAGGGCGACATAAGCTCAAAGGAAGAATTCTCGCGCTCCCACAGGAGTAGTCACGTGACCCTTTCATTAAATCCTTGACAGGTGATTTGGCTTCCAAACTACATGACGTCTACAAATTATAAATTCTATCAGCGTTTATGGAACTCAATTTTCGACCTTATGTTTCAACAATTAAGGTACCTTATTGTACTTATGATGAAGGGTAGTATTAAAATGTGTATTGTTTGGTAGCAACAAAAGGGGTGTGTCGAGAGGCACGTGACTTTGGCCATTATACGGAAAAAGTTCATAAGTAATGGGAAAAGTTATGTCGTTAGTTTAGTTAGGATTATGGAAAGATTTTGCTGTGGAGAGAGCGAGTTTTCGAGGAATAAGCGAATTTTCGAAAATCTGTGAACGCAATTTGTTTCTTTTTAAAAATGAAGTAATGTTTCCTTTGAGTAAAATTTGCAGTATTTTAGAGTACTTTCCCTCCAGGTGGCATTGAAAAATTCCACCGTGTATAGGAGCCACATTTTGCCTACAATTCTCGTACCTTAAAACAGGCTTTAACAAACTACTAAGTGACTTAAAATAAAGACGCCTCTTTTCTTCGAAGTCCCAATATTGACAGTAGTAAGCTCTCAAACATATCGGTAGGTATAATTAGTGCTTGCCACCGTCAATTGCCCGGTGTATGGGCAAATATTTACCGCTAATACTTGCTGAGGAGATAGTCTTTAGGTTTTCTTTTGGCGTGGACGATAACAAAGGATTTAAAGCTTCGTTTAAGGCTCACGAATAAATCATATTTCATCAGGAAGAGATTGAATTGGAATTGTGGCTCCTCAAGCATCCCCCTCCGACACACTACGTCGAAGTAGCAGAAAAGCTCCCTGCGGGACACATTCTGCCATGGCCCATCTGGAAGACCCTAAACCGTTTGCGAAGTCAGGTGGGCCGCTGCAGATACAACCTGGTCCGGTGGGGGTATTCCGATGAAGTCTTGTGTGACTGCGGTGCCTCAACACAGACTATGGCTAACCTAGTGTCCTGCACTATGTGTTGCTCCACCTGCACTCTGAGGGACCTTTCCGAGGCCACCCCCAACGCTGTCGAGGTAGCAAAGTACTGGTCGACAACAATTTAAAAATAAAAAATGGGAAATCATCGACACGAAGAAGAAGGAAGAGATTTGAGATTTGCATAATTATCATTTGCTTTGGTGTATTTAGTACAGGGTTTATTATACGTATACCACACCCCTTGGTAAGACTGGTTGTCAGACTTTCGGGCCAGGTCTTTCAAAGATCTAAAATTCTATCAGTAATGAGTCTCGACATAAATATTTTTACTTAAAATTTCGGCTGCTCACCAAAACTTCCTGACTACGTGAGCAAACGTCACCTGTACATTAGAATAACAAAAAACAATATAAAACATGGCATATAACGTCACGTAGCTAGTACGTACGTCTTTACTGAGGGGTATCGGTTACCGGCCGGTAACCTGATATAGACTACCTATGTATGTGTTTTGCATCGTGAGTATCATGGACGGGAGATGAGATGTATTTCGCTTGGTGGAATGAGCTACTGATTATTCTGTAGATGTATGGGGCCTTAGTAGCTATGTAAGTGTTACAGTTCAGTGTAAATAGAGATAGTCTAGTGGTGACCTGATGAAATCAGCATGCCTGAGAGATATTTCTCGGCATGTAAAGCCAAGTTTTGAGGCACATGGGCGGCATAAAAACTCTGACATCAGGTTAGGCACTAACCACACGATAAAGAAATACAGTTACAAATTAATTAGGACGGAAGTGGCGATTGTGGGAATATTGGAAACGCTTAAAATTGTGTCCAAGTAGTAGAGGTAGAAGTTGCGTAGTTGTCGTGCACAAGCTCACTTTCGATGCGGGTTTGTAGTTGAATAGTGTCAGGTCAGGGATACAATCAGATTATTAGGTTAGTTTTAGCGAACACTCACAATCACACGTAAGTATCAAATGATCTTGAAGACCATTTCTTTATAGGAAACGGGTGTCATTTTATCTCGATAGGTTCTGCATAAGTTTGTAGAAATGTCTACCACGCTATCAATCCTTAACTCTATGTTAAAATGCCTCATTACTAAGGGTTTTCGCAGACTAAAGACAAGGCTGTCTTAAGACAGACTATTTTTCTACTAGTGCTTCTGTCTTATGACAGTCTTGTCTCTAGTCTGCGAAAGCCCTAACCTTCAATTTATTAGATTATAGCACCACTTTAAAACTCAGATGGAGTCAAAATTTTTGAAACTACTGGTGGAAGCCCTGTAACAATGTAAACCTACCTGAGATTTCCGACATCATAGAATTTATCTCACCATAAAAAATATCTTCTTTCTAATCATAATTTCTAAGCAGCAACTAATCAACCATCTAACGAAAAGTACCAGGGCCACATAAGCACTAAGGAGTTCTCCGCACCAATATTATTCCAATACATTTCCCCAAAATGTTCCCCATTGTTCTAAGGTTAATCTGTTTGCTCGCGTGTTTGCGGTCGCTGCTCGAGTCCGGTTCAGTCAATATTATCGCGATCGACTTAGCTTTGTGTCTTTGAATCTGAGTGTTACCGGTTTTTGGGGTGATAAAATGGCGCTCTTGACGGAACAGTCTTAATAATTTTATTCTGCGTGATTTTTGTCACTTTACTTACTTAACCCAAAGGGTTAAGCGGAGGTGTAGGTACTTATTATTACACCCACATTTCACCAGTTATGTTTATTAAGTCTCATGCAATATAGAAATAGAGGTGAGCCTTCAACGAGGCACATATTGACACTCCGTGGCTGCAACTGAAAAAATCCCATTCAATATTTGTGCCGGACGGGCGTGATCGCTAGACTCGGGGGTGTATGTGTGCCTGTTTGGTCCTACGATAATATTGGTACTATACACGCATACTCTTCGAACCTAGACGGCGCTGACGTCCTACACCTGTAGGTTGTAGATACCTCAGTCGTTTACTAACAGGGAAAGGGGTTACTGGGAATAAGAACACTGATAAACTTTCATAACTTTTCAGGAAGCGATTGGCATGACTTTCGCGCACTACTTTTTACTGCTTGATTTACTCACTTTATAATATAATATTTGCCGTACTGATGACTACAATTTTGGTACAATCTGATTTTACTAACGTACTACGGAACTTGACTGTAACGAGAGCCGCGAATCGCTTCCTGTTTTTTAGGATATTTTATTATGTAATTTCACTTTGATATTTACATTTTTCCTGTTTTATTACAATTCTGAACTTATATCTAATTATATTTTAATCGTAACATAGTTTGTACATAGTGTTATCTATATACTAACACGAAAAATAGGTAGTTCTTTATTGAAATTAAAGAAATATAGCTAAATGAGTACAAAACTTTTCAAAACTTGGTTGGTTGAAGGATCTTTCAGGATAATTTACACGAAAACCGGTGCTGTTACTGTAAGTATATAGAGTGCCATATACAAGGAGGTTGTATGGCCTATCGAGATCTACTATTTACTTTTATGCGTTTACATTATCCAGCCTGTAATGATCCTTCAACTGTCGGTATGTTAGACCAAATTTACATGCTATGAACACAGATTAGCGCGTTAGACCGTCATATCCTCGACAAGTGGCTTTCCTGAAGGGCTACGTTCATGCTAAAAAACTATATCCAGGCCTAGATCGCAATCTAGGCTACCTGGATCTTATTAAAATACTAAATTAATCAAATACAATGCCACTTTCGAGCCGATATGAGTGTAACGCTTACTGTTCGGTTTATTTACTAAATCTAATCACTGACGCGCTTGTTTATTCGTCACTGTTATTGCCCATGTATCACTGACTCTACACTATTGATTCAAAGACACTATTTACACTTGTTTTGGTGACGTTCGTCGCGAACATATCTCCCGCCGTGCAGTGTAGTGACGACTCGCTGTACGTCGGCGCGGCACTGCACCATGCCGGCGAGCGACGAACATAGTCGTCGGGGCCCGCCGTCACGATGCCCACCGCCTCGACGTCTCGATGTCAGGATCATTTCGGTAGGGGCACGAGTTTCTTCACCGGACGCTTCAGGGTACCGCCGGAAGTGCGTACCTCAGCAGTCCGGACTTCTCCGTCGCCCCCAGGGAAGACGGCTATTATGCGGCCTCGTGGCCACGTGTTTCGTGGCAGCTGACCGTCCGCTATGAGGACGGGGTCGTCGACCTGTAGACTGGGGCCGCGGCTGTGCGGCTCCCGCCGGTACTGAAGCTCCGGCAGGTACTCTCGTACCCAACGACGCCAGAACATGTCGGCGAGTATCTGCGAGCGCCGCCACATCTTTTTGCTGTTGATGTCTTGTTCGGTGAATGTGCCAGGTATTGGCAACCTTGCTGACCCGCCGAGAAGGAAGTGATTCGGCGTGATGGCTTCGTCGTCGTCGCTGTCTACGGAGACGTGCGTGAGTGGCCTACTGTTGACTGTGTACTCCGCCTCACACAGTAGAGTGGACAATACCTCTTCGTGCGGATGTCTCTCGTGGAGGACGGTGTACAGGGCGGACTTCACGCATCGTACGAGGCGCTCCCAGGCGCCCCCCATGAAGGGCGCTGATGGCGTGATGAAGCGCCACACGATGCCTCTACGACTGGCCTCCCTTTGGAAGGCGTCTCGGAGCTCCTTGTCGGCGCCGTGCATGTTGGTGCCGTTGTCGGAGTGTATCTCGGTGGGGCAGCCTCGGCGAGCGGCGAATCGGCGCAACGCTAGTATAGCGGAGTCTGCGCTGAGGCTGGCGGCGATCTCGAGGTGGACGGCTCTGGTGGTGAGACACGTGAATAGTGCTACGTACCTCTTGTGATGCTGTCGACCGACTGTTACTGAGAGCGGGCCGAAGTAATCGAGCCCGGTGTAGGTGAACGGCCGCTGATGATGTGCTAGGCGCGTTCTCGGGTGGTCGCCGGTCGCAGGCACGGAAGGTTGTGCCTTGCGAATACGACACTGCAGACATTGTGCCAGCACTTTCTTCGTAGTTGGCCGCATCCTGATGACCCAATAGTGTTGGCGCACTTCGTTGATGGTAAGTTCGGTACCGCTGTGCTGTAAACTTCGGTGCGTCCAGTCTACATACAGTTGGGTGATGCGATGGCCGCCGTGAAGGATAGGTGGTTGCTTCGTATCGTCAGCTATTTCGCTGATGGCGGCTATACGGCTTTTCAACCGTATGACGTTGTCGATGATTTCCACTCGAAGCGGCTTGAGTCGACTATCCTTTCCTATAGTTCTGTGTTGTTGCAGATCTGTTATTTCTTGAGAGAACGACTGTTGCTGTGAGACTTGTACGAGTAATTTCTCTGCTTTCTGAAGAAATTCTGCTTCTATTATTTGTTTCTCGTGTCGAGTGCCTGATGTCTTCGCCATTATCTTGGGAAGAGGTTTGGTCGCCTTCTTCTGTTGTTGTCTCCAGTCAGGATCCTTTTCTGTGTTTTTTCTAGTTCTCTTGTAGAACGTTTTCTCTGTTTTGTTCTGACACAGATGTATGAAGCGAAGGACGCTTGCTGTAGCTCGGAGTAGTCGCTCCCATTTTGAGAATCGGGATGGATCTGGAATAGCTTCTATCAGGGAATAACTGTTGACCTTGTCCTCGGTGACTGTGAGAGTTCTTTCCTCCCCTGTTTCTGTATCCACCGGGGGTTTTTCTGTTGGCCATAATGACGGATCGTCGAATAAGAAGGTAGGGCCACGGTACCACTCATGATCCTTGTCAAAGTGGTGTGGAACGTCGCGAGTGGCGCTGTCAGCTACGTTCAGTTTTGTGGGTATCCATCGCCAGTCTTCGACCTTGCTGTTTTCTTCTATGGCCGCTATGCGATGCGCAACGAACGGCTTGTACGCTCGAGATCCTCGTCGAATCCAAGTGAGGACGGTTTTGCTGTCTGTCCAGTATGTCACCGCAGCGGGTTTGATGTCGTGTTCTTTGATGACAGCTGCGGCTAGGCGGGTTCCCATTACCGCGGCCTGAAGCTCGAGGCGCGGTATCGATTGGAGTTTGAGTGGTGCCACTTTCGCCTTTGCCATGACGAGAGTGACATGACATTTTCCGTCAGCTGTTGTTGACCGCCAGTATACCGCTGCTGCGTATGCCATCTCGCTTGCGTCGGTGAAGACATGGACTTGTGTTTCGGTAGCTTCGCTGTACCCAGGATAGCACCTTGGTAGGTCGACGTCCTTCAAATGTCGCAGATGTTGTATCCATCTTCTCCACTGGGCGGACAGGTCTGGTTCGAGAGCCTGGTCCCAGTTGGTTCCTCGTCTCCAAGCTTCCTGTAGGATCTGTTTGGCTCGAATAGTTACCGGCGAGGCGAGACCAAGTGGGTCGTACAATGACATGACGATTTTCAGCGCTTCTCTTTTCGTCGGTGTTTCCTTCTCGAGGATGTCGCTTGGAAGCCGTGCGAGTGTCAAATTGAAGCCTAGCGTGTCCTCAGTCGGTTTCCAGATCAGACCGAGTATCTTCTCTGTGGCGTTAGTTTTCCCGATGTTGACTACTTCAGTCCTGTCCTGTGTCGGGTCTATGTTGTCGAGGACTTCTGTGCTGTTTGAAACCCATTTTTTGAGTTCAAACTTCGCCTGTAGGTGTATGTCCTTGACTGCTGTTGCCACACGCGTTGCTTCTTCAATTGTTCTATAACTGTCGAGGTAGTCATCCATGTAATGACTCTGTATGATGGCTTCTACTGCTTCCGGTTGGATGTCGCTGTACCGCTTTGCGTTCCAGTTTTTTGCGTAGATGGCCGTGCACGGCGAGCTTGCCGCGCCGAATATTATGGATGTCATGCGATATTCTTCAGGAGCTCCCTGTCTTCTGTCGCCCCTCCACAGGTAGCGGAGAGCATCTCGATCTTGTTTACGCACCTTCACCTGCATGAACATCTCCGCTATGTCGCCGGCGACCGCTATAGGGTGTCGACGGAATCTCATCATGACGCCGGGCAGTGACTGTAGTAGGTCTGGACCCGTGAGTAGGAAGTCGTTCAATGACATTCCTCTCGATTTGGCTGCGGCGTCGTGAACTATCCGGAATTTCTCCGGTTTCATGGGGTTGTACACCTCGAAATGGGGTAGGTACCACGTCCTACCAGCTGTGGTTGCTTTGGGCGCTTTTTCAGCGTATCCCTTGCTGATGTACAATTCCATCTGTTCTGTATATCTGTCGCGAAGAGTGGGATTGTTGTCGAGCTTCTTTTCTGTTGAGACGAGCCTCTTGAGCGCTGTCCCGTAGCTGTCGGGCATTTCGATGCTTTCATTTTTCCAAAGCAGGGCCGTTTCTATGTGTCCGTCTTCTGTTTGTTTGGTGTGACGGTCTAATATGTCTTCTGCCTTCTTCTCAGGATCGGAATCAGGACGGCGTGGGTTGATGACCAGAGATTCGAGCGCGAAGAATTCACGCAGCTGTTCGTTGAGATCTTGATCATTTTCTGTGAGCCTGTTGACGTAGTGTACCTGGTGACCCAGAGTTCTTGTGTGCGCACCGTGAAGAGTCCAGCCCATCGCGGTGAGTGAGGCAACGGGTTGGTTCTTGGGGCCTTTGCGGACCTCGGTGGCCAGCAATAGGTGCCAGTTGTCCTGACCTATTAATATCTTCGGCGCGCCGGTGTTGTAGATCAGCTGTGTTCTGAGGTCATCCAGATGTTTACACTGGACTACGTCTTCTTCGCGTATCGATTGCGCTGCGAGGTTGAGCTTCGGAATGGTGCGCGCTCTGAATGGCATCTTGTCCTTCGTCTGGCTGGAGAGGGTGACTGACACTCTTCTTGACTTGGGAGTGTCTATCATCGTGTTCCCGATCGCGCCTATCGTCAGGGGTTCGACGCGGCCTTCCGCTCCGACTTGCTGCGCTAGCTCTTCGTCAATCAGCGATACTGTTGACCCATCGTCGAGGAGAGCATACGTGGAAGCTTCTCCCGCCGGTCCTACGACTCGTATTGGTATTATTTTGAGGTAGGCTTGGCTCGCTGTTGTTCTGGAGCTGGCGACTGTTTCTTTGGCCACCTCTTGCTTTGGCGGCTGGTCGACCGCTTCTTCGGACTTCTTTGTGAAGTGCAGCAGTCGATGGTGCGTGGCTTTGCACCCCCTTGTTTCGCATCTCTTTGGTCGACACCTATGACCGCTTCGACGGTATCGCAGGCAACGGAAGCATAGGCTGAACTTCTTCGCGAGTTCCCATCTTCTCTCGTTGGAGGCCTCTCTGAATTTGTTACAGTCAGACTCGTGATGGCTCTCCTTTTCACAGATTCGACATTTCGAAGTCGACTTATCTGTCGCTGTATGCGTTCTTTGCAAACTCCGTTTGCCTGTTGCATTTTCGGATGAGTGTATGTTCTCAGGAGGAGCGAAGGCGCTGCAGAAGCGCGCTTGTTCTGTTATAAATTCGCTGAAGAGCGACAGGTCCGGCAGTGATTGGTACTTTTCTGTATAAGTCCTGTACCACTGTACACGCAGGGAGTTCGGCAGCTTTTCCGTGAGGGATCGCATCAGCTCGGCGTTGATGAGGTAGTGCTCCTTTTTCAATGCTCGTAGAGTCACTACTCCGCTTCTGACACGACTTGCGAACGTGCAGATATCTTTAGGTGCTTCGCTGCAACGCGGCAATCCTCTTAGCCGATCTGTTTCGGCTTGGGCTATCGAGTCTGGACGGCCGAACTGTAACTCGAGTTCCCGCATGATGTCATCTGGCCTGGCGTGACCGATGAGTTCTGAGCTCACTGTCTCCAATGCTCTTCCTTGAAGGCTCCTTCTGAGTCTCGCTGTATTCTCGACGTCATTGAAGTACGTCCGAGTTGTTTCGTAAATGGCGCGGAACGAAAGCCATTCCGTATGTGACCCACTGAAATTTGGTAGGGTCATGATGACCTTCGACGCCGAGGGTTGGTTCGCTGTCCCTGTTTCTATTTTCCTGTCGGCGAGCGACGCTATAGCGGATGTCAATTCCGTTATGAATGGACGTAATGAATCCTCCCCCCTGCACTGTTCGGGCTTCTGTGTTGGTACTGTTTCTCTTGGCACATTTTTCACTGTAGGATGTAACGATGGTGCCCTTTCCCGGTTTCCTATTTCTTTACTGTTGATGTCCGCAGGGGGGGGTGTGTGCTGTCTATCTGTATTCCCCTCGGCGGCGTCATCTTCTGGAAGCGGCGCTTCTTCGGGCGCTTCTTCCAACCAGGAACGCACGTACTCATCGTTTGAGTTTCTGTCATCCATATATTCAGCTTCAGAGTTGTCTTCTTCGGCCCTCTGAAGTGCTATTTGTGCAAGCTCCAACCTAATTTTTAATAAAGCCTCACGTGCTTGTGAAACTTTACTGTTAGATCGCGTCGTCTTGTGCGACGGCGATCTGCTATGTTCGATACGGGCGTCACCCCGGGTAGTCATCGGTACGGCATCAGTAATTTGTTGAGTAATCCTCGTTCTGTCTGAAGGCTTAGCTGAAGATCTAACTGAAGGCTTACACGTAGAAGGCTTTCTCGTCGTATTTGAAGGCTTAATAGTTTTATCTGAATTACCTTCTGACCTGGTTCGTTTAGTAGCAGATGGTGAGTCGGCTGCGTCTTCACCCCCCCGCGTAGCAGAGGGGCGGTTGGCCAGCTGTTCCAACCCCTCGGTAGAGGACGGTGAACGGGGTGGCAGCTGGTGATGGATGGCTGTGTCCTGACGCGTCTCGACCGCCTGTGTTTCCGCGGGAGATCTGCCTTGCGATCTTGTTCGCATCTTGATTTATTTATAAACCGCACTGTATTATTCGAACCGATCTACTGTTTATTTTTCACTGTTAACGTAAGTCTTCAGCGTGTAAACTTCACTGTTACTTCACTATAAGTTTTATCCATGTAAATAAGTAGTTATTTGCTTTAAAACGCGTTTTATTTCTCAGTTATGCACTTGTTATACGCTTCACTATGTATTTTTACTATATACTGTTGTTATATACTTCCCTATTTACTTTCACTTATGTACTTTTGTTATATACTTTCACTTATGTACTGTTGTTATATACTTTCACTTATGTACTGTTGTTATATACTTTCACTTATGTACTGCTGTTATATACTTTCACTTATGTACTGTTGTTATATACTTTCACTTATGTACTGTTGTTATATACTTTCACTTATGTACTGCTGTTATATACTTTCACTTATGTACTGTTGTTATATACTTTCACTTATGTACTGTTGTTATATACTTTCACTTATGTACTGTTGTTATATACTTCCCTATGTACTATTGTTATATACTTTCACTATTTACTGTCACTTATGTACTGTTTACATAAGTTATCGGTATATAACTTTGAGGTACTGTTCACATAGGTTTAACTCGACGCACTGTTTATTTGAGTTAACGTATATAACTGAGGTATATAACGTTGACGCACTGTTCACATAAGTTACCTGGACGCACTATTTATTTAAGCTTACGTATATAACTGAGGTATATAACGTTGACGCACTGTTCACATAAGTTACCTGGACCGGTACAACCAGAAACTACACTATCACTGACGAACTGAGGATATCCGGCTCTGAAGGACCAAAAAATGTGCCGGACGGGCGTGATCGCTAGACTCGGGGGTGTATGTGTGCCTGTTTGGTCCTACGATAATATTGGTACTATACACGCATACTCTTCGAACCTAGACGGCGCTGACGTCCTACACCTGTAGGTTGTAGATACCTCAGTCGTTTACTAACAGGGAAAGGGGTTACTGGGAATAAGAACACTGATAAACTTTCATAACTTTTCAGGAAGCGATTGGCATGACTTTCGCGCACTACTTTTTACTGCTTGATTTACTCACTTTATAATATAATATTTGCCGTACTGATGACTACAATTTTGGTACAATCTGATTTTACTAACGTACTACGGAACTTGACTGTAACGAGAGCCGCGAATCGCTTCCTGTTTTTTAGGATATTTTATTATGTAATTTCACTTTGATATTTACATTTTTCCTGTTTTATTACAATTCTGAACTTATATCTAATTATATTTTAATCGTAACATAGTTTGTACATAGTGTTATCTATATACTAACACGAAAAATAGGTAGTTCTTTATTGAAATTAAAGAAATATAGCTAAATGAGTACAAAACTTTTCAAAACTTGGTTGGTTGAAGGATCTTTCAGGATAATTTACACGAAAACCGGTGCTGTTACTGTAAGTATATAGAGTGCCATATACAAGGAGGTTGTATGGCCTATCGAGATCTACTATTTACTTTTATGCGTTTACATTATCCAGCCTGTAATGATCCTTCAACTGTCGGTATGTTAGACCAAATTTACATGCTATGAACACAGATTAGCGCGTTAGACCGTCATATCCTCGACAAGTGGCTTTCCTGAAGGGCTACGTTCATGCTAAAAAACTATATCCAGGCCTAGATCGCAATCTAGGCTACCTGGATCTTATTAAAATACTAAATTAATCAAATACAATGCCACTTTCGAGCCGATATGAGTGTAACGCTTACTGTTCGGTTTATTTACTAAATCTAATCACTGACGCGCTTGTTTATTCGTCACTGTTATTGCCCATGTATCACTGACTCTACACTATTGATTCAAAGACACTATTTACACTTGTTTTGGTGACGTTCGTCGCGAACAATATTGTTGTCTGTGAAAAATCTAAATAACTGGGCCTTCTTTATTTCTAACTAGCTGATGCCCGCGGCTTCGCCCGCAAATTATATACTAAAACCTTTCTTGAGAACCCTCTATCTATTGGTGAACACAGCATGAAAATCGGTGCAGTAGTTTTTGAGTTTATCGCGAACAGACAGACGCGGCGGAGGACTTTGTTTTATAATATGTAAGTAGTTATAGTGATTGATGAAGGTTAAAGTCACGTTTAAGTAGAAAGCGTTTGTTGAGTCATCAGTCATCACTTACTGCTCATATTCCAGCACCATTTTAGCTGCCCCAAAAAGCCTAATATTCATCTGAAGTGCGTGTACTTATGTTTTGTTTGTCGGCTGCACCGAACTGATGATGTTTGTCAAACGCATTGTGGGCACAAGTGGTAGTGAACCGTGCACATTACATTACTGTTAGCTTTAAGTGTTTATGTGTTCCTGCATGAGTCTTTGTTAATGATGGGTTTTCAAAAGAATTCGCTCAAAATCTGTTATGACAAGAATGATTGATGTTTTAGTGAGATCATCATCTGCCTAGCCTTTTACCAACTATGTTGGGGTCGGCTTCCAGTCTAACCAGATGCAGCTGAATACCAGTATTTTACATGGAGCGACTGCTTAACTAACCTCCACAACCCAGTTAGTACGGGGTAATACGATACCCTTTGGTAAGACTGGTTGTCAGATTTATAGTGACACTGACTACCTATAACAACTGTCAAAAATCTACAAATGACAGCCGGGACCAACTTAACGTGCTTTCCGAGGCACGGATGAAACTCGGTATGAGGGTCGTCGATCCATCCACAGGCTGTTATTTTTTAGCCACGAGCTGTTTTAGTAAGATAGTCAGCATAATAACATCAACATCATCATTAACTGACATAGGTGTGAACGAATTGCATTCTCAGCAACTCTTACCAGTGTTCAGGGATATACTGCCACCTTGCTAAGATCATATTTCCACCTAACATAGCCATAGCATTTGCCTTATCTTTGCCTATTTGCGGTCTCCACGAAATCATTGAAAAGCCAGCATAATTTTAGCTTTCAGATTTTAATTCTGAGGAAATGGAGTTTCCTAACACAGGCTTTAGACACCTAAAAGGAACTCCATTCACTAGATTGTAAGAAAAACTTGGCAAAAACAATTAATAAATTTTTCATTTTCATTTTTTTCTTTTCAGTTTTACAGATTGGGACAGCAAAATTACAAAAATGGCTCTGTTTACCCATACAAGCAATATGTAACCCAATCTTTTATTATTTGTCATTTATTTATTTTGCTAGATATGACTTGGAAAATTAAAATTCTCTTTACTTCTATACTAGTATTATAAAGATGAAAGATATGTATTTTTGTACTTTTATATTTTTGTATGTAACGGATAAACTTTTACACTACTGAACAGATTTGAAAAATTCTTTCAGCAGTGGATAGCTACATTGTCAGCGAGTAACATATTCTATATTTTATACCCGTACGGGAATGGGAACCATGCGGGTAAAAACGTCCGCTAATTAATTTAAATAACCAGCAGAAACAGAAGAATCTTTATCCAGCTTTTTCATTTTCATTGACCGAATAAAATTGCATTAAAAATGTTCCCCAAAACAAAATAAAAAAAAAAAACTTTATCAAGAAAAACAAAATACAATAAAATTATTTTAAGCTTTTTATTTACTTCACAAAATAGGGGAGGTGCTTCCTAAAAGGTTTCCGTGTCGGTGTACATTTTCCGTTTGTTTATAACTTTTCCCCTACCCACCCTACGGAAGGGTTGTGAAACCGCGCAAGTGAGGTTGGCCCTTTATTTTTATTTTTGTAAACAGTGGTAATTTTAAAACATTTTTTTTTGGTTTCCGAAGGAGGTTCGAGTTTCAGTGAAACTTTTTTTTGATATGGTTTTTTTATAGATGGTTAGGAAAGTAAGTTGTTTAGACGTTGGTAATTGTTTCTGAAACGTTTTATTTTATTTAATAGGCTCTTCATTATACATTTACCTCGGTTACTGTGTTCTACTATAATTTTTTTACCAAGTCTGGTTGCTATTGCTTCATTGTTGCTGTTGCTTCTTTGACGACCCGAATGGCGTAGTGGTAGTGAGGTTGCCTTACGTTCTTAGGGTCCTGGGTTCGAATCCCGCTATGAGCAAATGTTTGTGTGATGAGCATGGACATTTATTTCCGAGTCATGGCTGTTTATATGTATAGAATAGAATAGAATAGAATAGAAACTTTTTATTTCAGACCGGAGTCCATAGGGTTAGTAACAATTTTACTTAAGTACCTACATGTGTATTTACAAACAAACAAGTATATATGTAGTATATCAACTATCTGGTATCCACGACAAAAGCCTTGCTTAGTGTGGCACTAGCTGGCGCTGTGTGTTAATGTCCAGCGATATTTATTTATTATTTATTTTATTGTCACGGCGCTGTCTGTCTGTCTGTCTCGCGGTCGCGACTGTTGATTCTGGCTTTCAGGAGTTTGGGAATAGAGTGGCTGGGTTGTCCAATTAAATAAAATATCTTAGCTGTGCCCGCGACGTTCGTTCGCTTGAAATCATTCTATTATTCCTTAGTCCCTACTGAATCGGATTTAAAAGAAAAGTAGCCTTGTAAAATCAGCTATCTACCAGTAAAAGTCTCGTCAAAATCGGTCCCGCTGTTTCGGAGATTAGCGAGAACATACAGACAGACAAAAATTTAACAATAAATATGTTTTATAAGTGCCGTATATGTTTTCATATTGTGTTCAGTAAAAAGCTGATATTTTGATATTACAAACAGATACTTTAATTTTACTTATTTATCTTAATTAAGAGTTGGAAACTGTTTCTGAAAATGTGAGTCAAATCAAGTAATCAAGTTATACTTACCTCTCATTTTCCGCATAATACACTTCGTTATACAATTCCCAAGTTTTCAGTAATTAACAAAATATGTAAGTATTTCAATAAATAGTTGTGCCAGTTCTCGTCTTTTAATAACCTTTGTTATTCATCATCTGTCGATCGATCTGGCAACCTTTTCCCATCCACTGACCGACATTGACAAGTTGCTTGAAAATCGACCGGTGCGGCTTTTATTATTTAGGCACGAGATCCTGAAGGCATTCATCATCCGTTAAATGAACAAAATCCTCTTTTTTTCTGTATTGAACATCATGTCAGTGTATGAAATCATCGACTGTCTTAATCTCCACTAAGTCATCATCATCAGCCAAATAATGTTCCCACTGCTGGGACACAGGCCTCCTCTCTATGAGATGGAATGGGCTATAATCCACCACGCGGATTGGCAAATGTCACATGTCTTCGAATTGTTTGGTTCTAGGACATGTCGGTTTCCTCACGATGTTTTGAGAGTAGCGATGGTGAAATAAATTATACAAAGTAATGAGCCGGTCTGGGTTCGGACCCATGACTTACCTACTGTTCGTAAGTCGGGGCACCACTGGGCCACCACTGCACTCCGCTATGTACTTACTACTTACATCAAGTTCTACACTTTTTAGAGAAGATACTTAAATTGCAAACAATTAAACTTATTCAGTGGAAAGTGTAACCCAAGCACTTTCAATTGGATCCCGAGCGTCACCCGATACACAGACACAAAGGTGCAACCGCCCGCGAATAAACTATAATTGCAGCAACTAAACGCATTCCAACATGGCGCCGAAATCATGGCGCCAACTGAAACAATTAGTTTAACCTGTAAGCAATTAGACAATTTTATTGGACAAGTAGGTAAGTATTTAAACGAAACTTACACAAGCCTGTGCAAGTCGTTCGTGTATGATGGAACATTGGTAATTAAAAATATCAAGAGGATGGGAAATCATCAAATAACTTCTCCCACTCTGGGCGGAGCGGGAGGGAGTGTCAGACTTTAACTGACTAAAACCTATCCATGTTCCTTCCTCGCCCTTTACGTTCCGGGGCCGCGGTATCTCGTTCGAACAGTCCCGCAACCCCGGCAGGCTTCGGCCTGCCGGTCGGTGCTGACATCTCTTTGAGGCGCGCGTGGAACACGAACCCGCCATCGACACGGCCTGTCGTCATTAGACGGACGGACGGCTAGCTAGCCCATAGCTAACCGTCCACAGGCCCGCGTCTACGGTGGCCGTTAGCCACCACGTGGCCCCCGACGCCCGGTGCGTCCCCCGCGGCGGCTGGGAAGAGAGGCTCTCTCTCTCTCGCGTTCCGCCACCTCCTTCGCTAGCATGACTGCTTCGCAAAAGGAGGTGACGGCTTCCCATTCCGTCTCGCTCCGGACCATGGATTGGACCAGGGCCGGACGCGAGAGGTCGCCGCCGCCGATCGTCGCTACGAGGGCACGGCGGTGCTCTGCCCACTCAGGGCAGACCTTCACCGTGTACTCCACCGTGTCCTTCGGTCGATCCTCGCAGTGGAAACACCCGGGCGTTTCCTCCCGCCCGATTCGGTGCAGGAACCTCCCGAAACATCCGTATCCGGTGAGGACCTGCGTCAGGCGGAAGGTGAGGACGCCGTGGCGCCTCTCAAGCCACTCCTCAAAGAGGGGACTTACCGGAGATCGTGCGGTACCCACGGACCATCTTTATGGCCACCACTTTTTGGGGCGCCTTCAGATAATGGGCGCCTCGCCGCCTCAAGGAACGCGCCCACACTGGGGCCCCGTAAAGGGCCATGGAGCGCACGACCCCGCGTAGAGCCTGCGGCAGGAGGCGTTTGACCCCCCAAGGTTGGGTAGGAGCCGCCTGAAGGTAGCCCCAGTTCGTTCCAGCCTGGGGGCCAAACGTCGGAAGTACTCCACGAAGTTCCACCGGCTATCGACGACGAGTCCTTCGGTAGGTACTTCAACGTCGACTCGACGCCGATGGATACCCCTCCTACCGTCAGTGTGGATCCCGATGGTGGCGCATTCCGAGGCCCATGAAAGCACATGGCCTCGGACTTGTGCAGTGCCACCTCGAGACCCAGTTGCCGGATCCTCTCTACGACTATCGCAATCCCGCGTGTCATACTTTCGGCCGCCGCCTCGTGTGACCTCCCCTGTGCCAGCACCAGGGTGTCGTCTGCGTAGCTAACGACACTGACACCACTAGGGAGGTCGGCGCGCAGCACCCAGTCGTAACCGATGTTCCACAGGGGCGGTCCCAGAACCGATCCCTGTGGAACACCGCACGACATCTCTCGCCGGTTCCATTCTCCGCAGCGACTGGGGTAGATGACGGCCCTGTCCGTCAGGTAGTCCGCGACCACACGACGGAGGTAGGTGATGATGATGATCCTGATGCAGCTCCAGGGCAAGGAGTTAAAGGCGTTGGCGATGTCGAGAGACACCGCCAAGACGACTCCGCTCCGGGATATCGCATCCCCCGTCGTGAGGGCTCTCACGCGCATGATGGCGTCCACCGTAGATTGCCTCTTACGGAAACCAAACTGGTTCTCAGCAAGATTCGGCCCCATCCCCTCAAGGTGCTCGGCAAGGCGGTTTGCAATAACTCTCTCAAAGAGCTTGCCCACCTCGTCGAGCAGCACAATGGGTCGAAATGCGGACGCAGAGTCCGCAGGGCGCCCCGGCTTCTGGATGAGGACCAGTTTCCCCGTCTTCCAACGAAGCGGGAACTGGCCTCTCTCCAAGCATGCGCTTAAGAGCCCTTCCAGTCGGGATGCTAGTGCCCTCAGAATTAGTTCTATAAAAATGAATGTCGATTTGTGTCATAAAAGCAGTTTAGCGATTACCGCCACTGATCGTAACATTGTTGGAGTAGAGTGGGCTTTGCGATGACTCATTTTATCTGACCAAAGCATACAGAAGGTGGAATTAAGGGACACCGAAGCACAAATGGGTACCTACACGAATTCAGCAGCTACTTACCAACATCATTCTGAAACCTACAAATGTTTAATTTCGGAATGATGTATTGAAAATTTGTGGTAACCATTTGTGCGTTCGTGGCCCCCCTGTGTAAAAAGTACATCGGAAAACGTGGAGACCGATGAGAAGACTGTTTTCAAAAAAATAAAATACCTCGAAAAAACTGAATTTGAATTCAAAAGTTAAGGTCAACGAGACCTATAACCAAACCAGCATTGAACAACCATACAGGCTTTTCTTTCAACTTTCACCGATGCGCGAATTTAGTTATACAACTCGGATTTGGACGGACAATATACTTATTTGTCAGTTAAAAAAACGTCATAGGAACGTGGTCTTCATTTCAAGCTCCGTCAACCTAATATTTGGCATTGTAAACCATTGCGCACGCCTAATCTTTGTTCCTAATACAATAAGCAAAAAGTGAAACACAAACGAAATCGAAAAGGACATTTTACGAATTTAATGTTGTAGAAGATTGAAAAAAAAAGACATTATTTTGAGCAGACAAGCGTAACTGACGCAAGGTTTTGGCGCCAACAACAATGGTCGCCATTTTAGAGTGCGTTTAGTAGCTGCAATTATTGTGTGTCGCGGGCTAGTGATTCTTTGTGCCCCAGTACTTTGTATCAGGTGTCGTATGAAAGTGCTTGAGTTACACTTTCTTCTTTAAGAGTGGATAAAGTAGATGGTATTGTTGAAGAGAAATGATACGGATGGAATCCCGATGGAATGTTTATATAATAGCTATTTGTGTTGAAGGTGACTGAGTATTCCAAAAATATTCTCATTCTCTTTGGTAATTCTAACTCATATCATACCTTTTGTTTTTATTTTTTCTTGAAAGCAACATTTTAATCTTTTTTTTTTTCAATAGTATAAGAATTAACTTAGCACTTGTAATAATTACGAACGAGTCTATATTTCTTCAAATCGAACCAATCCTCATAGGATATTTTTGTTTTATTTACATGATGAGGGTCCTACTGAAACTAAAATGTCAACAGATTCGGGATTTCCGAAAGAAACTAACAATACCAGAGAAACAAGCAGTAGACAAATATAATCAAATTAATGTTCCAGTAATTACTTAAACCCAAATTGATTGTCTTGTAAATCAATCAAAATTTTTAAGATTAGTTATTCGATATCCGAAGCATCGAAGCGCTGATTGATTAATATTAAGATTATTGGAAGCTCTTTATGTGCTCCAGTTACTGTTATCAAAGAGGCAAACCACGGAACAGCCATAGAGTCTGGCTTTGTGCCCGGTTGATGGAAATAGGCCCTCTATTATAACGTGCAAAATGTGGGGAGTATATAGGCGAGATGTTAATTTGTTATTTTATTATACTCGCTTTTTACACACAGGAAAAAGAAAGAAAGAAAAAGCATTAGTAGCCCGACAGGACAAAACACAAAAAAAAAATGGTTGAATTATAATTATAACTAATAAAAAGTAACATATTGAGAAAAATAATAAAATCATAAAAAAAATACAAACAAAATTTGTCCTGTACGAGACCAAAAGGCTCGTATCTCAGCATGGAGCTGTAATATTAAAAAAAATACGTCACAGCGCTGATATTCTGATAGGGCCTAAAGTGTACTACGGCATGTATAATGTTTCATGGCTATATCAAAAGCTTACAACACCCACTTAATTTCATCAACCCACCAGAGAGCAAACGCCTCATCTCATTTCTAATCCATAACATGACCACGAAACAAGATAATCCCTTAAAATAAAAACACCCCCAAGCTCTAAAATAATTGACTCCAACAACCCTCAAATGTCATTACGGAAAATGCGCATCAAAAAAGCCGTGTGGGGTACAATCTACCCCTATTTATTATAATTGTATTCAGGCATATTGGCCACGTTACTCGTTGCTCACATAATTCTGGTGTAATTTGATATTTTATTAGTGAGCATTGTTTAAACAATTGCGTAAGTGATTGTTGGGGCCGTAGGGATCTGCACCTTGCAGGGTGAGAGTTATGTTGAAGGGAGGCAGACAGGACCAGATGGGCAGTTTTTCTGTCTTTTTGAACATGTATTGTTAGTTTTTTTTTATGTCAAAGCATGAGAAAATCTTCAGTTAAGTATGTAAAGATTCGATTCAGACAGCCAGCTATTTTGTTAGTTTTTTGAAACGAGTGAGATTAATAGATAAAAAAGCAGACAAGTGAATGACAAGGGTACCTAATGTAATGCTTTGTTTTTGCATTCCTGCTATTTTTGCTACGTTTTTAAAGCCCGCAGCTTTGCTCACGTGACCACGATATTTTTTTGGTGTTGTCGAACTTTATGATCGAAGGCAAATTAAAGATGCAACTATTGATCTATCCTGGTTCACAACCAGCCAACAAAACAAAAGTGAGAATATGTAAAAACACGTACTGAACTGAAAAATACTGTAAGCGCTTGTTTAAAGACAATCCAGTAACAACTCATTCGGTGAGGTGAGAGTAAAGTCCAAGATATCAATCAGAAAATTACTGATGACGCCGCGCGCCGTATCATCTTCCGAAGTGAAGTCTTGTGAATGTATCACGATCCAAAACTGGTGTGTGGGTTCACTCGTGTTACTTTTACGTTTTATATTGCAAGCTTACCTACATTTCTATAGATCACCATGCACATTATGTATTGCATAAGGTTGGGTCTTGGAGAAATATTGATGGCAGAAATCTTAGCCAGACATAGCTGTAAATCACATTGAGGCCTACCAGTAGTCGACTGTTTAGGAAGTCTTTCACTTCTACACGCCAGATTATAAAGGCAAGCGGTGAACCGCCATTTTGTCACATATTTGTGTCGATTGGCGACAGGTTACGCGCTAGCTTGTCACGTATATGTGACTATGGCGGTCAAAAGGTCAAGAACATACAGATAGGACTCTCCGTCGGCTGAATCCTTTGGGGTAGACATACAGAGAACTGAAAAGTTCTTACTACTGCTATACTATCTCGACCATGAACTTCCTAATTCCATACTCCCACATAACACCATCCACAATCTATCGAGTATCGAGCGGCATACGTTGCGCGTCGGGGGTGCGCGGGGCGCGAGCGGCTGCGGGAGGGGAGGGGTTGGTGGCTATCGAGTTACACCTCCAGCCTATGCTCTCTTGGTTGTCTGACGGCTTAGATCGTTTTAGACGCGCTTGAGATGCGGGATGCGTTCCGTTGCGGTTGTTTGTGGAGTGAGGTAGTCGTAGTGCAGATGGAAAGGTACTTTTTTGTCGCAATTCTATGGCTATGTTTTCCGTACATTATATTTCAAGCTTTTCAACCAAAATGTCCTTGGTAAGAGTCTATTAACCTCCAAGGACACCTACAAACTTGATATACTTAACTACTCGTAACCCAGTTCTGGCAAAATAAAAACAGTAAATCTCTCCAAATATTCTTACGCACATATTCTGGGAAGTAGGTAATCCAAAAAGAGCAAAGTCTGAACCGCGTTCCAAATAGGGAATCATTCTTTCGCTGTTATTAGGTAATTCAAATTCCAAAAAAAACCCTACCTACCTAATTGGAGTGATTGTGTTCAAAAGTTGTTAGGTATTGCAAATACGGAAAATAGATACTCTGCTATACTTTCACTAAAGCACAAAGCTTCGCAAAAAAATGTTTTTAATTTTCCATTGGATAGCAAAAACAATTTCATCATGGCGCCGACGGCTAAATGTTTATCTCTAACCTGTCACAAATAATACCAAATACCCGTAAAACACGTCCGAACAATAACAATAACTTTAGTTAATAAGTACTTTGGTTAACAAATAACTCGAATAAATACTTTTTACAATAATCTCCTTGTCTACTCGAGCGCAAGTGCACTCGTCAAGAGAAATGGCGCCAAAATGTGCAAACTTTTTTTTTAAAGTCTGGTGCAACGGTGCAACCCTCTATATTTGAAAAGGCATCGTGATTCGTGAGATAGTAAACATGATTTTTTATACTTCTGTAACTTAATGGCATTATAATATATTCTCTTTTATTAATCATATAATATAATAATAATCTTCATTTTATTGTTTTTAGGATTATTTGACGTCTTTCATTCTGATTTTAGTATGCACTCGTGCAATACGAATGAGCAAAAATGTGTTGCCATTTTTTTCTTTTTTAATCTCAAGAATACAATGTTAAAATGCTTAAACGATGAATAAAAGTACGACACTTGGAAGGTTTAACCTGTTATTTCAACAGTTGTCTTTGTCCTTGTTGTCTTTCAGATATGATAATGATTGATATAAATTAAAACCATGTCAGTAAGTAATATTGGTGAAGTTGCAATAGAAGTTGTGTATTTAAGTAAATACTGGCAAGATATACTTAATTATGTACTTACTATCTATGTATAGAAGAAAAACATCGTGAGGAAACCAGTATGCCTGAGAGATATTTCGACGGCATGTAAAGGCAATTATGAGGCCCATGGGCGGCATAAAAATTGTGACACTAGGTTACATAAGTATTAATCACACGCTAAAGAAAGAAGTCTATTTAATTATGTACTAAAATGGTAGGCATATTACCTGCCTACGCCACAACCACCGTTAGGTACATCGGTATCAATTAGGAATACGAGAATTACCTGGTACCAATTAATATTCCGCGGTATTCGCGTAATTTGTTAATTAGACATCTACCTACTAATTAAATTATCTAATTGACACACGATATGTAATGTTATTCCACATTATGACGGCTAAGTATCAGGAGAAAATGATTACATTTTAAGTATACCTATAACCAGTAATGCAGTGAACTATTTTCAGATAATAGTTCAATGCCTTAAAAAATATCTACACCAAACAAAGTAACGAAAACACACGATGCATCTTTCAACGCAAAACACAAAAATTGCCAACACAAAAAAATGCACTTCCACAACTTTTTAATTTCATTTTTTAATCGGCCACGGCAACGCGTATTCTGCCTCGTTGGTTCTCTGACGAGGTTTGACGTAATGCAAGGAGCTGGCAACACTAGCGACCACACAGCCACGGGGCCTGGGGCCCACGGGTTATCATATATTAACCAAAATCCAATTTTATGGTGGTTTATTGTTATTCATTCATGTGTTTAATGTGTGGATATTGGTTATGTTTTTTTTATTCACGCAATTTTTATAGGAAAGCAGATGTTTGTGGGTGTTCTGTAGATAGATTATGGTAGATAGATAGATAATAATGTATGAAAACAGATATGGCGGATTGTAATGTACTTATTTTTGGTTGTGAAACCATGAGATTTGGTCAAGGTGTTATTATTTGACCGACTCTCATTAATAGCTGACCGAACTACTTTATCTTTTTGAGATTATACCTTATTATTATGCTTCACAAATATTTAGTAAAAAAATAAGCTCATTTTTCTGTCCACAAACGGGGCCTGTGTCCCAGCCATGGAAGCATTTTAAAGGTCGATTCACACATCAATGAAGCCTGTACTGTGTCGGAACTGTGACTTCACTGATATGGTGAATCAACCTTTAGTAATAGTCTGATTGAGCTTACGTATAATTTTTTTGACAAGCTGACAAAAAACAACAATTGTCGATAGGTACAGGGAGAGTCTCAGATAGAATGTAAATTGCAAATAAATGATAAATTTTAACAAGATAGAAACAGTTTTAAAAATACTGCTCATGCTTTCTTCTAAAAAATCGCCTCCTTTTAACAAAAATCTCATTCAATCTTATCACGAAAAATTCATCTCTCTTTACTCCTAATATTAAACGCACCTATCCATTACTGCTTTTTACACAACAACGACACCAAACTACATGAATACCAGTCAATGAACACTGAAAAGATTAAAGTTGCTGATAAAATCTAGCAACAATAGAATCAAGATCATTGTTTCTTTATCTTCATCCCTGTTAAGCGGATAGGGGACGGATAAAAGCGAAATCTGTCTCATTGTCATCCGTGCAATGTTTGTTGTGTACTAGGATATAAGCAGACAAGCGAGAAATTGGTTTAAAAGCGTAGGTACAGAGTTTTGATACTTTTAATAGCGCCGCCTTTTTGAGCGGTGCCGTCGGAGAACGCAGTTTTGACAAACTAACAAAATGTTGGTTTATGTTTAAAATTTTAAATCAGGTAGGTACTGTGCAAAATCATCAGCTATTGTGTTTTTAATTATTATAAAGTTGAGGAAATTGAGGAACACTGATAAAGAGCTTAATACTTTATAGTTTTTCTAAATATGGAAGAATAATTTCAAACCTCCTATGTGGAAAATAAACTCCTGATTATTTTATAAGACTGAAAGTTTTTACAAGTTTGAGATTTCTTAAAAAAAGCATCATTCTTAACACAAACTATGGACAGTTTGAAGTTTATTAACAATAGTAGTTTATTATTTATCAACAATAAAAACATCGATTGTTCACCAATGTATAAGTCTTATTGGGACATTTACCGTGTTTACTTCTGTTTGGAGTTTCCCGATATTTCGGCGCTGTTGCAAGCACCATTATCTCGGATAAACTTCAAGTTACTGCTTGTGTTTATATCCCTTTTTTCCGTTGGATACTGTTATAGTGAATACTTAATATCTTTTTACTACAAGCAAACAATTAGGTATTAAACTCTGCATTGTTTTGTGCCCGACTGTGTCTGGATTTAGAGTGGTGCGGCGCGGCGGCGCCATCACGGTACAAACACGCCACGGTGCAAATATTTTTTCTTTCTGTCCTAAGACAACATGGCGGAGAGTTAAAATTGTAATTATTGTTAAGTTCTATCTTTGACTGACTGCCTTTACTTACCCAACTAAATTACAAAAATAATGTTCTATCTAGGGTTGGTTAGGTTTAAAATGGAGTTTGGCAAGGCATCGGATGAAGAGCGATGGTTATGCCAAAGAAACCAGGAGCGTCTACTCTCTATGTTCGTGAACGAAGATACGGGCCCGTCCGAAAGATTTCGTAATTACCTCAGGAGTAAACCCTACTCCCGATTGATTTCGGATCGCACAAAAGCTTGTTGGGTCGACGATTTCGCCAAAGTTGTGGAAAAAACTAAATGAGGAACGCAAGGATCACCACGTTATCGATAAGAAAAAATAAAAAATTAACCAGCACAATTGATAAACCAGCAAAATTATGTAATCGACATTATATTGTATGCTTCCTATTGAGTAGGTTAGGTAGGTACTACCGAAAAGAATTCTCAATACGTATGCAAAATATTCCAAAGTGACTCATTAAAAACTTATAAATGCTTTATTTGTTATCTGATACCAAATCTTAGATTATCTGCACAAGATCTAGCACTCTGTAACGCCATGTGGTCTTACAGATGTGGATTGGACTTTACATTTTTTTTATTGACAACCTTTTTTTTGGGTTATGTTACATTACCCAAAAAAAAAAAACAACTTTGGTAGGTAGTACGTGTTTTTTGTTTTCTTTCGATTAAGAATTTTTACTTGATTGTCCCAAAAAGGAGCATCATGCTTGTTCGTTTTTTTTTAATTATGCGATATAGGCTAAGTTACATTCAGTTTCATAACGTTGGTAAATATGTAGTTACACAAATGCCCGAGCTTGAACTTATAAGTATCATTGAATTAGTTGTAGATTTCTGAAACACTTAGAAAGCGATTCATCATCGTCTAGCCTCCTCCCAAATATGTTGAGGTCAGCTTCCAGTCGAATGCAGCTGAATACCAGTATTTTACATGGAGCGACTGCCTATCTAACCTCGACTAATACGGTACTCCTTGGTAAGACTGGTTGTCAGAGTTTTCGACCACTGATTTCCTGTAGCGACTTTCATCTACAAATGACAGTCGGGACCAAAACTTAACGTGCTTTCCGAGGCACGTAGGAAACTCGGTATGTGGGTTATCACTTATCACACATCCACAGACCAACCTAGATAATAGGCTTGTGTCCTAAAAAAATCTAATTGGTCCGTCAGTTAGATTATAAAAAAATAAAGGACCCGTATTTTTTCTTTTGTTACATAAACCAAAATTGACGAAGATACGACGCTTTTAAAATTCGCAATACGTCACGCCGTGCTATAGTTTTTAGTGCGTTGTGACGTCACGAGCCCCCACTCCCGAGTTTTGATGCGTTTTATCTTTTTCAGTACTCAGTGATTTACAAAAACAAAAAATACGTGTCCATTATTTTCCAATACTGACGGACTAATTAGTTTTGCAATTTATTGATGGTGGAAACTAGCCATTGCGGGTTAAGTTAAAGATCGACCCGAGCGGCTGTTATTATTTAGGCACGAGCTACTACACTTAAAAAACGATTGCCCACCAAATAAAAAGTCTTCGTCGATGGTACTTTTCCACGAGAATAGGTACGTCCCTGCACTCCCTAATTATCTCAACGCACCTAGACACACTCAATAACCTATTTTCGTACCCAGGCCGAAAACAAGATCTTATCTGCTAATGAGACGGTCTTATTAGTCCGTAAGACACCCGACGCTATCATAATTAATTAATAAACACTGCTTAGTGCTTACCTACTTAATGACGGGCGTAATGATATGCCTAATAGTGGGTAGACAGGGAGGTGTGTTTGGGTATCATGTTTGATAGGTGAGGCTTCGTTGTACGATGATAATTATGGTGATACTGGGAAGGTGAGCGATTTAAAAATTTATTTATATGATGAGAAAAGGACATCGCGGGACATCGCGGTCAGTGGCGTATCTAGAGTAGGGCCCAGTATCAACCCTTGTTTTGGGGGCCCTTTGAGGAGAAAATAGGGGGCCCCTTGAGGAGAAAATCATTACGTCAAACAAATGACTTTTGCAAAGAACATAGCTTCGACAATTGGAGCTTTCTGGACCGTGATAAGTTATATTTTCAATGTATCTTTAATCATGAAGAATATTTCAGCTTGTGAGAAGATTTAGTGATTTTTTTTTAAATCAGGGGCCTCGTGGCTATCCGTCTGTCTATTTGTCACCAGGCTGTATCTCATGAACCGTGACAGCTAGACAGTTAAAATTTTCACAGATGATGTATTTCTGTTGCCGCTATAACAACAAATAATAACAATTGGTTAAAAATTAAAGCGGCTCACTTACACCAATGGTATACGGTACGGAACCCTTCATGTGCGAGTTCAATTCGGACCTGACCGTTTTTTTTTAAGTGTTGTCAGTTCTGTCTGAGAAACAGAAAAGTGAAGTCCGTGCGTAAAATCCTCTGCAAGTTTTTTTATGTAAATAGAGGTAATCTCATTCGTTACCCACCTTTGCAGATTACTTAATATCTACTTACCCTCCCTGCATCATAAGTGCCATCATTATACCTAGCTGATTGTCAACCAATGTTCCGACGGCTGGGACACTCCCAGGCCTTCTCTCTATGAGAGAGAGATAGCTGTGACCCACCACGCAGGCCCAGTGCGGATTGGTAGATGTCACGTGACTTAGATTTTTTGATTCTAGCTCTTGGTACCGGGTTTCTACTAGGGATGCATCCGATACCGATACCAATACCGATATTATATCGGCAATACTTCGGGTTTGCCGATATATCGGTATCGGCGATATTTTTATGGCAGATTCAACGATACTTTTCAAATTTTGCGCTTTAAAAATGACGTCTTATACCTACCCAAACTTGAAAAAAATGCCGCGGAGTAAGTACTTTAGTTTCCAAATGAGTTCCTTCGCATCTGAGAGACTATTTTCCACCGCAGGTATTATTCAAACAGATTTGCGAAATAGCCTTTGCCCGCAAAACTTAAGAATACTTTGTTTTTTAAATAAAAATCTTATAAATGTTAAATATGATTAGGTACTAAAACTATTAATCTATTGCGTTTTAATTATTCTACCTTCCTTTTTGAATTCAATAAGCGTATCGGAATCGGTATCAGTGTCGCCGATATTTTTATAACAGTATCGGTATCGGTATCGTATCGGCAAAAAGGCGTATCGAGGCATCCCTATAGTTTCTACACGATGTTTTCTTTCACCGTTTTTTGAGAGCAGTTGTGATGAAATCTTGTTAAATTACACAAAGTAAAAGCCACCTGGGTTCAGAGTTCGAATCCCACTTACAATGCGTAAGTCGAAGGCCGCCAGCAGAAGTTACCATGTCGGAAAGTAGGTATTATTTTCAAATATATCCCGATTCCCATTTAAGTAGGTAACCTGTTCCAAAAATAAAGAAATAATCCTTCAAAGGTGTACCGATCATAAACAAAATGACTTATTTTGAAATACTTTTTCAAAAAGGAACAGTTCAAAACGTTTCCTACAATTTATTGACGTTCTCCCTTCGACATTCAAATTCAAATGGATTCTATCCGTAGGCGTAGCGTTTTGAGGCGTTGTCTAAAGCAACCAATCAGAGCGAAAGGATCACCCTCCAAGGATAATGCTTCATTGTGATTGGTCAATTAGTTGACACCTGATAGTGATGTCCTGGCGATCCTTTGTTGGTTGTCTCTGTCTCTTTTGTAGTCATCATTGTTAGGCCTGCCATCCCTTTTTATTGGATAAATTATATTTGCCGTATGGCACTTTTTAATAATATTATTATTTGGAATATATAGGAATAGATGAGCATTTTACTTCGTAGGTTCATGTACTACTTAAGCCAACCTATTTGAGGGCTTGGTGCTGAATGCACATCCAAGTAGGTATGTTCAAAAAAGTATCATACAGTTATTCAAAGACAGAAAGGATGCACATAATTTATATAGAAAATATCCACATCTTAAAATTGCGCAATCAACGAAAAATATTTTTGCTACCAAAAAACTATACCCGCCCTCTACTGGCGGCGACAATAACTAAAACTATGCTAACGACATCTATTACCAAATGTGCAAAGCTAACAACGCCATCTAGTAGATTATTTATGAAAACTGTTCTGAAGGAATCTATATGGTACTTCTACTCAACGCTAGATGTCGCTATAAAGTAAAATAAAAGGCAACTGAATGTATTTGTTTTATTATTTATAAAAGTCATTACTTAACTGTAGCACTAATTGGAAATTTCAACTTGGTTTTATATATAAAAAGTCCTTTTTTATTTTACCAACTTGATGTTATTATTTTGTTTGTTTTTTTTTTTTTAAATATTGTAATACTAACTGACGCGTGTCTGGTTCATGCGCAATACAACTTGCTTTCAAATGACGCGTTTGACATTACTGTCATTTCACTTTTTACATACGTGTCAAACTAACTTGCGCGTTTGGCTTTAGCGGCCCTTAATTTTAGGAATTAATTGTGAGTAGAATTTTATTTTCGCTATTATTCTTGTCTAATATACCTGTGTGATTGTTGTTCATAGTTTGTGTGCCATTTTTCATATAAAAACTTCAGTTTAACTTGTAAGTTTCGTCGGCCTGTTTACAGTATAGTTAAAGACTATGTAATAACATTTTTCTCGATAACAACGGCTGATTTAGTGTGAAATTCGTGTTAAAACCACGACAGGAGCTCATAACTATGTAAATCACGCATATCGTGGTATTATTTTGTCTCAGAAGGTGTCTGTGACGACTATTTGGCATCCAGCTGTGCCAATACAAAATTGTGTGTTTTCCTGTATTTCCACCGCTTTCGAGAAGATTTATTTTAATTACGACTTTAATAAAAGGTGAAACTTTATAGATTAGTGTAGATTAACGTGTTGACCTTCGCTTTGCAGTTTTAATTGAGTATTTATCAGTAAGCTTTTAGTGATAGATAATGGGAATCTTACAAAATCGACACGTATTCAACGTGGAAAGTTGATCACTTTAGTTGTTATATTAACGAAACGCACGCGTTTTCCTTTTGATGTGTATTTTTACATGTAGTTCACAGTTCTAAATGAAACTTGCTGTGCCACTTATATGTGATACAACAGTTATGTCTGTTGACATATTTTTGAAGTGAACAACTTGTAAAACACGCTTTTCTGTATTTCCGAAACCGATTTCCAATATAAAGTGAAAAGTGGGTAGGTACTTATATTATTTCATTTCATAGTTTAGTTCTCAATTCGAAGAGAAAATGCGCCAAGTTTTGTTGAAAAACATTGATTAATTTTTGTGTTTTTGGTCAACCACATGTTAATGTTGAATAACTTTACCAACATCATCATTTTCCTTGAATAAATATTGAACATAGATGATGAATCACCCATTAACTCACTATGATGTCTTATCAAAAATAATACCCATTGTTTTTAAAATATAGAAAAACATGTTTACTTTATCCAATATGAAAATACTCCTCCAACTTACTGCTAAAAGTGAAAGTTTGTTTATTTCAAACGCTCATTCATTCACATTCATTCATTTTTCGTCTTAATAAAGTGAATTTTCAATATAGATCAGTCGGGAATCCATTACTTAAAAGTAATAATCATAATTACCAATACCCTTAGGTAGGTACCTTATTTGTAGACAGCCAAAATCTGCCTGTAAAGACAAGTTACTTTTCTTCTTGGAAAGTAAAAAGTTTATAATTAACATTTCGCAACAGACTAGTACCACATAAATTCTCACAACAATCTCATGTCATCATTATCTGCTTAATCTTTTCCGAACTATGTTGGGGTCGGCTTCCAGTACAACTGGATGCAGCTGAATATTGATGATAGTCCTAACAAAGAATCTTCTCATATTTCCAGGACAAATATAACTGCAAATCATTAAAAATGGCCCCCAAACAGAGGATGCGTATCGCCAACGAGATTGCCAGCAAAAACATTACCATGAGAGGCAATGTGCCCAAGTCGACCAAGGTAGTAAGTACCACCAATTAGAGTTTTCTTTATTTTTCTTTAACATATTATTAAGTTACTTACTTGTTTGTCTTAGCTTTGACCTGTTTGAGGGTGTAGACAAAGTGAGTTAATATCAGCATTAACAAAGGTGGGAAAGCCAAAATATATAATTATATGGCACTGACATAATCTTTTTTGTGATTTTTTCTAAGCTTTTATTCAACTTGCCATGTTTGCAATTTTGCATCTCCTGGCAAAATAATTGTGAACTTTATTGTTAATGCAATAAAGTTGTATTTCTGCCCTGCCGCTGACAAGTCTGTCAAAACGCTAAGATCTTCAAAATCCAATAAGATTGCTCTCTAGTTGCTGGTCTTAAAGGTTTAAATAACTGTACTATATGACCATTCTAGAGGGTCCGAATAGAGCGACTATCTAAACTCAAATTTAAATCATTTATTTCAATTAGACCTTTACGGCACTTTTGTCAATAAAACGAGAAAAAAAAGCGAAGCTACAGTCACAGACACAAGGCATAATAACTTGAGAAAGTACTGTAGTTGCCCATTCCCTAGTGTAGATCTCTATGGAGAAGAACGGGCAAGAAACTCCATGAACACTCTTTTCAATCAAATATTTTGTTACAAAAACTTGGTTACATCATTCATGTTGAGATTATACATATATGTGAGAACGATGTAGAAAGACGTGCACATTAAGAGCGTCCAGAGTAAAAAAAAAACAACAATTTAATAATAAAGTAATTAAAATGAACCGTGTCAGCTAAGAGATTACCAGTCCCGACTGTCAGCGCCCGTTCACGAACATGACGCATGGATCAGCGCCATTCAATTCAACCATATTGAAGGGAACTAAATGACCCAACCCACCCGCCACCATCAGCGAGACATTTCAGCGAGCATGACATTCTCTCAGCCACCAAGGCATATTCAAGTCAATGAAAGATAACTCAATGCAAATTGTAGCTTTACAGTACATGGTACTCACACATGTGCTATGCAATTATACAATACTAAGAGATGGAATCTATACAATGCAAGAATATTTTTACAATCTTCTGCAGCTACCTACCACAATAATTTGTCTATCATCGATAATAATGATGGACATGCCAGAAACAAATGGAACTGACTTTTATGCTTCCTAAAACTAAAGTCGAGTCCTGTTGAAAATCGTTGTAGAAATACTAAACACTTTGAATGTGATTTCTGCTTGTCTATGCCCTCGGTTTTAATTTAGTTACTTCCAGTTCTTACTTGGCAGATTGTTTTACTTTATATATATTTTTGTGTGTGTTTGAAACCTTCTTTGTGTGTCGTTTTTACTCTGATCCTAACATTGATTTTTAAAAATCGTTTTTGAATATAAATGTGTGATATTGAAGTAAATAGCTCGATCCTGTTACATGAGATTTAAACATAGCTGGCTAAATGTGACTATACCACTAGGTACAACACTCTCCACAGGCATGATCTAATATAATTATTATGAAGAAAATGCAGTAATCTATTGAGAATAGTTAGTTTTTTCTATATTGTAGGTCATGCCGATGCATGACAATATAATATACTAACAAAATATACAAAGTTGGTTATACCATTTCACAGATAAGTTATGACATTTTAACATCTTGCAATGATTATCTAATCAACAGTTCATGCTTGAATAATCTTTTAAAAGTGAAAGTTCAAACTATGAGGAGTGCTACAAACTAAGTAAAAGTAAATAAAATTGATGTTGAAGCTAACTTAGAATCACTTTTATGTTACACAGTAATTACTGCTATTATTTAATAGTTGTAGGTATATATGTGTTTTGAATTGATTTTGACATTTTGGTAAAAAAGGGCAAGTTCTAAGTTAAATAATTATCTCAAAAAGTCTAATTATGGATTGGACTTTTGATTTACTATTTATTGTAGGGTCAAACTAGCCAAATTATGTCATAAGTAATACAAATTATACAAATCGTGAAGCGTTCAAGTAAATAACAATTTATTGTCATTTTTTGCCGATCTAGAACAGAAAGAAATATTTTGAACGCAATCATTTTCATTATTTTACTTTCAGTCTTTAGTATGAATGAATTGCGCATAACTTTAATGACAACATTCCAAACGAAATGCATGAAATGAATTAGTAACACTTGAAGTATGTGTTGAATATTAAAATCATAACTGAATAATCGTTTTCATGGTGAATTTGTTATAGAAATATAAATACCTACTTGGGCCACCGTGGTTGTGTTATGGCAGTTTTGCGAACCTATGGGTTTTTTAGCTACAAATTGCAGCACCAATTAAAATCTAAAGTCTTTATTCAAATCATCATCATCATCATCATCCACGTCCCGAACTCACCCATTGCACCCAGCAGTGGGTGAGTTATAGGCCTCTCTTTTCCTCGACGCCCCACGTCCCTTTTTCCATTTTTAGGACGCTTCTTGCTCCACCTGTCATCACTGCGCCTTGCTAGGTGTCCTGCCCAACTCCATTTGAGTTCCGTAACACGATTTCCAATATCGAAAACTTTTGTGCGTTTTCGTTTCGACGTTAGGAACCCGATCTATTAACTTTATGCCGAGCATGGCACGCTCCATGGCTCTCTGTGCAACTCTCAGTTTGTACACAGCCTCCTGCGTGAGCGTCCATGTTTCAGCACCGTTCTTTATTAATAAGTTAATAAGGTAATTAAAGTATTTGAGCAATCTACATTTAAGCTTAAATACTAACGTAGCTAAGTAACGTAGCTAGTTCTGTATTTTTACTAGCATTGTGATTTAATATAATTTTGTGAACGTCGATAATTATGATTGTACTTATATGGATCTTGTGAAATCTGAATTAAATGAATTATTATTATTAATTATTCAAATAATGCTATTAAATCATCAATTTTTGAACGTAAAAATTTACAAGTGACGGGACTTCGCCTCTTGAGTCTCCCTTTTCTAGTCGTATCAGCTTTGCTCACAGTACATGGCTCGTTTCTTAGGTCTTTTCATACTCTTATAGCCAACTACATGAGAAATAAAAACATATTACCTGATCAGAGGATTAATAGTCTTCTAGAAAACGAAATAAAAGAGTATAGTCACCCTCAATAAAACCATTATTCACACAATTTTTGTGAAATACAACTTATTTTCTTTGTTTATTCATATGTTTCACCTCTTTCCAGGAAAAGGACGACCAGTACCCCGTGGCGCCCTGGTTGCTCGCCCTCTTCATATTCGTAGTGTGCGGATCAGCGGTGTTCCAAATAATCCAATCCATACGACTCGCCTAGATCCTTCTTGTGATTCCCACCCTGACTGATACCTTACCATTGTGGCTTGAACCGTTTCTAACAGGTTTTTCAACTTCTTACGACCTCTGGGAGCCTAGTACTTTTCTGAACGGATGACAGCAACTATCTTAAATTGGAGCTAAGTTGAAGGTTCTATGCATTTCTGATATCCTAGTATCTATAAAGCTATTTAATCGGTTGTATCTATTTAGGCTCAATATAGTCTTAAAATATTTAGCAAATATTATTAGAGAAAATCAAAATGGATGTTACGTTTCGTCCAATCTTTGTGCAATACCATAGACATTTTCCATGTTTATATGAAACCTTTCAAGCCACGAATCCGGTAGTAAATTACAATAATTTTTATAAATATTGTACATACTAGGAGGTTTTGTCCAAACCCCCTATTGTGGACAATGACTGCGCAACTCTCTATGTAGCTTTCAAAGTTGCATCACTTTATGTTTAATTATTCTTAAGCGCAGGTTTTAAAAACAATATAATCTCAAGAAAAAAAAACATAATTGTACGTACTATATTCTTGTATATTGTAAAAATGAATTTAATGTTAAGGTGAAAAGATAAAAAAATCGAGAGCATTTAGAAAAATGTTTTTGAAATTCATTCCTGAGACCAATATGTGTAATAACGCACAAGAGCGACTTTCCCCGTCACAGTCGTTGTTTTATAATTATTATTTGATTTTAGTTCAATTTTTAATTGTAAAAATATAAAAATTGTTTTATATCCGCGCCACGCTAACGAAATTATTTGTCGGTACTATTTTTAATTTTAAATGTAATTTATTTGAATAAATACAGTATATTTGTCATATTATAATTTTTTTTTTCATTTTGTATACCTTCTATACTTACACAAAAATAGCGCCCATTACCTACAGTCGTACACATTCGTCGTCCATAACCGGTCCATTACACACTATTAATAGTATACACTATTATCAAGTAGCTCGAGCTTGAGAAGCTCGTGGCTGTTAAATAATAACAGCCGCTCGGGCCGATCTTTATGTTAAGCCGTGCTTGCCTGGGTTGGTCTGTGGATGGGTGACCACCCTTATACCGAGTTTCCTCCGTGCCTCGGAAAGCACGTTAAGCTATTGGTCCCGGCTGTCATTTGTACATCTTTGGCAGTCGTTACAGGTAGTCAGTGGCCCAAATAGTCTGACAACCAGTCTTACCAAGGGGTATCGTATTACCCAGTGTAAACTGGGTTGTGGAGGTCAGACAGGCAGTCGCTCCATGTAAAATACTGCATCCGGTTAGACTGGAAGCCGACCCCAACGTAGTTGGGAAAAGGCTACGCAGATGATGATGACACAATATCAAGTACTCTCAGATGAATTACCTAATTGTTTTTATCAAATTGTCACGCTGTCATATTTTGCCATTAATGAGCCAATTCATACATTTTTCAAAGAATGAAAGTTGGAAGCCCGTCTTGTGTTCCACTGCTGGGCAAATATCCGGCCACGTTCGCCCCGCAAACAAGATCAGATCGTCACAAGATCGCGTTAGAAACACTACCCTGCGTTCCATAACTCAGGTTGCAGCTGCAAAGTGGGAGTGGGCTGGCCACCTAGCGCCAATGAACCAGGCGATGTAAGCCGAAGCAAATTTCATTATGTAAAAAAACTAAGTAAGTACCTTCTTAGAAACCGAGATTTTACCACGTCTCACGATCAAGGTCAAAATTAAAGGTCATCAATTAATCTGTAGGTAGGTACTAAAAACTCAAATATCTGATTCCAAGTTACCCATTATAAGAGAAACCATAAACTAGACAAGTTGATTAAACAAAACAAGGTCAGTCGATTACTAAACTGAACGATATCTCAAGTTAACCTTTGAGACACGTCACATTGTGCATGTACCTACACAACACATGTGGCTCCTAGTGGCTTATCGCCAAATAAATATTTTCTGTTAGTTACTTGAATGACGTAGTTGCCCAAATTCTTTTCTACTTTACAACCTGATCAAATATTGTAACTTTAGGGAGCCTGATAATCCTAAATATAAAGAAAACGGCAGATTTATTTCAATAATTTGTATAATTTCGCAAAACATTTCAATTTTACATTTTTCTTCGAGAGCACTTTCGATAATTATAATACAATGTTAAAACTATATAATACAAACGCTTTTTACAATTATGTCATGTCTTATGTGGTACATACAAAAATTTCACCACTACCAAAATGATTTTTATTTTGGCACACAAGCGCCTTTTGTTTTTAGCGGCGATTAGCGGAACTAGTGCTACAAATGTAAGACCAGTGGATTAACACAGGCGTAGTGGATGGATATTATATCTTTAACCGATTTGATGTTAGTACGATATCATCATCGTGTGCCTAGCCTTCTCCCAACTATGTTGGAGTCGGCTTCCAGTCTAACCGGATGCAGCTGAATACGTTTTGTTTTTCATAGTTCCGCAATCAACCAATTCTAAACTTCCTCGATTCCTTCTTCATCATGATCATCATCATTTCAGCCGAAAGACGTCCACTGCTGGACATAGGCCTCCCCCAAGTGTCGCCACATTGACCGGTCCCGTGCGACTCGTATCCAACGGACTAGGTGGACCGATGATCTGGTGAAGGTTGCGGGAATTCGATGGATGCGATTCATTCTTATTTTACAATTTTTAAACAGACGTATTTTTACCAGTACCAATAGGCTTGTTTCCACCATCAATAAATTGCAAATCTAATTAGTCCGTCAATTAGAGTATTGGAAAATAATGGACACGTATTTTTTGTTTTTGTAAATCAACGAATATTGACAAAGATAAAACGCATCAAAACTCGGAGTGGGGGCTCGTGACGTCACTGTTCGGTATCAACTCACTAAGAATGATACCGAACAGTGACGTATTGGGAATTTTAAAAGCGTCGTATCTTCGTCAATTTTGGTTTATGTGACAAAAGAAAAAATACGGGTCAAATATTTTTTGATAATCTAAGTGACGGACTAATTAGATTTTTTTAGTTAACAAGCCTATTGGTAAAATACGTACAAAAAATAGAAAAAAAACTTTTTAATACCAATTAACAAGTTTTTTTTCTATTTTTTTGTACATTTGGTAGTGGTAGAATCGTAAATCAATCTAGACTAAAAATTGAGCACCCTATAGCACCAATTGTGATGAATATCTTAGTGTGAAAAACAGTCTATTGCAGCGATTCAATTTTATTACTACAAAATTAATTTAAAACGTGTTCAGTTTTGGTGCAATAACTGTCGACAAGACTGCACGCACACTAGCGCCTAATTCTTGTTAGTGGCAAGTAGCGGAACTATCGAAGTTAATGTGATATAAGCATGATCAAATTCACGCGTACATTTCTATACAAACACGTAAAAGATAAGAGACTGATAATATTATCAGCTATCGATAATCTCTGTTTGGAAATTCCAATTTTACGCTGAACGGCAGCGTAAAATTGGAATTGAGATTACATATATTTAGATAACTATAGGTACATAAGGCACTACCGTTATCTTCAATTTGTAATTTTATCAAACAGATCGAGCTGCAATCGCGGCCTAATTTTTTTTTTTTTAATCATTTTTAAATTATTTTGTAATAAAAAAATATCGCTGAATGAGATAAACATATGTATCTTGCCTGGAACCATTAAATACAGTGACAAATTAGTAGGTGCCATATAATAAGAATCACATAACTAAATAGTGCATTTATACATTATGTGTAGTTTACCTACACTATAAAAGATGAATTATGAACTAATTTTTACATTTTTTATCACCCCAAAATCTTGTACAGAAATAATTTTTACATCGTATTTTGATATTTCAGAATATAGACATAAACGACACAATGTCTTGGATCCGTAGCAAATTAAGCCAAAAAACCTACTTCAGTTACTAATACCATAGAAATTCATAAAATGATAGGTTAGACAGTCTAACCAGAAATCAAAAACTAGATTGGCGGTCTAACTTAGACCGCCAATCTAGTTTTTGATTTCTTGCACAATATTCTAGTATTTCCTTTTTTTTGCAAATGGTATTTGATCAAACTTATTCAGTGTGCTTTTTCGAAAATGATTGAGATTCAATTAACTAAATTTATGGTGATTTGAAGCTAAAGTTATTACATCTATCATATGCCACTTCTTCACTGGTTGTAATCACATACTTAATATTGTTTTACTACTCGTATAATGACTTATGAGTCCTATTACATTTTTTTTTGCAAATTTTTGATTTCTACGTCCTGGATTAAATTATTTCGATCGGCGTACACGAGTGGATTGTTATAGACGAAAATGTTGTGTCGCGTCAGAATGACTTAAGCGAGCTGATTTGACGCAGAATTTGGAGTACTTTAATTTTATTTATTGCAACGTTGTCTTATTATATTGACAAACGAAAACTAATTAAACGAATTCATTGCAGATCGATGTTTAATATCATATTCATTTATTTGATAAAATTGAGTTAATTTTTAATATAATGGCTGCTGAATCAAGACATTTATGGCTTAAATTAGGCTTTCTTTACGATTTTTACGGGTATTTATCGCGAATTTACCTTTAATTTAAGCCCCACCAAGATGCAAGTAAAACATTCATCTTATAGTTTAGTAGGTATTTTTAGCTTTTGTAAGAATTGAATGTAACTATGTGAATTTGAGCGTCAAACTTCCATCGCCGACAGTTTTTCTTGCAAATTGAGTTAGTAAAATATTTATAGTAAATTATACGAAAAGAAATATGAAAATGTATAATTCCAACATTCAAGAAAGCGAATGGCACTATCGTTATTCATGAGCAAATCATTAAAATATCTTACTACTGTTGAAAATTACAGCGTCAATAATCATGAATTTGCGTAAAAAGTGTAATAGGACTCTTAAGTACGGATAATATAAAGCATTTATACACTGAAAAAAGCTAAACTAAAAAAAATCGGCATCACATCCAAGGTGACTTTTCTAAGCGGGAACTGTAAGCTATATTTTTATTGGTACATCAAAAATATGACTACAAGACACTATTTGTGGCCGCCAGTATATCTACTATTAATACTAAAACTTATACTATTTTAAAGTATCATAGATGGCTTCGTTGGGATATGTACCATTCAAATGTATGCTGTTGCTAAAACTTAACGAATTATCTTTACTTAAACAAATTTCAGTTTTTTCTATATTATTATGGTTCTCATTTGGATATTCGTCATTGTTACTTGTTATTTCTAATCTGATTGCATGGATTTTGTTCTCTGATTTATCTTTATCACGTTCCCACGAATCGATTATTGAGACATCGTTCTTACTTCCCATTTCATCAATATCGCTCGAAGTAACACTGGAATTGTCCAAATCGAAATCTGTAGTCTTTTCAATAACGACAACCTCTATGTGTCTGAATGGATTTTCTTGGTTTTCTATCATCTGTCTCGCTCGCTCATCATTCCTGATGATAACTTCTTTCTTGACGTTACAGATGACTGGGTCTGTTGCGAGTACATCAATATTATTGTCGTAATTTTCTTCGTCGCTAGTTTTGTGACCGTTGGGGGTACAAATCTCAGCATAAATATTATCAGAACTTGCATCAGATTCAACCTTTTCTTCTTCCACGTGAACGGCATCAGCCACTTGTCCATATGGTAAATCCTCTATGACCGGCAGCTTCCTTTTTTGTATAGATGAAATAGATCTGCGGATCTTAACTTGCATTTGAGGTTCCTCTTCAGAAATGTCAATCGCTGTGATGTCGTCTTCGATTTCGGACTTCGGTGTCGGGGCTCGTGGTTTGTCGATTTTCTTTCTAAAGTTTACGATTTTCTCACTGTCTGCCGACCGTTCGGTTTTAGTTGGCATGCTGTTACTGTTGCTGCCTTCTTTCTTATCAGTAGCCTTTTTAGGGTGAAGGAGATTGGACGTAGATTTGCTTAGTACTCTTTTAGTTTTAACATGAAACTCAGAGCATAGTTTTTCTGTTATGTAAGAGTGTTGTTTGTAGTTAATTTCGAAATCGCTGTCATTATACAGGGATCCGACGCCAAACATATTGATTTCTTCGCAGCTTTGTATTTGATTGTAAGATTCGGACTTAACCATGGCTTTTTCTGGTATCAAATCTGGTTGTATCCTTTGTCTCCTCTCAAGATTCGTAGATGATTTAGTAGCTGATGATTTTTTGAGCATATTTTCGTCCAGACTCTTAAGTTTTCTTCCAGAGCTGGCATCACTCTCCATAGAGCCGCAGTAATTGATTTGGTCGACGCTAAGATTTTTGCGACCATGTTTCATGTTGTTACCGCTGTCGTCTTCCGTGTAGGAATTATCGGGCATTCCTGTTTGCACGGAGACTGATTTCGTAAGCACTGGCTTTTTGTGATTCGAACTGCACTGGCTTGTTCCCATGTCAGATGAAGATGTTGTTAGACTTTTGTAAGAATGACTCTTTTCAGCCGTTCCATCATTCTTTCTCGTGCAGCCAAATCTATCTTCAATTAGTTTAGCCATATCTTGGTACCGTTCTATGGAACTATGCTTCTCACCCAGAGGATCGAAAGGATCTTTGACATCCCTGGATTTCTCGCTATTCTCTATAGCTGTTATCTTTTCATCAGTGAGTTTTTCCGTGCTCTTTAAGAGTTTCAAATTCTTAAACCATTTGTTCTTTTTTTGTCCCGAATCTTCTCTAAATACTTGCATTTTATCACTAGAAAACTGTTCCTGTTCCATTTTCTCTTCTGGTTTATCTTCTTTTCCCTCGTCGTCGCTGTAAACGTCGTAATTCATATGCTCGAGTTCGTTTTTACTTAAAAATATGATAGATCCTTCAGTCTCGTCCGGAATATCTTTTAATACCTTTTCGCTTTTGCCGAATAACCTAGATGTGTCAATCTTGAGACCTTGTAAAGTGAATTTTCGTTCTTTTTCAAACTTAACTGGCTCGTGGTCTTCTTTGATTAGGTCTTCGGCTGTTTTCGCTTTCCCGACTACTGTTGAGTTGGCGTAGGAAATCTGCCTGATCCAGTTGTCAACATTGAGTTGACAGAAAGTTAGAGCTTTCTGAAGGCGTGCGGAGAGGAACATGCGCTTCTCGTTCTCGAAGCCGAGCTGAGTGCGTCTCACTTTGATGGAGCTGTTGAGGGGGAGAAGCTGAAGAGTTTCCTTGGCGTGGTAGCGAGGGTCCACTTGCTTGCTCGGGCTCGAGGGCATCGACCCGTACTCCGGGAGGGTGCACATCACGAGAACTGGTTCTGTTGATGCCGCTCGCAGTAGAAGGTCATCTGAAATTTAAACAAATGTTTCTATAAGTATTGGATTTGGTACCTCGAAGGTTTATTTGACGGGGATATTGAAATAAACTTGGAATCAAGCTATAAGTTATCTTTGATGCCAATGCATTGCAATTTTAGTCAAGCTGACCTGGCTTCTAACCTTTAATCTTAATGTTAAACGATTGAATCTCACCTCCAACATCATGTGCCATCTCGATCGGCACCGTCCCTGCCAACAGGCGCACCCTGCAAGGCAGCCGCCATATGCTTAGCAAGTGCGGTAGGCGGTGCGCCCGCGCAGCCACGTCGGGAGCCACGCCTCGCCCTTCTCCTGCGGGCTCCCACTCCGCCGGCGACAGCTCCTCCGGGCATACCTCGTACAGTTCTCCTTTAGTGTTGATAGGCACGAAGAGCTCCTGAAACGATATGAGTGCCTGCTAAGTAAAGTATTAACTGCAAAGTTTTAAGAACAAGGCAAAAAAAACAGATCAATAATTCTGAGTTTTTGATAGTTTTCATACGAAAAATACAAGACGTGCATTTTATTCCGTAAACAAAAACATATTTATGATCCATAAACCATTATTAGCTTGGACAAAATCGTCTGAAAGCTTTCCACCAGGGTATACTTTGCCATGGACGACTTGGAAATCTCTGAATAGACTCCGAACCCAAGTCGCAAAGGACAATCCTTTCCGACAATCTCTTCACATGGGGGATCATGGACGGCTCAGATCTCAAATATGTATGCGGCGTGTCTCCACAGATATTAGCCCATCTTCCATCTTGTGCTGCATCCCTTGACATCTGCGCACTTGAAGATCTCATGACTACATCAGCGAGCGGAAAGATGAATTTTGGGCCAAATATATTTAATAAAAGTTTGCCATCGAGGCGCTAAAAAGAAGAATGGAAAAAATCTTAATTAATAAAATGTCTCTTCGAGCAGAAGGGTAGGTACACATTCAGTTATCCTCTCAGGCACACTTGTAGGGATAGGTGTAATTAATTGTTAATGTTTTTCTATAAATATTATATCGTGCCTTATTTTTTCGGATGGGAAATCATCACATGATTCCTCCCGCTCTGGGCGGAGCGAGAGGGAGTGTCAGACTTTTATTGACTAAAACCCATCCACATTCCTTCTTCTTCTTTAAGTTCCGGGGCCACGGCATCTCTTTCGAACAGTCCCGAAGCCCATTAGGTATATCGAGCCTACAACACAGAAAAGAAATGTCGCAAATAAAAACCAAGCGAACATTCCTATATTATTTGAGTCTGGCAAAATTGTTCCTTGTAAAGCAACTAGCGTATTGTCTGCGTGTTTTATTCCTCCCCATTTATTTTAATGTATTCTCTGTCACGGCAAGCGTTTGTTGTTTATGCTTTTGCACATTCCCAATCCAATATGGCGGAACTTGACACTGGTTTGGTTTGTATGTCCGCCAGTGTATACGTGCTTGTGGTGTATGTTTCACGGTTTGTTTGCTAGTCTGGTAAATTTTGGAACCCGTCTTCATAAGACTTTATTTCGATTTATTTTAAGCTGTACAGATTCGTATTCAATCACAAGTTGGTTAAAATCAAAATAAACTTATTTTAAGTACCGCTACTCGATAATAGATGGCGCTTCTATCTAAAGTTAGATTGTAATAATCATCACTTGCACTTAGTTACTAACTGTACAAGGAAGAGTTGTTAATTACGTACTTATCTGATTACTCAAATGCTAATGAAGGTTTATTTAAATGCTAATTATGATTTCTTGTTTCTAAATTCTAATACAACAGCTGCATCGCATAACCCATCGCCTGATTATTATCAATTGTGATACCTAGGTATGAGTGATGGCCCAAGACTACACTTGTATTGCAAGTAATAATATTAACCTAAATAAAAACTAGGCTTCATCAAACACAATGGTGCAATTTTACGTCTATCTAGATTTAAATACAGGTTTATTACTTAATCGATTCAGGCTGAATGTTAGGTGCGAGCTCGCCTATTGTGTGTTAAAAAGTTAGCGTTTGTCTATTGGTTGCACGCGGGTTCTAAAATGCAGTTTGAAATTTGATCTGTTTTGATCTACCTAAGCTTTGATTAAAATTAACCTACATTTTGTTTTTTACTAGGTTTCATTGCGGTAGTTCCGTTGTTATTCATGCCTTCATTGCAATCTCTTCTGCTAAACTGTATCTTAATAATGATTAACGGACTTTTCTGAGGCCATATTGCAATGTTAGCCACATTGCAATATTAGTTAGATAGTTAGTTTACTATAGGGGCAGCAATACAAAGAATTTTTAAGTAATTAACGACCAATTACGGTGATTTAATAATGTACTTGAACCTGCTTACTGCCTACCCATCCAAATTAAATAATGCTGAAGGTTTTTTCAAAATGAAGGCACCAAACAATGTAGGTACTTACTTATTCTACATAACTTATTCAAAGTAAGTTATTTAGTACTGCAACTGGTAAGTTGGTACATGTCACAATACAATAGTAGATCTAGCGGCTAACATGAATCGAATCATTTCCCTAAATCAGAGCTGACCCGCCATTTCATTGTCCCTAGATTTGGTACCAATGCCCTACAAATGGCCGGGCCTTATGTAAATAGCCTAAGTTTTCTCATACAAAAGGTTTTCCAACTAATCTATTCATGTTCTCACCAGTAGCGAGGGGTTCATACAACTCGAAACCTACCCGCTTCCCTTCGGAACAACCACTGTACTGGAGTCTACTATTGCCAGAAGTAAAACAATGTAGGTAATTCAGTTAGGACGTGATTGCCCAAACATGACTAAAACTACAAATGGTTCGATGTATGGTTTTTTCAAACATTCTTAAAAAAATGCACCGGACCGGCTTACCTGTAACAAAAATTTACCCTTCGCTACTGATTCACACGTTCCCTTTTGGTTCGAGAGCTTATCTAATAACTTGAAAATAGAATATGACGTCCACTTACAATAAATAATATAAATGACTTTCGATGAAGTAACATAACCTGTCGATAGGCAGAACAGGTTGTTGTCATAACCCTAAAAAGTAACACCATTACTTATGCAAATCTCTGGTCGGGTTTTGCGTCACTTGCTTTGACAGTGAAGCGATTCGTTCGAACCACTTTTTTAAATGTTACTTGTTGCACTTCTTATCCCAGGCCCTGGTACCATCATCATATTACTAGCCTTTTGCCAATTATGTTGGGGTCGGCTTCCAGTCTAACCGGATGCAGCTGTATACCAGTATTTTACACGGAGCACCTGCCTATCTGATCTCCACAACCCAGTTAGTACTGGGTAATACGATACCCCTTGGTAAGACTGGTTGTCAGACTTCTAACTACCTGTAACAATTGTAAAAATATCTACAAATGACAGTCGGGACCAACAGCTTAACGTGCTTTCCGAGGCATGGAGGAAACTCAGTGGGTTGGGGTGGTCACCCATCCACATACCAACCTAGGCAAGCATGGCTTAACATAAAGATCGACCCAAGCGGCTGTTATTATTTAGACACTAGCTCGACCAATAGAAAATAATGCTAGATTCTACTTACTTACAAGTAAATGAAGTATAACGAACTCGGAATTTTATACACAAGTAACTTGAAATGGTTCGTGGTGTTGGCATAGCTCACGAAAACGCTGGCAGTCAAAATCGGCTCAGTGGCAGAAGAGACAAAACATAGCTCTAGAGTCATAGAGTGTGTCTTCGCCGAACTTGACTACCGTTTTCCGTGTGTCTATGCATTGCGGGCATTATGTGGCTATCTTTACTGATCAAAATCGAATAAGGCAAGCACGCCTTATTAGATTTAGGGCCCACTTGCATCACAAATCGTTAAACAAAGGGCTTTGAATTATTTGGCCTGTATAGCTTCCGCCATTTTGTAATATTTTCAAAATAACGGCCATGAATTAAACCTTTAATTTTAGCATTAATCTAAAGGGTGTAAAACATCTCTTCACGAAGCCGAAAGGCTTGTTCTCCCCATCATTGCAATCATATTTTTGTTCTACACCATACCTGGGAACCTTCTAGTTGCGGAGATATGGGGGGTCAAAGTTACAACATTTTGACGAGTTTTTTTGTAAATACTAGTTTTTTTTGTAAGATTTTAACTTTAAACACCTCCACGACCCCCGTACTATTCAATCCATCCATCAGCACAATGTTTTAAGTGCGTTACATTGAGTTCTACCACAAAACATGATTTATAACCTCAAAAAAAAAGTTGTTTCCCAGAAATATTTTTTGCGTAAAGTTACTTAGTTTGATGTACAGAATGTTCTTTTAACGGCTTTGTGATGAGGTGGTTTACCCTGTATAGCTGGCATCAAAAAGCAAGTATTTATTATAATTAGGTAGTTTTTTTATTGTTTTATAGTATTTTTTTAGTATGTATGAGTATGTATGTATTCTTATTTGAATAATATATTTAATCTATTTGAATGTATTCCATTTTCTCTCCTTCTTTTACACACTATGTATATGTCACCGTAAAATTGTCAAACACGTTATATTACATTATAACGTGTTTCTCTCTAGCGATATTGTAATATCTCGAATTATTGTCAACTGAACATACGGAAATATCTCTGCCCCCATAATCGGGACTTGGGGCACCCCCTGTTAGGTTAGTTAGGTTCCTTTAAACCCTGCGGAGCTCAGTCGACTACGCTTTTTAGGGGAATATAAAGTGTTTTAAGGTTAGGTTATATTGATCGATATTTCTCAGGAATGGTACAGTACCACTGGGCAAGAGGGACCCCTCCTTTTCTCCACACCGCGTGAGTTGACTACCATCGCATGCATGTCACGAAAAATAATGCGTTTTATTGTAAGCAGTATGTTCGTTTGACAATAATTCGAGAGTTTACAACATCGCTAGAGATATTACAATATTACGTGTTTGACAATTTTACGGTGACATAATATCTCTTTATTTAATCTCCGTTCCTGCGAACGGAGATTAAATAAAGAGATAGTAGTATAAAGGTAAGTATGCTGGAAGAGATTTCATTAGAAATAAGCATCACCTTTGTACTATTTTCTGTTCTTTTCTGTAATAAGTGTGTACATAAATTGTTAAATAAATAAATAAGTATTTTTTGAGAGACAATCTTCTAAGGCGTCACGTTTCCGAAACATAATAGGTACTCGTACAATAAAAAAAATGTAAAATCTACTGCTGCAATGTAACAAAATATGGCGTTGACAATTTCCAAAGAAAATAATCGTGCAGAATAATCTCTGAAATAAATTGGTGTTACTAATTCATAGTTTTGTTTTCAGAGCCACGATGAAATGGAACGAATTGAAAATCAATAGTAATGTTACCTTAAAATTCTAAAACCCGTTAGATTGTAATCTATCTAGCGAGATTGTCAACTCTCGAAAGATTGTCGAACATACTGCTAACAATTTAACACATTATTTTTCGGTGGGTTTTATTCTATCGTAAAATTAAGAAATGTATCTGTTATCCGCCAAACCCGATTTCAGGACAAACTAGTTTTGCCTAGGCTAAACTGAAATGTGAATCGCTCGCTCTGGGAAGTCCCGCTTCCCGGGGCTTCTACTTCTGAATGGTTTGTGAAAAATAACCACGAAGGGTATGGCGAGGTCGAGTGAGCGAGCGAAGCGAGCGAATCAGGTTAAATGATTGGGTTTTTAACCTAATCATTTTACCTGATCTATCTGTGTCGAGGTGCCCCAAGTCGGTATAGCTTAGCCTAGGCAAAACTAGTTTGTCCTGAAATCTAGTTTGACCGGTAACATATCCAGCTACACAGCACTGTCGTTGGCTTCGTATATAATATATATCGTTAATCCTGGAAGGTGCAGAGATGGACGCGCAGAATGGGCAAGAAAGCAATTGGGGCATATCCTACAGAGGGGCTCCACACTGACATTGCATTAGGACGGGTCGATTGCGATAATGAAGTATATTTGCATGAAGGTGGGTAGTTGGAAAAAAAAAGTAAGCAATTAAAACAAAAAGCTAGTTTATTGTTAGAAATAAAAAAAACCTTCTTAAAGACAAATACTAAATACTACATTATAAAAAATAGACACTATACGTCATATGAATGAAAATTACTAACTGACTAATTAATAAAATTGAATGAATAGAATTGCCTAAACATTATCAGTACCTGTCAACAAGGTACCAGTGAAACAGAAATAAACAAGAAGTTACTATTCCTCAATAATTGGAATTGCATTACTCTTTTTCGATTTCACAGCTAATCCAACTGACGTCGAAGGTTGGTCGGCCGTAACAGTGGACTTTCTCAGATACGTCGAAAGTTGGCTCTCCGTACCGGTGAACTTCCTCTGATAACCGGGCTTCTGGGTCTTCCCAGCTCCTAAATTCAAATACTTCCATTCTGGACCATACATTGACAACTCCTTGCTTAACCTCTTTGGTTTGGTTGAGGAGGCTGAAGTAGACATCCAAGCTACTACAGCATTCATCCCATACTCATCGAGATCCATAATACCGTGGGTGGAGACAATGGTTCCGTCAGTTCTGATTACCATGAGATGAGGTACAGCGGTGATACCGTACCGGTACTTCAGAGTGGGTATCAAAGGATCGTCGTGCTTAAGAGTGAACCAATTCGCTTGTTCTTCGTAACTCTTATGAAAGTTCTCTTTATTTTCATCCATAGGAATGTTGATCACTTCAATTGGAAGGTTGATGTATCTGGCATTTTCATAAATCTGGTAGAACTCGTTTATTATGTTACGTCTGTCCACGTTTAACATAGAGAAATAGAGGACAATGGCGTCGACTCCGTCCATGATCCACTCATTGGGAATCCTATTCAACGTTTGGTTGTATATTCTGGCCTCTTTGAGCCAGTCATAAGGTGGAATGTCTCGGATGACAGGTTCAACTACGTGTTTATACATGTTTTACTAGGCTTTTCCTAACAATGTATGAAAGATGTTTCGTGTAAAATTTAACTCCAATTATTCTGCCCACGACGGCTATTAATACTGATGGTTGACACAGCACTGCATTGTCAATATTTCAAAGTAATATGGGTTTTAGCAAATCACTGCAAATGGACATTGACAAGCTAGTCACAGAGTATATAATCACTACGTTTACAAGCGAGTGTATGAATTGTCAGTTACCTTACCAGACATGTTTTTAAAATTATAAATTGTTCAAGGAGGATTTCTTAGTAGATGGTTAGAAAGTTAGTATACCCAATTTATCTCTATGGTAGATGTTCATAATAACTGCATAACAAACTCTTTGTCAACTGACATTAGTAATTGATTGATGAAGCAACTTCTTCACGTAGTTCTCTATGTAATCTGTGTTCTTCACAGAGTTATTTTTAATTTGTTATAAGTTATACATGAGTTATACAAACAAAATAAGACATGAAAGTAAACAAAGAAAGTAGTGAATATGAGAGTGATACTTCAGTCAGGCTCCTGGTTTGTGACTAGCTGAAAGACGCAAATAATTATACAGGGTGTTAAAGAAGTCGCATGCCATAGCTTAGGGGTGAGTTCAGTATCGAAAATGGAACCAAAAAAAAACATAAAAATATTGCAAGATAAACCTAATTTTTTCTAAACAATTGCTATTTTAGGTTTGTAGGCAATAACTACAAACTTAAATAAAATAGCAATCGTTTAGAATTAAAAATGTTTTATTTGTGTGGTGCCTCCGTTTTGATCGTTTTATTCGGAAATACTGCCAACGTTCAGTCAAAATGTAAATGTATCAAAATACCTTTGAAAACGAAGTGAAAAATACTACAAAGGCTGTCAAGAAACATCTTCAAGCATGCATAATTGCATACATTAACACTGAGCCAAATGAAGTCTAGTCGTGATGTACCAGGGTCTAAGACATGTCATGGAGTATGCACAATGCAGCAAACGACAGGTGTAGCTAATTACATTGTCATTCGCAAAGCGTTTAGCAACACGGTCGGAATATATTAGGGCGTGAGCTACTGGGGATAAATATTAATTGGCATCTCTTTGAGGCTTATGGTTTCCTGGTCACTTGTGGAGAACCTTTTGTTTCGATTTTATTGTATTGTTGTTATTAAGTTCCTGATGAATTGGAATAAGGGGAAAGCATCATTCATCATTCCTGACCTTTGGGGTCAGCGCAGCATGTCTTCTTCTTCACTACACAGTTACTTACGGGATATCTTCCGTAATTATCAATAATTATGAGCTCCCGATACTTTGACGCTATTGCAAGCGCCGTGATCGCGGGAGGGATGAAAAATCACGGAAGATTAAGTGACAGTGAAGTTTAACAACTATTTGGTTAAGTGTATAATTGTTAGTACTAGATACCGTAGGCACTTTATTACAATTTTCCGTCATCCCTACTAATATTATAAGTGTGAATGTAAGTTTGTTTGTTTGTTACGCTTTCACGCGAAAACTACTGAACGGATTTGGAGGAAATTTTGCACACAGATAGTTTATGGCCTGGATTAAAACATAGGATACTTTTTATCCCGGTGGTAAGATCCCATGGGACAATAATCAAACTTCACGCGGGCGAAGCCGCTGGCAGAAGCTAGTTAGAAAATAAATTAATCAAATCTTTTATGGACTAGAGTAGGTTAATAGTTCAAACATTCTAAAAAAACAATCTAATATGAATTTAACGACACAGGAAATAGGACCCATTATTGTATATTAGCGTTATGAGCGAATTTGAGTTTCTTTTATAACGGGCAAACTGACACAGGTCTAATGTATGTTGTGTCTGCCTTCCTTTTACGGTTCAAAGTTGAGCGACACAATAGCGCTGACTAGAAACCAACTTAAATATGCATCAGAGAAACTTATAAACAACCTGTATTCCCTTGACATTGAGTCCTCATTCATTCGAAATATATTTTGCAGAAAGCATTATTAATTGTATCGAACAGGATTCGAATTTGCACATTCGTTTGCGGTTATTTAAATTCTTCATAGATTGTATTACTGGGTGTTAAAATTCAAATTGAAACGTTTTTAAGTTGGAGAACTGTAGATTTGAATTGATACGTTTAGTTCGTTCGATGCATAGGGAATACAAAATAGACTATGCCAGTCAGAGTCGACGCGCTGTAATCAAAACGTGACTATAAAAACTTTGATGGAATACCAATGAACTAAGATAAACCTTAATTGTAATATCAACTCTATTCACCATTGCTAAAGATGTTAATAGCTTGGCGGCGGAACGTAATGGACAGGTGATGATTATAATCCCAAAGATCTGTTCCATCTTTCAAACACCTCAATATTGAGACTTGGCAGTCAATAATCTAGTATTTTTCTTTCTATTTCGTTTTAACTTTTATCTTTTGTGTGATTATCTCTGTGCAGATGATTTGCGACGTCTTAGATATTGCGATAGATAACCTGTCAGAATAAAATTAAGCCATCGCATATTCTTCACGATAGATACCTTGATGCTGCTTATTTTCTGATGAGAAAGTTTTGCATTGTACTGACAAATATTCGTTACGTGACGATTACTACTAAATCAGAACCCGTAAGCCACGGTAGGAAATTTCGTTCCAAAAAAACAATACCAAGAGATTAAGTTTAAAGGGTTTTTTTTAATTTAATGTAACTTGTTTTGTTCTATATAATACCACATCCCTTCTAGTTACAGAAATATTGCGGATCAAAGTGCCCAACTTTTTAACAAGATTTTTTTTTATATGCAAATTTTCTACTGTAAGATTTTTTACTTTAAGCACCTCTACGACCCCCGTACTATTCAATCCATGCACCAGCACAATGTTTTAAGTGCGTTACATTGAGTTCTACCACAAAACATGAGTTTTCACCCAATAAAAAAGTCGTTTCCCAGCAATTATTTTTTTGCGTAAAGTTACTTAGTTTGATGTACAGAATGCTTGGTTGACGGCTTCGTGATGAGGTGGTTTACACCCTGTATAGTCATACTGCTTCCACAAAATTTTAAAAAAAATATGACCACCAATACAATGGGGATGCACACTGTGGAACTAATGGCGCTAGCATCGCTGGTTCCAAGCATCGTCATTGGTTGAAAATCAAGGAATGTCATTTAAAATTTTAAAATACCTTGACCTCATTGGTCAGATTGACACCAGCTATGGTGGCGCCATCTAAAATTAGCTTTTAACGGTCTTCCCCATTAAGCGATTCTCACTGGTCATACTAGTATGACCACCAAGAAACGGGGTGATCCCGTGTGACAATTATATAACTCTAAGAGGGCGAAGCCTCGGGCTTATGCTAGTAATTCGAAGTTTTCTTAATCGAAAGCCAGTGAAACCTTGAAGAATACAACAAAATGTCGAAACAATAAGCAAACATATTATTTGGTGAGAAAAATCGTGATTTCGAAGGAAAGTTAGTTTGATTGTGCGTCAAAAGTATGGGAAAGGTGTAAATTATGGTAGTTTGCAGTTTGTTTGGTACCTACTTGTAATTTACTCTGTGGTTACGAGGTCAGGTGATGTTGAATGGAAACTAATCTTTATGGAGGGTTTTTTATTCTGTTATTGAAGAGCTGTCTGTGTCTTTCAGTTGTGATATTTATAACAAACAAGGGGATACAGGTATTCAGCTGCATCCGGTTAGACTGGAAGCCGACCCCAACATAGCTGGGAAAAGGCTAGGCAGATGATGAAGGGGATACAGGCGTTTCCCGCGATTTTGTCGATATAGTCGACCCAACGAGATTTAGGACGACCCTGGTTTCTTTAGCCTAACCTCGGCCACCACTCCGCGTCTAGCCAGATGTCCTGACCAGGTTCACTTGAGGCGCAACGCCCGGTCCCCGGCGTCATAGACTTTCGTGCGACGACCGGTATTACGCACTCGATCTAAGAGGGTTATGCCGATCATTGCTCGCTCGCTCGGGTAACACCAGGGTAAGGGTAGCAAAGAACCGGTAAGTGTGGCAGAAGAAAGTGGAGGCCTTTACCCAGCAGTGGGCTATTCCCGTTTGAAACAATGTATTTAATATCCCCAGCCGGTTTCATCCACTATTTTGTCGAAGTCACTCGAAGGGCTCTCAATTGCTCAAAATCCTGCACTCCGAACGCTCTTGTGCTTGTTACTTCCAGATTCTATCGACCTGCTTGTCTGCCTATGCTACTGTCTTTCTAGCTTTAACTTTGCCATTGAGGTTCTTCATTAGACCATTTTTTCGTGTGGTAAATCATCAAATGACCCCACCCGCTCTGGGCAGAGATGAAAAGAAGTATCAGACCAGACCCATCCAAGTTCCTTTTTAGCCCTTTGTGTTGCGGGGCCACGGTATCACTTTTGAACAGTCCCGGAGCCCCGGTTTTCATTAGACCCTGTGGATTGTGGCCAATTGATATCAATAGGTTCGACCACTATTTTATTAGATTCAAACTAAAATCCGGGTGTAACTAAACCCTGCGGGAATTTAGGAATCTTGGTACATCATCAACAGTTTTTAGACCTTGCTGTATTATTATACGTTTTAGTTTCATGTTTAGCAGTAAATCCGAGTCGACTAATGATAACTAAGTACGTCCGGTGCTCCCTGGACAGCCTCGTTAACAACATGTCGACTTGTTCATTTTTTACCACGCCGTGTTACAAGTTATAATTATGTTTTATACAGGCTGTTTGGCAAACTATCCACCAAACATCCTGTATATCAGAAGCCAATATGAGAGAAGAACCAGCATCTAAGTGTTAATAGTAGTTGTACTCCTTTATTTTAGGAGTTTCTAATCAATCTGGGGGCACGTAGTGCCTCCGCCAAGAAAACCTACCTTTTCTCGAAGCGGTTCGTCGTTTTTTTGAATATAAATGTCTGATAAGATATATGATCAATTTACATTGATTTTGAGAAAGGAATTTCACTTAAAACTGTATGAATACAGAGATACAAAGGGTTTTTGGCGCTTGGATCACATTGACGAGTCATAGGTTTTGGGTAAAAATTAATTAATTGCATTGAAAGAACAAGATGGCAACGTAAGTATCTTCTTACTTAGGCCAAACGCTTAAAGAACCTCGTATAGCTAATGGCATGGCCACTAGAACGGAATGTATGACACCAAAACAAAGTGCACACTGAGATTGCGCGTTGAAGTCTTTTGTTCAGCCCAAAAACCGTCTGCTAACAGCGCGTTCACCTAAGAAAATGGCAAAATTATCGCAAGAAATTCTCTTGAAGCCGTATACCTTCATGACATATTGTAATCAACACAGCCAAAGACAAGTGTCAGCGCATGTACATTAGCTAAGTAGTCATTTGTTCCGCCGCGTATACTTTGCATGCGACGAACACAAAATGTTAATTCTTCGTCTAACGTTCTTAGTAACTTTTAATAGTGTTCACAAGAGAATAACTATACATTTTTCATGGTAATTGGCAGTATAATGGTAAATCTTGACCGTTTCGTGTTTAAATTGTGTTTGTGTCAACTTTGTTACAGCGGCATCTGTTGGGGAAATTAGGAAGTGTTCAACGCCATCTAGGATTCAAAATAAGTACTATTTTTTTTTATTTCTCTAGTTTAAAGCCAAGATATTATGGTGATATTCTACAGAATTATTTTGATGGAAATCATATTCAAACTATTCATCAACCTAAAGACATCCATTGCTGGCAATTGCCTCCCTCAAACCATCACCACATCGACTAACATGGTCTAGTGTTCTAACAGGTCATTAAATCACCTTCTAAGAGACCACTTTAGATTCTGAAGATCTTTTGCTTTCATCGGTTATGCATTCTCCGGGCAACCGCTAAGTAACTTTAGCAATTTTTCGGGCTATTACCTTGGTCCTCACACAAATTCTCTTTCAAGCTAACGATTTCTAGGTATAATGCAATAATGCTCGAATTTAATTGTCAGAAGCGGCACTGTCAGACACAACCGTTTTTGAAAAAAACACGAAAAAACAAGATGGTTCGTACTTTGGTCACACGCCAGAATATCTATGTACAGATAAATACTGTACACTAGGCAGGCAATCTATTGTAACAACGTTGTCGTGACAGTTTCGACACCTTTAGAAGAATAACTATAAAATATGTATGAGCACATCGCTGACAATATTTCGCACTAATTCATAAGGTTGCATGCAACATGTCGTGTGATTTTTCTAACAATCAACTACCTAGAAGCGGTTTAATTAGATACTAACAACGGAAAAGTTATATTTTTGGAATTAAACATGTTTGTGATCAAATAGCTCTTCGCCTAAGGTCTATATTCACCAAAAAGATGACAATCTGATTAGCTAAAAACAGCTGTTTAAAACACATTTTTGTAGGGGAACATGTTCCAGTCACCGTGGCAGCTATTTGTAGATAATGAGACCGTTATCTTTTCGGTGAACATGGACCTAAGTGGTCTACACCAATCTAATCTCTTCTTCATGGAAAATAAGCTATGCCGGCATCATCATCATCTATCTGTCTTTATCCCATGTTACTTGTAGTTCATTCTCGCCTGTCAACCGTCACGTAATTATTTACTCCTTTCTCTTTCTTTACTCCTTTCTCTATCTTTACTCCTTTATCTTTCTTTACTCCTTTCTCTTTCTTTACTCCTTTCTCTTTCTTTACTTCTTTCTATTTCTTTACTCCTTTCTCTTTCTTTACTCCTTTCTCTTTCATTCCTATCATTCATCATGCTACCATCATTCATTTTTTGTTTTGTCCGCCATCCCTCTGATCTGTCTACTCCACCTACCATCACCGCGCCTTTGGTATGTCCTGTCTAACTCCATTTGAGTTCCATAGTGCGAATTCCAAAATCGCAATCTTCAATATCGGAAATTACAAATGTAATTTTGATTACGATCTTATCCCGAGCTGGACAGATAGAGCAGAGAGCTAGGGCAAACCCTTATCCAATTCGGGTCGGCGCAGCATGTCTTCTTCTCTCATACAGCATACTTCTCGATTACTCGTCATCTGAGCAGTCACCTCCTTTCTTGCCATATACCATCCTTTACAAAATCTATCCATCGTTTCTTTGGTCTTCCTTTACTCTAGTCGGTCAACCATCAACATTTACCTTCATCGCTCTTTAAGTCACGGTCTTACAACCACCCGTCCCAACATGTAACGTATTACATTACCCAGTACGGAATTGTGCTCGTCAGATAGACAGTCGCCCCATTTAAAATACGGGTATTCAGCTGCATCCGGTTAGACTGGAAGCCGATCTCAACATAGTTGGGAAAAGGCTAGGCAGGTGCGTTCGTCCCTCCTTATTACAAGCTCATGCCAATACAGACGAATTCCTTTTAACTTACGCCTGACACATACTTTAAAAGCCGTTACGAAAACAGCTCTACCAAACAAAACTTAGCAGAAATAAAATTGCAGCTATAACAAACCTGTCTTTTGACGACCCGAATGGCGTAGTGGTAGTGACGCTGCCTTACGTTCTTAGGGTCCTAGGTTCGAATCCCGGTAGGAGCAAATGTTTGTGTGATGAGCATGGACATTTATTTCCGAGTCATGGATGTTTATATGTATAATAAGTATGTATTTACAAAAAAAAAAGTATATGTATATGTAGTTTAACAACTATCTAGTGTCCACGACACAAGCTTTGCTTAGTGTGGCACTAGGTGGCGCTGTGTGTTAATGTCCAGCGATATTTATTTAATATTATTATTATTAATTTCCCCACATTATCAACTTCAGCAAAAGCAACTGCTATCCACAAAATAATGGTTTCCTCCCAAACAAAATATAAACGCTCTCCTAGTTAATTTATTTCCCGCAAATATTAATTAAAACTGTCCCATTAACTGCGCGTACGCACCATCAATCTTGCGCCGTAAGGGGTCTCTTAGAACCTTAGTTAGCGTTCATCAGTTATCTGAAGATAGAAACAATTTTTCAAAGATGTCTAAACGTTTAGACTGGGGCCCGTATCTTAGATTGAACTAGTTAAGTTTGAGTAATGTGGGATCTAAACATTTTCTCTGAATAAAGATAGCGAGGATACAAGAATTTGGGATCTAGTTTTGTATTTAGACTCGCTAAATTAAGGTAAGTGTGATGGGTAAGGTAAGTGGGGCTTGTTGTAGCAGGTCAACTAAAAAGCAAAGACCTAAGCAACAACAACAGCAATAGCGGTAACATAAACTAGCGGTTTTATCTTTTTAGTTACATTCCAAATCACTTCTGTTCGATCAACAATACTGAATAGTCCGAACGGTTTAGATTTCGAAAAAGACAGGTATTCCTTGGGGACCTAAGTACAACATTGGACCTATTTTAGCTGAGATGGTAGTACCTAATTATCCTAAAACCACCCAGCCAGATTCGCAGCAAATCCAACGTACTTAACATTAAATTACGTATATTAGACTTAATTTACGAAACATAGCGTACAATCCGTAGAGGAGCCCGTTATTTGTAGATCACTATCTAGTGAGAAAACCCCAGTCCTCACTTAAGTGCTTAAAGTGGTAGGTATTTGCATCTATACGTAAGATGGAGATCTGGAGAATCTTAATCATTGCAAATTAGGTAGGTGAGTAGCTGTAAAAAACGTACCACTATATTTTGGCCTTCTACTTGAATTAAGCTAGTTTTATATCGGTGCAAAAAAGGCTTGTGTAAAATATTGCCTTGTAGCAACACAACTTATCATTTGCTTAGGCTTTTCCCAACTATGTTGGGGTCGGCTTCCAGTCTAACCGCATACGGCTTTATAATACCAGCGACTATCTATCGGACCTCCACAACCCAGTTAGTACTGGGTAATGTGATACCTCTTGGTAAGATGGGTTGCCAGACTTTCGGGCCATTGTCTACCCACAGGGTGTAAACAACCTCATCACGAAGCCATCAACCAAGCATTCTTTACATCAAACTAAGTAACTTTACGCAAAAATGATTGCTCGGAAAACCTTGTCAAAAAGTTGGAACTTTGACCCCCAATATCTCCGTAACTAGAAGGTTCCCAGGTATGGTGTAGAACATTAAAATGATCGCAAAGACGGGGAGAACAAGTTCTCTACGGCTTCGTTAAAACGACTGTCAAAGTTCTTCAAATGACAGCCGGGTCCAACAGCTTACCGTGCTATAGGCACGGAGGAATCTCGGTATGTAATTGGCGGTTACCCATCCACGGACCAACATAGACAAGCATGGCTAGGCTTAACTTTAGATTGACCCGGCCGACTTAATTACGGAATAACCCCATAACAATACAATGCAAAGTCATCTGACAATGATAGGTGAGTTGAAGTTAGCTCTAACCCCAGCCTATTACTAAGGTCCATGTTCACCAAAAAGATGACAGTCTGATTATCTAAAAACAGCTGTTTAAGACACTTTTTTTTGTATGGTAACATGTCACAGTGACAGCTGGTTTTAGATAAACAGACCGTTATCTTTTCGGTGAACATGGACCTAAAAAGCGAGAACCAACATCATCCTTATCTTGCACTTATCACAATTCATTTGGGGTTAGCGCAGTATGTTTTCTCCTTCCATATATGCTTCTCTAGTACTCGCCATCTCATCAGACACCTCCTTTCTTGCTATATCATCCTTTACACAGTCCATCCATCATTTCTTTGGTCTTTCTCTACTCTTATACCCATTCACATTCATACTCAGAACTTTCTCTCAGTCCTCAGTCCTCACGGCATTTTCCTCAAGGGCCACCAAAATTACCAATATTAAGAAGCACTCGTTTATCCTGCAGCATTTTTCTCTTAGCCAAGCAATCTATTATCCCCTGGTACTTTATTCCGGAGCCAGGTCCGACCTGTTGTCTGTCCGTCCGACCCTGTGTCCGTACATAATTAAGATTCTCATTATACTCATAAACAAAAGATGCGCGCGCGTCATTTTTCGCGAAGTTTCTAATAGGGCTGCCCATGAATGGTTATAATTAGACGTTTAGAAGTGTGGTAGGTAATTAGTTTTTAAAATATTGTAGTTTTTAATTGTGATACGAATCGACAAAGAAAAATGCCTTATTATAAGAAAAATGATTAGTTTGCTTACTTACTTATTTTTAAATTCCTCAATAAAACTTGCAGTTCATACTCATCTCATCTCTCAAATTTACGAGGACATTAAAAATTCCATTTTTAAAGCCTTAAGCAAAATCATTTCACAGAAACAGCAACGAAATAATAAAATCTTTCTTCAAGACAATAACGAATGTCAAAAATAAATCGATATTCAAAATAAACTCGAAAAGCTTATTTAGTAATCATAAAAGCCTTCACGTAATACCCTATCCTGCACTCCTAGTACACGTCAAACAATAATTTTACTTCTGCCAATAAAAAATGAACAAAACAAAGGTTTCATTTTGAAATCGTGACAACCCTATAGGAGCGTCCTAGCAACACGGTTCACCGAGGACACTGCCCCGCGACGGTACGACTTACCAACTTAAATATGCAGACTACTCCCACCTTATTTCAAAAGAGTAAACTCCATTTTGGTTTGAGCAAACTACTTGAATAAGCTTTGTTGGGTCTATGCATTCCATTTAGAAATACAGCGGTCTTTCTGAACCGTATGGCTTTAAAGTTAAGGTTGGTTTCAGCTTATTTTCAGCAGGTTAATGTCAGATCTTTACTGTCAAGATCCTGTGGCGTGTTACTATGGGTTGTCGAACAAAAATAGACAAAGAATTTAATGTTCTTTCGAGTGTAAAGAAGGCTTTTCTCTTCTTTTACTTATTTTTTCGTGTATAATCGTAGTGTTCTCGATCGGAATATAATTTAAGGTTGAATACTATCAGAGGATTAGTATTTTTAAGCAGCGTGTAATTTTTGTAATAAGTAGGCGGGTATAGCCGTAAAAGGTAGTTGCTATTTATGCCATCCTGGTACCTACTTTATTTCTTAACTACCAATACCTACATTGGCTGAAAAAAAACCTTTTTGTTGCAAATATTCGTGATCTTTGTTGATCTAAAAATAACGCAAATTGCTTTTTCACTGCAAAATATTGAGCACCAAGTGGCTAGTGATTATCATAGTGCAATTATTTCATTCCTGACAAATGCAGGTCTCGAAAAACGCGACTAATTGGTTATTAAAAATAATTGGAACAATTTTAATTGAACCTGCCACATGTGAATTAATCATTGAAATGCATGGCTGATTAAATCGTCTTGATATTATTTTTCAGTGCACTGCCTAAACATATTTTAAGAAAGTCCAACTATACTCTTTTAGGACTTGCTGGCTTATAGGGTTAATGCTGATGACCTGGGTTCTATTCTCAGATCGAGTAAAGTGTTATTCAGTCTAGATATGTGCCTAGTTGATGCCTGACTATTACATAACGGTAATATGAAGTGTGACTGTAGCTCTCTGCCTAACCCTTCAGGAGTTATAGGTTACATGTTATATTGTGTATGTTATTTTTCATTACTCATACTCGGAAAGTAGGTCTGAAGTTGCCTGAGGAGCGGGTTGAAAGTAATATTTTTCAGCCCTAGGGAGAATCGATTACATCTGACAGCTGTCAAATTATTAAACAAAAACTAGTTCTATTTTCACATTTCTATTGAATCATGTTCCAACTTTCTATACAGCCACACAATTACAGCGCGATTTAAAATTGAAATGTCATAAAGTTAAGTATCAATTCAAGAATATTTTTTTTAAATAACTTCATTATATTTTTTTCAATTAAGTATTTCTTTAAAATACTTAACATAGATTTGGGCAAATTATTTACCATTTTTTCAATGATGAAAATGAAAAAGAGGTAATGGCCAGTAATGGCTGAATAGCTGGCCGGCCACTGAAAAAAAAAACAGGTGGGAAAACGGCGATCCGATCTTGATTTATTATTTCGATTGATTCATAATTCATGTTTTTATACTTTTATTTTCCTTGTATTCGTAATGAAAAGCACAGTGTTTACCTCGGGTTAAAGACTTATTTAGTCCCTCTAACTATTGGCGGCCGCGCTACGCTTGGGCAAACATAAAACGCATCAAAACTCTGAAGTGGGGGCTCGTGATGTTAGAACTAGCTAAAAATTATAGCGAGGCGTAACGTATTGAGAATTTTAAAAGCGTCGTATCTTCGTCAATTTTGATTTACGTAACAAAAGAAAAAATATGGGTCAAATATTTTTTAATAATCTACCTGACGGACTAATTAGATTTTATTTTGTTGTCTACCCTACTGATGTCACGCGCCAAAACACCCATGTACAACTACAGCAATAAATGCTAGTAACAAGGGCCAGGCCATTAACATTACGGCATAACGAGTGCCTTGCCTTCGTCCCCTTCAATAAGGAATTGCAATGGGCCACGTTAAACGGCCACGGGCCCCACATCGGCCCATAATGGCCCAGTAATGTCATCAGCAGTAATGTTAGAGTGGGTGGAACATTTCGCTGTAAGATAATAACAGGTGCAATAAGATTATGAACATTCTATGTAGTGCTGTGACTAGCTGTGACAAGTGTCGGGGTCTTGAAAGAAATTGTGACTTTAGGGATGACAAAAACAAATTATGATTCTGTTTAGTCCCTCAGTTAGAATATCGAAAAACATTGAATATGTGTTTTTTGTTTTATCAAATTAAATTAAATACATTTTAGTAAAAAGAAAAAATCACGAACTTATCTCTAAAAATTTCTTTTAACGAGTAAAAACCATACTAAACTACATGCGATTATTCTGATTTTGGAAAATTATTCTACAAGCAACATATTATTAGTATCATCATAGTGTTTTATTTTGGGATCCCTTCTTTTCGCATAATGTTCTTTGTCCTAATATACTTTGGCATAACGATTTTGGCACAATTTGTTTTGGCATAATAATACTTCGGCATAATTTTTTTAGGCATACATTTAATGTTGGCATAATCATCTTAAAGACTAATTTGTTTTGGCATAAATTTGATTCGCATAACGTTAGTAGGCCTAATGACTATTAGCATAATAATATTTAGGCATACAATTAACATAAATAACAAAAACAATTTTCATGCAAATGATTTATTTAACATTAACATATTAATAATATTTAACATTATGTAACTTAAACGATTTTTCAATCGCGAGATAACTTTTATCTGAAGAATATGTTAGATGTTTATACAGTTTTTGTATAAAAAAATGTCAATCAGTTAATTCTGATCAAACCAATTTGCTATAGTTTCTGTAACAATTAAATAATATTGTTGGTTAAAAATTTAATATGCTGTGCAACAAAATTTAGTGACAGAACCGAATTTCTGCAAAACCGACTCCACGTAGTCTTGTTTGTCCTACTCGTAGAGTGTAATTTAAAATCGCGTAGGCGCGTAGGGGTGAGGTGGCCCGCGGGCTGAGGAGCAGGCGGCTGCGAGCGAGCCGCCGTGGCTGAGGCTGGCCGGCGAAGCCGGCCAACAAGCCGAAGCTGCGGTGGTGAGCGAAAGCCGTCTGCGACGATTAGGACGCGTGGGGCCGCCGGAGGCCCGCAGCGCCGGAGCCGTGACAGAAACCCTGCCTGCTGCATGTTGCATGCTCGCTTGAATGCTGTATGCTGCATGCTTGCTTGCATGCTGCATGCTTGCTTGTTTGCTGCTTGCTTGCATGCTGCATGCTTGCTTGTTTGCTGCATGCTTACTTGCATGCTTGCTTGCATGCTGTATGCTTGCTTGCTTCATGCTTCCTACAGCGACAAAAAACCCACAAAATACAACAACAACAAACAAATTTATGCTTTAGGATATTATGCTTAAAAAAGTCATGCTTTAGAACTTTATGCTTAATAAATTTATGCTTTAGAATATTATGCTTAATCATTATTATGGCTAGAGAAATTATGCTTAAAAAATTATGCGTAAGCTGTTATGCGTAATTATGTTATGCGAAAATATAATTATGCCAAACAAAATTATGCTAAGTTACATTAGGTCTTAAAATTTTATGCAAATGGATAGGGAACCTTTTATTTAGTCTAATCAATAGATTTTTTGTAAATCGATCGAAACCACTCATTTCGCACTATTTGGCCCGCAGTGACTGACGTAACAACCACTTTGTAGTGCAAGCTGATTAGAACTTTATTCTAGCAGAATTTCAAACGAATTTAGAACCACCATAAATAAAGTTGCAAAGTTAGCTCCTGTAGTCCCCTTAAAAATGAAAAACAAATCTAGATTCAACCATTCATATTACAATCTTGAAAAATTCGCCTGTCGATAGAATCAACTTTGATTTTGTAATATTACTTTACGGTTTGTGAGAATTTCTGCATATTCTAGGGGGGAGGGAGGTTCAGCTGCTCCCGCTCCCCTCTGCCCGTACCTCGCTACGCCCTAAAAACTTCTCAAAAAATTGGAACTTTGACCCCCAATAGCTCCGTAACTAGAAGCCGCCTCGCTCGCTTTTGTACATAAGCTATATTATTGCAAGTAATATGTATATTTGTTGTTATTTTTGTGTGCAATAAAGAATAAGAATAAGAATTCCCAGGTATGGTGTAGGACAAGAAAATGATCGCAATGACGAGGAGAACAAGTGCCTTTCGGCTTCGTTAAATAGTACATTGTTATCCAAGGGGTGAAATTAACTTATTTAGTCCCGAGACGGGGTTTGGCGCCCAAGCGTAGCGCGGGCGCTAATAGCTCGAGGGACTAAAGAAGTCTTTAACCCGAGGTAAACACTGTGCTTTTCATTACGAATACAAGGAAAATAAAAACAAAAACACGAAACCACTCGAAAAAAAAATGAAGATCGGATTGCCGCTTTGCCGCCTATTTTGTTTTTTTTTCTGTGGCCGGCTATTCAGCCTTTATTTTCACTATAGTCACTGAAAAAATAGTAAATATTTTGCCAAAATTTTTGTTATTTTAAAGAAATATTTGTAACTAAATTATAACTAAGTTATTTAAAATAATTATATTCTTTAATTAATACTGAATTTTATGTTATTTCAATTTTACATCGCGCTGTAATTTACAGGCTGTATAGAAGTCGGAACATGGTTCAATAGAAATGTGAAAATAGAACTAGATTTTTTTTTAATAATGTGACAGCTGTCAGTTGAAAGTGATTCTCCCTAGGGCTGAAAAGTATTACTTTCAGCCCGCTCCTCAGGCAACTTCAGACCTACTACCACCCTTTATTAAGTGAACCTCGCACAATTTTTCAAGACGGAGTTTAAACCATAAGGATTTCCATGTTGAATAAAACACACGTTGTACACCCATTACATCGACCCTTTATAATATTAGTATGGAAGTTTGAATGGTGTATGGAGCCACAGAAACAATATGACGTACTGCTTATATTGTCTCCTTAGATGTACGAGCTAGCTAAAAAGTTGTAAGCTTTGTATGTATGAAAGTGTAGGCAACTTGTCAAAGCTGTGTCAGCTGATAGAATAATAAATAAAATATAGAAGCTATGGTCGCATGAAGGTTTGTGAAAAAGTCCAGGAAATTGTTGTTCTTCATAGCGAGAAATAAAGAGACTGTTATGCTTACTCACTGCTTTTTACGGTCTACCGATTTCAGAAAAAAAAAAAATTGCAAAAAGGATTATCATTAGAATAATGCAAATGGTCTCTTTCCCAGCGAAAGCTGAGAAGCTCGGCAATTTTACTTTTTATTACTATTTATTTAATTTAAAAATAAAAATCTTGACTTAAGGACTGTGTCCCACAAAACCGTTTTCACTGGTGTAAGAACGGAACAAACTACTAAAAATAAAGTTAAACAAAAAGTATTTATGTAGTATACATTACCAACTATCTGGTGTACGACACAAGCCATAGTGTGGCACTAGATTGCTCTGTGTGTAATGTCCAGCGATATTTATTTATATTTATTAGTGCAGATGCTTAATTTTCACTTATTTTTCTTGTAAAGTAACTAGAAATGAAAAAATTAAAATATATCATTTGGTTAGCTTAGTCTGTTCTTAGTTATATTTTGTTATTAATACAATCTCAATCCATCTTAACTATGTCAACACGAATGTAAATAAAAATAAATTAATGTATCTTTAAACGAACATCAACACACTGCTCGACAAAATAATCGCAGACATAATTACATACGACAAACGTCCTATCAATCGGCTGTGAGCGATTAATCGCAATGTTGTCGAAGCCCTTAGTTCAGTCTGAGCCTTTCTTTTTAACGTACGTGCTCCTTCGGATTGATTAATAGATATTACTGAAGCTATAAAGTTCTAGTATAGTTGTTGTATGGAGAACGCGTGTGGGGTGTGGTCCAAGGTAGAGGAGAACGAGGAAAAAATTGAGGATGGAAGGATTGCTACTTTTTCATGCGAAAATTACTAAATGGATCCACACGCATAAATAACAACAAAAACCTTGAATGAACACATAGTACGATCCCGAACTCCAGCCGAGCGAAGCCGCAGGCACAATCTAGTCCTGCCGGGGCTGCAAGACTATTCGAAAGAGATACCGCGACCCCGGAACATGAAGGGCGAGGATAGAACATGGAGGGGTTTTAGTCAGTAAAAGTCTGACACTCGTGGGAGAACTTATTTGATGATTTCCCATCCGTAAAAAAAGGCACAATCTGGTGATTAATTTGTAATGCCTACTACAGAAAATTGCTTTGTCTCATAGATAGGAGGAATGAACATTAACACAACGCTTGCTGGAGGCAGGTTGGCGATACCAAATTAGAAGTTCCTTCCGATATTTTCTGACAAAATATTATAGTACAGGACGTCGTTTTTTTTTCTTATAAAACCAATCGGATATAAATCACAGTTCATTGCAAATAAATTGATAAACGCCAGCTTTGGACAACGACGACAACGAACAATAAAACACGCGAAAAAACGATAAATGACGCGAGTGAATGAGCAAGACGAGTAGATTTATAATTGTTAAAGTCGACGAGGGACCACACAGCCCTTTAGAAGCTATACAGGCTTCGTTCTGCCAAGTAAATGCCCATACTCATAGAAATGTCGGCTTCAATCATATCCTCCCCAAGGAAAACGAAATGAACCAGCTGCGTCCTGCGGAAATCGTAAAAGTCGACTGAACGGAAATGTTCCAAACTACGCATCAACTGCTCTGGTTCCTTGATTTTTTACGAGGATTTTCCGGTCTAATATGCTCTTCTACTCCATATTGAAAGTCATTAAGAGCCTTCACGACAATTTTATAGTTGGCCATCCGGTTTTGTGGCCACGCCAAATACAGAGGAGTTGGTAAACGGATAGCCATTCCCTCTCATAGAGAGGAGGCCTGTCCCAGCAGTGGGAACATTAATAGGCCGATGATGATGATGATGATGATGGTAAACGGATAGATAGTCGGAGTTAGGCCTGAATTCTTGTAGCGCCGAGGGTCGCTCGCGTACGGTCGTGACGTCAGCATCGCAGTATGGAGAGCACAATGCATACTCGTACGCAACCGGCCGGGCGGCCGTCAGCGCAACAAGAATTCAGGCCTTAGAATACTCAATGGATAGGATAGAGTGCAGAATAATCCTTAGCTGCCTGGAAGACCTAACTCACAATATTATGCTCTGATAGGTATTTTTACAGGCTGTTTTTTTTTTCTTAACTCTTTTTTCGTTTTTCCGGCGTCTGGTCAGACACATGAAGTATAAAAGGATCGTAACAGGTGTGTTACTTCTGCCTATTCATGGGAAAAAGACGTGAGGTAATTGTTGTAATATTTGTATGGTCCGTTTTATCAGAAGCTTCAGCAAGTTTGACAGCGGAGTTGACTGTCAAAGGCGTAGAATGGACTATATAATGCCCGCTACAAGAAGCTATAAATTTTGTATACACACATTCGGATTCGCAACCTTTGGATCAAATTCAAAAATAATAGCGTCAGCGTGATCTTACTTCAAAATGGCGGCCCAAATGTTTACGTTCCATGACGTCAGATGCGTTCCAGTACCACAAAACATTAGACGACAGCGCTTTATATCGCCAAAATAAAACCCGACCAAGTGAAATTGCTCGTTAGTTTCGCATTATACGTATGATAATTTGAGTTGAATTTGCGAGTATTTCTTGGTAATTGAATTGTCGCTACGTATCTTAGTAGAAATAATCTGTTTACAAAAATTATAGTTTCTCGTGGCGCGGACTATATCGTCCTTTAAAGAGACTATTTAAATCGCTCTCCGCTTATCCCTTTCCCCACAAGATTCATTACGCGGCCGGACTATAAAATCAGTGTAGCTCCTGTCTGTCCGTCTATACGTTTTAAGAAGACAGCTTTAAACCCAGCGTTACCTATTACTGCATTGTGTGCTAATTATATTTTGTCACAGATTCAATTGGTGCATAAATCCTCATAAATATGGTCCTTCGTGGTCGTAATTTTGCGCGGAATAATGTGCAATTGTTTATCTATAATGTCGCTAGATGGCATTAGTAGTTAGAGGTCTTTGTGATATTTATTAAGATGGGTTATTTGATATAGTGGAAACTAATTTGGTTTACCGTTAAGGCGATTAAAACTAAGGGTTTGGTTTATTGTAAGATCTGATTGTATTTCATTTGAAACAGTACATCGTGGTAGGCTGCTCTTAAAAAGTCTTATTAGACATGCCGTATTTGACGAAGGACCAATACAGAGCGCCATCTATTATGTTGTGAGTCGGGAATCAACCACGATGGTCACCATAGGAAGTTTTATTTGCAATTAAATATATCGGGGGACCATAATAATCCCGTGCTCTTATTATAGTTATGAACAATCGGCCTATCTCACTCAAGGGTGTAAAAACCTGTTAACGAAGCCGAAAGGCACTTATTTTCCCCGTCATTACGATATTTTTTTTTGTTCCCTTGCTATAAGGCCAGCCCATTGCCATTAATCGGGCACAAATACTCAAGCTTCCTTGCAATCCTGTAAATTATTGATGAAAACCTCAATAACACTATACTACACAAACTGCCGGAAACCTTATAGTTACGGAAATATTGGGGGTCAAAGTTCCAACTTAAGTACAAGTTTTTAATGTAAAATTTTTACTCCTGACATTGCAATCTTTGATTAAATAGTACGGGGGTCGTGACCCCCATACTATCTAATCCACATTGAGTTTTACCTCAGAACATGATATTTCACACAAAAAAAAAACATTCCCAGCAATATTTTTTGCGTAAAGTTACATAGTTTGTACAGAATGCTTGGTTGACGGCTTCGTGGTGAGGTTGTTTACACCCTGTAGGTATTACTATATCTGTCAAACTTTTTTTATTGATAAAAATGTTGATATTACCCATTGCATTTACTATTTCCGATTTGCAAGTTCAATTTCGAACAACCTTTTTTAAGATGAAATATTTATAATTCCAAGTGATTGCACAATAGAAACCACGAACTATTTATTTCGCTTTCACTAAAGTCTAGACCTTAGTAGTCCCGAGTACTAGGCTGCCATAAATATCAGGAGTAAAGGTCGTGGCGGACGTGACGAGCCAAACAACTGCCGGCTTTTAAACGAGAACATTCCTTTTAAGAGGAAAAGGGTAATATTTTATCTGTGTGGCCATAGAAGTGGAACATCTTTTGAGGATTTACAACGTTTTTGAAACTACCCATATTCATTAAAACTCCCATGAAGTTTTTGATTGAAGGAAAATAATATACATTTCCTCACTAGAAAATAATGAACGAAAGCCGTTTTTGCGCAATGGAGACAGGACAATAATTTCCTACTAGCTTGACTGCCATAAACATGCTAACGTCCGCTAGTTTCGAAGGATCCTTACAATTTTAATTATTTTCATTTAACATACTGGTTGTACGTTCTAAGTTTTTTGAAGTAAAAACTTCTTTAGGCACGTTGTGCTCTTTTTGGGTGAGCAAAAATCATGGAACTCGCGCTATCGTCACCGAACGCTTTCATAGAACCGTTAGTCAAAATCAACCTCATACAATTGAGATAAAGTTTATTTTGGATTACTTTGTTTTCACTTTTATCAGCAGTCCCCAGCCGCACGTTTTGTTTTTTAATTACTTCTTTAAAACGATATCTTTTAAGTGGCCCCGTTCAGTACATTGGAATGGGAAGTTTCAGTCAACTTTGTCAAGCATATGCAAGCAATAGCAGCACTCAATTATATGGCATTGCAGCTCATTTTGGTTTTTGGACTTGTAAAAAATAAAGCTTTATAGGTACTCACATTCCCCTGCGGATCGATGAGCTGAGCGTATTTCGGCGCCTTCGCCTTGCTGCCGTCTGCGAACACGCCAGCGAGTCGGAGTGGCGTGCCGGGCCGCGCCGCCGCCCGCTCGTACTGCGCTCCTACGCGCCCGCTCTCTGTGGCACCGGGGGTTTATGAGTATTAATACAAAGAAAGAAAACACATTGACACAAAAAGTGACGTGAGATAGGATAATTTCAATTAGACATATAGTTGAGACATTCACCTTCAGTCAGTCTTGATTTTTTGCCATATTCTGAATATCAATCAAGATGTGGTATTTAACATAGGCCTATCATCATCTGCGTAGCCTTTTCCTAACTATGTTGGGGTCGGCTTCCAGTCTAACCAGATGCAGCTGAATGTCATGTCACCAGTATTTTACATGGAGCGACTGCCTATCTGACCTCCACAACCCAGTTAATACTGGGTATACAATACCACTTGGTAAGACTCATTGTCACTGCCAAACAACTGCCAAAGATGGACAAATGACAGCCGGGACCAACGGTTTAACGTGCTTTCCGAAGCACTAAAGAAATTCGGCATGTAATGGATGTTCAACAATCCTAGCTGACCTAAATTGCGATATAGATAGAATTACCTTCTTTAATTTATGGTAGCCTAGTACTTTTTCTAAGGTAACATAACTTTGTTTGAATAACTTTAACAAGAACGCTCATGACTGCGAAAAAAAAGGGAATCGGATACCTTTGTTTCAGTCAATCTTCAAGGTCAAGCAGCGCTTGCCTAGGTCAACTAGGATGGGTGTCCATCCATTAGGTTAGGTTCGGAATAAACAAATTCAAGCGGGCTCTACTAACAAAGTAAAATAGTTACAGCTACTAACCGGAGGCCGGCCGCGCTCGGTACGCAGAGATAGCTCGCGGCGACACGAGGGCGAAGGCCCGCGCCCGCAGCAGGGCCGCGATGGAGCCCCGCGGCGCTGCCAAAGCCCCGCCTCGACAGCCGCATGCTGAGAACCAACCTGAAAGCAGAAGAGGACATTATTTAGTATACTTAACTACTGACAGATAAGGCATGGCATATACAACTGGAACTAGAAACATCAAATCCCAGTCCTACTAAATACAATTTATTTTAAATGTGAAGTTTTGTGACGATGGCTGGATGGACGGGTGGGTGGATGGATGGATGGATGGATGGGCGGGTGGATGGATGGAGGGATGGATGGATGGATGGATGGATGGATGGATGGATGGGTGGGTGGATGGAGGGATGGATGTATGGATGGATGGGTGGATGAATGGATGGATGGGTGGATGGAGGGATGGATGGCTGGATGGGTGGATGGATGAATGTTTGTTACTCTTTCACCCAAAAACTACTAAACGGATTTGGATGAAGCAGACGCAGATTTAGCACACATACGTAGTTTATAACCTGGATTAACACATTCGATACTTTTTAACCTGGTAGTTTATGATACCGTGGGACAATTATCGAACCTAAAGCGGGTGCAGCCGTATGAATAAGCTAGTTTCGAAGAGGTATCAGCAGAAAGGAACGGGGACTCCTTCCTTTCTGGAAGGGCTGATACCTTCCGGTGCTGCGGGACTGTTCAAAAGAGATACCGTGGCCCCGGAACACAAAGGGCGAAGGGAACATGGATGAATTTTAGTCAGTAAAAGTCTGACGCTGATTCCGCTCCGCCCAGAGCGGGAGGAGTCATTTGATGATTTCCCATCCGAATAAAAAGACTTAAGCTAGTTCATAAATAATTCCTTGTAGAACAAATCAAATCAAAATCAATTAAGTATTTATTTCTAACAACAAGATAAAAACACAAAAACTATGGTTAGTGGCAATCAATTTAAATTCCTCTACTCGACAACAGATGTCGTTAGTAGCATGAGCGCATTTTCAAGTTCATTATGAAAGTAAAATACTACGAACCTCAAGATAGTAGAATTTTCTGCCTACGAATTTTCATCGACACCCATCAAACTAGAATGGAAATGCAGAAATAGGTATAAGGATCTATATCTATAGCCTAACCGCCATTTTCAATAACTTACTAACAGGTATCGGTAGGTTGCTATCTCTGTCTGTTTGTTAGCTTACGGAAGGTTAGAAACAAAATGTCACAGAAAAGCTTGTTTTCATTTTTCTATGAATCAAGTAGGTGACGTTGATAGGTTTTTTTAAGCTAACTTTGTTTATATGTAGAAACACCGATAACTTCGAGACGTAGGTAAATTAACTAACAGTTACACGTAGGTAAGTTATAGAAAACAGACATTGGAGGGATAGAATTTATAGACCAACGAATTTTCCCTAAGAAGCTTAACTTTTTCTTTTCCTTCTATACAATGGCCGTCCCTGGCTCATTTAAAAACCTATTGATAGACAGTTCATATTAAAGTCTAATGTATAAAAGGAGCGATGAACGTTGACATGTAATTACCTTTTACAAATTACGCAAAATGAGACGCAGCTGCCAGTCTGTACATTCTTTTATATCGAGACTGGACTAAAAAAAGAAAAACAGTTTTACGACCTACACTCGATGGTTTTAGGGTTGCTTCAGTGCAAATTATAACGTTGCAGATGAGTTTTTTTTTTAAATGCTATGAAAAATATTTAGTTTTAATACCGCTAGACAAAAATATCCAGGTCTGAAAGCAGGACACAAATCCCACCGTCATGCATATGCACATGCACATATGGGCCCACCCTCCCGCCCTCATGCATATGCACACATACAAAACAAGTGAGAAATAATTAGCATGCCATGCAACCAAACCTTTACTCGACACGTGTTTCGCCCCTCCACGGGGCATCCTCAGGAGTTGTTGACTCGTCGAGCGTTCCAACTCGAATGTGCTAGTCGCACCGCTGTCGGCCCTTTATATACCGTTTCGATGACGCTTTTATAACGGTCGATACAACGTCACAAAGACATCTGTGTCGAACTACCTGCAATCATACTTAGAAGTGGTGATGGAATTAAATTTGTTTGGTCATTCAACAGTGTATATGCATTGTTATTGTTATGTTTTGATATTTCTAGCTGTTCCAACACACTCAACCGGAAACCCTTATCGCAAACATGCAAAATGTTATAGGAATTGTTGTCGCTCAAGGAGTGGCCGGTGTCAATTAAATGTTTTGCGAAATGTGATTTATCTGGATGGCCATTCCTGTAAGCGGCAACATGTTCCCTGTACCTAATTTCGAAACCTCGGCCTGTCTGACCTACATAGACCCCGTTGCAATCATTGCACACTAATTTGTAAACTCCGGATTTTTTTGCCGTACCGTTATAAAAGCGTCATCGAAACGGTATATAAAGGGCCGACAGCGGTGCGACTAGCACATTCGAGTTGGAACGCTCGACGAGTCAACAACTCCTGAGGATGCCCCGTGGAGGGGCGAAACACGTGTCGAGTAAAGGTTTGGTTGCATGGCATGCTAATTATTTCTCACTTGTTTTGTATGTGTGCATATGCATGAGGGCGGGAGGGTGGGCCCATATGTGCATGTGCATATGCATGACGGTGGGATTTGTGTCCTGCTTTCAGACCTGGATATTTTTGTCTAGCGGTATTAAAACTAAATATTTTTCATAGCATTTAATGCCATGGATTTCCGCAAAGTAACGCCTGACTCCATAACTTTTTTTTTTAAGTTTACCGAATCAATAAGAGTCAAACGGGACTTGCTGACGTTTTAAGGTTGGCCTTCGGAGCGGAATCACTATCACCATCACTATCACTATCACTACATCACTACATATTATAAAACAAAGTCTCCCGCCGCGTCTGTCTTCTGTCTGTCCCTATGTATGCTTAGATAATAAAACTACGCAACGGATTTTGACGCCGGTTTTTTATTAGACATAGTGATTCAAGAGGTAGGTTTTAGTATATAATTTTAAGCGGGCGAAGCTGCGGGCATCAGCTAGTCTATAAATAGAGCAAACGGACTGTTAACTCAGTCTAGAAAAATTAAAGCTTGTAGTCAGAATTCAAACAATTTGTTTTCTTGATACCTACTTATCATCTGGTTACAAAATTGACCAAGCAACACGACTACTATAAAAAAAACATTCTGCGCTAACATAATGTGTAGTAAAGTTGTATCATCATCCTTTCCATGTCGTTATTCCAAAACATTTTCCATACTTCTCTATTACTCATCTCATCAGACACATCCTTTAGGATAGGAGGAGAGGATTAGGATATACCTATGTTTCTAGCATTACCATCTTTCACACAGTCCAATCATCTCTTTTTAGGTCTTCCTCTACTCTTATCCTCATTCATACTCAACATTTTCCTCATATAATTCTTATTTTTCTGCGAAACTAACTCACAGGAGCAGTAATCAACGAAAAGCATTGAATAGCAGTAAACTTAATAACTTTACAAGTGAGGCACAACCCTAACTTTCCAATACTGATCGTGACTCCTTTGCCATTAACCTGAACGAAAAAAAAGGAGAAATGGTGAAATGTCACGCGAAGTCATTAACACGTAACCCTGGTAATGCGCTGACGTAATTAAAGGTCGAGTTTTAAACCCTGCGAGGTTTTTATGTCTTTTTGAGGCGAGTTTTGTGTTGAGGTAGGTTAGGGACAGGGTTCGGAAAGGTGAAATAACTTGTTACTAAAAACAAACAAACTCTTTGGGTTGCGGTAGTGATAAAAGTGTGTAACGCAGACAGTGGGTGCTAGACTGCTGCCCGCGTAGCCAGACCACCGTAGAAACGGGTTTCTTCGAAGAAAGAATCGACAAATCTTTTGTTGAACAGTCATTTTGTCGGTTCAACGAAACAATCGATTCTTTCTTCGAAGAAACCCGTTTCTACGGTGGTCATGTATATACACACAGGTGATACAGGTTGGAAGGGACACCGTCGCCTAAACGGTTACCGCGTAGAAATTTTTCGGTATTTCTTTTTTATAATTGTTCCAAACATTTTGACCGTGTAGCAGTACGGTATGCAGTTTTGTGGGAAACAGCTGTTTTTTTTACCTACAGTCACTTGTCCCATGGCCCAACAGTCCCACAGCTCGCTCGTACGCTCGCGATAAGAGCAGGCACACATAACGCGGTTGTTCGCTGCGCCCGCGCCGGTACAAAAACGTCCTGACATGAGAACCACTCTCACTTGCACAGAGTCGGTAGGGGATAGAGGTGACACGACATTTTTTTATTTTACTAGAGGATGCGAGGAATAGAAAACGCTGGTGTGGCTACCAGAGCCGTTTGTGCGATATTGCCCGGAGAAGAGTGGAAAGCTATGGTGGAGGCTTTTGCGCGGCTATGGGGCAATATACGAAAAAAAAATAGGATATTGTGTTGCCCAGAGATAGGCAGTCACTTCTTGTAAAATACTGGTATTTAGCTGCACCCTGTTAGACTGGACGCCGACCCCAACATAATATGTATGTATGTAGTTGGGTACCATCGAAATGGTGCACCGTCGATACAACTTATTATCGATATGGTATACTGTCGATACAGCGTATTATCGATTTGGCGTACCTACTGTCGATGTTGTGTACCGTCGATTTAGTGTACTGTCTACTCATTAACCCGTCGATAGAACGTTGTCGATACAGTGACCGTCAATGTAGTTACTGTCGATATTATGTAGGTAACCCGTTGAGAAGAGGCAAGGCACATGATGATGTGAAGGATTGGTTGCTGAAATAATATTGAAACTCATTTTCAATATTATTTCAGCTAACGTTATGTTTACAATTTATCTGCTTGCACCAAAATAATTTGTTGGTTTGTGGCGAATAAAACGTGTTACTCCGGCACAATACTGTGTATTGTGTGTGAGTGACTCAGATACAGATTTTAATGGGGTTAATTTCATAAAACACAAGATGCCATCCTTATAAACGCGGTAGCAAATTGTAATATCTAATTCGTCTCAATATACGGACACTGTTAGTGTACTGCAGCTGTCCTAGTGTAAACCGGGCCTAATTAACATTTATGAATATCAAGTGAGGGTAGTTGAATAAACGCCTTCGCTTTGCAGTCGCGGTACCTCCAATACTTCAGTCTTCCCGAGACCACGGCTGGTGCAATCCGGTCTAAACGTCGGGCTTAAATTGAAGGTAAAGTTCGCGATAAATACCCGTTTCCATATGTTTTATAATATCTAATTAAATAAATATTTTGCTCTCCATATAAAATGATTTACAACACTATTTCAAAAATCAAGCCACATAAAACCAGATATTTTCTGATCCCACCAACTCAACCAATACTCAATAAAAATCCCATAACCATAAACACGAGCTTTCATTACGAAATAATTCGAATAACACAAAAAAAAACGATAGAAATATAAAAATCATTGCACGACGCACGTATATTTTTACAACATAATTTACAGTTCATAAAAATTGATGGTGTGGGATCGCCTCTGTCCGTTTCATGACTCTGTGTAGGATCGCTCACCGTTTTATGGCAATTTTTATAGGGGAAAAAAGTATGGGCGAGGAGGCAAGGCGAAGTGGTCCGTCCTTCTGCCAAGGTCGACCGGTTCGAACCCTTGCCCAAGTGGTGCCAAGAAATTGTGGTATTGTCTTTCGGAAGGATAGAAAGTTTTTTACGGGTGTGTGTGTTTTTATTTGAAGGGTTTTTTGACTGTGTGTGAGTAGAAAGGTTTAGCTTGTGTTTGTTTTGTAGTAGTGTGTGTAATAGTGACTACGTTTTGTTTGGGTGGGTATTGGTTTGACAGTGATATTGGAAACGCTGTTGTAACGTTTTAAAAAAAAGGAAACAAACCATATTTTTATGATTTGATTTATTATGATTATGTTTGTTAGGTTTGATGTTTATTGCGGTGTCCTTTCCATCTTGTATATAAGAAAGTTTTGTACACAATGCATTTGTTAACAAATTCCGTTGCCGACTCGTAGTCCCACCAAATTATCACACCAGTATGACCAGGGGCGGATTTGATACGTTGGCTGCCCTAGGCATATAATATATAGCTCAATGGCCCTAGGCCTAAAAAAGATTGCCGCCCCCCTATGTGCTGTAAAGCATGAACAATTAAATAAACTATATAAATTAAATTAAAATGGAAAAAAACGAGTCAGTAAAAGATTTAATTATCTCAATCAGTATTTCAGATACTGTTATTTACCATTTCTATTTGTGAGTTTTTGAGTTTTTACATGTAGGCACACGTGCAACTACTAAAATGAAAAAAAATGCCACCCTAGGTCCGGGCACAGATATTATAATACTTCGGTCCGGGCCTACTTGGCCTATAGGGAAATGCGCCCCTGACTGCCCCTGAGTATGACTAACAGAATTTGAGGCTGTGAGTTGATTCCAGTTATGTCTACTATTACATACTACCTGGGCCTCTATTCTGCTATTACAATAGTGTCAGAGTATTCGATCATTGATTTCATAATGATCAAGTTCTGTCAAATTTTGACGAGTTTGTTAATTCTACTATCATAATGACGCCATTATGACTTCTCAATGAACAACCATTGACACTCCATTGAAAGAAATGTCATAGAATCTCGTACATGAAATCTGGCATGAATAAATTCGCATTTAGTAGTAGATTTCGAAAACCATTTGTACTAAGGGTTTTATAACAATGACAATACGACAATGCCATTAAAACACAATTTTATTACGAGACCATTGACCGACCATTGTGAATTTAGCAGATTACGAACTTTAAGCAAAATGACAATGGGATGAGAATGGAATCGTGTTGGAGTGACGAATTTATTAAAATAGCAGAATTCGGCCCCTGAACGTATCGTATTACCAGTATTAACTGGGTTGTGGAGGTCAGATAGGCAGTCGCTCCATGTAAAATATTGGTATTCAGCTGCATCCGGTTAGACTGGAAGCCGACCTCAACAAAGTTAGAAAGAAAAGGCGAGGTAGATAATGATGACATAGTATTACCTGAACTTTGATCTGCGATCTAGACCAGTCACATGTTCACACACACATAATATTAAAACTGCTCAACATTGATATAACAGCAGTTAGTGTTGCACAAATGTTACCTCTCATCAGAGATCTTAGCGCAATGTTCGACTCTCTAGCTTCTAGTGAATGCTGGCAAGCGATCAGCTGTTTATTGATATAACTAGTTGTAAGTGTTGCATTAATAGTTTTATTTGTAATGGATTAATGAAATGATATGTTTTAGTGTAATGATCTATTGAAGAATGTTAAATATAGGGTGTAAACAACCTCATCACGAAGCCGTCAACCAAGCATTCTGTACATCAGACCTACCTAACCTAACGCAAAAATTATTGGTGGGAAACGACTTTTTAATGTGAAAAATCATGTTTTGTGATAAAGAACTCAATGTAACGCACTCAAAACATTGTGTTGATGGCCGGGATTGAATAGTAGGAGAGTCGTGACTCGTGGAGGTGTATAAAGTAAAAATCATACATTAAAAACTTGTCAAAAAGTGGAAACTAACATATTGTAGGGGCTCAGTGCCCAGTCTAGTTGAAGATAGGAATGCCAACGCTATCTTCGACAGCTATTACTCTATTCGACAGTCTCATTTCAATTCCTCCAAGTACCGTTCTATCTCAACCGGCAATTCAGCATCCAGCCTCTAATTATACAATCCAAACAGTAATTAGACCAAAAACAAGTACCTAATTCACTATAAACCCTTATCACTATCCGAATTCCATCGATATCCGGTTCTGAGGTGAATGACCTGCTTTCGTACAAAAGATCGCAGCGGATAGTGCGCGCGCGCAGCTTATCGGCGGCCGCTGGGATCTAGGCGACATGACGGGCTGGGGAATTCTGCTGATCCACAGCGCTGATAGCTGGGGCTTTGATTTTGTGAGGTTAGTTTCAGTTTTGGAGTGGAATGGACGATGGTTTTAAAGTTAAGGCACCGTTCCCACTATGTCGTGACTACAGATAGTCGTGTAGTTTTAAGTGTCGTGGCTTGTGTATTTAAATGGAGGTGTTCACATATAGGACGACATGATTACTGTCGTCCATGACTTTTGCCAACTAGAAACCAAAGATAAATTAATCGTTACGACATAATGGGTACGGGGCCTAGTGGAATAGACCAAATCATGACCAAATGATTCCGTATTTTCGATGTTTGAAAATCGAAGACCTTTGAAAATGTACATAAAAAAAAAACATAAAGGTAGTAAACCTGGCCGGGTTCTACATACTTTTAAAAATGTAAGTTGGGGAAGGCCGTTTGGCCGTTTGAGACTTTTATTGAAGAGCGCAGTTCCAATTTTGAATAAAACTACCAGGTTTTTTTCAGTTAAAAATCTTTTACATTTTTTTTACGCTGATTTAGTGCTGATACAAATAAAAACATTCTACCAACATATTTTTTTTGTTACATCATTTATTCTTCCAAAATGGCTAGACCTGTTTGGTTACCTTCCTATTTAAGATAAATAGATGAATATATCTATGGCATAAGACATGACAGACAATTTACAATTTTGGTCATTCAATAAACTAATCATGAATTAGATCGTTAAAACTAACTTAAAGACTACAAAAATAAGGCTTTATTTGTATGGTTTTAATAAATTCGCCGTTATTTTGTTTCAGTTAGAAAGTATCTTTATGTTGGTAAATAAAAAAGGTTGTTGTACATTCGCCACAAAATTAATTCGGCACTAGAAAAAAACTTTTTTGCAAAAAATATAACCGACTTCACACAAAAAAGTGAAAAATAACTTTAGCTTCAGAAGTCGGTGACCTTTGTTTGATTGATTTAGTTTTTTTGTCACCGACTTCTGCAGCTAAAGTTATTTTTCACTTTTTTGTGTGAAGTCGGTTATATTTTTTGCAAAAAAGTTTTTATTTTTCACTTTTTAGTGGTTCACATGTGCTTACCCTTTCACAGCGTATCGGTGTGATTTTTTGTTATGAACTGGTGTAAACAATAGACAGACGTGAGTCTTCAGCGATCCCAGTACATTTGCTATCATTTATTAAGTTCAGTTGCCTATCTTCCGAAGTCACCAGATCTTTATCAAATCGAAATGAGATCACTCCGAGAAAGTACTCTGCCTAAAACTACCCAAACCACTTCTGGTGTGCCTGTAAAGTTAAGGAGTTACCTCTATTTCTCCGGGATCCCATTGAATGGAACTTTACACGTCCAACTGTCGAAATCTGGGTGTATTGTATACTTCTGCGTACTCCCTCAGGGTATACAGGTGTGATGTTACGTCATGATGTTGTATAAACAATAAACAACCAAGACATTGCAGCAATAACTGCAGCTTTGCCGTGTATTTTTGAAGAGTTCCATTTATATCTCCGAAGATCAGCGTAAGATCTTAACCAAATTGACATGGAACCACACGGAAAGCACTAGCTTTCAAATAAAAGAAGAATCATCAAAATCGGTTCACCCAGTCGAAAGTTCTGAGGTAACAAACATTGTCGAAATCTGGGTATATTGTACACATCTGCGTACCCCCTCGGAGCATACAGGCGTGATGTTACGTCATGATGTAGTCTATACAATGAACCTACAAGCGGATGCAGCAATCACTGCAGATTTGCCGTCTATTTTTAAAATGGGACCCAACGGAAAGCACCAGCTTTCAAATAAAAAAAGAATTATCAAAATCGGTTCACCCAGTCCAAAGTTCTGAGGTAACAAACACAAAAAAAAAAAAAAAAAATACAGACGAATTGAGAACCTCCTCTTTTTAGAAGTCGGTTGAAAAGAATGTGTAAACTCGCCACAACCCTATTTTCAAGAAAAATCCGCCATGTTAACCTTAGTAGGTACTTAATGTTAAGAAAATGCTCTGACTGCCTCGTTGGTCTAGTGGTTTATGCTCTTCATTTGTCACTAGTACCATTAACAGTTCCATGATGGAACTAGTGTTGTTTTTTATGATCACTAGTTCCATTTTGAAAGAATCTGAAAATAATGGGCCCGCTTGATGGCAATAGGTTCGCCCCCTATAACATGGGACTTAAACCTAACTGGGGACAGTGGCGACACATATGGCGGTTATTATTATTAGGTACTAGGATTACAGACATGTAATACGTACCTGGGTGAATTTCAACAAGAGATTTTTATGTATCATTTCGGTGGGATTTTTTTATTTCAATGCAATCTATATATTTTTAGTGACAAATAATACTTTAGTCTATTTTATAACATTGTGCGTGAGTGGACATCAAATATTATCAAAACTTACATAAATATTTAAGGATAAAGTTTTAAGAGTCCACTGAAATTAAAAGTGTCCACCGAAATGATAAAAATTACCACCGAAATGATAAATCCACCGAAATGATACAGCTAAGAACAACCGTGCCCCCAGCCAGGGTTCCGTACTTTGTTAGGTTTGATTTCCACAAATTTTAGATAAACACTGAGACAGACAGTTTTTTTAATATCATCATTAATATACAGATATTACAGTTAGTATTATTACATATATCATTCTTTGAGGTTACAATAACCTCAAAGAATGATATTAATGTAATGTAATGTTTATTATGATATGAATGAATAGTTTCTTTACTTTTATAACCTTTGGTAATTTTTGTGGTTGTTGTTGTGTGAAAATGTTGGAAAACTTTATCGTAAATGCTGGTAACCTTAAATAAATATTTTTGCTTGTTTATGTACTAATACTAATTTACTTGATATATTTTCAAAAGAATCAACGTATCGCGATTAGAAAGCTTAAAGTTTCTGATTAATATGATGGTTGCATTTGTAAGTTATGCCATTAATAGTAATACCTAATGTCTACCTATTGCACTAAGAGAAAAATGCTAGGTATAATTTAGTTAAATTGGTAACGAGAGGAGAATAGTTTTTCTACAGGTATATCAGTAAAACTTCTAAAATTAAATCAACTCTTATATTTTTAAAATACAATAAATGAATAAGAAACATTATAAAAATATCTTAGTAGTAATAGCTTAGTACTTTTAATCCTTTTACATAAACGTATGAAACATAACAGAAACCTGAGATTGAGATCACTTTATTCTTAAATTACTACAACAATAGAGAAACGTACATATCTAAATAGAACAAAAAACAACAAAGTTTTGTTCTACCTATAACTATAATTCGCAATTATGTATAAGTAATTCTTATACCTAATGCGAATTATAGTTATTCCAATAAAACAGTCTTTCTGGGTACGTATTTACGAGTAGGTTCAAGTATGTAGCTTAAAGATTAATTTTTCATCATGTCACTTTAAATCACACAATTATTTCTCAAATTCACTAATCAGCCTCTTTTCATGACTATAAATATAGGTTTTTAATTTAGATATGTACCTAATAAACAAATCTTCTTTAATTATCACACCACAACACGTCTTTACTATAATTATTATAGTCATCAGTCTTCTTTAATAAGTTTAACTTCCTACCTAAAACAAGTCATGCCATTAAATGACAGCAAATATTTAAAAAACTAAATATACAATAACAAAAATCAAAAAATATTCAAATCAGAACTGGACGAAGACGAAGATAATCTTCTTACTTTTCTCTTCTTGGCTGTAATCATGATTTCTTCTTCGCTGTCAATATTTCTTGTCCGTTCATACTTTTCAATAATTTCAGTATCATTGTTTTCAAAAAATGAACACGATGGAGTGCTAAATTCATTGAAGTTTTCATATTTTTCGAGCAATGATTTGGGTATTATCGATGATTCCTGCTCATTCTCTCCTTTTTGATTATTCATTCCATCAAAGGAATGGGATGTTGAGGGCTTAATAATTGATATTTCAATGTTTGTGATTGAGTGTGTGTGTGGTTCATGTATGAAACTATTCCTTTGTAATTTTTTGGAAAGATTCTTTTCATTGAATGGCTTGGGACGTAGTACTAATTTTTCTGACAGTTGAATTGGACGCAGATGTGCTATATTTGTATTATTTGCAAAATTCGTTGATTGAATCCCAGTGAAGTCATGAAAACCTAAATGCTTGCCGTGAGGGCACCTAATAGTTTTATTTAGGCATTCTCTTTCAATACAGGACAGATGTCGAAGTGCCAAACGGTTTCCTGACTCTTTAGACCAAACAACTTGGTGAACTTTCATAGTTCCCGGAAAAGTCTTTAAGTCTTTGGGCAAGAGCCAATCTTTTTCTGTCACCTGATAATCTTCAACTGTTTCAATTTTCACACCTTTAACATAACACTGTAGGTTTTGTACCAGCGATTCAATATTGGTAATATCATGTTGATATGAGACTTGTTTATCTAGCGTTCTCTTTAATACTCCACCCACTCCATCTGCTGCGCTTTTTCCATGACCACACTCACAATAGTTCCAAATTATGTGGGTCAGCATCGGACAATAGGAGGATAACTGAGTTATTATATATAATATATTTTTATTCCTGTATTGCGCAGATGGTGAGTCAGAAATAACGTAAAGTTTACGAACCAGAGGAGCAGTTATCTCAATTTCTTGCAAAACAGGAATGAGGTGTGCCCATACTGCAGCAGCATCATGCCTTAAAGAGGTACTTACAGTACAAAATGACTGAGTTTTGCAAGTTTCGTTGTCGAGTTTGAAATATATTACGACAGTATGCAAAGTGAACTGTTGTCTGCTACCACCAAAATGAAGGGATTGAATTTCGGATCCATATTTGGCATTATAATTTTCACTGAAATCAATTTGTATAATACAGTCTTCCGTAGTCATATTTTCTTTTAACGTTTTGAAAGCTTGATTTTGATTTTTATTATTGACGCAATGTTTAAGGAATGGTTTCAGGCTATCTTCGAATTTTTTTATTAAATCTAGTGGTTTCACCCAACGCCTTACTTTTTCAACTTTAATAGCAGATTTTTCTACATTATTTTTGACATATATGCTTTTATTCTTCTCCCAACCCCAATACGCTATGTTCACTTCATTATTAAACTCTTGATAATCAATGTGTCTATTTTTACAACTTGAGCATATTCTTTGCAGACAATCGATGTTATCTTTACTACAACATAGGCTACTTAAAACGTCGGATATTGTATTTTCTTTGATAAGGCGGTTTCTTTTCATAGATTCAATCAAAAGTTTCATATTTTCGTGCTTTTCACATAGGCATGTATTTCGTGCATTCACATTTGGTTGAGTGACCCAGAAAGGCTTCATTCTTGAAAATGTTGAATAGCTTATCGGTGGTTCTCCTGATCCCAAATATTTCAAGTGTAAATTTTTAAGTGTGTCTGTCAATAGTCTTTTTTGTTTTTTTAATCCATGTCTAGATATGGTGTCATTTTTTCCAGGACACAGTGTTGAATTTTCATCATCTTCTAAAAATTTCACCACCCTCCGGAGAATTCGATTTTTTTTTTCATCAGGTTTTATGACTTCTACTGCTGGTTTTTCTCCTTTTTGGGTACTTTTCTTCAAAATCATATAATTGCTTTGTAGTCTGTTACACCTTTTTTTGAACATTTCTTTTTCCTTAGTGACCTGTAATAATTTGTTTTGTAATTCTGTTATTAGCTTAGTTTTAGTTTTTTGATATTTTCGAAATTTGTCTTTAAGTCCTCGCTTGAATTCTACAGATGTAATTGACGAGTCTGAAACAGGGCTGTTGGGGCATAATGTTGACTCGATACTACTTAGATTTGATGGACATGTTATTCGTTGTACGCCACTTGGTTGTACACAATGAGTGCCAGTTACTACATTGTCATCAATATGATGTTGAATATTGGAACCAATTGTACTATCGCTATTCATCGGCAAGCAGCGCCGAGCCGAAGATGGATTCCCTTGACGAGAAGTGCTTGGACCAGGATTGCTATAGTCAAAATTTACAAAATTTTGATGCGTTGATAGCAGGGTTTGTCGTGGACTGCTTGTGTATACCCGATGAAAGCTTCTAGCTTCTGTAGTATTAGAACGTTGGATTTGGATATTCGTACTAATACTATTGCTGTTCAATCGTAAGCTGCGCCGTAAAGTAGGCAAGAAGGAACTGTGACAGGAAGTGCTTAGTCCAGGACCATCACTTTGATCCCCAATTGTCTCATCCAGAGGGTTAGCACGAGCCGCTATGGGAGCTGGAGCTGCTCTATTTTTTTTTCTTTGGTAATAAGCAGCAGCACTTATTTTGTTTTTTCTTCTTAGGATTCTTAATTTTTTAGGGGTCATTAGATGCCTTGAAACAATTAATCCCGCTGCTTTTTTTCTGGCATACCTTTCTCTGTCTTTTCTCAAAAACTCTTCGCGTGAGACTTCATTGCTCTTAATTCTCTCTTTTCTTCTTCTTTCATACAACCTCCTTTTTTCCAACCTTTCTTCTCTAGTCTGTTGCTTAGGCCGCGGCATCCTAAAATCAAAATACACGCTTTTCAATTTTCTTCTTTCTCATATCCACAGACATACATTCATACACACTATACTATGATCCTATAAAATACTATACCTTCAGATACACCACGCGCTCACACACTAGCTCTCTTGCATTGACTCAGACAAACACTCTCACAGGCAATTTCTCATCACATAGGTATATCTCTTTTTTTTTCATATAACGTTTAAATGCTCTATAACTTATTTGTTATATCTTGTAAAATTAAGAAATTTTGTAATTATATCAAATATTATTTATTATTGTTATTTACTCGTAATAAATGATATAAAAATAAAGGTAAGTGACTTATATTGAAGGTAAACCCTCGAAATAATTATTTTGTTGACAATTAGTAGGTATAATAATCTACACTGTGGTGACCCACACACTCATCACATTTTCGTTGAGCCGAACAAATGTGTATCTAAAGTATAGTAAACATGTACTAACTACATAGATATATGTATATATTATATATCTTAAGCACAAATATTACACAACAAATACACCTAAATAATCTAATCGACACTCTAGGTAAAAGTAGGTACATTACAAAACTATGACTTTGTATTTGACACCAGGATCTCTAAAACTTTATGTTTTTATCATTTCGGAGATACTTTTAATTCCGGTGGACTGTAATTGGTATAACAGTCCACCGAATCCACTGAAATGATAACACTGAGATGATAAAATAGAGGTTAGTTCTACATTTAACTCCGAAAAAAAATTATTTAAAAAATATGAACACTACTCAAACAAAACAGTACTTACTGCGAATTTAATACACAATTTTGAAACAAATTAAACAAATCTAGCACGAGTTATAACAGCCACCGAAATGAAACTATTTTTGTCCCCATATTACTGAAATGATAAACTTACTTTTTTGGCGGGAAACCGCAAGACGTTGGGACCGGTGCGTTCGCGCCGAGAGCTTAAGCCGGACTGATCCGGAGTGAGAAAAGGTGAAAGGGGCGTAACAACGCAATGTTGATGTGGCTATTCTACTAAAACTTACTGTCCTCTGAAATGATAACTTTTTTCCAGACAAAAGTTGACTGCCTGTCAAATCCATGAGAAAGAAGATAAACAAACAAAAATTGTTTTATTTGATCGAATATATTATAATTTAATGATAACAAAATCAATTTAAATCCATATTACGAATGTTTTTGCAGGAGAAGGTATGTTATGAGCGGAATTGGGTTCAGGACAGGTCACCGTGATGATAAAATAACACTTTGTAATTTTTTTTTTGGGTATATTAGAGGGTAGATACCAATGATTTTTTTTGCCAAGGTAGAGAAATACTTACGTTGTTGAGAAAAAATATATAAAATTAATAATCAGCACATTGCACTACCGTTCTCAGGTTTGCCGTGTATTTTTTTGCTTGGGCAATTCACCCACCTATTGATTAATGTTATGTACGAGTATCATCAGTTACATCATTATTTTCTCTAGTATTCATTTAAGCCAAACAACTGTTTAACCCTTTGAAAGCTAACTCCTAACTCAGCTCTACATAACCTAAGAAGGATTTTAAATGTCATAAATATTTAAATTAACACCAAACCTGAGCGAAAGCTTGTTCTATTACAAAACAGGGCGTAAACTTAGGCGAAGCTTATTTATTATAGTTAAGCATTGTTTTAGTAAGTTGGCTTTACAGAAGAAACTTACTACCCTTACAGGGAAAATGTTGGAAAGTGACAATCAAGTACCAAGACTCCCAAAGAAACTCTCATCCGATTTGTGTAAAATAAAACCAAATTAACGCATACCGCGAGGGCTGGTTCTAGGAGGTACAGTATAAGAGCACATGGAAAGAATTGGGGAGGCTGTTGGACAGTACCTATAGGCATTTTTTTTCTGACACGGATTAACTAACACTTTTCATTAAAATCTTCGTCTTGTCCTATTTAGTTCAATGTGTCCAAAGCGACCTAAGCTTCACTTAGTACTAGGGGTATAGAAAAGTGGTAGAGCTCCATTTCATCAAGGCAAAAGCCACTACGGGGCGTGGGGCGTTTCCCCCGACTTCTCCCTCAAGAATGTACAACATTGATCTGAAAACGAAACTTGGCTGCTGTAGAGAGAGTACCAGGGTTACATAAGAATAGTAGATATCTGATGCGTTTCGGTCGCCCACTGGTCTAACATTAAGTAGTTCTGCTAACAGAGATCGGATTGAGTAATATCGTGTATTCGTGTCATTGTTGACATAAGAACTGTTCCGAAATATACGGGACGATATTATGTGATGACGCGCTTCATTTTTTAAATTATTGAGAATAGCTTTATAAAGGCTACGTGGCCTCACCGAGTAATTCCTAATGGAAAAACCTAATAACAGTTGGCTCGACCTAGGAATCGACCCCAGGACCTAATGCTCAGTAGCACCGCTTGCATACACTAGATCAGCGGGCGGCAACTCGCGGCCCGCGGATGTCTTACTTGCGGCCCGTGAATGTTTTGTAAATAAGTTATAAATATCAAAATAAATGCCGACCCAAATGGCGCAGTGGTAGTAAGGCTGCCTTACATTCTTAGGGTCCTGGGTTCGAATCCCGGTAGGAGCAAATGTTTGTGTGATGAGCATGGACATTTGTTAACACATTTGTTTCCGAGTCATGGATGTTTTTATGTATAATAAGTATGTATTTACATACAAAAACCTATATATGTAGTATATCAACTATCTGGTGACCACGACACAAGCCTTGCTTAGTGTGGCACTAGATGGCGCTGTGTGTTAATGTCCAGCGATATTTCTTATTTATTTAATGCACGAACGAAGCGCGATCGACCGTATGGTGTGGATCCAGCCTTAACGTGACACTACTCGACACTTTTTTGGAAATTTTGGGAGGGAATTACTCCACTGTTTGAAACTGCACATCCAAAGTTAAATATGATATCATTTTGTAGCATCATTAATTTTGTCTGTGCGGAAACAGAATAGCAAAATAAAAATACATTAATAAGTTAGGAGCTACCAAAGATTCGTTTTGATTGCCAATTTTGCGCAACTTAGTAATAAAAGAAGTGTCAAAATTCCAAAACAAAGTCGGTACCGACAAAGCACAATTATAGAAGAATTCAATAATTTTTATTTGGAATTGATTTATGCTGTTTTTTTGTTTTCATAAAACTCGATTTTCCAAAGACTTTTTTTTACGCTTTTCATTTTTTCTATGGGATATGACCAAATATTCATAAGTACATTGAACTTCTTGGGTTAATTAATATCACAAGTGCGGCCCGCCTTTACATTATTTTGTCACCTTGTGGCCCTTGCCTGCCAAAAGGTTGCCGACCGCTGCACTAGATCAATGAGGCAGTATCAATTTATCTATGCCCATTAATAAATAAAATAATTATAAAAAGCCTTTATTCACTGACCAAAATACAGTACATTTTAAACTTTCCTGTAAATGTAATTTCTTTCTAATAAAAAAATAAAACTAGTTGATAAAAAACATTAAATGACTTAATTCTATTAGGTAAGTTATATATTATTATAATCTTCAGCAACCAGTTTATTGGTCAGGTTGTCTTTCGACATAGGCCTCCCTAGTTTCTATCTCTTTATATTTAGGCCCATGACATCACTACTAAAGAATGTAAAATATGTTTTATTAAACTCAACAATGATATTCTTAGATAAGATTATCTGTTAAAGTATTTAACGATAAACTCATTAAGAGCTTCGATGACTCATAAAATCGATGTGCAATGGATGCATTATCCTCCGTTCCAGGCATTTATTGGTATCATTAGATGCAGTTCTACGCTCCTTTAGGAACGTTATAAAATGCCTCGTTGAAAAGTTGTATAAAACGAAGGTAAGGCCCTAAGGTAAATGCCCAAGGCATTAAGTCCGTCTTTGTACAGTTTAACTTGGGCATAAAGTTTTAATAAATAAAACAATTGAAAAAGTTTAAGTAAGTTCCTCTGTGAAATGTTTCTTTGTTATACCTGTTTCTGTAAAAGAGTCTTGTTTATTTTCCTACCTTTCTTTCATTACTTATAGATTTTATGAACTCAAGAAGTTTTAAGAAGATTTTTCTTCCTACGTTACTTAACATTTGCAATTACAATTGCATTCAAAGTGAAAACAGAGAGAAACCTTCAGAAATAATTATTAAAATTAAGGATACTTACTAAAAAAAGCATTTCAACTTCGATCATCATTTATTCCGCATTTGTGCGTTTAGTTGCGTCCCGTGTGTTTCCATACAAATATGTTTGAAGAAATTCATAGATAGTACGTGTATGAGACAGATCGTATGCACATATACGTTTAGCACTTGAATGCATTCGTGCTTTGGTCACAGAGTAAATTGGACAACAGAGATTAGGCTTTAAAATCATGTTGCGGGCGGTGCACTACACAATATAGTGATTTATAAGGCAACCACCGAAATTCGATGAAGTAAAGAAGGACTGGAGCGGAGACCGCGTATTGGCAAGTGGGGTGCCCTCAGATGAACCGACACTCTTTAAAATGTGGTTGGGACAGGATGGATATGGAAGGCAGAGTTCTCTGGCGCAGTTTGAAATAGACACTGATAAAGTAACCTAAGTTGATTGATAGAATACCTAGTTTTTTTTGGTACAAATGCTAACGCTGTCGTAACCGAAGCAGGGCCACGAAACACTGGTATCACGTTCTGGACGCATTCTTAACCGATTGGTCGAAGAAGGCAAATGATAATCAAAATTGGAAAGCCATAGGAGACGCTTTAACCAGCAGTAGGATAGAGAAGGTCGATGTAAAAACTGTTAGTATAGTAAAGAGTATGGCATCACTACTGTATGAAGTTCAGTCTCTGTCACATGTTTATTCTATACTCTGTGGTCACTGATCAGCAACGGTTGTTGACAAAAGAATGTCCGGTATGTTGCTTAACTAACCGCTACTGGTTGAGAGCATTGAATGCAATGATATTCGTTCTCATGGTTTATTAGAAGATGGTCAATAAACGCATAGTTTGATCTTCTCTCAATAAAATCAACAGTCAAATATTTGTTTAGCGTTTAGCTTTGGGAATATATCTCCGAAAAGTCGGTAGGTACTCGTATCATAACGCGGATCAGAATCTATTATTATGTAAGTAATTTAATTAAAAGGATTTTATAAAAATGTCGATTGGAGAATTTCACAGAGTTAGATAGTTGGAGTTTTTGGGTTTATTTCGGCCTATTTATAAAAAAAGTATTGAAAAGCTCTCAAAAAGGAGTTTCATTCAGGGGAAGATTTTCAGCGTCATTAGAAGCTTTTCAGATACTTAACTAAGTCCATCACTCAAACATTCATCGACATCATCTCCTGCCGTATTTATTTGAGGTCGGTGCAGCATGTCTTATTCTGCCATACTTCTCTGCTTCACGTCATTTCAGGTGTCACCTCCTTTCTAGCCATATCCACACAGATCCATCGTTTCTTCCTCCAAAACCTTTCCCGTCGTACTGTATGCACCATCGACCTGCACCATCAATGGTGCAGATGAGACAAATTAGTTTCGTTTGCACCATTATTATTAATACAACTTACTTCACCCTACTTTCCTTGTCATCGTAAAATAAAAAACCAATATAAGGGGTCAAAGTGAAGGGGCCCGCAAGGGTCGAAGCCTGCCGGGGTTGCGGGCCTGTTCGAAAGAGATGCCGCGGCTCCGGAACATAAAGGGCAAGGAAGGAACATGGATGGGTTTTAGTCAGTAAAAGTCTGTCACTCCCTGCTGCTCCGCCCAGAGTTGGAGAAGTTATTTGATGATTTCCCATCCTAAAAAAAGAAAAAAAAAAGAAAGCCCGTTTTCTATCAACATGGCAACATCAAACCCATAAAGGACAACTGCCAACAATCTCTTGTTCTCGACACGAATATGATGACAATAAATAACTATTACACAACGGTACGCCCACTGAGAAGCCAGGTCAAGCTGGTGATAATAATTTGCATCTCACAAACCGGGAAGCTTGGTTATCAATAGAACAAACGTACATCAGAGCTTTCTCTAGTCAACACACTCAAAACTGACCGTTATTTCGGGGTTCTGTAGAGTTGGAATTCGCTTGGGTGTGTTATGAGAATAATTCTAAGAAAATGGAATGAAATCCAGGTCCGTTGTAGGTTGAACGCCTAAATATCTTGCTAGGTAGATAAGGCGCGCTTCGGCTTATATAGGTACCTGCCTTTCTGATGATATAATGTTTCGAATAAAGTTTGTGTTTTCAATATAATTTGATTTTGTTGTTTGAATTTGTAATACCGCCTTTGGGCGTGCTTTTCGATACCTATTGGATTTTGAATTCTATCGTCTGTGACATAAAGTTTTAGCTTGTTGTGAGGTTCTCTGTTATCTATCTTATCATTAAGTTCATATCGATTTTTAAACCTAAATTATACAACGAAGGTCACTTATTATTCTGGGTTTGTAAGAGAACGAGTCTGGATCGGAATGTCGTTTGCAAAGCATTGATGGTGGCAAAATATTCATATTTGACTATTTATGATCTACACATAATTTATATTATACTACATTACAATTCAATATTTTCAAGTAGATGACGAAACGAAAAGGGGAACGCCAAAGAAGTAACAGAAGGATCGTGTGAAAGAAGATACTGGCAAGAAGGAAGTAAGCGCTGAGATGAATGTTAATTAATGTATGGAATGACTGATGATGCACGGATTGTGTGAGAAATGATATGAAACAGAAAGGAGTAATTGATAGCATGACGGTTGACAGAGAAAAATGGAAGAAAAACACGTGTTGCACCAAGTAACATGAGATTAGATGATGATAATTGGTGATGAATGGAAGAAGACCTTTCCGTAATCGGTTGGGATAAGGACGTCGAGGAAGGCCTAGAACACGCTGGAGTGACAACTTTGATGCGTTAATGAGAGAAGATGGACGGAGAAGACTATGGGGGAGACCTAAGCCCGCACTGGGACAAAATTGGTTTAATTAAAAAGCAAATTCGGTTCCATAACAATCCACATCAAAGCACAGATGTAACTGTCACTATGTAGGTCACTCACATTACAAAATATTTGTACAAGATGACAAAGTAATAAATAATATCAATTTAATGAAAAATTGTTCTCATTACCGTTTCGTCTCGGTTCCGATCTGATCATGCAATTTGCAATCAAATCTGATTGCGTAACGATTGCTAAATTCTGTCCTTTCAATTGTTAAAACAACCTGTTGTTGGCTAAACGGTTCTTTTGGCGTTTCATTGATTCATTGATTGATAGATTGGAACTTAATTGAAGGCTTCTGCGTTTGATGATGTTTTTCTTACTCCTCCGCTATTCTTTTCTGATTAATTTCGTTGACAGACAATAAAAATCGATCCAAGACAGTTTTATTGTTTCTCTGGGACTTTGTATTCGTTTTCTGGTGGTCGCCACTATTGATTCTGGCTTTCGGGAGTAGCATTGGTTTGGGAATTTTGTGGCGGACTTATCCCAATAATAAAAAATCTAGATCCTCGCAGAGTGTCGTTTGTGGGCATTTCGATATTCAACTCGTTACAACTTTTTTTTAACTTTAATTGGTTTACAATATGTTGTAAACTTATAGTGTTAATTGTTGTACAATACATAATACGCGAGGTTTTAGCCTTTAAGTCCAGCTATACATACCTATGCGCTGTTAGCTTAGTTCAGCTCACCCAGGCTCTTCAACCTATACATGAACCAGCTGATCCTTGAGCTCAGCAGCACCAGCGTCGGATGTCATATCGACGGGGTGTGCATTAATAATATTAGTTATGCTGACGATATGGTGTTGCTGAGTCCATCGATCTGTGCTCTAAGGCGACTGATCGCTATTTGTGAAGGCTACGCGGTGAAGCATGGGCTCAAATATAACGTCGCAAAGAGCGAAATAATGGTTTTTAAAGCAGGCAGTGTGACATATTCCTGTATTCCAACTGTCGCTCTTAGTGGAGAACCACTGCGAAGGGTGGACAAGTTTAAATATCTGGGCCACTGGGTCACTGAAGATCTTAAAGATAATTGTGACATTGAAAGGGAACGTAGGTCGCTGGCTGTCCGTTGTAACATGCTGGCTCGCAGGTTTGCACGTTGTACGAAGCCAGTTAAAGTAACGCTATTCAAAGCTTACTGTCAGTCCTTCTACACGTGCAGCCTGTGGGTCAACTTTACTCAGCGGACATACAGCGACCTACGCGTTCAATACAATAATGCACTGAGAGTGCTGCTGCGGCTGCCGTGGCGTAGTAGTGCGTCGGGGATGTTTGCAGATAATAATATTGATGGTTTTGCCGCCATTATTAGAAATAGATGTGCATCCCTGATGACTCGTGTTCGCGGCAGCACCAACAGTATTCTCAGTGTGTTCGCAGATCGGTGGGATTCCCCGATGATGCGGAGATGGATACGACTCCATGCTGAATATTGACTGTATGTAAATTTTTATCTGTGTGTGTAACCTACTAACACTAGAACTTAAGTAAAATTGTTACTAACCCTATGGACTCCGGTCTGAAATAAAAAGTTTCTATTCTATTCTATTCTTAGTTTTTATTTAACAATATTAACATGCTGAATTTATAGTAAGCGGAATATGTGGATTCCATTTATCTTTAACACCTCAATGTACCATATTTCACGTAAATAAAGATATTCAATTCTATTCTATACTTTGGAATGAATACGTACGTCGTATTGTTGACAATCATCCAAGTCTGACTTTTGATTAATCGTTGTGTGAAACGACGGTGTTTACAAACGTTGGTCAAAACAAACAGATGCGTAATTGCGTATGCATCCGATTATTCGATACCGAATCCATACAGGCTTATTATCATAATATTAATACGTGAAGAGCCACAGAGAACTTTGTACCCCTTTTTACGAAACATGCGCGGACGGAGGAGTATGAAATTTCACACACTTATAGTTTATAGAGGAGGAGTGCAAAATGTAAATATTTTTTTAATTATGCATAAAAAATACATTAAATCAATAAATAAAACGCTACTATCATGTATTTGCTACACTCGCATACGTGCGGACGTTTCGTATATTTAAAGATTTGGTCGATATGGCAACGACTTTGCTAACGTTTGACAATTTATTAATACGTGAAGCAAAATCTTTTTACCCCTTTTTTAGGTTAAATATGGTCGAATCTCGACCACTGGCGACCACTAGTAAACCGCAATAAGCTCGCATTTAGCCGCAACATGCCTAATGTGAAGGGGAGATGCGGCCACGCTTGCCTAGAATAAACCAATTCACTCGAATCTTCTGGAGATCCAGATTATAATGGTCGGGTAACAGAGAAGTCGGCAATGAGTCCCACAGTTCCAACTCTGTACATTCATGGTCTTAGTTAATTTTTGTGCGCTCAGCCAAAATAAAACTCTTTGCTAGCGTCTGTGTTCCCGCCAACCACATATAACGTCTAATATTCCACGTCAGCCTTCATAGCAAAAGTACGGTGGGCTCACCACGGCGTCTTAAAGCAGGTTATCCTTATTTATTTGGGGTCTGCGCAGCATGTCTTCCTCTTCCATACTTCTCTATTACTCCTCTTCTAGCTATTCTTTCACACCGCCCATCCAACGTTTCTTTGGTCCTCCTTCCTTTTCTACATTCATACTTAACATTTTCCTCAATAATAACACAAAATAGTCTACTAAACACGACCTCAATGTTAGCGAAGCCGCGATCGTAAGCTATGAAACGAAATTGCTCTTCCTAAACTCAAAATGTCACTGACGGGAATGCGCTTCCTAAACTTAAAATGTCACTTACGGGAATGCGCTTCCTACACTTAAAATGTCACTTACGGGAATGCGCTTCCTAAACTTAAAATGTCACTAACGGGAATGCTCTTCCTATTTATATTTATACCTTTTCACTGGTAAAAGGCACAAAACAAACTTGTTCCTATTTTCTTGGAAAGTGAACGTTAAGCAGTTAAATCTGTCTCAAATGGACGAGCAGAGAATACTAATCATTTTGGCGGGAAAGCGGCTGAGACAACGAACTTTGGCATTCAGATGGCATTATATGGAGATCAGAGTCTGGGCACGTTAAATCTTTTCTTAAGAGAATCAGTAAGGTTAGCAAAAACATCTATACAGATAGATACACTAGCCAAGTGGCCATTCTCTTGTAGTAGTCAAAATACTTAAGTAGTTAGCGGTAGATTAACTAAGTAAGTTTCACGTAGATGAAGCCATCTTTTTTAGAGATCGATTGAGGATTCCTTCAAACAGACGGATGACAAAAGTTTGAACACTAGGTGGCGGTCCACGTAATGTTATATTAAACGCATTAGATGGGTATGTTTATTAATATGATCTCTGTCACACTGTTTTAATAAGTACATATCTGTGAAGTGTTTAACTATTTTCGGCTAAGGTAAGTAAAACCAGCCTAAGCTCAGGTGGTTTTAGGTGTAGACCAAATTCAAGAACTATTGGAATGAGAATTTGAAGAGAAAAAGACAGAACAGGTCACAGTCTCACAGTGGAAAAATATACTTGACTAGGCTGAGCCCCATCTGCTGCTGTAAAGCCTCAGATGATATTTCGATGTTCACATAAGGCTAGGCAGAAGATGATATAGTAAACAAAACAATACAATAAAGCGTACTATTAGGTACAATTTGTACATAATTATGACTAATAAAGTCGCACCCATGTATGTTAATGATCAACCATAGACCACGTTGTTGGTTGAAAACAATAGAATGCGTTCACAGTTGGCTGGTTGATATGTTGGACAAAGATTGGTACACTTACATGGAACAGTTTCAATGTTAGAAGGCTGTATAGATACATAAAGGCTGAACTTACAAGGAAGATCCAGCACCCTTGCCCATCAAGACAGTGTATTTGAGTCAGAAACGGAACTTTGAGGGCTAAAGTGCATTGGTTTAAGCTGGATAAAATGAGCTTTATGCCATGTCAGGTAGGTGCACCTTTGCCTAACCATTCGGGGATTACAGGTATTCATATTTCGCTAGTTACATTTTAAATCCCCTGTTATAGGGGTGAGCCTGATTGCCATCAACCGCGCACGAATTCGCCTCTGTGGCTGCTACTGAAAAAATTCTGTTGGAAAAATTCCATTACAATTTGCCCGACACGGGAATAGAACTCAGGACTTCATGCTCAGCAGTCAGTCGCGATTGTCATCATTAGACCAACGAGATAGTTAAATCGTCGAATTGAAAGTAAGTGGTACCTTAAACAACCTTAACACTAAAAATTCGGATCTCGCAGTCAACCATAACGAAACAGTCAAAGGCTGCGAAGATGATGAGATACGATCCGACAGATGGACGTAAGCCGAGATTACAAGCGATGTAAGCCGTACCCATCAATGTTACGCACGCTGTACGATGTAAACAATAGGTTTGGCGCACGCTTCGCTGGAGTTGCGATGGTCAAAGAATATCGAAGACTGAGATACGTCATATTTTATAGAAGAAACGTTTATCTATATGGAGAAGAACGAGAAAGAAACTCCATGGACTGTATTTCAATAGTCAAAACAAAGTTATTCGGTATCGTGGTCTGAATTACACGAGAGGTTCATTTTTATAGAAGAAACCGATAAATGATGGTCAACTGATGAAGGAAACCTACAGATACACTGTAATCTGTAAACTATAACACTACAGCAGCAATAACTGCAATAGCTTACAGGATTGAAGAGAGACTAGATCCTTAGAAGAGGTAAGAAGAAAACAATCAATTGATGACAATACAGATTTTAGAATCTGATGATGAGGACGGACTAATCGCATGATGAATATAAATGTTGATGGATGGAGGGAGAGGAAGAAAAAAGAAACGATGGATGGATTGTGTGAAGAATAATATGAAAGATAAAGTAGTAAATGATAGCACGACGGTTGTCAGAGGAGAATGGAAGAAGAAAACGTGTTGCGCTGACCCCAAGTAACGTGGACAAGGGCAAGGAGATGATCACAGATGTTTGAATCTGATTTGTGCCAGATTGATGGCATGGTAAAACTATGGGAGTAGTAAAACATATCTGGCGAAACGTGAGGATATGATTAGTTACATCTCTGCCTAACTGTTCGGGGATTTCAAGGCATGATGTTGTGTTATGTGTTTGATTAGTTTGATATACTTACAGAAACAAAACATTGAGAGGATTGTTTAACCAAGCTTTGAAAGCGTTATCTCTACAGCCTTTTTCAATGCAATTCACATGAGTTTTTCGCTTCAATCTTCGTCCGTTAATGGCTTATTCATCATGATTCTTGCTGATAGAAAGTATCTTTCTATCTAGGCTCTCAGTTTTTAAGGTTAACTACCACTTGTCAGAATATAGTAGGCAGAAATATTATAATGTCTGTTCTACATACAATAACATACAAAATCTTTGCCCACAATTATTACGGATCAATAGTTCTTGATAAATGATCTTTACTATAGTTGGTGCCAGTTAAGATGGAAATAGAGGTCATTGCTCCGACTTTCATCCCGATGTCGAAATATTAGCGATACTGTCCCTCCACCCGTACAAACCTGTCGCAAATCTGATATCGCTTGAGTCTCATAATACATCCAAAATGACACATGGTGATGAACATACACAACAAAGTGCACAACCCAAAAAAATAAGAAATCGAGCAAACGTACCCTACGAAATTAATTGTTTTAAATATTGTGTTTTCCTTTTTGACACTATTCTAACTTAGTGAGTTAGTGAGTTACTTCCATTTAAAAAAGTAAATAAATTATCTTAAAATTAGGATCTGGGACTATCGCTTGACAGACATTTGCGCGAAGGACACTTACTTCTTACGCGCACCCACTTACGCGAAAAGACATATTATTATGCGCGCATGGATTTTTGCGCGAAAAGGACCTTACGCGAATGGACACTTGCGTGACTGCACTTTTGCGCACCTTAATGGCCACTTAAGTTTACTCTGTGGAGTAAACACAACATCACGCCTGTTATTACTTGAAGGTGGATTTTCTTTGGGTTTTTCCGACACGGGTGTCTTTTTTATGGTTTCCGGGGACGTTGATCACGAAAATGAGTCCAAAATGAAAATCCAAGATGGCGTCCAGGTTTTTTTCGTTTTTACGTCATGGGTGTCGTTTTCATGGTTTTCGGGGTCGCTGAACACGAAAATGAGGTCAATAATTATTTATTTCAATTTGGTCATTCAAAGCCACTTTTGCATGACGAATATGAAAATAGATTCAATGATTTACCTTGCCTTTGGTTAAATCTGATATACTTTAACATAATCAACCTCATTTTCGTGTTTAGCGACCCCGAAAACCATGAAATGGCGGAAAAATCGATAATTTTCCACGGCGCCATCTTGTATTTTTATTTTGACCTCATTTTCGTTATCAGCGACCCTGAAAACTATGAAAACGACACCCATGACGTAAAAACGAAAAAAACCTGGACGCCATCTTGGATTTTCATTTTGAACTCATTTTCGTGATCAACGTCCCCGGAAACCATAAAAAAGACACCCGCGTCGGAAAAACCCAAAGAAAATCCACCTTCAAGTAATAACAGGCGTGTTATTATGTTTACTAAACAGAGTAAACTTAAGTGCCCATCAAGTCGCGCTAAAATCCAGTCGCACAAGTGTCCATTCGTGCAAATGTACTGATACCTTAAAATTATGCATTATTCTTTAATAAAATACTGAATAAAATATAAAGTCAGTAAGTATCTTAATATTCTTATGACATAACTATCTCATCACAAAAAAATGATAATTCTGATCTTATGCCGTTTTCACTTTGAAGCGGTCAACGCGTCAGGTGTGCAGCACATTATGGTCACGCCACGTGGGCGCCATTTTGAATGAACATTCCGTGTCATAGTTCGCTTGCGTTCGGTCGGAGTGCTATTATTTCTTTGCTTTTAACGATGCGCCTAGCGATGTTGCGATGCGTCTTGCGCGGCGCAGCGCGAAAGCGCACTGTCCTCTTCCAGTACTGTCGCGTCTCGGTGTGAACTGACGCTAAGTCTACATCCATTCATGTTGATAAAATCCTTCACATTGAAGCATTTTTTTACGTCACACGTAAATTTATAAATTCGAAATTATTTTTTTTTTTGCTAAGAAACTAATTGTATTAGTTTAATAAATTCGAATTGGAACCACACAAGATTCTCAACCCCTGTATGTCTAGCCGACTGGTACTACGATACTCTAGCGATATAAGCAAGTATCGCTTATTGGTCGAAGTAAGTGTCATTATCGTTTAATGATTAAAATCTTGGTAGGAAGGTGTGAATGACCTCTATTTCCATCTTAACTGGCACCAACTATATATGATGTAACATTATATCCTCGTAATGCCAAGTATGTTTCATGTCATTGCACATTATTGTCTTACTGATCTACTGGTTTTTGTTACCTAGGTACATACAGCTAGATGTTATATTGTCTTGCTAATGATCGTTTATGTACCTATTACTTAACACAGGTGCTTTGTCGTTATAACATTATTACTGGACATCATATCGTCATCGACAATCTATGAGCGTAATTCTTGCTCGAATTTTAAGCAAATAGTTTTCTTATTTCGTAGCGGCTCGATTATCGAGTTGGAACCCAATACACCCGCAGATTTTTCGAATTCGTGTATTTACGTTTTGGATAATTATCACTTGCTTTCGGTAAAGGAAAACATCATCAGGAAACCAGCATGCCTGAGAGAAATTTCTCTACGGCATGTAAAGCGAAGCTAAAGGCCCCTCGGCAGCTTTAAAACTCTGAAACTAGTAAAGTTTCATTTAGAAAACTGATCTCGCAAATCCCGTAGAAATGGCGCTTTCATATCAGCATGCCACATTTTGTATGTCAGAATTGTCAAATCATTATCTAACCAGCCTTTTCCCAACTGTGTTGGGGTCGGCTTCCAGTCTAACCGATTGCAGCTGAATACCGTATTTTACATGGAGCGACTGCCTATCTAATCTCCACAACCCAGTTAGTACTGGATAATACGATACCCTTGGTAAGACTGGCTATCAGACTTTTTTGGCCACTGACTACCTGTAAACTGTCAAAGATTTACAGATCAAAGCTTAACGTGCTTTCCGAGGCACGAAGGAAACTCGGTATGTAAACCCTGGTCAGTGTGCCCACCCCCATCCACAGACCAACTTAGGCAAGCACGGCTTAACCTAAAGATCGATCCGAGTGGCTTTTATTATTTAGCCACGAGCTCCGATGTCAGATTTGTCAAATATGGCATTCATTTCACACCAAAATTCATTCGCTTTTCTCTATTCTACATGAATACCACAAAGAAGTATGTACTACAAACAAGCATTCGAAATACAAACATTACATAAGTATGTACATAAGAATTATGCATATTTATGTACGCTATGATTCAGACAGATAGGTGTGTCAAGTATATGAGTATCTATCATGTCAAACAAATGTTAGACATGTCTGCATAAAGTATGTCTTATTTTGAATAATCTTGCAGAATAACATCTCATTATTTTGCTGCGATTGCTGATCATGAGGTCCTGGGTTTGATTCCCAGGTCGGGCAAAGTGTTATTGAGTTTCTCCATCAGGAATTTCACACTAGCAGCTACGGAGTCTGGATTTGTGCAAGGTTGATAGCAATGCCCCCTATTATTTGGGACTTAAACATAACATAACTGGCGAAATGTAGGTGTACTATTAGATACTGCCTAATTCTTCGGGGATTGAAGACGAGATGTTATTTTACTGTTCTTTTTCTAGGTAAGTTTACATATCAGTACAGTTCCTGCCACGAGAAACTATAAATTTTGTAATTACACATTTTCGGGTTCGCAACCTTTGGATCAAATTAAAAAATGACAGCGTCAGTGTGATCTTACTTCAGAATGACGGCCTAAATGTTTACGTTCCAAGATGTCAGATGCATTCCAGTTGGTACCACAACACATTAGACGACAACGCTTTATGTCGCCAAAATATAACTCGACCGAGTGAAATTGGTGGTCGTAAGTTTCGTATTTCACGTAGGATCATTTATGTTGATTGAATTTGGGTTTATTTCTTGTCGATTGAGTTGTCGCTACGTATCTTGGTAGAAATTCTTTGTTTAAATAAATTATAGCTTCTCGTGGCGCGTCTTAACATGTTTTTTATGTGCTTTGCTTTTCGTTTTATGACATCAAGGTTAGTAGATATAAAGGATGAGGACATACAGAGAAGTATTATTCCTTCCCTGTATGTCCTAATACTTTATCTACATCACGATCATGATAACTCAACAATGCCCTGAACCATATGTGGTACATGAGACATTTTAAAACGGTGGATTTGCTCCCAATTCCCCTATTTAATATCTCAAGCAATGAGGAATGTGTTTAGGGTTTATACTACCAGTAACTTAAATTAAAAGTTGATCATGACATGACGCACTTTTCCATCAATTCAAATGTACATGTCCAACGTTTCTGTGATGTTTTAAACTACTGACGAGTTATCAACATCAATATTGACACAGTCTGAAGTATCTTACGATAGGTGTTGACGTTTCTTTAACCATCAATATTTGACTACGAGTCCTGTACAAACGTTGCTTGACTATCTTTATTTTCGTCGATCATATCTCTTGCGCCGTCGATAAGTAGGCATGGGAAATCAATATTAGCAAGAAAACATCCGTCTCGAGTCTGTGTAGAACTATATCTATTTTTAAATGAGTTCAAAATATTTGGTCGGGAATATCGTGCAGGAAATAATAAGCGACAGCTTTCATACTACACTAAGCAATTAAATTCGCTAGAATTAAGATTTGATTACTTTTGGCTGATATTGACAGAAAATATAACTCTTTCTTATTTTCACAGGAACGCGAAGATTGCACATGGTTTGAGCAATAAGAGAGGGTTTCTCATCAGGAGTGGCGAGGGCAGTCCAATTTCAACCAGGACAAATGGAATCTTCTTCAATTCAGCCAAAGAACATCTAAGATCAAATAAAGGGACCAGTAACCCTTTCGCTTTATATAAATCTCCAGAATAGTCCCTGATTTCCTTTTACCACAATTCCAGCAATGAGCATCCTTACACGCCAAGTTCCTTGTAAGGCCATGAAAATAATGATAATCAACAATTTTATAACCCATCAGAAACCTACATACCCTTATATCGAAACAATGAACTGTATCTGTCATTTGGCGCAAGCGCGTCGAATCGGTCGATGATCGGCGCGTGCGCGCTTCGTCAATTATTGCAAAATATTGAACGACACACGCGCATGTAGCAGCTGCAGCTTTACGAATATCGCCCTTATTGGTGTGACTTAAAGGAGCCTGCTGTCCATGTGAAATTGTTACAAACACGAGTGGTTGTTTGTACTTCTAATGCGTTTGTATTATCTCAGGTGCAGTGAAAGGTAACTACAGAAGTATTTAAATGATTAGCGTATGTGTCTTAAGCTCCGTCCACAGCCTCAGGCGATGCAATTTATGATACAGACGCCAGCACATCTGCTTCTGCTACCCGAAACTGTCAAACTTTCCCAATCTACCTTGAACCTGCATTATTCTAGCGATATAGCTAAAAAACCTATTAAAGAAGGACAGATTTAGCAAGACTTGCGACACGTTCGTGAGTCAATGAGAGGTTTTCTTTTTGAGATTAAAAAAAACATAGTTTCCATGAGCTCGATAGATGGCGTTGATCTGACTATTTTACTAGGTGCCAAAGCCAAAACGCTTGAAAAAAACACACGTCACATACACTCGTTGACTGACACCTTCGTTTGCATAAGCTTCCGAATATAACAATTAGGTCCAAGTGAAATTATGTGACGTCCTGTTCCTTGAAGCAACGTACCGAGATCAGCGCCATCTATCCAGCGACTAGGGAAGAGTTGAAAAAGAAAATCCCACATTGTTTCGTTTGCATGAGACCGTCGCATCGCGTCGCGGTCGTGTCGCAGTGACTCGTGGAGTCGTGGCATGTTCTAAGCAATTTGTTTCATTTGTTATTTGCGCGATCGCTGTCGCAACACGCATGCCGCTTAATCGCGAAGCTCGTGGCCAAGGGGTTAGAGATTATTGAGATTAAGTTCATGTTACTGTCATATTATTTTGATAGATCTTTTCGGTGGTGTAGTTACTGCCAAGAATTTTGTTACACAGTATCTAAACGATTGGCTGTATGTTAACCTACATTGGCAAGACGTATGTGACACATATTTAGGCAAGAAATAACTAGCGTCTGTTAAATTTAAGTATTTGACAGCTGTGTATGTTAATTATCTTTAGAGATTAATATGCTATGAGTCCATAACATAAGCTTTCGGCTGCGCCTACGGCATTTGCTTGCGTCAAACGAATACATACTTACAGCCGAAATATTTTCGCTTTGTTTTTGATCAGTAGTACAGATCAAATTAGTATAAATCAGACCAAACGGCCCCTCTACTCTCATAGAACACAATAAAGAATGACCAGACAATAGAAATATTACATTGAATACTTTGACAAAAATACACGACCTGTATGCACTAAATGAAAAAAACGATCTTTAAAATCACAATCACAGTACCAGGCAATAATGTCTCTAAAGAAGTTCACAACACCACATCCTGGTTACGTAACACCGAAATATTATAACATGGTGTTGCAAACCAACGCCCACGCATCGCCGCCATTGTTTGACTTCGATCAATATCTGACGGAAAATATGAGGAGTAATTGTGTGAAAGTGATGGTAAGCTTTGAATGTAACAACAATGTATGTGCCTGTTATGTATGTGTAAACAGTGTTATTACGGTAAATTATAGGCACAATGACCTAAAGAGTTAGGTCTATGACATATTATAAAAAATGGTGATTCCATATCTAAAACCAATTACTGTCTTAGAATTTTGAATAGAGTTGGTCCTTGGGCTGGTCCTTGTGACAGTCGCTTTTGAGCAAGATTGATTTGCATGTTAAGCTTATCGCTAGCTTAAGTCAATTCAATATCTACTTTTTTACTTTTCCATTGCCACTATCTCTGTTACAAAAATGTCACTTTGTCAAGGTTTTGTGGTGCGTGGAACTTGTGTCTATAACCTTTCATACAAAACTATAATTTCCTCTTTGTCATAGTTTGTATTTCCTGAAGAACCAAGTTCCTCTGATCCCTAGGAAAGTAATCTACACAAAGTAAACTTTCCATAAATAACAAACATTCTCCCAGTGACCTCTGCTACCCTAGTAATTAAAGCGAGGTTAGTATACCGAGCTCCCAGCTCTTGAGTCACTCTCAAGCTAATTGCTAAATGGTGTAACTCTCGACATTTCTAAGTGCTTATGGAAGCCTGGTACTTATGTTACATGTGCGTGTAGGACTTTGAAGACATTTTTTTGTAAAAGCAATGGAAAAGCTTACGGAACCACTTCTTTTATTTTAAAGAAATAAACTGTTTGTTTATTATTTCTCTAAAAATGTTCAAGTCTACGTGGTATCCAACACCAACCCTAAAAGGACATGCAGTAATCCGATTGGCGATGACGTCAAAAAGGTGAACTAACAATCAAACTTCGGTTTGGAATACCTATGTCTCAAACCATGCATGATGCCTACAGACAGAATGTAAAGCTGCTGGAACAAGCCCATATTCTGTGAGAGGGTGTGGTGATCAATGTAGCATTTTTTTTTTAATTTTTGGTTCTAGAATATTTTTCGTCGTTTTGCAGCAGCGGTGATAAAAATAATTTACAAAAAAATATGAAAATACGAAAAAATATGAAAAAAATATTAATAAAAATATTAAATACTAAAATCGAAAGTCTGACAACCAGTCTTACCTGCCTAGTACTAACTGGGCTATGGATGTCAGATAGGCAGTCGCTCCATCTAAATTTACTCGGCTGTATTCGGTTGGACTGGAAGCCGACCTCGACATAGTTGAGAAAAAGCTTGGGAGATGATGACTAAAAGTAAAATGCCAGCTTTACTTGAAAATCACGACCTTATTATAATTTTAACAAATGGACCAAAACCCTGCATTAAAACTGAAATAAAGTACAGTTACTAACATCGGTTTCAGGAGATCCTCAATCATTAAGGAATTTACCTTATTAACGCTGCTTGCAAGTAAAAGATAGTTGTTTTAGTCGTAAAAACCAATTAAGTAAAACTGTTACATAGCGGTTAAGTACTAGGTAGTAAAACTGGTGTTACACGCAATTTATAACATATAAGGTGTTAGTAAATAAACATTGATAAAACAGATGTTCTAGTTTATAGAAAACATAGTAACATATATAATGATATGTAATTTTATTTCTGGTCTTTTATTTCGCGGAAACAAACGAAGGGGGTATTTATTTCCAAAGGGAAATGTTCGTATTGTCGCTTTAACATAAACGTAGCGTAAGAGCTAGTTTTTATATTCCGAAATACATAACGGCCATCAAACAGAGTTCTTTGGGCAAAAAATTAGCAAACCGAAGAAAAAAATCTTGTTTGAAAAATATTGTCGAAATCACGAATTCAGTAATTGGAGAAGCACTAGAAGAATGAGAAGAAGAGTGTTTTTGGAAAAAAAAAAACTTTTTTCTTGACATTGATTCTTTAGAAGGCAATCCACAATCCATGCGAAAATAATGGGGACAAGACGTTATCTAACAAAAAAGTCGGAAATATTAACACGGATATTCAAGTCCATAATCCAAGCACTGTTATATATGTTTGACAGCTCAAACTTGACTTATCTACCTTGAACTGTTTGCACTCGGCTCGCCTTTCACTGTGTGTTTTGAATACCTAATGCCGGCTCACTGGGCAATGCACGTAGTCTAGGAGATAGTGACACGAGTGCCAGTTGGCACGGAAAGAGATAAAACTGATCTTCTGAAATGCAGGTGCGGAGTAAATACTAATAAGAGAAGTAAAAGTGAATAAAAAGCTGTGATGTAGCCGGATTTTCGCTTACCGTCTAGAAATGTGGCGTTCGTTGGAATTATTTTGTTGTTTTCAAGTACAAATTGTATTTGTATTGTAAAATAGCAAAAAGTGAGATTCCGTAAAAATACGAGTATTTTCTTTTTTCATAAAAATATATGAAACAGACAGTACTACGGGAAAATAGTTTTAGATAGTGATTTTGCGAAACGAAACGTTTTCTCAACTACATATATTGGAGTCGGCTTCCAGCCTAACCAGATGTAACTGAATACTAGTGAAGAGCCTCTTATCTTTTCAAATTTGAATATTTATTATTCGTTTTATAATCGAACTGTTACTAGCATGAGATTTGAATTTGCAAGATCGTCGATTACAAATAAAATCACCTTAAACAGAAGTAAACCTTAAAGAAGTAACAAATTACAAGAACCTGTATGTTTGTAATAATCCTCATTGTGTAACAAACAATCGCAATATCTTTAATGACAACTCACCAGTTCTAAACCTCTTAATCAACTGCAAGTAGGTGAGATAACGTAACAATCGACATCGCAGACTCCTAGACTACACTTAATACAGATTATTCGTTTTGATGGATCGGTTATTCTTTCACAACGATTGTGCTGAGTTTTTAATTAAAATGATATATTTAGGTACTCATGACTGATATTACTAAACGAGTAGGTACTTTCTAAATGATATGGTATCAGTAGGTATTTATTAAGTAAGTGTTTCAGTTGAATCTGTTTTGAATCATCGATTTCGCAGTCATGCGAGTTGAATATGGCAGTGATATTGCTTCACAAATTAACTAAGACTTGAATGGATAGTTAAATATGTTAATGTCCATCCATCGTTTCTTCAGTCTTCTTCTACTCTTATACCTACCTACTACTACTACTACTACTACTACTACTAGATATGAGTATGAATGAGGATGGCCACATACTCAAAACTAGGATGGCATGGCAAGAAAGGAGGTATCTGATGAGATGACGTAATGGAAGAAGAAGGTTCATTGTAACATGTTTCTAGACCGATAAGCCTTGATATTTTTCAAAGATAATAAAACAAAAATCCTAACATTTTGACTGTGTTTTGCGTTTTAGTGACGAAGGAATTCTCTGCTACGAGTGTGTAGCTCGTGGCTAAATAATATCAGCCGCACGGGTCAATCTTTAGGTTAAGCTATGCTTGCCTAGGTTGGTCTATGGATGGGTGACCACCTTTACATACCGAGTTTCCTCCGTGCCTAAGAAAGCCCGTTAAGCTGTTGGTCCCAGCTGTCATATTTTGTCCATCTTTGACAGTTGTTACAGGTAGTCAGTGGCCCAAAAAGTCTGACACCAGTCTTACCAAGTGGTATCGTATTTCCCAGTATTAACTGGGTTGTGGAGGTCAGATAGGCAGTCGCTCCATGTAAAATACTGGTATTCAGCTGCATCCGCTTAGACTGGAAGCCGACCCCAACATAGTTGGGAAAAGGCTCGGCAGATGATGATGTGTGACTATAATCATACTATGTATAACCACCACAAAAAGTACGGCACCATCCCTATTCTACATAATATATCGCAGTAAGATAGTTATAGTGATAACTATAGGTATTCCTAGGGATAACTATAGCTACTCGCTACTCGGGCATATTAGGTGCGAAGGGGATGGCGGGGTCTAGACAGCGAGCTAAGTAGAGGCCAAACAATTAGTAATTTAAGTGAAAAGGCGGCTAAAGGTTATAAAGTTCCTTTATGGTAAGCATACCGATTATAAAACCATAATTCCTCATTAGATTATTGCAACCTACTTAACTATGGTAATTACCACATTCCTGATATAAGGATGGGCAAGGCTTTGGATTTGTTACTGGCCCTGTACCAGAGGACCACATTCTATGTTGCAGGTTTTACTTATCTGTAGGTTAATTATTTGGTAATTACAAGCCGGATTAACCCGATGGGATTTCCCATTAACAAAAATGACGATAGTGACTTATTTAAACCCCTTCGAATTAAAGGAAACTTAGATCTTACTTCTTCTTTGTTGACTCGTTAGTACCAGGGAAGCATGTCGCAATAGAAGCTACGCTCTGCGCTCACTAGTGCAGGCGGGGAACAAGGCTGCCAGTGATAAGGGTGAAAATGAGACTATAATAAATCTGCCCCGCAGTCTTTTATCATTTGGCGTCTATACTAAACTTCTTCAAGCACCTTATCCTACAAAATGGTAAATTTTAAAAATGAAGTGCTTGACCATAACCGCATCGTCAAGTGCATGACTGCGCAACCGCACCGGATGGGCAATACCGCCATTTTAGGTCTTTAAGTAGCATATGACATTATGATAGAACACCATTACATGGTACTACTCTGAGGTACATGGTCGCTTTGATACAAGGTCTTGGGAGAAATTAATAATCTTGAGAGAATAAATATGTTGAGAGGAGAATGGAAGAAGAAAACGCATCGCGCAGACCTCAAGTAGAATGGGCATGAAGCCGATAATGAAGTTTGAAAAATAGTTTGTAATAATATTGTCTTTTATGTGAAATTTAGAGAATTTTGTGAAACTTTGCCTTTACGCCTATTCTAATTACTGCATGTTGGAGAAGTAACTACCATTATTTTCATATCCGTAAAATGTTTTCGAAATATTTTAAGCAGTTTTATAGCTGGTTGCACCGGCTTCGTTCCAATGCTAAATCCTGTAGTCAATAGAAAACAAATGAGTGCAAATGCTTTATTGCGAAACACTAAGCAAAAAACCTAAACGCTTTTATTTAGGTTTGCGATGATTGATTTTCAACTCTCGCCTTAGCTTAGAAAGTTGAAAATACAATAGCATACTGTTAAATAGGTACATAGTAATTGTTTTACTTTTAACCTACATTAACTTTTCTGTGTAGGACAAGATAGTGAGGTACGAGTAGATAACACTTCGTAATGTGGACTTTTACGTGTTTTAAATACACTTTCACTAAGGTTTTATCTTTCGAAAACAAACTACATACGTTTTATTGGTCTTTCTGTTCGGAAACTGTTTCACGGTTTCGGCATCCGGTTAAACTGGAGGCCGACCCCAACATAGTTGGGAAAAGACTACGCAGATGTGATGGAAACGGTTATCAAAAATAATTTACGCTTATTAGAGGCAAAACCAACTGTCGTGATTTTATTCAGTTTTTCTATTAAAACCATTCGAATCGGTATTCAATTCTTTATCCAATGGTAAAAAAGTGAAAAAAAAACTGCAAAAAAATTAAGAAAGTTGGTTTTGCCTCTAACTCTCTAAATGAGTCTTTTCGCTAAGATAAGTACGACTAATGAAGTTACAGGAAATGGCTTCCGACTTTCCGGGAACTACAGGTAGGTATATAAAGTGAACCTCGCACACTTTTTCAAGACGGAGGTATAAACCATAAGGATTTCCATGTTGAATAAAACTAGGATATTTATGACTTTGCAGCTGATTTGAGCAGAAATATATGGCAGGATAAACACTACTCATACTTTCAGGGTTGGCTGTAGGCTGTAGATAGATAATTAAGAAGAAGGGAAGGAGCGATGTCTGTTATGTGACCTGAAAAATTACGAAGACAAGTTAGAAAGATTACACTAAAGATAGTGTAGTTCTAGAACTGACTTGTGTTACCAAAAAGGTTATACAAATGATGTACTTAATGCGTGGTACAATCCTTTGTACAAATTCTGTTAAAAATCGTTGTAACAAAACGAAACGCCCTCAGGACTTCAACATTAGGAATAGGTTGAATTGAAATGATTGAAAAGAGAGCAAACAATACTGTTAGCATGCTTTTATATTCAAGTCTTATGTACGAAACGGCAATGTATCTCCCATTGGCATGCGCTGCTCTCGTGACATGAATGGTAAAATAACCAAGTGGTAAGAATTTACTATGGTGATTGACATTCGATTACTATTTGCATACTACTTCATCAATGGTGTGTGATTGTGGTTGACTTTTCGATTGTGTTATTTGTTCGTCATAGAAAGTTTGAAAAATTATGACAATTGAATACATATGTAACATACTCCAAAGTTTTTATTATTATTACGTAAAAAGAGTGCCTAAAAATAATTACTAAATGGTTGATTGAGAATTTGACGGCACATACAAAACTCTCTTGCAGAGCATGTCCACGGATGACTTGACAGGCAATTTTGTTACTGCATAGATTTTAATCTGCATTTTGTAGTTGGGATGGTATTTTCTTCCATCAAGATAAATTACAGTACATATTTCATGATTCGTGATTTTCGAATCAAATTCTCAAAAATCAGCTATACATTCGCTCGAATTTCCCCTCCGCATAATTCAATGACGTCACAGAATTTATCGCCACCAGGGAAAGTCTACACCATAGAAAGTGTTCACGTTACCAGGAAAGCATAACAGTGGGACGTTCACACGTGTTAAGTAATTGTTGCCTCAGTTCCCCGTCGGGTGAAAACACCCGGATGTCGCAGATAGCGTTTTATCTATTTAGTCCGCTGTTTTTATGCTAGCCTAGTAATTTGAAATGGTTTTGTTCTAGTTTTTTTAATACATAATTTCTTACATTGTTTTTCAGTTAAGTTTACTGCTGAAAACTATTATGACAAAGAAGCAACGTATTTTCGCTGTGGTTATAAAAAATATCATTACCGAATATCATTACCGAAAGTGCCTCGTTGTGATTTTATAGTCAATCGCTGCGTTCTAAAATTCATCGAGTATTACAAAAACAAATGAAGCTCTCAACACAAATCAGTGCCTATACTGCTTATGGACCAAAATACCAAAATCCTGAAGATAATAAAACACATGACAGTTTCGAGATGGCAAATCAGTACTTATTTAGCGTATCAAAGGACCAAAAACCTTAAGATGAAAAAATGACATCAAACTTTTGCGACAAACATGTCGAAAACTTTCCCAGAACCCCCACAACCTGCTCCTTACACAATAATTGAACTATGACTACATATTACAGTTCCACAAACATGTTCCCAGTTCCCAGATCACATGGAAATATAAAACACTTGCGTAACCGGTGTGTTTCCGTAGGTTACCCGTCAGTTTTAACGGTTTACTAAAAGAAATCGCTCTGTCATCCGTGGTACTAGTCGAACCGGTAAATCTTAAGGGCTACGGGTATTAGGTGGCCCGTTAACTAAACATTATTGTCTCAACATGTTGCGACAGAAACTGTTGATCGTAATAATCAACATTGGTCGATGATTTTGAGGAGCTAGATGAGATATTTATGTCACGGATCTTTGTCAAATTGATTATTTAGACATTAGACTCGCCTTCTCCCCATTACAAGGGACTAATACATATCTGGCTAAATGTGTGTAGGCCTAAAGACTAACCCTTAGAGAATTACAGACGTTGTGTTATACTAACTTATGATTTCCTGGTCCTTTCATCCGATTTGCTTTCGCCCACATGATGGACGTAGCGTGAATGCGTGATAGCAATACGCGCGATTCCATAATCTATGATTGAGTTTGAATTTACACGTGAGTTACCTTTCTTCCGCAATAAGATGGACGTGCTAACTAAGTAAGGGAAACGCGGTTCTTGGTCTAACCAGGAAGAATATATTTTCAATTGCACGCCTAGAGGTGGTAATCAATTCTTCCAAAGTCGACATAACAACTACCAGGGTCATCAAACTGCATCAAAACACCACCGTGTACCAGGACTTCATAGATTATCGGAGCACAAAACAATTAAGAGGTTGCTTCCTCTCTCTCATGTATCGGTAGCTCACTCTAACCTCCTAAAATCTAGCACAAAATGCAGACAAAACCAGTGTCGTCAAACCGTACCAAAACACCTGCCGGTACCAGGGCGCCGCGGCGCCGTAGATTCACAGAGCACTTCCATACTCTCTGTATCTATAAGATAAAAATCTCTATGTAGCTTTTGATTCAATTGTTTCTTATCTCGATGGAGATGTAGCGGACGCGGGGTCTATGTCCAGTTGGTGTATCGAGATTGACCTGAAGTTTTTTTTTTAAAGCGTTTTCCTGTGTATTGCACTTTAATTGTAAAGTCTACAGATGAACTGAATGATTACTTTTTTGATATCGATGTGTGAATGAAAGTTCCTGTGTAAATCAGTCCGTTACATCTAAGTATAGGTTCTTATTTGTTTTAAAACTTGTATGACAAGAAGATACTTTACTAGCTTGATTAGTAGATTTTTTATGAGCTATGCATCTATGCAAGTATGCTCTAGTTGGGTTTTTTAATCTTGACTAGTGTTAAGTATGTCGAATAATGTGAAAATATCATGATAAAATGAATTGGGTGGTCACCTACAAACGTATTTTGTAATGTCATAATCTAAGGACGTACCAGAGAGTCATTTTTTTTGTCGTAATTATGTTTTGTGGAAAAATAATTGAGGTGTTAAAACTATAACATAAAGAAATGATGGATGAATTGTGTGAACAATGATATGAAAGAGAAAGGAGTAAATGATGTCATGACGTCTGACAGGGGAGAATGGAAGATGAAGACGTGTTGAGCCGACACTAAATAGAATGGGATAAAGGCAGGAAGGTGATAATAAGATAAATGTTCTATAAATTACTATTTGTCATTGTCTGTGACGTCTATTCTTAAGGCTGATGCTCCAAGGTAGCCCGTGAAATTGATTGTAACTGCATACGTCTTACAGCCGCGACCGATATTTTCATCAACATACAACTTAGCACTGCCCTGCAAATGCAAAAAACGTAAGAAAATTTGAATTTCGCGGGCCTCGATTAAATGCTGAAATGTCTGCAAAGAATTAGGCAAGTTGGTTGGTTTACTGACTAAAACCCATCCATGTTCCTTCCTCGCCCTTTATGTTCCGGGGCCGCGGTATCTCTTTCGAACAGGCCCGCAACTGAAACCAAGCCCTTTGAACTGCTGTCAATCTTCTCCTACCTTGTACAATCCTATAAGCCACCAACCGCAGCAATGTCACTGTACGGATCTCAAAGTCGCGTCAACCAGAGCGGGACCGTCACGGTGTCGCGTCATGAACGAGTGACGTCATGAGATTTGAAAAATATCGTCATCTTACAATGACAACGTTAATGGTGTGATTTTACGGCTGTTTGGCTGGAATCTCATTCGATTATGGCCGGTTTTTTAATCGATTTTGGTATCGAATGTTTTGATGATTGAGAGTGTGTAGAAACGATTGAGTAATGTCATGTAATGTCTTTGATGTGAAGAAATATTATGTACGGTTTTATGTTGACAGAAAAATACGCCGAATTCGTTTCGTTCAGCATTTAAGAAGGAGGATTTTTTGTAGAACTTAGACTTACTAAAATGTTGCTTCCTATACATAGTGTTGTTAAATATTGATAGGTTATTGCAAGTAAAGATTACCTACTAGTTTATCGCCTTTTTAGACGAATTCCAACAAAAATAGAGCGCGTAAAACACGCTAGGTAGCTGAAAAACTTGAACTGTAACTAAATTAAATACAGCGTACGTAACTAATTTAATCAATTATGTCGGCAATTACTTAACATAACTGTTTTCATGACAACATAATATTAACTTGTTTTCAGCAAATACATAACACGGGTAGGCAAAATTACGCGTTCAAGTACCAGGCAATCATAAATTGTAAAGAAGTTAATCGATCACCCCATATACCTACGGTCGTAACACTTCATATGTGAGCCCATCAATCAATTTTAGACTGTAATACCTTTTGATTAAGATCTAAATAGCGTGTGTAATAATCGTTATAATGTGGGTGTAAATGTACTAAGATTTCTAATAGCGTAACTAAAATACGACCACGTAAACGGTTCAGTTGTATAACTTTGTTATTGTGTTTGGTAGCCCCTATGAGTATTGTTATATGATTGTGATTTGTATATCAAGTCTAAAAACAGCAGCAATAACAATTGGATGCAGTTAAAAACTGAAGGAAATAGACGTGTAGATAATGCGATACGAACTCCTCAATTTCCTGATTTCCAAATCGTGGAAAACGGTTTTTAGGGTTCTTTAGAACATGCAGAATTAATTTAAAAACCTTTTTCAATCAAGGTATACAAAATGAAAGGCTATTTTAACAAAGCAGTGCTATCAATACTTAATTGTATTGTAGTTGTACTATTTACTACTGATTATTCAAAGCTTACATTTTCCTCGTTCGGCATCGTGTAGTTTTTGAGTTACAAAGAGTCTGACATACCCCATCGTCTACCCCAAGGTGGAAGGACATCCAAGATTTTTAAACGTAAAAATCTTTTACTACCCGTTGTTTGAGCTGATGGCGTTTCAATGCTCTAATTCCAAGGTATTGTAAATAGGGCAACTACTACAATAGGCATGACAGTATCAAAAAATTGCAAATCTATTTAGTCCGTCACCTAGAGTATTGGAAAATAATAGACACGTATATTTTTTTTCTTGTAAATCAATGAATATTGACAAAGATAAAACGCATCAAAACTCTCGTGGCTCATATCGTCAGAACTCGCTAAAAATTATACCAAGTCGTGACGTATTGAGAATTTTAAAAGCGTCGTATCTTAGTCAATTTTAGTTTATGTAACAAAAGCAAAAATACGGGTCAAATATTTGTTGATAATCTAACTGACGGACAAATACAACATGTGTTAATGGATTTTTTTACGAGTGAGCACAGTAAACTTCGTAAGAGCTCTTCAGGTTAACGACCCACAAAATCTTAAAAGAACGAAACTAATACGAACGTACTACGGAACTCATCGCTAAATTCCGCGCATACTTGCCAAAAATAAATGTCTATTCACAAGGAGATATGCTTAGTGGATATCTAGGTTAAAATATTCATACGATTATTAACTTACTGTTCGAAGGATTCCGTTTACGCTTATAATTGTTGTGTTTACGTACCTGAAACAGAGGATAAATGATATTTAAAATGTTTGATAGTTAAAGTTAATATTTAACATAACACCTCGCCTGTTATTCCCGAAAGGTTAGTCAGAAGTGTACCTAATAGTACGGTCGAACAAGCTGTTTGATTTACATTTTACAATGTAATTTGTGGGTTAAACTGTAAACCAAATAGCTTGTTCGACCGTACACCCGTACGGTCGAACAAGCTATTTGGTTTACATTTCGCCAGTTATGTTTAAGTTCCATGCAATAGGGAGCGAGCCTAATACCATTAACCGGGCTCAAATCCAGACTCCGTAACTGCTACTGAGAAATTCCACATGGAAAAACCCAATAACACTTTGCCTGACCTGGGAATCGAACCCAGGATTTCATGCTCAGCAGTAATTGCTCTTGCGACCACTAGAGCCACGAGGCAGACTTTTATTTACATCCTCTTTAGGGTTCCGTAGCCAAATGGCAAAAAACGGAACCCTTATGGATTCGTCATGTCTGTCTGTCTGTCTGTCTGTCCGTCCGTATGTCACAGCCACTTTTTTCCGAAACTATGCAAGCTATGCTGTTGAAACTCGGTAAGTAGATGTATTCTGTGAACCGCATTAAGATTTTCACACAAATATATATATAAAAACAATAAATTTTGGGGGTTTCCCATCCTTGGAACTGAAACTCAACATTTTTTTTTCATCAAACCCATACGTATGGTCGGTGGTGGTGGTGGTAGGTCTACAAAAATGATATTGAGGTTTCTTATATCATTTTTTTCTAAACTGAATTGTTTTGTGTTATTTTGCGACTACTTGTACTTGTAAATTAAGAGAATGATAAAACTAAAAAAAATATATGATGTACATTACTACTTGTGTAAACTTCCACCGAAAATTGGTTTGAACGAGATCTAGTAAGTAGTTTTTTTTAATACGTCATTTTTTATATTATGTTACTTGCTGCTACGGAACTCTTCATGAGTCCGACTCGCACTTGGGCGCTTTTTTATTTTCGGATGGGAAAGCAGCAGATGACTCCTCCCACTCTGGGCGGAGCGGGAGAGAGTGTCAGACTTTAACTGACTAAAACCCATCCATGTTCCTTCCTCGCCCTTTATGTTCCGGGGCCGCGGTATATCTTTCGAACAGTCCCGCAGCCGCGGTTTAATTACATCCTAATGGAAACATTGTGTATGACTTAAAGCTACCTCACATATCCAACATTCCAACTCCCTAATTAAGTATCGTGAAGCAATACAAACTCCATGACATCTGCGCTTTGCATTCAGTTATTATGAAACACGGTCTATGAACGTTCTAATAGAAAGCAACTGTCTCAAACTCGCCATTCTATGCTAATTGCTAATTGTAGACTTGTCAGCTGACTTATTAGTCGTATATTAGTCTTGTTGCCACCTGAACGCGGCTTCTATGGGGTTTTATGTTACGTAATTGGAGAATTTTGTTTACTTTTGAGCGTTAACCGCGATTTCCGATCTGTTTACGAAATTAAACCTTTGTTTTACTTACTCAAGGAAACGTGCGGTCAGACCAACCAAAATCCGAAACAAACTTCAGACTAATTGCGGACACCGGACTACATTATCTGTCTCAAAATCCGGTGTCTGGAGACCTCTTGGAGTATTTTGGAGTATTTTCAAAATTCTAGCAACTATAGTAGGTAATTACCGAAAGCTTTGAATATCAAGTCGTGGTCAAACTAGGTGCTCGTTGAAAACCATTTATAAGTACTTTTAAACTGTTTTAAGAGTCGATCAGTTAATCAGAGAGTTGAACCTTCACCGCCGCCCGGTCGAAAACGTAGACTTTTAAAGAGAAATACGGACAAGAAACGCCAACTTCACCTCATTATTCCCCCCTGTCCTTATCTCAATTTATTTGGGGTCAGCCCAGCATGTCTTCTTTTTCCATTCTAGCCATATCATCCTTAACAAAGTCCTCATCTCTTATAGCCATCTAAATTCACACTCAACATTTTCTTCACTCCAACTCCACCAAACCTCACCAAAACCAAGGTTCACGACCTCTACCAACAGCCAGACTAATCTTAGTTCCGGGTTAAAACACACACGTTTGTATCCGTGAAAACAAAACGTGTAATAACGTCTAAGACCAATCGCTGAACATCGGAACAGGTTTGTTCGAAACACCATGTAAGTGGCGTGACACGTAAATTCGCTGGAACTAATTCAAGGCTGCGCGCGCGCCGCCACGCGATTAGACGCACCATGTGGATGCTGAATTGCTGAGCTTTGTGTGTGCATATAGGTGGTAAAGTTTGAAGAATCAGTTAAATCAGATGGAAAATTTTGAGACGAAGATGTTAAATTACGGCGCAGTGCACGGGGAAGCCACCGGCACTTCATCATCTGCCTAGCCTTTTCCCAACTATGTTGGTGTCGACTTCGAGTCTAGCCAGGTGCAGCTAAATACCAGTACATGGAGCAACTGCCTAGCTGACCTCCACATCCCAATTAGTATTGGGTAATGGGACACCCTTTCGTAAGATTGGTTGTTCGACTTTCAGGCTACTGACTACCTGTAACGACCATCAAAGATCTGCAAAAGACAGCCGGGACCAACGGCTTAACGTGAAAACTGGGTATGTAATGGGTGTTCACCCATCCACAGACCAACCAAGGCAAGCACAGCGACACCTGAAGATTGATCCGAGCCGTTGTTTTTAAGTAGCCACGGGCTCCTGTAATCACTGAAACTTCTTGGCCAAACCAAACATCATTTATTTACTGAGAATAAATACATTTATAACGTCATTGTTTTAGTTTCCAGCGAGTCGGCATTGTACTCAAATTATATTTGCGATGTACTTTCTTATCCAGCTCTGAGAAAAGTAATAATGGATATCTTCAAGACATTTATTTTCTGTGAGTTTAATCAAATCACCGCTCAAAATATGCCTGAATTCCTCACAAAATACCTCAGCATTACCACCCAAGATCTAAGCCAACCCATCTGCATGGCAGGGTCAAAAGGCCAAAGTATTAAATCATCCTGTAAAGCCTGGACACACTCATACAAGAGCGAATGGGGACATAATCCGGGGGGTCGCCATTGTATCTCAACTTAGACTGTACAATGATGTGTTCTAGCCTTTGTAACGAACCTGGACAGTTAGGCGGCAGTTCTATGAAAATATCTCCATTATTAAAGCTGGTTCTCAGTTCCTGAATGTGCATTTTCTTTCAGTTTGAGGAGCCTAGTTCTTTTGTCTTGTTTTGAAGGGGTCATTTTGGGTGAGAACTGATTTATTGCTTCGTTTAAATTATGGGATGGTATGGTCAAAGTCTTTTATAAAATTCCAACAATGATCATCATAATTCAACCTTTTTACACAAAACCTTGACAAATTATACCAACCTACCCCTAACCTGCTCCTGATACTTAAACCTTCCTCATGAATCACTCTTCATAATTCAACCTTTTTACACAAAACCTTGACAAATTATACCAACCTACCCCTAACCTGCTCCTGATACTTAAACCTTCCTCATGAATCACTCTATCTATTGGTGAAAACTGCATGAAAATCCGTTCAGTGATTTTTGAGTTTATCGCGAACAGACAGACTGACAGACATACGCGATAGAGGACTTTGTTTTATAATAATTACTAGCTTTTGCCCGCGACTTCGTTCGCGTGGAATAGTGACTTCCGGCAGATTTTTGGTTTTACCCACATAGTTCCTGATCTCGCGGGATCTCTTCAAAATGAAATGTGGAAGATATTCTAGGGAACTCTTCAAAAATCAACATAATGAGCTCTGCGTTTGAATTGAAGATATGTATACTCACTTAGGGCATTAAAGCCGTTATTGCCGATCGAAAAAGACAAAAATGTTATTTTTCCCTTATTTTCAAAATATTATTTTGATTTGCCATTTCAGAAAAAAAGACTGTTTCTCCCTCGACAAATATTTTAGTATCTACTAATAATCGAGATCAGACTAAACTTACATTATTCAATAACCAGACAACCCAACAATTAATAAACCTTTTAATCGACAAATACAACGGAACCAATTTTGAAAACAACCACCAGACAACCCAACAAATAAACCTTTTAATCTACTAATACAACGGAGCCAATTTTGAATTTACGAAACGATCAATCCACAATTCCACTACACTTCACTACAGTATCGAAGCGCTCGGCCTATACCCAACCAAATGCGTGTAACGAAACCATAGCGAGTTACTTTCGCATTTATAATATTAGTTTGGAAGTTTGGATTTCCGATGAATTTTCAGTACTGAATTGATGCCGACTCTTGACCAATAGATGGCGCTGTATGTCCGTAATAAATTTTATTTTTTATTTTATTTTTTGTAATAAAAACTATCCTATGTCCTTTCTCAAGTTCCAAACTATGTCTGTACCAAATTTCACACAAATCGGTTCAGTAGTTTAGGCGTGAAGCAAAGACAGACAGACAGACAGACAGAAAGACAGACAGACAGACAGACAGAGTTACTTTCGCATTTATAATATTAGTTTGGATGGATTTCCGATGAATTTTCAGTACTGAATTGGTGCCGACTCTTGACCAATAGATGGCGCTGTATGTCCGGAATAAATTTTATTTTTTATTTTATTTTTTGTAATAAAAACTATCCTATGTCCTTTCTCAAGTTCCAAACTATGTCTGTACCAAATTTCACACAAATCGGTTCAGTAGTTTAGGCGTGAAGCAAAGACAGACAGACAGACAGACAGAAAGACAGACAGACAGACAGACAGAGTTACTTTCGCATTTATAATATTAGTTTGGATTTGGATGGATTTCCGATGAATTTTCAGTACTGAATTGGTGCCGACTCTTGACCAATAGATGGCGCTGTATGTCCGGAATAAATTTTATTTTTTATTTTATTTTTTGTAATACAAACTATCCTATGTCCTTTCTCAAGTTCCAAACTATGTCTGTACCAAATTTCACACAAATCGGTTCAGTAGTTTAGGCGTGAAGCAAAGACAGACAGACAGACAGACAGAAAGACAGACAGACAGACAGACAGAGTTACTTTCGCATTTATAATATTAGTTTGGATGTAGGGTTAAGATTGTACTAGACATTTTTTAATTTGACGAAATATCATTGTCAGTTGCAGATGTATGTCCAATCTAAAGGTGGTGTCAAATCGTTACGGATTGATAGCAATGTACAGTCGCCACTGTCGCCACATTTGACATTATATGGTAACTTGATGCGAAGACTGTACTGAATAACTGATTAATATAACACGACTAACTTTGCGTAGCAGCCGAATCTTTCAAAAGACGAAGAAACTCCTTAGGATTGTGATAAAAGTGGGTTACATAGGCAGTCGAAGCAAACCTAGGAATACTTATGATTACGTGCGAGTCTAGTATTCCATTTTGGATAACATTTAAGTGCACGGCGCCCTATCTAAACCTTTGCTCTTCAGTTATCGGTTTCTATTAACGCAAACATGCGCGTAACCCGGTGTTTACGTAGTTTCCACCATTGCGTAAGTCTGTAATCAAATAATAAGGTCCCATCGAAATGGAACCTGTTTAGTGTCTGTGCCCGATGCGAGATTGGGAGCCCGAGGTTGGAAGATGAGTGCGCTCCAGTGGATGAGGCATTCCATGCATTCATATTTTTGAATTTGAATTTAGAACTTCATGTAGTTCCAAGTGTAAGTTTGTAGAATATTGGGCCCATTATTTTTTAAGGACAGAACGAGTCGAAAGCAATTCAGTTTTTTTATTTATTAAGACGCCCGCAGTGAACACAGCAGATGCAAGCAACAGAAAAAACAGTGTTTTGTTCTTTAACACTTTACTATTATATTCTGCATTCTCAATAAGGATCATCAGGCCTAAAATACCAGTTGAGTATTTAATAAATCCGAAATCAGACACGTTCGTTTTCTACCAGCAAAATGAAGTAAAGTGGACCGTCTGATGTTGTTTTAAGAACATAACCACAGACATAACATAAAAGAAAAAAGAAAAAATAAGAAAAGAAAGATCGCTTTTAGCGATAAGACTACCCATTGTGTCACCCCTTGTAAAATGTTTAAATTTTTTGTATTTATAATTTTTATGGTGTACATAATAAAGATTATTCTATTCTATTTATTCTAACATAATATAACGCTTGCTTTTAATTTTTAATTTTAATTTTAATATAACGCTTGTAATCCCCAAAGAGTAAGGCAGAGGTGTAAGTACATCATAGTAAACCCACATTTCGCCCATAAAGTCCTATGATATAGGGGACAACTCTATGGCTCATTATCAACCGGGAACAGTTCCAAAATCCGTGTCTGCTACTAATACAAACATATAGCATTCTTTCACCTTACATGATCAATGTCTCGTTTTACCATCCAAATGACTCTGAAACAGTTTTTGTCTTCAAGTTCTTGCGGCGTCGAGTTTAATTTCGAACTCCTTTCTCACTACCTTGTCCACAAAACTTCTCACATCGATTCGTCCCACTTCTCCGCCAGTTTCGAATAACGGTCCGTTCGGTTAACTAACTCAGAGTGATAACAAACTGGGCTACCATGGTAGGCCGCAATAAATTCACCAGGAGTGCAGGCATATTTGTATTACCGACGTGTTGTTTATGGGGGTATTGGGAGGTTGTTTCTTTATCACGAGTTGAAGAAAGTTCTAGTAGCAGAGGGCTTAGAAAACGAACAATTCGTTTCGTTATTTTATTAAACTTTAGGGGGAGAGGAAGAACAAAGAAACGATGGGTGGATTGTGTGAGGAATTATTAATATAATTAGAAAGAAAAAGGAGTAAATGATTTTCATTTATATGAAAATCATTTACTCCTTTTTCTTTCATATCATTCCTGTGACGGTTGACAAAGGAGAATGACAGAAAAAAACGTGATGCGCCGGCCGAGAGTAAGATGGTACGAGAGCAGGAAGATAATGATTTCATAAGCTTTTATTTAACTTGCACTGTTCGTTATGTATGTGTGTATGTTAGAAGTCCGCTTCAAAATTTGCAAACCATTTGCATCCCCTACTACTGTAAGCCCGACCGATTGCAGAGCTGAAATTTTGCACACACCTTTGGTTCTGGTGACAATACATTTTATGACTGGCATGACTTCCCTCATGTTGCTATGATCCTTTTAATTGCTAAATAGGAATAGGTGCAAAGAGTACCTCTCAAGGTTCATTGGAAGACCAGCGTCAGACAGCATCACCTGTTTGGCATGAATGCTGAAATGGACCTTTTTGACGCAGCCGTGAGGCACACAGCACATTTCTACTATGTTTTACTTATTGTTTTGTATCTTTTTTATATTATTGTGTGTGTGCTTTAGTAACTGACGTCAAATAAATATTTTTCTTTCTTTCTTTTCTTATGTATGATGTTTTTCCTTGCAAAAATCGTGAGGATAACAATCAACCTGGAATTTGTAAACTGGATTTTTGTCCAAAATCCAAAAAAGAGTCTGATATACTTTCTGTATCTTGTGTTTGCCCTGTGCAGTTGGTTGTGTCAAAGAAGATAAACAGTAAATTTATAAACATCTCAAAACGAAATGAATAACGAAATAAAAGTTGTACGAAAGAAAAACCTGCTGCGTTGAAAAAACGCAAAACGGGGGCAGGAGAACCATTTTACCATCGAACTAACCCAAAAACAGTCTAACCTCAAAATTAATAAGCAGACTCAATTTACCACTTATCTTAAAATTAATTAACTACCAGCTAATTGGAAACCCATTCATAAGTTTCATTTGCCTTGCCAAACAATATCGTAAAATTTGCAAAAAAAGTAAAGTACGAACACGGCCCGAATCCACAATTACAAATCATTTAATCTTTCGTAAACGTGACAAAACCCTTCGCTTGACCTACGGACCTGTTGAGCCATCGGACTTCACCTGTAACTGTCTGTAATTGTTGGCACATCGAGCTATGTACTACATACAGCAGTTGGTCCAAAAGACCTGTTTGCGAAAGTAGAGTACCTACAGTTTTTTGGTTGTTCAGTGGAATATTTATGTACCAACTAGCTTCTGCTAGCGGCTTTGTTTAATAATTGTCCCATGGGATCTTACTACCGTGATGAAAAGTATACTATGTGTTAATCCAGATTATAAACTATCTGTGTGCCAATTTTCATCCAAATCCGTTCAGTAGTTTTTGCGTGACAGAGTAACAAACATCCATCCGTCCATCCTCACATACTTTCTCATTTTTAGTACTAACTAATACTAAGATCATCATCATCAGCTTATAATATTCCCACTGCTGGGACACAGGCCTCCTCTCTATACGAGGGACTGGGCTATAATCCACCACGCGGGCCCAGTGCGCATTGATAGATGTCACAAGTCTTCGAATTTTCGGTTCTAGGACATGCCGTTTTCCTCACGATGTTTTCCTTCACCGTTTTGAGAGCAGTGGTGATAAAATAAATTACGCAAAGTAATGTGCCTGCCTGGGTTCGAACCCACGACTTACTGTTCGTAAGTCGGAGCCGCTACCACTGGGCCACCGAGGATTGAATTGCGTTTGGTTCTATTATTGTTGGGACCGTTTATTTGGCCGGGAAAGATACTGTTGAGGTTCCCGGATTCCCGGAACAGACTTAGCGTTATTGAATATTTCTATCGGTAACTCTCCAGTATCAACCTGGAGTCTGGGTCTGTGCACAGCTCATGACTCGGATTCAATTTATTTTAATGTAACTGGTAAAGTATACTATAAATAACTTTTGCCTAACCTTTCGCGAATTTCGCACTTTTCTTACTAAAAAAACCTACTGCAATAAAAGTGGGTCATAGCAGGCGAATTGCTCCGGGAGGGCCCTGGTGACTTGTAATACAGGTTTCTATAGAGACCTACTTCAAGTAGCAGTCTCTCACAAAATTAATTCTCGCTCGTTTAAAAAAAAAAGAGAGAAGAAAAGGAGTACAATGCTGGACTATGACGACACGTGTGTGAAATAAAGAATTACTTACTGATTTACAGAACTTTCGATCTTACGAAACCCGTGTTTAACTTATTAAAATATGTTTGCTAAATGAGAGATCAGAAGAAGAAACAAGACACTAAGTAAATGAGGGATTTTATTTTTCAACTCTTTCCTAGTCGCTGGATACATGGCGCTGATCTCGGTATGTTACTGCAAGGAACAGAACGTCACATAATTTCACTTGGACCTAATGGTTACAATTATGTATTCGGAAGCTTATGCAAACGAAAGTGTCAGTCAACGAGCGTATGTAAACTTTTTTTTTTAATTCTCAAAAAGAATACCTTCCATTACGAACACAGTCAGAATCCACAATAATTTCTTTCATAAACGTGACAAACTGGCTGGGATAGAGTGGACCAGAACGGCCCAACATAGATTCAGATGGAAACAGATGGAGGAGGCCTTCATCCAAAGATGGATGACCCCTTAATAGTTTGTTATTTATAAAAAAAAAACATAATTTGTTATTGTTAATTATAGGGAAAAAAGGGCTATTTTTATTTTATTTTATTTAAACGTGACAAAACATCGGACTCTTAAAACTTACTCAAATAATTCTATTGACTACAGCAAACTACCAGGATAACATAAACAACAACAGTTACACCTTACAAATTACATCCATCCGAGCTCCTATACAGTTATAAAATAGCAACAATCATAAAAGATACCACCGATACTTTAGAACCGGAAAGATCCTCCTAATAACATCAGTAAGTATCTCCGGGATATCCCAGTCTATAAGTGGCAGGAATGCCTGTAAACCAGCCTAGGTTATTTATTACGCTGTAAACTGCTTATGACCTTACGGAATGATGCCGATTGTACTTTGTTGTTGATGTTCTTCGAGAGTTTGTTATTTTGAAAGAGAGATTGGGTAAATAATATGTATGCCCACACATAAACAAAATCACTAATTCATCATCTACTGTATTTGGAAATCGGAATCAATTCGAGTAAACCCACGCATTTATAACAGTTTATTGATTTCCTTTTTGGTCAAATTAAGTTATTATCAAATTAATTAAAATGAAAATTAATCATTATTTAAAATACCGTGTGTTATAAATGTAATCTAAACTACGAGTGTACGAGGCAAAAGTTGTGATTTGTAACACTTTTCTCAAATCTCATTTAAAAAAACCAATTACAGTTACTAAAACTAAAAGAGTTAAAACATAAAATTAAAGGTACACTTTCATGAATTCCTCTCGACTACTTTTGACATCCCAATAAAATATTTATTCATCCGCAAACAGATTTTCTGTTGGAATAGAATCCAAGAGAGTGCGAGGAATTGACGACTTAGCACGTGCAACAGTGCGACATGGAGACATGGCAAACAGCCTGTGCTTTCTGCCCCATCAGTAATCGAAGAAATCTACCCAGACGATGAAAAAAAAACTAATTAGTCCATCACTTAGACTCTCAAAAAACGACGCTTTTAAAATTCTCAATACGTCACGCCTTGTATAATTTTTTGTGAGTTCTGACGTCACGAGCCCCCACTCACGAGCTTTGATGCGTTTTATCTTAGTCAATGTTCATTGATTTACAAAAACAAAAAATACGTGTCCATTATTTTCCAATACTCTAACTGACGGACTAATTAGATTTGCAATTTTCTGATGCTGTCGTCATGCTTATTGTCTTGAACCAAGAAGAAAGATCTCAAGTGCTAATATCTAGTAATCCAGTCGTGATTTGTTTATCAACAGTTATGAGATTGAATTCAAGGTACTGAAACTGTTTGTATTCATTCCAATAATATCACTTCTGCTTAAGGGGGATGCTCCAAGGTAGCCCGCGAAATTCAAATGTTCTTACGTTTTTTGCAATTTGCAGGGCAGTGCTAAGTTGTATGTTGATATCGTTAATATCGTTAGGTTTTGTCATCAGGAATTTTTCTCAAGACGGGCAAAGTATCGTTAGGTTTCGTCATCAGGAATTTTTCTCAAGACGGGCAAAGTATCGTTAGGTTTTGTCATCAGGAATTTTTCTCAAGACGGGCAAAGTATCGTTAGGTTTTGTCATCAGGAATTTTTCTCAAGACGGGCAAAGTATCGTTAGGTTTTGTCATCAGGAATTTCCTCAAGACGGGCAAAGTATCGCTAGGTTTTGTCATCAGGAATTTTTCTCAAGACGGGCAAAGGATCGTTAGGTTTTGTCATCAGGAATTTCTGTGTAGCAACCACGGAGTCTGGGTTTTTGCCTGGTTGATGACAATATACTAGCGCACTACATTACCTGTGTAAATCTCTGCCTAACCCATCTTGCTGATGGCTGGAGAGCTTACACTCAAGGCACCTACAGGACAGTCCGGTTAACCAAAAGGCAGCCTCATAGGTTGACCTGCGAGATGACATAAAAAAAACCTTTGTGGTAGTCTTTGGCTACGAAAACCGTACGTGACGGTCACGCGAGTTCCGTGAATTTAGTTCACTCAAAAAATGCTAAACGCGCCGAATGAAGTTTTCATTTCAAAAATCCTACCCCATTTGGCATCTTCCGGCGTTTTTGTTATCTCTTATGTATCTACTATGAAACTGACCTCTTTAAAACCCTTAATTAAAGTTCTATTAATTAGAAGTTAACAACAAATGATGGTTCCGTCATTATCACTCTTCGCACGTAGTACTCTTCACAGTCGAGTGCGCGCACAGAAATGGAAAGTAATCATTATCATTAGCATGTAATGTGCTGTCAGCAAAACAGTTTGCTCTTTTTGCTTCTTCTACTGATAGCATAATCAGCATATAATGTTCCCATTGCTGGGAAACAGGCTTCTTCTTTCTCTCCAGCCTTGGAGATTGGCCTTGTGCGGGTTGGTTAGAAATCATGCTTTTGAATTTTTTACTCTGGTTTTTAGGTTCATGTTGGATTTTACGTTCTAAGATTCTGAATAAACTAACAAAACAACACTAGTTTTTCTTGCATAACTCTACATCTGTTTTCTTGACCGTACATTCTTCATGTGTTAAATGATATTTAATTGATCGTTAAAACAAACTATCAACTAACAAAGAACTAAACGTTTTTTGTTAGTTAGTAACTAACAAGAAAGTGGAAAAAGGGTTTTTCACGGTTCGTTTAGCGGAAAGACTGAGTGATAGGCTTTCTTCGCGGTTGGATACCTGCGCTGCTGAATCACTAGTAATACCTATGGGGCCAGATACCTAGGATAATCACAGATAAGTAACGAGCTTAGGCCCAACATTACAGCACCCAGGGTAAACCCGTGGCCATCAATACAGCAAGTCTCTGAGCAGGCTGTTCAGATACCCTAACATCATTGTTTTTTAGTGGCATCTCGCAGTTCAACCTATGAGGTTGGCTTCTGTTTAACCGGACTATCCTGTGGGTGCCTGTCTTGAGTGTAAGGCCACTCAGGGACATCATGAATAATAGTCGGTTTTTAAAAGTAAGCCAAGCTTTTAAGCTTGTTTAAAAGTACCGTCTCGACCGCAGATGCAGTTGTCCTAGTCTCTGTTTTTTCGTGTGAGTTCCTTACTGACAAATTCTGCAAAAATAAAGAACGACCTAAAAAGGCTGTGTTCGCGGCTCACATTTGACTGATTGCAGTTACGTAATAGTTAATGCGTAAGTAGACTATCTTCTTTCAGGGCAGTATTTATACATTGATACTGTTAGCCAGCGCCATCCCACTGCTGGGCAAAGGCCAGAAAGAGGCTAGTGGCCCACAGCTCAGCTCGGGAAGTAAAAGAGTTTTTTAAAAGTGACGAACTGACTGACGTACATTTGACGTAAGTCAGAGACACAGTTTCCTGCTTAACCAGAACAAAGAGGAACTAGGTGGTACTCACAAACTGGCAGTCAGTTTTATGATTGTATTCCAAGATGTTTGCAGTTTGACAGTCTAACATAACATAACACCTGTAAACCACGACATCCTAACCTAGGAAGAGGTATACCTAATGGACAATGTTTACACAGAAAGGCAATTTAGCATAGCTTTAAGTAAGTGTCACCATTATCAGCTTACATCAGTCTACTGCTGGACATAGGCCTCCTCAATCGCGCGCCACTTAACCTCATCATCATCATCATTTCAGCCAAAAGACGTCCACTGCTGGACACAAGCCACCCCCAAGTGTCGCCACATTGACCGGTCCCGTGCGATTTGCATCCAGCGGATTCCCGCAGCCCTCACCAGATCATCTGTCCACCTAGTGGGAGGACAGACTCCCGGACCAGACCAGATTGGTCTATACTCTCGGACTTGATTCTCAGTAACTCTCATCCAGTGGGTCGCTCCATCAGTCTGAGTGCTTCCCACCTAGGTAATTTTATGTTTTTGCAACTTCTCACATGCACAATCCTAAACGTTTTACCCCAAGTACATAAACGAAGGTTGTATAAAACAGCACATTAGTTCGTATTAACTATGTTCAAGCGGCCGTGTCGGAGGCGACCTCTAGCCACGATTTCACTTGGCCGAGTCGGATCGTAATCTTAACTAATTAATGCTGTGTTCAATCTAATTCTGTAACGTGAGGTTAGTGGGCGGAAGAGTAGATGGGCAAGTACACTGGCCTATTGTGAACTGAATTAGGAAGATGGACAGTAACCGAGGTAGGTATACATCATCATCTATACCTAGCAGTTTCCCAACTATGTTGGAGCCGGCCTCCAATATAGCCGGACGCAGCTGAATACCAAATACCAGTATTTTACATGGAGCGACTGCCCAGCAACCCAGCTAGTGCTGGATAATAAATACGATAAATCTTACTAAGACTTTCGAGCCACTGACTACCTGTAACGACTGTTAAACATCTATATACAAATGACAGCTGGGAGCAACGGCTTTACGTACTTTCCGAAGCACGAAGGAAACTGGGTATGTAATGGGTGGTCACCCATCCATAGACCAACCTAGACAAGCACGGCTTAACGTAAAGATCGACGAGCGGCTGTTATTATTCAGCCACGAGCTCCACTGAGAAATACGTCACGTAATTCATATTATTATTTTATTAAGATTTAGCTGAAGCGGCCATTTTAGTTAGGTCCCCAGTATTTTACATGAAACGATTGCTTAAATCTGACCTCCACACGTCAACGCGATTACCTCATATATTTACGGCCTCTACAATGCAAAGTGGTTGAAAGAAAACGAACTTTCGTTTATGCGTTTTTGACTGTCTAAATGAACAAGAGAAGTCATGTCAACAAGTCTTTTGAAACTTAGCAGAAGCAATAAAAGGCCATGGGTTCCGTGCCGAATTAACAGAGTAACTCAGAAAATACTTTCTCACGAGTTCTGGGCACTGAAGAAGACGGATGAAAAAAGATTGCATCCAGTAGAGATAAAATGTTGAGATGGATGTGTGGATTGACAAAAATGGATCAAGTAAGAAGTGAGTATATCAGAGGAAGTTTGAAAGTCCTGAGTTGGTATACATATACACGTGATCAGAAGGGATAGGAATAGTATGGTAAGCAGTTAAGCAAGCCAAAGAAAAGATGGATGCATTGTGTGAGGAATGATACCAAAGAGAAAGGAGTAAAATGATGCCGTAACGTCTGACAGGGTAAAATGGGAGAAGAAAATGAGTTGCGCCGACCCCAAAAAATATGGGACTAGGTCAGGAACATAATGAAATCTATCACGTTTAAAATTAAGAGTAGTTATACTTAATATGGCTAGATAAATCAACAGCGATTATGCTGCGCGTTGAATCTAGAAGCATACATACATTTTCTTCAAACAAGGAGGATCTTACAAAATTCGTTCATCTAAAGGGTTTCAATAAGCGATGAAAGTTTGCATGGAAGTTCTTTTTGCTGATAAGAATTTCGAAAATTCCGAAATGGTTCACATCATGGCCATTCCACTAATGGCACCTGCGAAAAAATATCGATAGGTGCCGTATGTGGAATACCTCAGGTGCCACTAAAGCGGTTTCCCGATGTGGATACCTACGTCCCGTAGGAAGAAGTTGCAAAGATAAAAGACCATCTATTTAGCCAAAGGGGTCCCGCAACTACACTACAGAACCCCAAACCAGTCAAGTTAATTATCCAGTGGCAGCAAGGTTGCGAAACCACAGACAATGGTTGTCTATGGGACAAGCGCCCGTGTTACGACACACAACAATGGCGGACGATAATTTGTGTCTATGGTAATGTCCTTATTACATAAAGCATGGTAATCTTATGGCTATGAATGGTAATTGTTATCAGTTTGTTATTTTGTGTGGTTATTTAATTATTAATATGGGAAAAGTTTTCTCACTGAACGAGGCTGCCATCAAATAATCGACTAATGAGTTGGCCAAGGCCTAGAGCAGTAATGGCGTCCTTCTGTATAATATTATAAAGGCTGTAAAACACCTCTTAACGAAACCGAAAGACATTTGTTTTCCCCGTCATTGCGATCATTTTTTTATTCTACGCCATACCTGGGAACCTTGTAGTTACGGAGATATTGGGGGTCGAAGTTCCAACTTTTTGTTTACACCCTGTATTTATAGCAAACAGGATAGATAGCGTGATCGTTTGGCTCAGATATCATCATCTTCCTGCGCTTGTCCCATGTTATTTGGGTCGGCGCAACACGTTTTTTTCCTCCATTCCCCCCCCCCCCCCCAATAGGCTTGTGTCCTAAAAAAATCTAATTAGTCCGTCAGTTAGATTATAAAAAAATATTTGACCCGTATTTTTTCTTTTGTTACATAAACCAAAATTGACGAAGATACGACGCTTTTAAAATTCGCAATACGTCACGCCGTGCTATAGTTTTTAGTGCGTTGTGACGTCACGAGCCCCCACTCCTGAGTTTTGATGCGTTTTATCTTTGTCAGTACTCAGAGATTTACTAAAACAAAAAATACGTGTCCATTATTTTCCAATAATACTCTAACTGACGGACTAATTAGTTTTGCAATTTATTGATGGTGGAAACTAGCCTATCCAATCAACACATATTTTCATTGGTCTTGTTCTCTTACCGTTTCTTTACGTATTAACGTAACCCCAAAGAAAAACGTTTCCCAGAAATATTTTTAGGTAGATTTATTTTGTTTGAACAGATTGCTTGGTTGAAGACTCCGTTTAGGTACACTTTGTATATTGCTTAGACTAAGGGTTGCCTTATCCTACATCCGTACCAAATCTCACCCCAGCCGCCGCGGGAGACGCACCGGGCGTCGGGGGCCACGTGGTGGCCCTAGGCCCCCTTAGGCGCGGGCCTGTGGACGGTGAGTTATGGGCTAGCTCGCCGTCCGTCTGTCTTATGACGACAGGCCGTGTTCCACGCGCGCCTCAAAGAGAAGTCTGCAAGGGCCGAAGCCTGCCGGGGCTTCGGGACAGTTCGAGAGAGATACCATGGCCCAGGAACATTAAGTGCGAGGAAGGAACATGGATGGGTTTTAGTCAGTAAAAGTCTGACACTCCCTCCCGCTCAGCCCAGAGTGGGAAAAGTTATTTGATTTCCCATCCGTAAAAAAAGGGCAAAAGATCACAATTCTACCAACGTTACAAAAGCTTCCCCTAACCTAACGGATCTGTCACCGTAAAATTGTCAAATACGTTATATTGTAATATCTCTAGCGATATTGTAAAATCTCGAAATATTGTCAAATGAATATGCGGAAGTATCTCTGCCCCCATAATCGGGGCTTGGGGCACCCCCCCGTTAGGTTAGTTAGGTTCCTTTAAACCCTGCACCCGCAAATAGCCCCACGAAGCGGGGCTCCGTCGACTACGCTTTTTAGGGGAATATAAAGTGTTTTAAGGTTAGGTTACAATAATCGGTATTTCTCAGGAATGGTACAATATCTTTTCATGAGAGTGGTACCACTGGGCAAGGGGGACCCCTCCTTCCCTCCACACCGCGTGAGTTGACTACCACCGCATGCATTTCACGAAAAATAACGCTTTTTGTTGTAAGCAGAATGTTCATTTGACAATATTTCGAGATTTTACAATATCGCTAGAGATATTACAATATAACGTATTTGACAATTTTACGGTGACAGATCCAAATAAACAATCGATCACAATTTTGATTGATTCCCTATTTCATAACTAGGTACCATCGCCAAACTCCCACATTGTCAACCTACACAGTAACCGTAATGATTCAAATAAAGAAAATCCAAGAAAAAAAACTTTCGTTTTTCCAAATTAAAAAATAATTAAAAGTTCGTGCGTACATTATGTTGCTTAATGTCACACTATTATTGTACGTAATACAATCATTAAGTGTGCACAAGCTTTGTGTGGCTTTAGAAACCGCGACTCGAAAGTTTTTAGTAAGGTTTTAGGGTGATGTGTTGTGAAAAACTTTTTTGCAAAAAATAAAACCGACTTCAAAAAGAAAAAGTGAAAAATAACTTTAGCTTCTGAAGTCGGTGACGTTTGTATGATTGATTTAATTTTTTTGTCACCGACTTCAGAAGCTAAAGTTATTTTTCACTTTTTCTTTTTGAAGTCGGTTTTATTTTTTGCAAAAAAGTTTTTATTTTTCACTTTTTAGTGGTTCACATGGAAAGTGCATACCGTTACAATTACAACAAGCCCAAACACGACTAGGATACATTGTCTCATTATGGAGTTCCGTGACTCTTGGCTTCATCATCAGATCTGATGGTAGAATGGTTCTTATCAAACGCAAATGCTTCACTTGTTGTAGAAAATATAAAAATTGCTGTACGTTATCCTATAAAATTTGAAGAGTTCCCTCGATTTCGCCAAGATTCCATCATCAGATCCCGACTTGGCGACTATGGGACCAACTTGGAAGTATACCCTTTCAAACAAAAAAAGAATTTTTCAAATCGGTTTAGGCGTCTTCGAGTAATCGGGTAACATACATAAAAAAAAAAAAAAAAAAAAAAAAAAATACATACAGTCGAATAGAGAACCTCCTCCTTTTTGGAAGTCGGTTAAAAACCGGGTGTAAAATCATTAGTCATCGTCAGCCTGTACACTGGGCTGCGGGACTGTCCGAAAGAGATACCGCGACCCCGGAACGTAAAGGGCGAGGAAGCAACATGGATGGTTTTAGTCAGTAAAAGTCTGACACTCCCTCTCCCGCTCTGCCCAGAGTGGGCTCATCAAATGCCCTGTCATTTGATGACTTCCCATCCGAAAAAAAAAAAAAAAAGGTTGTACACTCATCTATCCCCGATTTTTAAAGGGTTCATGTTTTCGTAATATTGTTAATAGGATTTAACCGAATAAAGCAGGTAACTCAGACGGCAGGATTTTAGTTCTTAATTTTTGTAACAGATGTCGCTACACTCGCTACAGCTATTTTTGTTCATTTAATAATCATAATAATCATTTTATTGTCAGGCAACTAAGGCCCATAGATAAAATAAAAAATACACAAATAACAAAACAACAAAAACAATAAACTAATACATATTACGCTACATATAAAATGATATAACAGAAAAGGACGGAATTAATCAAAGTTTCATTTATAAAATATTACAGCCAATCATCATTTTCTAAAGACAGTGATCATCTTGCAATACCACGTATGTAAATACTATTGTTTTTATCTTAATGAATTTGCCTCTTAAATCAATAACGAAGATATTTTTCGCTGTAGGTTGTACCTACAAGAATGCAAATAGTAAACAAGAATTTAAAATCGTAAACATTCCAATTGTTCTATCTATACCCACTACATATAGATACCTACTACAATTGGAATGTTTATAAATGGGTTGTATTTGTTCCTATAGATTCTATAGGAACAAATACGACCCATTCATGTATCTTCTTTGGCTATTTATTTCTATATTCAATTGATGGAGCTTGTGACTAAATAATAACAGTAACACGTGTCGATGTTCAATGTTAAACGGTGCTAGCCAAGGTCGGTCCGTGGATGGGTAACCATCTTTTAGTATAAGTACTAAGTACCCAGTTCTCTTCGTGCCTTGTTTAGGGGGTGGTATCTGCTAACTAGAGGTTTTCTCCATGTAACTCCTCTTTGATGAGTATAAATGTGCAAAAAAATATAATTATGTTGCTTAGTAGACTCTTAACTTTAATTTGTAGGTACAATTGAAAAAATTCTAACTTTCTTATTACTAGTATATGAAAAAAATGTTCAAATTCAAGAATTTTTTCTTTGAAATTTCGTAACTACTCCTAAACAACATTAAGTGTTAGTCTTTTTTTACTCACAAATATTTGTCGCTATTTTCTTCACAACGTACAATTGGAATTTTGATCTAATGATTTATTAGGCTACAATTAAATAAAAACCACTCACTTCGCACTATTCCGCCCGCTGTGACTGATGTAACAACCACTTTGTAGTGCAAGCTGATTAGAACTTTATTCTAACAGTATTTCAAACGAAGTTTGAACCACCACAAATAGAGTTGCTAATTTAGCAGATACCACAGCCTTAATCCATACGTCTCGGTTTTCTTTGACCGTCGTTACGGGTAGTCATAAGCCCGAAGTCTGACAACCAGTCTTACCAAGACATATTGTATTACCCAGTAACTGTGTTTTAGAGGTCAGATGAGCAGACGCTCCATGTAAAATACTGGTATTCAGCTGCATCCTGCTAGATTTGAAGACGTCCCCCAGGCTTAGGAAAAGGCTAGATGAGCAATTCATTTGATTTGTTTATGAAAAATTCTGACAAATGATAAATAAATAAATATTGACATTGCACACAGCGCTATCTAGTGCCACACTAAGCAACGAGGCTTGTGTCGTGGACACCAGATAATAATATTTGATATACTCGTACTACATCTTCGAGATACTTTTTGTTTGTAAACACATACTCATTCTGCTAAACATCCATGGCTCAGAAACAAATGTCCATGCTCATCACACAAATATTTGCTCCTACCGGAATTCGAAAATATTTCAAAAGCTTCCTAACTTGATAGCTCCATCCTCTCTATGGCTCCACACTTAATACCGATACCTAATAACGGCCATAACTGTAGGCTCTCTCGGTTATTTGCTCTGTCACACACCACACTAGCTATTACCTATTACTGACCGTGGACAACCCTGAGATGAGTCTGTGACGTAATTACGCTTTACAGTTTCAATGTATAGTCGCCTTATCATCTATGATAGCCTGGTACATTCGTTTTTAGTTTATGGATTTTTTTCGTTAAAAAGTTGTTAATAAGATACAGACATAAGTGTCGTCATCATCACCCTATTACTGTTCCCACTGCTGGGACATAGGCCTCCTCTCTAAGAGAAGAGGTCTATAATCAACCACGCGGGCCCAGTCCGGATTGGTAGATGTCACATGTCTTCGAATATTTTGGTTCTAAGACATGCCGGTTTCCTCACGATGTTTTCTTTCACCGTTTTGAGAGCAGTGGTGATGAAATAAATTACACAAAGTAATGCGCCTGGTTGGGTTCGAACCTACGACTTACTATTTCGTAAGTCGGGGCGGCACCACTGGGCCACCGCTGCTCTTGAGAGCAGCGGTGGCAGGAAGTGTAGGTAACTACGTATCATTACATTTAACCAGCGAAGCTTAATTACCATGAAGCGACCCTATTGCCATCAAAACCGGTGCACGAACCAAGGCTGCGGGCTGTAAAAAAAATCTTGATAGAGAAACTTCTAGACAAACAGTATTTAAAATAAGTTACTTCAGAATTTTCGTGAAAACATTTGATAGACAAATAACCTGTTGCCACTTAGTGCAGGAAGTGTGGCAACATTGTGGAAATACGTTTGTTTATCTAGGAAGCATGGCTTCATTCATACAATCATAGTTTTACATCCTGAGACCTTAGCACTAATACGCGAATATCCTTCTGACTGCTGATGAACGAACCATGACTCCTTGTTTATTGACTGACATTATTTTATTATAAACTGAAAATAAAGAAACCAGTAAAGCCATGGTTTCAAAATTGAGGTGAGTATAGGCCATACTAAGCCATAGATGGCCATGCAGTGAAATAGGTACAGTATCGACATTAATTTGTAGAAAAAACGACCTTTTTACAGATCCTGAAGGTTGGTACCGATGAGGCTGGATTTACGTTCTTGGCACATTATTCGTGGTTTGTGAATCTGTAAAATTCTTACACATACAAAACGAAAGTGATGATTAAATTATGCTGTTTTTTATTGAACATCGTAATGCGTGTATGTAATATTTGAAGCGAGAACTTCTTTAGCGGCGTTGTGCACTTTTTGGGCTGGGTAAAAAATGTTAAACTCGCGTCACGACACGTGACCTGATCGAAAATTCGTAAGACAGAGGGAGAACGGTTAGCCAAAACCAACCTTATACAATTAAGATAAAGTTTATTTTGGATTACTTAGTTTTCACTACTATCGGCAGTCCCAAAGACTGTATTTATTTACTTTTTTCAGTTTACAGCTCGAGTTACCGCCATGGGTTCCTGAAAATAAAGGATTTGATACACAGTCAAACAGCCTGACAACGAAATGATCACATAAAGGTTCCTTTTTTTTTCTTTTGAGGTACGGAACTCTAAACTGGGTGCAATTAAATGTACAAAAACTTTTTTTTTAGTAAAACGTGAGTTAACTTAATTACTCATAGATTTATCATTCAGTGGTACGTATTTTGTCAGGCTTGCAAAGCCAATTAAACTTTTAAAACGCGAAGCCATCGATTTTCAGAATGTATCATGGATTCTAGAGCTCTATCTTGCATCTGAAGAAAAAATATTTGAACAAAAAGGCATTCTATTTTTGAAATGTTCAAGATTCCATTCTTGGCGGCAAGGATGCCTTTAAAGTATATTTTTTATCTGTGACCACAGATTATACAGTGCGATTCAGAGCTTCACCTTTACCGCCATTGCTCGCTAGTTTTAAAATTTAAATGTTGGGCTTCTTTTTCTTATGCAGGGTTGGGTATACAGGGTGGTTGCCTTGGATGTGAACGTACAAAACGCATAAGGAATTATCATAGAACTGCATCAACACGATCTATCTTTTCCTGCCTGAGCTGGAAAAACTTGCATAAAAATAAAATATTAAACTTTACGACACGATTGACGTAGTGGCTCAGCAATTGGCTGTTGAGTGGAACAAATTTTTGTATGACTTGTTTATGTGAATATAATAAATGTTTCTAAACGAACCTGGTACAGAAGTAATTCCTAGTCAGTGGCAACGTTTAACAAAATAAATAATTAAATATTAAATTACCTTAAATATTTTAAGACTTTCCTATTTGCCTTGCCTTACATACTAAGGTTTAAAATGTTAAACAGCGAATAGGAAGAGGAAAAAAGATTATGTTGATAAGTTGGTGCCCACAGACTTACGGTACCCACTGAACTTTGACTATCTTTACTCAAAGCCACATCGATACACTCTGTATAAAAATATAAGTTAACTCATTCCATATATCAGTTACATCCATCGCTCCGCCCATCCACCTGTTGGCATTATTAATTCCTTTGCCCATTATTTACCTGTGTGCTTTATTTATTCATTTAATGCTATGAGCATACTGGGCAAGCAATTGTTAATGAGCTGAGCATCAAGTTTATTTGAGGAGAATTGGCAATTGGCTGGGAAAATGATAGTAATCTATCCGCTTATTATTTTTATCTCGCATCGGTGTTAACGAATGAAATAGCTCAGAGGGGCAGTTACTGTATTTTTAAGAAACTTCGCATGCACGTCTCTCCATTCTCTTGCCCTTATCAAAATTTATTTAGGGTCGGGACTTTCTATTTAAACTCTTCCCTAGTCGCTGGATAGATGGCGCTGATCTCGGTATGTTACTGAGAGGAACCTGAACGTCACATAATTTCACTTGGACCTAATGGTTATATTCGGAAGCTTATGGAAACGAAAGTGTCAATCAACGAGCGTATGTGACGTGTGTTTTTTTAGCGTTTTGGCTTTGGCACCTAGTAACGTAGTCAGTTCAACGCCATCTACAGAGTTCTTGGAAGCTATTTTTTTTTTAATTCTCCAAAAGAAAACTTCTCATTACGCGTCATATCAGCAGCCTCCTCCTTTCGAGCCAGCCAATCAGACCATCAATCGTTTTTTTTTTTATTTGCCAATTATCCCTATTTCATTAACGCATGTCTCTTTCTCGTTATTTCTATCAGTCGTTTCAGGTCACAGATTACTAATAATGGGGAAGACCGTGAAAGCTAATTGTAGATGGCGCTACCATAGCTGGTCTCAATCTGACCAATGAGGTCAAGGTATTTCAAAATGTGAAATGACATTCCTTGATTTTCAACCAATGTCGATGCTTGGAACCAGCAATGCTAGCGCCATTAGTTCCGCAGTGTGCATCCCCATTATTGACTAATTAATTGTGAGCACGAGGTCCTGGTTCGATTGTTGATTTCCCATCCGAAAAAAAAAAAGATCTTAATGCAAAATGTTACCGGGGTTTTTCATCAGGAATTTATCAGTAGCAGCCACGGAGCCTGGATTTGTGCCCGGTTAGTGGCAATAGGCTCGCTCCCTATTATGAGCGACTTCAAAATAACTGACTAAATGTAAGTACTAGTAGGTACACCTCTGCTTAACCCTTCGGGGATTACGGGCGTGATGTCAGAGTATCAGCGCTGTGTAGTTTTTTTTTAATCTGACAACTCCATGCTGAGATAGGAGTCTTTTGGTCTCGTACAGGAGAAATTTTGTGTTTTTTATATTTTATTATTTTTCTTTCTATTACTTCTAATCTTAAATCAACCATATTTTTTTTATTTCTGTGTGTTTTGTCCTTTTGGGCTAATAAATACTTTTTCTTTTCTTTCTATGTTGTGAATGGAAGCTATGATAGGTGCAAACAACCACACACTTGTGAGTTGTTTCTTTGAATTATAGCTAATTGAGTATCAGAAATATTACCTACATGTAACCTAACTCCAACAAAAACTTCAATGAACACGTAACGGAACCACTTATCATCGTCACAAGCTTTACTTTTTTATAAACCCAAGCGTACACCCCTGTTACTTGGTGACGCCTGAACGTGACAACTGCATGTCTAGCAACTTATTACTAGCTCAAAAGCAGACAGATGAACCTTATTCCTTGCCACCAAAGTCTGAAACGGTTTGTCGTATCTGCAAAATGATCTTTGTCAAGTGAGATATCTGCAACTTTATTCATGCTGTTAATGAAATATTTATTGAAAGATAGTTAAGGTTGAAAATCGTTTGATAGAAGTGTACTGTTATTTTGTGACTAAGGGCGTTCATATACGCGTGATTGAGATCGTCTAGCGATAGCTTAGGGAATGTCATTGTTCTTAGGGCTGTCAACTTTTTGTATGGAATTGGAAGGAGAATAAAAATTACTGCGATATATCGATGTTCGTAGAATTACTAGGATTGTTTTGACCATAAGGCTACTGACAAAGACTAGGCTTAGTTGAGTAAATTAAAGTGAGAAAAATGTAGCTGATTATAAGAGTAGAGGAAGACCAAAGAAACGATAGATGGACTGTGTGAAGTATGATATGGCTAGAAAGGAGGTGTCTGCTGAGATGACGAGTAATAGAGGAGTATGGAAGAAGGAGATAATAATTATATGCTGCGCTGACCAAAAAAAAATTGGAATAAGGGCAAGAGAATGATTATTGTTCACAATTACACAAACGAAACATATGCCAACGTAAGTCGTAGTTGTTGTTGTTGTTGTTGTTGTTGTTGTTGTCGTTGTTGTTGTCGTTGTTGTTGTTGTTTTTTTTATGTGTTGTCCTGTCTTGCTAATAAATACTTTGTCTTTCTTTTTTCTTTCATTGTACGGTCGAACAAGGTATATTATTATTTGGTTTAAACTTTACAATGTAATTTGTAAGTTAAACTGTTAACCAAATAGCTTGTTCGACCGTACATTAGATAAGTCACGATGACCTTTACTCCATAATGCGGTTGGATAACCATTGTATTCATACTTAACTGTCAGCCTGAAATTAATTTAAGTTTCCAAAAGCACTTTACAACTTTCTTTTTAAATTTTAGCACACAAAAGATAAACTTAATGGGCTATTTTTGGGCCTGGCAGCCAGAAATACTCGTCAGATTAATAATGTACAATAGCATTTTGCACCAGTTTGAGAGACACACGGACACTGTCACACTGCATAACCTAATAAGTATGAAAACAAACAAAACAAGTTTTCGAAAATCTAAGCCGATATCATCTTTTTATCGTGTTGACTCAGGACCTTGATTTTTATACAACTAATAGAGACTATAGACCTCAGTAGTTGGTATAAATTGCTAGGTCCACCCGTTCCTGAGACAATCGGTGGTGAACTGGTGACACACGGACAGACAGCCAGACAGACGGACGGACACGAGAGTGATCTTATACGGGTTCCTTTTTTCACCTTTGAGGTACAGAACTCTAAAAAAGTAGGTACTTGTTTATTTTCCTCCGGCCAAAGGACCGAAGGTAATCCCAATAAAAACGGGCCTCCAGCCATTTTCACAACAGCATAATAGACAGCGCATAAAATTTATAGATCTCTATAGAAAATATTTGACTTCAAAATGTTTCCCCAACCTTTTCGTCAACTCAGTGTAACCAGCCCTAATTCTAAGAAAGGGAACGCCTGCCATTGGCTCGCTGGTCACGTGCTACCGAGAGTTAATGAGAAAAGACGGATGCCACCACGCTGATTACTGACGCTTTTGATCTGCCGTCAACTTCTGGAAGTAGAGTACGAGGAAAAGAACGTCGTGTGTGTTTTGATAGGGACATTGTATCATAATTAATTTTACCTGGTTGGTAGTCTAGAGACGCTATTAATAAATCATCACGTCTGTATTCAACGAAGAGCAGAGGTATAGCATTACCCTAAAGTTCGTCCACATGTTTCGAAGATATTAGTTTATTTAACAATTTTTTCTAAAGCCCTTATGTCTTGGGAATTAAGATACATTCTCAGACGTGCGAAGAAGAATGACAAAATAAAAATGGGCCATCTGTTACTTAACTATTTATTGGTAAACCAATCAAGGTGTAATTTAAATAACTGAAAACCTCTTTCACCCATATTTCGCCCTAGTAATTAGGGGCGAGCCTATTGCCACCAACCGACCTGAGAATCGAATCCAGGATCACAAAGACACACGGAACACAAAGGGTGAGGAAGGAACATGAATGGGTTCATATCAGTAAAGGTCTGACACTCCCTCCCGCTCCGCCCAGAGTGGGAAAAGTTATTTGATGATTTCCCGTCTGAAAAAAAAAGGTTCTCATTCTCAGCCAACTGTCGAACTTTTGACCACTAGACCAATACAAACAAAATCAAGTCTTTGTCAAAGGGCAAAATCAAGTTCACCGCGCGAAGAAGGACAGACTGCGTTAATAATGTATCACATTTAACATAATCCAGTTGTTAGTATGCATGTTTCCTGCATGCTAAAGTTTTATTTAAAACAATAAAAACACCGCCTTATATCGATTCCGATCACAATGTAACTTGGAGACAATGACACAATAAGTCATTCTCGTCAATTTATAATCGTTTGTCTTTAAGCCGCAGTGTAAGAGGAAACATAGTCGATTTACATAATAGCTAGATCAGAATAGCTTGATCCTGAAATCAGCTATCTACAAAAAAAGGTAAAACGTCTCTTTGCTCAAATATCAATAAATTACCACTCTGCAAAGCAGTAGATATTTGTTTATTTATTTATTTAGAAATACATTCAAAACTTACAGTTTTTTTTCAACAATAATCGTATCTTAATAAGATACGATTATTGTTGAAAAAAAACTTATTGTGATCATAATATGATCACAATAATTCCGAAAGCAAATAAAAATGGAAGGTTTAAAATCTACATTACCTACATAGAATTACTTAAATATTTTAGTTTTACAGCTTGATTATAGTACCTAGTAGTATACTTTGATTTTATTTAAATAATTTGAAAAAATATTGAACACAAAAATCCTTTTACACAAAAATCAAAGGGGACAGACCAACCACCGACCAAGAGCTGACCGACTGTGCTTTACTTAAGGCGATTACACGAGCTAAACGCGAGTTTTATAATTACTAAAAGTATATGATTCACTGCTATAAACAAGACCAGAAAAATATATGATATTCTTCAGGATATATGCTAGCATGATACTGTTTTGAAAACATAATACAATTAATTTGGCTCGATAAAAAGAAATCACGAACTTACCTCTAAAAATATCTTTCAAACAATAGAAAACATACTAATATGCATGCGATCATTCTGGTTTTTTGGCAAATAATTCTACAAGCAATATATTAGCATGATACTGTTTTAGTTTTTTAATCCAATCAATAGTTTTTTTGTAAATCGATTGAAACCACTCATTTCGCGCTATTTGGCCCGCAGTGGCTGACGTAACAACCACTTTGTAGTGCAAGCTGATTAGAACTTTATTCTAACAGCATTTCAAACGAAGTTTGAACCACCACAAATAGAGTTGCTAATTTAGCTCGTATAGGCGCCTTAAATGTATTACAGCTGAATCATTCTCATACGATAAATTATCGATAATTAAGGTATTCTCACCAAACCTCCGACTCTCTATGTGTTAGGACTAGAAATACTTCACAATCTTATCTCAGAGTGTGGAGGATGGAAGCCACTAGATCCTAGATTACTAAATAAAATAAAGACTTTTAAGATAATATTTTATTTACGTTTTACATAGTTCTTTTATCTATCAAAAATCGGTCAGTCTTTCATTCCATATTGACAAGTTTACAAAAAAGTAGGTAATTAAATAAAAAATACATACTGCCAATACTAAAATATTATAAATAATGTTGGTCGGTCCACAACACAGAGCTTTCATCATTCAGGGATATGGGGCACGAATTGTCCCAAAAAACACAGATATTTTAGTTAATTATCATACCTAATTTTCATTGCACCAGCCACATAACAACAATATACAACAAGTTAATATTTCGCATGCACACAATTGTCTCGCAAACAATCGACGAACGCCTAACTGCGCATGCTCAGAATACTTTTAACTACTTTGTTGCATGCTTACACATTGTACAGTCAGTAGGATAAATATAATACAGTACTACATCGGATGGGAAATCATCAATTAACTTCTCTCACTCTGGGCGGTGCGAGAGGGAGTGACAGACTTTTACTGACTAAAACCCATCCATGTTCCTTCCTCGCCCTTTATGTTCCGGGGCCACGGTATCTCTTTCGAACAGTCCCGCAGCCCAGTAGTGGCGGCCTCGACTTATGAACGAGTCGTGGGTTCGAACCTAGGCAGGCTTATTACTTTGTGTAATTCATTTCATCACTTGCTCTCAAAACGGTGATGGAAAACATCATGAGGAAACCGACATGTCCTAGAACCAAAAATTTAAAGACATGTGACTTCTACCAATCCGCACTGAGCCCGCGTGGTGGATTTTAGCCCATTCCCTCTCATAGAGAGGAGGCCTGTGTCCCAGCAGTGGGAACATTAAATAGGTTGATGCTGATGATGCCTGTCTCGTTGGTCTAGTGGTCGCAAGCGCAACTGTTGAGCTTGAAGTACAGGGTTTGATTCCCAGGTCGTGCACAGTGTTATTGGGTTTTACCATCAGGAATTTATCAGTAGCAGCCACGGAGTCTGGATTTGTGCCCGAATGATGGTGATAGGCTCGTCCCTTATTACACGGGACTTTAGAACTTCAGAACAGTGAATCAAAACCGATACTCTCTCACGTTTTCCTAAACACAATATCTTGCCAATAACATATCAAGCAGCAAAGATACTAAACAATGTTTTTAAAGATAACATACAAATAAAACAAACAATCGAAGTACGATAAAACATGTTTCGATAACAAAACGTATTTATAGAACATGATACCCAAATACTAATATTACCATAGTACAACGTACCTAACGGTCGGTTACAGATACCGGGGTCGTGGGTTCAGTTCCCAGGATGTGCAGTTAAAATTTCTGAGTCCAGTAATACCGTATAAAATGAATAATAGTTAAGTGAAGTCATTTAGATAGTTATCGTTAACTATGCAAATTGTTATTTGATTTGACCTATTACCGAGATGCTGGGGAGGGTTATGATTTTGATTTGGTTAAGCTCAAAAAACTCCTGGAAAAGATTATCCTGCCTGTATCGTTTCTAAATTCTAAGGGTATCTCCAAAATGCTATATAATAACAAAAACACATTGCTAACTAGACGACTATACTCACAACTTAGGACCCATTAATGTTAATATTTATCCGTGCTAGGCAACTGGGCCTATCCCAGTTGTAAACGTCCCTTTGTGCCTATTGGCCTTGTTTAGTTCTGTCTTCTGCTGATATGGAGGGAAATGGAAATTACGGTTTTTTCCTACTCCTCCGCTATACTTTCTGATTAATTTCGTTGCAGGATCCAAGACAGTTGAGTTCATTCCCTGACTTCATCGAGCTTCATTGTCTCGGCGGTTTTCTGGTGGCCGTCACTGTTGATTCTAGCTTTCAGGAGTTACGGTGGTTTGGAAATAGCGTGGCGGGCTTGTCCCAATAAAAAAAAAACCGGCCAAGAGCGTGTCGGGCCACGCTCACTGTAGGGTTCCGTAGCTTCCCAGACCATTAAAAATACCAACATTTTTCGTCAGCAAAAATAACTTTGTTTTTCATAGTATTTGTATGAAAAACAAAGTTATCATTTGCGTTTTTTTGAAAAAGTGCTATATAACTCAAAAACTATTCAACTCATCAAGTTGAAAATAATTTTCCTAGAAAGTTCATATAAAGGTCTACTTCTGTGATTTTTTTCATATTTTTTAAACTTATGGTTCAAAAGTTAGAGGGGGGGGGACACATTGTTTTTGACTTTCGGAGCGATTATTTCCTAAAATATTAATATTATCAAAAAATGATTTTAGGAAACCCCTATTCATTTTTAAATACCTATCCAACAATATATCACACGTCAGGGTCAAAATTAAAAAAAAAATCGCTCCCCACTTTACGTCTGGGGGAGGTACCCTAATAAAAATGTTTTTTTAAATTTTTATTTTTGCACTTTGTCGGCATGATTGATATACATATTGGTACCAAATTTCAGCTTTCTGGTGCTAACGGTCACTGAGATTATCCGCGGACAGACAGACATGGCGAAACTATAAGGGTTCCGTTTTTTGCCATTTGGCTACGGAACCCTAAAAAACATGATTACTAGTACGAGTATGTTTTTCTTTTCTTGTGCTTGCTTCCAGTCTACCCGGGTGCAGCTGAATACCATTATTTCAACGGAACGGAACGGAACGACTGCCTATCTGATCTCCACAACCCAGTAGGTACTGGGTAATACGCTTTGTATGTAATGGGTGGTCACCCATCCACGGACCAACCTAGACGAGACGCACGACTCAATTTGGAGCTTGACCAGAGCGGTTGTTAACAGACTCTTTGACAATTCAACAGTCCCTGAAAGAGAAAATAGTTTAATTGCAATAAATACTTTTAGTTTGCAAATCATCTTTGAGGTGTCCCGTCTCTATCTGCAAAGATTTAATCTTTGCATCGTTAGTCAGTCAATTAACCAATCGGAATTACCTATGTACATTGTATATGTAGGAGATACCAAGATTCGTATCTCCAACTACATTCGCAAATCCACATACTTAACGGTTACCGAATGCTATTCCATCCTATTCAACCGCTGATTGACAGCTACAACAAACTTAACCCTAAAATACAATCGGTCAATAATTACGAACCGCATGCATGCAATGTATGCACACGGTATCCTCAAATGGCCTTAATTGCTACTGTATTCCGACTCCCGAGGCCCATTGAATCAGGCCTTGGGCCAACCTTCCGGGCGCGTGGGAGACCAGGCCTATTAACTGTAGGCCATATATGGACTATATGGAGAAGGTTACGGCCTCCGATGTACGGATCTTTGAGCGGCGCAACTGTGGGCCGCGATAAATTAAAAATAAGTGGGTAGCTTGATTCATGTAGTATTGTTTGTTTAATGTGGGCATTTTAATAGAAGTTCGTCTAATGATTAATTTGGAAGTTATGGTTGGGTGCAATTGTAATTGGATACTGTTTGAGTTGCATTGTTTCTATAAGGTAAGGGGTTATCCTTTAATTGAATAGGTTTTCAGGCCTGAGGCCAGGGCCCTTGGTAACACGTCGTGTGGTTTTAGGCCACCCCTCCTCTCCCGTTATGACGACCGTGTATTTTTATTATTAAAATTTATTTATTAAAAGGAGAACCAACAGCTAAAATAAGTGAGTAACGAAATAATAATTTGATTTTATGATACAACTTCGCTTGCTCGGGTTTTTTCGATTTTTTTTCTGTGGGTCATAGAACCTCGTGTGATTAAAGGACGACCCCTGAGTAAAACTTTCGTTGGTGTTGGTCGCAAGCGCTACCAATCTCCAACGCCCCCGCCCCCTCCCCAATCTATCTCCATTCCACTTACCTATTCCTACATAATTAGATAGGTAAATCACCTGCAACGATCCTAGATACTCCTTTCGCCTTGATCAGGATAACATATCTGGTCGTCAACATAGGATCTTCTTTTTTTCTTAAGTAAAACTTACACAATCAGACATCGAGTCACCACAAGGTCTACTTCAGTATGCACATATCGGGCTAGGCCGCGACCTGTCGCTTGCGTCGCTAATGGGACGTTGCTCCCGTGCCAATGCGCGGGCGCAGCGTTCGCGGCCGTAAAGTTTTACTACAAATTTGGGTCTTTTAAGGCGATTAAACGACCTAAATTAGCAACTCTATTGGTGGTGGTTCAAACTTCGTTTGAAATGCTGTTAGAATAAAGTTCTAATCAGCTTGCACTACAAAGTGGCTGTTACGTCAGTCACTGCGGGCCAAATAGCGCGAAATGAGTGGTTTCGATCGATTTACAAAAAAACTATTGATTGGATTAAAAAACTAAAACACTATCATGCTAATATATGGCTTGTACTCGTAAAATTATTTGCCAAAAAATCTGAATCATCGCATGCACATTAGTATGTTTTTTTTTGTTTGAAAAATATTTTTTTAGATAAGAGATAAGTTCGTGATTTTTTTTTGACGAGCCAAATTAATTGTATTATGTTTTCAAAACACTATCATGCTAGCATATATCCTGAAGAATGGCATATATTTTTCTGGTCTTGTTTATAGCAGTGAATCATATACTTTTAGTAATTATAAAACTCGCGCTTAGCTCATGTAATCGCCTTAGAAAAAAGTTTTCTTTTATCAGATTGTTATTCCAATTAAGTAATAAAAAAAAATAGATAAATAACAACTCCAATGATGAACCAAAAGAACGTATTTTAACACGCTTTTGTGTCATGATAGTTATGTGTATTATTGGGTATCAAATTAAAGAGGAATGCGAAAAAGAGTGTATTTTAGTTCTTAAAGTATCATCATTCTCTTGCCGTTTTCTCAATTAATTTGGGGTCAGCGCAGCATGTCTCCTTCTTCCAAACTTCGCTATTTTTCGTCGTCTCATCAGACACTTCTTTTCTTGCCATATCATTTTTAACACAGTCCATCCATCGTTTCTAAACCATAACATTTACTATTTGTGAATGCAGAATCTACTAAATAATTTAGCTTCGCAGAGTTGGCAGCCACTCACAATATACACAAGCTAATAATCGTTCGCAATGAAAAAAAAAACCGGCCAAGTGCGAGTCAGACTCGCGCACCGAGGGTTCCGTACAAACCTGTAGGTATATAAGTAAAAGTTATGGTAATTTAAGATTTTCGGAATTTTTCCTATATGTGTACTTTATAACGTTGCTTCATGCCAAATTTCAAGATTCCAGGTCGTCTGGAAGTATCCTTTAGGTTTTGATTCCCTTGCGAGTAGTTGCGAGTTTCAAAATATGCGGCTTTAATTGCTGTATCTTTTGATTGCGTTGACGTAGAAGTTTGATTTTGTTACAGCTTAAAGATATTATAGACTTGAGTATTTGTTAAGAATTTCAATATAATACCACTACGCGTTCATGAGTAAAGGGGTAATAAGTTTAAAATTATTAAAAATATTTTTATTATATGATGTAACTAAAAATTTATGCTTTTCGCAATTTTTCCTTTATCTGTGTTATAAGACGTTGCTTCGTACCAAATTTCAAGATTCTGAGTTCACGGGAAGTACCCTGTAGGTTTTGATTCCCTTGCGAGTGTCGAAAATTTGCGGCATAAACGGGAGTATCTTTTGATCGCGTTGACTTAGAAGTTTGATTTTTTCACAGCTCCAAGAGACCATAGACTTGAGTATTTGATATGAATTTCAGCTTGATACCTCCACGCGTTCCTGAGAAAAAAGGTCTTGACAGACAGACAGACAGACAGACAGACAGACAGACGGACAACAAAGTGATCCTATAAGGGTTCCGTTTTTACCTTTTGAGGTACGGAACCCTAAAAACACACAAAAGTAAATCGACGTGGGTGTACATTACATGCTTTGACATAACCGTATAAATAAAACATGACCTGTCATAATATTGACTGACAATTAAAATCCAATTGATCATGAAATCATAACATTTGACCTCAAACGATTAATAACATTTGTATTTACTAATTAAACACATTCAATTAAATTGGTTACATGATCTGATTTCCGCGTAATCAGAGGTTCAATTTCAATTGAATTGGTAAAATATGTTAATATAATTAGTTCTAGTTTTGTTATGATATTTTTGTGAGTTTTGGTTGAAAGATGTATTTTAGTGTAAGTATGATCTTTTGTTCTCAGATGTCTGAGTTTTTGTATGATCTTATGCATCGATTTGTTTTGTTTCCTTGTCAGCAGTTATTTTTAGAGAATCGTAAGAAGGTATGGGTAGATACTCGTAGAATAGACGATACTGTACCTACTCCAAAAATGTTACACAGCTGTAAACATTATCTATTCATCTACTCTTCGTTATTTTTCGATGTGGCTATGTATTTTTCCCAGTGGATGACGTACCACAAATTGAAGCACCTACAGGTTGTTCTAGTCTGCCTAATCTCATGAGTAAAAGCCGTGAGTTTCTTTATGAAAAACAGCCAAAAATAAGTGTGATAAAAACAGGAGCCTTTCTCTGAAAATATAACATTAAAATCAACAATAAAGCTGGTATATCAACAACAAGATCAACAACGAAACGCATTATGACGTCACGCTACACCCGATGGTTTCCGATCATTGCCGAACATAAATACCGACTATTGTCAATTATCTATTGTTATGAGCAGTAGGTCATTGATTTGGTCGAGCTAATTTCAGGGTACCGCTTATATGAGTCTTTGTTTTTAAAATCGTTGTGTTATGTTCCGTATAAAGAATTTTTAATGTACGATTTCACTGTCTGTCGTAGTTCCTTAGTAAGTATGTCATTATTTATATAATTTGTAGAGGAATAAAACCGACTACTATTGACACTGAAGAAATTAAAGAATAAATGTCTTCCATAAGAGGCCTGCATTTATTAGTTTTGTTCTCTGTACTCCTATCACATAATAATATAATGGCCCCAAGATTACACGTATGAAAAATTGAATAGCTTACTTCACTATCACTACATATTATTATAAAACAAAGTCTCCCGCCACGTCCGTCTGTCCCTATGTATGCTTAGATCTTTAAAACTACGCAACGGATTTTGATGCGGGTGTTTTAATAGATAGAGTAATTCAAGAGGAAGGTTTTAGTATAATTTGACGCGGGCGAAGCCGTGGTCATCGGCTAATAAAAATAAAAGAAAACTCACCATCATAAGAATCCGGAATATACAGGGGTTTTCCAACCAGCTTCCCCTTCTTCCCCGATAGAGGGACCGCTTCCACCCTCCTGTGGGCCTCCAGCACTCTATACAGAAGCACTGGCTTATCTTCCCCCTCAAACTTCACCACGCGAGGCAAAGAGAACTTATCCACGAAATCCTTCAAGTTCATCACTTCACTCGTATCGTCTTCGGGTTCCACCGAACCGTTTCGGCGCCCGAGCAAAAAATTGTCCGCCCATTCGGGAGCGTTCGGTCTTCGCTCCAAGAAGTCAGGTCTACGTTCACTACTACGCGGTTTGTAACGAGGAGGACGATCCCTCCTCACCAGGGCTTCGTTGGCTTCTGCAAGCCATCTTGTGACTAGTCTTTCGCGTTCTACGTCTAAGTATCTAGGCTTCGAAGCATCGCAAGCGAAGCGTGCTGCGTCGAAGCAGTATTGAGGGGGTGGGGGTCGTATCCGAGGGGGGAAGAAGCGGGGCGGGACGTACGGGGGGTGGGGGGCGTAGGCCGGCGGCGTCCTCGGCCCGGAGCCCTCGACTGACGCCGTTCTGAACATGTTTTCAGGCCATTGATGATGCTCCCGCCACCTGAAACAAAAGATGCACGGGTTAGTTTGCTGCTTGTATTGTACAACAGGCTGGTGTCCGCAACTCCACGTCAAAGCGCGTATTTTGCGTATGGGCTATAATCCACCACGCGGGCCCAGTGCGGGTTGGTCACTTGTCTTCGAATTTTTGGTTCTAGGACATGCCGGTTTCCTCACGATGTTTTCCTTCACCGTTTTTGAGAGCAGTGGTGATGATGATTTCATCACCACTGCTCTCAAAAACGTTAATTATTCAAGATAATAATGACGAGGAACTGTGACTCTAAGATGGTGACTTTAAAAACCGGTGGACCTTTGCTCAAAAAGTCTGAAATGGTCTAATACGGGACCATTTTGCATCAAAATCAAAATCACAATCATCATCCACTGCCAAACAATTAACGGTATTCGTCAATCACGATAACATGATGAGTAATAGAGAAGAAAGGAAGAAGAATACATGCTGCGCGATTAGTGTTAATATAGTGGAGAATTTCGAAGAACTACTGCGTTTGCTAATCTTCATAAAGTGTTCTAGAACTAGAATTTCGTAAACTACCATACCTATACCTCCAGGCACGTTTGAATATTAGGTTTTCTTTTTGAGAATTAAAAAAAAAGTTTCCATGAACTCGATAGATGGCGTTGATCAGACTACGTTACTAGACTTACTAGGTGCCAAAGCCAAAACGCTTGAAATAAAAACTTTTTTGCAAAAAATATAACCGACTTCATACAAAAAAGTGAAAAATAACTTTAGCTTCAGAAGTCGGTGACCTTTGTTTGATTGATTTAGTTTTTTTGTCACCGACTTCTGAAGCTAAAGTTATTTTTCACTTTTTTGTATGAAGTCGGAACCGAATTGAGAACCTCCTCTTTTTAGAAGTCGGTTGAAAAACTCGTCAGATACGCCCGTTGACTGACACTTCCGTTTGCATAGGCTTCCGAATATAACCATTAGGTCCAAGTGAAATTATGTGACGTTCTGTTTCTTGCAGTAACGTACAGAGATCAGCGCCATCGTAGCGTCAGCGACTAGGGAAGAGTTGAAAAAGGAAATCCCTCATTGTCAGACTCCATTATTTAATCTGATAGTTGAAGCTAGTTATATGAAGAAGAAAGGACAAGATATTCCATGGACTTTGGTCTTTGGACGTAATAGGCTTGTTAACTGAAAAAATCTAATAAGTCCGTCAGTTAGATTATCAAAAAATATTTGACCCGTATTTTTTTTTTGTCACATAAAACAAAATTGACGAAGATACGACGCTTTTAAAATTCCCAATACGTCACTGTTCGGTATGATTCTTAGTGAGTACTGACGTCACGAGCCCCCACTCCTGAGTTTTGATGCGTTTTATTTTTGTCAATATTCGTTGATTTACAAAAACAAAAAATACGTGTCCACTGTTTTCTAATACTCTAACTGACGGACTAAATAGATTTGCAATTTATTGATGGTGGAAACAAGCGTATTCCTTTTTAAACAACATAAACACAATATTCATTATTAAAGTTTATTAAACCCGAACCAAATATATTATCATCATTAGTTCAAACCAGAATTACCTCAGCCGCATGTGAACTTACGACCCGATACACTAACGAGGCATTTAAAACATAAATATTAATTAAATGACCATGTTTGTGGCATTTTACAACGATTACGTCAGCAATTGCTGGTTATATAGCAATAAAGTTAAATTATTTGTATGAACACAAATCTGTGTCTGTATATCGAAATGGTTGCGTGATATCGAAACTATTGATGCAATGTTTTATGAAGTTTTTACAATTAATTACTAGTAATTAGCAATTTAGAACTATTTTATCCTATCATATTGAAAGGTCTGAGGTCGGTCTATGGTTCAACATGACCCAGAAATGGCCATTTGCAGGACTCAAGGGAAGATTGAGTGCAGATTGGAGTAAAGCTCCAGCTGAATGGTTGCCGAGAGACGGGTAGAAAGAGTGGTGCACGGCCAACAGCTACAGAGATGCGAAGAAGACCTACAAAGGACACAAGGTTAGACCTGGGTGTGACTTCTACTTACCAGGGCAACATAGCACAGAAGAGAGGTCTTTATAATAGGTATGTACTTAGCAGTAGATAGAACAAATCATTCGATGATGCTTCTAACCAAAACAAAAGATTTGTTTTAAAGAATATTTTCTCATAATTATGTTCAACAATAAATCAATCCCATTTTTTTTTACAACATAAATTACGTTTTCACCTACGAGCGTCACCGGCCATTAGCATTTAAACATCAATTCAAAACAAAAGAAAGAAAAAAAAAAACTAAACACAACACACAATACATCTTCCCGCGGTTTTCCTCACTACATAATTTTCCATAGGTGATTTTAATTATTGCAAAATATCCGTTGGTGTCGACGTATACTAACAGATTTATGTACACTATTAATGACCAAGACTGACTGAAAGTTGATAAAACAGAAGTGCTGTCAAACCAGCTGTCAGATGGATGAAGAATGACCTACAAATGACCGCGGACTAGAGCTGGATGATACTCGAACGTACCAGGAAAGCATGATATAAAAGAGCGAAGAGGAGTCGATGATGCTCCAAGCCAGAACAAAGGCTATGGCTCATCAGAATAGTGGCATTATTACAATAAATAAATCTAGTTTTCACCTCCGACCGTCACCGGCCATTGGCATTTACAACAATTCAAAACAGAAGAAGAAAAAAAAAACAAACACAACATCTGCCCGCGGTTTTCCTCGCTACATCATTTTCTACAGGTGATTTTAATTATTGCAAAATATCCGTTGGTGTCGACGTAAACTAACAATTTTCTATACTAATCTCCATACAAGAGATGTTTCCCACTGGGGGCTTACGGACTAACTAGATGGACTAGGTACCTATTACAGGACAAAAGTGTATAAAATGATTTTCACACGGTGATAAAATACGTGTAGACACTTCAGAGAGTGTTTGACAAAGATGTATTTGCGGTTGGGATAAGTGGGCCCATCTTTTGTTTGGACATAACTTCACACCTGTAGGTAGCTAGGCAGAGGTGTATAATACAACCTCAATTTACCTTTGACATTTGCATGTTGAAGCAAAAGGTAGCTGATTACGTGACGAGCTTGAGAGATTTGTCCAATAATACAGGGCGAGAGTCTACTGCCAATAACTGAGCAGGAATACAGATGGGTGGTGCTGAGTATTTCCTAATGGAAAAACTCAATTCTCTATTCCCCACCCTTTACTGCGGGCTCGAACATGTCAACCACTGTTCACAGGGCGGTATTTGGAGTAATGCCTAACCTGGTGTTGTTTTAATGCAACCCATGGGCGTCAGACTTGGCTTTACATGCAGTCGAGCAATATCCCTCAGGCATGCTGGTTTCCTTACAATGTTTCATTCACCGAAGCAAGTGAAAATTATACAAAACTCACATGAATCCGAAAAAATCAGAGGTGCGAGTCTTGAGTTCGAAGTTGAGACCTATGGTTTGGCAGTTCGACGCTCATACCATTACACTATCACTACCTATGTGTTTTGAACTCAAAACCGCTCAGCAGTTGTGTGTGCTTGCTTACCAGTCCCCCGAAGGATATCAACCAGAGTAGCTAACTTAGATGCTGAACCCTGATCTTAAATCAAACTCTACGAAAGTAAACATATCAGTAATCTAAAGATTTACTACTAATCTGTGACATAGTGCAGCCATTTCATCCGACACGCTTCATCTATACGAAGCACATGGCAATAACTTGTTAGATTCTAAAATCACTACAGAACATAAATACTGACGCAGTGTCCCATCAAATAACACTGATTCCTGATAAGGCTGCGGCCAGACGGCCAAGAAAAAACGCGCGATAAACGCATTTGATAGAATACGTAAACATGCGTGCTAAATCGTAAGACCGTTTACACAATCACCGAGCCGGAAGCAGAACGACTGGAAAAATGGAGTCAGTACTACTGAAATTCGTGACGCTGCCACTGCAAGTACGCTAAGCTCATTACTTCTGTGTATCGTCAGGAATTCAACATGCCTGTATGGGCGGCATGTAAACTCTGACACAAGGTTAGGCTCTAATGCAATAAAGAAGATGATAACTTCTGGCATGGGCCATTAGTCAAAGCCATCGTTTTTATTATGTCATTGGTGTCGTTATACTATTTAACGTGGACGCCCATCGATATCAGCGGTAACACAGTACCTTTACCACCTCTTTACAGACCTTTCGAATAGACGTTGAAAACCTTCAGACAAATCACTATTAAAGAAGGTTAAGCATAAAACAGAGCGTAGTTCCACTGTTCCAGCATGGCCCATTACAAGCTGAATCAGTTCCAGTTTACACCATTTGAACGCGCGTTTAACAGACATAACGCGGCAATCTGAACCTAGCCTTAGAGTGATTTACCGTCCCATCAACCATAAGTACGTAGCAACGATTCCTTAAGGATAACTTTCATGCATTTATTTCTTAAACTCTACACGCACGGTAAATGCACATACGAAGTTCTTTAGGACGATTTAATAGACACAATTTGTTTATTAGATAAACCTCATTTGTGTGAATATTTGCGTGGACATTAGCAGTTGATTCTATTTTGTTTTTTGTACATGGCTTGGCTAAGAATTAATGAGTAAAAACACCACATAAGTTTTCGGACGTGTAAATTAAACATGCGGTCGTATTTTCTCTACCCGGACTACTGAAAGGCGAAAATGTTGTCCCATAAATACAATAAAATTCCATTAAGAACCTAGAGGGCGACTCAATGGGGTCCTTGTTACAAGAACAATGCTTATCAATTTTCTGTCTTTAGCAAAGAAAAATAATTTCACTTACTCGTTTCCTAAACCTTGGTGGTAAACGAACACATATTTTTGCACTAGACTCATTATATTTATTTTTACTTTTGAATAATTTAATAAATTGAAACATTTCACTTCAACACCATTCTTAATTGAAAGATAACCACATCGTAAAATTGACAGCTTCACGGTACCATTTTTTTTTTATTTAAAAACAGAGAAGAATACTTAAAAAAAAATGACTTAACCACTTGACTGTTGCACCACTTTTTTTACTTTATTTCAAAATCAAATGAAAACTCTTCACAAATATTCATTTAAAGAAAATAAGTACTACCAGTAAAACATAAAGTTGTAGGTACTGTTGCCCAACAATTGATTTACAGTATGGTGATTGTCCGATATGCCCGAAACAATGGTTTGGAAAGACAACGCACACGGATTGTCAGACCGAGTCACACTAGTGACTTTTTGTACGGTAGCATAACGAACTGCGCTGGTAACCAATATCGTAATACTAATATGGGAACAATACGCTGTTAGCTGAATAAATAATAAGCAATTAAAATGTTTTGATTGAGCGTCCTTGAGGAGTCGTGAGTAATTTGATTGATGATAGTGATTTCATAAAAGGACCAGGTAGTGTTGTTCCCATTTTCCTATCGTATAGAAACAACAACGACTTTAAAAAAAAATTGACAGTCGCTGTCAAAAATCCGATACAATTTTTGACAGACTGAAACTGGTATTTGAAATTAGAATGCGAACGTTTTTAAAAATCAAGCTGATTCTTTCGATTAGGAGTCTTTCTTTTTTAAATCAAGAACCGTGGTAATTCGTAGTATTCAGGTAAAAAACAAACGATCTACCTGCACTCTAGATTAACCTAACTGGCTGTTTTTATTTGACTAACTTTCATTTATGTTATCTACGAAAAGAAATAAAAAGAAGCAAAAGGCACTTTTTATTTCGTTAGATTTTTCAGCCAGCACCTGCTGAAGAAAAAATAATGAGTCGCCGTTTATCAACCAACCTTCAAGCCTTTTCTGCGCGCCTAGTACATTTCTCACACAAAATGTTTAGTGGCAAGGATGTTCGCCTTTCCCTCATTGATTAAAACAGCTACGATAATAAATAATAGTTAGTTTACTACCAGTTTAACTGACAACGTTTGACGGCTAGTAGTTAATCTTGCAGTTAATCAGGATAAGCCACTAACTGCAGACATTTATCACTAATTAGATATCTTAGACTGAACAAGCGCCTTTGATTCATTAATGTGCGTTTTCGCTATAATTAGGCAAATAAAATTAATGCCCCTATAAAATCATTTTCAAAAGCTTGGCTCAGCTTTGTGAAATTCCATCAGTGGAATCATGTTCAATTGTTCATATAGGTGTCGCTTTGTGGTGGTGCAAACGTGCATATTATTATGATCTAGCATTCTAGAACTTCTGACACGATTTATATTTGTTTCCACTTCGTTTTAGAACTTAGAAGACTACGATAATGGGTACATAGGCCGAATTCTTGTCGTGATTTAGAATAGGTTTATTTTTAGAACATCTGTCAGAATCAAAAACCGGTTGGTTCAAAAGCTAGCAGGGCTGAAATATTAATGTGTTTTGACTTTTGATGTAATAGCACAAAAAGTAAGAAATAAATCATATATTCTACTTAAACAAACTTCTTCCAGTTTCTTGCTGGTTATTCTCCATAGAAAACGAACAATCCGACGTCTTGGGTCTTGGGTATTGCTGGACATTAACACACAGCGCCATCTAGTGCCACACTAATATACTACATTTATACTTTTTTGTTTGTATATACATTCTTATTATACATATAAACACCCATGACTCGGAAACAAATGTGTTTTTCCATTAGAAATTTCTTAGTAGCATTCACGGATTCTAAACTTGTGCCCGTTGGATGGCAATAGGCTAGCACCCTAATTACATGGGTCTTAAACATATCTGGCGAAATGTAAGTGTACTGGTACACGTCTCCCTAACACTTAGGGGATTACAGGCAAATAGTGAATTGTTTTGATAAACTTATGCAAATTGCCTCAAAAATAAATCATAGAAAGGGATGGGAATTATTTAAGAGGGCTATCACTATTTTACTTGTATTTGAGTGTTTTAAGAGTAAAATTAGCCATAATCTCTAACCTGAGAGTTTTGATGTGTGAATTGTGATTATGGTTTAGATACGGCAAAATCAAAAAAAAATATGCCCGAGAAAGTTTGATTATTTGTCTCGGGAGTGTTCTAAATAACTAATATCAAAGTTTTTCTTGTATTTGAGTGTGTCAAACACTTAAATACAATAAATAACTCTTACCCGTGTTTTATAAGTCGTTTAATCAGCGGGTAATATAAAAATAAATTATAGAAAGGGATGGGAATTATTTAAGAGGGCTATCACTATTTTACTTGTATTTGAGTGTTTTAAGAGTAAAATTAGCCATAATCACACATTTAACCTGAGAGTTTTGATGTGTGAATTGTGATTATGGTTTAGATACGGCAAAATCAAAAAAAAATATGCCCGAGAAAGTTTGATTATTTGTCTCGGGAGTGTTCTAAATAACTAATATCAAAGTTTTTCTTGTATTTGAGTGTGTCAAACACTTAAATACAATAAATAACTCTTACCCGTGTTTTATAAGTCGTTTAATCAGCGGGTAATGTTGCCAATAACTTGTTCACGCAACTTTACCCGTCTTTAACTAATTACGTCAGAAATGCCTGCTATCTTCCACATTTTATAAGACGTAGCTATTTCGTATTAAGTAGATAAGGTTTTAATGTGGGTATTTCTCATTTAGTTTGCTAATAGTTTTACGGTAGCAGATGGTTGGTATAAAAGGCCGTTAACATATTTTAATGAAATCTTTTTATTACTTACTTTTAGTTGTTCTCATCTCTACAAAAATGTCCTATTTGGACCCGTTACGATTATAATTTCGTCTGATGAATAGAAGCTTATTAAATAAATATGAATACTTAATAATAATGAATAACTATTAAGATTGACGTTACAAGCACAAAGTTAGCACAAGAACTTTGTGATGGGGAGCTTAGGTTATTATTACGTGAAATACACTGTTCAAAAACGTATAATTAAAAAGACATTTTGCATATTGTCGGTTCAAAATGGCAGCCTAAGCTCAGCAAAAATGTTCATTTATTTAGTGATTTTGGTTGGTGCCTATTTATTTCAGAGTCCAAGGTTAATGTACCAAAAACGACAAATCATTTATCTTACACCTACTAACATCATTGTAAAAAATAACGTCCACAACTCAATCAAAAGCATCGATATTTACTTGAAAAAAAAAACAAGTCGATGTCCCCTCACTAATCAAAAACCGATGACCAACCAAAGCACCTGTTCATATTTTAAATATCTGGCACTTTCTAAGCCATATTAAACTGTAGTACTCAAACATAAAGCTCAGTTTTGTTTGCAGAAAACTAGTACAACGTTCCAACTGATAAAGATTACCATTTTACAAATACAGCTGTCAAAATCAATTCCAATGCGACATAAGCCGTAACCCTTTTGAGAAATGACTTCGTAGGTAGCGGTACAAGTTTTTTAACGGCAAAATTAAATTTGTCGATTTGCATCGTAAGTTTTTTGTACTGGATTGTTCCAATTTTTTTTGTCTTTTAAACGTTGATGTAACAATAGTTTTTTGTATTGTTCAAAAGTAATTAATTTGCTATCAGATTATTCTTGAGTTACACAATACCTACGGCTCTAAGGGTATGTAGTATAGCTGTGATTATCAGATCTCTTTGGAATTTTCACGTGGGATAAAACTAAAAAAAAACATAAACAAAACTGTAGGTACTGCCTTTTAAGGTCAATCCAGTTCTTGGCTATATTTTTGTGTCAATGGCATCAAATAAATACCTACCTATTACTTGTGAGCTAAAGATCTATAAAGCTAGATCATTGATTGATTCATTTTATTATTTATTTTTGTATTTATGGGTATTTTGCCTGAAACAAAAGATCAAAATTAATAAAAAAAAAAAAAAAAACATTTTTTAAATTCCGATCTTCATCATCTTTTGATTGCTGAATCAAGAGTTATTTTTATGTTTTGATTGATGGCAGAACTTTTAAAACCAGCATCAAGAATGAAATCCCGAAGAATTAGGCATACTTAGGTCTACCTAATAGTACCTACACCTACATTTCGCCAGTTATTTTTAAATCAAATCAAAAAGGTTTATTTGTTAGAATATGGTACAAAATAGATGTTACAGTATTGGTTCCAGCATATCCTGCTATAATATGCCGTACAAATATTTTTATACAAAGCTTATTATAAATCACTAACTCAGAATCAAGTCCCACATGTAATTAAGGGACACCTATGGAGAGCAGATATGGTCACTAACCAACCGTCAAAATTCCGCACTCGGGGTCTGTCAGCGAGCAATGGGCCGCAGTATCCTTGGAGTGAAACTTACTGATCGTGTAGGGAACTCGATACTGCGTTCCAAAACTCAAATTGCCGATGTTAGGTCACACGGCTGTCGCATCCAATGCATGGACTAAAGCTACCACAAAATGGGTCCCAAATAGCAGCAAACAGCAGGCCCAGAAGGAGATGGCGGGACGAAGTCTACTCTTTGAACAAGGATTGGCGTATAATATGTACTATATAACAGCACTGAATAGGAATAAGTGGAAGGAGGGAAGGGAGGCCAGGCCCTGCAGTAGGACACAAATGGCTGATAATAATTAAGGGGCGGACACTTTTTCGATGGGACTTCGATGGGAAATCATCAAATCATCAAGGGGCGAGCCTATAGCCAAAAACCAATTACAGTAAGTTTGTTTAGTAACCTGTAACGTTGACTTGAATGCTTTTTACCGACTACATATTTCATTAACCACCATCAATTGACATTTTAACGCCATTCGCAGAAAACCAACCGTTGCATTTTTCCAACAACTCCTCGAATTGACATCATTAAATAAAAATGTTAATTGTTCCGTGTCGAAAGTGCGCAGAAATCTTCTGTCGCACTCTGTCATTGCTTTAAAGCCCAAGGAAGAAAGAGACGGTTATAACCACAATGAGTATTACTCGTAAATAACTTCTGTTTGTAAAACACCTTGGGTGCGCATGAGTTTGTCTTCTGACTCACTGTGTCTTTATTTTAAAGGCCGTGAAGTTTTTTGTGTGTGAGAATTATTTCCACGCTGATCTTGTAGGTACTAAAATAAGATCGAAGTTTTTTATATCAGATGGGTCATCGTGTTTTATAAGACTCTTGTGTTTACTTAAATGATTAAAATTGAAAACAAATATATCTTGAAAGACTGGACTATTTGTGAGCACTCTGGATTATTTTACTTCAGTTACTCGTGTCTTAAGCATCATTTACATGATGCCATTTTCATGCACATACAAGAGCAATAATTGAATGCATTAAATTAAGCGCAATTTGAACTGATTACACGCGGATATTATAATTATTGTTCGTGCTACTTATAAGAACCGTTTCAAATGCAAAAATTGTCTAGTAAAGCAAGAATGTAACGTGTTGTTGAGACGATCATATTTTATGGCTTCAATATTATTGTATGCAACAGGCAAAACTCTTGCATCGCGTAAATGCACCTTAATTTAAAACAGACGTAATATGTTTTCACAGAAAGATATCTTGAAAGAAACAGACGTCAGTTCTACCACCTCTAAGTTTGTTCCGGCACACCACCCACCCATCGGTGTATTGATATCGTACGAACGGAATATCTTCTCAGGAATCGGTCAGATAGAAAATGAGTGCCATTAAGTTTTAAAAATTACATTGTGAAAGTGTTCTAGAAAATGTACTGACAGAAATAAACATAATTTTACTGCAGTTATAAACTTATTTTAATGAAGAAACGCTTTTAATTCTAAACCTTATCAAAACTTCACATCAAGGGGCTAATCTTGCCACATAGGCAAAAATAACAAATACCACACACTGGACCGGCAAATCAGTGATTACAGGAGCATCTTAGAATGAAAAGAGGTCTAAATATTGCTCAGACCGCGGAAACTCGTAAAAAATCAAACACTTCCAATGAGAAGACTTTGCAGAAGCTTCAATTCGTACAATAATAATAAAAAAAATGTTACTCTCGTTGATTTGGCAGGAGTATGAAAATCGTAATTTTTCAAGTGAATCTCTAAATCTAATCTAATCTCTCAAGAAGTTTTTAAAGTTTGTTACTTGTCAGTGTCCATTAGCTTGTTTTGTGTATAGAGTTCAGCAATCAGGTAGCAAAAAGTAACTCTAAAGCCCAGAAAATATTAAGTCAAGTCCCGTTTTCCGAAACGACCAAAACGACAAAGCGGCAGGCACAAAAGGAGATGGCGGGATGAGCTAGACTCTTTCGCAAGAGATTGGGCTACAATCGCACAAGATCGCGAAATGTGGAAGGAGAGAAAGGAGACTTTTGCCCCGCAGTGGGATAATATAGGCTTAAAATATGTATAATAAAGCGATTAACTAAGACATGAACAAGTTAAATTAAATTTATAAAACCCCCGACACATAGGGTCATAATTTTAGGGTATTTTTTTAATGAAGTTCCTTATCGCGGCTAACGGGTGTTAAACCCTTTCTTTTGAGACCCATATTGACGAAGTTGTGAAAAAAAAATTGTGGGGGCAGCCAACTTTGACTGATTTTATAAAACATAGCTAAGAACACTCCCGACTCATTCACCTTTCAAACAAAACAAAAAAAAAACAAAATAAAAAATCGGTTCATCCGTTCGGCAGCTACGATGCCACAGACAGACACCCACACACGCACACACACAGACACGTCCAACTTATAACACCCCGTCGTTTTTGCGTCGGGGGTTAACAAAAAGCTTCCTGACAATAGAAAGAAGACAAACGGTCATCAGGCACTATTGTGGACCTTCTCAAACTTCTCTATCTAATTTCCGCAGTCTTCACATGGCCATAAGTAACAGCTTCATCTATTCATTAAGAAGGGAATCATTTCGTAATTTCCTCAATGGTAACAGGATGTAAAGCCGTTATTATAATTGGTTGATGTAGATAAAAACCTCTGAGATATGAAAGAGAAAACTGGATTGTAAAACGGAACAATTTCACTGAGAGTTACTTTACTTGAGACGGTAACGCAAATTCAGAAAACTAATTTACTATACGTCGAAGACCAACTTGTGTTTACAAAAACATTTTTGTAAACTTAGTATACCTCTTTGACTAACGTATTTAAAATTAGTTTACCGCCTATACTAACCCATCCATAAAATTCGTGTGTGTGATGTATTTTGTGCCACTGCTGGGCAAAGGTGTCTTCACTTGTATTACATTTTTTTTCTATTTTATCTTCTCCAGTCGATTCAGTTCGAGAAGAGTCCAAATCCTTCCTTAAAAACAAAATTAGGGCCTAGACAAAATCCCTTTTCTGTAAGCGTTAACGCCAACGGAAAGATCAAATTGTATGGAGTTGACATTAGCTTTAGAGATGTCACGTGACTGATGCTAAATTGGTAGACAAAGTCATTATTCTTTATGCGGAAAGGAACGTCGAATAAGCGTGACCACGAAACGCCAAAAATATTCATCGAAACCGATCAAAATGGTAGACAAACGCCAGTTTTGACAACCGTAAATGCTATTTTGACGTTTCCGCAACACGCTAAAATAGCGGGAAGTCGGAAGTAAGTGCATAATAACCAAATTATAATCTATAACTAAATTCTATTTAAAAGACAAAAACACAGCTGAGATACGTCTTGGCCAATAATAAAATCGAGATTTGATTTAAGAAACATCAGGCACTAACGTTGTATTAAAAATAGTATAAACTGGCTCCCCTAACGTCCCATCCTTGTGATAAACTAATTTACATAACTATGATAAGTCCTCAGGTGTGCCATCAAAAGAGTGGTACATGAAAATATATTGAGTTCTTTTAATTCCCACGCATCGATAAGGCTCACGATCCAATTTAAATCGATTGATAAATGTTTTGATGACCGTATCGGTTAGTGTCTTTAAGTGTTTTCTTTTTAGCTACAAAATTGATAATTCATCTTTTGCTTGAGTTTTAGTTAGTGTGTTGGTAGTTGTTTTTCTTTTTTCACTTTATTACTCAATTATGGATTCTTGAGCTTTTTGCTACCACCAAAGGTTATTGGTGCTTTAAAAAAAACTTTCCATTTTTATCAGTCTTTATTCCAGCACTTCTTACTTGATAAAAATTAAAACCATGATACGGGTTCAACAGGCGAGGTCCTTAAACTATTCCTTGTGACACTCCATTGTTTGTGGTAGGTCTTTTTAATCATAACTGCACGTGTGTCACTCAAACGCTTCTCTTTGAATTTAAATGATCAAATGACGCAATCTCAGGGTCCGTGACCTCTTTGTCCTATTTATATAATAGGCCTTTTTTTACTAGGATTATAATGTCAATCAAACGATTAGTCTGGTTTTTTTTAGTGGAGCAAGTTTTTGTTTGAGTCGGTCGAATAAAAAGAAGTTTTTTGTGTCTTGGAACACGTGTTCTAATTTTGTTGTAATGGTTAACCCCTTTTCATGGAGTTTTATGAATAACAATAGAATTATCCTCAGTGGGTTGGAGAAATATCTCGTAAAGACTAATATTGTTCAAGTACGTAACTCAACGCTAGAAATGCTAGCATCAAAAATCTAAATAAAAAAATCCCAGTCCATTTGCTATCATTTATTGAGGAGTTCCGTTGCCTATCTCCGAAGTTCTTCATCAGATCTTCACCAAATAGAAATGGGACTACTTTAAGTGTGTACTCTTCTTAAAACTACCCAAATCGCATCAAGTGTGCTTATAAAATTTTAAGAGTTATCTCTATTTCTCCAGGATCCCATCATCAGATCCTGACTTGATGATTATGGGACCACCTGGGAAGCCTTTTAAACAAAAGAATAATAATTCAAATCGGTCCAGCCATCTTCGAGTAATCGGGGAACATACATAAAAATAAAAAAGGTTCCGACGAATTGAGAACCTCCTCCTTTTTGAAATCGGTTAAAAACGAAATACAGCAGAAACCGAAGCATTTTAAATAAATATAATAACCATCTGTACCCCTCTTTTGGTCCAGCAATTTATTGATTTAGGTTTCCTAAACTACTAAAGATATTCAAAAGCCCACTTGTTATCCAAAACAAACCAACTTTTTTAAATTCCTCTAAAACTCGTGACGTAATTGATGGCCGAAGCTTGTCATGAACCGAGCAAATTCCTTAGCAGCCAGGTTCCCCGATTTGGGCATACCGCATACTACGAGTATTTTTATTAAATTCAAGTTCGTTCACATAGCCCGCTTTAGTTGAATTTTTATCGATAGACATAACGTATTGAATGAGACCGATAAATCAACGAAGACAAAATTGTTGTCAATATGTGGTCTGAATAGAAATTTAAATAAGTTTAATATTTTATTATTGTTCTCAAAAATTGAATCTCCGTTTACCTGGGTTCAAGGATTGTTAAGATTTAATACGTATTTTAAAATATGTATTTTAACACTTTTTCTATTGTTTCAAAGCTTGTTACATTAGTAGATTATTTGCATAATTAGTTTAGCATACAATGCCATAACACATAATGTATTTTGAAATAGGCCACTGTACTACCTACTAAGATTTACGTTTTTTTTATGCCAATACGTGTCTGTTTATTATCTAAATGGGTATTGACTGCTTGCAGTTGTGCTGAAAATATTGAACAGTATACACTACCGCACTATTGGCTTTCACCTTACCTTATCATAGATCATGTTCATTGTCTTGTTCACCATAATCGTCATACTCCGGTGTCTCATCAGTTGTATCATTTTAGTATTTTTCTTCCTTCCTATTCATTATCATTGTTCCCCATTGATGAATTGAAAAACATTAAATTCAATTTCCATTTAGCTTTTAAATCACTTATCTGGTTTTCCTGTTTCAATAGTCTATGATAGTATCCTCCATTTTAATGTTAAGTCCCTTAAAATATTCCTTAGGTCATTAATAACTCGCAGGACCAGAAATCATCTACCTTTTCCGATTTATGTCCGATGAAATTGATGATTTAAATTCAATATTCCTCCATTATCTAGAGATAATTAAAGCTGGACATACAATAAGACCTGCCAAGTTCAACTACATTCCGCGGCCATCTTTTGTTAGTGTTATTATTTCCCTATTGGAATGTATTACTTAATAAACATTACTATCAATTAATATTAAGTCGTTTTGCATTGTTTTTTTTTTGGTCGTAACTTTGTCCTTGTGTGTAAATTTGTTCGATCGGGTTATCAAAATCGGAGTGTTTATTTCGTAACCCGTGAAGTGTTGAAATTTTGAACCGTTTATGTTATAAGCTAATATTATTCTGATTAATTGAAAAATTAAACTGTTGATTTTATGGTGTTGACATTTTGATTGTTGATGTTTTAGTTTTTGAAGTTGAGTACCTCACCCGGCTTGTAGTGGGTTCAAGATCACGATGGTGTTCCTTCAAAAGTCATTTGTACTGTTTCCTCGGGTTTTGCATTGGCCACAGGCAGCCACAGTCACGTTCTTTATTTGAATGTGCAGCACCCAAAAAAAAAAAAAAAAAAACCCGAAATTAGATGCATTGCTTGTTTTCAATTTTATACTCTAGTTTTATTTCTTACTAGCTGACCCGCGCAACTTCGTCTGCGTCACATAAGAGAAAGAGAGGGTTACAGAGAGTGGGTCGTAAGCACCTATAATACAATTTTCAAAGAGCACATCATACACATCCTTCCGCATAATGAAAATGCGCGCCCGGTACATGATCATTATTTTGCTGCGGAGTTATTTAAAACGGTGTATCTCCTAAGATATGCATTGAAATCAATGTACGTGCAATACGAAACGCGTCCATCAATTCTGTTATTATTGTTGATAGCAAAATTTGAAGTAGATTGGACCAAGGAATCACATTTTCCCATACAAACTTTGCCCCCCACCTTTTCACCCCCTTAGGGGTATAATTTCAGAAAATCCTTTCTTATCGTACTATAGGCATACGATAAGAAATGATTTTCTGAAATTATTATACAAAAAATACACCCTCCAAGCTTCAGGTTTCTACAATCTGCGGTAAAGGCTGTGCGTTGATCCATCACAGTCCTTCAGGACAAAGCTTTTTTATTATTTGTAGATAGTAGGATTTGAACTCGTTTGTATTTGTAACTTTTCGGGCTTTATGTCTGATGTACATTCATATAGTCTACTGTTTCTTCGTAGTATTATTTTATTTGTATATACAGGGTGGAAATGATTAACCGGGCAGAAAGGGGAGCTTCTTTAACCGTTGAGTATTAGAAACAGGATCGATTGGCATCAAAAAATGTTTTGTGTAAAATAGCAAATTTTTTTGCTAACTGTACTTTTTTTAATTTGTGAATGGGGATCAAAATTTCACGTAAAATTACGGATGGTTTCCTAAGACCATTTTCATGTAGCTGCAACGGTTAAGGTTTATCATTATTGGCATAAAAAAAAATGTTTTATGTAAAATGGCAATTTTCTTGCTAACTGCACTATATTTTTTAATTCAATCTGTGAATGGGGATCAACATTTAGCGAAAAATTTATGGATTGTTTCTAAGACCTTTTTCGTGTAGCTGCAGTTCCCCTTACTGCCCCGTTTACCGTTTCCACCCTGTATTACCAACTACTTATACCGAGGAAAGCCGATTTTCTTGAGTTCCGCTATTTTGGGCGTATTCACTTCAAAAATCAAATTTCAGAAAAATTGAGAAATTGTATTTACCTGTATTAGATTTGAAGTATTTACAGGAACTTTTAAAGGTTTATACTTCATTGGATTTTGTTCTATAGGTGTATGAAGTTTATTAATTTTAAACACAAAACCCTGTTTTTTACGTCTCTGCATGACATTCTTTAAAAATGCTGAAACAGGTATTTCTTTATTTTTAATAATAAGTATTTACTCTGAGTTTCATGATTCCAGAAAAAGCTAAAAAAAAAATTTCATACAAACTTTACCCCCCCTTTTCACCCCCTTTTTCCAAAATTTTCCATAATTTCTATAGCCTAAATGTTAATCTGAGTTTATTTAAATAGATTAGTGCAGTTTTCATCAAAATCCGTCCAGCAGTTTTTACGTGATGCGCGTTCAAACAAACAAACAAACAAACAAACACACAAAAATTTTAAAAATGATTTTAATATGTTCAGTTACTTATTTTAAGTCACCCTGGGTGATTTTTTTTTTTTAATCTTCAATGTACAGATTTTTTGGTCTCAACGATTTTATCTTCTATATTATTTTTCTATATATAAAATGGTAAACTGACTGACTGACTGACTGACTGACTGACTGGGTGATATATCAACGCACAGCCCAAACCGCTGGGTCTACAGATTCCAAATTTGGCATGAAGGTTCCTTATGTGGTCTAGGGGTGCACTAAGAAAGGATTTTTCAAAATTCACCCTCTAAGGGGGTGAAACGGGCCCCCAAAGTTTGTATGGGGAAACAAGATTAGTTAGACTATTTCATTCGAAACTTCACAAAAGTACTCCTATTGATAAATGAGTAGAAACGGGTTTCAGGTTTTTCAACATTCAACCCCTAAGAGGGGTAAATGGGGTGACGAAGTCTAAAAATCAACGCACAGCCCAAACTGCTGGGTCTACTGATTCCAAATTTGGCAAGTAGGTTCCTTATGTAGTCTAGGGGTGCACTAAGAAAGAATTTTTCAAAATTTACCCTCCAAGGGGTGAAACGGGCCTCAAATGTTTCTAAGGGGAAACAAGATTGGTAAGACTATTTCATTCGAAACCTCACAAGAGTACTCCTATCCTATTGATAAATACAAGATAGCGCCCAGGAAATGTATTTGTTTTTCCATCTCGGGTGTCGATTACATGGTTTTCGAGGTCGCTGATTACAAAAATAAGATCGAAATGAAAATCGAAATAGCGTTGAAGTAAATTTAGCGTTGAAGTAAATTTTTCGTCATGTGTGTTATTTTCATGTTTTTTGGGGTCGCTAATATCGAAAATGAGGTCAAAATGAAAATCCAATCCGTCTAGGGTTTTTTTTAATATTTCCGTCATGGGTGTCGTTTGTGTGGTTTTCGGAGTCGTTGATAACAAAAATAAGGTCAAAATGAAAATCCAAGAAGGTACCTAGGATTTTTTTTCGTTTTTCCTTCATGGGTGTCGTTTTCATGGTTTTCAGTGAACACAAATCTAAATTTTCTTTAATTTTTGTTTGTCCTCGTAGCTACGTATCGTTATGTAATTTACCGGGCATAGTAATTCCATCCTAGACAATAATTTAAGATTTTACACAATACTTCTGCAAAGTTCCTCTGTTCTGCTTTGAAACCAACTAATTTATGAGCAACCCAGATATGTATATCTTTAAAAGTCTGCTGGATCTTGAATTTTACTTACTCTTTGTTTTAAGCGCAATGAAATTCTTTCATTTTTTTATTAAAATTACCCCGAATTCAACGCGAGCAAAGCCGCAGACAAAGCTATCTAATACATCAAAATCTCGTGTCACATTGTTTGTTATCGAAGTCCTCCGAAACGACTTCACCGATTTAATATTTTTTTTTGTGTATACTTGCTATGTCAGAGAACAAGTCGAAGGCTTCTTTTATACCCCTATGTGACAAGGGTGGTTTACGCGGACGAAGTCGCGGGCAACAGCTAGTTATATGTATAGGTACAGATTTTTTGGTCTCAACGATTTTATTATATGTATAGATTTCATCGTTGGCTTCCAGTCCAACCGGATGCTGCTAAATAACAGTATTTTATATGGAGCGACAGCCTATCTGACTTACACAACCCAGTTAGTACTGAGTATGATAAGGCTAAACTGGTTCTCAGACTTTCGGGAAAGAAAGAAAGAAGAGATTATTTTTCAAAGAGAATCTCATCGCCCTCTTGATTCTTGTTATATTATATTTAGGGTTAACATACATGTCAATAACACAAACTTTTATGTTTGTACATATAAAAGTTTGTGTTTTTGCCATCCTGCATACGATCTAAATTACATCATCTTGCAAATGTAAATTTATATAATAGTCTGTCTAAGTTGACATTGAATATTTTTTGCATGACGTATTTTTTTGGACGTTACGAGTTTCGTATCATTTAATTCATAAATGTTTTTGCGGACATTACACCCTGAAATTAGATCTGTATAATAATATTATGATGTTCTTTAATTAATATCTACATTTTGAGAAGAAGCCTTTTTTAAATTATACTCTGATGAATTCTGGGAACTTCTAAACGGATGTAGTATGAACTTGAAAAGTTAATCAGCTCAGGACTTATAGGAATTTAGGTTCGCAACTATAATTTTTTGTTAAAAATTCGTTGTTGAAAACTACTTATTAGAGCATCAATCAAAGTTAAGCTTAAAGTTTTTAATAAGTCATTATGTCCAACGAACTTGTGAATCCTTTTGAATACATTTCCGGCATACTTATTATAAGCAAATTATCATTCGATAGACCACTGCTAGGAATTGGAAATAAAACCTTTATCTTCAAGTAGTGATGCTTAGCTGCATCGGGTTAGATTGGAAGCCGACCCCGACATAGTGGGGGAAATTTCAGTAAAGCATATTTCTAATATGGATACGTTTCCAACTTAACTTTCACATTAGAAAAAATGAAACAAATACTTATTGTAAAAGATTTTCATTTCAATATAAGAGGAAGAATGCCACAAAGTACGAGTATTTTAATCGTAAAATGTGGTCACTTTTTGCTGAGCCAATAAAATATTTGATTGGGGACATCCTAAAAGGATATGGATCGCCGATGCAAGAAAAAATATATTGCTCTGACGCGACACCTCGTAATTTAGACTCTGATGCTTGTAGGATCAGCAAATAAACGAAACAATCTGCTATCTGCATTCGTCGATGATCAAATATACTTTACACAATACATTTTAAGGATTTCGGTGTTTTACTTTTGTAAGGGCTATTCCAGCTTTTTTCGCAATAATTAAAAAATACATCATAAAAACATATAAAAACGGGTATTTATCGCGAATTTACCTTTAATTTAAGCCCGACGTTTCGACCGGATTGCACCAGCCGTGGTCGCGGGGAGACCCCCGCGATGTTGATTATGTTTTATAATTAAAAAATCATCCTTGCTCTACAATTCCACATGAAATAAGTCACGTAAAAATATGTAATTTTACTTCATTTTACACTAATTTAAATGACTTGAAAATTACCCAACAGTAACAACACAATGTCATTTCGCGCAACCCACCATGTTACTCATTTGCCAAAAGCTCACGTCCCAAACATAAAAACGAACAATAAAAATATTTTCTACATAACTTTATTGCGACTTGTTTTGCTAACGGTACCTCTAATGCGACAAAACGACCTTGATGAAGACTTGGTCAAGAAACTTACGAGTCTTCACGTTTAGGACAAAAAATGGCGGCTGAGAAACCAGGAAAAATGGACAGAAATGTGGTCTAGAACTTTGGGCTATGCATTATTCAAGTCAGCGATGAAATCATGGGCTTTTAGGCTGTGACATCATTGTGAAATGATTTTTTGTGACATCGTGTTCAACATGTCTAATCTGGTGGCCAAACGAAACGACAGTTACTACAGATTTTTCCTTGTGATGCGATAAAGGAATAAAACATATAGAAAATAGAAAAGTGGTTTTTATTTGGGTGTGTATAAGCAAATATTTACTAGTATTTGTAGCTCCACAAAAGCACATCAGTTTTTAAACGGGCCTATAACAAAAGTACAGACGCCAGCAGGTCAACCTACCCGAATCTGTCAAATTTTGCCAATCGATCGTGAACCTTACAAGTTTGTGATAAAGTTGAAAATCTTTTATTGTGGTATCTTGATGTGCTGGCGTCTTACATAACATCGGATAACCAAGAAACACTAACCCCAAATAAATAGAGATCAGAGTAAAGGAATAGAAAAGAAACCATTTTTAACACAAATGATGAACCACTCGTAACATCAAAATTTCTAAATCGCGCAGTTAAGGCGACTACACGAGCTAAACGCGAGTTTTATAATTACTAAAAGTATATGATTCACTGCTATAAACAAGACCAGAAAAATATATGATATTCTTCAGGATATATGCTAGCATGATACTGGGCCTCGATTCTGCTATTACAATAGTGTCAGAGTATTCGATCATTGATTTCATAATGATCAAGTTCTGTCAAATTTTGACAAGTTTGTTAATTCTACTATCATAATGGCGCCACTATGACTTCTCAATGAACAACCACTGACACTCCATTGAAAGAAATGTCATAGAATATTAATCTCGTACATGAAATCTGGCATGAATAAATGTCCGCATTTAGTAGTAGATTTCGAAAACCATTTGTACTAAGGGTTTTATAATAATGACAATACGACAATGCCATTAAAACACAATTTTATTATGAGACCATTGACCGACCATTGTGAATTTAGCAGATTACGAACTTTAAGCAAAATGACAATGGGATGACAATGGAATCGTGTTGGAGTGACGAATTTATTAAAATAGCAGAATTAGGCCCCTGTTATGAAAACATAATACAATTAATTTGGCTCGATAAAAAGAAATCACGAACTTACCTCTAAAAATATCTTTCAAACAATAGAAAACATACTAATATGCATGCGATCATTCTGATTTTTTGGCAAATAACTCTACAAGCAATATATTAGCATGATACTGTTTTAGTTTTTTAATCCAATCAATAGTTTTTTTGTAAATCGATCGAAACCACTCATTTCGCGTTATTTGGCCCGCAGTGGCTGACGTAACAACCACTTTGTAGTGCAAGCTGATTAGAACTTTATTCTAACAGCGTTTCAAACGAAGTTTGAACCACCACAAATAGAGTTGCTAATTTAGCTCGTATAGGCGCCTTAAAGTAATCCGCGACTAAAGGACTATATGAAAAACCCCATTACAACTGTCGGGCAGTAGCTCACCAGATACGACATCCGTGTGGTCGGAGGATCTTCCCTTTTCTATGGGGGATGAAAAACCTGACACCCCGTTCTTCATAAGTCTCTGTAACTTCAACAAGTACGGTAAGGTTAACAACTCCTGAATCCTAATACTTAGTTAATTCTGATTCACACCGACCTCAAATCAATCAAGAATTCACAAAGACGTTTCACAGCGTAGATTGTCAGCAGCCACATTAAGACTAAACCTACCTGGCTACACCCATCCTTTTCAGACCAGACCTTCCAACGTCTGTTTAGTGTAGAAGATTGACAGGACCCTTGGAAATTACCTGCAACAAAGACAAAATAGGAATTAAGGACAAGTTTCTACATATTGTTTATGCTTAGTACTAGGCGCACATAATCATGAGTAGATAGACATCTTCAACTTGTGACATCTGTCTTTCAATCAATAGAATCTTACGTGACAATGATTGTAGGTCAGAAAGAAACGTGCTTTTGTTGCCTGTCATGGTATCTTCGGAACTTTTGTGGTCCGTCCAAAAATATATATTGAATTTCGCGCAAAGGTCCTTTATTTGGAAACTTGAGTTTTCACTTGTACTAGTACAAGTACGTAGGTCCATTGTATAATGTGAACGTCTACGTAATGCTTCGAAACTTCGCAACTAATAGGAAAACAGGACATACTGGAGTTTGTTTTGGTACTTGAGAGACTCGTATTGTAAGAGTCAGATTTTTTTTTTTAATTTTCATTTGGTGTAAACGGACGCACGCTTGCTTCGATGACCCAAGCATTCTGTACTGGGTAAAGACCACTAAAACATTGTGGTGATGCAAGCATTGACTAGTAAACGGGTCGTTGTTTATAGTAAAAAGTTGAAACTTTGACTTCTAATATCTCCGCAACTATATAGGTGCCCAGATTAAGTCTAGAACAAAAAAAAAATAGGTATCGGGGAGAACGCGTTGCTTTCAGCTTCGTAAAATCCTGTAATAAACGGCTTTTCGTATTGTTTTCAGTGCAAAAGTCGACTCTATCTGTCCTCATTAAACGTCAGCTTTTCATTTACACTCGAGCCACTTTTGAAGAACACTCACAGTCACATTGTATAAATATTACAATTATATTTAAATAGGTTCCTCAGAACAAGTGGTCCACTTAATATAACATTATTATTCGTACCTGCACACGAGTGTCATCAATACGTATATGGAGAACTGAGGTCAGCAGGCTTGTAGGTGATAGTACAAGTCATACGATACTTACTCGTATTATAATGGGCTATAAAAATATCATTTCAAAGCATGAGAACACAAAAAAACTGTTTTGCATACAGGTTCACTGAAATGCATCTCAAAATAAATAATATTATAGCGTCTGTGGATGGTTGACCATCATTATACATATGTCGAGTTTCCTCTGTGCCTTGGCTGTTATTATAGCTGTCATTTGTAGATCTTTGACAGTCGTTACAGGTGGTCAGTGATCCGAAGGTCTGGCAACCAGTCTTATCAAGGGATATCGTATTATTTAGTACTAACTAGGTTGTGGATTTGTGGAGGTCAGATAGGCAGTCGCTCCATGTAAAATACTAATATTCAGCTGCATCCGAAACCGACCCAAATAATTTTGAGTATAGGTTAGGCAGATGATGACCCCATAAAAGGATTGCAAATCGCTATCGCTTCCGCCTGTACCATGCCCGCAGCTCAATATTAAGGTCGTGGAGGCAACGTCAGATGGTGCCTCAGTGCCTCTAAAAGGCAAGCCATCAAAGGGCTGCCTCACAATAGCCTCAAGTTTGCGTATAAAGTGTCACAATGTAACAAATAATTATAATTTATTGTTATGTATGAGATTGTGTATGTGTACATGTATGGAAATATGATGAAAGAGTTTGTATGATGAATAGAAAGAAGTAAGTGTGTGTCGTTATGTTTCTGTGATATTGAATAAGAACAATTTTGGAGTTATTGCAGAAACGATAAGTACCTAGCTAAGTATTATGTTGAGTGCCTCGTTGGTCTAGTAGTCGCAAGCGCGTCTATTGAGCAGGAGGTCCTGGGTTTGATTTCCAGGTCGGGAAAAAATTCTATTGGGTTTTTCCATCAAGAATTTCTCAGTAGCAGCCACGGAGTCTGGATTGATGGTAATAGGCTCGCTCCCTATTACATGGAAATTAAAGACATAACTGGCGAAATGTGTGTGTACTATAATAGGTACACCTCGGCCTAACCCTACGGCAATTACAGACATTATGTTATTAAAAAAAAATATTTGTTTTCTTGACAGACAGATAACGGTTTCATCCTGAAATTATACTAAAATGTCAACTACCACTGACTCAAAAGTACAGACAGCAGAAGTGTTATGTGTTAAGAGGTAATAGCGGGGAAATGATGACAGGTCGTCACTCCACAGAGTAGCCTAACTGGTTTGCTAGTCAGCCTGCAAATTACCACGGATGAGTATGACATACTGCTATTTTCAATTCATCTTTCAATGATATATAATGTGCACTGTGGTTAGATTGACAGGTCACGGTAAAGGAATGGAGACCTATGTCATGATCTACTTGCTTGGGGAATATGTTACTTATGTCATGGCATACCTATTTGCTTGGGGTAGGTACGTTAGTACACCAAGCTAGCCTGCATGATCAAAGCTTCTTCAAAATACAGGGTAACATCATTCTGAACAGAGACATAAATGTTTCTTTTTTGTCTTCTTCAATCATTGGTCACCCAATGCTGGGTGAAGGTCTCTTCTAAATCTCTCCATTTTGGGTGGTTTTGTATAATGGTTATCCAGTTTCTTCCGGCCACAAAGGTTTCATCGGTTGTCAAAAAATAATGGACACGTATTTTTTTTTAATCGATGAATATTGACATAGATAAAAGGAACTCATCAAAACTCGGGAGTGGGGGCTCATGACGTCAAAACTCTCTAAAAATATACTTAGGCGTGACGTATTGCGAATTTGAAAAGTGTCGTATCTTCTTTAATTTTGATTTACGCAACAAAAGAAAAAATACGGGTCTTACATTTTTTGATAATCTAACTGACGGAACTAGAACGTGCAATACCTAACCTTCACAGTCAGAATGAATAAACCTGCTTTTTTTTAAATTAGCGATGCAAAGAATGTATGGGAAAAATGACAACGTGAGGAAACTAGCATGTCCACCACCACAACACAGAATGACATCTACCAACCAGCACCGGGTCCGTGTATTGGATGACGGCTCACTTAGAAGCGAAGTTGGTGTCCCGACGCGACGATGAGAACTTTAAAAGCTGACTATGCTCTTTGGCAACTAAGATAAAGCAAAATGTAATGTCCAGCAATATACTTATACGACTTACGTCCTAATTAACGACAGCACCAATAAAAATAACTTTTGCAATACGACACACATAAAGTACTATCATCAGTAGGTCTTTGTGTAACATACGCTCGTACCAAATACTTGAGTTTACCAAACTCTACTCATTCTATTAACACCGTGAGTAAAAACATCTAAAAACAATCACTGAGTTGACAAAGATATACATTGCTTTATACGTACGCAACCTTTAGATTCGTATCAAAAACTTGGTAAGTCAAACCAAGGTTTTTCATACAATTAAACCGTATGGGAACTGGATAGAGCGCATAATTGTTTATTGTTCTATTCGTTAAACAATTGGACAGTTGTGAAATAGGAACTACGGTGACCCTAAAAGATGATTTCGATTTTTGTCCATAATGTTCTGTAATGCTTAGGTAGTTATTGTCTTCTCACGTTGGGTTATATAAGAAATTAGTATGCAAGGTAAACAAAATAATGTAGTTATGCGTTGCTGTATTATTATTGTAACATAGCATGGTGTCGCGGCAGACCTCGTCGAAGATGGCGGGACGAATTGGATAAAACCAACGATCAGTGGTCCACATTCACCCTGGAGCAATACAACTGGAAGTCATGGGGAGAGGCCTTTGCCCAGCTGTAGGATGATGCAGGCTAATAGTATCAGTATCATCGTGCTGCTAACTATAGAAGAAAAAGTTATAGGCGAAAAAAAATACTGCACTATAATCAAACTTCTCGAGTTACAAACTCTAGTCATTGCAATCGCTGCGTGTAAGGAAGTCATCATCATCATCATCTGCCCAGCCTTTTACCAACTATGTTGGGGTCGGCTTCCAGTCTAACCGGATGCAGCTGAATACCAGTATTTTACATGGAGCGACTGCCTATCTGACCTCCACAACCCAGTTAATACTGGGAAATCCATACCATAATATAAATGCGAAAGTAACTCTGTTTGTCTGTCTGTCTGCTACCTTTTCACGACAAAACGGCTGATCGGATCGTAATGAAAATTGGCAAGGAGATGTATTTCAACCTAGGGAAGGACATAGGCTATATATTATCACGCTAATCACTTACGGGGGTGAGCAATATGCATTTCTTCCATATTTGTCAACTGTTTGACAACTGTCAACCGTCATAACATGCATTGTAATAGAATTACTATTTTTATCCAATTGTCATTAGAACAAATAGCCCATCGGTGACGGCTACCGCCTTTCGAGCAATGAGTCGCAAGTTCAAGCCTCAGTAAAGACATGCAATACATTTTGATTTTGTTTAATGCTGTAAGATTTCCGATAGTAACTTTGGTTCGCATTCGCACGTTCAAAACCCACACGGTTTTCACTTTTTGTAACAAAGAATTTTGTTTTTTTTTTAAAGCTTTAAGTTTTCCAAATCATTGTTTAAATACATACTTTTTTAACACTTAAACGACAGTTTGGGAATCACTTATTTCAAATAATAAATCTGTAAATATGGCACTTATGCTGGATCACACACGGAACCCTTTTTCTACTATTTCATAAATTTTCGTCTATGTCTGTGTGTCTCTACGTAGCCCTTTTGTTATAGCATCATGTGTAAATTATAAAACCAATGTGGTTCGATTCAATGCACAAATTAATATTGTGCATTACTTAGAGAAGGTTTTCATTTTTGTTTCTTTGTAATCGGTGCTCTCCATCAAAAGATATAATTATGACTTTAAAGTTTTTAAGGAGAACTTATCATCATGATCTAAGGATACATGCAGTGACATCTATTGAATCAAAATGGTACTAATGAATAAAAATCACAAGATAGAGAAGAAGAGAATAGTCAACATTACCCTGCTTTAAATCTGCATAGCCGGTAGAGTGTCTGTTCGACCGCTTTCCATGCATATGTTCTAGCAGTTTAACTTCGTGCTCTATAGTTAATGGCGTTGTTCATTTGACTCCATTTTCTGAATCACGGTGTTATGATTTTCTGTGAAAGAATGATACTGACATTCGCCCGTTTCAGATGTCTCAAGTTTGGTTTTTTGGAAGAGGTTTTCAATCCGACGCCTGTTTTTCTTTATGTATAGGTACCTATATTATGGCTGAGCAATACTTAAATGACGTAATGAAAGTTGTAAGAATCCGCTGGATGTGAGTCGCACGAGACCGGTCAATGTGGCGACACAGGTCCTTCGCATTAGACGTCTTTCGGCTGAAATAATGATGAATGATGATAATTCAAATGGAGTAGGGCAGGTCACCTAGCAGGATGCGGTGATGTCAGGTGGAGTAAAGCTGTGACCAAGTGGCGTTCTAGAAATCGAAACAGAAGTTTTGGTCGTCCAGAGGTGAGATAAGCAGACGATATTGTTGCCATTACGGGGATATCCTGGATGAGACTGGCACACGAGCGTGGAGCTTGGCACAAACAAAGAGAGGCCGGTACCCAGCAGTGCGTGAAGTCGGACTATAGATGATGATGATTATGACGCATAACTTTATGCAGAGAAGTCCGATTTTCATGATTATTTTTTATTGAAAAGCGTGTATCGCAAAGTTTGTCTCATTTTATATTGAAAATAGTCGTGTTCAAATCAAAGTCACGCACTTTTGATTTTTCAGACTCATGTGCGTATTGTATAATCATCGCATGCTGAAACATCGTGAGGAAACCAGCATGCCTTTTTTTTTTTGGATGGGAAATCATCAAATGACTTCTCCCACTCTGGGCGGAGCGGGAGGGAGTGTCAGACTTTTACTAACTAAAACCCATCCATGTTCCTTCCTCGCCCTTTATGTTCCAGGGCCGCAGTATCTCTTTCGAACAGGCCCGCAACCCGCAGGCTTCGGCCCTTGCGGGCCCCTCCCCTTATGCTGACATCTCTTTGAGACGCGCGTGGAACACGAATGTGCCGTCGACACGGTCTGTCGTCATTAGACGGACGGACGGCTAGCTAGCCCATAGCTAACCGTCCACAGATCCCCATCTACGGTAGCCGGTAGCCACCACGTGGCCCCCGACGCCCGGTGCGTCTCCCGCGGCGGCTGGGAAGAGAGATTCCGTCTCGCTCCGGACCATGGATTGAACCAGGCCCGGACGCGAGAAGTCGCCGCCGCCGATCGCCGCTACGAGGACACGGCGGTGCTCCGCCCACGCAGGGTAGACTTCCACCGTGTGCTCCAGCGTGTCCTCCGGTCGATCCTCGCAGTGGAAGCACCCGGGCGTTTCCTCCCGCCCGATTCGGTGCAGGTACCTCCCGAAACATCCGTGTCCGGTGAGGACCTGCGTCAGGCGGAAGGTGAGGACACCGTGGCGCCTCTCCAGCCACTCTTCAAAGAGGGGACTTACCGCTATTATCGTGGCGTGCCCCGCACGGGGTTGCAACAGTCGCCATGAGATCGCGCCGGAGGTCTGTCCGCTGAAAACCAGCATGCTTGAGAGATATTTGATCGACGGCATATAAAGCCAAGACTGAGGACCTTGAGCGGCATAAAAACTCTGACACCAGGTTAGACACTAACCACTCGATAAAGAAGAAGATCGTGTTGGGGTTTTTTTCGTAACCTTTTTGACAACTTTAGACCTGGCTGAAGTTTAACTGTGATCGAAGGTCTAGCGATGGAGACGTAAGACAGTCACAAGAGGTCCGAAACAGTTTACAGCAGCTATATCGTGTGTCGGATCATTTCATGCACCTTGATATAAACTTGAGACCTAGCTGGAGTATGAGTATCATCGAAGTTCTAACGATGGACACGAAAGGCAGTCACAAGAGGTCCGCAACATTTCAAATCTGCTCTATCGTGTTTAAGGATAATTTCGTACACCTTGATGAGAACTTTAGTAATAGCTGGACTATTACTGTCATCGAAGGTCTCATTGGCTCGGCTGGGCTAGGAGACGAAAACATTTGCAAAAGGTTTTCAAGAGTTTACAGCATCTACATCTACGTGTTGTGTTGACCTGCTTGGAGTATGACTAACATCAAAGGTCTGACTTTGGAGAAAGAAGGCAGATGCGAGAGGTCCGCAACAGTTTGAAGCAGCTTTAACGTGTCGCGGCTCATGCCATGCCAGTTGATGAAGACTTTTGTTCTAGCTGGAGTATAAAATCGTCGAGTGCCCAAGGATAGAAACGTAAGGCAGTCGAAGGAAGAGCCCATAATTGAAAAAACAAAAGTAGAATATTTTGGCGATTAATGTAAACCTATTCGAGCAAAAATAAATTGTTACTTACTTGAATCTGTACTAATATTATAAAGCTGCAGAGTTTGTTTGTTTGGTTGGTTGAACGCGCTAATTTTAGGAACTGTTGGTTCGCCTTAGGGCTCATTTCTGTAGACGCGGCGCGTCGGGCGGCGCGTTGCGCGGCGCGTCACGCGGCGCGTCGAGTGTTTTTTCCGTTTACGGAGAGGCGGTGCGTGCAGCGGCCTCAGTACAATATTGTATAGGGAGACGCGGGGCGTGCTGCGACGCGTTGCCCGCGGCGTCGCACGCCGCGTCCGACGCGGCGGTGCACGCGGCGTTGTGTCATCATGTCACGTCACGGATGTCAAACAGACATAAGCTCTTTGTGTTTTTCTTCTCGCGAATAAATAAAAATAACAGTCTAATTCGCCTATGTTTAGTGAATAAATACTTCTGCCAGTGCAACTTACGAATATCATTGTTATCTAGTGTTCATGTGCTGTTTAAATATTAAAAAAAAAACAGTAAATAACTATAAGTGAACCCCATCAATACACAAGTACCCGAAACCCACAGTTTATAGAAGATAATTATTCGGGGAACGGAAAACCAACTTGTGGCTTAACGTCGGTATGTGCGGTCCTGTACTCCGTTGCTGTGCTCAACCTATGGTGTTTGTCTGAACTTCTGAAGCTAGAACAATAGAATGAGTAACTTGGAGTTGGATAGTTATTATGGAGACCAAACTGGCTCAACCCGAAATGTCGCAATCGTCGAATTTGGATCTTACAAATCAGTTGAGCGACATAAACGACCGTGACCAGGACTTGCTCGCAAATGATATCCTTAGATCTAATATTCCAGAGATAAGTGGAGAAAACACCACCTACACTGCCATGTTGGTGGCCGCTAAGATTGGCGTCAAAATTAAAGTGCGCGATTTCGTGAGCCCCAAGCATGGAGCAAGGAGGCTGGCGCTTCAATGCAACGCAGGCGACGGCGCCGGTGGAGACCCGCCCCCGCTTCCTCGTCGTGCGGCTCGCGCGTCGCGACCTACGGGACGAGCTGGCCGGGGGGAGCGCGAGTGCGTCGAGGCATGATAACAGGGGTGTACTATGCCAAATCGAATGCCAAATAATCGAATATCAATTGATCGACCACTATCGGATCTCGCTCGATCTGCCGGGCTCTGCAAATAGAAGCGCGCTACATCTACGAGTGCTTAACTAAACTAGGCCTATTTGGCGCAGCCGTGAGACGCACAATAAATTTTATTTCTTTCCATTTTTTGTCTGTGTAGTTTTAAGTTTTTTAATTGTGTAATTAAGTTTTTATTTTTTTCTGTTCTTGTTGTGTGCACTTATGGCATAATTATGCCAAATAAATATGTTTTCTTTCATTTCTACCTTTCATCCTATCTTACTCGGTCATAACAAGCATTAGATTAGAATAGAACGACTATTTTAGACCAATTATCACTGGAGCGAAGTAGCCCAACGGTTTAGTGGCCTCTTTAAAAACCTAGGGTCTCAGGTTTGAATTCCAGACAGGTACTCATTTTTTTGTCTAAAATAATCGTTTCGCGAGCAATTTTATACAACTGCTACCTGATAAGTTTCATAGGAACCATGATCAAAATTAGGGACATACACAGATAAACTTTTCGGTTTTAGAAAATAGCGATGGGCTGATCGTCACGGCTCTTCCTCTATTACGCCGCGCTGTTTACCACGGATCTTGTAGCGTGTGAGTGTTGCCTGCAGTCGACAACGCTGCGGCGCACGCGTCGTTGCAGTAGGAGGGAAGGAATACGTGCTGCACATCCGCACGAGAAGCATGTCGATTTATTTTAATAATCGATCTCTGATTCGATAAAATCAAGTTGGAATTATCCACATCATCTATGCAAACTCTTTTGATGTTGCGGAAGTCTCAGTATTGTCAATTGTCTGTAAAAAAAAATACAGCACAGAGCATCAAGTAGTCTTTGGTCCCAATGCCAACTCGAGAGCTTTTTAGGGTTCCGTAGCCAAATGGCAAAAAACGGAACCCTTATGGATTAATCATGTCTGTCTTTGTGTCTGTCCGTCCGTATGTCACAGCCACTATTTTCCAAAACTACAAGAACTATGCTGTTGAAACTTGGTAAGTAGAGGTATTCTGTGAACCGCATTAAGATTTTCACACAAAAACTAGAAAAAAAAACAATAAATTTTGGGGGTTCCTGATACTTAGAACTGAAACTATACTTTTTTTTTCATCAAACCCATACGTGTGGGGTATCTATGGGTATATCTTCAAAAATGATATTGAGATAAGTAGTAAAATTTTTTTCTAAACTGAATATTTTGCGCGCGAGACACTTCCAAACAGGTCAAATGTGTGTGTGTCCCCCTGTAACTTCTAAAATAAGAAAATGATAAAACTAAAAAAAATAAATGATGTGCATTACCATGTAAACTTCCACCGAAAATTGGTTTGAACGAGATCTAGTAAGTAGTTTTTTTTTTAATACGTCATAAATCTTACTTACCTTTCATTCAATCAACTCAAATATAAAAATAAAAAAAAGCGTTATGTTACTTGCTGCTACGGAATCCTTCATGGGCGAGTCCGACTCGCACTTGGCCGCTTTTTTTAGTAACTTCAAACAAAATCTTTTTGATTGACGGCCCCACAACGTTTGTTTTCTCTAAACAGCTAGTTTGTTCTCTATTATCATCACGAAGTTATGATTGGGTAGGTTGTGAATGCTCGTCTCTAATTGGCTAAGCAATTAGAGACGAGCATTCGCGCGTAGTAACAATGGCATCATTGGCGCTGGCAATGTGATTTTTAACGGGCAGCAAGAATTGTAAAAGTAGACGATTTATGTGAAAAAGAGCAATGAAAGATTTGTATATTTTTGATTATGTATATTTATTTCTTTTGCGTGTGATGTAGATGCATAACAACAACAAAAAATTGTGCGGTCAACCGTTTTTTCTTTATTATCGAACATAATATCGAATATAATTCGTATTTCAAAACAAAACAATATTCACGTATGATCTAACACAAATAACAAATGCGTTTTCTCAAAATTTCCACGTGTCTCTACAACCCTGTTATGAGGTTATAATTATGATAGTCAATTTAAAAAAAACAGGTTGCATTTTTATAATTTGGAATGGTTAGGGAATAATTTCGCACGAATTGCTTTAATTACCAGTATAATCTATCTACATTATGAATCTCCGTCTTACGAATTTTCGATCAGGTCACGTGTCCAGACGCGAGTTTAACATTTTTTACCCATCCCAAAAAGTGCACAACGTCGCTAAAGAAGTTTTCACTTCCAAATTATTTGTGAAAACCTATGACAGAAGCAGAAAAAGATGACAAAAACGTTGGATACAGAAACATTAAGGCGATTACACGAGCTAAACGCGAGTTTTATAGTTACTAAAAGTATATGATTCACTGCTATAAACAAGACCAGAAAAATATATGATATTCTTCAGGATATATGCTAGCATGATACTGTTTTGAAAACATAATACAATTAATTTGGCTCGATGAAAAGAAATCACGAACTTACCTACCTCTAAAAATATCTTTCAAACAATAAAAAACATACTAATATGCATGCGATCATTCCGATTTTTTGGCAAATAATTCTACAAGCAATATATTAGCATGATACTGTTTTAGTTTTTTAATCCAATCAATAGTTTTTTTGTAAATCGATCGAAACCACTCATTTCGCGCTATTTGGCCCGCAGTGGCTGACGTAACAACCACTTTGTAGTGCAAGCTCATTAGAACTTTATTCTAACAGCATTTCAAACGAAGTTTGAACCACCACAAATAGAGTTGCTAATTTAGCTCGTATAAGCGCCTTAAGAGTTAAATCAAAAATGATTTGAAAATTAAACCCCTCGCTCGATAGATGGTATTGTAGTCGTTGTAGTTAGAAGTACGTAATACGCATTTATCGAGACCATAGCGGTTTCGTTATCTAGACAAGATGGTATTTTACTCGATATGAGCTTACAGCAAATATATATGTTTCATGTCAATGTTAACAGTTTCAAGTGTTGTATTATATTCTTTGCCATTATAGGGACGGACCCTCGTTCAGTGTTTTACGTGGTAGTATACAGCAGGCCGCATACAGCATTTCATAACGTGACGATTTCTACTAAATCGCACTATCTGTAAGACGCGTTAAGAAATTTTGTTTCAAAAAGTACACGTTTATAATTACAAAACATGGCTCATACGATCATGTATAAAACAAATCTGCGACTAAATTTTGAAGGAATTATGTTTTTTTAATTTTTTTAATAAATTCGTGATTTATAGCTATGCAATATACAAATAATGATATATGAACTACGACTGTCTCAAGCAATACGGTTGGATTTATTTTTTCTAGCAGTTCCAAGCGAAAACCATATTACCTTTTTATCTGTCAAAGTAGAAGAGTATTTTTTTAATGTAGCAAAAGGAAACACTTGAAGCATATTTTACTTCATACTGTTATCATTCAAAACTAATTTACTTAGTCCATTGGGCATAACATCATCCTCCAAAAACTGGCAGAAGTCTCCATGACATAACGCCGCGTCGCACGCCGCGGGGGACGCCGCGTGCACCGTCGCGTCCGACGCGGCGTCCGACGCTGCATCTCGAGCAAACGCGCGTAAAAACCCTTCTCCGTAAACGCTCTCATACATTGACATATGTTTGAATTTGAAGCGGCCCGCGCCGCCCGACGCGCCGCCCAACGCGCCGCGTCTCCAGAAATGAGCCCTTACGCAGACGAAGTTGCGCGGGTCAGCTAGTACTCAATAATACTAATAATACTTACTCTGCGTGTAAGGAAGTATTTAATGTAAAGTTGGTATGTAGTCGTAATGTAAAGTAACTAAACATTAGATTTAAAAAAAAACCTTGTGAATAAGTTGGAACTTTGACCCCCAATATCTCCGTAACTATAAGGCTTCCAGGTATGCTCCGAAACAAAAAAAAAAGGCAATGACGGGGAGAACAAGTGCCTTTCGGTTTCGTTAAGGGTATTTTACACCCATTATAGTTCTCAAATCAGATATAAATGTATAGGATAATATGGCAAGAAGGATGATATGTAATTTCTTTAAAATGACAAATAATAAAGAAATATGGAAGAATAAGGCAGGAGTTCCCAAATCACCATTATTTTCAAATCTATCAGAACACATTCAACATTCACCAACACGGTACCAACAACCACATAAACGAAGCAAGTCACACAAGAATACGCAAACTGATTGAAACTGAATCAACAATCGCTACAGACGCAAGACAAATTGATGTTCTGTTCTCAATCAATCATCAATACAAGATGGATAGAGTAATTAATAACACTGCCTGCTATTGTGCTGGTTCCTATTCATTAGGATTCAGTGTTGAGGAGATTGTGGATGATTGTGCTCGACAAGGCAGTGAGTCTATGCGGATAGCTTTAGTCTTCTAAGATAGAAAATCTTTGTCGTGTGGTTGGTGCCTATCCTGGTATCAGAGTTTTGATCAGTTTTGTCATGGGCCTCTGACTTAGCTTTACATGCTGTCGAGAAATTTCTCTCTGATGGCTTGGTGGTTTTCTCACGATTTATTCTTTCGCCGAAGGAAGTGATGATTTAACAACAATATTATAATAATACCAGCCTGTTACTGTCCCATTGCTGGGGAAAGGACTGTTCTCATATGGAGAAGGCACGAGCATTAACCACCACGTTTGCTCAAGACGGGTTGGCGAATATACAATACGTACATGAAATGATTGCCACTTATCTGGTTTTCTAATGACCTTTTTCAACAACACAAGTCCGTAGATATAATATGACAATACATGGACATTAGTACAATCATACTTTTTATCTGAACCTTCAAACTTCATTAGAAGGTCTTTAAGTCTCTTCATAACCACATAAAACGTTATCAATCCAATCATGTTATATGCGGCTTCATTAAGACAGAACCTTGTAATGGATTTGCATGAAGTATTGTGCTCTTACCCAATAGGAAATGAGTTTGAAGATATACACGTTAATCTGCCATTAACTTGATAAAGAACGTGTTAAACCACCCATAATGTACTTGGGTCATTACCCAGGCCCAGAGATAAGGTAAAGAAGGTTATGTTTTAATAAAGTTAAAGGAAGCCAAACCAGCATGCTAGAGAGATGTTATGTTACTCGATGAGATGAGACAGAGTGCGCCAAAAAGCGGCTAAAAACACCGACACCACCCCACGTATTCACAAACGCTTCGAATGAATTTCGATTCGACAAGTCGTATGTCTATCTCGCCGAAAACGAGCGAGATAGACAAACGACTTCTCGAATCGAAGCGTTGTAAATACGGGGTCGGTAATCAAGAAGAATCATTTTTGACTTTTCTATCACCGTTGAATTGCTGACAGAACGCCCCTTTATTTAGTCCTCTGAATCATTGACTTCTATTTCAATAAATCACATACTACTTCACCCGCGACTTTGTCCGCAAAAATTGTGATAGCTAGGCCTATTTGCGTGATATCAATATAATTTATAGCCTATTTTACTCGGTAAAGATGTAGCTTTCTAAGGGTGAAAGAATTTCGAAAATCAGTTGATTACTTATTGAATTAAATCGTAACAAAGAAACAAACAATCGAATCTTTCCTCTTCATATTAGTTTAGAACTTGAGGAATCTTGGTGACCAATACTGCTAATTTTCTGAATGACACAACACAGGGACAAGCTAGGTTTATTGCAATTTCCTCGAAGGTCAGTCTTTTGAACCCAGACGCATACTTAGCTGTAGCCAATAACGGGCTAATGACCTTCTATAAGTACGTACCATAGCATGTACTGAAATAACTCTACGCTACCTCACTAACACCGTTATTACGTATCAAGACCACTGCAATTTGAAGTGACCTCGCAAGTATAGCCATTGGTAGTAAATATACAAGACGAAAGAATGCCAAAAATCCGCCATCTTTACTCAAGCGACTAAATGCCATGTAGTTTCAAGTCAGGAGTCAGCTCGTTGAACGCACACATGACAAAAGATGCAGGAACCCACATGCAAAGCTTGTTTTGTAATAGGAGTAGCGAATATAAATGACCAGAAGGTGAACTTTGTAAGACATAGTGGTTTTTGCTCGCTCTTTAGACCCCGCTGTCCCTTTCGAACTTTTATGCTATAAGAAGCTGCGTTGAATGAGGTCTTACTTCAAATTGGCGATGGTTTGATCATTTGTATAGATCGAAACATATTGAGCTTTAGGGAACACTTTAAAGCAGTACCACTCCTTGGAGAAGTTAAAAGTAAGACCGACACTTTTCTAAGGTAGTCTGAAATCCGAAAACGATCTAATTTCAGGATATAGACATTAATGTAAGCCAGAAAGCCAGTCCATGCAGAATAATCTCTATGGAGATTTTATAATCATCATCATCATTCTCTTCTCAATTAATTTGGGGTTAACGCAGCATGTCTTCTTCATACTTCTCTTTACTCGTCATCTCATCAGATAACTACTTTCGTGCCATTTCATCCTTCACACAGTCCATTCATCGTTCCTATTTTATATTCTATCAATCAAAGACAAGTTATTATCAGTTCATTGTTGATATTACTTATGTTTATTCTGTTCCGTGCTCTATTTTCGGACAGCGTTCATCGAATCAGGATCTTTTAAATTGAACAGAACCTTCTGCCATCCACCTTCTTACATTGTAATATCAGCGTAATCCCAATCTAGGTCCAGGCGTGTGGCCGAGGTCGCATCATGGCTTAGCGCGTGCCCTAACTGCCCAATTTAACACTACCATTAACCCAATCGAATACCACCTCTATTGCATTTACTATAAGAGCTTATACGACCGCTATCAGTACTTAGCTCTCGGAATTGAACAACGATAAATCTGCAGTCGGTCTACGCAAGAATGAGGCGTATGTTGCAAGTTATAAAGGTGCGCCCAACTGCAAGATTATTCTAGATCTTTACACCTATCGGGTTACGCGCCCCGACTTCCTAGTTGCCAAGCGAGTAGGATCGCCATTTGTTGTGATTATACGGGACGGTTTTACAAAGCAAGTTTAATTGCAATCGTTATAGTGTGTTCCGTAAAATGCACAAAGCTTTGACCGCCATTTTAGTGAATAGATTGTTTTTTATTACGTGGGTGGCTTTAAAAGAAGGCATTAAAAAGATTTTATAAGATTATTTTTATAAAATCTTTTTTTTTATCTTTCTAGAGTGACCATTCTTGGTTACTCTAATGTTTTATAAAAATCTGGTGAAGGAATACACCGTGAGGAAATCAGCACGCATTAAAGATATTTGCACATGCTTAGCAGACGCACTTGGGACCACTCGACCAACAAGGCAGTTAAGGCAGAACGAGACAATAAAGAATACCATTGTACCACCTTAAATCGTAGGACTAGTGGAAAATCAAATTTCCATTAGTTCTACCGTAAATCTGAGTAGTAGAACGAAATGAACCATGAATACACACCTCTTTCCAAAAACAAAACACGAACGCCAAAGCTTATCCCACAAACCACACAACTTTCACATACCCAAGCCACCACTAGGCACTAACATTCCTCTCATTTCTGGGCATAAAGGCGTTATCCAGAATACTTATGAACACCTCAGCTTACTACATTGTTTCTAAGTGACGCACGACTTAAAGTCCGGTCGAACTGGTAAGGACAGATTGCGGACACTAAACACTGACAGACAGTATCTGCCAGTCCGGTGGAAAGAAGACAATTAATATCGTATCCTGCTTGTCCTGTTGATTGCATATCAGGAGCTGATGGATGCTACTTCTTTCTTTATCGGGTGGGTCGTGCACTCGTGTCTAACCTGGTGTTAGAGTTGAAGCCGCCCAAGGTCTGACTTGGCTTTACATGCCGTCTAGAAATATCTCTCAAACATGCTGGTTTCCTTAGGATGTTTTCCATAAGGAAGCAAGAGATAATTTAGGTCCTTGGGTTCGAACTCTATGACTTGGCAGACCTAGGGTCACACAACAATGCTATCAACGAGATACCTGTCCCAAACTCGTCGCCAAATTTGGATTGCCTTCAAAAATTCCCGTGTCCGGGTCACGTACGGCATTTGTCCGATTATCCGTACTTCCAATCGGTATCGTATTTCCCAGTATTAACTGGGTTGTGGAGGTCAGATAGGCAGTCGCTCCATGTAAAATACTGGTATTCAGCTGCATCCGGTTAGACTGGAAGCCGACCCCAACATAGTTGGGAAAAGGCTAGGCATATGATGATCGTACTTCCAATCGGTTCTGAATTCATTCCATAACAATTATGCCATCTGCCTACGTAGAGCTTGATTGTAAACCTCGTTCACTATTGAAAACACATCGTGGATGGTGTGTCCTTATTGAATGCTGTCATTCTATGTGGGTTTTAATCGTTCGTTGGTTTGATATTAAAATTAATGAATCGCTGGACTACAAAGCATCAATTCACATGTAAATGTAAACTGCGCTGTCCCATTGGGAAAGACAGAAAACAGGAAACAAAATTAAAAATAAGCGTTTGTCTAGGATAACTTGCAATGATCAATGACAATATCTTTTTGTTGTGTCAACACATCGTGTCTCTGGTCTCTCCTGTGATGGGTCGAATATTGCACATCACCCCTCCGCTTTGGTAGAGTCTGGGCCTTAAACCGGACCCTGGCCTTTGCTGGGATAGCCAGGAGCTATACAAACAGCCACTGATGGGGTCTGTCCAAACAGTCAGTCAGTTTCAGTACACTATTTGGTGCTAGGCATCAAGTATTTCATGGCACTGCTCACTATTCATCGCAAGCAACTGTTTTACATGCGCTTCATCCGATCACATCTTTTCAATATTACGAAACACACTTGCGAACACAATGCCTTTCGTTTTGTCAATTCAACAACATTAAACGGTTTGTCGTCTTTCTTGTTTTGTGCAATGTTTTCTGCATTGATGAACACTGCAGTAATTTACGGGTAGCATAGTGAACTGGTTTATTCCATTTGCAGCTTTAAACGTTCCACTGCTAGTATAAAAGTGTCCCGAAGACACCACGCGGGAATAGAGCGAGTCGGTGTGTGCCGGACGGGCGTGATCGCTAGACTCGGGGGTGTATGTGTGCCTGTTTGGTCCTACGATAATATTGGTACTATACACGCATACTCTTCGAACCTAGACGGCGCTGACGTCCTACACCTGTAGGTTGTAGATACCTCAGTCGTTTACTAACAGGGAAAGGGGTTACTGGGAATAAGAACACTGATAAACTTTCATAACTTTTCAGGAAGCGATTGGCATGACTTTCGCGCACTACTTTTTACTGCTTGATTTACTCACTTTATAATATAATATTTGCCGTACTGATGACTACAATTTTGGTACAATCTGATTTTACTAACGTACTACGGAACTTGACTGTAACGAGAGCCGCGAATCGCTTCCTGTTTTTTAGGATATTTTATTATGTAATTTCACTTTGATATTTACATTTTTCCTGTTTTATTACAATTCTGAACTTATATCTAATTATATTTTAATCGTAACATAGTTTGTACATAGTGTTATCTATATACTAACACGAAAAATAGGTAGTTCTTTATTGAAATTAAAGAAATATAGCTAAATGAGTACAAAACTTTTCAAAACTTGGTTGGTTGAAGGATCTTTCAGGATAATTTACACGAAAACCGGTGCTGTTACTGTAAGTATATAGAGTGCCATATACAAGGAGGTTGTATGGCCTATCGAGATCTACTATTTACTTTTATGCGTTTACATTATCCAGCCTGTAATGATCCTTCAACTGTCGGTATGTTAGACCAAATTTACATGCTATGAACACAGATTAGCGCGTTAGACCGTCATATCCTCGACAAGTGGCTTTCCTGAAGGGCTACGTTCATGCTAAAAAACTATATCCAGGCCTAGATCGCAATCTAGGCTACCTGGATCTCATTAAAATACTAAATTAATCAAATACAATGCCACTTTCGAGCCGATATGAGTGTAACGCTTACTGTTCGGTTTATTTACTAAATCTAATCACTGACGCGCTTGTTTATTCGTCACTGTTATTGCCCATGTATCACTGACTCTACACTATTGATTCAAAGACACTATTTACACTTGTTTTGGTGACGTTCGTCGCGAACATATCTCCCGCCGTGCAGTGTAGTGACGACTCGCTGTACGTCGGCGCGGCACTGCACCATGCCGGCGAGCGACGAACATAGTCGTCGGGGCCCGCCGTCACGATGCCCACCGCCTCGACGTCTCGATGTCAGGATCATTTCGGTAGGGGCACGAGTTTCTTCACCGGACGCTTCAGGGTACCGCCGGAAGTGCGTACCTCAGCAGTCCGGACTTCTCCGTCGCCCCCAGGGAAGACGGCTATTATGCGGCCTCGTGGCCACGTGTTTCGTGGCAGCTGACCGTCCGCTATGAGGACGGGGTCGTCGACCTGTAGACTGGGGCCGCGGCTGTGCGGCTCCCGCCGGTACTGAAGCTCCGGCAGGTACTCTCGTACCCAACGACGCCAGAACATGTCGGCGAGTATCTGCGAGCGCCGCCACATCTTTTTGCTGTTGATGTCTTGTTCGGTGAATGTGCCAGGTATTGGCAACCTTGCTGACCCGCCGAGAAGGAAGTGATTCGGCGTGATGGCTTCGTCGTCGTCGCTGTCTACGGAGACGTGCGTGAGTGGCCTACTGTTGACTGTGTACTCCGCCTCACACAGTAGAGTGGACAATACCTCTTCGTGCGGATGTCTCTCGTGGAGGACGGTGTACAGGGCGGACTTCACGCATCGTACGAGGCGCTCCCAGGCGCCCCCCATGAAGGGCGCTGATGGCGTGATGAAGCGCCACACGATGCCTCTACGACTGGCCTCCCTTTGGAAGGCGTCTCGGAGCTCCTTGTCGGCGCCGTGCATGTTGGTGCCGTTGTCGGAGTGTATCTCGGTGGGGCAGCCTCGGCGAGCGGCGAATCGGCGCAACGCTAGTATAGCGGAGTCTGCGCTGAGGCTGGCGGCGATCTCGAGGTGGACGGCTCTGGTGGTGAGACACGTGAATAGTGCTACGTACCTCTTGTGATGCTGTCGACCGACTGTTACTGAGAGCGGGCCGAAGTAATCGAGCCCGGTGTAGGTGAACGGCCGCTGATGATGTGCTAGGCGCGTTCTCGGGTGGTCGCCGGTCGCAGGCACGGAAGGTTGTGCCTTGCGAATACGACACTGCAGACATTGTGCCAGCACTTTCTTCGTAGTTGGCCGCATCCTGATGACCCAATAGTGTTGGCGCACTTCGTTGATGGTAAGTTCGGTACCGCTGTGCTGTAAACTTCGGTGCGTCCAGTCTACATACAGTTGGGTGATGCGATGGTCGCCGTGAAGGATAGGTGGTTGCTTCGTATCGTCAGCTATTTCGCTGATGGCGGCTATACGGCTTTTCAACCGTATGACGTTGTCGATGATATCCACTCGAAGCGGCTTGAGTCGACTATCCTTTCCTATAGTTCTGTGTTGTTGCAGATCTGTTATTTCTTGAGAGAACGACTGTTGCTGTGAGACTTGTACGAGTAATTTCTCTGCTTTCTGAAGAAATTCTGCTTCTATTATTTGTTTCTCGTGTCGAGTGCCTGATGTCTTCGCCATTATCTTGGGAAGAGGTTCGGTCGCCTTCTTCTGTTGTTGTCTCCAGTCAGGATCCTTTTCTGTGTTTTTTCTAGTTCTCTTGTAGAACGTTTTCTCTGTTCTGTTCTGACACAGATGTATGAAGCGAAGGACGCTTGCTGTAGCTCGGAGTAGTCGCTCCCATTTTGAGAATCGGGATGGATCTGGAATAGCTTCTATCAGGGAATAACTGTTGACCTTGTCCTCGGTGACTGTGAGAGTTCTTTCCTCCCCTGTTTCTGTATCCACCGGGGGTTTTTCTGTTGGCCAAAATGACGGATCGTCGAATAAGAAGGTAGGGCCACGGTACCACTCATGATCCTTGTCAAAGTGGTGTGGAACGTCGCGAGTGGCGCTGTCAGCTACGTTTAGTTTCGTGGGTATCCATCGCCAGTCTTCGACCTTGCTGTTTTCTTCTATGGCCGCTATGCGATGGGCAACGAACGGCTTGTACGCTCGAGATCCTCGTCGAATCCAAGTGAGGACGGTTTTGCTGTCTGTCCAGTATGTCACCGCAGCGGGTTTGATGCCGTGTTCTTCGATGACAGCTGCGGCTAGGCGGGTTCCCATTACCGCGGCCTGAAGCTCGAGGCGCGGTATTGATTGGAGTTTGAGTGGTGCCACTTTCGCCTTTGCCATGACGAGAGTGACATGACATTTTCCGTCAGCTGTTGTTGACCGCCAGTATACCGCTGCTGCGTATGCCATCTCGCTTGCGTCGGTGAAGACATGGACTTGTGTTTCGGTAGCTTCGCTGTACCCAGGATAGCACCTTGGTAGGTCGACGTCCTTCAAATGTCGCAGATGTTGTATCCATCTTCTCCACTGGGCGGACAGGTCTGGTTCGAGAGCCTGGTCCCAGTTGGTTCCTCGTCTCCAAGCTTCCTGTAGGATCTGTTTGGCTCGAATAGTTACCGGCGAGGCGAGACCAAGTGGGTCGTACAATGACATGACGATTTTCAGCGCTTCCCTTTTCGTCGGTGTTTCCTTCTCGAGGATGTCGCTTGGAAGCCGTGCGAGTGTCAAATTGAAGCCTAGCGTGTCCTCAGTCGGTTTCCAAATCAGACCGAGTATCTTCTCTGTGGCGTTAGTTTTCCCGATGTTGACTACTTCAGTCCTGTCCTGTGTCGGGTCTATGTTGTCGAGGACTTCTGTGCTGTTTGAAACCCATTTTTTGAGTTCAAACTTCGCCTGTAGGTGTATGTCCTTGACTGCTGTTGCCACACGCGTTGCTTCTTCAACTGTTCTATAACTGTCGAGGTAGTCATCCATGTAATGACTCTCTATGATGGCTTCTACTGCTTCCGGTTGGTTGTCGCTGTACCGCTTTGCGTTCCAGTTTTTTGCGTAGATGGCCGTGCACGGCGAGCTTGCCGCGCCGAATATTATGGATGTCATGCGATATTCTTCAGGAGCTCCCTGTCTTCTGTCGCCCCTCCACAGGTAGCGGAGAGCATCTCGATCTTGTTTACGCACCTTCACCTGCATGAACATCTCCGCTATGTCGCCGGCGACCGCTATAGGGTGTCGACGGAATCTCATCATGACGCCGGGCAGTGACTGTAGTAGGTCTGGACCCGTGAGTAGGAAGTCGTTCAATGACATTCCTCTCGATTTGGCTGCGGCGTCGTGAACTATCCGGAATTTCTCCGGTTTCATGGGGTTGTACACCTCGAAATGGGGTAGGTACCACGTCCTACCAGCTGTGGTTGCTTTGGGCGCTTTTTCAGCGTATCCCTTGCTGATGTACAATTCCATCTGTTCTGTATATCTGTCGCGAAGAGTGGGATTGTTGTCGAGCTTCTTTTCTGTTGAGACGAGCCTCTTGAGCGCTGTCCCGTAGCTGTCGGGCATTTCGATGCTTTCATTTTTCCAAAGCAGGGCCGTTTCTATGTGTCCGTCTTCTGTTTGTTTGGTGTGACGGTCTAATATGTCTTCTGCCTTCTTCTCAGGATCGGAATCAGGACGGCGTGGGTTGATGACCAGAGATTCGAGCGCGAAGAATTCACGCAGCTGTTCGTTGAGATCTTGATCATTTTCTGTGAGCCTGTTGACGTAGTGTACCTGGTGACCCAGAGTTCTTGTGTGCGCACCGTGAAGAGTCCAGCCCATCGCGGTGAGTGAGGCAACGGGTTGGTTCTTGGGGCCTTTGCGGACCTCGGTGGCCAGCAATAGGTGCCAGTTGTCCTGACCTATTAATATCTTCGGCGCGCCGGTGTTGTAGATCAGCTGTGTTCTGAGGTCATCCAGATGTTTACACTGGACTACGTCTTCTTCGCGTATCGATTGCGCTGCGAGATTGAGCTTCGGAATGGTGCGCGCTCTGAATGGCATCTTGTCCTTCGTCTGGCTGGAGAGGGTGACTGACACTCTTCTTGACTTGGGAGTGTCTATCATCGTGTTCCCGATCGCGCCTATCGTCAGGGGTTCGACGCGGCCTTCCGCTCCGACTTGCTGCGCTAGCTCTTCGTCAATCAGCGATACTGTTGACCCATCGTCGAGGAGAGCATACGTGGAAGCTTCTCCCGCCGGTCCTACGACTCGTATTGGTATTATTTTGAGGTAGGCTTGGCTCGCTGTTGTTCTGGAGCTGGCGACTGTTTCTTTGGCCACCTCTTGCTTTGGCGGCTGGTCGACCGCTTCTTCGGACTTCTTTGTGAAGTGCAGCAGTCGATGGTGCGTGGCTTTGCACCCCCTTGTTTCGCATCTCTTTGGTCGACACCTATGACCGCTTCGACGGTATCGCAGGCAACGGAAGCATAGGCTGAACTTCTTCGCGAGTTCCCATCTTCTCTCGTTGGAGGCCTCTCTGAATTTGTTACAGTCAGACTCGTGATGGCTCTCCTTTTCACAGATTCGACATTTCGAAGTCGACTTATCTGTCGCTGTATGCGTTCTTTGCAAACTCCGTTTGCCTGTTGCATTTTCGGATGAGTGTATGTTCTCAGGAGGAGCGAAGGCGCTGCAGAAGCGCGCTTGTTCTGTTATAAATTCGCTGAAGAGCGACAGGTCCGGCAGTGATTGGTACTTTTCTGTATAAGTCCTGTACCACTGTACACGCAGGGAGTTCGGCAGCTTTTCCGTGAGGGATCGCATCAGCTCGGCGTTGATGAGGTAGTGCTCCTTTTTCAATGCTCGTAGAGTCACTACTCCGCTTCTGACACGACTTGCGAACGTGCAGATATCTTTAGGTGCTTCGCTGCAACGCGGCAATCCTCTTAGCCGATCTGTTTCGGCTTGGGCTATCGAGTCTGGACGGCCGAACTGTAACTCGAGTTCCCGCATGATGTCATCTGGCCTGGCGTGACCGATGAGTTCTGAGCTCACTGTCTCCAATGCTCTTCCTTGAAGGCTCCTTCTGAGTCTCGCTGTATTCTCGACGTCATTGAAGTACGTCCGAGTTGTTTCGTAAATGGCGCGGAACGAAAGCCATTCCGTATGTGACCCACTGAAATTTGGTAGGGTCATGATGACCTTCGACGCCGAGGGTTGGTTCGCTGTCCCTGTTTCTATTTTCCTGTCGGCGAGCGACGCTATAGCGGATGTCAATTCCGTTATGAATGGACGTAATGAATCCTCCCCCCTGCATTGTTCGGGCTTCTGTGTTGGTACTGTTTCTCTTGGCACATTTTTCACTGTAGGATGTAACGATGGTGCCCTTTCCCGGTTTCCTATTTCTTTACTGTTGATGTCCGCAGGGGGGGGTGTGTGCTGTCTATCTGTATTCCCCTCGGCGGCGTCATCTTCTGGAAGCGGCGCTTCTTCGGGCGCTTCTTCCAACCAGGAACGCACGTACTCATCGTTTGAGTTTCTGTCATCCATATATTCAGCTTCAGAGTTGTCTTCTTCGGCCCTCTGAAGTGCTATTTGTGCAAGCTCCAACCTAATTTTTAATAAAGCCTCACGTGCTTGTGAAACTTTTCTGTTAGATCGCGTCGTCTTGTGCGACGGCGATCTGCTATGTTCGATACGGGCGTCACCCCGGGTAGTCATCGGTACGGCATCAGTAATTTGTTGAGTAATCCTCGTTCTGTCTGAAGGCTTAGCTGAAGATCTAACTGAAGGCTTACACGTAGAAGGCTTTCTCGTCGTATTTGAAGGCTTAATAGTTTTATCTGAATTACCTTCTGACCTGGTTCGTTTAGTAGCAGATGGTGAGTCGGCTGCGTCTTCACCCCCCCGCGTAGCAGAGGGGCGGTTGGCCAGCTGTTCCAACCCCTCGGTAGAGGACGGTGAACGGGGTGGCAGCTGGTGATGGATGGCTGTGTCCTGACGCGTCTCGACCGCCTGTGTTTCCGCGGGAGATCTGCCTTGCGATCTTGTTCGCATCTTGATTTATTTATAAACCGCACTGTATTATTCGAACCGATCTACTGTTTATTTTTCACTGTTAACGTAAGTCTTCAGCGTGTAAACTTCACTGTTACTTCACTATAAGTTTTATCCATGTAAATAAGTAGTTATTTGCTTTAAAACGCGTTTTATTTCTCAGTTATGCACTTGTTATACGCTTCACTATGTATTTTTACTATATACTGTTGTTATATACTTTCACTTATGTACTGTTGTTATATACTTTCACTTATGTACTGTTGTTATATACTTCCCTATGTACTATTGTTATATACTTTCACTTATGTACTGTTTACATAAGTTATCGGTATATAACTTTGAGGTACTGTTCACATAGGTTTAACTCGACGCACTGTTTATTTGAGTTAACGTATATAACTGAGGTATATAACGTTGACGCACTGTTCACATAAGTTACCTGGACGCACTGTTTATTTAAGCTTACGTATATAACTGAGGTATATAACGTTGACGCACTGTTCACATAAGTTACCTGGACCGGTACAACCAGAAACTACACTATCACTGACGAACTGAGGATATCCGGCTCTGAAGGACCAAAAAATGTGCCGGACGGGCGTGATCGCTAGACTCGGGGGTGTATGTGTGCCTGTTTGGTCCTACGATAATATTGGTACTATACACGCATACTCTTCGAACCTAGACGGCGCTGACGTCCTACACCTGTAGGTTGTAGATACCTCAGTCGTTTACTAACAGGGAAAGGGGTTACTGGGAATAAGAACACTGATAAACTTTCATAACTTTTCAGGAAGCGATTGGCATGACTTTCGCGCACTACTTTTTACTGCTTGATTTACTCACTTTATAATATAATATTTGCCGTACTGATGACTACAATTTTGGTACAATCTGATTTTACTAACGTACTACGGAACTTGACTGTAACGAGAGCCGCGAATCGCTTCCTGTTTTTTAGGATATTTTATTATGTAATTTCACTTTGATATTTACATTTTTCCTGTTTTATTACAATTCTGAACTTATATCTAATTATATTTTAATCGTAACATAGTTTGTACATAGTGTTATCTATATACTAACACGAAAAATAGGTAGTTCTTTATTGAAATTAAAGAAATATAGCTAAATGAGTACAAAACTTTTCAAAACTTGGTTGGTTGAAGGATCTTTCAGGATAATTTACACGAAAACCGGTGCTGTTACTGTAAGTATATAGAGTGCCATATACAAGGAGGTTGTATGGCCTATCGAGATCTACTATTTACTTTTATGCGTTTACATTATCCAGCCTGTAATGATCCTTCAACTGTCGGTATGTTAGACCAAATTTACATGCTATGAACACAGATTAGCGCGTTAGACCGTCATATCCTCGACAAGTGGCTTTCCTGAAGGGCTACGTTCATGCTAAAAAACTATATCCAGGCCTAGATCGCAATCTAGGCTACCTGGATCTCATTAAAATACTAAATTAATCAAATACAATGCCACTTTCGAGCCGATATGAGTGTAACGCTTACTGTTCGGTTTATTTACTAAATCTAATCACTGACGCGCTTGTTTATTCGTCACTGTTATTGCCCATGTATCACTGACTCTACACTATTGATTCAAAGACACTATTTACACTTGTTTTGGTGACGTTCGTCGCGAACACGGTGGATGTCTTCGAATATTTGGTTCTAGGACATGGCCGGCTTCATGATATTTTATTCCTTCAACGTTGTGAGAGCAGTTGCGGTATAATTGATTCCGTACTAATATAATACTAATGTAATACTAATATTCATCTGCATCTGGACAGATTGGAAATCATGGCAGGGCAGATTACATGATGAGAAGACATTAAGAGTTACTCATTCTTTTTGAAATTGCAATAAAGTAGCCATGGCGAATTTAACCCAGACTTAGATTTTCTTACAGCAAACCTAATTTCGATTGCGAGATTGGCAGAAATGGTAAACCTATGTGCATTAACAGGACATTTAATTACTTAAATTCTTCTAAACACACTACACATACTGACAACCATGGATGGAGTGCATGTGTAAAAGATGATATGGCATGAAAGAAGTGTCTAAAGAGATCACGATTAATAGAAGGAGTATGGAAGAAAAAGACATGCTGCGCCAAGCCCAAATGAATTGGGAAATGGACAAAATAGTGATAATGTTGACACAACTAAGAAAGAAGAAAGAAAGAAAAAATATTTATTCGTCGCAAGGACATGACGTGCATACAATACTGGGAAAAAATAAACAATAAACGTACAACGCATTTTGACAAACACAAACATTTAGGATACAACAGACACATTATACAAGAACAAACACAAAAGAACACAGAAATACAGAACGGAAAACAAAAGAACACAAAATCAAAAAAAAATGATGCACGTCGTGAGTGCGACAAATAGGTTACCACTCAGCATGAAGCTGTGCTATGGGGAGCCCACAGCACAGCGCTGGTTATCAGTGGTCACCAGTGAAAAAAACGTACGGAAGTCAATATAGCATAATTATTTGATTGAGTGAGTACTGAGTAGGTCTAGGTAACTAAAATAAAACAGACTGTACTTAGATTTTAACATAAAACAGCATAAGAAACAAAAACTACACAATCTTAAACACCGAATTCTACATATTATACTCAGAGTTTATGACGACATGTGGCTCATGTAACAAACTAACGCGAATGTCCATTCACTCTGCAGAGCTATCACGATTGTGCCAATCAATCGCCTACGGACGCTATTAACCCATTTCTACGAACATTTACAACTACGTGGGAAGCGCCAAAGATCTATTATCTCCATTATTTTCCTCGGACCAAAACAGAATTGAGGGAATTACGTTTAAAACTTGAGATAGGACCTGTAAATTATGGCAATGTCTGTTGCTGGGTTGTTGTAGAAATATGACTATCAAAGGAGGCTATGAAGCTTGTGCTATGGACTATTTCTAAGTGAAATGTTCAGTGCCAATTGCCAACTATTCAATAGGATAGACGACAAAAAAAGAACTAATTAGTCCGTCAGTTAGATTATCAAAAAATATTTGACACGTATTTTTTCTATTGTTACGTAAACCAAAATTGACGAAGATACGACGCTTTTAAAATTCTCGATACGTCACGCTTTGGTGTAAATTTTAGTGTGTTCTGACGTCACGATCTCCCACTCCCGAGCTTTGATGCGTTTTATCTTTGTCAATATTCATTGATTATAAAAAAAAATACCTGTCCATTATTTTCCAATAGGTACTCTAATTAGCTGACGGACTAAATAAATAGATTTGCAATTCTTTGATACTGTCGTCATGCATTGTGCTGTTAGTGAATGAAGAATCAATACTAGCATATCCAATTCGCAAGATGATAAAGGGAGGGACAGCATATTGACGCAGATGGCGACCTCGTAATATATTTTATCGTATTAAGTACGACAAATATAACAATCCAAAATAACAAACCAAAACAAGCAACATTACGTCTTTTTCTTTTTTCTTGCATGGACATAAAGCTGTTTCTGAAATGCTTTATTCTGCCTTATAATTGTAGTCACTCCCATATAGACAAATCTCCTCCATTGAACCTTGTAAAACGTATGGTGTTCAAATCAGGTGTCACGGAAACGATATAGCGTCAACGACTCGTATTGTCCTCATTGACACTGGACTATGACATCACAACGACCCCAACATCGATTGTCATAACACAAAACCCGTGTCCAACATTGCACGCAGTACGATTATTGGTCGATATCGTGTACCCTTCCCACACAAAGTTAAAACGAACGGCCATCTTTAGCGACCCGGTTGACGGCCTCGGGTGAAGAGACTTGCGACGCGACCAACGACAAATCAAATCGTTTATTTCAAGTAGACCAGTTACAGGTACTTTTGAATTCAGTCCTAGTCACAAGACATAAAAACTGTGAAAGATCGAAACTGTCTTAGATCTCTATGAAGAAGAACGATCAGAAAACTCCACGGACAAACTTTTAAATCAGAATATATTTACAAAACCTTGACACGTGACCAGTGTTTTGACTTGACTTGCGTCAAGACGCTGACACACGCACCATGCTTCTTTCATTTGTTTTCTCTGCAGTGGCGATAGCAACACGCGAGTCGCTTCAGCGTTTAGCTCGTGGCCAAGGCATAAGTGTCATCAAGTCAAGTGTAATGGAGAAACATTACCAATAAAATATGTACATGCAAGATTACGAGCATAAAATATGCCTTATAAGTGAAATGACCTCATGAATGCAGTATTCGTTGAAGTTCGAAACAATACCGCAGCAGATGGGTTGGCAAAATGTTTATGGAATGGAAGTTGTAATAGTTAAGCAATGGTCACTACCATTGCCTAACTTTTGCGCCATAAGACGACTTACAAGATGGGTCAGCTTGGGAATTATCAAGATAGACGTAAAATAGAGTAGAATGGCATAAAAGATAGGAACTATTAGGGTGTGGTTAGGGACTGCATTGGATTAAAAAGATTATGGACATTTGTTCCCGAGTCAATATGGATGTTCATATAGTAGTTCGTAAAGTATGTATTTATAAACAAAAAAAGTATATTATATGTAGTATATGGAAATTATATTTAAGTTTAGATATATTAAAGTATTTACAATATATACACACTAACACTATAATAGAAATAAAAATATGTACAAGTATCAAAAAGGGTTACAGGGCATCGAAAAATTCGTCCACATCGCTGCCAACAGGAAAAGTGCCCAGAAGGCTGTTGTATATTAACTATCTGGTTTCCATGACACAAGCCTTGCTTAGTGTGGCACTAGATAGCGCTGTGTGTCAATATCCAGCGTTATTTTTTATTATTTATTATTGACGACAATTAGATTCGATTTTCGAGTATAGAGATTTCAAACCTTCGGGAGAGGACGATGACAATTATTGTGACCACGCTATGATCACGAAAAATTGTGGGCTATTCGAAGAATTTGAAGACCAAGTTCAATCAAACTCAAAGCATTTAGTTCAAATAGCCCGTAAGAAGCGCTTTTGAATGGTTAAAAATAAGCTACCTACACCTAAGTATAGTCCAGCCACACCGCCACACACCTAAAACAACTGTGAATTGACTTATTAGGTTGGACCCTTTCTACCAGTTGAAAAATTACATTTATCGACAAACTGTACAATTTAGAAAAATGTGTCATAAAAGAGCAATTTTTCGAATTTAATTCGTTTAGTTACAAAATTGACCACAAATAATTTATATTATTTAGTTCGTGACGTTATTGAGAACAACGTAATACAAGAATGTTGTAATTTAGACATCAACACTTGAAGCGAGCGTGCTGTCGAAGATGCTACAAATAGTTTGTGGTCTAACATAACTGTGAAAGTATGTGGAGATGAAAATAACTTCATACTACAACTTTACCAAAGTGTGGATGATATTATTCCCTAGTAATTGAACGCACCAGATCAGATGGCTGTGGAATCATGTATAAATTATATTAAGCTTAATGTACTGGTTCTCTATCGTGTTACCTAACTTTTTAATCCATAATCTAAAATGTCATAATTTGTTTTGTCCTAATCATCATTTGTCCGAATGATAATTTACCCGAACTTATATCACATAATATCATATGCCATAAAGTTGAAATCCCTAAATACAATATGCCCTAAATCCGTTTGTCATAAGTATTACAATCAATAATATACAAAAGACATAAAACCGTTTTCAATAAAAGTCATAAGTCCTATTCTTAGAACTAATTTGTATTACAAAGTTTTGTGTCAGGCGTTACATAGATAAGAGCACGCAATATTCGTATGTAGGCGTTGACCTGCAATGCAAGCAAGCATGCAGCAAGCATGCGGCAAGCATGCGGCATGCAAACGAGCATGCATCATGCAGCAGGCATGGTTTCTGTCACGGCTCCGGAGCCGTGAGGCCGCCGTAGCCCCGCAGCGCCGGCGCTGCGGGGCTACGGCGGCCTCACGCGAGCTTATCGTCGCAGATGAGTTTAACGCTCCTCACCGCAGCTTCGGCTTGAAGGCCGGCTCCGCCGGGCAGCCTCAGCCGCGGCGGCGAGTGTTACAACCACATGCTCCTCAACTCGCGGCCCGCCTTGCCCCTCCGCGCCTACGCGATTGTAAATTACACGTATTTACAGCGATTCGTTTCTGTCACTAAAACCTAACTTTTAGGGATTTTTTTAGGGACTAACAATTTATAAATGACCATTCGGAATCATACACATTATGTGATACAATACTTAGGACATACGACTTTATGTCATGTAAAATTAGGAGATTCAATTATTATAGTATTCGATACTATGACAAAATAGTATTAGAAGTAAAGTTAGTTATGTAAAACAAAATTTCGGTATTTTGAACATTATGGTTACTGAAGTTTATACTCGTAGCAAACGTGTTATGGATAATGATTTTCGGACCAAAAATTTTAGGACAAGCAAGGGAGTACCGAATGTACACGTAATAGGATTGAAACTTGTTTAAGCTGACCCTATGTATGGTGTGGTCTAAGTAGGTAGGAATTCTGTTGAAGATGGAAATTAAATGTAGCCGTGGTTGACACTTGACAGGGGAGAATGGAAGGAATAACGTGTTGCGCCGACCCCAAGTAACATTGGACTACTTCAGGAAGATGATGATGAAGATAGAAATTATAATATGATAAAGATTTTGATGGTAAGCTGAGTGAGATAAGACTAACTCTCGCTCAAACAGATGACGATTCTGAAATATATGATAAAAATAGTATTTTATCTTGATAATGTAGAGGCGAAATAAGATACAAAAACATGTACTGAATCAGTTCCTGTTTCGATAATCTGGCTTGTTTCCAATAAACACACAGAAGAAGAATTGGCTCAAGAACTGCTTCGTACCTACTTTAGGAGTCTCATTTCGTTTTTCCATTATCAAACTATTGTCATTACCAGCCCGTATTCTAGATTTGTGCCTGGTTTATAGCAATAGGTTCTATTACATGGGGCAATATTTTGTGAAATTTAGTTGTACTATTGGAATCACTCTGTGAAATCCTTCAGGGATTACAAGCGTGTGTTATGTCAGTCATCATCAGCTTCCTGCCCTTGTTCCATTCTACTTGGGGTTGGCGCAACACGTTTATTTTGTCCGTTTTCCAATGTCAGACGTCTCGACATCACTTTCTCCTATTACTTTCATATCTTTTCCTCACATTATTCATCCGTCGTTTCCTTCTTGGTCCTTCCCTCCCTCTCCATTCATCAAAATTTATAATCATCACTCTTTCAGTCACATGCGTTTCATCCCTCCTCATTACATGTCCATACTAAGACAAGTTAATGACTTCCTTTACATTTTTCTGTAACAAGCACCACATTATTTGTGTTTGTATGTGTTATACGTACTGACATTACTATGAATTCATACCAGGTAACTTAATTTCAAGATTACTCAATATCTGTAACTGCAAATAGAAGATTTCTACAATACATCATTACTATCAGGAATCCACTCACAAAAACAATGCATAAATCTGTATCAAATTACCAATATCTAGTAGCCATTGCACACAACAACGTGAGAAAATTGAGTAAACATACCCATCAAATAATTATAGACTGCCGATTTTTTAATAACTTAGGGTTGCCAACTTTAAAAATAAAATGTCCAAGATGTTAGGCACCAAATCAAAGACAATTATTATAAGGTGAAATTGGGTATAATAATTTAGATCACAAAAAAAATGCAAAAGAAAAGACACGCAAGCCGCCCCGTTGCTAGCCAACCAACAATCACAAACCCCTAGCAACGGGGTCGCCAGAGGGTCTAAAATGGCCACTTTTGCAGAACATAATATGTATCACGTTAAAAGTTTAAAATTCTTAAAATGGACTTTATGATTATGTTCATAAAGTGCATTTTTAGAATTTAACATTTTAACCGTGATTCATATTATGTTCTGCTAAAGCGGCCATTTTAGGCCCGCAGATCTGTCGCCAACATCTCTCCGAAAGAAAAGAAATGAGAAAAACAGTACGCTTTGAATTTCTTAGAACATAATTATATTTTTAGAACTTCTACGGAACTAATAATTTTTGCATAATTTTGAATTATTTTAGGTCTCTCCACGCTATTATTTCAATTTATTTGTAAATTTTTCACTTTTATGGGCCAATATACTCGTAGGATTAATGATCTGCTGGCTTGCTTATGTGTCGCTGCATCAACAATGTCGTAATTTAGATACCTAAGTACTTAATTTTATTACTAACTGTAAATATTTTATTAAACAATAAATTCAGCATGAAACTGCTTATAACGTAAGTATATTATGGTTGGCAGCCCTGTTAACAATACATATTCTTACGTGGCATGTGAACTGCACTGAAAACTCCTCTTTAGTCTCACGACCTCTTTGTTCCAAACTTTTTGCTTCATTGCTAACGAAGTCGAGAGTACCCTCGTTCGCGCATCTTTAATTTTTTGATGACGTAATCAACTTGTTTCCTGATGTTATGTGATTAATTGGGACTGTTTTTAAGGGTTTTCGTTCAAATTTCAATGATTGGCTTGAAGATCAATGCGTAGATGCAAATGCAACTGATCAGCGTCATGTGTTCAAATCCGCAGTTGTTGCGCTTTTACCATTCTACATCATCATCTGGTTAGCCTTTTCCCAATTATGTTGGGGTCGGCTTCCAGTCTAACCAGATGCAGCTAAATACCAGGGGCCTAATTCTGCTATTTGTATAAATTCGTCACTCCAACACGATTCCATTCCCATCCCATTGTCATTTTGCTTAAAGTTTGTAATCTGCTAAATTCACTATGGTCGATCATTGGTCGGTCGATGGTCTCGTAATAAAATTGTGTTTTAATGGCATTTTCGTATTACCATTATTATAAAACCATTGTACAAATGGTTTTCGAAATCAACTACTAAATGCGAACATTTATTCATTCCAGATTTCATGTGCGAGATTAATATTCTATGACATTTCTTTCAATGGAGTGTCAGTGGTTGACCATTGAAAAGTCATAATGGCGCCATTATGATAGTAGAATTAACAAACTTGTCAAAATTTGACAGAACTTGACCATAATGAAATCAATGATCGACTACTCTGACACTATTGTAATAGCAGAATCGGCCTCGATTCGACTCGAAGTATTTGACATGGAGCGACTGTCTATCTGACTTCAACAACTCAGTGATTGGGTACAACGATAACCTTTTATTGAAGTGAAAACTTCTTTAGGCGCGTTTAGCACTTTTTGAGTGAATAAAACTCATGGAACTTGTGTGATAGTCACCTAACACTTCGTAGCACTCGTAGCGAGTTTTCACTTCTATTGGCTGTCCCCAAAAACTACTCGCATGTTTTTTTTTTATGTCACTTGCTGGACGATTCTGATTTAACTGTCAGATCCATCCTGTAAATGTGACCCGCCTGGTCTCATTTTCACCCTTATTACTTTTAATTATCATCGTGCTGTCCTCGTCCAATTTATTTCGGGTTGACCCAAAACGTTGATTTTTTCGAGCCTCTTCTGGCGTGTAACACAAATTGAGTTTTTTCAACAAAATGTCTTATTTCTCAATGAAAATACTTACGCAAAATAAACAGTTAGCGAAATGACTTACTATCCTATTATACGGTATTATGTGTACTATTATTTACTTAACACATAATGGAATTCGAGGCCAACAAGTCGAAAGGTAACTACAACATTATAATTTTTATATAATTACCAATTCTATTAGCTATTCAGAATTCAGTATTCCTAACTCACAATGCATTATATAAGTGTAAGTAAATATTTGAACACACGTTAATAACCACGGTAAATATAACGTCAGGTGGCTAAGATAATATGTCAACAAAGTCAAAATATTTAGCAGTCGATTGTGAAATCAGTTTTTTGACGCGGATCCGTTAGCTTGAATTAGTAGGAAAAAACACACCTTTGTTTTAAAAAATGACTTTTAGTTTGCAGGTAGATGTAGTAGGTCATTTCGTGGGCGACCAAATTAAGCGTTTCAGCCTGTAATGTTTTCATTGCTGGGACGTAGATTTTCTCTCTATGATAGTTCTCTACACACACAGTCTGTCTCCTTTACACACAGAAAAGCCGTCTGTTATAAATGTTTGCCCTGAGTTTGTATACCTACATAAAATATTCTACACCTATCCGACAGATGTATTGTAATATTGTAATTTAAATAGAACTACTTCCTAAGGAGCGTGAAGCTGTCTGATTTTCCGTTAAAGCTCACAGGCCTTAAACACTAACCAGCAATAAAAGATGACAGTATTTTTACGTCAAATCCAGGTCACCAAAACAAAACAAACTGCTCTACTCACACCACACAACAACTAGGCACACTAAACAATGACAGTATCATACCAGTAGGTACCCACTACTGCTAGTATTCCTACCTACCGCCATAGTTTCCACGGTATGACACAACAATGAAAGCGATGACTTGTTATGAGCAGTGTTTAGCGTTAACTAAGTATATCACGGTTGCGTAATTAGTAAGTAGTTGGCACGTAATTAATTACTTTCTTAGGCGGTCTTCACACTGCCCCGCATGATGCAGCGTAGCGCGTGGATGCGTGTTCTTCCGTTGCTTGTAAGTATCTCCGTTTGTATGGAAAACACGCACAGTCTAACACACAGAAAATGCATCCACGCGCGTTCATGCGGATCACGCGCATACACGCGGAGAAACATGCACCCCCGCGCGTAGGTGCGGGGCGAGACGCAAGGTATGGCACACCGAATCCCGCAGTGCCGCGCGTGATTTTTAATGGGCTCAGTACTGCACGACCACCACAGAGAACGGCGAATAAATGAGAGCCGCCGTGCGTGAATCTACAAAACGCACCTACGCGCGTGAGTGCGCAAAAAACCCGCACGATGATGCAGATCTGCACTCCCGCAGGAACGCGCGTAGGTGCGTCGACACGCGCTACGCTGCATCATGCGGGGCAGTGTGAAGATCGCCTCAGTAACATAACACAACGTAATTGTATACCCCGAAGCTGTAAGAAGAGGTACAACTACATTTTGCCTGTTGATCAAGTTACATTTAATAGAGGGCTCAGTGTTCGCCTTTCTTTGCCACAAATTAGACTTCAAGGAACTGCTCAGAAACTCCAAATACAAAGGACTGTTCACAAAGCCGTCAACCAAGCATTCAGTATGTACATCAAGACGTACAAAAGCGTTTTTGGGTTAAAAATCACGTTTTACTGTTAAATTCAATGTAACGCACTCAAAACACTGACCTGATGGATGTATTTAAATAAAGGAAACGGGTTATAAAGATATTAATAAGATAAGTTTAGGGCTGGACAAGTTTACTTACACCAAATGAACTGGTCAATATCTTCAATCTGTCGTAAAAATACTGTAACGATGCTGTAACCATGAAGTGTGATACTTATGTTCTGTTAGCTCATCAGAATTTAATCTAATTAAAGTGAAAGAGTCAGGGTGGCCCGCGAAATTAAAATTTTCTTGGGTTTTTTGCAATTTGCGGGCGAGTTGTATGTTGATGGAAGTACCGTTCGCGGCTGTGGGGCGTATGTGGTTGCAGAATTGTAGTCATCAGAATCATCGATGCAGCCCTCCAAGTTCATGAAAGTCGAGGAACGAATTTTTCACGGGCAAAGTCGTTCCTCGACTTTTATGAACTTTGAGGGTTGTGTTGATGTTTTCATGATTATAATTCTGTGACTGCGTATGTCTTGCAGCCGCGAACGATGTTTTCATCAGCGTACAACTTGGCACTACCCTGCAAATTGCAAAAAACGTTGAAAAATTTGAATTTCGCGGGCTACCCTGGAGCATCAGCCTTAAGTTTTCTGTAATCTGCCTCGTTGGTCTAGTGGTCACAAACGTGACTGCTGAGAATGAGTTCCTGGGTTCGAATCCCAGTTCTGGCAAAGTGTTATTGGATTTTTCCATTAGGAATTTTTCAGTAGCAGCCAGGAAGTCTGTATTTGTGCCCGATTGATGGCAACAGGCTCGCTCCCTATTATTTTGGACTGAAACAAAATGGCGAAATGTGGGTGTCTTAGGTCCATGTTCACCGAAAAGATAACTGTCTGATTATTTAAAAACAGCTGTCACAGTGACATGTTCCCATACAAAAATGTGTTTTAAACAGCTGTTTTTGATAATCAGATCGTCATTTTTTTGGTGAACATGGACCTTATTAGATACACCTCTGCTTAACTCTGCACCTCTGCTTACAGGTATGAGGTTTTCTATAATTCACTTCACAAAATCATTACCTCATTTTCGCCTAAAAATCATCAGGATTTTTGTAAAAGATCGCTTTTAGCGAAAACACCACCTTCTATAGTGACCTTAGAAGCTATTTTTGTCTATAGGTACGTAAGTATATCTATACGTGTTGCGCCGACCCCAAATAGAATGAGACGAAGGCTGGAAAATGATGATGTAAACATATCTATCAAATTCAGACCTCCTAAAAAACAAGACTATACCGGCAAAACCACTTTTAGATCCTCAATTTAAAAGCAGTCAACTATAAAAGCTTCCGTCTCCGTTACACAAACCAAAAAATATGTCAAGGTATTTATACCCACAACATGCACTTCGGTTCAATACGGTACAGTCCGCGCAAAATTTACAAATAATACAGCTACAGTGACGTCACTTCCTGGCTTAACGTAGCACATAAATGTCTTGGCCGAGACTTCGGCATCTGTCCCACAGTTGTGGTTAGCGATTAGCTAGATTATCAGCGATTGTCTTATTTAGAAACGTCCAAAATACTGAAGTTCTTGTTCTTGTTGATCGCTCACCGTTTGAAGCGACGACAAGTACTTATTTGTGTCTGTTTGTGTCAGTGATAAGAACTATCAAAGAGAGTACTCGCTCAGCGACCTTCGCTTGTTCAACAAAATCGTTGGAAATTACACACAGCACTATCTTGTGCCACACTAAGTAACGTAGCTTGTGTCGTGGACACCAGATAGTTGATATACTACATTGATACTTTTTTTGTTTGTAAATACATACTTATTATACATTAAACATCCATGACTCCATGTTTGGAAGAACACTTGCTGTAAAACTCGCTTGGCATTGCATTCCGGCGAGTAATCGTCCGTCGCCGTCACGCACTTTCTGCTCTTTGCTTCGTCATCATCTGCCTACAGAAGACCAATGCTGGACATAAGCCTCTCCAAACACACGCCATAAGACTCGATCCTCAGCAACTTTCATCCAACTCCTACCAGCCACCCTGCGAAGATGGTTCCTCCACCTAGCAATAACACGTCCCAGCTTACGCTTGCCAATTCGCGGTCTTCACTCTAAAACTCGCCAACTAGTTTCTAGTTCTACTCTTCTTCTTCAAAATGTGGCCACCCAAGGCTGAGTGCAGGTCTCTTCTAAATTTTTCCACTTTTTGCAGTTTTGTGTCATGCATGACTATTCAGTTTCTTCCGGGCACTTTAATGAGATCTTCTAAGTTCTACTCTCAGGTCGCCAATCGCCGGTTTTGGGACCTTGCCTTACCTTATCGGGTCGTATTTTACCACGTTTTATTGTCATTCTCCACCGTGTTCTGAACTTGCGACTGGCCTGTAATATTTTGTAATCGGTATAAAATCTGCTTTATCTTACGACTTTTCAAGATTTTACTTCGGTCGTTGCCTTCTCGGAGATTATGTGCGTAGATTTTTTTTTTTTAAATATAATTCTGATTTGAATTCTGGGCGAAAAATGCGTAATTATATACCTATAACACGCTATCATCATCATCATCGTAATCATCAGCCTATAATGATCCCACTGCTGGGACACGGCTTCTTCTCCATGAGAGGAAGCAAGAATAAAATAATTTCACCAATAAGGCCATTTCTAGAGTTGCATAAAACAATAACGTATCGTTTTACGATCGCAATTGACATTTAGATGGCTCAAGTTGTAACAAATTACTGGGTCGACGCCTACGAACAATTTCACATTATACGAGTACCAGTACATTACCACTTATTGCGAATTTTAGAACGTTGCGGAAAATTCCCAGATTATGGCTTTTTGAATCGTTGAAGTAACGGCCAAGTGGTATGTCATGTATCAGATATTTATATTTAAAAAACGGCCAAGGGCGAGTCGTACTAGCGCATGAAGGGTGCCGTAACATGCGCCGGCGACCTCTCGCGTCCGGCCCTGGTTCAATCCATGGTCCGGAGCGAGACGGAATGGGAAGCCGTCGCCTCCTTCTGCGAAGCAGTCATGCTAGCGAAGGAGGTGGCGGAACGCGAGAAGGATCCGTCCGTCTTATGACGACAGGCCGTGTCGACGGGACGTTCGTGTTCCACGCGCGCCACTAAAAGATGTCAGCTAAATGAAGGGACCCACAAGGGCCGAAACCTGCCGGGGCTGCGGGACTGTTCGAAAAAGATACTGTGGCCCCGGAACATAAAGGGCGAGGAAGGAACATGGATGGTTTTTAGTCAGTAAAAGTCCGACACTCCCGCTTCGCTCAGATTGGGAGAAGTTATTTGATGATTTCTCATCCGTAAAAAAAAAGTTGGTAGTAGTTCTTTTCAGTTTAATATTACTTATTTTATTAGTAAAATACATAATTTGGGTGTAAAATGAAGCTGTTTTTTTTTTAAACCAAAAATATCACGCCTGTAAACCCCGAAGTCAATAACTTACCGTTCGAAGGATTCGGTTTGGCTTAAATTGTTGTGTTTACGTACCTGAAACAGAGAATAAATGATATTTATATATATCATATATTAAAATTATGTTTGTTATTTAAAGATAATACATAACATAACACCCGTGCAATCCCAAACCTTAGGTGTACCCATTGGTAAACCCACATTTTGACAGTCATGTTTAAGTCTCAGATAAAGGGACGAGCTTATTACCACAATTCCGGATTCCATAGCTGCTACCGAAAAATTCCTGATAGGAAAACCCAATAACAACAGCCCGACCTAACACATTGTAACTTAACACTAAAAAACTTTTTTGCAAAAAATAAAACCGTCTTCTAAAACCACAAACATTTGCTATCATTTATTTAGGAGTGCCGTTGCCTATATATCTCCGAAGTTCTACATCAGTTTTTCCCCAAATTGAATTAGGACCACTCCGAAAAAGTACTCTTCCGAAAACTACCCAAATCGATTCATGTGTGCCTATAAAATTTGAAGAGTTCTCTCTGTTTCTCCAGGATTCCATCAAAAATGAAAGGTTATACTTCACCTGTGAAGTATACCCTTTCATACAAAATAAAATAATCCAAATCGGTCCAGCCATTTTTGAGTAATCGGGGAACATACATAAAACACCAAAGGTTCCGACGAATTGAGAACCTCCTCCTTTTGGAAATTGGTTAAAAAGCATGCTTTTAGTCCCTGAAGGCAGTACACTCAAATTTTGATTAATAGTCTTTTATGCCACTGGATGGATGGACTGTTAGAACGATGATATGGCAAGATAGGAGGTGTCTGATGAAATGTTGAGAATAGAGAAGTAAGGAAGAAAAATACATTTTGCGTCGGCCCCAAGTAAGTTGTGTTGTAAAGTGCAAACGACTAACGATGATAAGTCTTTTAAGAAACTACATCTAAAGGATGTTACCTACACACAAATGAATTCTAATTACAGACGGAATTTGATCTTAATAAAGAGTAACCGGCTAATCTTTCCGGTCATGCACCCAAAAAGGAAGTGCTAGCCACATTCAACATTATAACAGTACTAAGACAATATGCGATAATAAAAAATGTACGTAAGCACCGTAATTTCGCGCAATCACGTTACATAGAGGTCAGAATAAGCACGAGTTCAAATCTTGTTTGAGATGAGTATGTGATTTTCTGTTAGTGCAAGATGGGTATCGTTATTGAAACTACTCCTAGCATTGCATGCGCTCCTGGTATCTTGTAATGATTTTGAGGCAACGGTTGTTCGTGTTTGGTTGGTAATCTATCTGGTTAACAGTATCATCTTCTTGTATTATACATGCATGATTATCTCTGGTTTTGCTTTTGAATTAATATTTGGAGATCTACCGATGTGGTATTTGCAAAGACCTAGAATTATTTGAGGGTATTTGTGAAGTTGTCAAGCAAGATGTATCTTCATTGAAGCTGAAGCTACTCCTAGCATTGCTTGCGCTCCTGGTACCTTGTAATGATTTTAAGGCAACGGTTGTTTTGTATTTGTTGGTAATCTGGTTTACAGGTTGTCTCATCTTCTTGTACTTTACGTGCGTGATTATTTTCTTTTGTCTATAAATACATGGTGGTCTACGGATGTAGTGTACGAGAAGTTGTCAAATATTTGGCATGAATTATTGTAAACCGTAACATAATGTGACGTTTCATGTATTAGATCTTCAGAGTAGGTTCGGTCGCGGTTTGAATCTGGGCCAAATCTAGGCAGAGAAGCTCTATATCGATCCTAAACGAAAGCTTCAAACATTATGAAAGGTTAGAGGTGTGCACCGCGGAAACTCTCAAATTGACAACAATGACAATTCTACGAAGTTTCTGCTACTACTGAATAACCGAGTCGAGCTTTTGTTTAAACATTACATTTAGGTCTCGTTTTCTTAAAACAGGCGTAAGTGGGTAAGCAGCCCAACAGGTTCCCAGTAAGACACCTCTTTCAAACGTCAAACAATCTATTTGAACTTCTTGCAACCACAACAACCTCATTGTTAGTCTAAGGCTGTGTTCTCATTAGGCGAACTGTGAGCGGCTGACTGACTGTGTGAGTTGCGAACTGTAGCAAATAAGCCGCTGGCAAACTCTTGACAAAGAAGACAAATTCAGTTGATATCTGGGTGGGCGTAGCGTATTTTGTCGCCGACTAGAGCAAATTTTACCCGTAGTTTCGCTTCGAATCGGCCATTTACTGAATGCAAACGAAACGCTGCATTCTCGGTACAGAACGAGCGGTATCGTCCATCATTTTAATACGTACGCGGTTAATACGGTATTAATACATCAACAAAAATCAGCAAGTCGTGCAGTCGATGAATTTCCAGCGTATGAAGCGAACTGTAAGCAAACGGTCAGCCGCTCACTGTTAGCTTATTTAAGGGGACACAGCCTTATTCTTACATTGTAACAGAACCACTTATTGGTCCCATTCCTTCCTTCACAGTTAAAATTATCTAACACGAGACAGAGTACCGCAAATTGAGCGTTTTTCTTTTCACACTTGCATCTTGGACGTGCTGCCACCTATTTATTTATTTAGCTGTGATTCGGTTCAATGAACTTCCCATTTACCACACCAAGCTCAACTAAAATAAACCATACCTCTTGGCCATTGGGTTCAAGCATCCGCAAAGTAAAGTTGGCAACACAAGTCAACGCCAAAGAAACGTTTGCGGTCCGATCACGAAATGAAAACTTATTTACGCATTTATTTCTTAAGTGCTTAAGGTCAATAAAAACGGTCAGCGGTTTCCGAGGCAGCAAAAAATAAATTTGTACTCCCTATTTACCTTAGAATTTACGCACGTGACGATTCGATGAATGGTTCCCAATGAGAAGTCATTCAGAAAAAGTTTTTGACACCCACGTTTAGTTGCGTAAGACAGTTTAGTTTGAAGACCTATGACTTTGACACCATTGTTTAGGATTTTTCCGCTTTTTAAGCGTTTTGTCGTTTATTTAAAACAATGACGAAATGGATACACAATGTTGAATTTGAGGAAATGGAGGCTTAGCTAAATGTTTCCTTCGTAAAGCGTGATGTAATGCAATGGAACATGTTTGGACAGAGTGTCGAAAATTGGTGCAGTAATTTACATATTCTGCCTTATATATGGAAAATACCTTATTGGCAAATGGAAACTTAACTTCTCTTGATAATAATGCTCTTGATGATAACCCCTATCAAACAATGGAAACAATGCGAAGTCAGCTTTGTAACTGCCGGTGGTCATTTGCTACTTTTGCCAGAGAATCCGATAGGCAACACTTAGCAATAATTAATTATACTGTGAAAATTAATTGTACTGTGTTTTCGAAACACTATCATTTAGACTAACATATACCCTGAAGAATATCATATATTTTTCTGGTTTTGTTTATTGCAGTGAATCATATACTTTTAGGCATTATAAAACTCGCGTTTAGCTCATGTAGTCGCCTTAAGTACACACATGTACCATTTAAAAAAAAACTGGTGAAAAAGTTGGAACTTTCATTCTCCTGCCCTTATCCCAATCTATTTGGGGTCGGCGCAGCATGTCTTCTTCTTCCATACTGCTCTATTTTTCGTCATCTCATCAGTCACTTCTTTTCTTACCATATCCTTCTTAACACAGTCCATCCATCGTTTCTTTGGTCTTCCTCTACTCAAATACCCATCCACATTCATACCCAAAACTTTTTTCACGACATTTTCCTCATTCCTCCGCATCACATGCCCATACCACGACAACCGAGTACCACACAACTTTTCAGTCACCGGCGCCACTTTCAGACTTCCTCTAATATACTCATTCCTTACTTTATCCATTCGCGTGACCCCCAATATCTCCGTAACTAGAAGGTTCTCAGATATGGTCTAGAAAGATGGGGAGAAAAGTGTCTTTCGGCTTCGTTAAGCTTTTTACATCTTTTTATGTATGCATGTTCCACAGCATTTTAGGAAATACTTCGCGTTGCACAAATGTTGACTTTAGCACAATTACGCGAATACATAGTTCCAAATTTCCATCGACTCAAATAGAGCGTGACGACGTTTGCACGAATATTTGCGACTAGCAATGTGCCCGCGACTTTGTCCGCGAAAATTGTGATAGCTCGGCTAATTTGCATGATATCAATATAATTTATAGCCTATGTTACTCGGTAAAGGTGTAGCTTTCCAAAGGTGAAATCGGTCTAGCAGTTTTTAAGTTAAATCGTAACAAACAAACAAAAAATCAAATGTTTCTTCTTTATAATATTACAAACAAACAAAGTTTTCCTCTTTATAATATTAGTGTAGATAATTTGTAGATACGAGTATCATACACTCGTGTGGTTCCTTATCTGGGTATACTGCATTCAAAAAGATTCCAAAAAGTGTTGCAAAAAAAAAACTTAAGTCCTTGCACATAAGAAAGTTCAAATCTGCAACTTCATTTTTCACACAAGTTTTAATTTTTCACTGTCTGCCTGTCTATTAGTTCCGTCCGGCTAATCTCCGAAACGTCTGGACCGATTTTGACGGGACTCTTACTAGCAGATAGCTGTTGTAAGTAGAATAAAGAAAGAAAATTTTATAGGTAATACAACTGTCGTGCCATCAATATTGATTAATAAAAACAATGTAATTTCACAAAGCATGGGCTTACAATTAATCCACAATACAGGCAAACTGCAGGCGTGGAAGAATTTCCCAAATTCCTGGTCTTTTTAAAAAAAAACTCTTCATTTTCCAGCTAACTTTAAACAATGTCAAAAAAGGTTTTCTCATTCACCGACTGGCTCCTAACATTTGATTAAGCGATCAAAAGCGCCGCTAACCATTCCGCACGCACGCGCCTTGCCTCACAGTCGTATAAAAACGTACCTCTGTACCTGACTGTTTGCTTGGTTACTTGAACTTACAGTCGGCCTCTTTGTTTTCCAATTTGGGTTTGTTAAAAAAAGGTTTTGAAGAGAAAGGTTGGAGAGGTACCGAGTTGGAGAGATGGTTAGATGTATCAAATAGATTCTATGTCTCGGGACCACATGAGTAAGTAAATGGAACAGAGTATAAGCTTCATACAACCGCGCGAATCGGTTGCACCACGTGCGTGACCACTGGCCGCTTGTCGCGTACGCGGTAATAGTGGAAAAAACCGGTTTGCGCTGTCACAGCCAGTTGAAAATCTCAGGGTTGTCAGGGCAACACACGTTGTTTGTTTTGTGACAAATTAGAATATTTTAATGTAAAAACTTGGTATTTATTAATAATGGTGGTTTAATGCACTGTGTGTATGAATAATAATATAAGAAAATAAAAAAGCTACTTACCAAGTTTCAACAGCATAGTTAAAAGTGGCTGTGACATACGGACGGACGGGACAGACAGACAGACAGACATGACGAATCTATACGGGTTCCGTTTTTTGCCCTTTGGCAACGGAACCCTAAAAAGCCTGGTAGTGACAGAAAATTTTAGGACAAAGTTATAAACTTGCCTGTAGTTGTTGTTGCTAGTCTGCAAGACGGGTTTTACTCCAACAAATCCTCAAAATATTTTAGCAGAAGAAGTGGTGATTACAAAAGATCTGTGAAACCAGAAAGTACAAAATCCGCCTAATGCCTAATCTGCCCAATTGCGTCTGACTTCCACAACCCTGTTAATGCTGGGTAACACGATATCCCTAGGTAAGACTGGTTGTCAGCCTTTTTGGGCCACTGACTACCTGTAACGACTGTCAAAAATCTACAAATGACAGCCGGTACCAACAGCTTAACGTGCTTTCTGAGGCACCGAGGAAACTCGTTATGTTAGTAGTGGGTGGTCACTTATCCACAGACCAACCTAGGCAAGCACGGCTTAACCTAGAGATCGACCCGAGCGGCTGTTAGTATATAGCCACGAGCTCTGCCTATTTTCCTAGGTAAGCTCATAATATTTACGTCACGAGCTAAAAGTTTACACAAATGTAGAATAAAAATGCCATCTGGCACCAAAGGTCAATGCAGATGTTCAAAAATCACAATATACACGTTGTAACATACCGTATTACAACAAATATGAATAAAAACCAACCCTACTGTTCAAACAATTAAGTTCAAATTACTATTTGCGTCCCCAGCAGCTGATTCGACCCATCTGCTGAAAATGTCTACGCAAAAATGAACTATGAGCTAAATAGTTACAAGGTGTTAAATAGGTTTGGGACTGTAATGTAATGGCAGATGGTTTGGCTCAACACGTGCCAAAGAAATTGCTTAGATAAATACAATGAGGACAATGGATAGATGTAACAAAAGGCTTTTTTAGTAGCAACGGGTGATCACTATGAATCATGTTACACAAAAATACACGTGGCTTTGAAGTCAGATGGCTAAAAGCTGTTGAACTTGGCTACCATTGCTTTTAAAATCAAAATCAAAGCATTTATTTCAAGTAGGCCAATTATAGGCACTTTTGAATTGTCGAAACAAAGGTGAATATTACATGTAGCTACAGTCCCAGTCACAAGACATAAAAACTGTGAAAGTACTGTAGTGGCCCATTCCCTAGCGTATAGATCTCTATGGAGAAGAAACTCCATGGATCAAATTATTGTAACAAAATCTTGGTTACATCATTCATGTTGAAACGGTATATGTATTACCTATATGAGAACAATGTAGCAAGATGTGCACGTTAAAAGTGTCCATAATAAAACCAAATCAAAATAAGACATTCAAGTTCCTGGGGCTTCTTTATTTTTCGTGTGATTAGTGATTTAGTGCCTATCCTGGTGTCAGAGTTTTTCTGCCGCCTAGGGGCTCTGACTTAGCTTTACACGCCGTCGAGAAATATTCCTCAGGTATGCTGGTTTCCTCACGATGTTTTCCTTCACCGACCGCATCTGATATCCGACCATCCTGAAATTGTTATGCTGGCTACAATCCTTACTTTCGTAATGTAAGTACGGTCAAACAAGCTATTTGGTTTTCAGTTTAACCCACAAATTACAATGTAAAATGTAAACTTGCTTGCTGAGAATCGCATGTTGGTATAGGCAGTTTGAATTATTTCATTGTTTACTGCTGAAAATTGGGATACAGCTTCTAATGACCGGCATTCTGAATGACCTTCGGAAATTTTTCTAATCTCATCTACATCGTACACATTGGTGATATACTCTGATATAGCGAACGCAGGACTCGTCACTCGTCAGTTTTATCTATTGCTCTTACATAAAACTTCTACTTGATTACTTCATTGTTTAAGCTAAGACTTTGTTCAAAGCCATTGTCGAAGACTTTAAACTCAACTTTTGCATACCGCAAACGTTTATTAATTGCACAAACAGCGAAGGCAGACTAATCGCTAATTGATGCATTTATAATAACTAACATCGCGGCTCTCTGCGTCCAAGTTCTGTCTCTTTTTATTTGTTTGTTTTCAAGGGCGCAGTAACAGCTTGAATCCTGTTCTAAATTACCATGGTAGTCAGTCGTTAGTGTCACTATTATAAATGATGATCAAAGGATAAAAACCAAATATAATCCGAAGCCACATTCATTCATTAGCTTGTAAATAAAAGACAATATAAGCTAGGACCGCCTAGGTTCAGAATGCCCAATTCCACGGTTTCAAAAACTTCATTTCCCAGAACACACCAGAACGACCATTTCCCAAAATTGGATTTACGTACACAGGACTTGTGCTACATTCAAAACTTAGTATTCTATGCATATGTCTTTAAAATGTCCACCCCCTCAATCATCTCAATTTAGGTGTCCTAAGGTCCATATTCACCAAAAAGATGACGGTCTGATTATCTAAAAACAGCTGTTTAAAATACATTTTTGTAGGGGAGCATGCCCCTTAAACAGCTGTTTTTAGATAATCAGACCGTTATCTTTTCGGTGAACACGGACCTAAGCGAGCCCAGATCATCCTGCTGCTCTGATTACAAATATATTTAGCATAACTTGTTCGTCAATACATCTACATAAATATCATCCATCAATTTAGTATTCATCCCCAGTCATATCATCTTTTACATTGTACCTTATGAAACCGAACTTAATATTCCGAATGTCTTTATTGAGTGGCTCATATTACCGAATCATTCAATATGTTCTAATACTCGTATTATCTGTTTCATAACATAGGAGGTAATAAAAAAGAAATGTCTCATTAACTTACGGCGGTCAGTCAGAGTAACCTGTATGGTATTTTAAAACTTGTAGTTACAATAACATGTTTCAATTTCCGTTGTATTGTAATACCAGATTGTTGTGATGTTGTCATGCCCTTTTGATGGAGATCGCCGTGTCTTGAGAATCCCAATGCGTTGCATAATAAGTATTAACTTTGAATTTTCATTTCAAACTTAGACCGAACTGTCTGTTTACTTTGGAATCGCTAACATTCATAGCCATCTTTTAAGATGGCTATTATTACATCTATTAGTGTATATTTTTGATAAATAATTAAATTAAGAGATACAGTAGCAGGTCATCAGGCACAATGCGTTTTCTCCTTCTATTTTCCCTTTTTCTTTCAAATCTCCCCTGACACAATTTATTCATATTTCATTTGGCGTTTTACTTCATTTAGGGTCGACGCAGCATGTCGTCTTCTTCTAAAGGTACTTCTCTATTACTCGTCAGCTCATCAGACACCTCATTTCTTGCCATATCATCCTTTACACCGTTACGGTTTACAATCCATCCATCGTTTTTGTTCTTTTCTTATATACCCACATTAATACTCAAAACTTTTCTGACGACATTTTCTTTATTGCTCCGCAGCACAACATAAATTTTCAGTCACTCACTTTCGATTCTCTCCCTCTCCATCCATCAAAATTAATTTTCCTCTCTCTTTTTTAATCAAACGCTTTTCGGAATCTCATCTACATAGTTAGCAAAAAACACCTTTCATGAAAAAACTACAACATAAATCACCTACATATCTACTTCCCTTCTTACATCCAAACTAGCGTGAATCAATTTCCACGACCATGTGTATCCATGCATAATGCTGAGCGTATGGAACTCATTAGATAGCAACAACACTTTCTCAAATATACGGACGCCATATTGTGCAGCTGTCATGCGCAAGAGTTTAATAATGAGGCTTCATTTACATTAGGATTATTGTTTGTATGAATTTGGGAGGGGGAAAGTTTTAGTTGATGATAAGGCCGGTAATATAATGATTATAAATGGTTATATAGAAGATTCAATTAATGGTGTGTACGAAAATGGAATAAATGTTGCGGGGTAGATGACAGCGGAGAATGAAAGAAAGAAAAACCCAATGTGGTACTGCTTGGAGATATTCTTGCAAATATTTAATATGGTAACTTAAAAAACGTTTGACAAATTATGCATTTTTGAAAATCATAATGACCACAGCTGAGAAAGAGAAAATTAAAAACGGGATGAAAAAGGTGAAGAGGATAAATAACAAGAAGTTAACCGCTAAGATAACTTTTGATAAAATGAAGTTTTATGGACTGAGAAAACTACAGATGAAGATGAGAAATATTCTCATCAGAAAATCCGCAAAAAAGGTACTGTCATCAAGGCAGACAAATCAAGTGATTACAAAATACTTTAATGAATAAGTAACAATGAAATACTTGAGAAAGAGCAAAACAAACAAATCAGATTGAACCCAGCAAAGGTGCGATTATTCACGCCAGCCAAGATCGATAATATCAACAAACTTTTGCCCTATTTAAACCAATCTCAATGATATAAATCGCTCTTCTAATTAACTCGTAATGCGATCCATTGCGCGAACGCAGCGATGGCGGCGATACAAATCAGTGCAAAATAAAGTATACTCCGTACACACGCGAGCACGCGACTGGCTCACTAAGTTTTATAGTTAATTGAACAGGGGAGATCAGCTCTGGTTTTAAGGATAGGCTTGAGGTTGAAGACGATAAAGATAGAGAAAACGAAAATAATGTATTTTGTTCTCTGGAACAGTCATAAATGAAGGAAATGAGTATTGACAGTAGACCCAACAATATAGAACATGTTGGGACAATGAAACAAATCCTGAAAAAGGATGATTCATCAAAAATAAATTAAGTAGACGGAACAAAAGATGCCATATGACCAGGGAAAGTCAACAAGATCGCAAAATTCGTGATGACATGCCATTATTGCGTATCGTAGTGCGAGAGATAACGACAAAAAGTAATTGCAACAGAAGTCAGTACCCCACTAATAACCATGACATGCTTATAATAACTCAATACTCATAATAAAACTCCAGAACACAGTCATCCAATCCCACATACAAACACTGCAATCCTTAACAAACAAAATGCTATCCGTTTAGCGCGCAAAAAGTCTTGATCTGCGACGCGCACGGTGCATGCACACATAAGACGAACATCGATGGAGATGTATCAGAAGATCTACTTTGTACTGTGCATGATGATTATATTATTAGTGAAGACTATGCGCCAGGAGAACAATAAACTACAAAAGGGACTGAAGATTGAAAGACACGCATTGTGCGAAAGATGATAATTAGGAAGGAAAACAACTTTAAGATGAGATCGAATAAAATTAGTACGGTGTCATCTGAAGGCAAATTAAGATGAATAATGGAGTTTGTCCTCTCTAGACCACGTAAAAACTGTGAGCTTTTAAGTTAACAGTTCCTACAAGTTTTGAAGTCAGTCTTATTTGTCACGAAATGCGAATCGAAAGCTACAAGCATTTCAAGACAATAGGGGTGTAAAATCTGACTGGTATTCCCCAGGCTTGCACCGAACTGGCTAGCACAGGGAGCAAATCAAAATCAAAGCATTAATATCAAGTAGGCAGGTTACAGGCACTTTTGAATTTTCGAAACAAAGAGGAAAAGTAAATGTAGCTACAGTCCTAGTCACAAGACATCAAAACTGTGAAGGTACTGTAGTTGCCCATTGCCTAGCGTAAATCTCTATGGAATGGAAATCAATACATCCTGTATTATGCAAATTCTTCTCAACATCTATGGACCTTCTTCTGCTGTTTTCATAATGTCCAGCAACATCTGCGCTGTCCGGAATGTCGCACCGCCGCGGGCGCACATTACGACAACACACGCTCGCTACGTTTTGCGCCTTAATGGACGCCTTCGAAAAATAGACGATGCTTAAGTATATGCTCATGAAAACGCTCTTCGAGATGGTGTATTTTTTTGAGGTATTGAGGATCTTTTGGTTTTGAAGAAGGCAATTGGGGAAGCCCCAAGAGTAAAATGGAACGGGTAGAATTTTGCAAATTATATTTCGTTGTCTTTTGTTTCATGATTGCCTAGTACAATTCACGCGTACTAGACTAAAATAAATAAACTAGCACTACTTGGATTTGGTCACATAAAACTGTATTGTGCGGCAGAGTTCTAAAACAGAACGCACAAAGGTTAGTAGGGATGGCAACTTCTTATACAAGGCTGTACAAATTTTGTCTAGCTGACCAAAACATGCTACGGTAAAAAGATCGAATAAGAGTCAATAAGAAAATATTCATGTTAGAATCAGCTTATTTTGCACTGTGTAGTGAAAGAAGAAAGAAGGGGAAGAAGAGTAATGAGATGGACTGTGTAAGGATGATATGGCTAGAAAGAATTGTATTGTGAATTGTGTTGAATTGTCGTCTTTAGTCTGATGAGATGACGAGTAATAGAGAAGAATGGAAGAAGAAGACATGCTGTACCAACACTAAATAAATTGGGATAAGGGCAAGAGAATGTTGATAGTGAGGTAGAAGAAGTAGCAGATCAAACTTCCCAGTAACACCTCCGTCTGAATGCCTGAGACAGATACGTGTAGTAAGCATAAACAGATCTATCACTAACGCTTAGTCCCACAATTAATTTTCTCATTAAACTACAAACACAATCGTTACTAATCTAGTATCTTCATTAACCGATCTACCAATACAACGATCCTTCGTTACATTATCTTATTACGACGAAGTCATAAAATTATCTCTAAGAAACTACGCCAATCGATTTTAAAATTACGTCGAAAATAAATTGCCCTACTAAGAATACTCGATTGCAAATCGAGATAATGACGATGTTAAAACGTGATCGAGAATCGAGATAGCGACTTTTTTTTTGGTTTTCATGTAATGTATTCGTATGGCGTTGTCTATATTCTTGATCGGGAATGTCTGGGTTATAATAGGATGTTGGTTATATTTTTGAAGTTATGTTCCGTTTTATATTACCTACATGTAAACCAGATTATTATGGCAGTTGAGTCTTAATGTTGACTTGTAATGGACTTCTGGAGGGCCCTATTTAATTGAATCTGTAGGTACACCTTTAACTTTAATCGGCTTATAACGTTTAAAAATAATCAGAATGCTATTTTGATGTTATTTGAATGAGCCACTGCCTTGTTGCTGAGCATGAAGTCCTGGGTTCGATTCTCAGGTCGGTAAACTGTTATTGGGTTTTTCTTGCTACGGACTCTGGATTTGTGTCCGGTTGATAGCAATAAGCTCGCTCCCCATTACATGACAGTTAAACATACTCGTAACTGTCGATATGTGGGTGTAGTCTTAGGTAGACCTGCCTTAACTTTCGGGGATTGCAGGCGTGATTTTTTGTTGTGTTATATTAAACTACCCATGCAATCAAGCCATGATATTTGGTTACAGATTTACTGAGAAACTTGATAAGACTTCGACCTAACTCATACCTCTCATGAATGATTACACCTATTTATCGCTTCTTATTTCCGTGCGAGTTCCCGTAGTAACTCGTCAGGTATTCAACTTAGCAAGTACACTGTACCAACCGCACAAAAATAAAAGACTCCCTCCATATTTGCATGAACACCAAACGTTATGGGGTAAATGGAAAAGAAATTATAATGTCATTCTCAAACGAGTCACGGTCGAGAATAAATTACTTACTTTATAAGTAAGTTGGTACTACTGCGCTGTTATTGGGTCTTGCAGCATTTTTTTATTTCTTTATGAAAGGTTCGCTTTCAGCTATATTTCTGAATATAAAAAGATCAGGTGGAAATGTAGGTTGCATGTTAAATAGACTATGGAAAGTCGTTGATCTTGCAAAGGTTTTTGAATCAAGGATTATTTTTAAGGGTTTAGGTTAAGCTGTGCTAGCCTAGGTTGGTCTGTGGACGGGCACCCTTACATAACAAGTTTCCTCCGTGCCTCAGAAAGCACGGGTCCCGCCTGTCATTTGTAGATCTTTGACAGTCGTCAGTGGCCCAAAAAGTTTGACAACCGGCCTTATCAAGGGGTATCGTATTACCCAGTAATAACTGGGTTTTAGATGTCAGTCGCTCCATATAATATAGAGGTATTCAGCTGCATCTGGTAAGACTGGAAGCCGACCCCAACATAGGAAAAGGCAGATCGATGATGATTATTTTGAAGAGTTTTTCATTAATTGTGGTTACGTTTCAATATGATATGAATATCGTATGCCGCTGTTTTATTCTGTTATGACTAGAATGAAAAAAACTCTGAAAACTTCACAATCATGATGTGAAAAATATGAGAAATCAATTTTTCGGTTAGACTGGAAGCCGATCCCAACCTCATACTTGGATAAAGGCTAAGAAGATGATGATGTATAAATATCATTACTATCACTAAAGGTACCCATGGAAAACACATCACGCATTTGCGTGTTGCTTGACGCACTCGCAACACTCGGGGCCGTGAACAGATCGTAAAAAACATTAACCTCTACAAAGAATACAAACAAACAAACGAAATACCAACTATATTTATTAAACCAATTTAAAAATGCACAACCCACAATATCAGGATCATTGATAAATCTATCAGAAACATCCCCCATCGGAGAACCTTATTAAATATAATAAATAGCTGGTTTTGTATCGAACAGCCCACGCTAACATTGTAGGCAATCCGTTTGCTTTTTATTCCAGATCGTTCTGTTTGCAAGCGAACTAAAATAAAACTACATGTATTTTAATAGTTTGTGTCTGGACATGTGCATGTTAATTTGTTTTCTATGCAAATATTTTGAAGGTAAAGATGAAAGAAAAGCGTTGACTATTAAGAGGCCTGCGGAGCATGCGAATTTCATACAAACGTAATACCAAAATAATTTGTAAATCAAACATATTCTTAAGCGTGAGCGCTGTCAAATGACCTAATGACCGGACTGGAACGGAACGCAAAATATTGATGTGAGCGCTGTGAGTGATTATTTCGTATTGTGTATTTATTTTGATTGGATTACAGAATATATAGGTTCCCAAACACATATTTTGAATGTACACTGACTCAAACAAGAGTTATGAGAAAAAAAATATAGAAATTTTAAATTCCTCACATCTTGTCTGCATATAATTGTCCTTTCAAAATATTTATTTGGGAACATAGATATTCTATCTCCGCCGGCCCCTTAACGGGTTAAAATGCAGGGATTCGTTTGAAGAATGTCATCATCATCATCATCATCATCTTGCCTAGCCTTGTCCCAACATGTTGGGGTCGGCTTCCAGTCTAACCGGATACAGCTGAACGCCTGTATTTTACATGGAGCGACTGCCTGGCTGACCTCCACAACTCAATTAGACCCGAGCGCCTTTTATTACTTAGTTTAGTTACCAACTTCTTAGCAGCGATATTTAAAGACACAACAGATTTATTTGTTTCTTTTAAAAATACACTAATTTTACAAAAAAATCGTTTTCATTATCATGGCAAAGATAAATAAAAACTTGTTGACATTTAACATTTTCACCGTGTTCTATACCAAAATACCTACACGATTCATTCATGTAAACATGACATGTAGTAGGTATATGTACTTAACTACTTAACTTACCTAAAGGCTATGATTCATATAGTATGACGAACTGACGACTGAACAAATATTTAGACACTAATAAAAAATAAACATAATTTCCAATCCAAACCCGTGAAAATTCGCAACTTTTAATAAAATTGGTTGTTATTTTAATTCGCGTGACGGAACAATGGTTCGCCCATAATTATTTAAATAGTGGCTGTAAAACTTCACAGCTGGAGGTGCGAATTGAATATAGCTTTATTTATTTATATCGATAAAGTGACATCTTGAACCGGTTTTTTTTTCTTTCGTTAAGTGGTTAAATACTTAAATATTTGTAGTATCCACCAAAAGTTTATTAACCTACGTTACTCTTGCCTTCCGAGATCCGACTTTCAAGGCTAATTTATGTATAAAAATAGTTGTAAGTAAAAAGTAATCTTGAGAACACTTGCATCTGAAATGATAAAATGCAACATAATCAGCCTAGTATGTTCCCACTGCTGAGACATATGGCCTCCGCCGGTTTCACCGTTTTGAGAGCAGTGATAATTTCCCGTTAAATGATCAGTTTCTAAATGTAGCCTAACATATTTAAATAAACTATGCTACTTTGCCCTTACTAAAAATCTAAAACATATTTCCGACCATACTCTCAAAGACTTGACTTTACCCTGTTAGCACTGACCTAGAGTCTAGGCAACATTGGCATAAATATCTATGTTCTAGACGCTAGAATATCCGCTTATTTCCACCATTGTCTTGAACGACGTGTCAAACATCTAGCACAAATATTGCAGAAGGATCACTTCAGAGAAAAAAGTACGCAGAGGAAAGCGAGCCAAATTATTTGGCCTAAAAATCCCCCCCTCCCCCCGACCCTAGCTCGAGCCAGTCCGTGATGCTGCGCCAGCAGTCTAAATTCATTATTTAGGGGCTGATTTAAAAATCAGCCCCTAAATAATGAATTCAGATCAAGTAAGTCCCTTTGCGGCCCTCCCCAGCGAGAGCATAAGCTGAGACGCGAACGCCACAAGGGGTGTGTACTCATTAGCGCTTGGTCGCTTAGTTTATAAGCTTTTAGTTTATAGCATCTACAAGATAGTCCAGTTAAGCAGAAACCAGCCTCATAGGTTAACCTGCGAGATGTCATGATTCAAAATAGGCTAAGTAAACCTTCTGCTAACATTTACAATACTGCACCAACTTACAAGCAAACTAGAAGTATTAACCTCAGTTTGTAACCAATGGAACACAGTTAAACGTCAATATGACAGAACATCATTCTGAACACCGTACTCTGTGTTTGTTACTAATAAGTAGGTTTTGAAGCGAGGTAGAACGAGGTGCTGTAACTTTACGCTAGTATACCAAAGAGGGTAAACAGAATTATAGTTTTCAGTTGCATAGGGATGGAAAGCGAGAGGAAGACCAAAGAAAGACGGGTGGATTCTGTGAGAAATGATGTGAAGGAAATAGGAGTAAATGATATCGTGACGAATGACGGGAGAATGGAAGAAAAAACGTGTTGCACCGACCCCAAGTAACATAGTCAAGGCCAGGAAATGATGATTTGCATTGAATATGGTTGATTCAGGAATGATGGGTAAGACAAATGTGTAGGGTGTTACGCGAATGGTTAGAATAAGATACACGTAAATAAGGGGAAGTCTGAATCCGGTAAGACTAGAACCCGACCAAAACATTTTTGATAAAGGCTATGCAGATGATGATGCAGTGAAAGTGACACTAGTGACTGCAATGTCACACAAGGACGTCACGGACGTGTGATTCGAAGGAAAGCTTTGTGAATGAATGTGGATGGAAGATAAGATAAGATAAGATATGTGGAAGAGGACACCAAAGAAACGATTGATGGACTGTGTGAAGGTTGATATTGCTAGAAAAGAGATGACTGCTGAGATAGAGAGCTGTAGATCGAACAAACAGCCTTTCAACCAGAATGTGCTGAGAGGGTGTCGAGATCATTTAAGAGAGAGAGCTTCCAAGTCCAACTAAAGGGGATTGAAAATTTAATTTAAATGAAGTCACGGCAAACAGCAATAGACAAACAGTATTGTAAACCAATTAACATAACTACATAAATTAACACAAATACCATGACTACTTAAACTAAACAGCGTTTAAACTATCTAGTAGTTTACCTAATTACCGAATCCTAAATGAATGACAAACTAGAAGAGGTCACTGACCTACAAAGTGACGATGAAGAAAAACCGGTATTTTACGATATTCTTTCAATAACATGAATAACGTTGTAGGTATAATTTCTTCTTCTTTTTGATTTGTGCAGTAAAATAAAACTAGTTTTGCATGCTGTTAAAATTAATCACGTTTAGATAAGATAAAAATACAAATGAAAAATTGAAATGTTTTAAAATTATGCAACAGTCGGGTAATGGTATGGCAAAAGGCTAGCGTCCTATTACATGAGACTCAAACAAAAATGTAATTAAGCAACATTACTAACAAACTTATTCAAAAGCTTACAGAAAATCGAAAATTTTGATTGGATTAACCCTTTTTTCCTATTTTCGCAAAATCCCTAATAAATAGCACTCTATGTAACACAAGAAATTGCATCACAATATTCAGAATCGTTCCATCAATTTCCTGGTTCACCACAAAACAAACAAACACGCACGCTACTAAATATATTCCAACTAGTTTGAATGATATCACGGATAGCCGTAGAATTGCATAATTTTATATGCTTTCCCATTATAAGGCCGAGTTTATTGGCAATTTTATTTGCATAAGTCTTACAACATGGACATATGAACTGTTTTTGTTTATGTTATTGGCTGAATATTTAATTTATTTAAACTCGTCTTCGTGTAAATTGTTTTAAGGAGATGAGCAGTGGAATCTTGAATGAGGTAATCTATCGCCAATTTGTTTTGCAAGTGCAGTGTTTTGTTTTTCATCAATATGTCTCAAGATTTCTTCATTCTCTTGCCCGTATTCCAATTTATTTGTGGTTGGGGCAGCATGTATTCTCCTTCCACCTCCACTTCCTTTCTTGCTATATCATCCTTTACATACTGTAGTCCATATGTACATAATATGTCCAAATCTCCAGATTTATCACAAAATAAATTTATGTGCACCATTTACACAGAGGGCGATTACCTGAATATTTTTATGAGAGCTAATAGGCTAGTTTCCACCATCAATAAATTGGAAATCTATTTAGTCTGCCAGTCAGAGTATTGAAAAATAATAAATAATAAACACGTATTTTTTTGTTTGTGTAAATCAATGAATATTGGCATCAAAACATCACTAAAAATTAAACCACGGCGTGACGTATTGAGAATTTTATAAGCGTCGTATCTTCGTCAATTTTAGTTTTCGTTACAAAAGAAGAAATACGGGTCATTATTGAAGTCGATTACATTTTTTCAGTAGACAAGCCTATTTCTAAACTAACGCAAATAACATGTAAGTTAGTTGACATAGACAAGCGGTATTCTAAAATTTATAGTTCGGTTAACTAAGATTATCCTAATTTAAAATATGATGATGGCAATGTAAATAGAGAAGTATTTACATTACCATCATCATATTTTAAATTGAAATACAGTTTACTTATAGCGTTTTCAATATCGTGTAAATTGCAAGTGTGGTCTTACCAGGTGCCCTCAAAAATTCGGGATCAGTTTTCTAATCCAAAAAAATCAAGCTAATCCAGTATTCAAAAACTAAATAAACACCACCAAACTACAGAACAATAATCTAAGTACAACAACAAAACATCAATATTTCAAAACCCCAATCACCTTTAAACAATAATTTTCAATACTATTGTTAGTTAACACTAAACGCACGGATGCACGCCCAGCAAAAACATCGTATGCGCCAACATTTTCTAGACGAGTCAACCTAGAAACGGTTCTACGTAAGTACGTAACAGGATGCATCGAGGACGGCGCTTAGTACGTTTCAATGATATAGTGCTTACAGTACAGGAAAGCATGCAATCATTAGACATAATTTTATTTCACACGATATTTCTTAATAAGTCTGTATTCGTTTTTTGCTGGCAGAAGGAAGAGTTGTGACAATTATGTTGTTTAGTGATTTTGTTTCGCTGCTTGAGGAAGGAATTATGAGAAATATGTGGTTTTGGTTTAATATTAGTGTGCAATCGTTGCACCAAATAAACTTGTGCAAGAGATTATAGCGTAATTACCACAGTTGTTCAAATTATTGGTGATTGCAAAAATTTTGACAAAGAAGACTTCAATCAAGATCATCTAGCATCCTGCAGTGCAAGAAGACCCTTTCTAAAAACATACATAGATATAAGCATTTTCGATATTTTCAAAGAGACATAATATTGTACTTTTGGGGGAAAGAACCTAGAAGGTCTTAAGAAATGGAATCGTCATCATCAGCCTACATCACCCCACAGCTGGACATGCAATAGGCCTCATGATTCGCATGCCACTTAACCCGATTCGTGGCTCTCATCCAGTTATCAACCACCCTGCGAAGTTTGTCGCTACACCTTGCCTGAGGACGTCCCACCTTACGCTTGCCGAATCGCGGTCTCCACTCAAGAACACGTCTAGTCGTCTACCCCAACATCGGTCAGCGGTTCTACGGTTAATATGACCGGCCCATTGCCACTTCAGCTTACTTATTCTGTGAGCAATGTCGACAACTTCGGTTCTCTGTCAAACCAAGATGGAATGCAAGATGTCAACATTTTGACGAAAAGGAAAGGCAATTTCGACAGGAATGCTGTTCAAAATATTTCTGTCGTAAAGAACCTGGTATCTACAAAAACGGAATTGTCAAAACCTTGACCATTCCGTAGAGTTTTCCTTAAAGAGTGACCGTGGAGATAATTTAATGACACTTACAGTACAGTAACTGTGGGAAAATATACAAATTGTAATGAGGAACCAGACGTATGTCTGATTTCATGATATCATTTAAATTATGTTCAGTTAAACACATATTAAGTTTAACAATGGAATTGCAAAAAGGGTGAGCAAATTATGAATTCAATCGGAGTTGGGTCTAAAAAGGAGTTCAAAAAATTTAGCTAAGCAAAATCATACAACAAATTAAAATAATTGAAAACCTTGAAAACTAACTGCAATTCTTCTTTATTAGACCAAGAATATTATTAAAACGGCTTAGCACACTTTTGATTAATGTCCAAACTAAGAACCAAATCATCTAGAACTCCACCCATTGCATAAACTTCATGCTTTTGTTTTTCCCCATCCGTTTTACCCTAATCGTTTCTTCCCAGAATAAACGCGCTCGAATAATTAGGTACCACAACGTATAAGGCACCTCAGTCAGAGCAATTCCTTGAAAGTCGCAAATGGATCAGCCGATTATGTCCTGCAACTTTATGAGATCCTGGTACATTGGCAATTTAATTCACCTGAATCAATCTATTTGTTGCGATCGAATTCTAAGAAAATGCACTGTTAGAATATTTAGAATAGTTTGTGAATGAATTGAAAAGAATTCTAGGCGCGGTTGCGTGTTCATTTAGTGACTAATTATTTCTCAGAAGTTACATATTGATCGTTACATATGTATGTGAAATGATGTCGTTTGATTGACCAATTTTGTAAGTTATTAAATCAGCAGTAGTAAGAGCGATTGCGATTTTGTGGAATTTTGATTGGTTAAGTTAATTGCACATTTATCAGAGCCAAAGGAAGCGAAAGGGCGGAAAAAAAAAATTAGAATGACTTGTTTTAAATCCTATGAAACCTCACTACACATTGACCCATAGATAACGTTAACGTACGTACGTAACGTATTTTGGAACATTTTGTTCGGTGGACAAATGTGCGTTAGCCTTAATTAGTCTTGTATTAGCCTTTTTCCAGCCGTGTTTCTAATTTGACCACAACCTCTTGTTATCCAGATTTTCACGAATTCTCGGCGGAACATTCGCAACAAATTCTCTTGGCTCTTGGTTTATCAATATTAGGATATTGGAAGGCCTAATGCAAGCTTTTGCGAGTTGAACGCAGCTAGTGCCCCCGGATATGCTCATTCATGATTCCAGATTTTTCTCACTACATTTCTTTTTACTTTCGATGAAGGTTCACCGAATATTTGCTATTTTTCTCGCGTTTCGTCAAGCTTTATTGCCTGAACTCTTTCTTGGTAGCTACTGTTGACTCTGTCATTCAGGAGTTACTGACTTTTGGAATAATGTAGTTGTCTTGTATGATTCTAGATCCCAAACTTTATTTTCTTCTTCGATTGAAAAAAAAAACACATTTTGACCGACGATTAAAGTGATACCTGGATATTCTATATTCCTCTTTCAAGTGCTTAAATGTACAGATGGTTCTGCTGGGTAGACAGGAAAGAAGATTTCAAAGTTATTTAGGATTTAATCAATATCAAATCAATGATTAGTGCCAATTTACTACAGTACATGTTAATTCGTTTGTCTGTTTGTGTGCACGTTAGTAGCGTCCTTGATGCACGCGATTGGAGCTAATATTTGCGTTTAATCGCAAACTATATGCGTGTAGCGTGTAGCATGTCATGTTGACAGTTTATATAGACACATATCTTCTGATAAATCAAACTTTGGCTTCCAAATTGGTGCTGAATTGGAGTGACAGAAATAGGTGTTTGAGGCTATTATAACTGTTAAATATTAAGTTGGTAACTGATTTATCGCAATTTGCATTTTGCAGTTCGATGGTTGACTACTTTTTGACATATTTATGTATTAGGTACTATAATCTGCGAAGCGTTAGGCAGAGGAGTAGGTACGTTTAGTCCACCCGCATTTCGTCAATTGAGTTTCATATAATTGGAGATGGATCTGTTGCCATCAACCGGGCCGAAATCTCGACTGTTCCTGAGTCTGAGAACTTTCTGATGGTACTCGTGTGTCTCGTGTTTCTGGTGCAACTCGATCCCGCTTCGCTTGTTTTGGGAAACGCATCCAAGCCTTGTGATCAGCGGTAGATAGGTAGCATTGCAACCACTTGCCATCGAGGCAGTAATGTGTGTGGATACTTTATTCTTATCAAACGGCTTTACTTAAAAGATGTTCATCAGCAAGTAGGTATCGGACAAGATGGGACTAGCATGGTTGATCTACACCTAGCCATTGGGCTAGTAACGTTAGTAAAACCCATTGTCACCTAGTTTATCTTTTGAAGATATCTAACGCTTCGGCCAGTATTTCTAGTACTTATGCTCATACGGAATCCTTCAGTTACCTATACCTAACAGTAATCTCTGCCTGAACGTGGGTGAATAAGTAGTAAAGATTTCTATGAATAGTAGGCAGATTAACAGTATTTTTATTACTTAATAACTTTGATAGTAAACTTAACTTTCAAGTACCACTCGTAATTACAACATTGTCTTCAAATATAATTGTTCACATCAAAAATCTTGACGATAACATTGACCCAAAAAGATGCAGTTTATGAATTACGTAAATCATCAACAACAATTTCTTCACAGCCATTCTCGGTTTAAAATATTGTGTCCTGCTAAGATCCTGACGGAAGGTACTGGTTTAAAAGTAAAGCATAATAAACCTCTTTACATAATGAGTGACTTAACAATCTTAGCATCGCAATTCACTTAATCGTTTCGCTTAATCGCAGAGTTGGAAACGTGTGAGTAATCTTACAGCAGTAACTCACGTCCAAGCACTACTAAAAATCGCAAGACTCTTGCACAAGATACGAAAGCTGCTCTGAATGTCACAGTTAAGTCAAAAAAACAAAAGTCTATTGTAACTGATGCAGTAGCCAATACTCTACTTACAGACTACATTCACATTTTCATCAAATAAGTAGAGGTCGGAGAGATTGGCTGTACCAAACATAATTGAATTACAAAACTAGGGTCACAATTCTATCAAAATTCAAATTCACATTGCTCAATAATTGTTGACAAATGGTCCTAAGTCTCAGAATGCGATCCGCCTTGCAAAACCCGACTAACCCTTTCGAAAAGAACTTGAACCGCTAAAATAGCTTATAGTAATAGAGCCCTTCTCAACTCGGCCGCATAACAATCGCTTACCTTTACAAATCCAGCGCTCCGAGGGTCGCGCATTTATCCAAAGTATTAACTAGAAGCACTGCGGTTTATCAATTAAAACTTTTATTAAAACACGCCAAAAAAACGTAAGGCACAATTGAGTAACACTGTTTCCGAACGCACGGCGATTTTTCGTAGTATTCAAGGGGACGATACGTCCGCACCCCGCGACGTCTCACGCATAACTGGCGGGTTCAGAGCGGAAACTTGTCGAGTGAGTTTGCGCTTGCGCCGCGGGCGGATGGTCCGGTTTACGCTTGCGTTTAGTTACCTAGCCTTTTGTCATATGAATAAATTGGTATCGGATAAATAAAATTATGTAATATTTTGGCATGATGAGTGAGTTACTGTTCTTTCTTATTTTCATGAAAGCGTGAAATCGTAAAGTGCAACTTTACACTCGCTAATAAAACCTCAGTTTATTATTCTGTTTAGTTAGATAGTAAAAGTGTATCCCGCAGTAGTGCTTGATGCTTTTAGGACGGCTAACAGTTCTTGTCCTTGGTCCATTAGACGGGGTTTAGCATTGGTTGGACATAATCGCTTATTGCACGGGATTTATAATCTAGTTTAGGAGTCAATTAACACTAAGGTTATTTTACAAAGTTCTCCGGTTTTAAACAGGAATTGGTAGTAGTCTAGTAGTATAGAACTTACTTGTACATTGCATATTATTACTACAAGTACTTATTACTATACCTAGGAAGGTGCAGTTAATCAATTCACTTTTCAAGACTGTCAAGACATTCCAAAATCAGTCTACTGGCCTAAAACCTAGATTAATTGTCACAACTGCCTCGTTGGTCTAGATGTCGCAAGCCTGACTGCTAAGCATGAGGTCCTGTGTTCGACTCCCAAGTCAGGCAAAGTGTTATAGGGTCTTCGATCAGGAATTTATGCTCAGTAGCAGCCATTTAGTTTGGATTTGAGCCCGGTTGATGGCAAATCCCTATTTTATGGAGCATAAACGTAACTGTTGAAATGTGGTTATACTATGAAATACACCTCTGTCCTTACCCTTCCAGACTGCAGGCGTGATGTTATGTATTATGATTGCTGCAATCACCAGTAAGACACACTTTGCATCTATAAACCTATGGTAGAGCAGCGGTGATCCAGTGGTAGCGGCCCCGATTTACAACCAGTAAGTCGTTGGTTCTAACCCAGAAAGGCGGATTACTTTGTGTAATTTATTTCATCACCACTGCTCTCAACAAGGTGAAGGCTAACATCGTGAGGATACCGGTATATCCTAGAACCAAAAATTCGAAGACATGTGACATCTACCAATCCGCACTGGGCCCGCGTGCTGGATTATAAGCCCATTCCCTCTCATTGAGAGGAGGCCTGTGTCCCAGCAGTGGGAACATTATAGGATGATGAAGACCTAAAGTCTATGCTAAGGTGTGTCTACCTGTCTACGTTGTGACAACCACCGTAGACGTGGAGGCATCCCTAGGAAACAAAGAAATAAAATAAAGAAGGAACAAAAAATGGGCGCTGTCATGAAGTCGTAAACTTGTAAAATTAGATTTACCTTTTGTTAATTACCAATCGTACATACAGCCAGATACGCGGTGATTAGCAGTGTTAGCAACACTCATATTTTGATCAATTAAGGTAACGGTCTGTTTATCTAAAAACTGCTGTCAATGTGACATGTTCCCAGACAAAAATGTGTTTTAAACAGCTGTTTTTTGATAATTAGACTGTTATCTTTTTGGGGAACATGGACCTTAGTTGATCAAAATCGAACCACAAAATCGACAAAAATCCGCTTTTCTAGAATTAAACCGAGCCGAACATAGTACCGTAAAACGGGGCTATTTAGGTGGCTATTTGGAACGACCCAGAATTTCGAACAAAAATATCGAAAACTGTCGATTGGTGTATAGTAGAAGTTATTTTACAAACTCTAGCAACACTGATGATTGGCTGCTACTGAAAAATTTCTGATGAATACCCAATATCATTTTAGTTTATGGGACCAAATAGCCCCCAAAACCCCAAATAGCCCCTTTTACTGCGATCGCCGCCAGCTTAAAACGTGAGTAGCCAACACCTCTTCGCCATCTTCAGTAATTACAAACAATGACACTGTGTTTTGTTTATTTTACAAAAACAAGTGAGTGTTGCTTTCTATTTAGTTATTATTCAATGAAGAAGCGGTCTGGTCGACACGGGTTGTGTGTGGTTCTGTAATATGAGTAGGGAGTCCACTCTATTTAATGATCGTTGAGACATATTCGTTTTTAAGCAATAGGTTTTGGAGTTTTATAAGGTTTGCGAACGGGCAATGGAGGGCAGCATATACTTAAGGCTGATGCTCCTCCTCAAACTTCATAAAAGTCGAGGAACGACGTTGACCGTGAAAGATTCGTTCCTCGAATCTTATGAACTTGGAGGGTTGTATTGATAATTTTGATGATTAGAATTCTGTAACTACATACGTCTTATAGCCGCGACCTATACATACGTCTTATAGCCGCGACCGATATTTTTATCAACATACAACTTAACACTGCCCTGCAAATTGCAAGAAAGGTAAGAAAATTTGAATTTCGCGGACCACCCTGACCCTTTCACCTTAACGTTAACTTACTGATCGAATAAGGAACATCACACTGCGTTCAAGTACTCAAATTGCTGGCATTGCTCATAAAGCTACAAAACCGAAATGGGTCTGGGCAGGTAATCCATTCATATGTGACATGATGAGGAAAATTTTAACGAAAATTGAATTGCCTACCTTTATCTGATTGTGTATCTTGTGGTCTTCTTATCTTCAAAGATAAAGAGAGTTCAATGATGTTCGATTCCCAACTTCCCAAGAGACTGCAGAGAATACGAGTAACAGAGAAGTATGGAAAGAAAAATGGATAAGGTCAGGAGAATGATGATGAGTACGATTCCCAGATCAGGTAAAAACAAAGTATGATTGGTTTCTTCCATCAGGATTTTTCCAGTTACATTCAGCCCGAGTATAGAACATCTTGTTGCTGGTCAATTGTCAAAATTATGAAAGAAACGTAACAACTTTTAACATAAGCACAGAAGTATGCACCTGTTCAAGTTCTATGAAATAATTAAATTGTATTAATTCAAATAAAATAATATTTAATCAGAATAATTATGTAAAGTTAATATTTAATCAGTATTTGAGCCGTTTGGGGTCGAAACGCTCGGGTCATGGGGTCCGAGTGCGCGTCTCCTTTTTAAGGAAATCTCCCGCCGACTGATCGACACTTCGCGCGACCAGAGGGCTGGCTCTTTCTTTGGCCAAAGAATTAGCATTGCCATTCAACGTGGCAATGCTGCCAGTCTTCTGGGCACGTTTCCCGATGACAGCGATGCGGAGGAGTATTTTGACGCCTAAGTGTCTTTTTGACATTGTTGTATATATATTAATACTAGTTTTACGTTTAGTTTTATTTTTGTAATTATATATAGTTTTAGATGTAGTATGTAAATGTTGTACATATTAATAATTAATCAGTATTTCAATATTGTATTTTCATCTTCAAGGCAGCGCAAAAATACAAATCGTCGCGCTATCGTGAGTTATTTACATAATTCTAATTTAAATGCATCAACTAATCACATTTGTATCTACCTACTATGAATATCGTCTTCGCTATACTGCATTTTAGCGGTCATTAACTTATGTGAGAAGATAAGAAAATGATAAATACGGGTAGCTATAAGCTTCAAAATAAATAAGTACCTATAAATAAATTCATACACTTTTTTGTACGATTTTTTTTTCATTCGTCTTGTTCAACTTCGTCCATAGCATGCCTATCCCGTATCTATGAACAAGTCGAAGTAAATGTAATTACCTACATGAGATATCATTTTTATTCTGTAGCTTATTAATTGCTTGAAGTTAGAACTGTCAGAAGTTAGAATTTTGTTTAATATCTTGTCTGTTGCATAAAAATGGTTACATATAAGTAATAACTTAAACTCAAGTAATTTGTTACCTTAAGGGCTTTCGCACTCTAAGAAACGAGACTATCTAAGACAAACTATTTTTCTACAAGTGCGAGCGAGACATTCTTGTCTCTAGTGTGCGAAAACCCCCTAACTTGAATATAGATAGAAGTGCATGGGTCGATGTGACATTCTATATTTCTATCAAAAAGCCAAAAATAAATTGGTTTAGCAACTGACATAATATAAGCTACACAAAAATTTAACTGATGGACTGAAGGCGCTACTGTCGTAGCCCAGTTCTGGGGGTCCAAAATGGCCGCTTTGGCAGAATCATAATATGAATCACGTTAAAAATTTAAAATTCTTAAAATGGACTTTATTACCATAACAATAAATACCGTTTTAAGGCCTTTAGGTTTGGGTTTTCTTTTAAGGCCCGTTGAGCCGACTCAATTTACATTACTTATTTACTTTTCAATCACCGTTTTCGCTGAATGTCACTGGAATGGGAGTCTGTCCAGGCCATGGCCATCAAATTGTTTTCAAAAGATGAAACTAAACATGGATTACAAAGAAAAAAATAGAAATAATAATCTAGATTTCAGCACAAAGTTTCAGCGCTCTTGCAACACTCATTAGAGAAAATCGTGTTTCTTTTTGTTAAAGTTAAAAACCAGACAAATCCATAATAACCAAAACCGCACAGAGTCACTACATGCTCGTATGCCACACGATAATAATTATATCAAAAAAACGTTGCAACGTTACATAACCGTTACATATAAAACTAGCTATATGTAACTAGTTATTTAACGTGAATTATGAAGAATATTCATGAAAAACCAGAACTGTATGATAAGTAGACGTTATGTCATCGCTTATATGCTTTGCTTACAATTCTTAAGTCAAGTGAAAAGTACTAAGGTAGATGTTTGGCTGGAAAAGATGGTTTTTATTGTATTTTCGGTAAGTTTTTCAGGGTGAATAATGCATTGGGGTAATGTTGATAGTGAAAGCTTATGGGGTGTTACAATTATGTTCGTATTGGTATGTATAATTAGATAATTGTTCGAGAAAAAGCCGTTTGAGCCAAATGTCGAATGAAAGATGAATATGTCTAGTACCTACCTTCTAGCGAAGTGATAGCCTGGTGGTGTGCAGTTCGAACCCAAGACACGCAACTCTGATTTTTTGGATTCATGTGCGTATTGTATATTTATCACTTGCTTCGGCGAAGGAAAACATCGTGAGGAAACCAGCAAGCCTGTGAGATATTTCTCGACGACATGTAAAGCCAAGGCCCATGGGCTTCATAAAAGCTCTGACACCGTGTGGGGACTAACCAGACGAAAATGAAATAAGAAATACCTAACTACCTAAGTAGGTATCTGTATTGCTTTGAGTCGGATTTGTCCCAAAGGCCGAATCTAAATGAGCCCAATGAACCAATAAAGAACTTGATTTTCTATGAAAACTTATCATAGGTTTCTACGTTGACGTGTCTGTGTGTGTGTGTATGTGTGTGTATGTGTCTGTGGCATCGTAGCTCCCGGACGGATGAACCGAGTTTGATTTTGTTTTTTTTTTTTTGTTTGAAAGGTGAATGAGTCGGGAGTGTTCTAAGCTATGTTTGGTACAAATCAATCCAAGATGGTCGCTGCCACAAAACGGCGGATTACATATTTATTCAACAGCTCCCTCAATATGTGTATCAAATGAAAGGGCTTGACTAGTAGAATAATCTATGTTACGAAAAAAATACCTTGAAATTATGATTTTTAATTTAATGTAACTTGTTAATACAAATGATCTTATTTGTAAACAATTTGATTATAATTTAGTTGTTGACGCGTTTATGCTCTAATTCTAGAAGAGCTGCGTTCATGGTTACTTGCACTCGAACGCTTTCATAATTAAACTCACCAATAACATTGATAATTTGGTTTATTAATTACACCTACGATAACATCATTTAATTAGGTAATTTAATTAGCACAATCTTCAAACAATTAATCATGTTTATATGCATTATGCTTATTTACATGCAAGGTCTTGCATAATTAATATATGTTATCGAAACTTCGCCCGTGTACAAATTATATTCTAGAACCTTCCTCAAGAACCACTCTATCAATTGGTAAAAACAGCATGAAATCGGTGCAGTTGTTTTTGAGTTTATCGCGAACAGACAGACAGACAGTCGCGGCGGAGGACTTTGTTTTGTAATATGTAGTGATAGTGGTAGTGATTTAGAGATCCTTCTTTAACACATTGATAAAAAGTTATAAAACAAATGGTTAGGGTCAAATTAAAATATACTGCAGCTCGTATTATCTCTATTGCCGAGCCTAAGCTCCTAAGTTCGATTCCTAGGTCGGTTATTAGATTTATCATCAGTAAATTATCAGTAGCAACCCTTTTTTTTTCGGATGGAAAATCATCAAATGACTTCTCCCACTCTGGGCGGAGCGGGAGGGAGTGTCAGACTTTTACTGACTAAAAACCATCCATGTTCTTTCCTCGCCCTTTACGTTCCGGGTCCGCGGTATCTCTTTCGAACAGTCCCGCAGCCCCGGCAGGACCAGTAGCAACCCTGACTCTGCCCTCTATTGTAATAGAGGGCGACAGGTACACAAGGGACGAATTTAATGCGTGATGTTTTACGTTACAGAGCCAAATATGTAATAGTATTTTCAAGTTCACTCACCATTCATCTTCCGGCCTGCCCTTATCCCATGTTGGGGTCGGCGCCACGCGGTTCTTTTTTCCATTCTCTCCTGTCAATCATCATACAGCAATCACGAAATCCTTCCATATTTCCACTTCTCCCTCTCGATCTATCAACATTTATATTAATTACTCTTTTAGTCAGATACGAGTCAAACAATTCATCCTCAGCAGTATTTTCAAGTTCGCTACTATACTACTATACTAGTTCCCAAAATCAATTGAATCAGCGAGATTAAGTAATAAACAAAATTCCACCACCTAGAAGATGAGATTTGCTATCTTTCTATCACATTATAGTAACGCCAGTAAACTACAAAGTGAAATCGGATGCACGGAGCCAACGAAAGTGTTTGTTATTAAACCACTGGCTTCTGCTAACGCCTTTATGCACATTACCAAGATATATAGTCCCTTGGAAGAGGCTTCATTAAATCGCTTAAGCCCGGTTTCCACCGCAAGCGGAGCAGACCCATTAATGACTTATTTTACCTCACAGGAAAAAACTGCTTACTCATATTGTTTTTCCACCAACAAAAAGTCGAGCAGAAATGACTCAGCGAGCAAAAAGAGTAAATAAGAGCTCGCTCATTTCTAATGGTGGAAACACATGTAAGCAATTTTCTCTTGCGTGTTAAAAGAAGTCATTAATGGGTCCGCTCCGCTTGCGGTGGAAACCAGACTTTACATACGCATTGATGTGTGCATTTCTAAGATAGTAAGGATCTTCCTTATCTTGTGTTAACAGGAACTAGATGTTATACAAAACATTTCGTTTGAATTTCGCCAATAAGAAATAAGCAAGAATATGGCCTGGATCTTTTAAAAATCAATAATAATTAGCATGCCATAAACCATGGACCTGGGCACGACATCTGGCTAAACGCGGAGATGTTCAATAGAGCAAGACTTTAACCGAATGGTAGTCAGGGTTAGGCCAAAGGAACCAGGGTCGTCTCTAAGTCGACGCTATCGTCAAAGTCGCGAGAAACACCTGGATAATGGATGCACCTGGTTCCTTTGACCACTATTATCTTATACTTGGTTTTGGTTTCGTTCTGAACCCCGTCCGAAAAATTCTACCTGCATATTGATTCGGTAAAAGTCAGGACAAACAAAAACGCTTCTGATACCGAAATTAACGTGATCGACAAGGCGTTAGTAATTTGATTGGTCGTAGGTACCACCAAAAGGAAAAAAAAAGAAACAAATCAGAGACTTCCATAAAATCTAGATCTCTGTCGCCATCAATATATGGGTTTCACTTGCAAGTGCACCACGGTGTAATATTAGATTGCAAATTGGAAAATACACCACAATCTGTGGCCGATATGACAAAACTGATTACTGTGGATACTGTACCATTATTACATGTAATAAAAATACTCATCTAACTACGCTATTATTATGACGTGAGAATTATTATCATCCATAAATTGAAAATCACCTTAAAAGCCCAGGTTTATGGTAAGTAATCATGTGAAATAAAAGATAAAAAGTCGTAAAGTAATGTTAAGCTGTCTAATAGAAATAACAATTAATCACCGTCGGAAAACTATGAAATTACTTTTAGCTCATACAAAAGACATCAACGAGTTTGAGAATTATTATTACAGCGCCTCTACCTGTGACGAGTATGAACGGAACAGTGCCATCTAGTGTCGAATAGCAGCGACTTTAATGCGTTCCTTTACAAGCACGGCACTTAGAAAAAATAACATGGCTTCAAGTTATTTCGTTAGCATTACTTTTATTTTCATATTGGAAATGCAAGTAAATTAAATATTTATTTGTTTTGATAGAAATAAAATGCGTATCATTGCATTTCGTTTTTTGGAAGAAATTCGTTTCATCATTGGTTTCATCGCATGATTATAACCTAAGAATTATGCTTAAAAAGGAAAGTGGATAAACTGTCAATAAATCGCCATGACAACATCCTACTTTACTACTTTTGTGTTTCGATCGAAATATTGTAAACAGAAATAAAATTGTCGCTGAGTTATTACATAAAACCATGTCGGATAATGCAAATGATAGTAAAAATGAAGACACAGCTAACAACAATACTACTATAGAACAAAAGCCTGTAGACGATAAACAAATTAAAGTGAATAACATGTTAAAAGATCGACTCAGAAAATATATCAAGAAATTGGATGGTAAGTGTTTCATTCCATAATTTTGGACACAAACGCTATATTATATACACCTTTTAAATGTATAGTGTACGTTTAGTACAGAATTTGGAATCCGTCATTAACAAATGTATTTTTGAATACGAAAGAATCTGCCCCTAATTCTTTCAATCTACTCTCCTCTGCATTATGCAATTCTGGATCGAGGCCTATGTTCATCAGTGGACTTTAATAATCTAAGTTGATTGACTATGACTCAAAATATATGTGGAAAGAGAAGGTAGACTATGTTTTGATTACTTTTATTTTGGATTTTTTTATTCTAACAATTAGTTGCTGCTACATGGGTGCAATGTTGTAAAAATATTTTAATGTGAGTGATTACTGCAGTGTTAACTGAAATTCACTTAAATTAAATTGCTACTAAGTTATCATTAAAGGTCCTTCCAAAGATATAAAAGCCTACCAGATATCTGTAAAACTCAGTTACTACTGGTTTACTATTTAATTTACTTCAAATTTTAATTTATCATAGGACTCTGGCTTATTTGAATCATCATCTGCCAAGCCCATTCCCAACTTAGTTGGGGTCCGCTTGCAGTCTTACCGGATTTGACCATAATATGTGGTATATCAGTATTATGTCTGGGAGGTTACCCATCTATGGACAAACCTAGACAAGAACAGCTTCACTACATTTTATAAAACAAAGTCTTCCGCTGCGTCTGTCTGTCCCTATGTATGCTTAGATCTTTAAAACTACGCAACGTATTTTGATACGGGTTTTTTAATAGATAGAGTGATTCAAGAGGAAAGTTTTTGTATATAATTAACGCGGGCGAAGCCGTGGGCATCGGCTAGTAGGCTATAGATCAACCCAAGAGGCTGTTATTACTTAGCCACAAAGTCCTCATAGAACACAGCTTATTAGAATCAATTATTTTAACTAAAAAAAAAAAAATTATAATAAAAAAAAAAAAAAAAATAATCATTGACCTACAGAAACAGGCACAAGCATTACAAAAGAAGAAAGTTTAAAACTAGAAGTAGACACATTCCGACAACTATACAAACCCAAACTCGCCGGCAACGAAGACTCATACAAGGACATTCCAAAATTCTACTTCAAACTGCCGAGACCTGATGATATGCTCGCTCAGAAGTTACGAGAAGAAACGAGAGCTCAGTTCTTACAGAAGAAGAGTAAAGAATTGCTTGATAATAGTGAATTGAAGCATCTCTGGAGTTTGCTGGAAAAAAGTAACGGAAGCTATAATGCAGCAAATAATGATGAGCTGATCATTGACTATTTTCAGTTTAAGAAGATTAGGGATGAAGCAGGGTCTAAGTATAAGTAAGTTTGTTTTTAATAATTGTCATATCTGTGAAGAAATGAAATTCTTTATGTCCACTGCTTTCAGATCAATAACAAATTCTTAACATTTTCTGTTATTCTCTTGTGAAAAATGGTAAAATCAAGTTTTCTTATCTTCATCATCTATTCATCATCATCAGCCTATTAATGTTCCACTGCTGGGACACAGGCCTCCTGTGGGAGTGGGCTATAATTGGGCTATAATCCACCACACGGGCCCAGGGTGTATTGGAACATGTCACTTGCCTTTGCAATCTAAAATATACTGATTCAAACAAAACTGCTAATAATTATAAATACGAAAGTTTGTGAGTGTGGATAGATGTTTGTTACTTATTATGTCCAGAAATATCATTAAAACACGAAATTAGGTAACTTCATGTATATTCAGCTAGGTAGCCTGACAAAATGTGTAGATTCAAACCTACCCCCAACTTAGTTCATCTTATATGTCAACAAGAGAAACAAGCTATAAGCGACCTACCCAAATGTCCTTTCTTTGGTATTGTTCGTCGTTTCGTTGAGCTCCTTGAGTTATAAGTCGAGCTACACGATAACTGACAAATGCTTGCACTGACTCGACAGGTCTACTCAAATCTGTGTGGTTCTTTCTTCAAAAGACCATCTCAGACACTAATCTGCATAGTCCTCATGTGAATTAAGCAAGATTGTCTGGACTTCAAAAGAGACTATGACCTCTGAGTTTGTTTCGGCTGTTTCTTCTCAGAGTAGTCAGGTACGAAACACCGGCCCCATCTAGTTTTAAAAAATGACGTGTAAAGTGTTTGAGAAAACCTACTTGCTGAATAAATATCATTTATCATTTAAGTTCCCTCAAGAGAAACAAGTAGTCTATATGTCACCGTAAAATTGTCAAACACGCTATATTACAATATAACGTGTTTCTCTCTAGCGATATTGTGAACTCTCGAAATATTGTCAACTGAACATACGGAAGTATCTCTGCCCCCATAATCGGGACTTGGGACACACCGCGTGAGTTGACTACCATCGCATGCATTTCACGAAAAATAGTGCGTTTTATTGTAAGTAGTATGTTCGTTTGACAATATTTCGAGAGTTTACAATATCGCTAGAGAGATTACAATATAACGTGTTTGACAATTTTAAGGTGACATATATACACATTTATCCGTAATAATAACTTTTAAACAATGTTACAGGCCATACTTCACAGCGGAAGTATTCGGTCGCCTGCAAGCGGCTGAAGGCGGGGTGGGCCGCGTGCGGGCCGTCTCCCTGTTCAACTACGTGATGAGGCGGGTCTGGCTGCAGCAGACCAGGATCGGACTGTCGCTGTATGATGTCACTGGGCAGGGATATCTTACTGAACATGTGAGTTAATGTTTCGTTTTACTCAGTAAGTACTGACTACATAGAAGCTCATGGCTAAATAATTACAGCCGCTCGTATCGATCGTTAGGTTAAGCCGTGCTTACCTAGGTTGGTCTGTGGATGGTTGACCACCCTCTTTTTTTTTTTAGGATGGGAAATCATCAAATAACTTCTCCCACTCTGGGCGGAGCGGGAGGGAGTGTCAGACTTTTACTGAATAAAACCCATCCTTCCTCGCCCTTTATGTTTCGGGCCCGCAGTATCTCTTTCGAACAGGCCCGCAACCCCGATGGTTGACCACCCTTACATACCGAGTTTCCTCCGTGCCTTGGTAAGCACGTTAAGCTGTTGGTCCCAGCTGTCATTTGTCCATCTTTGGCAGTCGTTACAGGTAGTCAGCGGCCCAAAAAGTCTGACAACCAGTCTTACCAACCAGTATTGTTTTACCCAGTTTTATTAACTGGGTTGTGAAGGTCAGATAGGCAGTTGCTCGATGTTAAATACTGGTATTCAGCTGCATCTGTTTGGACTGGAAGCCAACCCCAACACAGTTGGGAAAAGGCTAGGCAGATGAAGTACTGTCTACATACTTACTGATTAATAAAATAAAATGTATGTACGTACTTTAATGTAAGTATTATGTCGTTATGAAACTGTGTTTCAAATAAATTTCAGAATGAGAGATGTGATGCAAATTTTAATAAAAAAATATATTAAAGGAAAAGTAAAACTTTCTCTATCATTCTTTAAAAAGTATCCTAGAGCCCAATAACTGTTTCTTTGTGAAAAGTATCTTGACAAAGGTCCTGGTAGCCATTAGGCGGCAAGATGAATAACAAATCTTCTCAAATGTATATATATTGCATTTGAACAAAAAAGTAATAGGTCATTGATGGATAGATTATGTGAGGAATCATAATGAAAGAAAATGGAGTAAATGATAGCATGACATTAGAAAACGGACGTATGCACGGTTGTCGGTTAGAATGGAAGAACAACCTTGTTACGCCGCGCGCCGACCCCAAGTATCATGGGACAAATTCAGGAAGATGATTAAGAAATAATAGTTCCATCTATAAGTTTTTTGTTCACTCATAAGCAAAACTTTGCTAGAATTTGGATGATAAATAGTTTTGACTCAGTTTACGGAAATGCTCAGTGCTCAGGCCAGCAAACTTCTTAACAAGCTGTGTTATAGTGGTTCCACGTTATGATCTTCATAATTTAATTGTTATTTCTATCTATCTATCATGAGGTTTAGGTTTCCGCACTTACTTAGTCCTTGAAGTGGACCATTGTGCGTGAATTATTACTTCTTCATATAGTCTATAATAAAGCTTCGTATTCATGATAAACATTGTAAACAAATGTTTATCATGAATGCAACAGTTCAACAACGTTGTTGATGAACGGCGAGAATGCTGCTGGGAACATTGTTTAAATCAATATGGGTTGTCACACGCCAGTCTGCGTTAAAATGTTGCCCGAGGAAATATTTAAGTATTTTATCGTTGCTCCACACTACCGCCATGTTTATAAACAGTTGCAAAGACGTCCACACGCGTCAAAATGTGTTGATGAACTGATGTTTTCGCTTGCCGGGCGTCAACTCTGCAACATGGCGTGATCAACTCCGCAACACAAGTGTTGCCCGCAATATGTTGACAGCAACTCGGCAACATGTTTATGCAAACATGTTGCTAAACAAATGTTTACCATGAACCATGCTTAAAACCAACCCTTTGTTTCAGGATCTAGAAAGCTACATAGCAGAACTAGTGCCATCCCTCGCAGCGCTAGACGGCCTCGACTCATCATTCAGTTCATTCTACGTGTGCACGGCAGCTAGGAAGTTCTTGTTCTTCCTAGATCCTCTCCGGGTCGGGAGGGTGCGGATACGGGACGTGCTGTCTTGCTCCTTCTTGGATGATTTGTTGGAGGTGAGAAAGAGTACAGTGTATTTTTGTGAAGGGGGAAGGAAATTGGTTCATATTGTAACCAATTTTCTTAGGTCTGCTATAACTTGAGTACTTAAGTAGGTTTAAGGAAGGATGATTTCTGACTAAAAAAAATATGATTCTGTTTAGTACGTCAGTTAGATTATCGAACAATATTGGAAACGTAGTTTTTGTTTTATCAAATTAATAAAAAATTACGAAGATATAACAAATGTTTTAGGTTGTAGCTTGTGACGTCACTTACCGATAAAAGTCACACGAATTTTCGACGCACTGTATCGTTTTCAGTTTTTGTATAAGGGGAAAAAGAAAAAAAAAGTGTCCAATATTTTTTGGAAATTATCTGACGGAGTACTTACATTTTTTTTTGTCATAACATAACAAAGTCCTCTTGCTTGTCAATGATGAAAGTTTATAAGTTAACTTTGGCGATAGGGGCTTAGGGGCCACCATGTTTATGACTGTGCCTAAATCTAAACCGACCATTTTAAGTTCCAAAGTGCAACTTAAAATATAATTTAGCCTTTCCCCAGTGTCGAACGTTTTGAAAGTATTTTTTTGTCAATTATTCATTAAAGTTATCTAAGTTAAAGGGACATTTCACCTCTTTCTCATCAGCTGCGTGAAGAAGACCTTCCAATGGAGCTTCAGGAACAGAACTGGTTCAGTGCGGCCTCAGCTTTGCGGGTGTATGGACAGTATCTCAACCTGGATAGAGACCATAATGGCATGCTGAGCATCAACGAACTGGCTGGGTATGTGTAGCCTTCATATAGGTTTTATCTTAATACTAGCTGACCCACGCAACTTCGTCTGCGTCACATAAGAGAGAAAAACGAAAGGTATAAAAAACCCCGTTTTTGCAACATTTTTCATTCCTGCTCCGCTCCTAATGGTCGTAGCCTATCCTTCCTCGATAAATGGACTATCTAACACAAAAATAATTTTTCAATTTGAACCAGTAGGCTGAGATTAGCGCGTTCAACTAAACAAACAAACTCTTCTGCTTTATAATATTAGTATAGATAATTTACATACTTATGTAAATACTTACGCATTCTCACTAGCGAAGATATACATTATAGTAGCGATTGCCTAGTGGTAGTGACCGTCGGATTGCGACGTCACATGAGTAAGTAAACGGAACAGAGTATAAGCTTCTTAACAACGTGCAAAATTGTTACCTATTTTGGTAGGGTTGTCACAATAGGTGAAGACAAATTAATCAAAAATTTACTTACTCCTTGGGATAGTTAAAGTATGATATATTTTTATTTTTTGCTAGTATTGTTCATACACACAGTACAATAAACAACCATTATTAATAAATACCAAGTTTTTACATTAAAATATTCTAACTTGTCACAAAACAAACAACGTGGGTTGCTCTGACAACCCTGAGATTTTCAACTGGCTGTGACAGCGTAAACCGGTTTTTTCCACTTTTGCCGCGTACATGACAAGCGGCCAGTGGTCACGCACGTGGTGCAACCGATTCGCGCGGTTGTATGAAGCTTATACTCTGTACTGTACTCTGTGGCGAAGTTCATAGGCCTCGTTGTCGATTTTTTTTTTTTTTTTATGATGGGAAATCATCAAATGACTTCTCCCACTCTGGGCGGAGCGGGAGGGAGTGTCAGACTTTTACTGACTAAAACCCATCCATGTTCCTTCCTCGCCCTTTAACGTTCCGGGGCCGCGGTATCTCTTTCGAACAGTCCCGCAACCCCGGAACAGTCCCGCAACCCCGGTCGTGTTCGAACCTAAGACACACACCGTTGATTTTTAACCGACATCAAAAAGGAGGTTCTCAATTCGTCGAAATCTTTTTTTTACATTGAAACCGAGTATCCTACATGCAAAGCTCAGAAAGCACATTAGGGGCCGTTCAAATATTACGTAAGCAGATTTATTACAATTATTTATTTATTTTGGTTGGTCTGGGGATGGGCGACCACCCTTACATACCGAGTTTCCTCCGTGCCTCGGAAAGCACGTTAAGCTGTTGGTCCCGGCTGTCATAAAGACAGTCGTTACAGGTAGTTAATGGCCCAAAAAGTCTGACAACCAGTCTTACCAAGTGGTATCGTAGTTCCCAGTAAGAACTGGGTTGTGGAGATCATATAGGCAGCCGCTCCATGTAAAATACTGGTATTCAGCTGCATCCGGTTAGACTGGAACCCGACCCCAACATAGTTGAGAATAGGCTAGGCTTGTCAGCAAAAGTAAGCGAAGCCCTCCCCCCCCCCCCTCTTATGTTTACGTAAACATTGGTATATGCATTTTTCTTTTAATGTAAGTTTTCCAATTTTTTTTTTTGTTGATTCATGAACAGCAGTTATAGTTCTAGAAATAAGAAAATAAGCCTAGGATAGAGAACTCCAACAATTCAACTTTGGCGAAAGTGGATCAACAGTACACAACATTGACTTGCTTTGCTTTGCTTACAACACATCAAATCGTCAATACACTTTTCTTAATTTTGTTTCGTTTCGAATCGAGTACCTAAACGCATTCATTATTTGTGGAAATCCCCGAATATGCGTTTCGTTTTCAACAGAGTTCGCTCTCTTGAGAGCATACAAACGCTTGAATTTCTCTTTTTTTCACAGCTACGGCTCCGGGACCCTAACCCGAGCCTTTCTCCAGCGCGTGTTCCAACAATGCCTGACCTACGACGGAGAGATGGACTACAAGACGTACCTAGACTTGGTCCTGGCGCTAGAGAACAGGAAGCAGCCGGCGGCACTTGCCTATCTCTTCAGGGTGCTTGATATCAACTGCGTCGGCTACCTCGACGCCTTCACGCTCAACTACTTCTTCAAGGTACCTTATTTTGGAATTGTGTGGTTTCTGATGGAATTAGGGTCTAGGCAGAGTCAGGCAAGAATAAAGGGCTGATCGCATTTAGGACCTTCTGTGGTATAGGCGATTTTAAAACCCTGCCAAACGGTCAGATTTAACGACTGCCATAATTTGGACACTTTTAAATAATAAATATCGCTGGACATTACACACAGCGTCATCTAGTGCCACACTAAGCTAGGCTTGTGTCGTGGTCACCAGACAGTTGATATACTACATATATATACTTTTTGTTTGTAAATACATACTTATTATACATATAAACATCCATGAAACAGACGGAAACAAATGTCCATGCTCATCACAAACATTTGCTCCTACCGGGATTCGAACCCGGGATCCTAAGAACGTAAGGCAGCCTCACCATTCGGGTCGTCGGCGTCGTCAAATCATAATATTGTTACAAAATCTTGGTCACATCATTCATGCTGAGATGGTGGGGAGAGGCACCGGCTTAAATTCCCTTTGGAGATAGCCGAGCGTCTATCCGTCTACTTATTAATAAGCTAACCAGATTTTGGGCCCAAAACTTACAAAGATGGCATAAAAAACGAAAATTCTGTTAACTAAGAAATCAACAAATTCCTGCATTGAATCATTAAAATATGCTTTCAAGCATTCACCGTTTTACTCGAACTACGATAATGCTGAATTACCACTTTTTGGCTTATTGGGGTAGTAGTTAGTACAGCTATTATAGCATTGCTTTGATGGTTTTCAGAACACTTTAAAAAAACCTTTCGTTCCACAGGCAATCCAAGAACAAATGATAGCTCACGGCGCGGAACCGGTGAACTTCGACGACGTTAAAGACGAGATCTTCGACATGATCCGTCCGGAGGATCCGTCGCGGATCACTCTGCAGGACCTCATCCGCAGCGGACACGGCCACACGGCTGTGTCTATACTGTTGGAGCTGCATGGCTTCTGGGCTTACGAGAACAGGTACTGATTATATTATTATTCACTAGCTGGTGCCCGCGGCTCCGCTTGGAGTTCGGTAATTGTCCCAGAGGAACTACCGGGTTAAAAAATATCCTACGTGTTAATGCAAGTTATGAACTATTTTTGTGCCAAATTTCATCCAAATCGGTTAGTAGTTTTTGTGTGAAAGAGTAACAAATATCCAATTTGTTTATTTTATCTGAATATGCATAGAATTCTTCTATTTTTTGTCCCCTCATTTGATATTTAATAAAAGATCCTCTATCTATGTAACAGGGAGGCGCTAGCAGCGGCCGGAGACCATGCCTGACAGCTGGCGCGACATCTCTACTTCAGTGGAGATCGGTTTCATATTTAAAGACTGTTACGTGGGAAAGGTTCAGTGTCTCTGGAGAATGGAGGATAGAATAAAATGTTGAGTACCTCTGAATTGTGTAAGGGTCAAGTCAGACAGAACAAGAAAATCCTCCTGTGGTTGCAATTCACACCAGACGCAGCAACACTCTTCGCGATGGTGCAACGTTAACGGTTCGGCCACAGCCAACAGCGACGCAGTTTGCGGCGCGACAAGCGGTGAGCAGCGAAAACAAACGGTAGCCAACATAAGGTATGCCACAGTGCGCGTCGCCGGTAGCTTCTTATCCATCGGTCTGACGCCATTAATTACTTCGCTAACAGATAAAGGTTTATGTTGTCTACCATTTGTTTTCGCGCCGCAATCCGCACCGCTCTTGGCTGTGCCGGGCCGTAAGACAAGGCTCAGAACCGCGCGAGGATGCGCGCGTCAACACTGAAGGCGCAAGAGAGCAATTCAAAACTTGTTCGCGCGGTCGCGGGTATTCTCAACGACTCCCGAGCGTTCACGAAGAGCATGTGCGAGGTACCTAGTCTCATCTGCACCACTGATGGTGCAGGTCAATGGTGCATACGGTACGACGGGACCGTTTGATGTCCGTGTCGATATTCGCGTCCAAAGCGCTTATTTAGCGTGCGTATATTCACACAATTTTCTACTTTAGGCAGTAGTAATAAGGTCCTATTTTCAATTCAGAAAGTGGATTCTGCGATGTAATTTTCACGCTGTCTGTACTGGCCCTTTACAGAGTGGTCATCTCAATAAAGTAAAAAAAAATAAGTGCTACGAGAAAACGTTGAGTAACTCTTAAAATCGTAAAAAGGTTGTGTATTTGTGAAGAATGTGATACTGTTGAGTATTTGTGAAGTTTATTACAAGATACAGGAATGTCTAATGTAAGCAAAATAATCATTGTCTCCTTGAAATTTTAAAATCGTTGTTGTTGAAATGTGAATCTCTGGAAGTTGTTGATTGTTCCTATTAATTTAGTAAATTCTAGAATTATCTGAGGATTGAAAATATCCGTGGAATGTACTCGAAGCTACGACAAAAATATTGACTAGTAAACTGTAGTTACAATTATACAGTGCCTCTGAAAAGATGAATGTGGTGGTATGTAAATTATATAATTTATGTAATGTAGTAGAAATTGTTAACTAGTTTTATTTCTCACTATTAATTAATCAATTTATTCCTTGTAATTAAATCTTCTTCCCTATTCAAAACTTTATAATCAAGTTTTTTGAATTACTAAGATATAACCTACATATATTCTGCTTATACCTTGTATTCATAATCAACTGATATTGTTGAAAATGAGGTTAAACTTAAAATGAAGTATATTCCTATCATCTGCCTATCCCAACTATATCGGCTTCCAGTCTAACCGGATGCAACTGAATACCAGTATTTTACATGGTGCGACTGCCTATCTGACCTCCACAACCCAGTTAATACTGGGTAATACACCCCAGTAAGAAAGGTTGTCTGACTTTCGGGTTCGCCCCATATTATGGGTTATATTCCGAAAATACCCACCCTTTTAATATTAAAAATTCGCCTAATATTGTACTCTCAAATTAAAAGACATGAAATACTTTAATAACAATATAATTCGATAATATAACGTGTATAATATATAAAAACAATGAATATAAAAATAACAACATGTTAACTTGTAAATATACAGGATTATACATATATTTGTGTTTTATTGTACTTATACAGACTCATTTAAAGCTTACAATAATGCAAATAAAAGAGGGTACTTATAAAAAAGTGCAAAGCTATCTGCCTCGAGAAAGAGATGACGCTATTCTGTAGAAGTCTGTCTCTTTCTCGCAATCCATGAGCCCCTGGTGATGTAAATAGCTGATTTGATTCTTGTATAAATATTTTGTACATTGATTTGGTTTGATTTCATTGACTATTTGATGATCAAATGCACCAAGTTGAATGGTAAAATATACTGAAATGTTCAAACTTAATATTAGTTTCTTTCTTCAAAAGAAATGCTATTTCCTGAGAAAATAATCGTCTAAATTTCAAGGTTTTCAAGCTGGCAGGTATGGATGTGTTTTATTTGTCGAAACAAAGTGAAATATAGGTAGTGTACTTTTTCCAAATCTGTTAAGTCGTGGATTCTATTTGGTTGTTTTGAACTATTATTCTGGTTTGTACTTTCATAATAATGGCGCAAATATGACTCTGCCAGCTTTAGACACTGTCATAAGGTTTGAATGAAACCGGCAGACTGTTGTGGACGCCAGTTACTGACAGATTCTTCATTCAGTACAGAAGGCGGGAAGGTCATCGACTCAGAAACAAATATCACCGATTCAGTACATGTTCCGACACAGAGCAATTACAAAAAAAACAGCCTTTCCATTCATTTTGTCCTAGTAGGTATTGCACTTTTAACCTTTTGAACGCCGTTGTCACGTATACGTGACAAGGAAATACGTGCCCTGTATGCCAAACGACACAAACATTTGACAAAGTGGCCATATATGCTCTAGCGTTGAAACAGTTAACGGAAACAGTTGATTTGAATAAAATGCGCCAATGCAAAATTTCAATGGGGGCCGTTCAGAATGATATACAGAATACGTAGTTTTGATCGTCTATGAATTGGTGCCCTGACCCACCCTGTATTATCTGTCAGAATCCAGTGTCCGCAAAAGCATCCACAAATAGGGTATACGACAAAAAACAACGAATTAGTCCGTCGGGTATATTAATAAAAAATATTTGACCCGTATTTTTTCTTTTGTTACGCAAATCAAAATTGACGAAGATACGACGCTTTTAACATTCCCAAAACGTCACGCCTAGGTATAATTTAAAGCTAGTTCAAAACGCATCAAAACTCGGGAGTGGGGGCTCGTGACGTCACGTCACGAGCCCCCACTCCCGAGTTTTGATGCGTTTTATCTTTGTCAATATTCATTGATTTACAAAAACAAAAAATACGCGTCAATTATTTTTCAATAATCTAACTGACGGACTAAATAGTTTTGATACTGTCGTCATGCCTATTGGCCGAATTTTTACAAACTCAACGCGCTGTAAAGCCAATGTTTTCTTATAAATTCCAAATAAATTCGATATGCTGTATGTGATTTGCTGATTCCACTATACTAAGGTTACACAGATTCTTGGGCGCTCCTATACTCAAAGACGCTGCCTCGCTCCAGGAAGGCACTCGTTTGCTTGTTCGACTGTTCGTCTGTTGGTGAAGCGTTAGTGGGAAGGCCGTAACCACCGCCGCCGGGCGAGTTCATTATGTATTTATCCTGTAAATATATAAAATATTAATATTCTATTGGCAGGACAGTTACTGTACGTTTGCACTAGCGAGTAGCGACACACTTTCATAAGACATGTTGAAATCTCTATTTCTCATTTTTTAAGTTGAAATCTTTATTTGTGGGTGTGTGAAATGTTTTTTGCGGTTTTAGAAACATGTTCCATTGTAGAACTCTTTCAACGCTTTCCATATGGCAACATTGAGGTAAAGAGCTCAATCGGTCATAAAAAAAAAGTGAAAACTTCGTTGCTGGCAACGGAACAAAAATTTGCACTTTGAAGTTTTATAAGTATTTCGTAAATGGACCATTAAAACGAAAAACAGTAATAGCAACCCCTAAACCCCTAAGTCATTGTAAAAGACCTACTCAACGATACCCCAAACAAATGCCCCCACCCCCAGACGATGAAAAAAAAATCATCCCCTACATGCGAAGTGGGGATGATTTTTTTAGCTAGGTACTCTAAAAAACTAAATCCATTTTGTCGGCGTAATTAATATACTTACACACCGCTACAAAATTTGCAGCTTTCTAGTACTAACGGTCTCTTAGCAAAACCTCGGACGGACGGACGTACAGGACGAAACAATAAGGGTTCCTTATCAAGACTACAGAACCCTCCTAAAAACGTAAGAAAATTTGAATTTGGCGGGCTACCCTGATTATTTGTTTCCACTCACCCCTGGGAACGCTTGCACGGACGCCTTCCCTCCGAGGTTGATAACCCGTCCATCCACACGCTGCAACAAGTTCAGACCTCGCTCCCCTGCTTCGCCACCTGAATATAACATGACATGTGTAAATTGATATCTACGAGTAGTATACAACAACTAACAAGTGGTGATCCTTAAAAACAAAAGTATATCATAAAGGGTGTAAAATACCGCCTACCAAAGCCGAAAGGCACTTGTTCTCCGCGTTATTGCGATCATTTTTATGTACCAGGGAACTTTCTAGTTACGGAGATATGGGGGGCCCAAATTACAACTTTTCAACAAGTTTTTTTTTAATACAAGTTTTTGTTAGAAGATTTTTACTATAAACACTTCTACGAACATTGTACTATTCAATCCATCTATCAGCACGATGTTTTAAGTGCGTTACATTGAGTTCTACCGCAAAACATGATTTTTTACCCCAAAAAAAATGTCGTTTCCCAGCAAAAAGAATCCGTACAGTTACTTAGTTTGATGCACAGAATGCTTGGTTGACGTCTTCGTGATAAGGTTGGGGGCCGTTCAAATATTACGTAAGCAGATTTATTACAATTATTTACCCCCCCATCCCCCTTGTCAGCAAAAGTAAGCAAAGCTCTTACCCCTTCCCCCTATGCTTACGTAAACATTTTTCAATTATAAATGTATCTTTTTTTATTTATGATTATAATGTTATATTTATAATTTCAAAAATAAGAATAGATTTAGGATAGAGATTAGATTTTACTGAACAAAACAATACACTGACAGAGGAAATTTAGACAAGTGAATAGCGCGCGGTAATTCCCCTAATCGGTTCTAAAGCGAGTGCCTAAACGTATGCATTACTTGCGGGAATCCTCGAAAATGCGTTTCGTTTTAAAGCATAGATAATGTGAGGGTTGCCATTCGTGTAAAAAAGTAAATAACTACCGATGACGTAATCATCATCTAGACTCCCCTAACCCCCATGTCATCCAAAATAAGCAAAACAAAGACCCCTCCGCCCCCCAATAGTGCTTACGTAATACTTGAAGGGTCCCTTGTTGACAACCTGCATATCTCTAAACACTGAACGTAGACTGTGAAGTGTTTACGTAGTGGGATCTGGCCCGGGTAAATAAACCATTAAAAAGTTAGAAACATTTGAACTAGAAGAGTTATAAAATATGCGATCTTAGCTCAAGTGTAGCCACAGATACAGATATTCCTAGATAACGCAAGAGCTCCTACTTCGCTTGCCCGGCTTAGAGCGGTTTTGGGCTACGTTCGATCCGAATCCGAACCCGCAGTGCAAGTAAGTATTTGACAGTTATTCTCGATAAAAGGAGTTTTTACAGAGTCAAAAACTCATTTTATCGAGAATAACTGTCAAATGACACTGACTCGGTCCGGAGTAGTTGTAGAAGTTTTTCTATGGTAGTTTACGCACTAGATCCCGCTTCCGTCATCCAGTTTTGTTCAATTAGGTACAAATCTTTTTAGTCCGTCAGTTAGATTATTGAAAAATAATGGACAGGTTTTTGTTTTGTTTTTGTAAATCAATGAATATTGACAAAGATAAAATACATTAAAACTCGGGAGTGGGGGCTCGTGACGTCAGAACTTGCTAAAAATTATACCTAGGCGTGACGTATTTGGAATATTAAAAGCGTCGTATCTTCGTCAATTTTGATTTAAGTACGTAACAAAAGAAAAAATACGGGTCAAATATTTTTTGAATTATCTAACTGACGGACTAATTACATTTTGTTTGTCGTACCCTATTGTAGAGTATTTTTATGGGTATGGATCGGACGTATTGCGAAACCGCTCTTAAGCATTTATGCATAACTTGGCTATTTTCTTCCCAATCGCTACACTAAAGGGTTGTAGCTCACATAAAAGACTTCGCTCCCACCCAACAAATAGAATATAATTCAAATATGAGCTTTAATATGTATTGCTATTTAGATATACTTTCCATTGGCAACATAAATTAACAGACAGCTCGCTGTCAGCGGGCTTACCGCTGTCAATGCCAATGTAAAGTACATCTAAAGCGAAATACTTAAAGCCCATATTTGAATTATATTATTTTTGCCGGGTGGGAGTGGAGTCGTGTAACTGGGCTAAGACCTTAAGTCTTATTTTTGTTATAATTATAGGTCTTTACCATTCATGCCATAGGGTTGAAAAGATCTTCTTTCAGTTAGAACTGACAGCTGCACACTACGACGGAACACCAGCTCTCTAGACACGCCGTCTCCGCCGTTCCAGCGACCTGTAATGATAAAACAGTTACACATTAGAACAGCAACAGAAATAAAAGTGACTATAGCGTCACTGAGGGAAAAAACTAAGCTGACAATGTTAAAAAAATACATGCAGGGCAGTCTTTGGGAGTTTACTTAGTTTTCACTTCTATAGAACGGCTACAGAAATAAAAGTGACTATAGCGTCACTGAGGGAAAAAACTAAGCTGACAATGTTAAAAAAATACATGCAGGGCAGTCTTTGGGAGTTTACTTAGTTTTCACTTCTATAGAACGGCTACAGAAATAAAAGTGACTATAGCGTCACTGAGGGAAAAAACTAAGCTGACAATGTTAAAAAAATACATGCAGGGCAGTCTTTGGGAGTTTACTTAGTTTTCACTTCTATAGAACGGCTACAGAAATAAAAGTGACTATAGCGTCACTGAGGGAAAAAACTAAGCTGACAATGTTAAAAAAATACATGCAGGGCAGTCTTTGGGAGTTTACTTAGTTTTCACTTCTCTAGAACAGCTACAGAAATAAAAGTGACTATAGCGTCACTGAGGCAAAAATCTAAGCTGACAATGTTAAAAAAAACATGCAGGGCAGTCTTTGGGAGTTTACTTAGTTTTCACTTCTATAGAACGGCTACAGAAATAAAAGTGACTATAGCGTCACTGAGGGAAAAAACTAAGCTGACAATGTTAAAAAAATACATGCAGGGCAGTCTTTGGGAGTTTACTTAGTTTTCACTTCTATAGAACGGCTACAGAAATAAAAGTGACTATAGCGTCACTGAGGGAAAAAACTAAGCTGACAATGTTAAAAAAATACATGCAGGGCAGTCTTTGGGAGTTTACTTAGTTTTCACTTCTCTAGAACAGCTACAGAAATAAAAGTGACTATAGCGTCACTGAGGCAAAAATCTAAGCTGACAATGTTAAAAAAAACATGCAGGGCAGTCTTTGGGGAGTGTAAGAAATCTTAAGGGTGTAAAAACCCTCTTGACGAGGCCCAAACAGGCACTTGTTCTCGCCATTACGATATTTTTTTTGTTCTACACCATACCTGGGAACCTCCTAGTTACGCATACTTATAAACTTTTTGTCATGTTTTTTTAAAACACAAGTTCTTGTTGTAAGATGTTTAGTTTAAACACCTCTACGACCCCCGTATCCATTCATCAGCACAATGTTTTGAGTGCGTTACATTGAGTTATACCACAAAACGTGATTTTTAACCCCAAAAATAAAGTCAATTCCCAGCAATAATTTTTGCGTAAAGTTACTTAGTTTGACGTACAGAATGCTTGGTTGACGCTTCGTGATGAGGCGGTTTACACCCTGTATATCATGAACATTACCTTTGCCTCCCGACCCTGTCCGCAGCGAGAACTTGGTGACGAGCATGGGGTACCGCCGCTCCACGATCTCGACGTCCGTGATGCGAGTGTTCGTCATGTGTGTATGCACACCTCCAGAACCGTGCCAGCCAGGACCCTGGCAAGGATCAATAATAAGTCAATTAAGCTTTCCAAAAAAAGTGTGTAGTCACATAATATAAGCCGTATTTTCAAACACTGTTTAAAAACTAACACGGTTCACAACTAAACTTAAAATGTCCCCCAGTCAACCCGGCGGCGTCGAAATATCGGGACCTTAAGGGGCCGGCGGAGCGTGCGTCGTTCATACAAACGTAATACCAAAATAATTGGTAAGCAAAACATATTCTTAAGGAAGTGTGTATTTATTTCAATTGGATTACATAATATCTATAGGTTCCCAAATACATATTTTGAAAGGACAATGATATTTAGTCGAGATATGAGGAATTTAAAATTTCTATAGAAAACTTATTTTTCTCATAACTCTTGTTTAAATCAATGTCCATTCATAATATATATTTGGGAACCTAGATATTATGTAATCCAATTGAAATAAATACACACTATCTTAAGAATATGTTTGGTTTACGAATCATTTTGGTATTACGTTTGTATGAACGACGCATGCTCCGCCGGCCCCTTAATAAAAATAATAATCACGGAAGATAAGTAAGTAGTAAGTGACATTTTAAGTTTAAGCCGTATTATTTACTTACATGGAGTGCTGTGTACAGAGAAAGTAATTTTATTGAACTGAAAAACCGGCCAAGTGCGAGTCGGACTCGCGCACGAAGGGGTCCGTACCGTTATCAAAAAAACACGTATTTTGTATGGGAGCCCCACTTAAATATTAATTTTATCCAGTTTTTAGTATTTGTTGTTATAGCGGCAACAAAAATAAAACCATAGGTGAAAATTTAAACTGCTTAGCTATCACGGTTCATGAGATACAGCCTGGTGACAGACGGGCAGAGGGACAGACAGAAATTGGAGTCTTAGTAATACCTTTGTACCCAAGGTAAAAACGGATTACGGAACCCTTAAAACGATAAAATGAAAATTTTCCAGAAAAATATTCCTGTAGAATATGGTTCAAAATAAGTAGCTGAATTAACCCCGTCAGTTAATACGAAGGGCTATCCTTTACATCCTGTATGTCACAGCTTGACTAAATAAAAGTAAAAATGCTATACTGAACAGTCTTCAATTTATTTATAAATGAGTAGCGGACGTCACGCGGTTTCACCCGCGTAGTTCCCGCCCCCGTGGGAGTACGGGGATAAAATATAGCCCATGTTACTCGCTGATAATGTTGCTATCCATTGCTGAAAGAATTTTTAAAATCGGTCCAGAAGTTTGTAAGTTTATTCGTTACATACAAAAATACAATTCTTTCCTATTTATAATATTAGCATAAACTTCGGAAATAAAATTGTTTTGTTCTTCAATATAACTTTTTACAAAAAAATATCAATTGTATACTTACAGCCCCACTGCCGCCTGCGACAGTTTCATAGTAGCCCCAATCTTCTTCACCAAGCGTTAGGTTGTTCATGCAACCTTGAGACGCCGCACACACCTGGGGGTTACAAAACTCTCTTATAACGGGCCAATATATGTTTAATCACAACATGAATGATGTAACCAAGATTTTGTAACATTATTTTGATTTAAAAGAGTGTCCATGGAGTTTCTTGCCCGTTCTTCTCCATAGAGATCTACGCTAGGGAATGGGCAACTACAGTACTTTCTCAAGTTATTATGCCTTGTGTCTGTGACTGTAGGTTTGATTTTTCTTTGTATTTTTACATTCAAAAGTGCCGTAATGGTATTATTGAAATAAATGCTTTGAGTTTGAGTTTATCTATACTTCAAATTGCGAAGAAGTAACAGTACATGAAATCAGCAGCAGCAGTGGGTGTTTCCGGTCTGATATGATGATGATGACAAAGAAGCTAAGTAAGCTGTCTTTGCTGTTCATGATAAAGTAGTTATTATAAAACTCTTCCATCGATAAAACCTAAACGATTCTGATGGTTTTAATGAGCATTAAGAGGCCGGCGGAGCATGCGAATTTCATACAAACGTAATACCAAAATAATTTGTAAATCAAACATATTCTTAAGGTAGTGTGTGTGGTATTATAGAATATCTATGTTCCCAAATAAATATTTTGAAAGGACATAAAAACGAGATATGAGGAATTTAAAATTTCTATAGAAAATTATTTTTTCTCATAACTCTTGTTTAAATCGGTGTACATTCAAAATATGTGTTTGGGAACCTTTATATTCTGTAATCCAATCAAAATAAATACAAACTACCTTAAGAATATGTTTGATTTTCATATTATGTTGGTATTACGTTTGTATGAAAAACGCATGCTCCGCCGGCCCCTTAAATTAATTTTATTTGTGTTAGTAATTCGGAACCAAAAGTAAGTCGGAGCCAAGCGATTTTGTACCATCTGCGACCCACTTAACGTCATCACGACTTACCGTGAATGTATTGAACTGCAAATTATTTGGTTACGGGCTTTTTCTGGACATTAAAGAATCTTTCTCAGTTCGCCAAGGTCGATGTTTAGGTTAAGCCGTGCTTGCCTAGGTTGATCTGTGGATGGGTGACCACCCTTACATTCCGAGTTCCCTCCGTGCCTCGGAAAACACGTTAAACTATTGTCGGCTGTCATTTGTAGATCTTTAACAGTCGTTACAGGTGGTCAGTTGCCCAAAAAAGTCTGACAAACAGTCTTACTAAGTGGTATAGTATTACCCAGTGCTATGGGGTTGTGGTCAGATAGGCAGACGCTCCGTGTAAAATACTGTTATTTAGCTGCATTCGGTAAGACTGGAAGCCGACCCAAACATAGTTGGGAAAGGGCTAGGCAGATGATGAACAAATCTTTTTCAGAAACCAACTTCAAAAAAGAAAGGAGGTTATGCATCCCACTCCTGCTTTCGTGCTTACACCGACTTTTTGAGCCAAATCCCTAAGTTTCTCCCGTGTTTTTTTCATTTGTTAGAAAAAGTCAGAAGATTCCTAAGAACTTTCAAAAACGTACCTGGAATGCCTTCAGTACCACATCTACGATTCTCTGCGATGTGAGCACATTGCCGCCGACGACCGCGGCGTCCTCTGACGGATCTAGTATGGAACCTTCTGGGATTATAACCTTCACTGGGTTCAGGCAGCCCTGTAATCAATATGAGAATAAATGTAGATGGTTTCTAGTGAGATCTTCGGATGGAAAGCAACATGAAGGTGAAAACATCAGGGTAGCCCGCGAAATTCAAATTTCCTTACGTTTTTGCAATTTGCAGGCCAGTGCTGGCTTAACAACTTTGTCCTTCAAAATTTCGTTCCTCGGCCTTTATGAACTTGGAGGGTTGTATTGATGATTCTGATGATTATAATTCTTTAACTACATACGTCTTACAGTCGCGAACGATATATTTATCAACAACCTAGCACTGGCCTGCAAATTGCAAAAACGTAAGAAAATTTGTTTTCGCGGGCTACCATGAGCCTTAAGTAAAAATTCAGAGCAAAACGAGGGTAAACAAGAAACAATAGATGTAGCGGCACTACCAAAAGTACTTCAGCTACATTGAACAAAAAGTAATACAGCGCCATCTATGAGAAAGACGATGAACTAACAAGCGAAATACGTCACAATTCCTACATCGCGCAAGCAACATTCTCCGCGACTTAAGAGCATATACGAGAACCCGACAACAACCGTCGGACAGTAGCCCACCAGACATAACACCCGTCTGGTCGGAGGATCCTCGCTTTTCTATGGGGGATGAAGAGCTTTACACCCTGTTCTTCATAGAAAGGGCGAGGTTAACGAGGTAAGTAAAGAAGCAACGAAGTACATTACAAGCTTTTATTTAACTTGCAATGTTTCTATATATGTTTGTTTGTTTAGGTCAAATCTTGCAACCAAGTTTTAAAGCAGTTACACCCAATTGAGTTAAAATTTCGTATACACGTTTAGTTTGTATGACAATGCTTGGTTATAGCTAAGTGGCGTCATTCTAAATCCAATATATAGCGGACTCCCAAAGATGGTGGACTAGTTATTTTGTATGCATTAATATGATTATGGATATCATTTAAAAGGCTTTGCTGAGAACAATACGACATATGTTTAAAAGCTTTTTTTTTAATGAAGCTTGTTTTAATTTTTTTTTTTGGTTTAGATTCCAACGTGAAGTATGTTGTACCGTATAAGGGAAATGAACGGGATAACTGAAAATCCTTCCAGTATTTCAAAATAAATGAGCATCGGACGAATACAAAAAGAAATAAGTAGCACTTTTATTTAACAGATACTCAAAAATGACGTTTGGCCATACAAAATTTAAAGTTAAGGAGCTGCTCAAATGTTAAGCAGCCCTTCAGTTTTGAGTGACGGTTCAGTATTCGAGGGAAAGTTATTGATATTACCTGATTCAAAGGAACATCGTGCCCCACCATGCAGCGGAGACAGTAAATGAGGGCAGACAGTGTGATGGCACGTGGAGCGTTCAGATTGCCCCACACTTCAACACCAGTACCTCTGTAAAACAATAAAACAAATATATGTTATGAAGTGGCAAGCAGTTAAGAAAATAAAACTACTTATTTTTTACTTTTCCTATATTAGAAATGAAAAGACATCAATTCCTACTTGGATATAGCCGCCCTCGCTGCACTCGGGCGTCTAAACACCTTGTATAGGAATTGATTCCTTTCGACCCTCGTGTAACAATCTACTATTTATCTTCAGTTATAATAACTTCAACAACTATAGAAAATACGAGGAAACTGAGGTAGGATTACGAACCATTATAGCTTTTTTTATAGAAACCATTTTAGCTTGCTATTTGGCATTTAACACGTTAAACGCCGTGGGGGACAACATATGGGCCTCAATTATTTAGTAAAAGGAGCCAGGTCAAAAATGCCCGATTGTTAAATTTTACGTTTATGTTTTTATTGCTTTAGGGGCTAGAAAATGTGCCAAATCTCATGAAATAAATCGAAGAAAAGTAATTAGTGACTTTATTTTACCAAAATACTACTGTCACTCAACAGTGGCCCCCCATGGCCCACGCGGAAATAAATCGCGTAGTTCGTTGGCGGGGGCCGCGGGGGTCGGGGTGTCGGTCATCCCCGCTCATGTCCTGCACGAACAAACAAGACGAAAAAACAAGACGAAAAAAGTTGTAACTTTTTGTGAAACCTGCACTAACAAACCATTTCTTTATTTTGATTGTTTCCATAAAATTCATTAAATAATAGGTGTAGTAACGTTGATATTGATCTCAATAAGTCTGATTTAATTTTGTTTCAATTAAAAACTGTAATAAATAATTATTATTTATTTATTTATTAAAACTTTATGCACAAGTAAAAACTGTACAAAGGCGGACTTAATGCCTTGGGCATTATATTTCTGATTTACAAACAAACTATCCCCGAAAAATTAAACCCTAACAGCTATGTAGTACCACTTTAACCAGATTTTAACTACTTCAGTAAAAAGTAACAGTATACAGTATTTTACAACACATTTTAAATAGTAATTTTATGGAAAAATAGAAAATAACACATTATCATACACACTTTTTCCTTTAGAACTTTCAAACAAGTCGTGTCCCGAAATGATTTGTCATATTTTTCTAAGTCATATTTTTTACTAAAAACCAAATACAATCTATTTGTCTGCAGGGCCGTGGGGGTCACGTCAAATACATATTAGCTTCATATCTGTGCCCGACGGCCCAATAGAGACGCTTAAAATCGCCTCTGACTCGCGGTCATATGTTGTCCCCCGCGGCCCCAACGGAACTATTGTATGTCGACCATACGGTGTCCCCCACGGCCCAAACAGAAAGACTGAAAAATTAAAGCGGCGTTCAACGTGTTAAAACCACATAGGGTCATTTAACTAGTCAAGCCCTTTCATTTGATATCCATATTGAGGGAGTTGTTGAATAAATATGTAATCCGACATTTTGTGGCCGCGCGCGGCCATCTTGGACTGATTTTTTTCAAACATAGCTAAGAACACTCCCGACTAATTCACCTTTTAAACAAAAAAAACGAAATCAAAACCAGTTCAGCCGTTCGGGCGCTACGATGCCACAGACACACACACAGACACGTCAATCATAAAACACCCCGGCGTTTTTTACGTCGGGGGTTAAAAAGAAAGAGAAACTACAACGTGCTGTGTGCCTCACGGCTGAGCCAAAAAGCTCCAATTCTGCATTCATGCCAGACAGCTGATGCTGTCTAGCATGTACTTCCAATGAACCTTGAGGGGGTAAGTGACAGACAGAAAACAGTCTAGGTATCTAGGTATACCTTTATGTGTCACTGTTACTGCTAGCCTGCATCATCCGCCTGCTAAGCAAAGGCCTCTCCCCATGACTTCCAGTTGTATTGCTCCAGTGCTAATGTTGGGCACTGGTCGTTGGTTTTATTCAGCTCGTCCCGCCATCTTCTGCGAGGTCTTCCACTACGCCTCCTGGCTGTATCAGGGCTCCAGAAAGTAGTTATTTTGGCCCACAGCTCATTGGGCGTGCGGCAAACGTGGCCAGTGTAGTCCCATTTCAGCTTAGCAGCTATTTGAGCAACGTCAGTCATTTTTGTTTTGGAGCGCAGTGTGGTGTTGCGTACTTGGTCGGTTAGTTTGACGCCTAGAATGCTGCGCTCCATTGCACGTTGGTAGACCTTGAGTTTGAACTTTTGAATGTTTGTCAAAGACCAAGTTTGGGATCCATGGGTCAATATGGGATGAATGCGCATGTCCATGATTTTTCGCTTTAGTGACAAAGGAAGGTTTCCCTTCATAAGCTCCTTTATCATCTTTATCTGATTAACTAATTTAAAACATTACTCACGTAAAATCACAGGTGGCGCTCCCCTCCTTCTCATCTAAGGTGACAGTAAGGACTATGGGTGTACCATTGTCCATGAACTCGGTCGCTTTCAGTACGGTAGAACCGGTCTTGGCTAAGGCGTTGCGAGCTATTTCCTGTGAGCAAATTGTTTGCAACGATAAATTACGCATCTTGGGCACTGGACACTACTGGACAGTCAATTAAAACAATAAATAGATATAAAAGTCCCTATTATTTCTAATAATAGGGACTTTTTTTTGTTAGTCTGAAAAGTCTTCATAATTTTCAAAATTATTCACTGACGGCAGTGACTGAGCGATTGACTGCCGCGACACGATCAGAGAAATTCCTGGTGTGGAGAAACGTTTTTTTAAAAGAGGATGAGTCTTATGTAAAACTTTCATAAGTACTACAGTGTTTGTGGATTTGTTACACCCAGTAGCAGATACGTCGTGTAGTATAAAAAAATGCCAAATAGTCTTACAACAATGAGACATTACCTTCAACATATCTCTAACAGCCAACTCCGCATTATTCTGAATGTGCGTCATATACGCCTGCGTAACTTCCAGCCCGTATTCACCGATCAGATCGCCAACCAACTGAATACCCTGGAAGAAAACAACAGAATGTTTAATCACTACATATTATAAAACATATTAACAGACAAGAAGATAATAAAGTAAAATTCGCACACAAACTAAAAAAATATTTATTAGATAATATGTAAGTGTAGTATAGGTTATAGATGTACCTACTTGATATTAAGTTTATTGTAAAAGAGACTCAGCGATCTCACAGTTAATCTGCGTAAGCAGTTTTGTGGGGCAATGTACTTAGTTTTAAGATTTTTTAAGTAAATAAATCATTCATTAATTCATTCAAAGTCCCCCCCGCGTCTGTCCGTTCGTGATAAACTCAAAAAATACTGCATCGATTTTCATGCTGTTCTCACCAATGTATAGAGTGGTTCTCGAGAAAGGTTTTAGTTTATAATTTGTACGCGGGCCAAGCCGCAGGTATCAGCTAGTGTGTTTATAAGATTAAAGTTAAGTGTCAGTCGAGAAAGGGATTGGAATATTTTTGTATGAAGCTGATTTCAATCTCATCATCTGCCTGGCCTTTTCCCAATATGTTGGGGTCGGCTTACAGTCTAACCGGGTTCAGCTGAATACCAGTATTTTACATAGAGCGACTGCCTATCTGACCTCCACAACCCAGTTAGTACTGGGTAATACGATAACCCTTGGTAAGACTGGTTGTCAGACTACCTGTAACAGATTTCAATCTATCAGCCACAAATAAAACCTGTACTAATGAATACCTTGTTTTTAATACTAACAAGTGTTGAACAACAAAAAACTTCTTTCACGATCATTCAAGACGTTCGGAAAAACGTCCACAGACACCTGCGCCGTCGCCGGCGGACGGTGATATATTATATTATAGATGCTCTGTGGTGTGGCATTGACAACCAGGTGAGCCCGACGCGAATATGACGAGAATATAATATGAAGTTCTAACCAGATTTAAAACGTTAACGTTTCCCAACATTTCTTTTTCAGTTTCTATTTCACCGTTGAAATGCTTTTGTAGGCATTAAGCGAGCTGATGTACGGTGGCTTCAAAATCTTTTGCACGCGCATTACTTATATCTAAACGCCAGAAAAGATAAAGCGTCAATAAACAAGCGTTTGTGTGGGAGCACGGAATTCCGGCGGCTGAAAGATAACAACTGCGGGGCGGATCAATGTCGGCAAACTCAGTTTTGGTAGTTTGGGGACTTTTTCCCCTTTTTTGGGGAAAATTTTACCAAGTATAGATAGATCAAGACAAAAAAATATTTAGTGACTGATTCGTGCTTCATTATCAGATCAGCTCCTGAGCTCTCGGGTTTACTTGAGCTCTGCAAAAAAATCTACTCATTGATTCAAAATCCGACAAAGAATCAATCTTGTACAAATCTTTATCGTCTACGTGATCATTTCTCTTTTATTTTTGTTTTGTATTTCTGATAAATTTTTGGTTTAAGGCGATTACATGAGCGAAACGCGAGTTTTACAATTACTAATGAAAACTTTTTTTCAAAAAATAAAACCGACTTCATACAAAAAGTGAAAAATAACTTTAGCTTCAGAAGTCGGTGACCTTTGTTTGATCGATGTACTTAGTTTTTTTGTCACCGACTTCTGAAGCTAAAGTTATTTTTCACTTTTTGTATGAAGTCGGTTTTATTTTTTGAAAAAAAGTTTTTATTTTTCACTTTTTAGTGGTTCACATCTGCGTACCCCCTCAGAGCATACAGGCGTGATGTCATGATGTTGTATAAACAATAAACATCCAAGCGATTACAACAATCACTGCAGTTTTGCCGTGTAAGTATTTTTGAAGAGTTCCATTGTATACCTCCGAAGATCCGCATCAGATCTTCAGCAAATTAAAATAAAACCACACGGGAAGCACCAGCTTTCAAATAAAAAAAGAATCATCAAAATCGGTTCACCCAGTCGAAAGTTCTGAGGTAACAAACACTATCTAAATCTGGATGTATTGTACACATCTGCGTACCCCCTCAGAGCATACAGGCGTGATGTTACATCATGATGTTGTATAAACAATAAACCTACAAGCGATAACAGCAATCGCTGCAGATTTGCCGTACATTTTTGAAGATCAGCATCTGATCTTCAGAAAATTAAAATGGGACCACACGGGAAGCACCAGCTTTCAAATAAAAAAAGAATCATCAAAATCGGTTCATCCAGTCGAAAGTTCTGAGGTAACAAACACAAAAAAAAAAAAAAAACAGTCGAATTGATAACCTCCTCTTTTTGGAAGTCGGTTGAAAATATATGATTCACTGCTATAAACAAGACCGGAAAAATATATGATATTCTTCAGGATATATTCTAGCATGATAGTGTTTTGAAAACATAATACAATTAATTTGAAGCGATAAAAAAATAGCGAACTTATTTCTAAAAATATCTTTCAAACAAAAAAAAACATACTAATATGCATGCGATCATTCTGATTTTTTGGAAAATAATTCTAAAAGCAATATATTAGCATGACAGTGTTTTAGTTTTTTGATACAATCAATAGTTTTTTTTGTAAAGCGATCGAAACCACTCATTTCGCGCTATTTGGCCCGCAGTGACTGACGTAACAACCACTTCGTAGTGCAAGCTGATTAGAACTTTATTCTGACAGCATTTCAAACGAAGTTTGAATCACCACAAATAGAGTTGCTAATTTAGCACGTCTAATCGCCTTAAACTTCCAAACTAAATGTACGGGAAAAGTTTTTTTGCAATTTGTGACTTTTTTTGTACTCCCAACCTGGGTTCGATAGAAGGTTTTCTTTTCTGTACTTTTCTTTTTGGGAAAAAAGATTGAAATTGGGAAAACGTCAGAAACCCAATCTAGCAACCCTGGGCACTATTCCCGTAGAATGAGTCATGCTGACTCATACACAGTTAGTGTAAAACGAAGATGGCAAAAAACATTTAGCGAGAGCACGAACATACTGTGTATCAGAAACTTGCACTTGGTGGATATTTGTGTTGAACGGTTAAACTTTTAAATGTGAAACGTGTGTTAAACATCTGAAACATGACTGTTTTTTTGGCTAATACCCGCCCTCCTCCTGTTGAAAAATCAACTGTGCGCAAACTCGTCATTTTAATAATTTTCCTTTTGTTATGTCAGCTAACATGTTTCTTGATCGGTGGGTTGGTCGCACCCATGCCTGCAAACGCTCAAAATATACTCGCTACCGTGTGTCGAGATGTTTCCACTTCAGAAAATGACACGACGAAGTGGTATTACAACCGTGGGAAGGGTTTTTGCAAGACCGTCGACTTTGGAGAACCGCATCAAGATTTGTCGAAGACCGACATAGTTTTCGCATTTCAAATGCCGGTTCCGCGAGAGAGCAAGGTTCTAGAGTATTCGCGATGGCAACAGAAACTGATCGGAGTACTGCAGGTGGATATTAAATACCACTCGCAGATCGAGGTGCAGTCACGAAGCACAATAAAAATCGACGCCAGGTTGGCATATCGGAATAAAGGCGATCCCGAGGACAAATGGACGCTCTACACACAATCTGTTGAACAACGATATCTAGACTGTGATATTGATGTGAAAAGTGAAGAATATCTGTACAACTGTTCACCAATTCCATTGTTTGAACTTGGTTCTTTGTTCCATGACTACTATTTACTCAATGTAAGACTCCCAGTTGACACACCGAAAATGAACTCACACATAGGGCACATACAAGACATGTGGTTGACTGTGATCAACCAGAATGAAGGTTTTATCAAAGTTTGTCTATCTTTCAAAACTGTATTTTTCGCTTGCAATATTGGTATACTCGTTTGGTTTTGGAGATCTATAAATCTACACAAGTTACAGCGGAAGCCTAAGATCGATAGTCCATCATTGGAAAAACCGCTCTTGTGCTTAGGGTTAGCCCTTTGCCTTTTGAATATGCCGATTGAGTTCTTGACTTTACTTTTAGACATTCCATTTATGTTATTACTGGAACATATACGTCAAGACTTATTCTATGCTATATTGTTTTCATTTTGGATTATTTACACTGGTGAGCTCAAGTTGATTAATTCAGTTCGAAGCGCAGCGAAACGATATTGTAAGCATTTGATTGCAATTGTAATGGGATGTGTGTGTCTATTAATTTATGATATGTGCATGAGAGGTCTCAAACTAATCAACCCTTTTTACTATTTATTGGGTATAGAGACACAGATTTACTTTACATCGATTTTTAGTATTTTGGCTGTAGGTTATTTGCTATTCTTGAGCTACATGATACGTCGAGTGTTCATCAAAATCCCTCTATCTAGTTGTTTACAATATACAGGCATTCTCTATAACAACATATTAATGTTGGCTACCCTGATTTGTGCTACATTAACGGTAATTCGTATAATTCTCGGTCAAGTTTCTGAAAACCAGTGTACGTGGGATATGAATATTGAGCTTGATTACACTTCAGCATTTTTCACTGGAGTGTACGGAACGTGGAACATCTACATCTTCACTCTGTTGTTCTATTACTCCCCATTAGTTGAAAGGGAAGTGGATCTGTCTCCCTGCTTGTTCGTGTTTCCGAGTGGTGTACCACCACCACAAATACTCACCACTCGGCAACAACCACCTAGTCTAGCCCAGATCTAGATCCTATAAAGTACTCCTACTAGGTTTTTCAAAACTTACTTTCAAATAAAGTAAACACCACGGGGAGTTTAAATATGTAGGTATACAGGGTGACGATGACCACAATACGACAATCAATTAAACTACGTAATTCAATCGAATATAGGTAATATCTAGTTTAGACACAGAAGACAAGGCAAGAAAAGTTACTCACGCGCATTACATAATACGAGTAGGTACGTTACCTTCGAGAACACCTCCACACACACTCACACGAATATACACCCCCACACAAACGCACAAACACACACATATATACACGAACACTCACGCACACTTATGGCAACACCTCTTGTCATACACTTCTCGATATAAATCATACCTGGTAGATAACTCATTTACATTTATTATTACTACATCTTTGCTGCATTTTTTTATTTTTTTGTTTGTTTACCTAACTGTTTCAAATTGTAACGGCTGACAAGACCCCAAGAAGGAACCACTGACTCTGAAGATACATGCTATGCCTAGTTTCCTTAAATTTGCCCATCAATATAAGACCTAGCTACAGTACCCGATGAAATTGTAATCTAATGACCAACCTCATATTTTAAGTCATTACGACGTACACCTTATAATAAGACCAATTATTGTAATAAGGCTTGTGAATTAAACATTTATTATTATTTATTATTTACTAGCGGATGTCACGCGGTTTCACCCGCATGGTTCCCGTTCCCGAGGGAGTACGGGGATTAAATACATGTTACTCACTGATAATGTAGTAGCTATCAATTACTGATAGAATTTTTCAAATCGGTCCAGTAGTTTTTTATTCGTAACATATAAAAATATTAAAAAAATGAAAATATAAAAAATTAAACCGACTTCAGAAAACACAAAAAAGTCGGTTCACCCAGTCGAAAGATCTGAGGTAAAAAACACAAAAAAAAAACAGTCGAATTGAGAACCTCCTCTTTTCTGAAGTCGGTTGAAAATATACGAATCTTTCCTCTTTGTAATATTAGTATAGATAGGTTAACGACCCCCGGTATCAGTATACTACACGCTAAACACATATGTTGCCAACTTGCTACATAGGTATAAAAGCTTTGCCAAATTCGTTCTTTTACTTCCAGATGCGAATAATAAAATAATGATGAAATGTTTAAAAATGGTGTTGTATTTCGTTAACAGCTTTGTATTATTTAGTTTGTTTCATGTTTTTTTTAGTTTCTAGATTTGGATATTAATCTGATAATTTTGAAAAAAACGTACGAACTACCTAGTTACCTAGTATTACCAGTGTTTATATTTATAGTCGTATTGGTCGTCTTGGTCGTTTGGTTTTGGGGGACGTATTTTTATGGTGTCCATAATAAAGAGTATTCTATTCTATTATATTCAATAGGCTTGTTAACTGAAAAAATCTAATTAGTCCGTCACTTAGATTAAGTATCAAAAAATATTTGACCCGTATTTTTTCTTTTGTCACATAAACCAAAATTGACGAAGATACGACGCTTTTAAAATTCCCAATACGTCACTGTTCGGTATCATTCTTAGTGAGTTGATACCGAACAGTGACGTCACGAGCCCCCACTCCGAGTTTTGATGCGTTTTATCTTTGTCAATATTCGTTGATTTACAAAAACAAAAAATACGTGTCCATTATTTTCCAATACTCTAATTGACGGACCAAATAGATTTGCAATTTATTGATGGTGGAAACAAGCCTATTGTCGTCGCCACCTTGTATAAATTGTTTTAGCGATACTATGATTTTTACGTACCCCGAATTGCACATTTAGTAGTAAGTCATCATTATCATTGTCTTGCCCTATATCCCATTTATTGGGGTCGGCTTTTTTAGTAATGAGTACCTAAGTTAAATCATTGTTAAACAACATGTTTTAGAGCCTCATCACACTAGCGGGCCGAGTGGGCGTGGGCAGCGAGTTCGCGGTGTGCGATCCGCGTTTTGTACAATCATTAATTTTGTTTAGCTTCGCGGCGTGTTCGCCGTGCACACGTTGCGAGCTCACGGCTAGCTCGCTGCGCACTCGCCCCGCTTTCCACTCGCTCGCAACTCGCTAGTGTGATAAAGCCCTAAATGTTTGTAAAGGCGATAGTTGCCGGTGTAACGACATAAATCGTGATTGGTGTACACATAGAATAAAATCGTTTGTAAACTGTATTGTAAACCATATGTACTTACTAATAAAGACCTTGAAAAATTAAAAACAAAATGAATCTCGCGGAGAATCATCCATGGTCCTATTATATAAAATGTCCAGATCGGCGTTTCAGAATTTATGGCAGCCCCTGGTCGTGTATGTGTAGTTCGATACCAACGCTAGGGGAGCCCAAGAGTGGATTTTGGGATTTATTCGAGCGCGACAGATGAAAGGAGGATACCTTGCACCCTGTTGAATACCTCTACTTATAAGCTTAAGGCCCAATTTCACCATACAGTGTTTGTTAAATCTAAATTGGTCATTAACTAATGAGTTGTTAATAATAACAGAACTGTTAAATCATATTACGATTATTGATATTGTAGGTACCGCGCGGTAAGTGGTTGCGCGCGGTCATGTGAACTTAGCCTTAACTGAATGGCTCGCAAGTCATTCCCTCTTTTTTCAACCGACCAAATCGAAATGCTAGTTTTTGATATATCATCAGTACGGATAAACACAATTTTGTATCTGGTCGTATTATACGTCACTTGCAATGCTACACGACCAATTGCAAATGACGTTTGGTCCGTGGGATTTCATATAATAGGCTAGTTTCCACCATCAATAAATTGCAAATCTATTTAGTCCGTCAGTTAGAGTATTGGAAAATAATGGACACGTATTTCTTGTTTTTGTAAATCAACGAAAATTGACAAAGATGCGTTTTGCATCAAAACTCGGGAGTGGGGGCTTATGACGTCAGAAGTCACTAAGAATGATACCAAACAGTGACGTATTGGGAATTTTAAAAGCGTCGTATCTTCGTCAATTTTGGTTTATGTGACAAAAGAAAAAATACGGGTCAAATATTTTTTGACAATCTAAGTGACGGACTAATTAGATTTTTTCAGTTAAGGGGCCGGCGGAGCGTGCGTAGTTCATACAAACGTAATACCAAAATAATTTCTAAATCAAACATATTCTTAAGGTTATGTGTGTTTATTTCGATTGGATTTCCGAATATCTATGTTCCCAAATATATATTTTGAAGGGACAATTATATAAATACGAGATATGAGGAATTTAAAATTTCCATAGAAAACTTATTTTTCTCATAACTCTTGTTTAAATCAGTGCCCATCTAAAAATATATATTTGGGAACCTAGATAATCTGTAATCCAATCGAAATAAATACAAACTACCTTAAGAATATGCGTGGTTTTCAAATGATTTTGGTATTACGTTTGTATGGACAACGCATGCTCCGCAGGCCTCTTAACAAGCCTATTGTGCCTACTTTTGATTTTAAACTGGTCAAATGTCAAAAGTGTCAAGTGTCACGGTGATTTGAGGTTAACTTTGTGTAGTTTAGTGTGGTGTTTGTTGAGTTTGAATACTGATAATTTCGATTATTAAATTCCTTAATTTGTGAAGAATTACAAAAAAAACACGCGGACCGAATTTTTCAGCCAATGAGAAAGACATTTTAGTAGATTTGGTATCAAAATATAAGGCTGTTGTAGAGAACAAGAAAACGGATTTAGTAACCACCGCTAGTAAATGCGGCCAAGTGCGAGTCGGACTCGCCCATGAAGGGTTCCGTAGCAGATTGAATGACAGGTAAATTGCTGTTTACGATTTGTGACGTATTAAAAAAAAACTACTTACTAGATCTCGTTCAAACCAATTTTCGGTGGAAGTTTACAAGCTAATGTACATCATATATATTTTTTAGTTTTATCATTCTCAGAATTTAGAAGTTACGGAGACACATTTTTCCACTTTGGAAGTGTCTCTCGTGCAAACTATTCAATTTAGAAAAAAATGATATTAGAAACCTCAATATCATTTTTAAGATATCATAGATATCCCACACGTACGCGTACCTATGGGTTTGATGAAAAAAAAAAATTGAGTTTCAGTTCTAAGTATGGGGAACCCCCAAAATTTATTGATTTTTTTTCTATTTTTGTGTAAAAACCCTAATGCGGTTCACAGAATAAACCTACTTACCAAGTTTCAACAGCATAGTTCTTATAGTTTCGGAAAAAGTGGCTGTGACATACGGACAGACAGACAGACATGACGAATCTATAAGGGTTCCGTTTTTGCTATTTGGCTACGGAACCCTAAAAATGAAGGGTGAAAGAAACTCACGGAAGAGTTCAATTGCGAGAGCTCTTTCTATGTGCGAAACACACAACAATTAAAAACGTGCTGGAATAACACAAAACGCACCACGACGAAAGACAGAGCAGCATTGTGTATGCAGCAGCGTCCATCTTGATTTTGACCGTCTGTTAGCTGTCTAACGGACCTCTGAAGCAGTAATTAGATTTGATTCCTTGTTAAGAAATTTAAACATCCGTTAACACGTGGTGGGACACTCGATAACTTTAACAGTTCGTTAAGTAACCTAACAGTCCGTTAAATATTTAACAGAGTAAGGTGAAATTGGGTCTAAGGCTGATGCTCCAAGGTAGCCCGCGAAATTCCAATTTTCTTACGTTTTTTTGCAATTTGCAGGACTGTGCTAAGTTGTATGTTGATGAAAAACATATAAGTCGTAAAACGATTTTTCCAAAGCCAAAGTCGTTCCTTGATTTATATGAACTTAAACAGCCTTAGTACAAAAAGCGGTTTAACTAAAAAAACATGGTTTAAAATTCTAACGATGGTCTAAACAAAAATGGTATTACAAATCGTGGTTTTGCGATAAATCTTAAACTATATCATGGTCTAACGCTAAACCTTGGCGACCCCTAGTTTAAAGAAGGTCTAAACCACAAAATCGGATCTGTCAAAGTTTCCCTTCTAGGTTAAGTACGAGTATTAATCTTTTTCATTATTTTTTCTTCTTTAAACTCGAAAATCGATTTAATTGATATTATGGATATTGAAGACACACAGCAGAAATTTAATCGTGTTTTCGGATCGTTTTTTTTTTTGTTAATCCATTTCACATTAAATTATTAAAATTACCTAAGATGGGAAACAATAAGGCAAATGTTCTATTAGAGACCTAAATAGTAAAGCTAAATGAACTTTGTTCAACCAACCGATTTGTTTAATGTTATGGATTGTTTCATTCAACGCGCAAGAATGTTACGTTTCGATCTACGTACATAAAATTTTTAGAAAATAAACATGACATTAAGGAATATTTTTAAACTTAAACAAAACTACAATCGACGAAATAACTAAATAATGTTTAAATAACCAGGTTTCAATATTTATAACATTAATAAACATCATCTAATCATTAACGTATTAAAAAACTTTTTCTTTTCTGGGAATACGGAACGTTGCAGTTGAATGATATCATGGTGAACGAATGATTTTTCTGTTAATCTGTGGTTGATGGTTCAAATGACAGTACTAAGAAGACCAAGGTTTTTTTAAGTTTTGTAATACGAATTAATTTAGACCATCATTCTACAGATAAGCCTGGACTTGATAGTCCAGGTTTCAAACAAGGTTTATTTAGTTTTTTGTAATAAGACTGTTTGGGTTGTATTTGATGATTTTGATGATTATAATAGGCTAGTTTCCACCATCAATAAATTGCAAAACTATTTTGTTAGAGTATTGGAAAATAAAAACTCGGGAGTGGGGGCTCGTGACGTCAGAACTCACTAAGAATGATACCAAACTGTGACGTATTGGGAATTTTAAAAGCGTCGTATCTTCGTCAATTTTGGTTTATGTGACAAAAGAAAAAATACGGGTCAAATATTTTTTGATAAGTAATCTAAGTGACGGACTTATTAGATTTTTTCAGTTAACAAGTCTATTCTGTAACTACATACGTTACAGTCGCGAACGATATTTTTAACTTCATACCACCTACCACTGGCCTGCAAATTGCAAAAAACCTAAGATTAATTGAATTTCGCGGGCTACCCTGACGCTTCCCCTTAAGATAATTTTATTAGTTTAACAGTACCTACCTAATAGTCGTTGAACTTGTTGGATAATTTGGTAGGTACCAAATACAAAATCTTTAGAATAAATAGTTCTTTAATGTGATAACGGGCGGCTATGAAACCCTATACTGCGCGTGGCCCGACACGCACTTGGCCGATTTTCTTATTTTTTTAAACTTGTAAAACGTAACATTTGGTGGAGAAAAAAATTCACCTGACAACATTCAGAAGCTCAATCTAATCTTATCTACTATGGGCAGACTATTCACGTAGAGTGCGTCCCGCTGACTCATATACAGTTCGCGTAGAACGAACACGCCTAATATAATCAAATACTTATTTTTAGTGAGTGCACGAAAACACTGTGTAACTTGCAGTTGGTGGATACTCGTGTTGATTGGTTAAACTTTTAAACGTGATCCGTGTGTTAAAATCTGAAACATGGCAACTTTTATGCGTACTCCCACCCCTCCTCCTGTTGAAAAATCAACTGTGCGCAAACTCGTCATTTTAATAATTTTCCTTTTGTTATGTCAGCTAACATGTTTCTTGATCGGTGGGTTGGTCGCACCCATGCCTGCAAACGCTCAAAATATACTCGCTACCGTGTGTCGAGATGTTTCCACATCAGAGAATGACACGACGAAGTGGTATTACAACCGTGGGAAGGGTTCTTGCAAGACCGTCGACCTTGGAGAACCGCATCAAGATTTGTCCGAGACCGACATAGTTTTCGCTTTTCAAATGCCGGTTCCGCGAGAGAGCTCTGTTCTGGAGTATTCGCGATGGCAACAGAAACTGATCGGAGTACTGCAGGTGGATATTAAATACCACTCGCAGATCGAGGTGCAGTCACGAAGCACAATAAAAATCGACGCCCGGCTGGCATATCGGAATAAAGGCGATCCCGAGGACAAATGGACGCTCTACACACAATCTGTTGAACAACGACATCTAGACTGTGATATTGATGTGAAAAATGAAGAATATCTGTACAACTGTTCAGCATTTCCTTTGTTTGAACTTGGTTCTTTGTTCCACGACTACTATTTACTCAATATAAGACTCCCAGTTGACACACCGAAAATAAATTCACACATAGGGCACATACAAGACATGTGGTTGACTGTGATCAACCAGAATGAAGGTTTTATCAAAGTTTGTTTATCTTTCAAAACTGTATTTTTCGCTTGCAATATTGTTATACTTGTTTGGTTTTGGAGAACTATACACAATATACAGCGGACCCCTAACACCTATAGTCCATCATTAGATAAAATGTTCTTGTGCCTAGGGTCAGCTCTTTGTCTATTGAATATGCCGGTTGAGTTCTTGACTTTATATTTTGTAGACATTCCGTTTATGTCATTACTGGAACATATACGTCAAGACTTATTCTATGCTACATTGTTTTCATTTTGGATTATTTACGCTGGTGAGCTCAAGACAATTCAGCATGCGCCACCTCGGAGCGCAGCGAAACGATATTGTAAGCATTTGATCGCAGTTGTAATGGGATGTGTCGCTCTATTAATTTATGATATGTGCATGAGAGGTGTCAAACTAATGAACCCTTTTTACTATTTATTTTGCAAAGAGACACAGATTTACTTGACTACGACGTTTAGTATTTTGGCTGTAGGTTATTTGCTATTCTTGAGCCATATGATTTTATTTCGAGTGTACATCAATATCCCTCTCTCTACTTGTTTAGAATATTATATAGGCGTTCTCTATCACAACATATGTATGTTGGCTACCGTGATTTGTGCTACATTAACTGTGATTCGTATAATTCTCGGTCAAGTTGCTGAATTCCAGTGGACGTGGGGTAAGAACATTGGGCTTGAATACACTTCAGCATTTTTCACTGGGGTTTATGGAACGTGGAACATCTACATCTTTACTCTGATGATCTATAACGTCCTATCAGAAGAAGAAGAAGCCGAGAAGAATGTCGATCCTCTCGTTGGTTGCGTTTTCTTGGCCGGTGGTGAACCAATGGTTGATATGGCCGCTGATGGTCATTAATGTTAAAAATGTGCTATGTTTCTAAGACATGAGAAGTATTGGTTTCACTGCCTTGTTTGTTTGCAAATCTATTTTAAGTCGATAGCATTAAAATGTTTAGACTATTCTACATCTGCTTTGTGTCAGTATTATAAATGGTAGGTAAGTAGTATGTTACAAAAAAAGATTTTAACCCAAAAATGTTTATCTTTACTGGTATTGATTTTATATTTTAAGCAAGTATTAAAGCAGATTGAGTTTTCAAACTGAAATGTTTTTATGAGCAATGTTTCTGATAAAGCCGCTTTTTGCAGAAGAGCCAAAAAAAAATAGTTGTGGATCTGGGCCATTATTGACGGCAATGTTTTTGTCATTTTATAAATATTACTTATCGAATCAAGAGCATAATGATCTTTCTAGCCTTTTCCCAACTATGTTGGGATCGGCTTCCAGTCTAACCGGATGCAGCTGAATACCAGTATTTTACATGGAGCGACTTATCTGATCTCCACTACCAAGTTGTACTGGGTAATGCGATACCCCTTAGTAAGACTGGTTGTCAGTTTTTCGGGCAGTTTTGTAAAGATCTATAAATGTCAGCCGGAAATAGATATTTAATAAATAAATAAGCACACACTTCGTGCTGAAGTGAAGTGCTACTAACATAGTATTTTTAAGTTTTCTAAATTAACACGAATTTTATGTTTATTGCATTAATAAAATATATATGTGCATGTAATGTAATATATGTAATGTATGTTAGGCTAAGTTCATCAGTAATCAATAACCGCGCGGTACAAGATCAAAGTAAACAGTGATAATCGTCTACGTAACGCGCGGTGCGCTGCGACCCGCACGCCCGTACATAGGGCTTGTACACAAAACTGCGATGCAATGCGACGTCGCAGCGCAGAAAACTGGTTGGTTAGCAGACAGTTGTTGTACTTCTAACTTTACGATGTGACGTCGCATTGCATCGCATCGCAGTCCCATATGCCGGTCATGTGAACGCTCCAACCGCGCGGCGCGTCGCGCGGCTTCGCGCGGTCATGTGAACTTAGCCTTAGTCTGTAAGATTAAATAATGTATGGGCCAAAGTTAAAATAAATATTAAAAGTAATTGATTAGTCTCAGTTATTTGCTAACTAGCTGACCCACGCAACTTCGTCTGCGTCACATAAAAGAGAAGAAGCCCACAAAAGGAATAAATATTCCCCGTTTTTGCAATAATTTTCAGTTATGCTCCGCTCCCATTGGTTGTAGCGTGATGTTATATAGCCTTCCTCCATAAATGGACTATCCAATATAAAAGATGTTTTCAATTTCAATCAGTAGTTCCACAAACAAACTCTTCAGCTTTATAATATTATTAAGTATATTAAGTATTTAGATAAAGAGCTTGGACGGAACCAACGCCCCTGCCATCTTGATTTTTCAATACAATTCCGAAAGAAGAAGAAGAAGAGAAAAGAAGATTTCACAAATGTTTACCACCGGTGCCCTCTTAACAATGTCATTCGGTAGCCAAGACTGATTATTGCATCTTGATACATTGTTCTCTCATAATACAGGGGGAAAAACCACCTCATCACGAAGCGGTCAACCAAGCATTCTGTACATCAAACTAAGTAACTTTATGCAAAAAATATTGCTGGGAAACCAATTTTTTTTTGGCGTGAATAATGACGTTTTGTAGTATAACTCAATGTTACGCACTCAAAACATCGTGTGGATGGATTGAACAGTACGGGGTTCATGGAGGTATTTAACGAAAAATCTTACAATAAAAACTTGTATTTTAAAAAAAGTTGTAACTTTGAACCCCAATATCTCCGTATCTAGAAGGTTCCCAGGTATGGTGTAGAACAAAAAAAAATTTCGCAATGATGAGAAGAACAAGTGCCTTTCGGCATCGTTAAGAGGTGTCCCTTTATACTATCTCAACATGAATGATGTAACCAAGATTTTATAACAATATTTTGGTTTAAAAGAGTGTCCATGGAGTTTCTTGCCCGTTCTTTTTCATCGTTTTATTTCGAGAACTACGCTAGGCAACTACAGTACTTTCACAGTTTTTATGTCTTGTGACTGGGACTGTAGCTACGTTTAATTATTATCATTGTTTTGACAATTCAAAAGTGCCTCCCCTGATACGTCAGGGGTTCTGTGACCACGAGCGTCAAAAACCCCATCGGGAACCGTGCTCCATTCGTTAGTTTTGACATAAATTTGACGATAAAAGTTGTTCGTATCTCGCTTAAACTTGCACAGAGTGTAGTAGAAAGAACAAGACAGACATTTTGCCTCAGTTCAACAATGAATGATGCTTTTTACAGTGACCCCAGTAGAAAGTTAGTGTTCTGTGTGTGAAATAGTGGGCTGTGAGGTGTAGTGTGGTGTTATTTTGTGTTTACATCATGCCTGTGTAAGTAATAAACATATTTTAACTAACTATACTTAAAATAAATGCTTTGATTTTGATTTTATTAAGGTGGAAGCTCCAAGGTAACCCGCGAAATTCATTTTTTTTGCAATTTTAGGTCAGTGCCAGGTTGTATGTGAATGAAAAATGAGTTGAGCAAGTAACACGTGTTTAGTTACAGAATTATAAGTTTATAACCCTCTAAGTTCTTTTAAGCCCATTTATTTATTTATTTAACACTTCAAGCACATAGGGAGGGAGAGGAAGGCCAAAGAAAAGATGGATGGACTGTGTGAAGACTGATATAAATAAATATCGCTGGACATTAACACACAGCGCCATCTAGTGCCACACTAAGCAAGGCTTGTGTCGTGGACACCAGATAGTTGATTGTCCAAACGATTATAAGTTGTTGGGTGCGTATGCGCCTACCTAGCTATCGTTAGTTATTTATTTACAGTCCACACATTGTAAGTTAGTTTTTTTTAGTACCAATATACAGAGCGTACGAGAAAGACGTTGTTTCTGTTCAAAAATCCCTTCAAACAAATTGAACCTTAACTTCCTAAACATGATATACTACATTTATACCTTTTTTGTTTGTAAATACATACTTATTATACATATAAACATCCATGACTTGGAAACAAATGTCCATGCTCATCACACAAACATTTGCTCTTACCGGGATTCGAACCCAGCCCAGCCTCCCCACCACTACGCCATTCGGCTCAAAGAGAAAGGAGTAAATGATGCCGTGACGTCTGACAGGGGAGAATGCAAGCAGAAAACGTGTTGCACCGACCCCAAGTAAAATGGGCCAAGGACAGGACGATGAGGATGACATCAAGCACATAGTACAGATAGGATGATCCCCCATTAAAGGTGGACGCACACTTATCCGCACCGAAGGAATCGACCGCGTCGAAAGAATTTTTTCTCATACGAATGACGTTATCGATTCGTCCGATTCGACGCGGATAAATGTGCGTCCACCTTAAATGACTTTTTCATTACTTATACTCGGAAAGTAGGTCTGAAGTTGCCTGAGGAGCGGGCTGAAAGTAATACTTTTCAGCAGTGGCGCAGGGTGTAAAATGAGACAGGGTAAGCCGAGAAAAAAAAATTAAAATGTTTTTTTTTATATTTTTTTTTTTCCTATTGTTTTCTATGTTTGTTTTGGCCTCATTTTCGTTATCCGTAATATCGGGAACCATGAAAATGATACCCATAACGAAAAAACCAAAAATTTTCGTCGGCGCCATCTTTGATTTCCATTTTGACTTCATTTTCATTAACAGCGACCCCACAAACCACGAAAACGACACCCATGAAGAAAAAACTGAAATTTTTCATCGGCGCCATCTTGGATTTTCATTTTGACCTCATTTTCATTATGAGCGACCCCAAAAACCTCGAAATTGACACCCATGAAGAAAAAACCGAATTTTTTCGTCGGCGCCATCTTTGATTTTCATTTTGACCTCTTTTCTATTATCAGCGACCCCAAAAACCACGAAAACGACACCCATGAAGAAAAAACTGAAAGGACAATGTCCAGAATCGCCCTGTGCAACTGAAGGATCGGACATGCACGATAATTCATTGCCTGTTGTATTATATGTTTTGCAAATACTTTTGTAGCACGGACTAGCTTTTTGTTGAAATGAACATTATAAAGTATTTAACGTGAAAACATCCGCCATCTTTGTCAAACGTCATGTCGTTGTCGTATCGAAAAAGATTAGGGATGCCCAATCGATTGTAATAATCAATCGATTGAATTTTAACTGACTTGCGAATGAATGTTTCATTTTTTATAATCTGAATTCTGATTCTGATTCATAAAGTATACTTATTAGGTTTTTTAAATGAAAGTATTCAGGAAATAATAATAAATGGAATAATAGTGATTTTATGTTTTTTTTATTTATTTATTTTATTTATTTATTTATTTATAACAATCTTACCTACACTATCATTACAGATCAATGATCCAATGCGACAGAGTGGCCTTACTAACTAAATCCTAAATCTACACCTTGTACCTAGTTAAAAAAATATCTTAACCTAAATAACATAATACATATAGTGTAACTTTTGCGAATTCACTCAAGTTGCACCACAATACATCAACCCTCTCGTGAACCTCATTCACCACACGTATGGCTCTAGTGAGAGGAGTTCTCGCCAGTAGGTTGGTCCTGGCTGCAGGCACAGCGAGCAGGGGCGGGCGGTGCCGCCTCCACACGTACCGGTCGGGCACGTACAGCTGTAGGTGTCGCAGCACTCCCGGGTTATGCGCCACGCCACGTAGTAGTTTCACTACATACGCTGCGAGCGAAAACTCCCGTCGTACTCTTAGAGTGTTATACCCTACCATACCCAGAACAAATAGTGTAGGGTACATCAATGGGTATAATGGATATACCCCATACAGTTTGTAATACAAGTGTCGCGTGAACTTATTTTGGATACGTTCCAACATAACACTATATTTCGCCTCATGAGGAGCCCAAATGAATGCGCTATGTTCGAGGTGACTTCGGACTAATGCGTCATATAGTACCCTTAGTGTCGTGATGTTGGTGAATCCTTGGGACTGCCTGAGTACGAAACCTAGGTTTCTGTATGCCTTCTTACATATCTTATTGATATGCTCACGGAAGGTTAGTTCCTGAGAGAAGACTACCCCTAAGTCTCGTACCTGAGACACTCGTTGCATCGGCACATCCTCAACCTTGTACTGATAACTCAAGGGAGTTCGCGCGCGAGTGAACGACATCACCGAACATTTAGCAACATTAAAATGTAGTTTGTTGTCATTGCTCCATTCGACCACTCTGTCAATGTCCTCCTGTAGGCGTTCACAATCCGAGTGATCCCGAACCTCGAGCAGCAATTTCAGGTCATCCGCAAACAATAAACAGGTCCCATGTCTGACGACTTCCGGCAAGTCATTTATCATTACAATAAACTCGAGAGGCCCTACATTGCTGCCCTGGCTCACGCCCGATCTCGTGTAATACGGTTGAGATACACAGCCATTGTAGTCGACATATTGCTGGCGATCCTTCATATAGCTAGCGAAGAACTGTATCAGAGGTAGTGTACATCCAATTTTCGCGAGCTTCCTTAACAAGATGTCATTGTCCACCGTATCGAACGCCTTTTTAAAATCGAAGTACGCAGCATCTACCTGTACCCCAGAGTCTACTGCCGGCACCACCTGTACCATAAAGTTAATAAGGTTTGTAGCAGTGCTGCGTCCAGGTCGGAACCCATGTTGCGCATCTGACAGACGCGCACGCATTTGTTCCTGAACGGAGCGCTGAATAGCCGACTCGAGTACTTTAGCAGGCGTGGAGAGTACAGCCACCGGTCTATAATTACAGGTATCTGAACTTGGTTTTCCTTTAGGAACCGGAACAACGCGCGTGATCTTCCACCTTTGAGGGAACGTGGCTTGTTGTAAACATGCATTAAAAATGTAAAGTAATGGCTCCGCCAGTACCCTCCCGCAGTCTCGGAACAGAAACGCTGGTATCCCGTCTGGGCCAGACGAACGTTTTGGCTTGAGACTCCCAAGCGCCTGCCGAACTTCCGTGAGACTCAGTGTCTCAATGTGTACCCGTGCACTGGTTGCGCCGACCTCCGACACCGCCGCGCACGCGTCCAGTTTGGGTGGCTCCTTGCTGTACACAGACTCAAAAAAGTCAGCGAACTGCACAGCACACTCACCATCTGTTAGATGTTGACCTTCTTTTATGATACTCTGCTTATTTAGTGTTTTTCTTTTCGATCTTATATACTGCCAAAACGATTTCGGATCCTTTACAAATTGATACTGAATTTTATTTTTATGTTGTTTATGCGCAGTTTCTATTAACTTTTTAATACGAGTTCTACATTCCGCAAATTTGTGATAATCATTATCCAACTTAGTTTTTTTGAATTTTTTGTGAAGTGTGGCTTTAATTTGTATATTTTTTATTATATCTCTCGTGTACCATACTGGGTATACATACCGCGAATTTCCACTACTAAGCTTTTTTCGGGGTACGCACCCATTAATAGTACAATTAATATTATCATAAAAGAAGTTCAACATTTCTTCTAAATCATGCATTCCGTACATCATACTCCAGTCAATGGAAAGAATCCTAGAATATAACAGTTGAAAATCAGCCCTATTCCAATTCCACTGTGGTCTAATATGGTGTGCACTAGAATCGCGGGCGACGGCGGGGGACGTCGTCGGGGCGGCGGCGGGGCGCACGCTAACCGCTAGCGGCGGGTGGTGCGCGTCGACCGGCACCAGCGCCTCATCCGCCGCCACCACCGTCACTCCCCCGCTAATGCCTGCACTCAGAACCAAATCCAACTGACGACCCAAATGGTTGGGTACTGTGTTACTTTGAGTGAACTCGCAATACGATAGAAAACATTCGAAATAATTACTAATATTAGCAGGACAAGAATACAAGTTAAAATCACCAATTACAATAACTTCTCCATACCTAACACACAATTTTTCTATTATTCTAAATAACAACATGTAATCATTTTCCGAACTACCTGGCGGAATGTAGACAACACAACACACAAACAAAAAACGTTTATTTAAATGTACCGTTGCACAAATCATTTCGAACACACAAGTGTCTATCGACGCGTCCAAGATAGGTAGTTGTCGCAGCTCGAACCGGTGTGTGGCCACGAGAAGCGCGCCGCCTTGCTTTCGACCATCCGCTCGATCACATCTTAATATATTATATCCGGGTGGAACAATTTCCGCGTCTTGTATGGATTCACTGCAGCCAGACTCAGTAATAGCGAATAAGTCCGAGGTGGATGCCAATAAGTTGTTTCTGAAGTAGTCTAGCTTAGTTCGAAGACCCCTAACATTTTGGTAATATATTTCAATTACACTATTACTTATGGAGCGGGCTGTTGGGCTGTTTACGAAACCAAATCCATTCATTGAATTCAGTGTTTAGTGGCCATACTTCCGCATTATTCAGCAAGGTATAGTGCTTTTCGGATACACCTATACTAAAAGACGAGTAATCTCGTGCTGTCTTATGTTTGATCTTCTCAATTTTCATAGGTGCTTCAGGGCCACAAAGTTTTTTTATGTACTCAGTCATAGCTTCTTGTGTGGTTTCCGGATGCAAGCGCCATACATGTAGATATTTCATTCTTTCCATAGCCACTATTCCTTTAATTTCCGTATTTCTTCCAATAGTCACATTTTTTGACAGACGGTTAGTTTTTTTATATTGTACAGTAATCCAGCCAGTTTCTTCTTCACGCTCCGACTGTTCAATAACGTCTGGGGCGCCAGTATAACTCGCCTGTGTTTCAAGTACCGTTGTAGCAGATTTCGTGGCCCCACACTTGTTTACATTCTGGATTTCGGCGGTTGGTTGATTATGCGTATTGTTATTTTTTTTAGGTTTTTTGGTTTTATTTTGACCAACGGCTTCAGCCAATGTAGATTGAGAGCTAGTGGATGCTTCTTTCGGTGGTGGGACGATGCCGGATGATGTCTGGGATTGGATATTGCGAGCCAATTGAAGGTTGACTTTTTCTTCTATCACCGTCATTATTTTAACTAATTTGTCAAGATCTTTTTTTGTTTGCGTATATTGATCTTGCATGAGCGTAATCGCATTTGCCTGAGAGTCCAAGCGGGCCATAATGTCAAATCGAAACTGCCTAAGTTCATCCAGCAACACGGAATCCACGTCGCTTGAAATTGTAGGTGAGCATTGGACCCGGGTTCCTCGCTGGGAGTTCACATTATCAGGTGTTATGGTTGTGTGTAGTCTGGTGGAATCCCCTCTGACTGGCGTATCTATATTTCCGCGCTTCGGATTTAAGCAAACACACCCTGGACACACCCATTTCTCCTTATATGCTAGGGTAAATGTTTTAAAAGCCTCTAGGTTAATTTTGAGACAATTTAAATCATAAGCTGTCATGCATTTTTCCTTTGAGCATTCCATAAAGAAGTTATCTGTTATAGTTGAACTGCAAGCGCCGCACTTTTTCTCCATTATTTTTGAATTATTATTCATCAGAAATCAAAAATTACGTGGATGTGTGAGTGTAACGCCAAGCGCTCCACGTTTTGCAGACGTGCGACAAGGACGAATTATTTGTCGCGCGCAGCCTGTCTCTTTCTCCCGAGGAGGTGAAGAGCTTACCTCAGCCTCGCTAGCGCGCACAATATTGCACTCGCGAATAAAATCAGCGTTAAAAGTTCACTCCACTTTGGTACTTAGTTTATTAGTTGTACGACAACAATACGATTCAATTTTCCATGAATTAACACACCACTTTTTTTTGGGTAAAATACGAATAAATTACGAATAATGCGTCCGCACTCGACCGCGTCCGCGGCATCAATTAAATTGCAAATGGAAGCTACAATATGTTTATATTGTAGCTTCCATTTGCACTTTATTCGAAATAAATAAACATTATTATTTCTAACAAAGTGCAAATAGAAGCTACAATAAAAACATATAATCACTATTCCATTTATTATTATTTCCTGAATACTTTCATTTAAAAAACCTAATAAGTATACTTTATGAATCAGAATCAGAATTCAGATTATAAAAAATGAAACATTCATTCGCAAGTCAGTTAAAATTCAATCGATTGATTATTACAATCGATTGGGCATCCCTAATCTTTTTCGATACGACAACGACATGACGTTTGACAAAGATGGCGGATGTTTTCACGTTAAATACTTTCGCGCTGATTCTATTTTAACACATACAAAACGTAATGTTAAATAGATTTTAGAATTAAAAGTTGCATTTACACACACGGCTGTTGTTTTTGTTTCTGAAAAATCACTCTGAGCTATGAAAAACTAAACGTAGTAGTCGTGGTTATGGTTAGATTATAACCTCAAAATCTGATAGTTTTTCTTAAATATATCTGTTCTGAAGCTAGTCCGCTACAAAAATAAGATCTTACAGGAGTTAACCAATGATCAACAACACAACACATAATTTTCCGATGCTCTTGGTTCCAGGGCGAACAATGTATGGGCGCTGAGCAATGTCCTTTTTCATCGGCGCCATCTTGGATTTTCATTTTGACCTCATTTTCATTATCAGCGACCCCAAATACCACGAAAACAACACCCATGAAGAAACAACCAAAATATTTCATTTTGACCTAATTTTCATTATCAGCGACCCCAAAAATAATGAATTTTTGGCACCCATGACGAAAGAAAAAACAAAAAAAAAATGAATAAAATGCAGAGCTATCATAGTAAAAAAATCAAAGTGAACAACAAAATAAACATCCAAATAGATAACCAAATACGAAATCCACCATTACTAATACTATCTCGTTCTTCTCCTATCGTACTTTCTTTTTCTGCCCCTGTCGTAACTCGATAAAATTCGGCATACTGCACCAAAATAATGTCATTCATCCATCAAGCATGAATGATGTCCGATTCTTTACGAAATTCAACGAGCGAAAACGATTGCTTCCCATCTCGCTCACGCGCACGCATTTTCTATTACTTTCTCTATGAATAACTCGGTTTGCTTTGGCTTACCAGAGCCCTAATATGGCGGGCTGGGTAGTGACGTCATGACGTTTATTTTTCATAGAAATTTAGCTGCCAAAAAGCCGATAGCGCCTGCGGGTTATTTTATAGCAAAATGTCATTGAAGGGTAATTTTTTTTTTGATCAAGTGCGAGTAGGCGTTTGGTGATGCTTGTGAAAAGTAATGATTGTGCAATTTTTCAATTACGGTAGGTAGAGAGTGGTTGTGTTCTAGACTTCTAAAGGTAAGCCGATGGGAATTGAGTTGTTAGGAGCCTGCGCCACTGCTTTTCAGCCCTAGGGAGAATCACTTTCAACTGACAGCTGTCACATTATTAAAAAAAATCTAGTTTTATTTTCACATTTCTATTGAACCATGTTCCGACTTCTATACAGCCTGTAAATTACAGCGCGATGTAAAATTGAAATAACATAAAATTCAGTATTAATTAAAGAATATAATTATTTTAAATAACTTAGTTATAATTTAGTTACAAATATTTATTTAAAATAACAAGAATTTGGGCAAAATATTTACTATTTTTTCAGTGACTATAGTGAAAATAAAGGCTGAATAGCCGGCCACAGAAAAAAAAACAAAATAGGCGGGAAAGCAGCAATCCGATCTTCATTTTTTTTTCGAGTGCTTTCGTGTTTTTGTTTTTATTTTCCTTGTATTCGTAATGAAAAGCACAGTGTTTACCTCGGGTTAAAGACTTCTTTAGTCCCTCGAGCTATTAGCGCCCGCGCTACGCTTGGGCGCCAAACCCCGTCTCGGGACTAAATAAGTTACTTTCACCCCTTGGATAACAATGTACTATTTCATGACATAGTTATTGAATGGAGTTAAATGAATTTAGAGTGTTGTATTAATGAGGCAAATTGCAAAAAGTTAGAAAAATTATCTTTCGCGGTCTACCCTGGTACTACACAAAACAATGTGTGTGACGTGTGTGTGATGTACCGATATACAAAAAAAAAACTAAATAAAAGAATTGTTACTTTTCATTTATCTACTTTTACAACGCTTTACACAGACCCCTCTGTAAAAGACGTGTGTCGTATTTACATACCTACAATACACTTTAACCAACTTGTCTGTGGCTGAAATGATATATTAAAAAATCTCAATTTCCGAATTTTAAAACATTTGCACGCCATGTATGTGGCAAAACAATATGTTTGAACGATTTTCTGTATTTATGTTATCTTACATGCATTTTTTATTATTGTATGTGACACATGTTTTGAGTAAATAAAATATATCTTATCTTATCTTATCTGTGCAGGCGGAAAAACATAGAAATAAAAGAAATATACCAAGCTTGACACATCGATGCAGCGATGCAAACTTTCTTGACAAGCAACGCCTCGTTGAACTGCACACTTAAAGTGGTCATACTATACTAGTTGGTAGAGAAGCCAACTATTGATTAAAATTGGTTTTATCTGTGGCTGCTATTTTGAACATAAAATAAAATGGCGGAAAGTTAGGCATATATACAATACATGGTGTAGATTTGTACCGTAGTCGAAATTCAGGAGCTTGTTATAAAATATATAATAATCAATTTAAACATCATCTGCCTAGCCTTTCCCCAACTATGTTGGGGTCGGCTTCCAGTCTAACCGGATGCAGCTGAGTACCTACAATTAACATTGGGAAATACGATACCACTTGGTAAGACTGGTGTCAAACTTTTTTCAATAATAATCAATTTAAACCCGATCAAGTAATTAATAAAGCTGCTATTTTAAATTGTTTTAATTTGACAGTATTTCAGAATAACACGAAAGTAAATAGAAGAATCACCCATCACGCGACATGTCTCTGTGTGTATGAAGGCGCGTTTTAAGGGCCAGCTACAGACTGGCTGCGTTTCAATGATTTCCGTAAATAAGGAAGAAAAAAGCGGCCAATTGCGAGTCGGACTCGCTCATGAAGGGTTCCGTAGCAGATTTAATGAAAGGTTAATTGCTGTTTACGATTTATGGCGTATTAAAATTAAAAAAAAACTACTTACTAGATCTCGTTCAAACCAATTTTCGGTGGCAGTTTACATGGTAATGTACATCATATATTTTTTTTAGTTCTATCATTCTCGTATTTTAGACGTTACAGGGGGGGGGGGGCGGCACACATTTTTCCACTTTGGAAGTGTCCCTCGCGCAAACTATTCAGTTTAGAAAAAAATGATTTTAAAAAGCTCAATATAATTTTTAAAGACCTAAGTATCCATAGATACCCCACACGTATGGGTTTGATGAAAAAAAAAATTCTAGTTTCAGTTCTAATGGGGAACCCCCAAAATTTATTGTTTTTTTCTATTTTTGTGTGAAAATCTTAATGCGGTTCACAGAATACATCTACTTATCAAGTTTCAACAGCATAGTTCTAATAGTTTCGGAAAAAAAGTGGCTGTGACATACGGACGGATAGACAGACAGACAGGCAGACATGACGAATCTATAAGGGTTCCGTTTTTGCCATTTGGCTACGGAACCCTAAAAACCTACCCATTTTACTATCGATTCGGGTCGAGAATCATTAGCATAGATAACTCAATGAATTTGACTAGAATGCAAAGCGACATCTTATATATTTGAACATTCCATTATTATATTTTTCTAAAGTAAGAAAACAGAAACTTACCCTTTGATTAGCAGCGACCTGTGCTTTCAAATCAGACAAATTATCTGCTAAGTTTCTTGTGCCGGAACATCCGGGTACCTTGCCCGGTTTCATCAGTTCTGCAATAAAGTTACAACAATAATATATTGCTTTATGCAAACTGTAAACAAACCAGTCTCAAAGCGTTCTGTACATCTAAGTAACCCTACACAAAAAATAGTCCCGGGAGACTTATTTTTTGAGGCGAAAAATCACGTTTTACAGTTGGACTCGTAACGCACAAAACATTGTGCTGATGGATGGATGGAATAGTACTGAAGTCATGGAGAATACGAATAATTTATTTGCTTGAAATACAGGTGTTACCAGTTGTTATAGTCAGTGGTTTAGGCACAAACCATATTTTGCCTTTTTAGGGCATGCAAATATAATTTTACATTATTTTATAACGCGTATTTATGTGAAATTTAACAAGTATTTCCATTTCAGCTTATTGAAAGTAAACTAAAATATTTATTAAACAAAAATAAATTAGAAAAAAGAGAAACCTTAACACATATTGCACAATGAAACTATTACCTGTATCTTAAAATCATAAAAGTTTAAAGTAAAATTCTTACATTAAAATACATGTATTTAAAAACCGTGTCCGTCTCGGGTCGCCGGACAGAAGTGATAACTAACCGCACAGCTGCCGACGTAACGCGTTACGCTACGAAGCGGTTTACCCTCCCACAAGAATGTTATCACTTCAAAAAAACTTGCAATAATTCTCAGCAATATTTTTTGCGTAAAGTTACTTAGTATGATGTACAGAATGCTTGGTTAACGGTTTCGTGATGAGTCTGTTTACACCCTTTATTTTTCGGATGGGAAATCATCAATTGACTCCTCCCACTCTGGGCTGAGCGGGAGGGAGTGTCAGACTTTTACTGACTAAAACCCATCCATGTTCCTTCCTCGCCCTTTATGATCCAGGGCCACGGTATCTCTTTCGAACAGTCCCGCAACCCCGGCAGGCATCGGCCCTTGCGGGCCCCTTCATTAGCTGGCATCTCTTGCTCGGCGCGCGTGGAACACGAACGCGCCGTCGACACAGCCTGTCGTCATAAGACGGACGGACGGCTAGCTAGCCCATAGCTCACCGTCCACAGGCCCGCGGTCTGTTTACACCTTGTATTATGTCTTTACTAGATCCTATGTCTGCTGTTGATTACGGTCCACATACCAGCAGTGACCAGGTCCTCGTTGAACACTCCCTCCTGCACTAACACAAAGGACTTGAAGGCGGCTCCCTCCTGCGCGAGGCTGACGGAGTGCGGCGGCATGGAGCCCGGCGTGAGCCCTCCTATGTCGGCGTGGTGCCCGCGAGAGGCTACGTAGAATACAGGTCGCGGTTGGGATCTGGTAACAGGAATGTTGTTAGTATCTAAGGTGAAATGTATCCTCTGGTTCATGAGGCGATTTAATCTTCTTCACCAAAAAATAACATGAATTTAAGGGGGATGCTTTAAGGTAGCCCGCGAAATTCAAATTTTCTTACGTTTTTTGCAATTTGCAGGGCAGTGCTAAGTTGTATGTTGATAAACATATCGGTCGCGACTGTAAGACGTATTAAGTTACAGAATTATAATCATCAAAATCATCAACACAACCCTCCAAGTTCATAAGAGTCGATGAACGATTTTTTCACGGTCAAAGTCCTTTTTGTGTGCAGGGCAGTGCTAAGTTTGATGTTTGTCAACATAAAACTTAGCTCTACCCTGCAAATTGCAAAAAACGTAAGGAAATTTGAATTTCGCGGGCCACCCTGACGCTTTCACCTTAATATAAATAAATAAATATTGTTGGACATTACAAACAGCGCCATTTAGTGCTACGCTAAACAACGAGACATGTGTCGTGGACACCAGATATTTCATATACTACTTATATAGTTTTTGTTTGTAAATACATACTTATTATTCATTATAAACATCCATGACTCGAAAAAAAATGTCCACGCTCATCACACAAACATATGCTCCTACCGGGATTCGAACCCGAGACCCTAAGAACGTAAGGGAACCGCCGCATATTGACCGATTTTTGTGGTCAATTGGTCCTTAGTGCGACCTGGGAATCCAACACAAGACCTCATACTCAACAGTAGCGCGTTCGGCCAAAAACATTTTTTGAATAAAAACTGATTTCCATAAAAAAACACTACAACAGGATTTTGTTTTTACTCCGAAGTCGCCATGAGTTTCTTGCCGGTTCTCCATAAGAAAAGACCAACCCGAACCGTGCACCTTTATTTGTCGACGTTTTGTAAGGGATTGCTATTGCCCTACTGTGTGAGCGAGACAGACTATTCATTCCCTTTAGCAATAGTCTGTCTTAAAACTGTCGTGACTCAAGTCTACCAAAGCCCTAAGTGCCCTTGTGTGACCTTGTGTGTTATGTGAACTAAAATATTTTGATTTTGATGCACATTCACAATTAAAATAAGTTAAAAAAAATGTAAGCTTACTTCCAGAACACAGGTGTGATGACAGTAAAGTCGGGTAGATGAGACCCGCCCGCCTTCGGATGGTTCGCCAGCAGAATCTGGTTGGACTGGATTGAACCGCCGCGTATTTTCATCTAGGAGAAGAAAATTCAAATTCTTTTACACTTTTTACAATTTGTTAGGTTCCTAGACATTGCAATTTAAATGGTTCTAAAAATAAAAAAATATAAATACATGTAGCGGCACTACAAAAAGTACTTCAGCGACATCTATGAGAAAGATGATGAACTAACAAGCGAAATACGTCACAATTCCTACATCGCGCAAGCAACATTCTCCGCGACTGAAGAGCATATACGAGAACCCGACAACAACCGTCGGGCAGTAGCCCACCAGACATAACACCCGTCTGGTCGGAGGATCCTCCCTTTTCTATGGGGGATGAAGAGCTTTACACTCTGTTCTTCATATCCCCAAATACATACTTAATATTATAGTAACACAATTGATATTTTTAAATTATACTCTGATTTTCAGAGATGAATCACCCAAAGATCGACTGGTAAAAAAGCCCATGGCATTAAGATCCCCTCTGTACGTTGTGCTTTTAAATATTGTATAATAAATAAAAAATATTTATCTATCAGGAAATGTACCGAGTTCTGCAGGATCTAAGACGGGACGAAGTCGAGGGTAAAAACTAGTTTTTAATAATAAAATGTATTTGAGGTGTATCTGTTCATATACGAAATCTTTAACTCGTCATTATAAACAACTTTTACTATAATGACCAAACCCTGAATCGCGAAAAAAACATCAGCTGTTCCATACATTGTGACGAGATAAGCTGACATATTGTAGAGAACAGCTGTTATTTTTTCGAGATCTTGATTTCGTGTATGTACAGGTACAACTTAAGAGGCCTGCGCAGCATGCGCTTTTCATACAAACGTAATACCAAAATAGTTTGTAAATCATACATATTCTTAAGGCAGTGTGTATTTTTTTCGATTAGATTACAGAATATATTGGTTCCCAAACACATATTTAAAATGGACACTGATTTAAACCAGATTTATGAGAAAAATATTTTTTCTTGAGAAATTTTAAATTCCTCATATCTCGCCTTTATATATTTGTCTTTTCAAAATATTTATTTGGAAACATAGATATTTTGTAACCCAATCGAAATATACACTATCTTAAGAATATGTTTGATTTTCATATTATTTTGGTATTCCGTTTGTATGAAAAGCGCATGCTCCGCCGGCCCCTTAAGTATATTATAAGTTTAGTTGACCTGGTACTGCACAGTCTCCTGCATGGCCCCCAGGTGTACAGGTATGTGCGGCGCGTTGGAGACCAGCCCGCCGTCCGCGCCGAACAGCGCGCACGAGAAGTCGAGGCGCTCCTTTATGTTCACTGATATCGATGTGCGTTGGAGCACCCTGTGGGTGAGATTGGGATGGTTTGAGTAATACCCATTCAATGTAAGTATCAAATAAATACTAGAATAACATTTTTAAGTTCTTTCTTAGTTTATCTTGGACATCGCAGACATCGGTGAAGTAAAACATCGTTAAGAAACCTGGACTTATCTATACTAATATTATAAAGAAAGGAAAGATTTGTATTTTTATACCATGTCAATAAATTATAATATAATGATTTTTTTGCTTATTAACTGCACACAGATGTATATGTCACCGTAAAATTGTAATGTGACGCTGACATATATAAGGGGCGTAGTTTTACTTACTAAGGATTCTGCCCACTACACCATACCATACCATGACTGTGATATGAACATATAGGGCAAAAAAAAATATATTGAAAAGTATGACACTATGGTTATTAGACCATTATTTCACTATGCAGTCCGATGAGGCCGAAAAGTTCTGTAGTGGTGGCCGCGAAAGCCGGGTCCAGACGTGTGTAACGCGTAATGTAATATATCGTAACATGTAACACGAATTCTGTATAGGGACGGCACTACGAGCATTACATCTAACGCTCGGCTTAAGGCGACTACATGAGCTAAATTAGCAACTCTATTTGTGGTGGTTCAAACTTCGTTTGAAATACTGTTAGAATAAAGTTCTAATCAGTTTGCACTACAAAGGGTTGTTACCTCAGTCACTGCGGGCCGAATAGTGCGAAATGAGTGGTTTCGATCGATTTACAAAAAAATCTATTGACTGGACTAAAAAAATAAACACTATGATGCTAATACTGTTGCTTGTAGAATTATTTGCTAAAATATCAGAATGATCGCATGTATTTTAGTATGGTTTTTACTCGTTAAAATATTTTTTTAGAGGTAAGACGTGATTTTTTTTTATCGAGGTTAATTAATTTTATTATGTTTTCAAAAAACTATCATACTAGCATATATCCTGAAGAATATCACATGTTTTTCTGGTTTTGTTTATTGCAGTGACATTATACGAGTTAAACTCGCGTTTAGCTCTTGTAGTCGCCTTAAAGTGAACGCACACTTAGCAGAGCCGAAAGAAGCGAGGGAGCCAAAAGAATCGAATTTTACAATTACTTGAATGAAATCCGATAAACCGCTGGATGCGAGTTGCACGGGACTGGTCAATGTGGCGACTAGGGGAGGCCTATGTCCAGCAGTGGGCGTCTTTCGGCTGAAGTGATGACGTAGGCGTCGCCTAACTATGTCTCACCTGCCCATCTGCTCCGCAATAGACATGAAGCGATGGCTGAAGATGCTCAGCTGAATGGAGTCCAGTTCCGTTGTGATGCGCTTCGGTTTACCAGTGCCTATTACGATGCGGATATCGCCTAACTCTGTTATTTCAGCGCGGCAGTCTGTAAAAGATACGTTATTTTAAATGCTTAGCTTTTACCATGGGCGCCGGAGGGATAATTTTCAGGAGGGTGCATCTTCAGTTCCATGAAAACAGCTCTAATTTTTTGCACCCTACCTTGGTTATCATTTCGTACAAGGATTAACTTTGTAGAATCGAAAAAAAAATATTGAAGGGCGAATGTAGCGAGCTTGAAACTTTTAACACCAACCTCGAATGTAGTAAAATTTTCGCTCGTACTCGAAGCGAGGTCGAAAAATTTTTGTTATCCGCCTCGGATAGATTTGTCAGAATCAAAATCTTATATATGTATTTTCTTTTCGGACACTTGCACCCGGCTGCCGGCGCCCATGGCTTTTACCCGAGGCTTCGCCCATGTGGAGGTTTAAGTAATCAGTTCCACCGAGACGGAAAAGGTGACAGACAGAGAAACTTTCACATAAAGAATGTGTTTGTTCCAACAAGAATTCTCAGTAGCACTCCGATGCAAATGGCGTATCACAAGAGAGTAATAAGGGGTGCCACACACTTGTTCGGATCGGTACATTCCATTCGACAGTATTTTCTGAATGAAAAAACAGTCCCAGAAACTATACTACACATACCTACATTCGGCTTTCAGTCGACTAGTTCATCATCATCATTCTGTTGCCCTTATCCCAATTTATTTGTGATTGGCACAGCATATCTCCTTCTTCCATACTCCTCTATTACTCGTCATTTATTTATTTATTATTATTATTTGTTTATTTATTTATTTATTTACACCAATTATAACATCCTTACAGACTATTCCAATACGATGCTATAAGACAAACATTATAAAACACATTTTTGAACACATATAATAGAATAACACACAATATAAAATAAGTAAAATAAGTAAAACTACCCAGTAAAAATAAAAACATCAAAATGAATACAATATGACACCTGACCATGTCATCTCATCAGACACCTCCTTTCTAGCCATATCATGCTTCACACAGTCCATCCATCGTTTTTTTGGTCTTCCTCTACTCTTATTGCTGTCCACAATCATAATCGAAACTTTCCTCACGACGTTTTCCTCATTCCTCTGCATCACTTACCGTACCAGAACAACCAACTAACACAAAAGTTTTCAGTCACTGGCTACACTTCCAGAATTCCTCTTAAGGCTGATGCTCTAAAGTAGCCTGCGAAATTCAAATTTTCTTACGTATTTTTGCAATGGGGAAGACCGTTAAAAGCTAGTTGTAGATGGCGCCACCATAGCTGGTCTCAATCTGACCAATGAGGTCAAGATATTTCAAAATATGAAATGACAATGACATTCCTACACATACCTGGCTCAACAACGATAGTAGAAAGGCCATCCATGATGATAGCAGGGCCGGGCAACTCCTGTCTAGGCTTCAGTTTCTCCAGCAAGTAGATTTTAGTCTCCTGATAACCTCCTTCGAAGTAAACTTTTGTCGTCTGCAAAGAATTTTGGGATAAGTTAAGTTATTAGGACGAGTTCCATGGTTTGCGTTCAGTTCTTTGATCCGTAGATCTTTGACAGTCGTTACAGGTAGTCAGTGGCCCAAAAAGTCTGACAACCAGTCTTATCAAGGCGTATCGTATTACCCAGAACTAACTGGGTTTTGGAGGTCACACCGCCAGATAATATCTGTGCCACCGGCTTATAGGCACCGCATACTCGGCAGTAAAACCGTTAGATATTCAACAACCACACTGACCCGCTCCGGACACAATTAAATTGCGTTTTCATCCCCCCATCTCGGAAAGAGTATTTTTGCTCTTCAATATCTGAGTGCAAAAGCCGTTTTTATCGTCTTGAGGGTAAAGTAAATTTGAATAGAACATCGTGTGCACTAAGCATGTGAATTCAAAACATCATTAAACCTATTTACTTCTACCTCTATGGTGCCGAATTTATCTTTTTTTTTTTAATTTGTTAAGAACTCAGTCACTCAGACTCGGAACTTTCTTGGTGTACTTTTTTTAATATGTTTTGCGCGCGCCATTTTCTTTTCACGTCATATTGTTAACACCTTAGGTTAAAAACATGGAATCCAACTTGAAAACAAGTGAAAAACCTAAAATGACCACTCATTATCTAGCGACGAGGAAGTTTATTTGACGCCAACAGAATTAACTGAATTTGTTAATAATGCGCAATTTTTTTTTTGCGTTTTTTCATTTCCTCGCTGAGGTGGGATGAAAAGTTACGTGTTGCACTCGAGTGCAAAGATTTTTCACCTCGAGCTCTTTTGATTCCCTCGCTAACGCTCAAGATTCTAAGTTTTGAATCACTCGCTTCGCTCGTGACTCAATTTTAGAATCTTTCGCTTGCTCGGTCATCAAAATTGAGCACGCGGTTAAAAAACAACTTTGCACTCTTGTATAACAAATAACTATTATATTGTGCTTTTACATCGACAAAGAAAATGTAAAATGCTGCGTGCTGTGCTTTGGGCTCCCCAAAGCGCAGCATCATGCTGAGTGGTAGGTAACCTGTTTGTCGCACGAACGACGTGCAACTTTCCCTTTTTTTTTGTTTTCGTTCCATTTCTCTTACAATTATAATGTGGTCCTGTTGTATTCTTAATGTTTGTGTTTGTCTAAATGCGCTGCATGTTTATTGTTTATTTCTTTCCGAAATTTGTATGCACGTCATGTCCTTGCGACGAATAAATACTTTTCTTCGCATGTAAGTGAATCTGAGCCGAATCACTTTAGTTTCATTCTTTTTCTATGTAGGTACATACATAGTATGGTTTTTGATATCAATGGGCAGGCAGGACAAGAACTCACCTTTTCCGGCTCCGGTTTTATTCCCAACCCGTGTGGTGGCGCCACTTCCTTAGGCACCGTACTCAGACCAATGCCTCGAACTCTGACGTCATCAACGATGATGTCACGCTGGGATAGCGTGAAACCGAACTCTTTCTTGTATCTAAAAAGACAAAAAATAGTTTAGAAGCGCCCTAATTATTGTTTTTTTGTCTGTATTACATATTTCTATAATTGCAAGTTTGACCTTTGTTGTTTTGTTGTATTCAAAATAGAATAAAATAATATTTATTTTCCTAAAAACATGGTATAAAAGATGGTCAAATACAAAAAAAAACAAGAGCATACATGTTTTTGCTTAAATTGTTAAGCAAAAACATGTATGCTCTTGTTTAAAAGCACGCTTTTTTGTACGCTTATCATTGCATAAGCGTACAAAAAAGCGTGCGTTTATTTAGTTGATTGTATACAGGGTGTAAACCACCTCATCATGAAGCCGTCAACCAAGCATTCTGTACATCAAACTAAGTAACTTTACGCAAAAATTATTGCTGGGAAACCTTTTTTTTTTTGAGGTGAAAAATCATGTTTTGTGGTAGAACTCAATGTAACGCACTTAAAACATTGTGCTGATGGATGGATTGAATAGCAAGGGGGTCTTAGAAGTGTTTACAGTAAAAATCTTACAATAAAAATTTGTCAATAAGTTAAACAATAAATAAATAAATAAAATAATAATGATCGCACTGACGGGGAGAACAAGTGCCTTTCGGATTCGTTAAGAGGTGTTTTACACCCTTTATTCATCATCATTTTCTTGCCCCAATTTACTTGGGGTCGGCGCAACATGTCTTCTGCTTCCATACTTCCCTATTATTCGTCATCTCATCAGACAACTCCTTTCGTGCCACATCATCCTTAGTTGATCATTTATTATTCGTTCGTTTTATTAATTAGTAGGTTTAGGTACATATTTAATTGGAAAACTTATGATACAAATGTTATTAGTCACGCCCGGGGGCGGTGAGGTAATGTGGGGGGCGGTAAGGTAATGTAGGGGTGCGATCAAGTAATGTGGGGGGCGGTGAGGTAATGAAGGGGGCGGTGAGCTAATGTGGAGCTTGCACCCACTAAAAACTCCGTCATCTTTGCTAACATTCTACTTTATTCTTGGAGGGGCACCGAGTACTTCGTAGCAAGGCGTTCGCCTTCAGCGGTGACTTTCGCCTCCGCATCACCCAACACATGAACTCTAAAATGCTATGAGGACGGTAGTTTCCCCAGTCTTACTGTCCAGTGGCCACGCTCCTATGCCAGCTTCATACAGGTTTCATCAGTGTTAGCGATTGCACATTTGCCTTCTCTCTAAAGAGTAGCTGGCCGTCGTAGCGCTCAGCTATGAAGAGGAGTCGCAGATCACGCAAGAAGTATGTAACCCTTCTATTTGCAGACAGAACCATTACAAGTGGAACCGTTCCACCTGGATAGAATTGTTATGTCTGAGGTTGGGCTTAACATTAGGGCTGATATTCCAGGTTAGCCCGCGAAATTCTAATTCTCTTACGTTTTTTGCAATTTCCAGTCCAGTGCTAGTGTTAGCGACGCGCTCATGTTCTGTACAAGTAGATACATACAGGGTGTAAAAGACCTCATCACGAAGCCGTCAACCAAGCATTCTGTACACCAAACTAAGTTACACTGCGCAAAAATAATTGCTGGGAAACGAAATTTTTTTTTGGACCTAAAAAATAATCAGATTTTTGTAGCGCGCAATGGTTGGCGCGCTACCGACTGTTCCAATGTGTGCGTTGTGCCTACACGCCACACTGCACACAGCCAGGCGGCGCGGCTCCGCCCACCGCGCATTACTGACGCTACTCAGCGTAGGTACCTACTTACCTAGCAAAAAGTATTAGGTAAATTAACTTCGATTAAACTCATCATCATCATTTCAGCCGAAAGACGTCCACTGCTGGACATAGGCCTCCCCCAAGAGTCGCCACATTGACCGGTCCCGTGCGACTCGCATCCAACGGATTCCCGCAACCTTCACCAGGAGGTGGAGGTCTTCCGCATCGTCTTCCGGTTCGCGGTCGCCACTCTAGAACTTTTCAGCCCCATCGGCCATCCGTTCTACGAGCAATGTGTGCCCACTGCCACTTAAGTTTGTTTGTTGTTTTTGTTTACGATTCAACTACTCACAAGAAAAGATACTTGTTTGAAAGTAGGTACATGTGCATCGCTTTATTGTCATCTACTTAACTGATCTAGCATCGATGGACACTGCACGTGAAAACAGACGCATTCTCTAATCTTCTACATACTTCTACTGCTCGAGTGGCCTCCATCGTATTTCCTTAGGCCTTACGATACCTCAACAGTTAAAAATTACTTACGAATTTTGCGATTATTACTGATAGCCGGCATTCGGCCGGCGTTTCAGCCGGCGTTCGAGAACGAGACTGCAATGCAATCAGCCAAAACACACTCGCTCACAATTACTCACAAACACAATGTACTCACAGTAGCATCACTCCTTTATCTATCACCTCTCAATATCACTAACTTAATCACCATCACACAAAACGAAACACGCACGATTATGGTGCTTACTGCCATGCGCAATGCGAAATGTCTACAAACAAACAGAAAAAAAGAAACATGGACGTAAATAAAAAGTTGCGCAATAAAAATACACATGCACACTCGGTGGTGCTAGAAACGGAACTAATAATTCTTAACATTTTGAATTTCTTTGTGGGATAGGTTTTAGGTACGCTAGCGGGCCGCGCGGCTTGGCCGGCGGTGTCGTTTGATGCTTTGATGTACGCCGATATCAAACGCGTGCGCCGCCGCCGCGCTGCTAACGGAGTTCATTTTAATGTGCTATTTTTTACCAACTAACAAACTTAGCGTTTGACCACTTTTCAATCTTAACGCTAAAGGCTTAAGGGTCAAAACTGGTTAACCGCCGTCTGTGTCAAGTGTTTGTAGATAGGATAGGATGTGACGATGTGAGTGTCGTTAGAGTTTGATTTACGTGGTCCCGACTCCCGAGGCGGTATCTTTAAACATTTTCGGCAAAATTTTCTCATTCCATTTTGAACTTAACAACTAACATTTTGTGGTTTAAAATTTTCCCAGTGAACCTCGAACCTAATCTTGTAGCGATAAAGTTGAAAATCTATTAAATAATTTTACACTCGTCTCCGGCGGCGCCCGCGCCGCTGTACCTAATGCTAGCATCGATCGATCGATCGATCGATCGATCGATCGTTGATGTAGCTAGAATTCCGTACCTACTTCCTTGCAATTTTATGATTGACGCAAATTTAGACATTTCTCCCCAAGTGTCTGAGTTTGTTGCTTTCATGAAGTAGCTAGTAAAGGTACTTGCTTTAACTAAAAAAAAACATACTTTCCGAGTATTAATTTATTGCTTAACATTTTCAGTAAGGTGTAAATTATTCAGTAAATGCTGTTCAGTTTATTTAAAAACCTGCTCTAAAAGGATTTAATTTGAAGTACTAAAGTTAAAAAGTATGAGTGTTATTGATATTAACTAATTAAGGAAACAGATAAATTCTCAGTCATTGGTTTAGGTAGTTAGATCGAAGAAAGGCATTCCTGCTTACCTACCAAGCACCTGTGAAAAGACGTATCGCACACGTTTTAATGTATGACAGATTACTTTCAAATTTTCCAAGGAATTTCAAAACTTATCTTTTGGCAGGGTTCAATGATAACATAACATCACGCCTGTAATCCTCGAAGGCTTAGGCAGGGGTGTACCGAATAGTACACTCACATTTCAAACGTTATGTTGCCCAACTAAACCCTTTTTTATGGTTTGTATGCGCGAACGGAAAAAAGCAGTAGGTATTAAAAATACAAAATTAATAACATTTCTACTTAAATCTGCAGTTTTTAAATTATTTTGTTGTGGGTTCTTCGATATTGCAATTTGCAATTCGGTATCTCAAAAATCCGCAGAGTAAACTTGTGTTTAAAATCGCAAAGCAAATTACCCATACTTAATCCACGTTTTTTAAAAACATCTGAAATCAAAAACCGTTTAATGCAAACAAATAAAGTCCTTTAATCGATCAGCTGAGTTTGCCGCGCGGGTAGGTTACCTACCTAACACGGCCGCTCACATTCATGCGTTGAACTCAAATGACTCGAGGTCACGCGCCCCGCGGACACAGCTGATACCGCGCGCTTGTGTGCGTGAGACGACCGCGGCGTTGTCAATGTGTGTGTGCGCTTGGCTTGCGCGTACATTGCATTTCGTCAACTTCAAACGCATAATTTGTTAAGAAAATTTTAAAATTTTGATAATGTTTGTTTGGAAGAAAAAATTGTGATGACGCTTAGAATTTGATGATGCAAAAAAGTAGAAAAAAAAAATGACACTTTGACCCTCAATATCTCCGGAACCTGTGATTTCCCAGGTATTGTCTAGAAGTAAAAAATGATCCCATGGATGGGCAGAATATGAGGTTTTCGTTTTCGTTAAGAGGTCTTTTACACCCTTTAGATTAGTTAGTAAGTAGTAATAATATAATTATAAGTATAGCCTATGTAAGTATAGGTGTACGGGCCGATGGACCCCCACCTAAGACGCCGGCAGTTCAGTCCGTGCGAGCACCGCAAGCGGGTGCGCTTGTACATTGTAACCCTGTTTGTCAATTTTATCCGTGTCTTTGTAAAAATATAAGTTTCTTAAGCTAGTAAATCGTTTAACTTCGCCGATTACCACCCACAACATCTACAGCTAGGTTGTATGTTGATGAAAATATGATTCGCGACTGTAAGACGTATGTAGTTACAGAATTATAATCATCAAAATCATCAATACAACTTTCCAAGTTTATAAAGGTGGACTGGAATGACTTTGACCTTGAAAAAGTTCCCTTCAACATACAAACTAGCACTGGACTGGAAATTGCAAAAAACGTAAGAGATTTTGAATCTCGCTGACTGCCCTCGAGCATCCACTTTAAGAGGGAGATAGGAATCTCCCGTTTCAGCATAATCTCTGGTTTTACCTCTGAACGAAAGCAGCATAAAAGTCTCCGTGTCTACAAGCTCTGTCCGACTTCTCTTGGACAGGAGACACCATGAGCGCGCAGTCGGTGCCCGCGTAACGCAGGTGGAGGTATGGTTCTGTTGTGATTTGGGAGTCCGGGATGCCCTGGGAAAGATATTAAGTTTTTGTAAGTCGACAACCGACATACTGCGATAAAAATGCTCAGGGCGTTAGATCCATGGATTTTTAACTCCACAGCTGGGATGAATGTTGAAAACAAGTGTGCGGTAACAAATGGTCGTCATTAAAAAGCATTGGAGCGAACGTAGTCTACGTGATTTACGCAATAATGCAACAGATGGTTGATATGTAACGTCGTAGCCAATTCGTATAACACGCCGTTTTACATAATGGCGCGCCAGATTATTAAACGTCGCCGTTATGTAATGCGGCGTCGTCACGTTCTTCCAGATTGTAGTGGCGATACGTTCGACGAATCGGCGTCCAACGTTTAGCCGTATTGTAAAACGACCGAATAAAATACTGAAAATTCCGAAAAAAAAAAACGTTGCCTCGCTACGCAGAGCTCCTATTTCTGACTGCAGGGTTTAAAGTAGCCTAACATAATCTGACGTCGGGTGCCCTAAGTACCGAGCTCACTTCGCTCGCTTTCAAAGCGGCGTATCGACGATGCGCCCGTTTGTATTTGGCCGGCACGTTTACGCCGCTTTGACGAACGCGAAGTGCTCATTCAATGCAGCGTAATTTGTTACAGCCGAATTGCGAATACAGATGCAAGCAGAAGTTCCACACTTTGGCAGTGCGCATAATAAAAGTGGAGGAGAAACGCTTGGTACGACTCGTCGGGATACCTCCAAGCGCGGATGGTACGCTGCAGTACGTAAATACTAGTTTGGAGTTTAAACTTACCTGTTTCCTCAACTTATCCCTGGCCACACTAGCTAGTAGATCTAGCTGGGTGTCCAGCTGCTCAAAGTGACTGGGACTGTACACCGCGGCCGCGGGGGATTGCTCCTCTTGTACTATGTGCGCTAAGGCCATGCCGTATGCCGACAGAATACCTGGAGAAAGGGAAATGGAAGCTTTGGTACCCACATATAAAGTATAGTTTGCATTACAACTTGATATTTTGTTATGACTTTTTAATATCACTTTCAGAAATGAGCTTAAATTACACAAACATAGTTGTTGATATTCCTCTAAGTGGAAAATCATAATTTGGAATCAAAAATAATATTTTTGATCATTATGGGTCATGTCAGCAAGTCACAGCGGACGTTAGTCATTGGCGGATGAGACTGTAATCCGATTTTAAATATAAATTATGCTTATGAGTACTACATTTTAAACACATATATATTATTTACACTATATACAAACTACAACTCTTAATAATAATACTTATGTACAAGTATTAAAAAGGTTACAGGGCGTCAAAAAATTCGTCCACATCGCTGTCAACAGGAAAAGTGCCCAGAAGGCAGGTATATAATATACACTGTATTATTTATGAAATACGGCGGAAAAAAAGGCATTTTAATAAGACGCTTCCATTCTGTTGTACCCTTTGCCGGGAAAAACGTATTTTAGGTAAATATGCATCCGAATATCCGATCTCTAATGATAACACTTAGCTCGTCCCGGGCCTCGAACTTATGAAAAAAGGTTGAAATATATTGCAGACTGCTACAGACCTGCATACTTGTGTATGAGCACAGTAGAGATCCCCAGCTGTCGCGCCACACTGCAGGCGTGCTGCCCGCCCGCTCCACCGAAACACGCCAGTGCGTGCTGCGACGCGTCGTGACCGCGGGCTGTCGTTAGCGCCCTGAGAAGACAACACGAATTGTAAATTATACAACGAGTGCAAAAAAGGGAATTAAATTCGAAGGACTAAGACTATCCCGAGAGCAGTGAAAGATTTTAAAGCAGAATACCGAGCGTAGCAAGGGATTCTATAGTAGATCCTGAGCGGAGCGAGGGATACAAAGACCGAGATGTTTTTTTTGTTTCACGAGTTGTGTTACTAACCATTGACTGCGAGAAAATAAATAGAATTTATATTTCTCGTGAGTTAATAATAACAGTCATTCGGGTCGCTTACCAAGTGGCTGGGTGACCACCAATGAAAAACTATTAAGCTGCTGTGTATCGATACAATCGACTACATTTGAATCTATGGTGTCGATGACATATTCTTTTGTCTTTGGTTAAGCATTGAGGGTGTAAGACGCAAAAGGAGAGAGGTGTAAGAGGTGTAAGTGAGAGGTGTAAGACGCAAAAGGCACAATAAATTAATAAGATGCGGTGCTTGACAGAAGAGCCATTAAATATAATATTCACATATACACTGGAAGAAAAAGGGACTTGTAAACTTGTAACACGTTTTTATTGGTAAAAATCTAGTTAACTACTACTGTTAAAAATAGACAAATACAGTCAGCTGAGCGACAACACTCAGCTGACTGTAACCGAACCCTAAAAAAGAAGAAGACATACCTTATTGGTCTACACATCGCTTCATTGGCAACGTTTATGAAACCCATTGCCACTTCTTCCATGGTCATCTTAAAACAAAAAAAAAGAACATATAAATCGAATTTCAATTTAAATAACACCCAATTTATCACTGGCTAGTAACAGTTGATTAATTGTTTTTAATTTGAACTAACCTCTTTGCTACCATCCTGTTTCAAAAAGCTGTTAATTTCATTCGTCATCTTCTTGAACGCTGTGACTGTTGCCTCTCTGTCTAAAGGCTCATTCTCGGTCGGACCGAAGATCTTCGGGAAGTATTTAGGCAGTAGACGACCTGTGACAGAAAATAACACAAGTTTGAGGCAGCCGCGACTTCTCTACAGGGTTCTGAATCCCCCACTTTGAATGCGGGCCCCGCACTGTGCCCGCAGACTGCCTGAGCGGAACATATATCTAGATCTAAGACTTACCCAGCAACAAGTTGGAATCAGTCTCAGTGAGAGGTCCCCCCTTCCTGTAGCATGCGGGCCCCGCACTGCGCCCGCAGACTGCCTGAGCGGAACATATATCTAGATCTAAGACTTACCCAGCAACAAGTTGGCATCAGTCACAGTGAGAGGTCCCCCCTTCCTATAGTATGCGGGCCCCGCACTGCGCCCGCAGACTGTCTGAGCGGAACATATATCTAGATCTAAGACTTACCCAGCAACAAGTTGGCATCAGTCACAGTGAGAGGTCCCCCCTTCCTATAGTATGCGGGCCCCGCACTGCGCCCGCAGACTGCCTGAGCGGAACATATATCTAGATCTAAGACTTACCCAGCAACAAGTTGGCATCAGTCACAGTGAGAGGTCCCCCCTTCCTATAGTATGCGGGCCCCGCACTGCGCCCGCAGACTGTCTGAGCGGAACATATATCTAGATCTAAGACTTACCCAGCAACAAGTTGGCATCAGTCACAGTGAGAGGTCCCCCCTTCCTATAGCATGCGGGCCCCGGCTGTGCGCCCGCAGACTCCGGGCCGGCCACGAACAGGCCTGAGCGGAACATCAGCATCGATCCTCCACCAGCTGCTACCGTATTAATATCTGAGGAAAAGAAGATTTAGGTGTAGTCTTTATCTTGAAGTATATTAGGCCTATAGTTGAGATGTCGAAAATCGATTGTATATTCAAAACCGTCACTTTGGCCTTTAGGAATTTAGTTATTAGGCTTATATTGCAGATATTTTCATTTTTTTGGCAATAATTTAATCTTTCTGCTGTCTTTTCGCCAAATTATCGGGGTGGGCTTTTAGTCTTACCGGATGCAGCTGATTATCAGTATTTTACTCGGAGCGATTAACTATCTCACCTCCACATCCCAGGTAGTACTGGGTAATACGGTACCCCTTGGTAAGATTGGTATTGGTAAATTCTCAACTTAACTACTCCAACCTCACACGACTCAGTGCGTCTATTGTTCTTAAAAGGGGTATACAGTTTAAACTTACTTAAAGTATGTTTAAAGTATACAAATGAATTACAGTGAAGTAAATCCTTACCTAGTTGAGGTGCTTGAATAGTAACTCCAGCAGTAGTTGCTTCGTGAACATGTTCCAATGATCCAGCGTATCTTGACACGTCCGTCGATGTGCCGCCCATGTCAAAACCTAGAAAAAGCATTCATTAATATCATATTATTGAGAAAGTTACGAGATGGCCCGGGCCGGAGCCATCGTAATCAAACGATTTTCTTAATAGCTTTTTGACATACCTATGACTGGTAAACCAGTTTCTTTCTGGAAAGCCGTCATGGCGTATCCAACGACGCCTCCTGCTGGTCCCGATAGGATAGCTCTTGAACCGTTGAACCTGGTGACAAGGAGTTCCAATCAAATTCAACATCTTTAAAAGAATGGTTTGGCATTCTTTTTCCTGCTGCCTTGAGTCCCTGATCTGACTGCGAAATACAGATCTCTTTGTGTGCCATGTGATCCTGGTACTTTTCTTCGTTTGGAGCTTGACGTATCTAGGTATTTTTAGATGGGTGACCATTCTATGACTTCAAAACCACTTTAATTAGTATGCTTACTTTTACCATACTTATTCGTGTCTCATGCAGGATAGTCTATCTTGGTGCACTTTTCGTACTTTGCTTGGATGGGTGAATTAATTCTGCTGTCTAAAAGAAGCCTTTAGCTTACTTGGAAGAGAACTAGTTACGCGTCATGTTATCCTACTACTTTTGACATTAAGTACTAGGATAACATGTTTCCTATGTCCTACGGCAACCAAGTCTAGGATGAGAGGGGGGGGTGACGCAAGTCACAAGTCCAGTAAGATAGCCATATCTTGAGAAATAAAGAAAAAAGCAGAACCTTCTAGAATCCTAAGAATCACTTACATATTCATAGGAGTAAGACCACCATCAGACTGCATGAACAGCACATTAGCGTCTTTCAGACCCCCAGAAAAACCGTCAGTGAATCCTCTGACGTACTCCCGGATGTGAGGAGTGAGGTACGCGTCAGCTGAAGCCGTGAAGCCGCGGGGAACCATGCGGACCATTGAGGTTATCGCGTGCGAAAGGGATACCTGTTTGAAGCCTAGAGGGACAAAAAGAGAAATATGAATTGTATTTTCTTCAAGTTTGCGTGAAAATCCAGATTTGCTTTACAAACTGAATAAAAATGCCAACCAAGTTTTGAGCCCTGTCGTAATAGAAAGCGCTAAGACAAGTCAAATCTAGTCCAACGTCAGCCAAACGCAGTCCAGTGTTTTTGGGGACCCGAATGGCGCAGCGGTAGTGAGCGGCTGCCTTACCTTCTTAGGGTCCCGGGTTCTAATCCCGGTAGGAGCAAATGTTTGTATGATGAGCATGAACATTTGTTTCCGAGTCATGGATGTTTATAATACATATAAAAAATAAGTATGTTTTTATAAACAAAATAAATTAGAAAAGTAGGTATCTATGTAGTAAATCAACTATCTAGTAACCACGACAAAAGTCTCGTTGCTTAGTGTGGCACTAGATGGCGCTGTGTGCTGAAAAAAGTGTTAGATGTAGGCCTCTGCAAGATTGTATCAAAGAAGGAAAGAAATACAAAAATATTGATTTGTCTTGCACAGGACAAAACAAAATGGATAAACTAACAATCAAAAAAATTCGACCAACGATATTGGTCCTGTACGTGGCCGAAAGGTCTCAAAGGAAAAGAAAATATCTCAGCATGTATCATTTAAGAAAAAAAACCATCACCAAATACTGCATCACAGTGCAGACTTCTTAGGCCTGAATTCCTGTCACGCTGTCTGTCGGTCGCATACTTCAGCGAGAAAATAGTGGCAAATACACGCCTCTGACGTCAGCATCGCAGTATGGTGCCATATAGAACACAATGTATTCTCATACGCGCGACCGACGCTCGCGACCGACGTCAAAGCGACAGGAATTCAGGCCTTGAGCTTCAGTATTCTAAAGCATCAAGTGGATCCAAAACTTCAAAATCTTACCTATTTCATCAGCAATCTTCCCAATCCTGACCTCATGATCATGGTACGTGTAACTATGAGCTAACACGACCGCCACACTCTCTATCCCTTTCTTCTTCAAAGCAAGAAGATCTTTCTTCACTTGTTCTTCATTCAAGTCTTTGATAACTAGCATCTTCTCTCCAGTGGTGCCGACGACTTCTGTCCAGTTTTTGTCGGTCTTGTCCATTTGACAGCGGTCTTCTAACGCTGGAATGACTCGACAGTCTACTTCGATTACTTCGGAGTAGAGGACTCCTGGGCGTTTAATGTCCTGTGGAAAATTGATGATGTATGGTTATATGGCGTGTTGAGAGGAAATGAAACTTGACTGGATATAAACATAGAAAGGCAGGATACAAGCCATGCATCTTTAAATCTCTGGACATATAACATAGAATTACGCATTATGAGCAAGTCTCATTTGTGGTCGAGCCAATTGGCACTCATCATCATCATCATCTGCCTAGCCTACCAACGAAGTCGGGGTCGGCTTCTAGTCTAGCCGGATTTAGGTGAATACCTGCATTTTACATGGAGGGACAGCATATCTGACCTCCACAACCCAGTTAGAACACAGACTGGGTACAACGATACCCATTGGTGAGACTTGTTGTCTGACTTTTTGGGCCACTACTACCTTGTAACGACTGTCAAACATCTACAAATGATAGCCTGAAGGAATTGGCGCTATCTGGGCATAATTCCAGTTTTTGGGTACGTTAAACTACAGTCCATCATTTTAAACTTAGCCACACACTTGTCCCGACCAAGGAATCGTATCCAAAACCCCACGGAAATTGTTTTTTTTTAATTATTATTTTACTTACTCTTTTCTTTCTAATTTTATCTTGGGCATCACAGACATCGTTGAAGGAAAACATCGTGAAGAAACCCTTGTTCTTTTTTTTTCTGGATGAGAAATCATGACTGGACTTCTTCCACTCGGGGTGGAGCGAGAGGGAGTGTCAGACTTTTACTGACTAAAACCCATCCATGTTCCTTCCTCGCCCTTTATGTTCCGGGGCCACGGTATCTCTTTCGAACAGTCCCGCAGCCCCGGCAGGCATCGTGAGGAAACTTGAAGCAGCAGCGGAACAGTAATGGGCTTGTGTTTTTTTTAATATGTACTCTTTTCTTACCAGCTCAAATATATGCGGTCTAGCCTGGTTCCCGATATACAGCAGATCCTTGAATCCCTTGTTGATGATCAGCGCCATGTTAGCGCCCTTCCTCTCGAGCAACGCGTTAGTGGCCACAGTTGTGCCCATCCGGATTGATTCGATGAGGGATGAGTCCACTTTCCCATCTTTATTTAGAGCTTTTCCTGTTTCCTGTAAATTATAATAGTTTTATTGATATCCTTAGGGCCGAGTCACATTGGAATGGCAGCGGCCGGCAGCGACGCGGCGAGCACTTTCATTGTAGTGTGAAATACTCGTAATTGTAAACTTTATCTACATACTTAAAAGACCAGTATCGCTCGTCGGTGGTTCTGCCCACTTACGCACCGCGGGCGGCCTTGCGACCTTTTCAAGCTTTTCAGGCGATACTAGTCTCCCCTTTTTTACTGTTCTTGGTACATTGTTTCTTACCCTTCTTCTTTCTTTCTCCACTTCTTGCCTTATCGTATCCAGTCATTCATTCCTGCCATACACAGTTCGGTAGGATGGGAAATTATGACGAATTTCTGCCATTTTTTCTTCTCTCCTCATCTACTCAATACCGAGTTAACACTTATCTCCGATAATCTTGAAGATTAATAGATAAGGTAGATAGGATTGCCGGCAGACTAAGATAATTACCTTATCTGAGATTCCGTAGAAAGGTGATAAAAATGTTTCTAATACAGCTAGATCATCAGTGAACCTGGTAGTACCTGTATTGGTTAAGGTCCGGTCTTCACCCTTACTGACTCACTTTTCACCCTTTATGCCCTAAGTGATAAGGTTGAAAATAGCCGACACGAGCCAATTTCTTTACCTATTTCTTCACCAAACAGCGTTACTGTTTTGATTTTAAATCAAAATCAATCAAATCAAAGTACTGTACTTATTTTAATTTGAAAAGTATGAGTGTCGGTGTTATTACAGGCACATAAGACATTTCAGCTATGTTACTCAGGGGGATCAATAATCGCAAAACAACTGCCATGCCTCTGATAATGCAGATGTCAGTAGGCAACAATAACCACTCACTATCAGATAGGCCACCGGCTTATTTCCCACAGAATAACATTGACAGTCACTATAATTATGTAGGTAGTAAGGAACATTGACGGTGCTATTTTATTTTTTAGTAGCTCCATCTGCTTTTAGGACTTTTTGATACGGAACGTATACCTCGACCAGTCACCAGAAGGTCCAAGGTCCATCATACATACCTCTTGCAGTATCCTCCTGATAGCCTCTCGAGGAGCATCGTCATAGTTCTGCGGGTCTACCGACAACAGTTTCATGACCCGCACTTTGCCGCTCGGACAGCGCGCATACACATCTGTGAATGTGCCGCCGCGGTCTATTGCGAACTGGAAACCTGGTGCCATGGTGATAAGCTGTAATAATAAGGACATACAATTGACTGAAGATGTAAACGGACCTTTCAAGAACGGGCGACCAAGCATTCTGTACATCAAACTAAGTAGGTACCTACTACACAACATTATTGCTGGGAAACGATTTTTGTTGGAGTAAAATCACGGTTTACAGTAGGACTCAATCAATGTAACGCACTCAAAACATTGTGCTGATGGACGAATTGAATAGTACAGGAGCCATGGAGGTATTTCAAGTTAGTTAAAACATTTAAAACTAAGAAGTATTTTTTTTAACTTATGAAAATGTCCAATGACCTTGACCTCCAAAATCTCCGCAACTAGAAGGTTTCCAGATAAGATAGAAGAAGAAAAAATTCGCAATGAACGGGACAACAGTGGTGCCTTTGGCTTCGTTGGGGGGTCTTTTTCACCCATTGTAAAGTCTTGCAGACTTGATTAAAATTGACTGTGAATTCGCGGCTTATCCTCTAACAGTATAGCAACTATAGTCTACTTCATAATAGTCAATTACGATCCGAGTTTTCCTTCACCGTTAACGTAAGGTTTCAGTGGAAGTATGATATTTTACTTATCAGGTGTTAATCCACCTATAGGGCCAATTTTGCAATACTTTGAGACTTTAATTTTGTATTACTCAACCTGGGCCGAATTTAATCTTCCTTGTTCCTTATTTTTAAACATGTATAGATAATAGAAATTGTATTTTCGTTTAGTACAATAACACTGGTCAGTAAAAGTGAATCATGCCTTGTGGTTCTGGAGTAAATACCTAGCTATAATGAATGTACATGTAAAAACAAACGTCAAATAAAATAATAGAAGAATGGATGAGTAAAAGTGATAAGTAACCACATTTTAACCTACATACTTTTGATCATTTATTACTTAGGTGCCTACTCATTTGCTTTTATAAAACTGCGTCGTTGGTTCAGTCGTTGCAAGCGCGACTGCCAGGTTCGATACCCAGGTTAAAAAAAAAAGTGTTATTGGGTTTTTCATCCGGAATTTTTGAAAGAAAGAAAAAGCATTTTTCACTTCTCATGCTCTCAAAGTACGCCATTATAGCCCTACGAAGCGAGATTAAAGTGACCGTTTATTCCCTAGGGAGTAAAAAGTAATTTAAAAATTGAACGATCTTTTACTCTGAAACATGGTCACAAAAGAGTAACTTATCAAAGGTTTTATTTAAATTTCGAATCGGCTTGCAAATAGAAAGCGGTTTATTGAAAAAAAAACAAATTAACTCTTCAACGCGAGAAAAATGTATGGTTGTTTGTGTGCATCGTTGTTTTTGAAAAGTATGTGCAATGCTTCTGTTGCTAGCCGCTGCAGTAATGTAGGTACTAATTATCTGTGGACTGTGGATCATCTTTATTGCGAAAATGTTGAGAGTTTGTGTTGTGTTTTAAATTGTTAATCTGTGACTGACCAGCCCGGCTAGCATGGGCAAAGTATAAAAAAAGACAAGTAGGGTATCTTCATAGAAACGCACCGCGCGCGGCTTGTATGTGTGCGTCATACTATCTTTACGTCACCGCACGCACACTCTAACAAAATCTCGACCCGTGTCTTACTGCCGCCAGTCGAGGCTTGCACACCGCACAAAGTTCGCGCGTCACGGCATAAAGGCATACGTAAATAAATTAAAAATGGGTGATTATCGCAGGAGAACCTATTGCTGTGTGTATGGGTGTCTAAATAATTCAACTATTCCAGAGTTGTCTCTGTTCAGATTACCTACTGAACAGGAAAGGTAAGCAAGTCGCTTATTCTTGCATATAATTTTATTATTGATGATGAGATACCTAGATAAGTATTTGTTTGTTGTATTAGTCTTCTATTAGACAGACGAAGTAGGCAGGTCTACTTTCCCACTAGAATGTTAGGTAGGTAGGTACTTGATCTGACAATAGATTCTTTGACTTTGTTTACGTTGAGTTATGCCGATTTCTCAGTAGGTATTTTAGGTAGGTATAGTAACTAATTCCAAATTTAAAGTTATAAAATACGTAATTTAAAATGATTGACGAATAGGGTAGACGACAAAAGAAATCTAATTAGGTAGTCCGTCAGTTAGACAAACCAAAATTTAGGAACGTGACGCCTTAGTACCTATAATTTTGAATGAGTTTTGAATGACGTCACGAGCCCCCACTCCCGAGTTTTGCTGCGTTTTATCTTAGTATTGACCATTGATTTACAAATCCAAAAAAGTACGTGTCCATTATTAATAATTCATTATCCATCAAAATTTTGTGTTTTGAAAACTTGTGATAGGTACCGACCTAATAATTTTATGTCGTAAATAAGTATTTTTTTGATGGTATCTTATTGGAATCTTCATAGTATTATGATGAATTAGCATCATCACAATTTTAAAGTCCAATAAGACCAAGAAAAATGTAATTTAAAGTTTTGTGTCACATATTTACGTAACTTGAAAAGGTGATTTTTTGTTAATTAAGATATGACGTTGAAATTAGTGTAAAAACGTTGGACTTGGCTTAAAACCGATATCCATGCAAAAATCATGTAAATTGGTCCAGTAGTTTAGGAAATATAAGGTAAAACAAATTGTAAACATTGTGTTCATCGTAAATTTCACACTCTTTGTTGTAGAATATTTTTTTTGATAATAGTTTTTTGGTCATATAGTCATTTAGGTCACATAGTTTTTTGGTGGTTTTACGATGTTTTTTTATATTATAATATTTTAGTCACTTTACACCACTTTTTATGATAGATACCTAATGTAGGTATATTAAATGTGCTTTCCATTCCAGATGCCTTCAGTGGCTGCGCTTAATTGACCAACAAGTTTTTATTGTAAGATTTTAACTTTATACACCTTCACGACCCGTACTTTTCAATCCATTCATCAGAACAATGTTTTGAATGCGTTACATTGCGTTACAATCGTTTGAAAGATAGACCCATCCCCACCCCTCTAAATTTTAAAATAAGAGAGTAAAATAAAATATGCTGTGGATCTCAATGAAAACCAGACAACACATTTCTAGGCACTGAATTTAAATTTAGCTAAAAGTGACAACCCTGAGACAGGCAAGTACGGTAGGTAATTATAACGCGGATTGAGCTTTAGTTGCACTACTGCTCCTATTTATACTATGGCATGGGTAGGGGATAAAATTTTATCCACCGGTTATTTCCACTGACAAGGGACAAAATTCATACAAAAGTGGAAATAACCGGTGGATAAAATTTTTATCCCCTGCCCATGCTAGCCGGGCTGGTAGAAGAAAAAATTGACCGCTCAGTTCAGAATTTTTGTCGAGTGTAAATTTGTTCGGTTTTATATGACTATTTTTCTCGCAGTCGAAGTGAAAAGTACAGTTTGCACCTCGAGACTAAACGCCAATTTAATATACCCTCGCGAGTCAAACCACCTCGGGTATAATGGCTTCGTTTAGTGCCTCGTTATAAAATATACTATATTAGCCCGCACAAGACAAAACACATCAAAATTAACAGTGTTTAAAACTAATCAAAATTAAACATAAGTAAATAAAAAAGCAGCAAGCAGCAGTTTTTCAGTAGCAACCACGGAATTCGGACTTTTGACAGTACGATCCTTTTACAGGGGAACTAAATATAACTGGCTAAATATGGGTGTACTGGGTACACCTCTGGTTATCCCAGAAAGCTTCGGCAATTAAAGGCGTGATGTTATATTATTTTTCACTTCTCATGCTCTAAAAGTACGCCAATATAGCCTTACGGAGCGGGATTAAAGTGACCATTTATTCCATAGGATTAAAAAGCAATTTAAAAATGGAACGATCTTTTACTCTGAAACATGGTAACAAAAGAGTAACAAAGGTTTTATTTAAATTTCGAATTGGTTTGCAAATAGAAAGCGGTTTACTGCAAAAAAAAAAAACAAATGAATTCTTTAATATTGGCATTGATTGATGATCAGTATATGAGTAGGTACACCTAGTTGCGCTCCCTTTAAATTACCTACCTTACTAATAACTGGGTTATTTGAATGTGTCATAGGAATATCCTCCTTGTGAGTCTAGTATTAAGTTTCTTTGCCTATTAATTGGCATGAGAAATTACTTTTTCCTCCTCTATTTGTTTGGTCAATCATTTAATCAATGAGCGAGGTATTACGTGTTTCATAAACAAACTAGGTACTTTACAATGAAAAGGCTGCACGGTTTCATTCAGTTGCTTAGTTAGGCCAATGGAGAAAGAATTAAACCCATACTAGCGACACTATCGAATGGTGAAGGTAAACAGTGTTTTTTTTTTAAAGCACCAGCAGTGCAAGTACGTAGAACTCGATTAGATAAATTTGACAGTTAGTCTCGATAAAATGAGTTTTTAACCGACTTCAAAAAGGAGGAGGTTCTCAATTCGTCGGAACCTTTTTGTTTATTTTTTTTTTGACTCCATAAAAACTCAATTTATCGAGAATAAGTTCTGTCAAATTCTATTCCTAGCTAGGGATATTGATTTTTCAAAAATCCAATGATGCAGTTTTAGTTTTCATCAAAATTGAGCTCGAGAATACTTTGATTCAGTTTTGGCCATCCACACCCATTTGAAAAATTCATGCTGTATACATGACAAAGGGCTTTTTTTAGGTCCATGCCATACAGCCATACAGCTTTGCTTCAGCTTGCCATACAGCTTTTACTGAATGCAATGAAAGTATGTATAGGTAGGTACTTTAAAAGCTGTTGTTATGAAATTAAAAACACACTTCAATTTTATTTATTTGTTTAGATTTAGTATACCTACATAGATGGAAGTATCCCAGTTTCTGAAAGGCTAATCAAGAGAAGACCGAACATTAAAAAATGACAATGTCAGTGTCAATTTCAGGCTGTGATTGGTTAACCGAAGCAACTAGGTGCAGTTAATTACAAAGATTGAATGGCCTTTCAGAAACTGATGTTTACATTGATAAATGAGAAATGTTAGTTCCATTGGTGTATGACAATCAAAGAAAGATAAAATATGTGGTTTAAGGGACATGAGAATCTAAAGTCTAGAAACAACATAAATTTGTTTTTTCATTGGCTATTATTAAAATATGCTGCTAATACATTCAAGATACTCTGTGCATACATTGTAACCATGTTGACAATTTTGTGTTTTGTTTTGTTGCGAGACTCGCGCATAAAGAGTTTCGTGACATCGTAGTAGGGGAGCCCCCTTTAATTTTTAATTTTAATATATTTTTTGCTTTGTTTTTTTTTTAAATATTTTTTTTTTTTTATTGTTCAGCAGCAACAGAAATACACATTCTATGAATATTTCAACTTTCTACCTATTACGGATCATGAAATACAGCCCGCTGACGGACGGACAGCAAAGACTTAGTGATAGGATCCTTTGGTTACCCTACACATAAAATCTTTAAATATATAAAAAAATATATATGTAGTATATAAACTATCTGGTGTCCACGAGACAAGCCTTGCTTAGTGTGGCACTAGGAGGCGCTGTGTGTTAATATCCAACGATTTTTAATTATTTATTTATTATATATCCCATGGCAATAGGAGATATTATAGCTTTCCATTACTGAAAGAAATTTCGGGATCGGATCTGTAGGTCTGGAGATAAAAACTCACATGTAAACATATTATGATTGTATTTTACCTCTTTATAATTTAAAGTACATAAGTATAGATCAAATTAAAGAATAGTAGACTGAACTCTTCAATGCATTTATAGTAGGTAAGTAAGAATAAGAATGTGTACTAAATATACTGTTAAATTCAATATTAACCTGTCAGATAACAGATGAAACAGCTATTGTTCTTATGCTATCAGTGTCTTTTGACTGCTAAATTAAAATAGACCTTGACATGAGTTAGTTAGAGCTGACAATTGCATAGCATGGAGAAAATGAATGAGTTGTCTATTTGGATAGATAATTTTCATGTAATGTTTGATAATACTTTTTGCAAGTAAGCTGGTTCAAAAAAAACATATTCCAAAGTTTTATTTTTATTTTTACGTATTTTATTTTTCATGCAACATGAGAATTGTTAATTAAAAGAGTTTAACAATGCTCATTCATACATAGAAAATAATTGAAGTAGGTATTCAATTTCCTAAAATATTATATTTTTCTAGATGTTCTACTCTTTTACATATAAATTACATTTTTAAATATTTCTTAATAAAAATAAAATCATTTAAAAATATAATCCGACCGAGCTGCCAGTGGTCAGGGCTATAGTAACAGCAAGTAGGCAGCCGAGGGATTGGACCACAATCCCCTTTACAAGGCCAGTGTGCACTGTGTGCACAAGACGTGATTTATTTTTAAAAAGTAGACAAGATATTAGAAATTAGAATAGGTTTTTTGTGGATGTATCAGCATTCCTAGTGTTATCTAAACCAAACAAAATACCTACTACAAGTCATGTTTTTTTGTTAGTTTTATGCCTACTCAAGCCAAGGACAAACTAAAATTGGTATGTCAACATAGGCCTAGTCTATTAGAAAAGAAAAAAAGAAGATCATAATATTAGGTACGGTAACCAATGTTTGCGGAAACTTTTTTTTTTTTTTTACAAATTTTTAAAGTTTCCGCTACATTGGTGGCAAAATAAAATATTCGTAACTTTGAACTTACTTACCTCGAACAAAAACTCTCGCAAGTATTCTCCGGACGTCTCCACCCCGCCACGTGAGGTACCAAACTTCGCAAGTCGTACGCAAAAATTAACAATAAATTCTAATCAGTGTTTATTTGTTTCTTTCACGCTGACGAAGTATGGTTATCATGGTTATGTTGTCTTACTCTATTAAATTGACAGTTCATTGATAAGGCCTTGAACGCGACCGAGGGCTGCATTCCGAGATACAAAATAATTGCTCACGTCACATCCACATTTTACGTTCCGATAATATCACGATTTTGACAGATAAGAGCTGTCATCAATTCGGAACGCTCGTGAACGCGTTCACAGTGAACACAATCCCAAACCAAAACTTTTCACAAGACCTCTTTTTGAAAATGGAAGTTGCTCGTCGGCTATATTCACTTGAATATTCATGGGTAGATGCCATGCTAAAATAGTTATATGTGACTCCCATATTTCATAATAAAACACGCGCTCATGGTGATATTTATTTGAGGCATGGTCGGTGTAATCGCAAGATGGCACATGTCATAACGACACCTACACAGAGCATTCACCTATGACGATTCAAGGGACATCGATATTGCGATCACGGCAATTCGGAACGGGTTTAAGGACGCTCAAATCGATTACAGCCTAATTCGAAACGTAGCCTTGGTTGCAAGTTGAGGTAATGTAGTTTTTTTTTGTTTATACTTTTATTGTTAAATTTATAATTAAATAAAAATTCACTTAATGAAAAAGCAAAAATATTATTCAACTTCACTTAACAAAATTATTCAACCAGCAAATCATTTACGAACGCACCAGTAAACATAACCTTACTTTTCAGTTTTCCTGTCAACGTCAAGTCGGTCGTGCACCATAAACATTCCGCTATTATTGAATAGTTTTTTGGTTTTCACGCAAATAAGACCTCTTTCACTCGGAAATTACTTAAAAAGGATGGGTCGAAAAAATCGCCAATATAATAAATTTGCTCAGCGAAAGCGGGATCGCAAAGAGCAGGTAAAAATTAAAATGTTGTGTTCATAACCTTTTTGTTGCTTACCATCAAGTATTTACATTTTTGTTTTGGTGATTTTAGGAAAAGAATCCGCAAGAAAAACCTGCACCTGATGTAAGAAAGCATTACGAAGATATTGTGAGGGAGAATGCTGCATTTGAAGAATACTATAAGGTATTTTTTCATTTCTTCGAATGTGATCTTTTTTCCTATAGTTCTGAGAAAGAAAATAATATAGAACATTCACTACTTCTGTTTCCTTCTAATATTCTCAAACTTCTAACTGCTAGAGGTTGTAATATATCAAGAACTATTTAAACCACAAACAATAACAATTTCTTGAATTTTAGAGCCAAAAAGTATGTCCAGAAGCAGAATGGGACACCTTCATGAATACCCTGAAAGAGAATCTGCCAACCGCCTTCCGTATCACGGGCTCAAAATGTGAAGCAGCTGCATTGATGAAGATTGTTAAGAGCCAGTACTTCTCTGAGATCTTGAACATGAAGCTGCAGGTTGAAGAGGGGGAAGGGCAAGGGGAGGAGATCAAACCTATTAATTTGTCTTGGTAAGATATCCTAATAATATTATAACCGTACATTCCGAGATACGATATAATCACTCACAGCGCTCACAGCAATATTTTGCGTTCCATTTTAGTTTTCACGATTATGACAGCTAAGATCTGTCATTAGGTGATGTTTCTTTGGGGCATGGTCGGTGTAATCGCAAGATGGAGCGTGTCATGACGTCATCTATGACGACTCAAGCAACATCGATATCGCTCTTATGATTGCGCTCACGGTATCTCGGAACGGGTTTATGGACGCTCATAGCGTTTACAGTCTATCTCGGAACGCACTGTAAATGTGAATGTTTGTGATGATGTATTGATGTCTGGATGGTTGTTAGTCTTTCATGCAGAAACCACTGGCCGGATTTGGATGAAAGTTGGCTCACAGATAGTTTATAATCTGTTTTAACTTATAGGATACTTTTTATCCGAGTAGTAAAATCCCGTGGGACAATTACCAAACTCCCATGTGGTCGAAGCTAAGGGCATAAGCTAGTTCAAACTAAAATAAAAAATTAAGTGTTTGTAGCTCTGGCAAAGGCCTATCCTCATATTAGAGGTGCAACAATTCTTCCCTATCCTTAGTAGTTTATTTTTCCATAGCCATGTCTGTGAAATCCAGATGTAATCTGAAAGATATTGAACTAGCAAAGTGATATTAATTTACAGTGATTATCTTTTAAAAAGACATTCACATGAATACTATTTAGTAACACACTGAACATTCTGGCTTCCCAGGTACCCAGGAGGTTACGCATGGCAGCTCCGTCTATCCCGTACAGACATTAGACGTAATGAAGCTCTCTACAAGCTTCATAACTTCCTGGTAGCTGAGACAGCGGCAGGTGGAGTGTCAAGACAGGAGACTGTGTCTATGATACCTCCTGTTGTACTAGATGTACAACCTCATCATAAGGTAACTTATGATTATTCTCTACCCTACAAGCTTCATAACTTCCTGGTAGCTGAGACAGCGGCCGGTGGAGTGTCGAGACAGGAGACAGTCTATGATACCTAAAACCCGTTCATGTCCTGTAGTGCTTGATGTTCAATCTCATCATAAACATGTTAGTGCTATCTACAAGTTTCATGACTCCCTGGTAGCTGAGACAGCGCCCGGTGCAGTGTCAAGACAGGAGACTGTGTCTATGATACCTCCTGTTGTACTAGATGTACAACCTCATCATAAGGTAACTTATTATTACTCTCTACCCAAGCTTCATAACTTCCTGGTAGCTGAGACAGCGGCCGGTGGAGTGTCGAGACAGAAGACAGTCTATGATACCTCCTGTAGTGCTCTGTGTTCAATCTCATCATAAGGTAACTTATTAGTGCTATCTACAAGTTTCATGACTCCCTGGTAGCTGAGACAGCAGCCGGTGGAGTGTCAAGACAGGAGACTGTCTAATACCTGCTGTTGTACTAGATGTAGATATGACTTTATTCTGTTCAAATATTGCCGCTGTTATTTTTACCTCCAATTTCATAGCCTGCTAAGCTTTATTTTCTGGTCTTACGAAACAAAGATTTTCAAATAAATGAAACTCCTATATGTTTCCTAAATATAGCCTGTATAAAATGTAAGTTTTTAACCCCCGACGCAAAAACGACGGGGTGTTGTTTTACGTGTGTGTGTGTGTGTGTAGATATGCTTGATAAAAATCAATCCAAGATGGCTGCCGCCACATCAATATCAGGATCAAATATTTATTCAACAACTCCCTCAATATGGGTATCAAATGAAAGGACTTTACTAGTAGAGCAATGTACCTACACTATATTATATTATTATACTACTACACACACAGCATATGGCATTTCGTTACGTCATAGAGTAAAAAGGGGAAGCAGGGGGTCTTCAACACCGCACAAGGTGCGCGTGTCACAGCTTTTCTTTTTATAAATGAAAAATGTGTGATAATCGCACGAGAACTTATTGCTTGTGTGTTTGGGTGTCCAAATAATTCATCGATTCTTGAGTTGTCTCTGTTCAGATTACCTACTGAACAGGAAAAGTAAGCAAGTCGCTTATTCTAGCATATAATTTATACTTGATGATGAGAATACCTACTTATTTTTTTGTTGTATTAGTTTATCAGACAGACGAAGTAGACAGGCCCACTTTCCCACTAGAATGTATTAGGTACTTTTGATCTGTCAATTAATACGCCGTTATTGCTTTGTTTACGCTTAGTCATGCCGATTTCTCAGTATTGTTGGTAGGTAAAGTAACTAAGTACCTACTTACAGTTATAAAATCGTAATTTAAAATAATTGACGAATTGTGAATCAGATCTAAATAGACCAAAGTTCGAATCGTAACCATTCTTAACAATAGAAAAAGAATTGGTAGCTTATAGTGAGAACCCTGATTTAATTTAACTTGTAACAAAATAACTTTAAAAAGGCTTATAAGTATTATAACCCTTTTTAAAAATGCAGGCAGCCAATTTCCTAAGATTCCAAATAATGTTATCCTTTACAGGTTTTGGACATGTGTGCAGCTCCTGGATCTAAAACAGCACAGTTGATCGAATTTCTGCATGCTGATGAAGACAAAATGCCCACAGGTAAAAATTGCTGGAGCTTTGTTCCTAATTTTATCCAAACTGCAGTATTGCACTTTATTTTTTGGCAGTAGATTTACATTAATTACACACATTTACAAAATATTTATACTTGGATCCATCCAGGGTTTATACCCTGATGCATAAGACAGTACAGTTGGTGCAGTGGCTGAGTGGCTGCTGCCCTGTGTGAGCAAGTATTTGTATGGCATGGCCTAAAGGTAGATGTTCCAGGTTTAGCTATTTGTGTAAGTATGTTAGTTTAAATGGCTGTAAACACACTCACGAAACAGGAGAACAATTGGGACAGTTTGTCCACAAGCCAATTGGTCGAGTAAAGTAGGATAGCACTATATCAGCCGATAATGTTTTCCTCACTATTATGTCACAAGCGTCCCAAAGTAGGATAGCACTACATCAGCCGATAATGTTTTCCTCACTATTATGTCACAAGCCTCCCAAAGTAGGATAGCACTACATCAGCCGACAATGTTTTCCTCACTATTATGTCACAAGCCTCCCAAAGTAGGATAGCACTACATCAGCCGATAATGTTTTCCTCACTATTGTCACAAGCCTCCCAAAGTAGGATATCACTACATCAGTCGATAGTGTTTTTCTCACTATTATGTCACAAGCCTCCCAAAGTAGGATATCACTACATCAGCCGATAATGTTTTCCTCACTATTATGTCACAAGCCTCCCAAAGTAGGATATCACTACATCAGCCGACAATGTTTTCCTCACTATTATGTCACAAGCCTCCCAAAGTAGGATAGCACTACATCAGCCGATAATGTTTTCCTCACTATTGTCACAAGCCTCCCAAAGTAGGATATCACTACATCAGCCGATAATGTTTTTCTCACTATTATGTCACAAGCCTCCCAAAGTAGGATATCACTACATCAGCCGATAATGTTTTCCTCACTATTATGTCACAAGCCTCCCAAAGTAGGATATCACTACATCAGCCGATAATGTTTTCCTCACTATTATGTCACAAGCCTCCCAAAGTAGGATATCACTACATCAGCCGATAATGTTTTCCTCACTATTATGTCACAAGCCTCTCAAAGTAGGATATCACTACATCAGCCGACAATGTTTTCCTCACTATTATGTCACAAGCCTCCCAAAGTAGGATAGCACTACATCAGCCAATAATGTTTTCCTCACTATTGTCACAAGCCTCCCAAAGTAGGATATCACTACATCAGCCGATAATGTTTTTCTCACTATTATGTCACAAGCCTCCCAAAGTAGGATATCACTACATCAGCCGATAATGTTTTCCTCACTATTATGTCACAAGCCTCCCAAAGTAGGATATCACTACATCAGCCGATAATGTTTTCCTCACTATTATGTCACAAGCCTCCCAAAGTAGGATAGCACTACATCAGCCGATAATGTTTTCCTCACTAATATGTCACAAGCCTCCCAAAGTAGGATAGCACTACATCAGCCGATAATGTTTTCCCCACTATTATGTCACAAGCCTCCCAAAGTGGGATAGAACTACATCAGCCGATAATGTTTTCCTCACTATTATGTCACAAGTCTCCTTTCGAAGTATCAAGTTAATTATTTTCTTCGATAATTACCATTTATCCAAGATCTATTCGAATCTTGCTCCTGTCTGTGAGATCTCGGGATTGGTTGAGTTCTGGTATAAAGGAATCTTTAAAGTATCCTATTCTTTTCCCAAGTTTTACTACATTAATCCTTCTGCAGGCTTCGTAATGGCGAATGACGTGGACAACAGCAGATGCTACATGTTGGTACATCAAGCTAAGAGACTCAACTCTCCCTGCATACTGATCACGAACCATGACTCCGCTGTCATGCCGGCTTTGGTAGTGGCTGATGAACAGGTTAGTTCAAATTCAACCTTGTATGTGTTGATATAAAGTTGAAAATAAATTACGCGAATAATAAGGATATATTAAGTGTATCAAGGACTAAATGCCGGCACTGTGCAATGCAATTGTGCACCTTGTCTACGTTAAAGTAAAATCCAAAATAAATTACTTAGACCACAGTATTCTACATGTTGGTACATCAAACTAAGAGATACTATTAAAATAATTTTCTTTTTTTTTGTATAGAATCCAGGATCAACAAAGCCACTGAAATTCGACCGTATATTATGCGACGTGCCGTGCTCAGGCGACGCGACGCTGCGTAAGAACCCAGACATATGGCTCAAATGGTCTACCGGCAATGGAAATAATCTGCATGGGTAAGAGAGCTATCATTACATATTTCAAACTAAGTACGTCTGTCTGTCTGTCTGTTCGGGATAAATTCAAAAACTACTGCACCGATTTTCATGCTATTTTCACCAGTGGATAGAGTGGTTCTCGAGGAAGGTTTTAATTTGTACGCGGGCGAAGCCGTGGGCATCAGCTACTATTGTATAAAGAAAACGATTGTGTTTTTAACATCCTAGTTCATAATAATAATGAGGAAAAATTTCGTTTTTAATTTTTAGCTGTTATTTTGAACTTCAATTTATTTATTTGTATATGTCACCGTAAAATTGTCAAATACGTTATATTACAATATAACGTGTACCTCTCTAGCGATATTGTAAAGTCTCGAATTATTGTCAACTGAACATACGGAAGTATCTCTTGCCCCCATAAACGGGACTTGGGGCACCCCCCCGTTAGGTTAGTTAGGTTCCTTTAAACCCTGCACTCGGAAATAGGGGCCCCGCGAAGCGGGGCTCCGTCGACTACGCTTTTTAGGGGAATATGAAGTGTTTTAAGGTTAGGTTATATTAATCGATATTTCTCAGGAATGGTACAGTATCTTTTCATGAGAGTGGTTCCACTGGGCAAGGAGGACCCCTCCTTCTCTCCACACCACGTGAGTTGACTACCATCGCATGCATTTCACGAAAAATAATGCGTTTTATTGTAAGCAGTATGTTCATTTGACAATAATTCGAGACTTTACAATATCGCTAGTGATATTACAATATAACGTATTTGACAATTTTACGGTGACATATATATTGTTATGGCGAATTCATTATTGATTGATATTGTAATTCATCCCTCTTCAACCGTCCAGCATTCAATACCGAGTCCTCAAGCGTGGCTGCGAGCTCCTCGAGGTAGGAGGGCGCCTGGTATACTCCACATGCTCGTTCAACCCCGTGGAGAACGAGGCCGTCGTCCACAGGGTGCTGCAGGAGACGGGAGGGACTGTCACACTCGTCAATGTGGCTGATATGCTGCCTGGACTCAAGTACCACAAGGGTGAGTCACCATTGTGAGGCTATCTAGCTTTTCACAGCAACTTTCATTTATTTGAATTACGCACAATCATCTCTAAGGTCCATGTTCACCGAAAAGATAACGGTCTGATTATCTGAAAACAGCTGTTTAAGGGACATGTTCCCATACAAAAATATGTTTTAAACAGCTGTTTTTAGATAATCATACCGTCATCTTTTTGGTGAACATGGACCTTGAAATATCAAAGTTAAAACGTAAGTCAATGCGATCAAAAGATTTGTCGTATATTTTGCGATTTCACAAGGGAATCAAAACCTATAGGGTACTTCCCATTGACCTAAACCGTAAATATGATGTAGCTTAATAACAAAATTATACAAGTTTATACGGAACCCTTGGTGTGCGAGTCCAACTCGCACTTGATCAGTTTTTTTTCTTATCGAGTTTGAATCAGATTAGTTTTCGTGTACTTGCAATCTGTCTGGTTTCCATTCCGACTGTCGACTGTTCATCATGCAAGCCTGTTGCTGCTCTCAAAAATTGTAAAACAAATTCATCCCTAGGTATGACATACTGGCGTCCAGCTTCAAAGGACATGGTGTTCTACGAGAAGTACGAGGATGTACCGGAGAAGTGGCAGACGGTGGTGCGGCCGCAGATGTTCCCGCCCAAACCTGAAGATGTCGACAAGTATAATCTCGATAGATGGTGAGTTTCAAAAGACTGTCGTCAGATGACCGCTTTTGGCGGGGTTACTTCAATGCGTTGGTGCAAGCTAGGGGTTGAGCAGCCTTGCACTAAATAAAACACACGAGACTAAAAACGTCACCAATCAAAGTGGTTTGAATTTAATGGATGGCTTAATTTCCGAGAACTTTTAACCGAGAGTTGTGCTGAAGAGGACATCAGTAAATGTACTTTATCTTTGATAGCTCATATCTCGGAAACGTGACACTTAAGAACATTTTGTCTCATACAAATGTGCTTAGTATTGATACCAGTTATCGATTAAAATGCTGTAGCTAGGCCGGCCAGGCATACAAAAATCTTCCAAGCCGTTTTTGCTTCAATAAACCTTTTCCAATGAACGATATTTATACCCATAGTATATCCACAGTATAAGAATTCTCCCCCACCACCAAGACACTGGTGGTTTCTTCGTGGCAGTCTTCGAGAAGCTGGCTCCCCTACCGTGGGAGAAGGACATCAAGCCAGCAGAAGGGACAGAAGCCAAGAAAGAAGAGACAAAAGAACCGCCCAAAAAGAAGAGAAGGATGGGCGGGTATAGAGAAGATCCGTTTGTGTTCTTCTCAGGTAACTAATAAGAATGTTTCTTTATGAATCATGTAGCTACATTTCACATATTATGTTTAAGGCGACAATACAAACACTGCAATAAACAAAACCAGAAAAATATACAATATTCTTCAGGGTATATGCTAGTGTTTTGAAAACACAATACAATTAATTTTCCTCGATATAAAAAATCACGAAATTATCTCTAAAAATTTCTTTTAACGAGTAAAAAGCATACTAAAATACATGCGATCATGCTTTTTTTTTGGCAAATAATTCTTCAAGCAACATATTAGCATGATAGTGTTTTATTTTTTTAATCCAATCAATAGATTTTTTGTAAATCGATCGAAACCACTCATTTCGCCCTATTCGGCCCGCAGTGACTGACGTACAGCCATTTTGTAGTGCAAGAAGATTAGAACTTTATTGAAACAGTAATAAAAGCGAAGTTTGAACCACCACAAATACAGTTGCTAATTTAGCTCACGTAATCGCCTTAAGTAAGAGGAGCTTGTAGCAATAAATAACAGCCGATTGTATCAATCTTGAAGCTAAGCTTGCCTACCTTGATCTGTGCCGGATGACCACAAACCGAGTTTCCTCCGTACCCCGCGCGTTAAATTGTGGTCCCGGCTGTCTATTGTAAAACTATGACAGTCGTTACAGGTAGTCAGTATCCCAAAAGTATGACAACCAGTCTTACCAAGATGAATCGTATTACCTAGTACTAACTGGGTTGTGGTATTGTAGTTGCAAACAAAAATTATTGAGTGTAATAGTAAATAAGAATAAAACAGAATTAAAGATAAAAGTTGAAAGAAATATAGCTAGTTTTTTGGTGACAAAATAGAAGTAAAATTAAAGGTAAAATCAGACAATGGAGTGTGGTCTCATCGGCCTTCTAAAAACCAAGTCGCCAAACAAAGAACAAATTTTGCGAAAAAGGTCTCTGATAATGTCAGAGGGACACTAGCGGGGCAGGAGTGTGGTTTTAGCCGGATCGAGTCCCGCACAGGTGTCCGCGGGGATTTCCCACTCCTGCTAAAACAAAAAAAAAAACTGGGTTGTGGAGATCAGATAGGCAGTCGCTCCATGTAAAATACTGGTATTCAGCTGCATCCGGTTAGACTGAAAGCCGACCACAACATAGTTGGGAAAAGGCTTGGCAGATGATGTCCGATTTTATATAAAAAAAAAAACATAAAATATATAAAGGGTGTAAAACACCTCTTAACGAATCCGAAAACCACTTGTTCTCCCCGTCATTGCGATCATTTTTTTGTTCTACACCATACCTGGGAACCTTCTAGTTACGGAGATATGGGGAGTTAAAGTTACAACTTTTTCACAAGTTTTTTTGTAAGACTTTGACTTGTAACACCTCTACGACCTCCGTACTATTCAATACATCCATCAGCACAATGTTTCAAGTGCGTTACATTGATTTCTACCACAAAACATGATTTATAACCTCAAAAAAAAAAGTTGTTTCCCAGCAATAATTTTTGCGTAAAGTTACTTAGTTTGATGTACAGAATGCTTGGTTAACGGCTTTGTGATGAGGTGGTTTACACCCTGTATGACTTCACATCATTGATTCACTGTACTATTTACTTACTACAGGCGAGAAAGAAGACGTGTTTCCCTCAATAAAAGAGTTCTACGACCTAAACTGTGAGTTCGACGCGACCTGCCTGCTCACCCGGTGTCACGTCGGCAAGAAGAAGAACATATACCTCGTGTCACCTATCGTGAAGGATGTCGTCACGAAGAACGAAGCTAGCATCAAGATCATTAATACTGGTGTTAAGACTTTTGTGCGCTGTGATAATAAGAATATGGTTTGTCCCTTTAGGTATGTATTTTTTTCTTTAATTTATTTAGCTTGATTTTAGAATCTTAGATAGTTACTTACTCAACAATCTACTTTAGCTTAATTGATTTTGGAGTCATAATTTATAGTAAACAATACCCTCAAAAAAATTGATTTTAACCATTTTTAATTTTGTCATTTACAAGGTTAAATTAAATTGTGAAACTCCACAGACGTGGTGAATAATTACGCCATTCTTCCCTGAGACAATCTCATCCAGGCCAATTTAATTAACTGACATTTGACACTTGTACAGAACGTTTGTCGCAGGACGAACAGGGCGTTGTAGATGTCTCCACAGTTGCGTAAACTATCGTCTACAGATCTCGATAAGAGGAAACAAAACAGCCGTGAGAATTAAACAATTTGTATTTGTAAAATGTATTGCTGTCGCGCAGTGTCCTAACGACCGCGTGCGGAGCGCGAAAGAGACAAAAGCAGAAAATACTGATTGAAACTACACAAAAACAACGTTTCGTAGTCCCCTGATTACTTCTCTAAAACTATACCGAGTTAACTATTTTATTAATTAAAAATTAAAGAATGGTTTTGAACGTGTTCCTATGTTTTCCTTTTTTCTGGATGTTTGAACACAGCGGAAAATCTGGCCATTTTTTAGGTTTTTGAAGGTTCTTAACTCTTTTAATAATTAAATTTATGAAAAAAGACTCATAGACTTTTTGAAAAAGTAAATATTGCTGTACTGGCATTACCCGGGGAGACAACAGGGGACTAAGTTTGTATAGCAAAAACGGCCGTACTGTGTCCTCTTAAAGAAATCGGGGAAAAGCTTCAAGAATTCAAAAATACCAACACCTACGTCATTCATTTCAATGTGTCATCTTCCTTTCCTTCCAGGTTATCACAAGAAGGTCTACAAAGTATAACGCAGTTCATCGGCGCCAAGCGTCGCGTGCGCATCCTGAAGGAGGACCTCACGCTAGTGCTGCAGAACGACAACCCCAGCAAGCCGCCTGATGTCAAGCTGTTCTCTGACCACACGCAGGCAGCCGTCAAGGATTTCGGTGAGTGAAAATTAAAGCTACTACTACGATTACCGCCTATGTGTAGCTGAGAACTTCGGATTATTCCGAGCTTAACCCTGTTCCTAACCTAACCCGACGTATCGTTCGTAACCTAACCCGAATTGGGATATACAGGGTTGGTTTAAGCTGGGTTTATTTTATAAAAAAAAACTAAAATCGACCTAACTCAAAAACCACTGAATTTCGGTAGAACATTTGGTGGCTTAATTTATTGCATTATAAATAACCCTTCTATAACGTCCTGCAAGGAATACGTCGAATTACCAATAACCCTGTAGATAGGTATTCCGTGTATTCTTGTTTTTTTCTCGACGGTATGAAGCATTCTTGTTAAAGTTATTCAAACAAATTGATAAGTTACCTTAGAAAAAACGGTGAAGGAAAACATCGTGAGGAAACCGGCATGTCCTAGAATCAAAAATTCGAAGACATGTGACATCTACCAACCCGCACTGGGCCCGCGTGGTGGATTATAGTCCATACGCAAAATACGCGCTTTGACGTGGAGTTGCGGACACCAGCCTGTTGTACAATACAATACAATACAATACCTTAGAAAAAGTACTAGGATAACATAAATTAAAGAAGGTACTTCTATTGTATATCGCAATCCGGGTTAGGATAGCAACGGTACTTCGGGCAGAGCTCTGTCACTCCGTGTGTAGGCATGAGATAATTACCTACCGCTTCGCGCATATTGAATATGCAAGTTCGGTAGGGCTGTCGCGCTCCAGCCGTGCGTTCGTATGCCGCGGTAATTTGGCGTCGCGTACCTACTCGTACTTCGTGTTTGTTAACTGACTGATTTATTTATTTTTAATCATTATTACTTAGTCTAAATGACAAGCCGGATAAACTGTTGCGTGTATGGATGTCTTAAATACATTTAATAAATGCAGAAAAAAAAATTGAGAAGGCAAGAAATATATGAGGCATTTTAGGTATTAAAGTAAAACAATTGTAATTATACAGGGTGTAAACCACCTCATCACAAAGCCGTTAACCAAGCATTCTGTACTTCAAACTAAGTAACTTTACGCAAAAATATTGCTGGGAAACAACTTTTTTTTTTGGGGTGGATAATCATGTTTTGAGGTAGAACGCAGTGTAACGCGCTTAAAACACTGTGCTGATGGATTTAATAGTACGGGAGTAGTGGAGGTCTTAAAAGTCTAAATCTTTCAAATAAAAACTTGTATTTAAAAAAAAAGTTGTCAAAAAGTTGTAACTTGTAGAACAAAAAAAATATCGCGATGATGGGGAGAACAAGTGCCTTTCGGCTTCGTGAAGAGTAGTTTTACACCCTTTGTTCAATTAACATTTAATGCTGATGCTTCAGGGGAGCCCGCGAAATTTAAATATTCTTACGTTTTTTGCGAATTTCCAGACAGGAACGATTTTGACCTTGTAAAAGTAATTCCTTGAATTTTATGATCTTGGAGGGTTGTATTGATGATTTTGATGATTTTAATTCTACCTCTCTCTTCTGATTATAACTAGTATACGGCTTACAGTCGCGAACAATGTTTTAATCCGCATACAACCTAGCACTGACCTACAAATTGCAAAAAACATAATAAAATTAGAATTTCACAGACTACCCTGACGATTTCACCTTAAATAATAATACATTAAAATACAAAAGTGTAGGCAGTATTTTATTGCTAGTAACACTGTTTTAGGCTTTCACGGTAAGCTCAAAACAACAAATAATCACGGAAGATATCCCGTAAGTGACAATGTAAGTTTATTGTTAGTACGCAGCGTGTGGCAGCCCTACCGATTGAGCATTAAGCAGCAAGACATAACATACGCTAACGCGTGGCGTCAAGGCACAATTTAGATCGAACGTGCCCAGTTTAGGTATTTAAAATGTCGATTCTGTGCTTCGGGTCAGGTTAGAAAGAGGGTTACGTTCGGAATAAAATTCATTTTTTTTCTATGTTAACCTAACCTATACCCGGTAGCGGTCTACCGGTTTAGGATTTCGGGTCAGGTTCCAAATAATCCAGAACTTCGGGGTGTGAGATTTCGGAATTATCTTAAGCCCATTACTCAAATCTCTTTCTTTATCGTGTGGTTGGTGCCTAACCTGCAGTACAAGTACGTAGGAATCGATAGGACTCGATAAGATAAATTTGACAGTTATTCTCGATAAAATGAGTTTTTATGGAGTCAAAAACTCATTTTATCGAGAATAACTGCCAAATTTATCTTATCGAGTTCTATCGATTCCTACGTACTTGCTCTGCTGGCGTCAGAGTTTTTATGCCTCTGACTTGACTTTACATGTCGTCAAGAAATATCTCTCAGTCATTTTTGGTTTCAAGTTTAGTGATATTATTATGACAATACGCAAACGAATCTGAAAAATCAGAGGTGAATTATTACTTCGAACTCGTGATCGTTGGACTGCCGAGTCTATGACGTTACGCCACTAGGCTATCAACTACTTACGAAACTATACAGTATTATTGGATTTAGTTTGGATATATTTTTTTTCTATTTATGTCGGGGTCCTCAATGATCTCAATGTTTTTAATTTACTACCTTTTTTTTTCGGATGGGAATTCATCAAATAACTTCTCCCACTCTGGGCGGAGCGGGAGTGAGTATCAGACTTTTACTGACTAAAATCCATCCATGTTCCGGGAACACGGTATCTCTTTCGAACAGTCCCGCAACCCCGGCAGGCTTCGGCCCTTGCGGGCCCCTCCATTATGCTGACATCTCTTTGAGGCGCGCGTGGAACACGAAAGCGCCGTCGACACGGCTTAATTTACCACTTAAGTACACATTGTGAAATGCAAATAAAGTGTGAGTATGTAAACTAATAATCCGGTGGATGCGAGTCGCAAGGGACCGGTCAATGTGGCGACATTTGGGGGAGACCTATGTCCAGCAGTGGACGTCTTTCGGCTGAGATGATGATGATGATGATGTAAACTAATGCTGTATGTTTACATCGCGAAACAACTTGCACCGCGCCGTTCGTACTTATGGCATGAAGTATCGAGACGCGAGTTGCCATACTCAGCTACTTACACAAACGTGGTGTGATAAAAGCTTACACGGATTATGATAACGTCTAATACAAGTTTCGATTACAAGGGCAACTAGTATTTAATAACATATCCTTAAATTTCTCAAGGACTTTGTCGAGTAGCAAATACCTCGGGGTGTGTTATCGGCGAAGAATTAACAAAATGCATACGACGCCTGTATTGTATCACTCATCTAAATAGTGAAGTCGTCCAGTATCGGAGATTTACATAGCTCTGTGTGAGGGCCCAAGACGCAGTAACACACGAACGTCGCGTTCTGATTGTAACTTTAAGCGATATAGTGGTGGTGTAACTTTAATCCTAATTTTCTTTTCTCCACAGCAACAGGTAGCTGTGTCCTAGAATACAAGGAAGAGGGAGAGGAACCAAACCTCTCGCTGACATTAGTAGGATGGCGCGGCGTGCACTCCCTGCGCGCCTACACCGCCACCCCCGACACCGTGCACTACCTGAGGCTACTAGGCGCTGACTATAGCAAATATGGTGAGCACATAACTCACATGTATAAAGACTCTTAATGAAGCCGAAAAGCACGTGTTTTCTCCGTCATTGCGATCATTTTTTTATCCAGACCATACCTGCAAACCTTATAGTTACGGAGACATTGGGGGTCAAAGTTTCAACTCTCTCACATTTTTTTTAATGAATGTTTTTAATGTAAGATTTCCTTTAAAAACCTCTACGACCCCCACGATTCAATCCATCCATCAGTACAATATTTTGAGTGCGTTACGTGCGTTGAGTTCTACCACAAAACATGATTTTTCACCCCAAAAAAAAAAAGGTAGTTTCTCAGCATTAATTTTTGCGTAAAGTTACTTAGTTTGATGTTCAGAATGCTTGATTGACTGCTTCATGATGAGGTTATTTACACCCTGTATAATACTAGAATCTAAGTACAGGTGAATACAGGTGATAAACAGGTGAATTTTACAAATAACATTTTTTAATTTTGGGAGCAGTGGACCAATCTCAAATTCTGAGGAATAAAACTCTAGCCCAATTAAACTTAAACAGTCTTATTACAAAAAAACTAAATAAACCTTGTTTTAAACCTGGACTATCAAGTCCAGGCTTATCTGCAGAACGATGGTCTAAATTAATTCGTATTACAAAACTTAAAAAAACCTCGGTCTTCTTAATACTGTCATTTGAACCGTCAACCACAGATTAACAGAAAAATCATTCGTTCATCATGATATCATTCAATTGCAACGTTCCGTATTCCCAGAAAAGAAAACGTTTTATAATACGTTAATGATTAGATGATGTTTAAGAATGTTAAAAATATTGAAACCTGGTTATTTAAACATTATTTAGTTATTTCGTCGATTAAGTTTAAAAATATTCCTTGATGTTATATTTATTTTCTAAAATTTTTATGTACGTAGATCGAAACGTAACATTCTTGCGCGTTAAATGAAACAATCCATAACATTAAACAAATCGGTTGGTTGAACAAAGTTCATTTAGCTTTACAATTTAGGTCTATAATAGAACATTTGCCTTATTGTTTGCCATCTTAGGTATAAATTTTGGGTCTCCCTTGTTTGACCGAAAGGAATTTGTCAAATTTTCACTTAATTTTCGCATAATTAAAAAAAAAGTTTTCGCATAATTTCATTTGCCAAATTATTATTTAGCAAAAAATCTATTCACAAAAATTTTTAACGCAAACCTAATGTTTGGCAAATTAACGTTTAAACTATAACTTGTTTACCAACTAGTACTTTTAACATTTTTTATTTAGTCAAATATTTCAGTTGGAAAAAGAGTTTTTACGCAAAATCAAATAAGCCAAATATTTTGTATCGTCAGTTTTCCATTTTTTTTTCTATATAATGTAGTCGTTCCTGATCACAGGTTTAACCTAACTTAACCATTATTTTAAAATAATTAATATCCTAATCTAAATAGCTCAGTTCCGGGTAACCTACTAAAAACAATCTCTTTTTTCTATTTATGCAAGTCGTTTCTGGTAGGCGTAGGAGGTCACAGTTTTAACCTAACCTAACCTAACGTTCCCATTTTGTTTCAATACGAAATTAACCTAATCTAAATAGTTGAGTTCCGGGTAGGTAACCTACTAAAAACAATGTCTTTTTTTCTATTATTAAAAGTCGTTTTGCCCAAATTTTTTTTTTCTTAACAAATCATTTCACCAAACGTTTACTGTCTGAAGATTGTTTGCTGTAATAAATCATTTGATTAAAGACCAAATGCCATAATGACATTATACTTGGTAATATTTTGCCAAGTAAAAATTTGACCAAATAAAAATATGCGTACTAAAATCATTCGAAATATTGCAGTGGTGTAAAAAAAGGTTGCTAAAACTTGTTTGGGTAATGAAATTTTGGCAAAATATTTTCGGCAAAACGGCAGGCTCCCATTAATTTTAATAATTTAATGTGAAATGGATAAACAAAAAAAAACGATCTGAAAACACGATTAAATTTCTACTGTGTGTGTCTTCAATATCCATAATATCAATTAAATCGATTTTCGAGTTTAAAGAAGAAAACATAATGAAAAAGATGATATAACATAGAAGGGAAACTTTGACAGATCCGATTTTGTGGTTTAGACCTTCATTAAACTAGGGGTCGCCAAGGTTTAGCGTTAGACCATGATATAGTATAAGGTTTATCGCAAAACCACGATTTTTAATACCATTTTTGTTTAGACCATAGTTTATAGAAGTTTAAACCAGGTTTTTTAGTTAAACCGCTTTTTGTAATAAGGCTGAAAATGTCAGTGGGATATCTTCCGTGGTTATGGTTTATTTTGAGCTCACGATATTTCGACGCTGTTGCAAGCGCCATGATCGCGGGTTGACTGGAAAATGCGGGTGGATGGAAAATAAAATTGTTACGAGCAGACAAATGTGGAACCTCCTTTTTAGGGTTCCGTAGCCAAATGGCAAAAAACGGAACCCTTATAGTTTCGCCATGTCTGTCTGTCTGTCTGTCCGCGGATAATCTCAGTGACCGTTAGCACCAGAAAGCTGAAATTTGGTACCAATATGTATATCAATCATGCCGACAAAGTGCAAAAATAAAAATTTAAAAAAACATTTTTATTAGGGTACCTCCCCCAGACGTAAAGTGGGGAGCGATTTTTTTTTTAATTTTGACCCTGACGTGTGATATATTGTTGGATAGGTATTTAAAAATGAATAGGGGTTTTCTAAAATCATTTTTTGATAATATTAATATTTTAGGAAATAATCGCTCCGAAAGTCAAAAACAATGTGTCCCCCCCCCCTCTAACTTTTGAACCATAAGTTTAAAAAATATGAAAAAAATCACAGAAGTAGACCTTTATATGAACTTTCTAGGAAAATTATTTTCAACTTGATGAGTTGAATAGTTTTTGAGTTATATAGCACTTTTTCAAAAAAACGCAAATGATAACTTTGTTTTTCATACAAATACTATGAAAAACAAAGTTATTTTTGCTGACGAAAAATGTTGGTATTTTTAATGGTCTGGGAAGCTACGGAACCCTACAGTGAGCGTGGCCCGACACGCTCTTGGCCGGTTTTGTCTTTTGCTACGCACATTACTTGAACTCGACACTAAGTCCCGTATTACAGAAACATTGATTGGTTGAAACTATTTTTAAGTAACGCTTGAGTCTTGGTAGACGTTCTGTAATACGGGCCGGGGACTTAGTGATACTGTTATAACCAGGTTTAGTGGAGCCCAATTTTGATGAAAACTAAAATGGCATCAATTAATTTTGGAAAAATAATATTTCTCAGCGAGGAATCGAACCCTGACTATCAGTAGGTTTATTCATCATTTCATTAGAACTTTGGCCAAATATACCTACGTATCCAAATTTTCAAGACTACCAAAACAGTTGAAACTTAATTCGAATTATTTATCTTTCAGATGTAAACAAATTCAAGAAAGCTTCCGACGTCCCCGAGGCCGGAGCCGAAGCTGATGCCGCTGACGTCACAGAAGTTTCAGAAGCGACAGAGTCCACTAGCGCCGCAGCGGGCAGTAGCCAAACTAACGGCGAAGACGAAGAGTCCACTAGCGCCGCTGACACCGCAGCGGGGAGTAGTGAAACTAACGGAGCAGATGCAGATGTACAGATGACAGAACAGACTGCCTCATAGTAAATGTGGTGCTGTGTTAATAATAAGTGATATATTATTATATTTTATATTGTATTGTAATAAAACGCCCTTTGAGTATAATTTTGTTTTTTATTGTCTGAAGAGTCCGCACTTATAGTTTGACAGTAGCATACATCCCCAAAGGGTTAGGCAGAAGTGTACCTAATAGTACACCCACATTTCGCCAGTTATGTTTAAGTCCCATGAAATAGGGGCGAGCCTATTGCCATCAACCGGTCACAAATCCAGACTCCGTGGCTGCTACTAAGAAATTCCTGATGGAAAAACCCAATAACACTGCTTGACCTAGGAATCGAACTTAGGACCTTATGGTGCGTCCAGACCTGGCGAATGCGCCGCTTGCGAACGGCACTTGTGTTGCTGCGGTTACAGCCTACATTTGGTGCGCCGCTCTACAACCCTATAGTCCGATAGCGCTAGGCAATTTTGATGCCATAAGTTTCAAAAATTCTAAAGTTTATTATTTTTTGCCTGTAGATACAGTCGTACCTACGGAGCTTACTATTGCATTTTGTGTCATATCTGACCATAGCATTTTCAGTAATTCGATATTTTGTGGTTGAATATTTTTAATCAAATTAAAATTGCCAAAATTGATTTAAAGTATAAAATAACCATGATATCTAATCTACGATAGTCTGCGGAGTGTGCAAACCCAGTTTGTGTCATTTTCGTCCAGTGCAAACTGGCAATAGGGTCAGTACGTAAAAACAGTACTAAAAAAAAATTACAGTTTATGAAATAACTATTTTCTTTCTCAGAGGGCCAACATAAGCTTATTATACAAATTTGTGCCAAATTAGACCACGGAATTTAAAGTTATTTAACTATTTTGTTTTTCCAAGCTACAAAAGCTTCAAAAAAATATTACAATTATTAGAGTTCACATATTCAAGATGATTAATGCATGTAAAATCAACACTGTAAATTTGTGTCATTTTCATCTACGATATTTAAAATTATTAAGACTCAAAAACTATGGTTTTTTGAGCACCGAAGTTATGGTTTTCTGGGTGACCAATAGCAATAATATATGTACCATTGGAGAGAGCTTTTCAATGACGACTTTTGCTACTTCTATAAGTTTTGCTAATTCGCAGTCCATTCAGAATTATTGACGAAAATGGGCGACTATTTGGACTTCGAATTTAAGATTGTCTATGCAACCAACAGCCATGAGAAATACAATATTAGAAAGAGATTTTTAAGGAGAACCTTTGCTTCTTACGACTTTCGCCAAACCTTATTCCGTTTGGAGTTATTAAGCTAAATAGGTGACGAACTGATCACCGAAGTTAAGATTTTCGGAGTAACCAACATAAATAATTTACACCGCTGGAGAGAGCTTTTCAACGGTAAATTTTCCTACTTATATAACTTTTGCTAATTCGCAGTCCGTTCAGAGTTTTTGACCTACATAGTTGACTATCTAGACATCAAAGTTAAGATTGTCTATGCAACCAACAGCCATAAGAAATACAATATTAGAAAGAGATTTTTAAGGAGAACCTTTGCTTCTTACGACTTTCGCCAAACCTTATTCCGTTTGGAGTTATTAAGCTAAATAGGTGACGAACTGATCACCGAAGTTAAGATTTTCGGAGTAACCAACATACATAATTTACACCGCTGGAGAGAGCTTTCAACGGTAAATTTTCCTATTTATATAACTTTTGCTAATTCGCAGTCCGTTCAGAGTTTTTGACCTACATAGTTGACTATCTAGACATCAAAGTTAAGATTGTCTATGCAACCAACAGCCATAAGAAATACAATATTAGAAAGAGATTTTTAAGGAGAACCTTTGCTTCTTACAATTTTTCCCAAACCTTATTCCGTTTGGAGTTATTAAGCTAAATAGGTGACAAACTGATCACCGAAGTCAAGATTTTCGGAGTAATCAACAGCAATAACTTACAACGCTAAAGAGAGCTTTTCAGTGACAACTCTCAAAGTTATACATCATTTTTAGTCGTGGGTGTTGGTCGTCAATGTTTTCGATTGCTCGAGGTCTTGGGTGGAAACGGTAAACGGGGCAGTAAGGGCACCTACATAAAAATGGTCATAGGAAACTATCCATAATTTTTCGTAAAATTTTGAATCACAATTTACCGATTTTCAAAAAAATCTGCAGGTAGCAAAAAAATGCTATTTTATACAAAACATTTTTTTGATGTCAATCGATCCTATTTCTAATATTGTTCAAAAACTTCTATTGGACCAAACCAGCTTGGAGTACTAAATAAGTCGGAAATTGCAAAGTTTAAACCAAATAATTTTTTTGGATATTTATTGGTCTTGTTTATGATCAAAAACTCAATTGAAATCATAGCGCATATTAAAAACAGCAAAAAAATAGTGAAATGATCACAAACTCGCGCGGTACGTTACTTAACGTTATTTGCGATTTCTGACTTTTTAGTACTCTAACCCGATTTGGTCCTGTAGAAGTTTTTGATCAGTATTACAAACAGTATCGAGAAACATCAAAAAAAAAATTGTTTCTAACAAAATGTGTGGGAAAAGATTTTGCAATTTTTGACTTTTTAGTACTCCAACCTGGGTTAGTTTAGAAGAACTTTTTGATCAGTATTAGAAACAGGATCGATTGGCATCATTTTTTTTTTTGTGTAAAATGGCAGTTTTTTTTTTTTTTTTTTATTTTATTTAAGTTCACAAGTACATAAACATATTATTGTTAATTAACAAATTACTCGCCAAACTGATCAGTTTGTTGGCGAGAAGCGCCTGTTTTTTTTTTACATACAGATTTAAACAAAAAAGAAAAATAATCCGTGAACAGATAACCTAAAAACTAACAAATACGAGTAGCTTACGAATAACTGTTGTCTTACTAACTGTACATTTTTTAAAAATCTGTGGATGGGAATCAAAATTTAACGATAAATTATGGATAGTTTCCTAAGACCATTTTCATGTAGTTGCAACGGCTGAGGTAGCTTCCTTTACTGCCCCGTTAACCTTTTTTAGCCCGTATAAGTAGTATTATATAACTTTTACTAATTCGATGTCTGTTCAGAGTTATTGACCTAAATAGCTGACTATTTGAACACCGAAGTTAAGATTGTCTTGGCTACTAATTAGCCATCAGATATACATTATGAGAAAGTAATTTTCAAGGATAACCTTTGCCAGTAACACAAACGTTTAACGTTTAATGGTTTAAAAAAACTAAGAGTGTACCTAGTAAACTATTTTGTAATGATTTGGACATTTTAAAGCTTAAAAAAATCAAACCTGTGTACAAAAAGTTAAAACAAGCTGGAGATGAAACTTGCGAACCATTTACAGCATTAAAACCATCATAAGAAATACAAAATGAAAATATCTGACGAGAGTCTCGAACCAGCGACTCGATGTTCTCAAGTCGGTCGCTTACACCGACGAGCCACTTACTACGGTGACAATAAGTGTAAAAAAGCTGTTCTGTTCTTATGACGTTTTGACAATTGACAGGAGTCAAACGGTTCAAGAATACGGACATTACTGCCTTATGTATTTCAACTTCAACCAAAAACAAATGACACGTCAATGACGTCATGCACGAAATGAAAAGGACAGAAATATAGTTCTTGTAGTTCTCACACAAAAAGTTCGAGACATGTCAATTAATTACTTTAATCTATACTAATATTATAAAGCAGAAGAGTTTGTTTGTTTGTTTGTTTGTTTGTTTGTTTGTTTGTTTGGTTGAACGCGCTAATCTCCGGAACTCCGGGCTCGAATTGAAAAATTCTTTTTGCGTTGGATAGGCCATGTATCGAGGAAGGCTATAGGCTATATAACATCACGCTATGACCAATAGGAGCGGAGCAGCAATAAGAAATGTTGCAAGCGGGAACAAAGCAGTTTAAACTTCCGTTGAGTAGGCGATGCGTTGCGATATCAAAACTTCACGCGAACGAAGTCGCGGGCAGAAGCTATGAGGCTATAATTTATCTTGGAAACTTGAACACCTGATGCAGAACCGCAACAGACCAGCTAAACTATAAGAGATACAAAAATGCCACCATAGCAAAAATTGTTCTACATGATGAGCATTTTCTGCTGAGAGTATAAGTTTGAAGATCTGGAACATCTGATGTGGAACTCCAAGAGCCCAGCTACACCATAACACATATAGGAATGACGTCTTAGCAAAAGTTGTTCAATTTTATGAGCACTCTCTGTTGGTTTATAAAAATCAAAGATCTGGAACACCTGTTGTGGAACTCCAAGAGCCCAGCTACACCATAACACATATAGAAATGACGTCTTAGCAAAAGTTGTTCAATCTGATGAGCACTCTCTGTTGACTTATAAAAATCGAAGATCTCGGACACCTGTTGTAGAATTAATTTCCTTTTCCAGTTATCTTCGTGACTCGGTAGCCTACCCGGTAACGCAGGGGAGCAGTTACTTAGATTTCAATTGATCAGGTATCTTCACAACAAAACTATAACCATGCCTAGAAAGAGGTCAAATCTTTCCCAATGTTCCAAAGGAGCTAAAAGATTGAGGATCATAAGATCCCAAGAATCTATCGAAGAGCGTCAGGAGAGACTTGATGCTGTTCGAGAACATCAGGCTGCAACTTGCTCCGTGGAAACCTCTTAGGATCGCGAAGCACGCCTGCGTTCTCAGCGTATTTCTACATCCAGGTCTCTAGAGACCAGTGAAGAATAGATGCGCGACTGACCGCTAATCGTGAACGTCATGCATTGTCTTGCGAGTCGGAGCCGTTCACGGATAGAGAATTGCGCTTGAGTTTCAAGCGTATCTACGCATCGACTACTAGATCTCTAGAGACAAGTAGGGAACGTGATGCGCGACTGACCGCTGATCGTGAACGTCACGCATTGTCTCGCGCGTCGGAGACGTTCACGGATAGAGAATTGCGCTTGAGTTCTCAGCGTATCTACGCATAGCTTCTTCTAGGTCTTTAGAGACAAGTGCGGAACGTGATGCGCGACTGTCCGCTGATCGTGAGCGAATCCGAAATTTTTACCGATACAGAATCAGGCTTGAGTTTTCAGCGTATTCGCACATCTACTAACAGGTCTTTTGAAACGAGTGATGAACGTGATGCGTGATGCGCGATGCACGTTCATTGAACGAACGTTTGAATTCTGATCGACGTCGACATTCTCTGAACAGAATGTCGATATTATCTGAAAAACCGGATGTGTCTCAAGATATAGCCGTAGGGCATGGCGACCTGCCGTGTCGACGGCGCGTTCGTGTTCCACGTGCGCCTCAAAGAGATGTCAGCATAAAGGGAGGGGCCCGCAAAGGTCGAAGCCTGCCGGGGCTGCGGGACTGTTCGAAAGAGATACCGTGGCCCTGGAACGTAAAGGGCGAGAAAGGAACATGGATGGGTTTTAGTCAGTAAAAATCTGACACTCCCTCCCGCTCCGCCCAGAGTTGGAGAAGTTATTTGATTATTTCCCAACCGAAAAAAAAGGGCATGGCGACCTTCCTTGGGTTGATAAGGCACGGAGTGCATTTACGTCTCCTATGATTGAATACGCCACATATTCCGCCATCGGAGGTATGGCTAAAAATTGTACTTTTTGTGAAGCTGTTAAATGGCAAAAAGAAACAAATGGTATGTGTTGCTCAGGTGGGAAAGATCCGTTATTTTCCCGTCCCCGGGTTCTTAGAATTCGACATCAGACGTTTCAGATCTTCGACGACCCCGTTGTCGCTGGCATAAGCAACAGGATCCGCGTACGAAGTCGCGGGCAGAAGCTAGTCGATATCATATTTTAACTTACAATTAATTACAGAATTTTTTGGTTTAAATAAACCCCTTTGATGGGACTAAAACTTTTTTTTAATCAAATGAATAAACGCATGCACTTGTTTGTCGCAACATGAACCGAATGGCCGCACTTCGTGCGAAGAAATTGGTTTCTTTTTCTTTGAAATAATAAGATTGCGTGGATAAAAACGACACATATTATGAATGGTGTTTTGTTTTACCATAATAATCAAAAACACGTTAACTCTAAAATCTTGAATTTTCTTTTGTGGATATTATAGGGTTTTGCAACAAAAAAAATGAAATATCTATAAATACCGTGGATGAATTCGGCACAAAACAAATTGAACGACAGATATCAGTCCTCTTGATCGCGTAACACCTATTTCACAAATTGTAATATTCTTTTAGATAGATAGATAAAGCTAGTTGGGCGATATGTTAGGTACTTGTTAATTAGAAGGATTCCCGTGGACAGAGATGACACAAAATGCCTATGTATATCAGTTACTACTTCGTTATTATAATGGAAGTAAAATTTTCAACTATAATTTTCTTTTCGTGTGATAGTGATTAAAAAGACAAATTGCTAAATTTCTCCAAACGCTAGTGCCTAAAATGACACAAATTTATATAGTAGGTCGGGTAAATGGTCCGGAAACTATATGCAAAAAATAAACAACTTTAATATTTTTGAAACCTCAAAACCTAGCGCTACCGGACTACTAGCAAGCCTCGAGTGGGGCGCGCGCACATACGCGTGAACTATGAACCTCAGTTGTGTATTTACGCGCGCACCTCCTGCGCCGCTCGAGTACGGTGCGTAGATTACGCGCGGACGGGCGCAGGCCTGCGTACGAACATGAGGCTAGGCGTATGCTGGGACACATCGGGCAAAGAGTACACATCGGGTCGCGAGCGGGCGCATTCGTGTCACTGACTCTGGCAGAGCCACCATCAGGGATTTTCATTTTGAGAACACAAAAAAATTGTCGCTAATTAGTCGAAATTTGTCGCCAAATATCAGAATTTGTCGGTCACTGGTTCAAAAGATATAAGGGTTTATAGGTGGCCGATCTGGAGAGAGTCTCCCCAGCAGGGCCACATTTATATCTCAAAAACTAGGGCACCTAGCAAATATCTCTTTTCTCCCATAATTTGTCGCCAATTAGTCGGAATCAGTCGCCAAATATCAGAGTTTGTCGGTCACTGGTTCAAAAGATACAAGGGTTTATAGGTGGCCGATCTGGAGAGAGTCTCCCCAGCAGGGCCACATTTATATCTCAAAAACTAGGACACCTAGCGAAGATGTGTTTTCTCCCATATTTTGTCGCCAATTAGTCGCAATTTGTCGCAAAGTCACAGATTTAATCGGATCTTAGTTTAGGAGATATAATGAGTTCAATTAGTAAGGTATAGTCCAAGAGCTAGGTCGAAGAGTTCACGAAAAATACCAAGAAAAAAATATTTCTATTAATATGTGTAATATACTTCTAGTTTTATCGGTCTAAAGTCTTTAGAAATGTCCGAGAGAGATAAATTCTCAATTTAATTCATGTTTTTATGTTTTAAATTACTAGGTTAGAGTGGCTTAAACTTCTTTGAAAACATTTAACCTTGCTCTTGGTCTATTTGGTGAAAGATGTACAGTCGCATGCAACTGTTTTACCACTTTACAATGTTAAGCTCTAATTAACTTTAGAATAATAAATAAATGTCGTACCTTTAGTAAAATGTTTAAAATACTTAAACGTTGAAAAAGTATTGTCAATTGTAATCAAATTTTATTATATAAAAATGAATTTCCATAAAGTTCGTTTGATGTGTGTTGTGTTGGTGTGTATTTTGAGGTGATTGCGAGTGTTGTGTTGTGGGTATGGACGGGTTGAGTTTTTATTTTATCTTAATTGAGGTTAGAATAATAAAACTTCTGTTGTCGAAATATAAAATGATTTATTACCTTAAAATTATTGTACTTTCAGAAAATGTTACAAATAGGTATTTGTAACATTTATAAGTAGGTACTTATTCAATATTATTAACAGATACAGTTTGTGACTTTGGATGTTAGGGGTAATCTCCGGTAAAACTGATCCGATTTTGAAATTTTTTTCACTTTTAGTCTAGGCTAATAACATTATGACCGATAATATTATGACGTTATGACCAATAGGAGCGGAGCCTCAATGAAAAATGTTGCAAAAACGGGGAAAATTATTTCTTTGGCTCTATATCTCTGTGACGCAGACGAAGTTGCGCGGGTCAGCTAGTTAGGTACCTATATATGGATTATATCTCTCAATAAAAATTTCAATGGGTGTTTCTTCATTGGACGACTCTGCTTGAAACCAATACCTATGCCGATCGATACCTTCCTATCTACTCGACGACACGTCACCGACAGCTACATTCTTCATTTCGCCACCGACACGACCGCGACCGACCCGATACGACGTCATTAGCTGTATCTACTACAAGTACCGTAGAAACTCAATGAAGTCCAATTACGTTGTTTTATATCCACATAATTACATGAAGTTACAGTCATCGTACCTACTATTATTGCTGTATTATTTAGGTAAATTTCTACCAACCCTGATTATTAATTATAATGATTTTCAGGTAACAATTAAATACTATAATTAACAATAATAACAAAAAATAATTTCTACTCTTTGCACTAACCATGCCAACAACATAAACAATATCAAATATATCAATAACAGTACGACATTTTACACATTTTTAGAAAATCCTTACAATTATACATTTATCGTGAAATTCTAATTACAATAGACATTTTAATCACAGTATAAATTTTAATCACAGTATACCTAAATTTTAATCACAGTACTTACTTATACCTAAATTTTAATCACAGTATAAATTTTAATCACAGTATACATTTTAATCACAGTATAAATTTTAATCACAATATATAAACACAGTACAAATTAAACCACAGAACTTTCATTATACCTACTTAATGTTAGCACTATTTGGTCCGTTGGTTAGACAACATATTTTTTTTACATTTTTGAACCTTAATTCTACCCCTTCCTGGGAATTAAGACATATTACGTATATATACATATATCTTTTAATCATTATTATGTGTTTACTTACAACGTGTAAATAAGGTTATGCGGTATTATTTCTGTGGAAGGTAATGAAATTAAATCTTGTAAGTCGTCGTAGCATTCCCAAGTTTTTGTAGACTTTCGGTAGCACCAACTTCTGTAATGACCTATAGAACCAGGTATGTACTCAATCACCGCTAAAACAGTAAACTTTTGTTTTTTTACTGTAATATGCAATGGTATGTTAGTTATGTTAATTTTAGAAATACCAGTCATTTCAAGAAATAATATTGTCGTTAAATAGTAATGAAATCTCACTTGCTTTCCGCAATCAGAGCACATCCCTTTGTCTTTTTCAATTGTTAACTTTATTGATTTAGTTAATGCTGAAATACCATCTTTCTTTATTACATCGATAGTAATCGGCAAATACTGACATTTCCTTAATAAATTACTCTGACTAGAGCAACGCTCGTTAGTACATTTCTTTTGGCGCATTGTGCTATAAAATAGGGGATAAAGAATGTGATCAATAATTTTAGACGTATTGCATTCGCAGTTAACAAGTTGGTGTATTGTGTCATCCTCTGTCCGAAAGTGCTTTAACAATAATTTAGTTCGGTTTCTATATAAGTCGGTTTTATCTCCACTGTTTTCAACTATTTGTTGAATAATTTGACAAATTTCAGCATCCTTATTCTCTAATATATATTTTTTAACATGGGGTCGATCAACATAAGCTATAGCCATACTTTGAAACATACTATCAAAGGCACAAGTATTAAAGGTGTCAACATTTTGTACATAAGAATTAGCTACAGAGCCATTTTTTAAAATATGGATTGATTTAGGTTTTTTTGATTTGGGTTTCATCTGTCCTCGACGGTTCGGTATCAAAATTCGGTGTTATGTTTTCATTATATACTGTTTCTCGTCTCTGTACGTTTTTACAAAACCTTATCAAAGGGTTTTCATCGATATCGTCATATTCTTCTATGCATGCAGTAGTTAAATCCCCTTCAGACATTTCACTAGGCACTGTGTCTACAATCGTGATCATTGATTGTAATTTTAATAATGCATTACTGCACCTGGAGACTTTTTTTTGGTCTGTTACACCACAATATCTGTTGCAGGCGAGTGTTATAATATCATCCAAAATATTTTTTAATTGGCTATAACTTGTAGTTTGTCTAAGTAGTAAGACACATCTAACATATAAGTTTTTTACACGATTATCTACATGTTCAAAGCATGATTGTTTATATAAATTTTTAACAAAATGTGATTTATCGAGACGAATGTAACAAGGTATCCTAATATTGTTGTGATTATCGCCTTCTAATATGTTAAAGCAATTTTGTAAATAGATATTTGTAGAAATAAACCCTGTAAAGTTTGTTACAACAGCACCCAATATTGCAGCAGAATCATCAGAGACACATTCATTTGGTGCGGATTTACCACTCAACCACTGCTTTAAAAACATACTAATATTTTCTTGCGTATTAACTTCAGATAACATATGGCACAACGGAATACTGCTACCTTCTTCACGATAGCACATCAATACGTATAAAAATACGTGTTTTTTCTGCTTGTTAGCGTTTTTTGTAAAAATATTGACTTCCGGTAATACATTTCTTTTGACAATAGAACCAGTCGCGTCTATTGACACTCTTATATATCTTTCTGATTTAGAAAATAAATTATAAAAAAAATTTTGTTCCCTTGACCAGTACAGAATAAAAAAAGGAAATAAGGAAATTTGTCGAATTGTTTCATTGTAAGGTGGTGTAAAAGCCATAGACCAAACTGATAATACAGGTGAAGAGTGAAGAAGGGGAGCTTGTTTCATCTTACTTCTTATTTGTTGTAGAGCTCCTAAATTTGGTATAATAGGGGGTTCTACATCATTTATATCCATGTATTGATTAGCTAGCAAATTTCTAGTTATTATTGGTTTGTTTTTTGCTAAAATTTCTTCTAATTGTTGCTTATGGTACTTTGTTACTCTAACTTTTACAGACTTGTTGTGTCTATAATTTTCGTCAATATTTGATATCGAACATTTCATTTCATAAAAATTTTCGGATGATATGCAGTTTTCTGAGTAATAAATATTTATTTTTGCTTTGCATAGTTTGCATTTGCCTTGGCAAAAAATGTGACCATTTGGTTGAACTGTGTTATTTTTAAATATCCAACTACATTCGTTCCTGCTCTGTTTCCAAATTTCTTGTCGAAGAATGGTAGTCCACTTTTGCTTTTGAAATCTTCTTGTGGACTTGTAGCGTGAATTGGGTATTTTAGGATCATTACGGTGATAGAAATATTTAATAGGCTCTATTTCTCGCCACTGATAAGCATCTATAAATATAGAAAATGTAATTCCACTATGATCTACTTGTTTTTCTAAATTATCATTTAGTACATAATTATCTTTGGAAGATGACGTTCTGGATGAAAATTCAGTCTCCGACAAGAGTTCCTGTTGTGTACCACTATACGAAATCGATCGTTTTTCTCTGTCTTCCTCTTCTTCAACATTTGAACCAAAAAAAAGTGCATAATTTCTCTTTAAGCTCATAAATATTGAATCCTTAGACATTTGTTTGTTAAATTTTTTAAACAGGAGATCATAAATTGCGTCATTTCTTTTTGGCTGTATTGGGTAAAGTACATCTTTATGTTCAAGATATACGGTTTTCTGGCTGTCTATGTTAACTTTTAATCGGCGACCGCGTCTTGACATTTTCTATGGTTTCTGAAAGTAAAAAAGGGACTAACTGAGTACCTACGTTATATGTGGGTGAACGATTAGGTACACCTCTGCCTAACCCTTCGGGAATTACAGGCGTGATGTTATGTTATGTACCTATGTTTATTTTACTACATAGGTACAAATCTATTGAATTTTAGTTATAATATACTAAATGGTTCGGCCTGAATGAAAATATCCTCGCGAGGATAAACAACATGTAACTGGAATAATGCACACCCTGCCTGATACACCCCAATTAGAAAATTAAGTTACAATCATAATTTATGCACTGAAACACCTAAGTATTGTTTTTATTTAAATTAGCTATCCTAATTGTAGCTAAATAATATATGGACATCGACGGCTTACTTTAGCAGGTAGCGCCTCGGTATTGGTATCTAAGGACGCACACACAAACACGCTAGTGAAAAATCAAGGTAACTTACATATTAATCTGCACTCATACGGTGTCCTCTTTTCAAAACACTCTCAAATTGTCCACTAACTTGTTCAATGCACTTAAACACCCGTATTCGTAATTGTTCTTTTAATTTTTCACACAAACAAACCTTCTCGCTGTACTTCCGGTGGATGACTAAAGAAAAAATCCTTTAGAGCAAGTTTGTTTGTTTACCTATTTTTTTTTAAGTAGCTACTTTGAGCGGCGGGCGCGAACGCCGACGCGCCGCACCCGTGACGTACAGCAGGTGACACCCTCGTTATATCTCGCTCGTTTCTCCGTTTTTGTATTTTCGGAATACCTAGAGATAACAACACTCGAGTTCGTAACTATTCATAATAAGTTCCACTTTAATTAAACTGGCTGACTTCAACTTACGTGACGGGCAACTCGTTCGAAGCAGCTCATCTGTACACGCGCATCTATCTCTTTCTTACTTACCGTAAATGAAACGGAGCGCAGCGATCTATCTGCCAGCGACTAAGTGGTAAGTGCACATTGTGTTAGATAAATAATTACATAATTATATGTATTGTAGATTTGTTTATAGGTAATGAATACAGCTTTCCTATGGTGGGTTGAAATTATAGAATAAGTTTACATTTATTTAATTCGAAACAAACATTCCTCCATAAGACGTCATAGATACTGTCTAGAAACTACATAAAGTATTTTGTACTCGCTTGTACCACTGTATGGGGAAATTGAATTCTTTAATATCTTTTTAATTACACACCGACTAAATCTGTAACTTTGCGACAAATTGCGACTAATTGGCGACAAAATATGGGAGAAAACACATCTTCGCTAGGTGTCCTAGTTTTTTGAGATATAAATGTGGCCCTGCTGGGGAGACTCTCTCCAGATCGGCCACCTATAAACCCTTGTATCTTTTGAACCAGTGACCGACAAACTCTGATATTTGGCGACTGATTCCGACTAATTGGCGACAAATTATGGGAGAAAAGAGATATTTGCTAGGTGCCCTAGTTTTTGAGATATAAATGTGGCCCTGCTGGGGAGACTCTCTCCAGATCGGCCACCTATAAACCCTTATATCTTTTGAACCAGTGACCGACAAATTCTGATATTTGGCGACAAATTTCGACTAATTAGCGACAATTTTTTTGTGTTTTCAAAATGAAAATCCCTGATGGTGGCTCTGCCAGAGTCAGTGACACGGCGCATTCACCATGTCTAGACGCACCTTTATGTTCAGCAGTCGCACTTTAATTTATAAATATTTTTAAAACGATTCGAGTTAAAATAAAACACGTATAATGTTTAGAAACCCTTTATTTCCTTCTTTCGCATTCGTTTCATTCGCATTACCAGCGATAACAACCCTTATTACCTTACACTTTAAAGCCCAAAGTTGTGTAGCACATTGGGTCGACATACCATCTTTTAACAAAAATCAATTAACTAAGTGGTAACATAATAAGTGAATATAATGAATACATTTTACTTGTCAGTGTTCACCATTCATATATAATAATATCTTAAAAATTGTACTGAGAATATGATGCGGGTAGTAGGTAAAAAAAAGGTAATTCTGAAAATATTAGTTGAGTTTGTAAATATCACTCATCATAATCTGCCTAGCCTTCTCTCAACTTCGTTGGGTGTCGGCTTCCAGTGTAACCAGATGCAGCTGAATACCAGTACTTTACATGGAGCGACTGCCTATCTGATCTCCACAACCCAGTTAGTACTGGGACTACTGGGAAATACCCCTTGGTTAGACCGGAACATAAGCAGTAACATGGCATCTGAACTTGCAAAACATAATCGTGTCTAAATACTTATACATTAAATTCTTAATAACAAACAATATAAAGATATGTGTCGTCAGATGTGCCCAGTACGCTTAAGCGAATGACATTTAAATAGAACCGTCTAACTCACTGAAAATCGTATCTTTTGTTCTATTCGAGATATGCGAGCTCTACTCTTCACTTGACGTAAGTACTGTGAAGGCACATCAAACGATTTAAAGCATTTCAAACAATTATGACTTAAATTAACATACATAATTACACAGAAATTATAAAGAATTATACAATAGTTGGGGCCTGTTACAGTGTCGGTACTATCGTGCCCGCATACCTACTTAACACTCGTTTCCAATTGACTCTCGCCTTCATAATAGAACAGCAAAATTTGCAAATGCTTTAACCAGTTCGACATGTGTTTAATTTTGTCGAGATCGGCTTTTTTTTTAATATTTTTGAAAGATCGAGACTGTGACGTCTGTTTGAACGAACCAGGGTGCAAACTGAATCTTCACGAAGCCTTCAACCAAGCATTCAGTAAAAAAAGTAACAATGCATAAGTAATTTTTTTTTTCTGGAAATCGACATTTTTAGGGTGATAATTACGTTTTAGGACTCATGGTCTAGGATTGTAATGCACTCAACACATTGTGCTGACGTAAAGCTTGCAGTACATTAAAAAAGTACTTGTAATGCAGTTAGAACCTTCAACATCTCTGTAACTAGAAGGAAAGAATAACAAAAAATATCACAATGGCGGAAAGAACAAACTGCTTTTCGGGTTTTTGAAACCCTGCATGAAGCTGAAATACACTTGTTACACCTCTAACATTTTTTCTCACACCAAATAAGTGAAGATTTGACGGATGTAAAGATTCCAGAGGTCCTATTTTGCCTCGTCATTAGGCAAACAAAAGCGTTTCCGAAGTCCGATCTCGGCAAAAAATATCAAACTACAAACTCTAGCGTTATTTTTTGGCGCAACAGTATAAATTTAGAAAGCAAAATCAAATTTAATCAGTCCAATTAGTTTCGTTAATACTTATTTTTAAATACTGTTTCGAGAATATAAGCAAAGGTGATCTCTTTCGTTTTTTTTAGCGCAAGATTTATTTTATGAATGCCAAGGTTAGGTATTAAATGCGTTATTTTAAAAGCTAGCAAGTAATAAACATTAACTTTCTTTCCCCTTCATAACGAAATAATTAACAAACAATTTGATATAATACAATATTGTGGAGCATTTCCAAAACCAACTAAACAATAATGGGTGGGCTTTATTGTCCCGTTCAAAAATCGTCGTCAAAGACATAGATCTAAGGAAGAAATAGGAACAACACAAAACATTTAGGTGATAAATACTGAAATGTGCCAAAATCGTAGACAAAGTAAATAAAAATACGACACATAAGTAATAGGTACTTGTGACAATAGAAGTGTATAACTAAAGAATAACAGCTCGTACAAATAAACACGATACGACGTCGCATCGTGCTACGACGCGGCATCGTTTCACGATGTGACGTCATATCGTGGGTCTCGGATCTATACCAAAACAAGTAGCAATAAATCTGCAGTATTCGCAGAAAATAGGTCTTATTTCCTTGTTCTAAAGCACACTAAAAAGATAAGCAGTAGGTTGAGTTCAACGTAGATTCCCACGATACGACGTCGCATCGTGAAACAATGCCGCGTCGTAGCACGATGCGACGGCGGCGTATCGTTTTTATGTGTACGAGCCGTTAGGTACAGAAGCCAGCTTATCAAACTACTACAACCTGTCAAATTTCTTTAATACATTTTCAACTTTATCCAATGCCAAAGCATTAGGTACTAAGATAATTGGGAGAAATTGACACCTTCAGGGGCCTAATTCTGCTATTTTAATAAATTCGTCACTCCAACACGATTCCATTCTCATCCCATTGTCATTTTGCTTAAAGTTCGTAATCGGCTAAATTCACAATGGTTGGTCAATGGTCTCGTAATAAAATTGTGTTTTAATGGCATTTTCGTATTGTCATTATTATAAAACCCTTAGTACAAAATGGTTTTCGAAATCTACTAACATTTATTCATGCCAGATTTCATGTACGAGATTAATATTCTATGACATTTCTTTCAATTGAGTGTCAGTGGTTGTTCATTGAGAAGTCGTAATGGCACCATTATGATAGTAGAATTAACAAACTTGTCAAAATTTGACATAACTTGATCATTATGAAATCAATGATCGAATACTCTGACACTATTCTAATAGCAGAATCGGGGCCCAGGTAGCTTGATGTGCTGGCGTCTGTACATAATGTAGACATGCGAAAAACTACAGCAAAATTGCTTCAAACAGTGTTTCTTGCAGCGTTTTCTAATCATATCAATTTTAGCTAAAATTATGGCACTTCAAGTAATAATAAATTAACAATAAAAACATATTCTATTTCTTTGGAATAAGGTACGTTTCCCTTTACAATATTTTCTACAATTTCTCCTAGATACAATATAATGAGTATCATCTACCATAAGAACTGATTTCATATCCTACCTATTGCGCGGAATATTTTTTTGCCACATCGTATTCGAATAAACTACTTAGGTACTGGTGTGCATAGAATTTTGCGAATAATATTTGTATCTATTGATTAGTAAAACAGCTTAAAAAGGGCATTATCAGTCAAATGGATTTTAAAAATACAAAGTCTTGTTGAACTTCAGGTAGGAACAAAATAATTTATATTTTTTCTTTCTTCTCTATTTAGGTACTGTAAACAAGGTATACAATAACAATTCATATTTATTTAAATATTAATCTACGTTATTAATTAATTAATTCCATTCCAGTTTATAGAATGTGACAAATTACATCGAAAGGAATGAAAATGCTCATCCTGCTTATAAAATCCAGCTGTACTAGTTGTACTTACGTTTACGTAATCTTTATGTTCAATGTACACACTCTTTAAACTGGAATACTTTAGACTTATCTATTTTGCATAAATTCATCAGAAAGGCCCAGAAATAGGGTTTAAAGAAGGTTTTATGAGCAAAACATTTTAGGAACTGGCAGGAGGATACCATCCAATTGAACTAATCTTTGAATCTTACGTATTTCAAATTCTGTAAGCATCATAGTGAAGGTAATTATTAGCTTTAAGCCATTTGAAAACCGGTACATTTTAGTACGTACGGCACAAGTAATTACAGACGTTTTTAGGGTTCCGTAGCCAAATGGCAAAAAACGGAACCCTTATAGTTTCGCCATGTCTGTCTGTCTGTCTGTCCGCGGATAATCTCAGTGACCGTTAGCACCAGAAAGCTGAAATTTGGTACCAATATGTATATCAATCATGCCGACAAAGTGCAAAAATAAAAATTTAAAAAAACATTTTTATTAGGGTACCTCCCCCAGACGTAAAGTGGGGAGCGATTTTTTTTTTAATTTTGACCCTGACGTGTGATATATTGTTGGATAGGTATTTAAAAATGAATAGGGGTTTTCTAAAATCATTTTTTGATAATATTAATATTTTAGGAAATAATCGCTCCGAAAGTCAAAAACAATGTGTCCCCCCCCCCTCTAACTTTTGAACCATAAGTTTAAAAAATATGAAAAAAATCACAGAAGTAGACCTTTATATGAACTTTCTAGGAAAATTATTTTCAACTTGATGAGTTGAATAGTTTTTGAGTTATATAGCACTTTTTCAAAAAAACGCAAATGATAACTTTGTTTTTCATACAAATACTATGAAAAACAAAGTTATTTTTGCTGACGAAAAATGTTGGTATTTTTAATGGTCTGGGAAGCTACGGAACCCTACAGTGAGCGTGGCCCGACACGCTCTTGGCCGGTTTTTTTTTAGATTTGTTTACATGGACGACATAGAGTTGTACTCTTATTAAGTTTCTGACTTGACTATATCCATATAGCGTTAGCGTTAGTAAAAATAGGACTTTCAAAATACAGGAATGGATAATACAAAAAAAAATTGAAGAGCAAAGAACGTGGTGATACTTAAACTTAATTGGACAATGAATTGATCAATATTCATACACGTTCATATTACAGCTAAACATAAAAGAGTCGAAAAAGACACAGCCAAAAGTAAGGAATTTTATCACGTAAAGAATAGGACATCACATTGCGAATTATGCTCAATAAATCAAAGATCGAGTATGTACCTAAAAGCTGAAAGTAAGTAGAAGAAGATGGAAGACTTCAAGTCTAGAGGATAAACTTTGTAGTATTGATGACGATTTTTTTTTGTACGTTACCCCACTCTAGGACTTTTTCCTGTATCGTAGGCGGGTTCACAAACATTTAGACTCACATACACAGACAGCCAGACCCGGAACAACTACCTGTAGGCCATAGGGAATCGAAACCGCGACACACAGCGCAGCAGCAGTCAATCACTCAGTCGCTGCGCCAACCGTGCTTTCAAAATGAAAATGAGAATATAGGTACAGATATTGATCAACACAAAGACTTCTTATAATTAATATTACATCTATACCAACAACTGAGAACCCACACTTTTATTCCATTTTCATTTTAACTCGATCCTTTATCACAGTGGGTGATGTGGTTTGTTGAAGCTAAAGCTAATTATTATTTAAATAAAGCTAATTATGCTATCGTAGGAAATAGGAACGTAGGAATAGGCAGATTTGGAGATATAGCAAAGAAGGTAGATGAGGAAGATGGAGTCATGGGCGTTTAATTATCACTTGCAAAGGAAAACATCGTGAGGAAACCAGCATGCCTGTGAGATATTTCTCAACAACATGTAAAGGCAAGTCAGGCACATGGGCGGCATAAAAACTCTGACGCTAGGTTAGGCGCCTAACCACACGATATGAAAAATAAGGTAGATAAAAGATAAGATTTAGAGATTTTAACTCGTATCTAAACAAACAAGTCAAAGTGAATGCTTAAGTAAAAGTCTTGTATAGATTTTAGTAATTACTTGAAGTTATAGAGCTGTTTGGATTTAGAATGATTATTCTTGCTTTCTTTAGCGGTTCGTACTTAGTATTTTTGATAGAAATTAGTTAAAATAGTTTAAGAGAAAGATTATTCAATTCAGTTTTGTACAAATATGAGTACAACACACTACGTTTGTGTTAAAGAAACGACTTCATATTTTATTAAAGCAGTCGTAGCTTTAAATCAAGCACAGGAACATATTGCTTCTAATAATTTAGACAGTATACATTGACGATGTCAATAGAAAAAATGAAACTAGTCATTTGCTTATATTAATTCAGACAGTATAGAAAATGTCAATAGAAAAACTAAAAGTAGTCATGCACAGCAAGGAAGAACAAGATTTGACGAAGACGATTTTACAACAGAATCTAATTCCTTACGTATGTAGGTATCTCCTACGCTAAGCTACGTTTAACGCTACTTAACTAAACTTAATTCTAATATAATCAACAAAATCATAGAAAATGAAAAATACGTAAATCCATTTGACTAAATGATACACTTTCAAGCTAAAACTAAATCTTATGACTCAGATACTAATATTGTTCTAATCGTCTCGTAAAAAAAAATGGATACCAACTAAATTAGTAACTATGGCACTGAAAAATAACAATAAGAATTTACTAATAGAGGCTTCAAATATGGCCCAAGAGTAGTTGCTAGTAAACACGATATAATTTGAGACCAAAATGAGAAGAATGTGTCTATGCTCATAAATGTAACCGTAACCAAATTTAAACATTACCCGTAACCTCTTGTAGTTTTAACTCGATTAACGCCATAAGTATTTAATATCCTAGTGAGTATTGCACAAATAAAGACGACACGACATCAAAACGGTTTAACATAAAGAGAGTTAGTTCCACTACTGCAACAATCATCATCATCAGCTTATAATGTTCCTACTGCTGGGGACCCCATAAATGTTTCTCAATGGATCTTTGTTGGCTCTTAATCACGATATTTCAAGTACCCTTTCCATCATCATCATCTTCTAACCCTTGTCCCATATTACCTACTTGGGGTCTTCACAACTCGCTTTTATCTTTCATTCTCCCTTGTCAGTCTTCTACTACTCTAGTAACTGTCAAAGAGGGACAAATGGCAGCAGGGACTAGCAGCTTAACGTGCTTTTCGAGGCACGGAGGAAACACAGTATGTAAGGGTGGTCATCCATCCACAGACCAACCTAGGCAAGCACGGCTTAACCTAAAGACCGACCTGAGCGGCTGTTATTATTTAGCCAAAAAAAAACCAAATAATTATGTATACCTAAATACGCACAATAACCAATAAAAGTTGCTATTATATGCACGCCACGACTCACCACGGTATTGACACGATAGTATAACGAGAGACTCACGCGTTTGACGCAAATCGGCGACGGAATAAATGTTTCAGTAGTGGAACTAACCCAATGTGAACCAAAAGAGTAGTTTAAGACGGAATCCATAACTTTGGACGGTAACAATGGACTAAAAAGCAGTGCTCAAGTCTTAATATTAGTGGATAGCATTTCGAGTGAATTGACGGATATATACTGTAGTACTTACTTAAAATAATTGATAAAGATAAATAGAATTTACAAGCTTAGTTTTAGTTTACCCTAACTCATTATAAACCTTTTCTACGCGAAAATCCCTGAAATCTGGTAAAAAAGCCCGCTGACAGAGGAAGAGGAGGCTTTGTTTAAGGTCCCTTTGGTAACCATTCGGAAACGTACAGAACCCTAAACAAAACAACTACGTGTATTTTTGTTAGCAGTTCATAATAATGATTAGTACAATTACCCCATTAGAAGTTTAGGGTAAAATAAAACCAAGGTTGTATAGATACAGTTCTGATACAATTTAGACTTGTAAATAAAATTATTTTAATTAAGTAGACAACATCAATGAAGTCAATGATGAAGTATTATAAAATAATGATAAATTACTCCATTGAGATCAAGTTAAAAATGCCTGCTAGGTGACATAATAAGGTGATATATTATTGAATTTATTCCTATTATTTTTTGTTAGATCTTCGACTGAAGAGCTGACAAAAAATAATAGTAATAAATGCATATGAATATTAGAGATTGTTGTTATTCGAGTAATCGAATTATTATTAGTTGTTTTTTTTTTTCAAAATATTCTGCATTATAATAAACGAGTACTTACGTATTTCGTCATTTGTAACAATTGTTTTAACATTTAATTCTAAGCGAAGTGTGAATTTTCCAAGAAAGTGCTTATACGATGAACAGAATTTTATTTTCATGATTTTAAATTATTTTTAAGATTTTTCCTTATTATTTATTCAAAATGAGTTGAGCCAATTAAGTATAGTTTTTATATTAAAGTTATCAAAAAATAAAAGAGTTATCGTTGAGCGCTGTTGACAATAAATTTCCAAAAAAAAATATCGTATCATCATTGAATACTGTTTCGTTACAATTTTAGAAAAAAAGCGTTAGTTTTCCATGGTGCATTTAAATTTTAACTCCATATATACTTTTCATCGTTTCTGACTGTACGAAACCATATAATCACTTTCTTTTTTTATTTATATTTTAATTTAAATTAAATTGTTGTAGTTTTCATGCAAAGGCCACATACTAAAATTATAAAAAAATAATAAAATTTGATATATAATTTCTGGAGCCCTGACACAGCCAGAAGGCGTCGTAGTGGCAGACCTCGCAGAAGATGGTGGGACGAGCTGGATAAAACCAATGACCAGTGGTCGACATTAGCCCTGGAGCAATACAACTGGAAGTCATTAGGCCTTTGCCCAGCTGTGGGATAACGAAGGCGAATAGAACATTTTGAAATAATGTTTCTTTTCTGACCCAAAACGTAGAGAAAAGTATCCAAGTATGTATCTTTATATTTTATCTAGGTTATCTAGGTTGCGCTTGGCGCAATAAGAGGTGACCCGAGTGGCTTTTTTCTGAACGTATACCTATCTCTTATATCCGTATATTTCGCATGGCCTTTGCATGCCACCACATAGAACTAAGAGGACTGCGTGATCCTGGGGTTGCGAGGACATTGCATCAGGTGCCTCTGCCAGGGCAGGTCGCGAGCCAGCACGTTTGTGAAGCAGTACGGGCATTTCCATTCGTCCATGCCCAAAGCTGTAAATAAACACGATTATTTACTAGTATACCGAATAATGTTTCAATTGTGAAACTTTCTCCTAAATTAATCACCGCTAAGAAAAAAAGTGATTTTTCAAATCATGTTATTGAGTGAAGGTTGCCGATACTCCTTAGTTTGATTGTTTCGCCTTTATTTGATTCAGATGAAAATAATCTATGCGTGTATAAAAAACATAGGTAGTCAAGTACTAAGAGAGTAAAGTAAAAAAACATAGGTAGTCAAGTACTAAGAAAGTAAAGTAAAAAAACATAGGTAGTCAAGTATTAAGAGAGTAAAGTAAAAAAACATAGGTAGTCAAGTACTAAGAGAGTAAAGTAAAAAAACATAGGTAGTCAAGTACTAAGTGAGTAAAGTAAAAAAACATAGGTAGTCAAGTATTAAGAGAGTAAAGTAAAAAAACATAGGTAGTCAAGTACTAAGAGAGTAAAGTAAAAAAACATAGGTAGTCAAGTACTAAGTGAGTAAAGTAAAAAAACATAGGTAGTCAAGTATTAAGAGAGTAAAGTAAAAAAACATAGGTAGTCAAGTACTAAGAGAGTAAAGTAAAAAAACATAGGTAGTCAAGTACTAAAAAAAAACTAGTGGCGGATCGGCTACCAGTTCGTTCAAATCGTGCGTAACGATCACACGAGTTCCATTATTTTTGTTCACACAAAAAGTGCTCAACGCGCTCATAGATAATTTCACTTCAAAAAAAAACAAATCATTCAAGAAAACTAGGATTCCTTAAAAACATGGTCCGGCTTCATAACGAGTTGTTTGACCTCTCGAAGATCAAAGACCATAATGTTTTAGTGACCATAAAATTAAAAAGACCCCAAGTCACTTAATTTGTTGCTCCTGCTAGAGTAGGTGCAAAAACATCAAGAAATGTACACTCACGTATACAGTTGGCGTGGTAATCAGATTCGTCAGTCCTGAGAGCAGCCCCACACTTGTGACACGCCTTCCAGCTACCCTCACTCATCGTGCATTCTTCTGCAATGTCAGTAGTAATGTGAAAGTTAGAAGACAAACTCAGGAATCAGAAAGAAAAGATCTTTTCTTTAGGACTAAAACAATGCGTAAAGTTAAATATTCGCTGATTATCGCCACCACCACATCTTGGGCACACTTTGCTGTTTAATAAATCTTTAACACAGTCTTCATCATCTACCTAGGTTAATCCAACTATGTCAGAGTCTGTTTCCAGGTCTAAAGCTGTTGAAGGTCAACAAAATTTTGCACAATGTCGTACGCTATGCTAGCGTTGGTAGGTTCTCCACAACGTACACCCACCACGATCTCGACTCTCTCGATCGTCACCAAGGTGAAGATCGAGAGAATCTGCAGGATACGAAAAGCACGGTTCGATGTGATGATGCTTGGAACGCCTGTGTCCAACAGTGATTGTCTTTCAGCTGATAGAAGATGATGATGACTCACCCAGCAGATGTGCATGTAAGATCCTGGCCTCGAGCGCTCGCCGGCAGTGCGGACAGCGCGCCAGCAGCACACAGCGCCGCCAGTAGTGCGCCTCCAGGCCCTCCGCGCGCACTACCCGCCCGCACCACGTGCACCTCGTGCTGGATTTAATACAAATACTTAAATCAGACGGACATATATCGATCATTCAAATGATTCGTTTCACATGTAGTCAGGCACCGGAGAAGTATCTGAATTATGATGTACGGAACAGTTCCATCAGTTGTCTGGTTTAGGTACTTCGATAGGCCTGTAATATGCTCCACTTCTAGGGCTGTTCTATGACTTATAAATACTTTTTATAGTGCCGCGACAAGGTGAGGTTTTTACGTAAACCTAATTTCGCTCCATATTAATCATCATCTTCGTCAGAAAGATCTAAACCAATTCTAGGTGTACTCACTGCAAGCTGATAGTTTCAGGTATATTTTCCGCTACGTCCACGTTTCCGACGTCATACGCATCGTAGTGGTGCTCGCTGCCAGTGGCTTGATGTCTTCTACCTGAAAACACATTGATTTAAACATATTGCTCAAATTAGTTGACTAAGATGAGTCAACTAACTTGAGCCTACGGTTCCTATAATATATCTAAAAGTTTTGTTTGAATACATAGCTTTTGATTTTGAAACTTTTCATGAGAATCACCCCTGTTGTTCGTCAAGTCAGATCCCCAAAATGCTCGCGCTATACCAGTTCTAATAGTGTTTAGCTGGTTGATATTTCTCGTAAATGACAAACGTCTTCGTTTGTTATTTACACAGTGCGTCGAAAACTCGTGTGACGTCACATTTGAGTAAACTTGAAACCGGAAAGTGACGTCACAAACCCCCACTCATGATCTTTGGCGCGTTTTATTTTATCTTTATTAATTTGTCAAAACAAAAAACACGTATCCAATATTTTTCGATGTAATCTAGGAATCATCGCTATTTCCTAAAGACCTTAACATACTTGTTAACTAACCTGGACTATAATACCCGCTCTCATCCATCTGGCTATGCTCATCAAGATGCAGATTCCTCAGCCCAGCAACGAGCTTCGGCGACTCCAACACACCTTCCCTGAAGTAATCGGCCTTCACTTTCGGAGAATCCAGGCTTCTGCAGTCCGAATCACACCTTAAATCATTTCTGGACATCTGTGGGGAGTCCATTGGTAAAGAATCCATGCTCCTCAAATCATTTTTGGAGGTTTTCGGGGAACCTAGCGTCGGGGAGTCCCGGTAGTCTAAATGCAACGGTTCGTAGACGGTTACCGGTCTTTCTTTGAGCTGTGGTTTTGACGGTTCATGGTCGTAATGGATCATGGAGTGACGGTTTTCGGAGTTTCTGTTCGTGCGACGGTAGACCACTTGTTCGGACGAGGATTGGCTGTGGCCGTGGCTTTCTTGGAAGTGTACCTGAAGGTTTGATTGAGGTTAGATTAGTAAGCTGTGTTGGTTATTGGGAATATGTCGAGAAGACACAATAATCAATACAGAGTCAAATAACAGATACAACTCTGAGATTAATAAAGCAGGCGCATTTATGCTCTCGCTGGACTGCGTGGTCATTCACGCTTCGATTCGAAAAAAAGAAAAACATGCAACTTGTCGAATCGAAGCGTTTATGAACAGCTATGCTGAAAAACACGTGAATAATTTGAGGGTACAAAGGCGAACTTACTTTCTCAATTCCCCCGGAAGCTCCCGAAGACCTAGGCGAGTGCTTTGGACTAACTGCACTATCCAACCTCAGCTTATTATACCCCGGATAATTTGAGAAGTCCTTCGTCGCAGGAGTCCTCGGGGTATACCTCTTCGTTGGAGTCTTTTTCAAACTACTCTTCGTTTTGGACGTAGTATAACTCCCGCTCAAGCTAGAAGGGGCAAGGGTAGCCCCACTGACACTTGACGTCATGGATTTTAGGCTGTATGATGAAGTAGCTCCTATAGATGATGTCATGCCCATTGAAGATGTCATGCCACTGACGGTGGTGCCACTTCTGGTGGATTGGGTTACGCTGGCTGTTTCGAGGGTAGAGTCTGCCATAGACTGGTCTGCGCCGTTCAGGAGTTGTTCTTCGGATGGAGCTTGGTTTAACATTTTCTGTTGGTTAAAAAATGGTAATTCGAACTTGCCACATTAGGTTAGTTTTTGGTATGTTTACTGGAGAAGGGCATCGATAGAAAAATATAAAAAGCATCTACTCAAGAGCTCGCATTTGTTCTGATCACAAATCAGCAGAGTGGAACAGGTAGTTGACCATAAATAAGCCTATCCGTTAGCATGCTTGTGAGAATGATCCTTGACGACCTTATAAATCTTTGGACAGATGGACCCATCTTGATTGAACTTATCCTGGAATAGGTGACAATTTTGTTGCAGTCCATAAAAAAAATACAGAAATAAAGAAAGAAAAAGCATTTATTAGCCCGCACAGGACAAAACACCTTAAAATTAGATATTGGTATTTAAAACTTAGTAATAAAAATTGAACAGATAAAAAAAAAGATAAAATTAAAAGAAACGAAACTCGTCCTGTACGAGGCCAAAGGGTTAAAAAAACGTCGTCGTCGTCGCCTTTCGAGTCGATGGTATTTTTCAGGTCAGAGATGGGCCTCGGTGACCACGTCGAATAGCAGAGTTAGTGGCGTGGTTCTGAAAACTGCAGTTGTCTAGACACTTGGGCAAACCAGTTCATACCAGTACATACGTAGGTTACGGTCTGGACGGTACCAATTGACACATCATAATTTGCACAATCAAAATTGACCTTTAAGTAGGTAGAGCAGTAGACCAATATCTCACCAACCTGCATATCAATCCTATCGAACTGCTGGAACAGATGCCTATAGATGAGGTTCCGCCTGGTGACGGCGTCGTCAGGAGGTAGCTGTGCGCGCACGACGCGCGGAGAGCGCACGTACGCGGCCAGCAGGACGCGCTCGGCGGCCGCGCGCACTGACCCGGCTGCGTGTTGAGCTCCTGCCGCGCCACATTCCGCTAGGCGACGGACTGTTAGACCGCTGGAAGGTAACGTTCACTTTTAATAACTGAAAAATCATGGCAATAGGCTAGTTTTCACCATCAATAAATTGCAAATCTATTTAGTCAGTCAGTTAGAGTATTGGAAAATAATGGACACGTATTTTTTGTTTTTGTAAATCAACGAATATTGACAAAGATAAAACGCATCAAAACTCGGGAGTGGGGGCTCGTGACGTCAGAACTCACTAAGAATGATACCAAACAGTGACGTATTGGGAATTTTAAAAGCGTCGTATCTTCGTTAATTTTGGTTTATGTGACAAAAGAAAAAATACGGGTCAAATATTTTTTGATAATCTAAGTGACGGACTAATTAGATTTTTCTATTAAATGCGAGTCTGTTCTTTATAATAATAAAACCTTTATTTTCAGGCTACTTTGGCCCATAGATAAATACCTGCAGACTAACATATGAGACTCGCTTCTTGAGGAGCTCGTAGCTAAATAATAACAGCCGCGCGAGTCGATCTTTAGGTTAAGCCGCGCTTGCCTAGGTGGGTCTGTGGATGGGTGACCACTCATTACATAAGTACCGAGTTACCTCCGTACCTCGGAAAGCACGTTAAGCAGTTGGTCTCGGCTGTCATTTGTAGATGTTTGACAGTCGTTACAGGTAGTCAGTGGTTCAAAAAGTCTGACAACCAGTCTTACCAAGGGGTATCGTATTACCCAGTATTAACTGGGTTGTGGAGGTCAGATAGGCAGTCGCTTCATGTAAAATACTGGTATTCAGCGGCATCCGGTTAGACTGGAAACCAACCCCAAAATAGTTGGGAAAAGGCTGGGCAGATGATGATGATCTGAGACTACTAGCTTATGTCCGCGGCTTCGCCCGCGTGTTGTTCGGTAATTGTCGTAATTGTCGTCATACATGGATAAAAAGTATCCTATGTGTTAATCCAGGTTATAAACTATCTGTTTGCCAAATTTCATCCAAATCCGGTCAGTGGTTTTTGCGTGAAAGTGTAACAAACATCCATCAATCCCAAACGGTTTGACTAACTCATTTTTCGTTTAACAATTTAGAAACAACAACATCTGTTGTTTATTTTTCCAAAAATCCCCACTAGGCTGAGATTATTTAACTAGTGGGGATTTCTGGAAAAAAAGTAACAATTAACTGGTAGGGATTTGTCGGTGGGGATTTCTGGAATTACATGAAATACATCCGGCTCCCTCCATCCTCACTAACTTTCGAATTTATAAGCGAAATGTGGATGTATTACGTACACCACTGCCTAACCCTTCATGGATTACAGGCTTGATGATACATTATGTTCAAAATATAAATAAAACCAACCACTAAAGAATAGGATTCATAATAATGTAGACTTCCAAAACAAAAAGAACACCTACAGTTTTATTAACAAAAGGATATTCAACCTTCATGCTTCGACCTTTCCACCCGCGACCGCAAAACGTCGTTCGACCGTACAAAAACACAAAACAAAAGACTGCAGTGTTTGGAACAGGATGCCTAATTTGAGCTAGAAATTCATCGGGGATATAGCTCAGTGGTAGAGCAATCGACTGCAGATCGATAGGTCCCCGGTTCAAGTCCGGGTGTCCCCTTAATTTCCACCTTTTTGTTTGATCTAGAAAACATTGTTGGATGGAAATTTTGACCCATTTTGATAGTTCAATATTTCTATATTAGATTTTTATTAACTACGTAGGCTATTTACTATTTTAATTAATGTTCCTACTTAGCTTGACTTGAATATTCTATGTACATTTTCTTTGCCTTTTCACAACAACAATTCTTTTTTCCATGTTTCACATCAAAGCGAAACCACTTCGTAACTGCAATTAGGGCTCTTTGAGTGTTAATAGATTGTTGTTAGATTTTATTTTAGACTAGCACTTTGCTCGTGACTTTGTCCGCAAAAAATGTCTTTAAAAGGTTTCCGGTAAAAATTTAGCTTTCTAATGGAGAAAGAATTTTTAAAATCGGTTGAATAGTCCTTGAGTTAAAACGTAACAAACAAACAAAAAATCTCATATTTCCTCTTTATAACGTTAGTTTAGTTAAAATGATCTTTCCCCATAAAATGATCTTTGTAACTCACCTGTTCTTGTCAGTAGAGATGCCATGACTCAGTATCAGCTGTTCCAACATCTGGAGTCTAGAGAGCGCTAACCGCGGGTGCATGGATGCTGCCACTGGTCGGACCAGCTGCTGAGGGATTAGGTGGAGACTCCTGCAATTTATTTATTCAATCTTAATGAACTAACTATATCATCATTTGGGACGTAAGACGTCCACTGCTGGACATAGGCCTCCCCCAAAAGGAGGGTTTTGCCATAATCGCCACGCTTGGCAGTCGGGTTGGCGATCGCAGTACGGTCGTTACAGAATAAAAACGACTTAAAAAAAACAAAAAAGTGAAAAATAACTTTAGCTTCTGAAGTCCTGTGACCTTTGTTTGATTGATTTTTTTTGTCACCGGCTTCAGAAGCTAAAGTTATTTTTCACTTTTTGTTTTTATTGAAGTCGGTTTTTTTTTTGCAAGAAAGTTTTTATTTTTCACTTTTTAGTGGTTCACATGTGCTTGGTACACATGGAAAGTGCATACCGTTACAATTACAACAAGCCCAAACAAGACTAGGATACATCGTCCCAATATGGAGTTCTAGTGCCTGACTCTTGGCTTCATCATCAGATCTGATGGTAGAATGGTTCTTATTGAACGCAAATGCTTCACTTGTTGTAGAAAATACCACAATCGCTGTATGTTATCCTAAAAAAAATTAAGAGTTCCCTCGATTTCGCCAAGATTCCATCATCAGATCCCGACTTGCTGACTGTGGGACCATCTGGAAAGGATACTCTTTCCAACAAAAAAATAACTTTTCAAATTGGTTGGCAAGCGAGGGAACTATGCGCGAACAAACATAAAAAAAATAGAAACATCCGAATTGAGAACCTCCTCCGTTTTTAGAAGTCGGTTAAAAAGCACAGAAAACGCTGCTGCCCGCTCTCTGGTAAGTCCCTTAGTCGCCTCTTACGACACCCACAGGAAGATATGGGATGGTGCTGTTCTTTAAGTCCGACACTGTACTTATGAAACTGGTACAATATGAGTCCGACGCTTACTATTATTCATTATATTCTAATAATTAATAACGATTAAATAACTAAACCACAGCCATCAAAAAAGTCCTCTTCCTCTTCTCTTCGCTGTCAGATGGTAAAGTACCCAAGAGACTGGCGGCGTTGTAACGTTACACGGCAATACCTGTGGGCCCTGTGGCCAAGATCAAGGTAAAAATCAGCCCTTGGGTACGCGAAGCGTTAATTATGCGTTCAGAAATTTCCTTGGAAAGGCTTTGAGCACTGGGACCCCACGGCCAAAGAGTTACAACCGCAAACGGGAAAATTATTGCTGAGAAAGGACTTTTTTTGGGGGCCTCAAAGTAACGCACTCAAAACATTGTGCCATTGTGCTGATGGATGCGTTAAATAGTACGCGGGTCGTCGAGGTATTTAAAGTAAAGTTTAAATTTAAAGTAAAGTAAAGTAAACATTAAAAAAATAACATGTGGGGCAGTCTTTGGGGACTAGAAGAAGAAGAAGAAGAAGAAGAAGATAGAAGTGAAAACGAAGTAATATACCTACTACGGGTTGTACCCCGCGCACGCCTATGGGCTCATTTCTGGAGACGCGGCGCGTTGGGCGGCGCGTCGGGCGGCGCGGGCCGCTTCAAATTCAAACATATGTCAATGTATGAGAGCGTTTACGGAGAAGCGTTTTTACGCGCGTTTGCTCAAGATGCAGCGTCGGACGCCGCGTCGGACGCGGCGGTGCACGCGGCGTCCCCCGCGGCGTGCGACGCGGCGTTATGTCATGGAGACCTGCCAGTTTTTGGAGGATGATGTTATGCCCAATGGACTAAGTAAATTAGTTTTGAATGATAACAGTATGAAGTAAGATATGTTTGTGTTTCCTTTTGCTACATTAAATAAATACTCTTTTACTTTGACAGATTTAAAATAGATAAAAACATAATATGGTTTTCGCTTGGAACTGCTAGAAAAAATAAATCTGGAACGTCAAAACGTGCTAACTTGCTGTGATCGATGGTGGCTACAAATCCAACCGTATTGTTTGAGGCAGTCGTAGTTCATATAGCATTATTTGTATATTGCATAGCTATAAATCACGAATTTATTAAAAAAAATAAAAAACATAATTCCTCCAAAATTTAGTCGCAGATTTGTTTTATACATAGTCGTATGAGCCATGTTTTGTAATTATAAACGTGTACTTTTTGGAACAAAATTTCTTAACGCGTCTTACAGATAGTGCGATTTAGTAGAAAACGTCACGTTATGAAATGCTGTATGCGGCCTGCTGTATACTACCACGTAAAACACTGAACGAGGGTCCGTCCCTATAATGGCAAAGAATATAATACAACACTTGAAACTGTTAACATTGACATGAAACATATATATTTGCTGTAAGCTCATATCGAGTAAAATACCATCTTGCCTAGGTAACGAAACCGCTATGGTTTCGTTAAATGCGTTTTACGTACTTCTAATCCGACTACAATACCATCTATCGAGTGAGGGATTTAACTTTCAAATCATTTTTGATTTAACTCTTAATGTTTCTCTATCCAACGTTTTTGTCATCTTTCTCTGCTTCTGTCATAGGTTTTCACAAATAATTTGGAAGTGAAAACTTCTTTAGCGACGTTGTGCACTTTTTGGGATGGGTAAAAAATGTTAAACTCGCGTCTGGACACGTGACCTGGTCGAAAATTCGTAAGACGGAGATTCATAATGTAGGTAGATGTGGTGTTCACTCGTACACTAGTTAGAGTTTAGAGTAAAACCACCGTATATTATTGTGGTGTCTTTGTTCGGGGTTGTACAATAAAACACTATTTCCAATATTCCTGGGTTAGGCGTGCTGTCGCTAAGGCTGCTCGGACTAGACTAAACGCGGCGCATCGCCCCGCGCTCCCTCCAACATGCATCCCCCACCACAGAACGCATAACTCATTTATTAAACACTACAGTAGTTAATATAAATTGTCATATTTGTGTACGATAGTGCAATAAATGAATATTTTACTTAACCACATAAATTATAGTACTTTTATACTGGTAATTAAAGCAATTCGTGCGAAATTATTCCCTAACCATTCCAAATTATAAAAAATGCACCCCACTCCCGCAGTGCAACCTTTTTTTTTTAAATTGACTATCATAATTATAACCTCATTACAGGGTTGTACAGACACGTGGAAATTTTGAGAAAACGCATTTGTTATTTGTGTTAGATCATACGTGAATATTGTTTAGTTTTGAAATACGAATTACGTTCGATATTAAAGAAAAAACGGTTGACCGCACAATTTTTTGTTGTTGTTATGCATCTACATCACACGCAAAAGAAATAAATATACATAATCAAAAATATTCAAATCTTTCATTGCTCTTTTTCACATAAATCGTCTACTTTGACAATTCTTGCTGCCCGTCAAATGTCACATTGCCAGCGCCAATGATGCCATTGTTACTATGCGTTGCTTAGCCAATTAGAGACGAGCGTTCACAACCTACCCAATCATAACTTCGTGATGATAATAGAGAACAAATTAGCTGTTTAGAGAAAACAAACGTTATGAGGCCGTCTATCAAAAAGATTTTGTTTGAAGTTACTAAAAAAAGCGGCCAAGTGCGGGTCGGACTCGCCCATGAAGGATTCCGTAGCAGCAAGTAACATAACGCTTTTTTTATTTTATATTTGAGTTGATTGAATGAAAGGTAAATTGCGATTTACGATTTATGACGTATTAAAAAAAAACTACTTACTAGATCTCGTTCAAACCAATTTTCGGTGGAAGTTTACATAGTAATGCACATCATTTATTTTTTTTAGTTTTATCATTCTCTTATTTTAGAAGTTACAGGGGGACACACACACATTTGACCTGTTTGGAAGTGTCTCGCGCGCAAAATATTCAGTTTAGAAAAAAATTATACTACAATCTCAATATCATTTTTGAAGATATACCCATAGATACCCCACACGTATGGGTTTGATGAAAAAAAATGTATAGTTTCAGTTCTAAGTATCAGGAACCCCCAAAATTTATTGTTTTTTTTTCTAGTTTTTGTGTGAAAATCTTAATGCGGTTCACAGAACACCTCTACTTACCAAGTTTCAACAGCATAGTTCTTGTAGTTTTGGAAAATAGTGGCTGTGACATACGGACGGACATACATAGAGACAGACATGACTAATCCATAAGGGTTCCGTTTTTTGCCATGTGGCTACGGAACCCTAAAAAGCTCTCGAGTTGGCATTGGGACCAAAGACTACTTGATGCTCTGTGCTGTATTTTTTTTACAGACAATTGACAATACTGAGACTTACACAACATCAAAAGAGTTTGCATAGATGATGTGGATAATTCCAACTTGATTTTAACGAATCAGAGATCGATTATTAAAATAAATCGACATGCTTCTCGTGCGGATGTGCAGAACGTATTCCTTCCGTCCTACTGCAACGACGCGTATGCCGCAGCGTTGTCGACTGCAGGCAACACTCACACGCTACAAGATCCGTGGTAAACAGCGCGGCGTAATAGAGGAAGAGCCGTGACGATAAGCCCATCGCTATTTTATAAAACCGAAAAGTTTGTCTGTGTATGTCCCTAATTTTGATCACGGTTCCTATGAAATTTATCAGGTAGCAGTTGTTTAAAATTGCTCGCGAAACGTGATTATTTTAGACAAAAAATGAGTACCTGTCTGGAATTCAAACCTGAGACCCTAGGTTTATAAAGAGGCCACTAAACCGTTGGGCTACTTCGCCCCAGTGATAATTGGTCTAAAATAGTCGTTCTATTCTAATCTAATGCTTGTTATGACCGAGTAAGATAGGATGAAAGGTAGAAATAAAGAAAACATATTTATTTGGCATAATTATGCCATAAGTGCACACAACAAGAACAGAAAAAAATCAAAACTTAATTACACAATTAAAAAACTTAAAACTACACAGACAAAAAATGGAAAGAAATAATTATTGTGCGTCTCACGGCTGCGCCAATTAGGCCTAGTTTAGTTAAGCACTCGTAGATGTAGCGCACTTCTATTTGCAGAGCCCGGCAGATCGAGCGAGATCCGCTGTTATCATGCCTCGACGCACTCGCGCTCCCCCCAGGCAGCTCGTCCCGTAGGTCGCGACGCGCGAGCCGCACGACGAGGAAGCGGGGGCGGGTCTCCACCGGCGCCGTCGCCTGCGTTGCGTTGAAGCGCCAGCCTCCTTGCTCCATGCTTGGGGCTCACGAAATCGCGCGCTTTAATTTTGACACCAATCTTAGCGGCCACCAACATGGCAGTGTAGGTGGTGTTTTCTCCACTTATCTCTGGAATATTAGATCTAAGGATATCATTTGCGAGCAAGTCCTGGTCACGGTCGTTTATGTCGCTCAACTGATTTGTAAGATCCACATTCGACGATTGCGACATTTCGGGTTGAGCCAGTTTGGTCTCCATAATAACTATCCAACTCCAAGTTACTCATTCTATTGTTCTAGCTTCAGAAGTTCAGACAAACACCATAGGTTGAGCACAGCAACGGAGTACAGGACCGCACATGCCGACGTTAAGCCACAAGTTGGTTTTCCGTTCCCCGAATACTTATCTTCTATAAACTGTGGGTTTCGGGTACTTGTGTATTGATGGGGTTCACCTATAGTTATTTACTGTTTTTTTTTTAATATTTAAACAGCACATGAACACTAGATAACAATGTTATTCGTAAGTTGCCCTTGCAGAAGTATTTGTTCACTAAACTTAGGCGAATTAGACTGTTATTTTATTTATTCGCGAGAAGAAAAACACAAAGAGCTTATGTCTGTTTGACATCCGTGACGTGACATGATGACACAACGCCGCGTGCACCGCCGCGTCGGACGCGGCGTGCGACGCCGCGGGCAACGCGTCGCAGCACGCCCCGCGTCTCCCTATACAATATTGTACTGAGGCCGCTGCACGCGCCGCCTCTCCGTAAACGGAAAAAACGCTCGACGCGCCGCGTGACGCGCCGCTCAACGCGCCGCGTGACGCGCCGCTCAACGCGCCGCGTGACGCGCCGCTCAACGCGCCGCCCGACGCGCCGCGTCTCCAGAAATGAGCCCTATGAGATACTACGCCGTAGCAGATCGGCTACGAGTGCTATTAAGTGGTGCTAAGCCGTAGCAGACCGGCTACGAGTGCTACGAAGCGTTAAGTGACGGTCACGCGAGATCCATGAATTTTGTTCACCCAAAAAGTGTTCAACGCGGCTAAAGAAGTTTTCACTTCAAAAATTGAAACATTTACCCCCAATATCTGCGTAACTAGAAGGGTCCGTAAGGGTATTATCTAGAACATAAAAATCATCGCAATGTCGGAGAATAAGTGACTCTTGGCTTCGTTAAGGGAACTTTTACACATATTATAAAACTGCCTCCTCCTACCTGACTTGAGGACAGTCAGCTACAGTGAGCACAGTATGCTGCGCCGTGGAGTGTACCCTCGGTGCAGGGTCCCCACACGCCCTCAGCAGCTCCGGCAGCAACTTCTCCAAGCACCGACCCACCTCCGCAGCACACACCCTGGAAATTGAATCCTTTCTGGCGATTTCCCTGAACAGAATTTGAAATGTAAAAAAAACGAAAACTTTTTTATTGGCTAATGAGGCGGCTTTAAAGCTCGATTGCTTTGAAAATAGTGGATGAAGCCTACGATGGAACAAGGGTGCCCAGAAGATGATGTTTACTTGCTTTAGCCTACATCATTCCCAATGATGGAACAATGGAACACAGGCCTCCTCTCTCTGAGAGGGAATGGGCTATAATGGGCCACGCGGGCCCAGTGCGGGTTCAGCGGGTTGGTAGATGTCACATGTCTTCGAAATTTCGGTTCTAGGACATGCTGCACAATATTTTCTTCACCATTTTGATAAATAAATGACTAGTAATTAATGAAATAAATGAAAACACAAAGTAATGCGCCTGCCTGAGTTCGAACCCACAAAGTCGAGAAAAGGAACACAGACGCTTGCAGTTCCATACATTTAAATTAAACTACGTCCGTCTCCTGTCTCTTGTGGCAATTTAGGCGGTGAGATCAAGAAGCATTTGCAATTTTAGGTGAATAATGTTGCTCTTTCCTTGAAAACTCCCTCATAAGTCTCAATCACTTTTTACGGCAATAAGTGAAGACTTTATCAAGCAATGAGTTGAACGGGTGTTCAGCTGCGTCCGGTTAGACTGGATGCCTTTACCAACATAGTTGGGTAAGGCTACGCGGATGATGATAAAATCGAACAGGACCTTCGGACTTGGACGTGGCATGGTCATCCTATACGATAAGTACGATCTGGTCCTCGCTACTTAAAGTCCAGTTAAACCAGGGTTAGGCACTAGTGGTCTGGCATTTGTAATGCACTAAACACGTGTTTCTTAGTTGCCATGGCTTATTTGAATGAATTATTTTGTTTTTACTATTGGACACTTTTAACGTGCACATCTTGCTACATTGTTCTCACATAATATACCATCTCAACATGAATGATGTAACCAAGATTTTGTAACAATAATTTGATTTAAAAGTGTCCATGGAGTTTCTTGCCCGTTCTTCTCCATAGAGATCTACGCTAGGGAATGGGTAACTACAGTACTTTCACAATTTTTATGTCTTGTGACTGGGACTGTTACTACATTTAAATGTCATCTTTGTTTCGACAATTCAAAAGTGCCTGTAATTGGCCTACTTGAAATAAATGCTTTGATTTTGATTTTTTGATTTTGAACATGAGGTAAGTAGTCTTCATAGTGAAGCAGAAAACATCACTTTCTTCAATTTTTTCTAACTTTACATCCACAAAAAATCCATAATCTCACCTATCCGGCACGAACTCCTTGAACAAGACCTTCACAACTTCATTGGCCTGGCTGTAGACAGAGAACACCTTGTCCCTGAGCGCTCGCTGCAACAAGATGGCGGCCGCCCTGGCGGTCTTGTTCGGAGATGTCTTGGTGCTTCCGTTTGATGGCGACGACAGTTCTGCTCGGAGGCGGGATAGACCTTCTTCTTTGTCTAGGTAGTTCTTGGAGTAGAATTTTTCGACCTGGAAAAAAATGTGATGGGCTGGTAGTTGCACGGTATGATTTTTGGACGTGGTTTGGTTTTCCAACCAAATACATAGTTGCACTTTCCGTCATGGCCAAAGTATATCTTGCAATTCCTGAATTGCAAGATATGGGTTCTGTTATTTTTTTTTAATTTTAGCTATCGTGTTATTAACAGATTTCCAGGCCGAGAGACATGAAGAAGAGAAAGCGAAATTATAGGAGTAATAAAAGAAAAAAATCATGAAGACGCCCATTTTTTGGTCTGAAGCGTTTGCCCAGAGTATGCAATGCCAAAAAGAATGTGGGTCGGCCTTCAGTGGTGGTAAAACTTTAATCATGGCCTGGCCTGTAAAGAAGACGGTTTCTTGTTCTGAAGCTTTGCTGAGACTATGCCACGAAGGAGCTCGGCCTCACGATGGTTGTAAAACCTTGAACTATCCCAGCGTAGTTTCAACTGAATGCGGGCCAGCTCATATTGGTTTTATTTCCACAGACTTAAGATAGTTCATGTTAAAGAAGAAAGTGGTCCTTACAAGTGGATAACCAAATATAAGTATAGGCAGCGCGGCATGCTTCCTCTCCCGCTCGTTCAGTTTGTGTGGCGGCGCCGGCGCGGTGCGGGACTGCGACGTGGCCGCGCTGCCGCCGCTGCACTCCTCCTCGCGACCCTCGCGACCCTCGCGACCCTCGCGACCCTCACGACCCTCGCGGAGGTACTCGTTGGTGTGCGAACTGACGGATAAAAACGTTTATTTGAACCTCCTGCTTGTTTCTTCTTATTGGTACGACGTTTTGACAGTGCATGCCGTTAGTAATAGGTACCATACACATAAATCATCGCGCCAGTAATCCCCGAAAGGTTAAGTAGGGTTGTACCCAATACTACACACATATTTCTTCAGTTAAGTCCCAGGAGGCGAGTTTTTTATACTGACAAATGTTATTTAATTGCAAGCTTATAGAACTTACTGTCTCAATGCTGGTAGTAAGCGCTCTTCGTATGCCTCGAAGGTTGAGCGAGGACCAGCGCTCTTGTTTCTACGTCGTACCACTGAACCTGCAGAAGTAGACACATTACATGAGCACGTACGAGAATAATTGAAATCGTAATTGGTAACGATACCAGTTTTTGACGCCATTTTGGACATGGTGCTGCGGAGCAACGAGGAAAATATAGTGGGGAAACCGTTGAGTATGAATGTAGATGGCTATAAGAGGAAAACCAAAGAAACAATGGATGAACTGTTTGAAGGATGATATAGCTAGAAAAGAGGTGTCTGATGAGATGACGAAGAATAGATTTTTCGGATGGGAAATCATCAAATGACAGGGGTCATTTGATGATTTCCCATCCGAAAAATCTCCCCGCTCCTCCTCCTCTTCCCGCTCCTAAAATCCATCTATGTTCCTTCTTACCAGCCCTTAAGAGGCCGGCGGAGCATGCGTCGTTCATACAAACGTAATACCAAAATAATTCGTAAACCAAACATATGCTTAAGGAAGTGTGTGTTTATTTCGATTGGACTACATAATATCTAGGTTCCCAAATATATATTATGAATGGACATTGATTTAAACAAGACTTATAAGAAAAATAAGTTTTCTATAGAAATTTTAAATTCCTCATATCTCGTCTAAATATCGTTGTCCTTTCAAAATATATATTTGGGAACCTAGATATTATGTAATCCAATCGAAATAACACACATCCTTAAGAAAATGTTTGGTTTACAAATTATTTTGGTATTACGTTTGTATGAACGACGCACGCTCCGTCGGCCCCTTAATAAAATTCAAGAAAATACTATCGTCTTTGCTGATAGAGAAATGTTATTAATCTGTTAACGATTTTTTAAATGATAAATTGTAATTTTTGCTTCACTTTATCTCTTAATATTATTATGTAAATAGTTTTAGACTTAGCTGATCTATGATTTCATTTTGAATTTAATTACTTGCCTAGTTCTAAAATTATCTGTAAGTTAACCACTATATTATCGGGCGTATTTGCATGAAACTTAGATCATCTCAAAGACAATTTAATGCCCTTTATATTAGTATACGGCTTTTATCCGTATTGTGTTTGATAAATCAAGGTGGGTTGTTTTTTCGAATAATCTTGGTGCGGGGCTCTTCGGGGCGACGGGCGGCAGTGTATCGCTGACCACTCTCACGCACGGGTATACGCTATTGCTAAACTTCTCCCACTCGCTCAAGGTCGTTGGCGTGAGGTAGCCCCTTAAGGGCTAAGAAGAAACTTGGATGGGTTTTGGCCGCGGCCACAAAATAAAGGTGTTCCAGGGCCGCGGTATCTCCTTCGAACTGTCTCGCAGCTCCGGCAGGGATAGTTTTTGACCCATCATCACATTTTTTATCGTTTATTAACCGGTCCCACCCAGATTAATGAGTAGAGCTAACAACTACTGGAAACTTCCCCAAAGCGACTAGAGAGTGCCGGTGGTGTCCACAGTGTGAACAGTCAACTTTGACATTTAGGCATCTGGACACAGGAACTACAATCATTTAATTTTGTACATGTTTTGAGCGAGAAAATTGATAAAAAATATGCGGGCCAGTCTGAGGACCGATAAAAGTGAAAACTAAGTAATCTATATCTGCTACGGGTTGTGCTCCGCGCACGCCTAGCGGTGCTACGCCGTAGCGGATCGGCTACGAGTGCTACGAAGCGTTTGGTCACGCGAATTTTTTATTTATTTTTTTCACCCAAAAAGAGCTCAACGCACCTAAGGAAGTTTTCACTTCAGAATTCACTTCTCGTCGAAGTTAGGGCTGCAAATTAGAAACAACCTGTTTGGATCTTTTCTAGATAAGTTCGTACATCTTACCATTAGCAGCATTGGGTGTAACACTCCTCCTAGGGCTGTCAGTCTCTTTCCTCAGTTCATCTTCTTCTATCTTCTTGTGTACTTCCCTCTCTTTCTCTTCTGGCATCGTTTGGACGGGCTGAAGTTGTACTGGCTCGGGGTATGACGGTGGAATCTCTTCTTGTAACGTTGGTTCTGGCGACTGAAATTGATATTCAAATTGAAATAATTATGCACAATTTGGGAATAAAATGGGTACATAAAACTAAGTAACCATCTCAATCAAGAGAGAGATCAAGAATAGGCGCTTTAAATATAAAAAAAAACACCACTACAAGAAAGATCAATCACCGTTCTTACCGGTTGGGTATCTTGCAAATCTTCTTCATCGTCACCATTAACATACTCCGGTTCCTGTAGCTCAGGTTCTGGTTCTATGGGAGGCACTGGCGAGGGTATGTCGAGGCTGAGGGAGCCTGCTGCTACTGATGGCGAGAGGTGGTGGGAGAAGTCGTACTCTTGAGGCATTGAGGAGTCGTTGCGGCGGTCCGGCTGAAAGAAAGGCAGATTTTATAAGGTGGCTCTTAATTAAGGCAGTTGATCAATAGCGTGCTCTATTTTTCTTCCACGGTCAGTCGTTCTGACGACTGCAGCCGTCGCTACCTGTCGACGCGCGACGACGCGTCGACGGCAGCCACCGGAGAGTCGACAACTGCCGTCGACGGGTGGTGACGCTTGCAGTTCTGGCATGCCGCATGAATGTGTGTCGACGACTGCTGTCGACGAGTCAGTGGCTGCCGCCAACGCCACAACTGCAAGCATCGAGTCGTCGACGCGTCTACGACGGCTGCAGTTTATCTGTCGTTGGTAATGTGCCGCTCGTCTTTAAGAACGTTAAGGTTTTTACAAGGGAATAGCTCACGTTCACACGGACGATTTTATAAAGCATAGTTTTTCTCCATATTAGCTGGATCATCTGTCTAGCCTTTTTCCAACTATCTTCAGTCTAACTAACTAAGCAGCTAAAAACCAGTATTTAACATGGACCGACTGCCTACCTGACCTCCACAACCAAGTTAGTACTGGGTAATACGATACCCGGTAAAACTGGTTGTCAGACTTTCGAGCCACTGACTACCTGTTACGACTGACAAAGATGCAGTAAATGGCAGCCCAGACACATGGAGGAATCTCGGTATGTGATGGGTGGTCAACCGTCCAAAGACCAGAGCAAATTACGGTTTTTCCTACTCCTCCGCTATGCTTTCTGATTAATTTTACGGCAGTTAAATTAATTCCCTGGAACTTCGTTGAGCTTCATTGTCTCGACGCTTTTGTGATGGTCACAACTGTTTATTCTGGCTTTCAGGAGTTACAGTGGTTTGGCAATAGTGTGGCGGGCTTGTCCCATCCAACGACCAACTCAGGCAGGCTGAAGATTCTTCTGAGCGGCTGTTATTATCTAATCACGAGCTTACATTCCCATAGAACAATGGGTAAAACCCATTGCCAACTCACCCCATCCTCTTCAAACAAGCGACACAGCTGCGGATCCTCCTTCACCCCACACAGCGCATCAGCGATCCGGTCCCGCATCCTCCTGGCGAGCTCGAAGTCATCCCGCGCGGCTGCAGTACGTTTGCGCAGCCGCCAGCGCCCGATGCGGATCCCAGCTGATGCTAGCGCTGCACCCGCTGATTTCAAGCGACGAGCGTATTCGAAGCGTTCCTCTGGAAAGAAGTTTAGGAGGAAATGTCACAACAATATGGTCGCTCAATGTCCTATAGAAAAAAAGGGCTTTTTAAGATAATTTTTACGAATAAGTCAGTCGAGTATAGGATGTCCTATATTATTTTACAAAGCCTGCAGAAGTTCATTCAGTATAAACAAAATACAGTCGAATTGTGAACCTCCTCTTTTTGGAAGTCGTTTGAAAATAACATAACATCACGCCTATATGTTGATCTTCGAAGGATTAGACAGAGGTGAAGCTTCACCTACATTTCGTCAATTATGATTTAGGTCCACGTAATGGACTCGCCGCTTGCTACTAAGAAATTCTTGATGGAAAAAACCAATAAAACTTTGTACAACCCGGCAATCAACCCAAGGACCATAGCTCAGTATTCGCAAGAGCGACTTGTATTCAAAATAGTAAGTCTGTGGGCCAAGTGATATTTTGATACATTTTTTTTGGACAAGCCCGCCACACTATCCCCAAACCACTGTAACTCCTGAAAGCCAGAATCAACAGTGGCGACCACCAGAAAAGCGCCGAGACAATGAATCTCAACGAAGGCCCAGAGAAATTTGATCCCAATAGTAGGTATGGCAAAAACGCTTGAACGCACGGAAATTTGCTCTAGTTTCTACAAGGTCCGTATAGTAAATAACTCCGGATGATACCTGCTAAACATCTAGGAAAACCATAATCTTGGATATCTCTTCATTAAAAAAAAAAACGTTAAATTTCCATCTCTGCACTGCTTCTACTCCCAAAATCTTTGCATCATTAAAATCGCCATCATAAGAACTTACCACCGACAGCATTCTTCTTCTTCTCATCGAGACTCCTGACCAGGTCAGCGATATCGTTGTCCACGTACATGATGAAGGCCAGGTCGTCGTAGGGCGAGTATGCTGGCTCCTTGCTGATAGGCTGGACGGGGGAGCTCTCATTGTCCTCTACCTCTTCGCCCAGAACGTTTACCGCCATTAGTGCTACCTAGAGTGCGAGAGAAAGAAAGAGAATAAGTAAATCAATCAAAATTTCAGGCACTTTTGAACAGGGATGATTACTGAATAAAAAAGATATGATTCTGTTTAGTCCGTCAGTTAGGTTATCGAAAAATTTTGGATAGATGTTTTCAATTTTTTTTTTCTTTTTTTTTTTTGTTCATAAACGTTTTATTTTATTAATCATGGTTATTGATGATATCCTATTTAGAAACATTATTAATTATTTACAATATTATACACACTAACTCTATAATAGAAATAAAAATCTGTAGGTACAATTAATATCAAAAAAGGTTACAGGGCATCGAAAAATTCGTCCACATCGCTGCTAATAGGAAAAGTGCCCAGAAGGCTGGCAGCATTGCCACGTTGGATGGCAATGCTGATTCTTTGGCCAAAAAATAGGCCCGCCCTCTGGTTTATCAAATTAAAAAAAACTACGAAAATAAAACGTGCCAAAGATAATGAACTGTGCTTGTGACGTCGCACGATTTTCGACTCACTGTATCGTCTTATTTTTTTGTTTACGTGAAAAAAGAAAAAAATTGTTTCTAATATTTTTTGGAAATCTATCTGACGGACCAATATTTTTTTTTCTCCTACCCTATTATCGAAACAAAGATGAAAATTAAATGTAGGAACAGTCCCAGTCACAAGACATAAAAAACTCTGAAAGTGCTGTAGTTAAAAACATACATAACCCATATACGATAGTACGATGTTGGTCCCATAGAGAAAGTTGTTCAGTTTGATGGTCTATAGCACACCCTTTCATATGACTATACCCTTTTTGTTACACGTTGTATATATAACAACCCTGTAATTCCGATTGATGTTATAGTAGGTACACCCACATTTAGTCAGTTATATTTAAAGTCCCATGTTAGAGGACGAGCTTATTGCCATCAACCGGGCGCAAGTCCATACTCCGTGGCTGCTACTGAAAAAATTCTGATGGAAAAACCCAATAACACTTTGCACGACCTGGGAATCAAACCCAGCACCTCATGCTCAGCAGTCTCTTGCGACCACTCGACCAACGAGACAGGCACTATTAGAGGCCGGGGTTGCGGGCCTGTTCGAAAGAGATACCGCGGCCCCGGAACATAAGGGCGAAACAGTAAAAGTCTGACACTCCCTCCCGCTCCGCCCAGAGTGGGAGAAGTTAGTGATGGCACTATTACACACGCTTTTTTTATTGGCTGAAAAGGCTGAAGTAGCGCCCTGAAACTGATTCTTTTTTTTATTTATAGGTTCATGCATTTTTTCTTATGAAGGTAGTATTAAGTTCATTCATACAACTTGGTATGAATGAACTTACTACCTTCATGAAAAGTGATATACCTGATCATCTTCTTTAGCTGGAGGGTGTGGTCCGGACAGTTTGAGTTTGACGAAGCGGGCTATTGTTGGCTCGGGTAGAGCAGCTGATCTGCAGACAAAACAAGTCACTTTCAGTTAATTTTCTTAATGATAGACCAACACAAATATGGCTGACGTGGCTCAAAAGGCTGCCCAACTCATGACGTGTCTCCCGCATAACCAACAAACTGTCAGGGCACTAGTTTCCTTCTATTTTGGCAATAGAAGGAAACTGGGTGCCCTTACATAGTGTGGCGTGGTCGCGGTAGGAGACGGCGGGACGAATTGGACAATTTCCGTTCAAACTGGAAGGAGGACGTGCGGGTTCGCGAGAGGTGTGGAGGTAGGCCTTTGCCCAGGAGTCGGACAGAGCAGGCTAGTAAAAAAAAGACCATAAGAAAACCATTTTACGTATATCGTCTTCAACCTTCTTTTGCTGTCAGAGTTTTTATGCCGCTCGTGGGTCTCTGACATGGCTTTACATGCCATCGAGAAATATGTCTCAGGCATGCTGGTTGCCTCACGATGTTTTCCTTTACCGAAGCAAGTGATACACACGATAAAATGACTTATGACTTTAAATGACCTACTTACTCAATGCGCACATGAATCCTTAAAATCAGAGGTGCGTGTCTGGGTTCTAACTTGAGAACTGTGACTTGGCAGTCCGGCAGTCACACCAGTAGGTTAGCACTGCTTATATATGTCACCGTAAAATTGTCAAACACGTTAGATTGAATCTAAAACATACTGCCTACAATAAAACGCATTATTTTTCGTGAAATGCATGCGATGGTAGTCAACTCACGCGGTGTGGAGGGAAGGAGGTGTCCCCCTTGCCCAAAGGTACCACTCTCATGAAAAGATAATGTACCATTCCTGAGAAATACCGATTAATATAACCTAACCTTAAAACACTTTATATTCCCCTAAAAAGCGTAGACGACGGAGCCCCCTATTTCCGAGTGCAGGGTTTAAAGGAACGTAACTAACCTAGGGGGGGGGGGGGGGTGCCCCAAGTCTCGATTATGGGGGCCGAGATTCCGTATGTTCAGTTGACAATATTTCGAGAGTTTACAATATCGCTAGAGAGATTAAAATCTAACGTGTTAGACAATTTTACGGTGACATACTCGTACATATGTCGTTAAAATGTCGTCTATAGAATTAGAACTATGGACTTATAGAAAAGATCACCGTTGAAATTTTGATTGTAATGCGGCTTCCTTATTTGCACTGAGATTGAAGACTAAATTAAAAAAAAATCTTCGAAAATAGAGCTTTCATACTACAGATGGCAGATGTTCAACCGCACTCACTTACCTTAGTTCTCTAGTCCTGGCTTGCTGTGCTGGTCTGGCGAGAGTGACTCTGCCGACGCTGGTGTAGGTGGCGCCACAAGGAGTGGCTGCACCTTCGGAGACCAGCCCTCCTGAAACCAGGACCTCCACGCATGACGCTGCAAATAAACAAAAACCAATGAAACGAGGTAAAAATGACACGACGACGAGCGAAGAATTGCCAATCTTTAGTGGCAGTGGGCAGGGCACATTGCGCACAGAACGGACGGCCGAAAAGTTCTAAAGTGGCGACCGCGAACCGGAAGACGTTACGTTGGTCTTCGAAGGCCTCCTACTAGGTGGACCGACGACCTGGTGAAGGTCATGCGAGTTGTAACACTCACGGGACTGGTCAATGTGGCGACACTTGAGGAAGGCCTTTGTCCAGCAGTGACGAATTTGGGCTGAAATGATGATGAAGTAAAAATGTGTTGCAATGTCGGAAAGTGGTTTTTTATCTACTTCGTATAACTTCAGTTTTGTCCATCGGACATTCTATTCAGCAGTATATGTTAATCAGCACAGCTGATGAGAAGTATTACTACTCGACGTATATTCTTTAGTTCTGCATCCAAGACCTTGAATGATGTTCTGGTCAGCTCGGTACAATTTGAAGTACGTGACTTTTTTGCGAACATTTTTGATCGTGTGCGGAGATTTTCTCAATGCCTCTCGTCTGCATAGATTCTTCTGGCACTCACGTATCAGCTGGTGGTGTGCTAACAGCTGCAGCTTGTGGACGGAGGTGACGCGCGAGAGCCGCAACAGCAGCTCGTGGGGCGGAGCGCCCTCGCTGCGCCACCCGCGCGCCGCGGGACCCTGGGAGTTCAGCTCGCATGCTGGGTAGGAACTGTCTTCACCTGGGGAGAGAATGGAGGATAAGTGACTGCTAGCTTTTCCGTTTTATTTATTTAGTTCGACTTCACACGCATCGATTGGTACCGATCCGTACCGAGTTATCCGTTCTGGGACGTGAATCTATATGCAAGCACACTAACATATTGTTATAGGTAGGTAGGTACCTATTACTTATTGACAAGTTTGTAAGAAGCTACACACATGAAAACTGAGAAAGCGTCAAACGAGTACTTATAACATTTTCCGTTCTACCTACACCACGCTATGTAACCTGAATGTAAACCTTATTTTCACAAAGTTAATGTACATATTCCTACAACTAACTGTGATCGAACGAATTAGAACATTCACTATGGATATAGTATTTAAAAGATCCATTTTCGGATGCAGTGCGACTGAGGTAAGCTTTAGCTAATAGATTTTCCTATTAGTGTCTCTTTTCGCTGTTTGAAGGCTGGACGTATTTGACACAAAGCTAGACCATAACCTGGATTGACCCATAGGATATACTTTTTATCCTTATAGTACTATCCCGTGGGATAATTACCGACGCCCACGTAGACAGAGCCGTGCACAGAAGCTAGTTCCATTTTTATAATAAAATATTATGAATTCCTTTCTCATAAAGCATAGTTCATTCATAGTAAGTATGAGCTGCAATGTTAATCATTTTAATAAAAGCGACCATGTCGTGCGGGTCGTGGCATGGCATTCTCAAAATGAGTTTCAATTTATTTCTCTTTCTTGGAATCACGTTCTAACTTTATCAGTGAAAACCTTTAACATTACAAACTAGTAATGTTAAAGGTTTCTCGAGGCTTTACTCGCGTTAATTTAGAATTTGACAGTCAATAGCCATGACGACAGTAGGTATCAAAAAATTGCAAATCTAGGTATTTAAGTCCGTCAGTTAGAGTATTGAAAAATAATGGACACGTATTTTTTGTCAGAACTCACTAAAAATTTACCAAGGCGTGACGTATTGAGAATTTTCAAAGCGTCGTATCTTCGTCAATTTTTGTTTATCTACCAAAAGAAAAATACGGGTAAAATGTTTGTTGATAATCTAACTGACGACGGACTATTTTTTGTTCGTCTACCCTATTCGGGTCGTACTCTGCTTATAATACTATAATTCAATCATGAGTCGAGAGACACGGTAGCTCCATGTATTATTATAAAAAAGTTACGGTGGTTTTCCTCGGGATCAGTACTAACCAATTTGGCTAACTACCTACCTAATGAAAGAATAAACAGCGATTTTCGTATTTCACGATATTTCGTCGCATTCTGGTGTTGCTGAAACTAAGCTTTGTTGATTGGAATAGCTGCTTAGTGCTTACAAAAAGCTATGTTCAATTACATTGCCAGGTACTCTAATTGATCTCATGAAACTGTCGCGACCAAATAAGCCCGTAGTTGGCGAAGAGATTATAGCCAGTCAGGATTGATTCGCGATGCTGGCTCCCGGATTTTGTTAGGACTCTGAGTAGTCTGTGACATTAAAAGTTCAAAGAGCACGAAACCGCCTCTATTAAACAATTACGAGACTCCAATTTTTAAAGAAAGAAGGCGCTTACTCAACCCACCTCATCAAATAATAAAGGTAAAAGTCTATCGAAGTAAGTGTCTAAAGTATCCAATTCCAGACAAAACAATTCGAGCTATAGAAACAATAAGTAACCCATCTATCGATCCTCAGCCCGACGACTGTGGCTTTACATTTTTAATGGAATAGCTCACTCGTAGACGAAGAGTTCACGTCATGGTGTTTTGTACCTACTAAGTACAGATATGAGCAGCGGTGGCCCAGTGGTGGCGGCCCCGATTTACGAACAGTTAGTCGTGGGTTCAAACTTATTATTATTCATCACCGCTGCTGTCAAAACGGTGAAGGAAAAAATCGTGAGGAAACCGACATGTCCTAGAACCAAAAAATTGAAAGACATTGAATGTGAATGAATGTGTGTGTGAATAAAGACACCAATAGCCCCGCACTTGGGTCCGCGTGGTGGATTATAGCCCATTCCCGATCATAGAGAGGAGGTTTGTGACCCAGCAGTGGGAACAGTACAGATATAATAAATAACACCAAACTAAGTATCGGTCAAATTGTCAATAGTCCGGGTGTCAAAGAGCTTAATGAGGAATATTCGCGGGAATTATCGATTGTAACTTAGACATAGGATCATTTTCATTAAAATATTAGTTACGAAATGTTTTGTTCGTAACAACATGAATTATCAGAACAGTAGAAAATGAACACTTTATTATCAATGGTGTTCTGACATATATGTCCACTTTGTGCTCGGAGTTTTTCGGCCAAAGTTGGATATGCTAGCCACTTGAGAGCACATAAAAAAGCAGCACACCATAGCTCTCTACAATCACACTAGAAAGTCATCGAATGCAGTCACTGTTGCCGAAATCAGCTAGATGGCATCCTCATTTTCATCACATATTTGTGCTCGTGACTCGTTTATAATGAGAGGTTTACTTTTTGAGAATTAAAATAGTTTCCATGAACTCGGTAGATGGCGTTGAACTGACTACGTTACTAGGTGCCAAAGCCAAAACACTTGCTAAAACGCACGTCACATACGCTCATTGACTGACACTTTCGTTTGCATAAGCTTCCGAACCATTAGGTCCAAGTGAAATTATGTGACGTTCTGTTCCTTGTAGTAACGTACCGAGATCAGCGCCATCTATCCAGCGAATAGGGAAGAGTTGAAAAAGAAAATCCCTCGTAATGGAGAACAACAAACGAAAGTATCGGAAAAATAGTCAATAATCCGGGTGTGTAAAGGGTCTTAGTAATATCAGCGATAATAACATGCCTGTTATCCTTGAAGGAATACACAGAGGTCTATCTAATAGTACCTACACCCACATTTCGCCAGTTATGTTTAAGTACCATGTATTGGGGGCGAGCCTAAAGCCATCGATCGGGCACTAATCCAGACTCCGTACTGAGAAATTCCTGATGGAAAAACCAGCCCAACCAGGAAATCGAACCCAGGTCCTCATGCTCAGTAGTCACGATTGCGATCACTAGACCAACACCATCATTTTCTAGCCTTTGTCCCATTCTACCTGGGGTCAGCGCAACACGTTCCCCTCTTCCATTCTCCCCTGTGAGACGTCACTGCATCATTTACTCCTTTCTCTTTCTTATCATTCCTCACACAATCCATATATCGAAGATAATAGCGACTACTAGACCAATGTGGTAATTATCAATCAGCGATAATGAAGATGGAAATATCAAAACTGTGTATTTGATTGACATGAGCTACCGAAAAGCCAATCCTTTTAAAAGTTTTTGTAGTAATATTGATAAATGATCAACGGGCAAACAGCTGAAGGCTTGGCCGGAAAAGTTCTGGAAGAACATTTCCGTCAGCACTCAGCGGTCAATACATTTCAGGCGACAGTTTCGATTTCAACGGACTGAATATTCTCATTTCATTTTTGTAAGCTGTCTGATAGAACTTCACCCACGACTTCGTTTCGCATTTTGCTCTCAAAGTCAACAGCGCCTTTTATTGAACCTTTTTGTCTCGTTAGAGGTTTCAAAAGTTCAAAATCAAAAGTTTTAGTACCGGACTCCGAGTTAATCATAAAGCAATAACCGACTTCCAGTACAGTTACAAAGTATTTTCCATTTTTTAGTACTTTTGGAAGTCTGACTTTTTGGCAAATACTCTTCACTTTCCTAAGGATCAAGCCGATCAAGGGACACAAGGAATAAGCTCAGAGTCTAAACTACTGCGTTTATTGTGCTCCAACAACCCAGGGACGCCAAAAATTACAGACATCCAGAAGAGTTAGTATGCACCTTGAACGCATTATGCGTACCTGTTAACTTGTGCCGACGCGGTCAAAGCAAGTAAAAACTTCTTTAGGTGCGTTGACCAATTTTAGGTTAACAATAATCATGAAACTCGCGTGACTGTCACCTAACGCTTCGTAGCACTCGTAGCCGATCCTCTACGGCGTAGCATCACTTCTGCCTAGGCTTTTCCAAACTATGTTGAGGTCGGCTTACCAGTAGCAGTGCTACGACTAATTCACAAGTTACTTATAGTTTTCATTTCTGTCGCCATAGAAGTCGCCAAAGACAGCCCCGCAAGATTTTTTCAATATCGGGTGCTAACGTTTCGTAGAAATAAAACAAATTTTTCGTTAAGCCTGAGTGCTGATTTTCATATATCGAAACTCACGATCAACAGTGGATTGAAGAGGCCAGTAAAGTTTTCCGTCATAAAATAGAGTCCCATAATTGATAGCACAGTAGGTACTGTCATTAGTGTAATGGGTACTAGATACTCACGGTTTAGTCCCATCTCGGCACCTTCCCATCTCGGCACCCATGAATTAATTTATCATCTTTACGAAAAATTCCCATCTCGGCACTCCGTCATTAGTCGTTGCTAAGTACACAGTAATCAAAAAATGGATACACTGTATAGTGAGTAAATCAAATTGACTCAAAACTAGTTACGGCGAGAGACACCGTACCACCAATAGCGGAGAAGGTTAGAATGGGAGATTAAATAGGCGTGTCGGCAAAAGACCTACTTTAATCAAATATTTAAGTGTCGTGAAACATGATACAAGGTGGTTTGCATTTAAAATGATCAAATTTTTCAAGTGTAACATTCCTATTTCCAAGAAAAAAGAGAAATACGTAAAGTCCCATGCCGAAATCAACCAAATTGAAGCAAATTATGAAAATGGTTCGATAAATTTAAAAAGCTGCATAGAACAACAGCTGTCTGCAATAATTTCCATATTTGTTTCGTGGACGACGGCAAAGTAACTGTGATTTTATTTATTTTTGATAAGTAATGTTTAAAATTATTGCTATTATTGTAAGAAAATTATGTACTTACAATGTTGATCTCTCTGAGATATAGAAGACTAAAAAAATTGTCTATTTACAACTGTTGATTGCGTAATATTTTTTTATTAGTTTGTTTTTTGTATGAAGAGTAACAACTTGCTGTGATTTTATTATTTCAGATATTTTTAAGACTAATATTTTTTTATGTTTCGAATTTTTACCTATTATGAAAATATACAATTCCGATAATTGATAATTTAGACTGAAAATTAATGTACAGCGAGTTATAGCAATTAGCTGACCCCCTTATTTTACATTTTATTTATTTGAGCGAAGTAAATAAAATATAAAAGAATTGCAAAGGGGGATCAGTTAATTGCTATGACTGTACAGTGAACGCGTAATCAAGCCTACTCGTATCATTTAGTACTAGTATGAAAGTCCTCAAAGTATGGACGCCCTTTTGCCTACGTCCCGGTTATACTGATTAAACGTTAAATGTACATAATAACTGTTGATTTTTGTAATATGTTTTTACATAATTGCTGGAAAGATTTTATAACAATTATTCCTACGAACCGTGAATTTTTCATATATTTTAAAATTTGTTATGTTACTGCCAAGGCAGAGATAATGGAGCCTCTAAAAAGCGATTCAAGGGCTTGTCTGTGAAAATGGTAATTTAAAAAGAAACAAAAATTATTTAATAAATAATAAAGTTGATTTACTTACTATACTGATACTGTGTTTCCGTTTCTTTTTGTGTACCTTAAAATGATTTATGAGAGGGTGCCGAAATGGGACTTTTTCGTAGACAAGATAAATAAATTCATGGGTGCCGAGATGGGAAGGTGCCGAGATGGGAATAAACCATACTCACAAACAACCCATACTTTACTAGCTACCTACCTACTGAAGTACTGAATCAATGATAGCCCCCACTAATTGCTGCTACAATTCCATTTTAACGGAAAAAGGACTTTGTTAGCAGAGTCTAAAGTTGGTTTTGGTTTGAAAATTAAAATAAAATAACGGTGTTGTACTTTTGTTTGTTCAATGTTCGATAATTTCGTTTCTGGTTGACGGTGAAATATTGCTTGCTCTGTCTACTACTAAAGGGTGTAATAAACCCTCTTAACGAAGCCGAAAGGCTTGTTCTCCCCGTCATCGTCATCGTCGTAGCGATCATTTTTTTTTTGTTCTATCTGGGAACCTTCTAGTTACGGAGATATTGGGGGTGAAAGTTACAACTTTTTGACAAATTTGATACATGTTTTTATTAGTGCGACCCCCGTATTATTCAACCCATCCATCAGCACAATGTTTTGAATGCGTTACATTGAGTTCTACCAGACTGATGGATGCGACTCGCACGGGACCGGTAAATGTGGCGACACTTGGGGAGGCCTATGTCCAGCAGTGGACGTCTTTCGGCTGAAATGATGAGGATGATGATTCCACCAGAAAACATGATATTAATTCACCCCAAAAAAAAGTCGTTTCCCAGCAATAATTTTTGCATAAAGCTACTTATTTTGATGTACAGAATGCTTGGTTGACGGCTTCGTGATGTGGTTGTTTACACCCTGTATACATAATGGAGAAGTGACGTCTAGAGGTAAAAAATTACATAACATCTGTGATCCCCGAAGGGCAGCAGAAGCGTACATAATAGTACACTCGCATTTCGATGGCGAGCCTTTGGCAATCAAAAGATAAAACATAACACTCCTTTTTGTTGGGCAGTCGTGTAAAAATTAAGATGCCTTTTAATGCCGGGCATGCGAATAATCGCGGAAGATTCAAGTCCATGCAAGTTCTGCGATTATTTTTTCTGTACAAGACTTCATCATCTAGACAAGAGATCATCATCATCATCAGACTACGACAGTCAACTACTCACTACTGGACATAGGCGTCTTCAATCGAACGTCACCTCTCATCCAGTTGCTACCAGCCACTCTGCGGGAATCGTCACTCCACCTTGCCTGAGGACGTCCCACCTTACGCTTGGTCGCTTGCCGATTCGCGGTCTCCACTCAAGAACACGTCTTCCCCAACGGTCATTGTTTCTACGGCAAATATGGCCGGCCAATTGCCACTTCACTTCATTTTAGGTGTATAGATGGTGAAAATATAAATGATGAATGGCACACAGATAGATAGTCACATAGGATACCATGGGACCAATGGGCAGATGACTAAAAAAAAAATAGTCCGTCAGTTAGATTATCATCAAATATTTGACCCGTACTTTTATCTTTTGTTACATAAATCAAAATTGACGAAGATACGACGCTTTTAAAATTATCATACGTCACGCCTTGGTATAATTTTTTGCGAGTTCAGCCACTCCCGAGTGTTGATGATTTATCTTTGTCAATATTCATTGATTTACAAAAACAAAAAATACGTATCCATTATTTTCTGCAGGCGAAAGCGGGCGTAACCTAGTATTTGCATGAAACGCGGATAGAATAGCCTGGATTAGGTTCAATTTCATGCGAATCCTTGAACAAAGTCCGTCTTGCATGCGAGTGAAGCAGATCAAGGCCGGGTCGAGAGGCTAGGCCTTTTTGAAGGTCGGTTTCATCTGCAGATTAAATAGTTACACAGAGCAAGAATGCATGAACATCTTGAATGTTATGGAAACTGTGCCCAAACAATGTTTGAGTCGGCTTTCAGTGTAACCGGGTGAGTACCTGTCTATAAGAAACTGGGTGACTGGACTGACATATCAACGCACAGCCCAAACCGCTGAGTCTACAGATTCCAAATTTGGCAAGTAGGTTCCTTATGTGGTCTAGGGGTGCACTAAGAAAGGATTTTTCAAAATTTAACCCTTTTTTTTCGGATGGGAAATCATCAAATGATCCTCCCACTCTGGGCGGAGCGGGACGGAGTGTCAGACTTTTATTGACTAAAAACCATCCATGTTCCTACCTCTTTCGAACAGTCTCGCAGCCCGGGCAGGCTTCGGGCCCCTTCCTTAAGGGGGTGAAACGGGAGTCGAAAATTTTTACAGCGAAATAAGATAAGTTAGACTGTTCTATACGAAACTTCAAAGGAATAGTCCTATCGATGAATAAGTTAACATTTGTGTTCCAGGTTTTATCAGAATGCAAACCCTAAAGGGGGAAATGGGGTGACAAAGTCTAAAAATCAACATGGGTATTGTTTGAATGGTGTATCATCAGGTCGGGTGCCATGTATTACAAAAACAACGATTTTGACATTTAATGTGGTGGACCTGAAATACCTTCATCCCCTGTTCTGGTGCGATGGGCGGATGACAAGGGTGGTTCACGCAGACGAAGCGACTGCCTATCAGACCTCCACAACCCAGAAACTGAGTAATACGATAGGTACCTACCCCTTACTATGACAAATGTCTGTACTTTAAAAAAGACAGTGAGCTCCGAGTTTGTCGGCTGTTTCTTCTCAGAGTCGTCATGTATGAAACACCGGCCCCATCTAGTTTTAAAACATAACGTGATGATTGACGTGTGAAAGTGTTTTGTAAAACCAATCAACAGAAATAAATACAATGATTTATGTTTTGGATTTGGTATTATCCGTCGACCCAAATTGTTCGCGAAGCGCATTCAATTTAGTTGATAGTACCTACTAATTGTTCGATGGGTGCTAATGGGTGCTAATTGATAGTGATGTGTACCTAACATAAATCTATAATAGGTCTCTTAGTCGGAATCTTTTTGTTATTTCCCTGCTGTATTATCTGTATAAATTGACTGCGTTAGCAAAGAGGGTCAGATAATGGCATCTACGAGAGTTAAAGACCGGCCCGAGGCGCAAAGATATTAAAGAAAGTATTAATAATAATTTGTCTCTGAATAGAAATAAGTACAGAAAAAGACAATCATATTATGACATCAAAAGGGCAAGGGTGAAAACATCACGCTAAGTATTAGAAACCCTAGAAGCAGAACTTATAAATAATATTGTATGGAAAATTAATTACTGTTTTATTTAAAAGAGGTACTTACTTGTCGCATAAACCACGTGGAACGGAATCCGTTTTGGCATTTTAAAAGAACAATTATATTTTAAACACTACCTCTGTATTTTAAAATCCAAATAGATATTCACTTCCATAGCTACGTATATTGTTGTACAAATTGAAAACAGAACACTGTCAAATCATTTGGAAACACATTGTTTTTGTTGGAAAAATATTTTGACTGTTTTGTTTAAAGAATTTACATTTTATAGGTAAATAAAGACGGTTATTGTAAGAATATTGAGGGACTGTGTGATAGAATAACAGTGGGATGGAGTGAAGTTGCTGCGAAGCGGGGACGGTAAATTAATCAATATTGACGCGGCAAAGTTCGCGCGGTAGATTGCCGCGCAGGCCGCATTGATGGTAGCGCCATCTCTTATCAAAATAAGGTACGAGGAAAACTCTTTAAGGGTTGTTTAGCGCCATCTTCTGATAATTTTATGATGCGGTCATGTGATATTATGAACCATCTCATTATGTGTATGTGTCACCGTAAAATTGTCAAATACGTTATATTGTAATATCTCTAGCGATATTGTAAAGTCTCGAATTATTGTCAAATGAACATACTGCTTACAATAAAACGCATTATTTTTCGTGAAATGCATGCGATGGTAGTCAACTCACGCGGTGTGGAGAGAAGGAGGAGTCCCCCTTGCCCAGTGGTACAACTTTCATGAAAAGATATTGTACCATTCCTGAGAAATACCGATTATTATAACCTAACCTTTATATTCCTCTAACACTTTATATTCCCCTAAAAAGCGTAGTCGACCGAGCACCGCTTCGCGGGGCCCCTATTTCCGGGTGCAGGGTTTAAAGGAACCTGACTAACCTAACGGGGGGGGGTGCCCCAAGTCCCGATTATGGGGGCAAGAGATACTTCCGTATGTTCAGTTGACAATAATTCGAGACTTTACAATATCGCTAGAGAGATACACGTTATATTATAATATAACGTATTTGACAATTTTACGGTGACATATGTATGTGATAAGCTTCTAGAGTACAGACGCTAGCCATACGCCAGCACATCAAACTAATATGTAATCTGTCAAATCTAGTTTAACATTAAAATCAGCTGTTGCACTTTTGTCGGTCGACCCTGTTTTAAGTTACGAAGCCGCTCTTGAATACTTACAAAGCTGTTTAGCGTTATTGAACGTTCATGAATAATGTTTTTTGGGATTCTCAGTATAACAAGCTAATAAACCTATTTTAAAGACCATCTTATTTTAATTAATTACAAACGTTTTGCAATATTGTGTTTTAAAAAGGAATAATGCTAAAAATATCTATACTTCTATACTAATATTATAAAGAGGAAAACTTTGTTTGTTTGTTTGTTTGGTTGTAATGAATAGGCTTAAAAACTACTGGACCGTTTTTAAAAATTCTTTCACCATTCGAAAGCTACATTATCCACGAGTAACATAGGATATATTTTATCCCCGTACTCCCACGGGAACGGGAACTATGCGGGTGAAACCGCGGGACGTCCGCTAGTATTTATATATAGTTAATTAAAACGGTAAACCCCAATTACAATAATTAACATGGAAACACCAATACGCAATAATTTACAAAACAAAAGTAAAAAGATTCAGTTGATACCATTCAATGGTTTGAATTAAATTACTTACTAAAACTAACACGGAACAGTGGACACTCTTACATACTTTCTCTCACAGAACATCAGACATATCCGCCTAACCTTCATCCATAAACACATCAGATTGAGGGTTAGCACTCAGAAGGGCGTACACTGGAGATTTAGCTCTGGCGACAGTTTTAGATGACGATGGGGTGAACAGATTGTGCCGGCGGCGGCACTGTCCATCCGATACATTTGTCGGACACAAAATATAGCCGGAAGAAAAGGCTGTGGAGCTCAGGGCAGTCGATTAGTCCCCGTACGGCTTTCCTGTTTACCGTGAGCTGCTCAGAACCACTGAGTTGATGCCCAACGCTCCTAACAGATAGTTGGTAGGGAAAATAGTAAAATAACCTTTGGAAAAATCCTCTTAGAAACGTTTTCTGCACCTTATCGAGCATCAGTGTTGAGGCAGCGGTGTAAGAGTGACAGACACAGGCACTAGACTCGAGTTTGCTTCGAACCAGAGTGGTGTATAATAATCGAAGAACATTGGGATTGCGAAAGTCACGAGCATTTCGCATCACAAAGCCCAGATGCCTGAAAGATTCCGTCGCGAGGGTGGAAATATGGTCTTTAAATGTCAGACAGCGGTCGAAAGTCACTCCCAAATCTTTTACTTTGGTGGCTCGAGAAATTACATCACCACCTAATCTGTAGTTGAAATGGATTGGTCGCAACCCTCTACCGTAACGTATGTCATGACGTGGCACTTGCTTGTGTTGAAAGGAAGTTTATTTACAATGCTCCGCCTAAAAACGGCATCAATATCCCTTTGTAGGAGTTTACAGTGCTCGTCAGATCTGATTTGTGCAACTAGTTTTAGATCGTCTGCGTATAGAGCAAGCACCTGGCAAACTTAACCTCTGTTACCAAATCATTAATCATGATCAGGAACAGAGGTGGCCCCAACACGGATCCCTGGCTCACGCCCGAGCGGTTGTTATAATGTTTAGATTCGTAGCAACCATGGCTAACAAACTGCTTGCGATCTCGCAGGTAGTCGGCAAAGAAGCTAAGAAATCCGGATGAGAAACCTATGGCCTCTAGTTTCGTCAAGAATACATCGTTATCAACTCTATCGAAGGCTTTTAGGAAATCAAAATGTAGAACGTCGACCTACCTCCCGTTGTCCAAGCTACTGGATATGTACTCAACATGGATGAGCAAATGCGAGTCTACGGAGTGACCCGGTCGAAAACCGTGTTAGTCATCAGATAACCGCTTATTCACATGTTTATAAATCACGGTGTGGAGAATATGCTCGAAAAACTTGGCGATGGTTGGGAGGTTAGCGATGGATCTGTGTTCCTCTGCGATGTTTTGTCGGATGTTTTAGGGATCCCGGTGACTCGCAAAGTTTTCCATGGCTCAGGCTTAAAAATATGACACTCTGGGTCATATTTTTAGAGCTGCCAAGGTGCCGTTACATCCCTTAAAGACATAGGCTGGAATGTTGTCAGGGCCAATCGAGCTAGATGGTCTAAGTTTAGCAATCCTTTTTACTACGTCTGATGGCGTTAAGAGGGGCAGGGGAATATTAATCATTTAAGCGCCTCGCTTCGTTTGAGGCAATCGCCGCCCCTCCCCCCTATACGCCATTGCACCAACAGGATGGACCAGCATAAAAAAAAAATTATGTGTTGTGATGTTGCAAACTTGCATCTACTTATTAGACTATATGGTTTTGACCCTCTTTTTCATAGGTGACGCAGACGAAGTTGCGCGGGTCAGCCAGGATTGAATAAAATAAAGTCATTTGTATTGAAAATATGTACATACTTTATTTAATAACAACTTTTGTTGATTCTTAACAATTTAAGCACGTATTAGACCTTTGGCACAGTTTAGAAAATGGCTCCTAAATGACTTAACAGCTGACTGACTATACCTATTTTAAATCATTGAATGACATTTTTTGGTCAGTGGTTCGTCGTAAGGGCGGATTTTTATTTGGTGGCAAACGAGTTGACGGCCCACCTTATGTCTGTAACTGTTATTCGACCGGGGGTTTACCATGACGTCTTAAAGCAAGAATGTTTTAACGTTATTCCAGTGTGGGAAAGAGACGGAGCTATAGAGGACGTCTAGCGCCATCTCTTTCTCACTCTGGAGTAAGATTAAAACATGGTACGCCACCAGAACACAACCGCAAGTTTACTTCTGATTGGGTTATAATGACAATGATCTTTACTGCGCTTGCTATGAGATTGTTTTTCAACTACAGCCACTGACTGACACTGATCTGTCAAATGACAGTGTTCTTTATCGACATTAACATAAGGTTCTGATTGAGTTGTTGCTGTCAAACATAAACTAACTGTATAAATATGATGTTAAGGCCAGAGGAACCATGTGATAACTTTGGAAGAAAAATCTGCAATCATTTGATACAATAGTCTCTGGTAGTCGTCTGTGTAACGGTCTGGATCCAGCTCAAAAAGGCGGTGACTCTGGTCATAATTCCTGGTGTTTGTGACGCACAAGACCTGCCGTAACTAATGATGCCGATGTTGTATAGTGCGCCGTTGCTAGGGTTGGTCCAGAGGCCAGGGCCGCCGGAATCATCCTGGGAAATAAATTGAATAAAACGGTGTAGTAGAAATAAAATAGGGACGACTTCTAGGTGTGATGAAACGCTGCAGTGGCGCCACTACACCGCGATAGTCCCGGTGTTACTCATTATCCCCCGACGCAAAAACGACGGGGTGTTATAAGTTTGACGTGTCTGTGTGTATGTGCGTGTCTGTGGCATCGTAGCTCCCGAACGGATTAACCGATTTTGATTTTGTTTTTTTGTTTGAAAGGTGAATTAGTCAGGAGTGTTCAGTCCAAGATGAAAATTGCAAAAAACTTAAGAAAATTTGAATTTCGCGGGCTACCCATGATCTTACCTGACAAGAGTCTTTCCCGCTAGTAAATGTGCACATCTGGCGGTCAGTGACGGGTGCCCCTCTAGACCTGCAGGTGCTTTGTGACAGCACATCCAGGTCTACCTTCATGGGAACGTCGGAGGTCGGCCCGCCGAAGAAGAGTGTGCCCCAGCCTGGGAAATAGTTTTGTAAAAGTAAATACAATGCTGCTGTGCTGTGTGAAAAAGTAACCTCTTTCTGGAGCATTGACGCAGCCAGAAGGTGTTACGGCAGATCTCGTAGAAGGTGATGGGACGAGCTGGACCAAACCAACGAATAGTGGTCCACATTAAGGAGTTCGTGGCTAAATAATAACAGCCGCTCGGGCCGATCGCCTAGGTTGGTCTGTGGATGGGTAATCACCCTTTCTTTTTTTTTTTTTTTTTAGGATGGGAAATCATCAAATGACTTCTCCCACTCTGGGCGGAGCGGGAGGGAGTGTCAGACTTTTACTGACTAAAACCCATCCATGTTCCTTCCTCGCCCTTTACGTTCCGGGGCCGCGGTATCTCTTTCGAACAGTCCCGCAACCCCGGCAGGCTTCGGCCCTTGCGGGCCCCTCTCTTATGCTGACATCTCTTTGAGGCGCGCGTGGAACACGAACGCGCCGTCGACTCGGCCTGTCGTCGTTAGACGGACGGACGGCTAGCTAGCCTATAGCCAACCGTCCACAGGCCCGCGTCTACGGTGGACCCTTACATACCGAGTTTCCTCCGTGCCTCGGAAAGCACGTTAAGCTTTTGCTCCCGGCTGTCATTTGTCCATCTTTGGCAGTCGTTACAGGTAGTCAGTGGCCCAATAAGTCTGATAACCAGTCTTACCGAGTGGTATCGTATTGCCAAGTATTAAGATAGGCAGTCGCTCCATGTAAAAATACTGGTATTCAGCTGCATCTGGTTAGACTGGAAGCCGACCACAACATAGTTAGGAAAAGGCTAAGCAGACCCAGTGGTCCACATTGGTAATGGATCGAAACAACTGAAAGTTATGAAAAGAGGCCGTTGCACAGCAGTGGAATGATGCACACTAACAGTATCAGTAAGCTAATTGTCATGAAGTAGTATGATAAAGTATAACCTAGGAATAATTTTGTGTAGGTACTTCTACTTACCCACTACAGTAACTCTTGTTCCCGCAAAGTCATTATTGGCGAAATTGAAGGGCAAGCACACTGGTTGTACAAGGTTACTGAATTCAATGTTATTGGCCACAACGACAACGGCTATGTCGTAGTCATAGTTAGATCTAGAAAAGAATAAAGTCGTTTAAAATTCAATAAAATAAAGGTCGTATGCACCAACAAATAGTACATGTAAATATTAGCACTCGAAACGACAATTGATTATGGGTTTTTAATAGAGATGAAACGGATATCCGGTAACTATTCGGTATCCGGCCTATACTAACTACTAATCGGCCGGATAGGCATCCCGCCGAATTAAAAAAAAAATCTGGATAACAAAAAAAATATTGTTATGTAATAATTTGCTTTACTTAGTTAGAAATTAGTTTTATTGTAAATTTTTAATCACACAATAGTAAATGAATGTAACAGAATGAAAATGAATTAATTAGTACTCATACTGCACTAAGGGCAAATTATGGTGAATAAATACTAATTATTCTGCATTGAGAGGTAGCAAGCGGTTTCGCTTCTCTTCATAAATAAGGCTAGCTTCAGAAAAATAGTCTTTCGCTGTACACATTGCTGCAAGGTGCTGAAAGATAGATTTTGGCAAACTTTGTTTTTGGGTATTGTTTGACATTAGCTGCCCACCAAGAATAAGGGTCACGCAAGTGTGTGTGTGTGCGATGCACGAAACGGCTAAGTTCCACCGGATATCCGGCGGCCGGATATTCGGCTATTCGGCCACTTGGTTGGCCGAATATACGGTATCCGACTAAACTGCTATCCGTTTCATCTCTAGTTTTTGACCATCAACGTAGCCGAAAAGCCTGAAATAACGGGAAAACCTGGGATCCTTCAAGTAACAGAGATTTTGGCTTCCTCATATTTTTTGTAATGAATTTAGTGTTATATAACAGTTACTTTGAACTCCTCAACTTTTATATAGAACCTAATGAATCCGAGGTGAAATGCTTAAAAATTTTCATGCTCACTTCGCTCGCTAATAAGTCCTTAGGTCTGGTTTTTTTGTTTCTTTCTTTTGAAAATAAATTTATAATAAAAATAGAGCTCGCTGCGCTCGCTCTTATAATCTCCTCAAAAGTTTTCTACATGTAAGACAAAAATACTACATTAATTATATAACTCCTACATACGTATTATTCGAAATATGCTCAATAAAACCAAACCTCCCCGAAATAGTACTATTTACGAGCTCGCTTCGCTCGCTCTGACATTCCGCTTTTCTTTATAAATTAACACAATTTCTGGGATAAAACCTGTCTACTTCGATGTGAGTGCTTCATTTAATTTTCATGAAACTGTAAATGCACCCTCCCCTGGAAATGATCATGTCCCAATTGTGATATTGAGGGTAATCCAGAGACTATTGTCGGAGGAAGAGGACGCTGATTAATAACTAAGCTTTCAAAAGTTATTATACTTTCATGCCCACCCCTATCGGCTGACCACCCCCTAGAACAGCGTTTTTAATCCATTAAATCCGCCCCTGAAACAAATTCCTGGCTACGGCCCTGTTCAACATTCTGAACATGCAGTTCTTTACATCTTCGTTGCCACTGAAAACACCATGGAAGTGGTGAAGTTTTGGGAAAACAATAGTACATTGTGTACCCTATTGGTGAAAGTAACTTATTTAGTCCCGAGACGGGGTTTGGCTAATGGCTAGTTCGAGGGACTAAATAAGTCTTTAACCCGAGGTAAACACTGTGCTTTTCATTACGAATAAAAGGAAAAGAAAAACAATAATAAACTCGAAAAAAACAAATGAAAATCGGATTGCCGCATTCCCAATTTCCCACCTATTTTGTTTTTTTTTGTCTGTGGCCGGCCAGCTAGGAATTCATTCATTATTTTTCATTTTCATCCCTTTGCCGAAATACATGTAGTTTTAAAGAAATAGTTGAAACTAAATTATAATAAAGTTATTGAAAAAATATAATTCTTTAATTATTACTTATCTTTATGTTATTTCAATTTTACATCGCACTGTAATTGAGTGGCTGTATATAAAGCTGGAACATAGTTCAATAGAAATGTGAAAATAGAACTAGTTTTTTTTTTAAACAATTTGACAGCTGTCAGTTGAAAACGATTCTCCCTAGGTCTGAAAAGTATTACTTTCAACAGTTTCAACCCACTCCTTAAACGTAGTGATTATACATATATACTCTGTGCCACTCCTCAGGCAACTTCAGACCTACTTTCAGAGTATGAGTAATGAAAAATTTGAATTATATCGCAGAAGATTGATTATGATAATATTACACTTACGCAGTATACGATGGGTGGGGAATGAATCTGGTTATGGCATACGCCTTTGTAGCTGGGCTATCACCTGAAACATAATATAATAGTTTAGCGGTTGTTATCTTTCTTTTTCTTCTTCTATCTTCTGTAAGTATAGTCCAAAAGAAGTAAAAAGTTGAGATCTGTAAATGTTACCTACTTTGTACGCTTTTTGACTTAGACATGTCCTCACTTGTAGTTTGGTAGTTAATTAAAGTATGTGCTTAGTAGCATTTGTAGATATCGGCCTATGATAAGGGCTGATTTCACAAAAAAAACTGTGTGCACATAGCACATTTGAACTGAGTTCAAGAGCTGTCTCATCATTGCTACAGAATATTGACACTGACAGGTCTTGAACGCAGTTTGGGTGTGCTGCTGATCGCGTTTGTTTTTTCTGAAGAAGGAAGTTAACAACTCACCGGTATTAATATTATGCTCCCCCACGACGATGGCGCGGTCCGTTACTAGTTCTCCAACGACACAGTGAGCAGCCGTCAAGCAGTTCCGTGCCGATATGATGACCGCTCCACACTTGATCTGCGATGATCGGTCTGCTAGGGCGGCCATCATTGTGTACTCGTTCACACCTGTCTCTTGACCTCCAACTATACGATTCTAGATTTAAACGAGAAAGAGGAGGACTGCCATTTGTTGCGTTTTTTGTAAGATTATTTTTAACCAGCTATCCGTTGGGTTTTATGACTTGACAAAATACTAAGGTTTCTTTATGATACACACAAACGATAATTAATTAGTTTAAGGTGAACTCGTCAGGGTAGCCCGCGAAATTCAATTTTTCTTGGGTTATTTGCAATTTGCAGGCCAGTCCTAAGTTGTATGTTGGTGGAAGTACTGTTCGCGGCTGTGCGGCGTATGTGGTTGCAGAATTGTAGTCATCAGAATCATTAGTGCAGCCCTCCAAGTTCATGAAAGTCAAGGAACGAATTTTCCACGGTCAAAGTCGTTCCTCGACTTTTTTGAACTTTGAGGGTTGTTTTGATGATTTAGATGATTATAATTCTGTGACTGCATATGTTCTGCAGCAGCGAACGATGTTTTCATCAGCGTACAACTGGCACTGCCCTGCAAATTGCCAAAAAAGTTGGAAATTTTGAATTTCGCGGGCTACAATGGAGCATCATCCTTAACCCCCGACCGATAAAGAGGAGTGATAGGTAAATTAATTTCATCACATTTTCGAGAAATGGAAGGAGTGAAGGCCAAAGGTGAGGAGGAACCAAAGGCCTCCGCCTTTGGTTAGGATAAGAAAGAATTGCATCAACATCCTTAAAGCCGATACTCACCTGTCTTCTTTCTCCACACCTGCAAGGCGCAGGAGCTGGTGTGGTGGCTTGCGCCCTCACCGTACACTGGAACCGGCCTCCAGAACTGTTACTAGCGGATATCAAACCTGTAACAAGAGTGGTGTTACTTATACGTCCCCGTTACTGGGTTGTGGAGGTCAGGTAGGCACTAGGCAGTCGTTCCTTGTAAAGTAAACCGAATGAAGTTAGTCTAGAAGCCGATCCCAACCAACATAGTTGAGCAAGGCAGATGATGATGACATTTCGTTTCCGCTCAGTCTGGTGGGATTACTGCTCAACGGTAAAGTCACACTTCCAAAAATAACAACGAGTATAAAGGCGATTCGTTCCTGGAAGGTCGTAGCTAGAATCCTTGGGTATGAGAACCACAGTATCAGTCAATGTGGCGACGGTGGCGAGCGACCTATGCCAGCAGTGGATGGCTTTCGGCAGAAAAGCTAAAAACGCAATATACGCAGGGTGTAAACAACCTCATCACGAAGCCGTCAACCAAGCATTCTGTACATCAAACTAAGTAACTATGCAAAAATGCTTTCTGACAAACGACTATTTTTTTGCAATATCTCTTAACTACATAGATAGGTAGGTATGGCGTAGAACATAAAAATATCGTAATGACGGGGAGAAGTGCTTTCGGCTTTAGAAAAAAAATTGGTCCATAGCTGATGATCAAAATCAAGTCACCAGATGTTCCACAATAGTTATGCCCAGAAGTGAACATAAAATGGAAGTAAATATCAATATTTACTTCGATTGAGTGAGATGATGGTGCTACATACCTATAGCAATCCTTTGGTTAAAGGACAGCACTCCGGAGAGGGATCCTGTGCCGCAGTAAGGATCAGCCCCATTCAAATTCGAATCTCCCGATCTTGATACCAGCATGCGGTCGGCTGCACATGATTGTGACTAGAAGTTGAAAACAGTTTTATTTAGTAGTCATATGTTTAGTCGACGGCATTGCGTTGGATGTGGTCCGAGTGATTTGCCGTGTTATACATACGATTAGTTCTTTTTTGACTAGCCACACATCCATGCGTGAAGTGGCTGTGGGCTGTAGGTCGCAGTGGACGATCCCGAGGCGAGGGAACTCGCGCACTACATGGCAACAAGCCCACAACTTCGACTTTTGTCAAGCAAGCAATCACGAGCGGTGTTTACACAGTACATTACCGCCTGTACACACATAACGGCTCTCCGTCCGTAACGCAGCCGGCTAGCTCCGGTGCGCGGGGCGGGCGGGAGCCACTCATCCTCCGTAGGTGCGTAGGATTCAACACCTCTGTCGCTGGTTGACCCCCGCCGGGCCTCCTCCGGAAGTCTCACCTGGCGGAGTCGGACCGCCGAGGTGTGAAGAAAACTGCGCTGTACGTACAGCGTTGTAGGCGCACCTACGGTACACCTAATAGCAATCACACACAGGCGTGTGATATAGCGTGTGTTGTAGTATAAGGTGCAAGTCAACAATGGTGCATATAATACGGTAAGACGCGGAGTCGACACGGCGGCGCCGAGGTCGAAGCGTCGGCGCACAAGCGCGCCCCGCATCTATGTAGTTGTAGTCTCACAAGATTCACTAACATTAATTAATACAATACATACATTACTGATTACATACTTTATTGTGGTTTAGTTATAAAAGGCAGTAATATCGCAATTACGAACCTTCTTAAAAAAATAAATTATTTACGGAACCCTCACGGTATCCGTCTGTCTGTGAAATTAGAAATATTCAACGCGAGGTAGTCATGTTTTTCTTGTAACGAAACCATAGCGCGATTCAGGAATCCTAACAACGCCATCTATTGAGTTAAAAGAGAACTCTTGTCTCGGCTTTAAAAAAATTGACACGATTTTTACCCGAGGAGGAACTCTTTATCCAGTATCCAGGGACGTCTTTTAGACCTATTTGAGAACCTGGGTACTTCAGGATAATGGGGTCCATAGTAGCAATTAATAGATGTATGAGATGTGTAAGAGCAAACTAGGTGAGCTCGAATATTTTAGCAACACGCGCGCCGCCGGCGCCGCCGCCGCGCCGTTGAGAGAACTTAGGTTTTCTTTTGAACGCTCAAATATTAATTGACTTGATGATGCAGAAAAGGTAAAAAATTATAATAATGTCTAAAACTTAGCTAGAAAATTTTAGGCAGCTGGCCTGGGATAAGCTTCTAAATATATGGACGACGGATTCGGGGTCATACGTCGCCCCCCATCACACTGGACCCGAACGGTGCCTCGGCGCGTAGTGTTACACGTAACGGGGGGAGTTTTACACCTCACTCCCCCCGGGACGAACCAACACTAGTCCGGGGCAGCGGAAGACGTATTAGATCCTGCTGCCCCCGACGTGACACAAGTGTGCGAGGGAACACCGGTGTGGTTTAAATTAGTACGAGTCTGAAAGACCCCTCCGCTCAACCCAGGGCGGAGGACATCCATTGAGGGATGTCCTCTGTCCACACACGCACACACCCAAACAACAACCACACACACCCGCACATCCACATAATGAAAAAATGACCGTTTTCTTTTGCTACAGCAACTAGGGGTATTTCCTTTAAGCATCATAATACGAGCCTTATGCGTCGTCTGATCGTGGGCTCCAGCCCAGAGATTATACAGGGTGTAAACCACCTCATCACCAAGAAGCCGTCAACCAAGTATTATGTACATCAAACTAAGTAACTTTATTGAAACACTAGCTTCTGCCCGCGACTTCGTACGCGGATCCTATTGCTTATGTCAGCGACAACGGGGTCGTCAAAATCGAAGATCTGAAACGTCTAATGTCGAATTCTAAGAGTAATAACGGATCTTTCCCACCTCAGCAACACATACCGTTTGTTTTTTTTTGCTTCACAAAAAATAAAATTTTGAACCATACCTCCGATCAAATCAAATCAAATCTAATCATTTATTCTTTGCAAACATGGGTAATAGGTACATAGGTGTTATTTTATAATAGAGTTCTCCACATTTTGCCGTCACATGGGCATGCAAATAATTGGTTTACAATTTAAAATAAGTGGCATGTCATACAATAAAAAAATTAAAAAAAATGTCAACATGGTCAAAAAATTAAAAAAATATGTCAACATGGTCTAAAATTTAAAAAAAAATGTCAAAATGGTCAAAGCAATAAACAGGAAAAAAAAATGTTAAATACTGTTACATCGGACCTACAAGAACATTCGAGAAAGCACGTGATTACAGTATGTGTACGTTGGAATTTCCAGAGCTTTCTGTTATTATTACTTTTAAAGTTAGGTAGGTACCTACAAACTCGCGACCTCTTTCTAAAAAGACATTAGAAATTCGACCGTACGCCTAGGGCATACGGTTCATATTTGTTTGTGTTGTACAAGTAGCTAGTAATAATAATTACCTACCTACCTACCTACTCTTTTGTTAGTGTTTTCTATGACCCTCTAGAATATTCGAGGTTATTCTGGTGTGTCTGTGGGCGAGTATAAATAGACCGCTCGGGGCCGCGACAGTCAGTCTTGTTTTGGCTACCATCGAAGCGAATCGAAGTGAACTTGAAGTGCGATATCTAAGTGAATAGTGATCAGTAGTGTACTGTAGTGTACTTGTGATTAAGTTTAAATTGTTTGTGATTAATAAAGTTATTGTGTTGTTTAATCGGTAGTAATTGATTTATCTCATACCCAGCTCGTAACAAATTGGTGTCAGAAGTGAGAGATAAATTATGCCAATTCTACCAAAGGACGACATGGACGGTATCCGTACCAGGAGTCAGCGACAGCAGGACATGGACCAAAGGCGGTTTGGAGATTCTCCGACACAGACAGCGGGTGGTGTCCAGCCTACGTCACAGCCAGTCGCTGGCCCATCCGGAGTTTCTCCAGCATCAGTGGCGCCAGACTTGTCAGCTTTAATGGCGCTGCTGCAGGAGCAAGCTCGCCGATTGGAAGAGCAGTTACAGCGAGATAAAGAGGAGCAAGCTCGCCGTCAAGAGGAGCAAGCTCGCTGTCAAAAGGAGCAGGCTCGCCGGTTGGAAGAGCAGTTGCAGCGAGACAAAGAGGAGCAGGTCCGCCGCCAAGACGAGCAGATGCTCCTGATAAAGGATCTGCATGCAACTTTCGGCAAGGACCTCAAGTTGATGAAAGATCAGGTCCACCAGCACGAAAATCGCATCTCGGAGGCCGAAGTTCAGATTGCTGGGGTAAAGAAGGCTTTGGGCGAACTGAAGATTGAAGGCGGGACCGTAGCTTCGGTGGTTGCTGCACCATCTTCGCGTGGTTTTAAAGTGCCTCCATTCGATGGAACATCGTCATGGTCGGCTTATAAAATTCAGTTTGAGGCCGTGATGAAGGCGAATGGATGGACAAAACCGCAAGCCATGACCGCGCTCACCTTGGGCCTCCGAGACCAGGCCCTAACTATTCTCGAGGCACTCGGCAAGGACGTTACCTACGAGCAGCTGCTGGAGGCGTTGGAGTCCAGATACGGCGACGCGCACCTGGAGCACGTATTCCGTGCTAAGTTGAAGGACCGTTTTCAACGGAGTGCCGAGAACCTACAGCAGTGGGCTCTGGAAGTTGAAAAACTCGTTCGGAAAGCCTACCAGTCTGCCCCTGCTCTGATTGATGGAAATCTGGTACAGGCCTTCGTTGATGGAATACGTGACTTAGAAGTTAGAGCTGCCGTGAGACTTGGGCATCATGAGACCTTGAAGGACGCCTTGGCCCATGCCTTAGAAGTAGAGGCAGTGAGGCAAGACCACCGAACGCACCGCGTCAGGGAGGTTGTAGCATCACCTGTACGCGACCGCCCACAGGGGTATAGTCCTAGGTGCTTCACTTGTGGAGAAAGAGGTCATCTTCGGTCCAGCTGTCCTAAGCGCAGCACCCCGAGAGAAGATCAGCAGGGAAGAGTGGCTGAAGTGACTGCCCAGCCACAGCAGGGAAACGAGTAAATGCCAGGACTGGGGGGCGGGTGCTGGCTGGTATTGAAAGAGCCCCGAGAATCTTGATCTCGCAAGCACATGACGGGAACAGCCTGACCATCAAAGGCGAAGTCAATGGAACGCCATGCAAACTGACGTTGGATACTGGAGCTTCTCACACGGTCGTCAATTCTAAACTAGCAAGTCGGTTTCTTGGGGACTACTTCAATAAGCACGACCGTATACAGTTACTAACAGCTACCGGTCAGCACATAAACGTCCGAGGCAAGAAGGGGGTGGAGTTAAAATTGGGTGACAGATTTTATAAGCAGAATGTCATCGTGGCCGACATAGTGGACGATTGCATCTTGGGCTTGGACTTCATGCGGAAATATCGTTGTGAGATCGACGTTGATCAAGGAGTACTGAAATGTGGTTCAGAGGAAGTCTTCATGGAAGGTGCACCGTCAGGGAAAGTGTACTGCTTGAAGAAGATTGTTCTTCCTCGCAGATCAGAAACGGTTGTGCCAATTTGTTTGCCACGGAATTCTGGAAACAAACGTCGAAGTGTCCTGATAGAAAGGGTGAACAATGACTTCCCATGGAAGATGGCACGAACTCTGGTCAAGGCCACCAACGTCTCAGCAGTACGCATACTGAATCCAAGTGACCAGGAGCATGTGATTAAGAAGGGCACCTTGATCGGCACTTGCGAGGAAGTAGCTTGGATGCGTCAATTGCAAGATGTGCCTACCAGAAATAAAATTGGTAGTACAAAATTTGACGTGTCGACACTTTTGGAAAACTGCGATTTAACTAAAGGAGAAATGGACAAAGCTAAGAAGATGTTACTTCAGTATGCCAACATGTTCTCTTCAAATGATGCTGACATAGGGAGAACTGGACTTGTTCAGCACCAGATTAATACGGGTAACGAGTTACCTATCCGTCAGCGACCAAGAAGACTGCCAGTTGCACGAGAAAAAGAGGTGGAAACCATGATTGAGGGAATGGTGAAGGACGGTGTTATAGAGCCTTCATCGAGTCCATGGTGTTCTCCTGTGGTCCTGGTAAAGAAAAAGGACGGCAGTATGCGCTTCTGTGTGGACTATCGGCGACTGAACGACGTCACGAAAAAGGACAGCTACCCGCTGCCTAGGATCGATGACACACTGGATACGCTGACTGGTATGAAGTGGTTTACCACACTTGATCTGAAGAGTGGCTACTGGCAAGTAGAAATAGACCCCAAGGACAAGGAGAAAACTGCATTCTCAACAGGAAAAGGGCTATGGCAGTTTAAAGTTATGCCTTTCGGTTTGTGCAACGCTCCTGCGACGTTTGAAAGGCTGATGGAGCAAGTACTCGCCGGATTGATTGGGGACGCATGTCTTGTCTATCTGGACGACATAATAATCGTGGGCCGTACATTTGAAGATCACCTTAAAAACCTCAACCGAGTGCTGTCAAAAATCCAAACAGCAAATCTCAAGTTAAGTCCGAAAAAGTGTTCGTTTTTCAGACAGCAAGTGAACTTTTTAGGACACATAGTTTCGGGGGAAGGTGTTCAAACAGACCCAGAAAAAGTAGTCGCCGTCAAGGATTGGCCAGTTCCGAAAGACAAGACACAGGTCAGAGCATTCCTGGGTTTGTGCTCCTACTATCGAAGATTTGTCAAGAATTTTGCCGACATTGCAAAACCTCTGCACAAACTCACTGAGGATAAGCGGCAATTCTGTTGGGACGAAGACTGCGACGTCGCATTTCAGGAATTAAAGAAACGTCTGTGCAATACACCTATTTTGGGATATCCTGACACTGAAAATGACTTCATAGTTGACACAGATGCAAGTAATACTGGAATTGGGGGCGTGCTGTCTCAACGGAAAGGAGACCGGGAGGTTGTAATAGCTTACTTCAGCAAGTCTTTATCCAAACCAGAAAGAAATTACTGCGTTACAAGACGGGAGCTACTCGCCGTAGTAAAGACATTGCAGCACTTCAGTAAATATTTGCTGGGACGTAAATTCCAATTACGAACTGACCATGCTGCTCTGAAGTGGCTATTACAGTTCAAGAATCCAGAGGGGCAGGTGGCGAGATGGATTGAACTACTACAAGAGTTTGACTTCGTAACTGAACATCGCAGTGGGAGAACTCACGGTAACGCAGACGCCTTGTCAAGAAGACCTTGTCCTGAAGACTGTAAGCACTGTGCCAGGCAAGAGACTAAGGAAGTAGTGCCCGTGAGGATGCTTAGAACGGATCTCAGCGATGAATGGAAGGAGACCCTACAGCAGGCTCAGCAAAATGACTCGGACATCAAACCAATCTTCGAGTGGATTAAAGCTGGTGTTCCAAAACCCAAGTGGAGTGATGTGGCTGCGATGAGTTCCATCACGAAGAGCTATTGGGCGCAATGGAACAGCTTGGTAATCCAGGATGGAGTCTTGTGCCGTAAATGGGAAAACGCTAGAGGGGACAGCTGTCATCTACAAATGGTTGTCCCTAAAGCTAAGATACCGGATGTTCTACGGCTCTACCATGATGGATGTTCTGGAGGACATATGGGGGTAAAAAGGACTCTACTAAAAATTCGAGAACGCTTTTACTGGATCCACTGTCGAGATGATGTGGAGGACTGGTGTCGCAAATGTACCAGTTGTGCGGCCGTGAAAGGACCCCAGACACGCAGCAGAGGTGCATTAAAAGTGTACAACGTTGGAGCCCCTTGGGAACGGATAGCACTTGACGTTGCGGGACCATTTCCAGTAAGTGAGAGCGGAAACAAGTACTTCCTGGTGGTCATGGATTACTTCACAAAGTGGCCAGAAGTCTTCGCCATTCCTAATCAAGAAGCTACAACTGTCGCAGATAAATTGGTTCAGGAAGTCTTCTGTCGTTTTGGGGTACCCTTAGAAATACACAGCGATCAAGGAAGGAATTTTGAATCGCAAGTATTTCAAGAGACTTGTCGATTGATGGGTACCCACAAAACCAGAACCACCTCTTACCACCCACAATCTGACGGAATGGTGGAACGATTCAACCAAACGTTGGAGAGATATCTGGCGAAAGTTGTGGAAAGCCGGCAAAGGGATTGGGACAAGCACATACAGCCGTTTCTTCTGTCTTACCGAAGTGCAGTCCACGAAAGTACGACTGTGACACCAGCCTTCGCGAACTTTGGAAGGGAATTACGGTTACCTGCTGATTTAATCACTGGAACTCCCCCTGATGCTCCATGTAGTGTAACAGATTACGCGAATGAATTGCGTAATAAGTTGAACGATGTTTATGAGCATATCCGACAATCCGGCCAACAGATGTCTGAGAAGATGAAGACCCGTTATGATCGGAAGGCAAACGGTAGGGGTTTCGACGAGGGTTCACTGGTGTGGTTGCATAACCCAGGGCGGAGCAAGGGAAAGTCTCCGAAGTTACAAGCAAAATGGGATGGACCATACCGAGTCGTGACTAGGATCAACGATGTCACCTACCGAATACAGAAGGGTCCACGAGGTGCGCCTAAGATTGTGCATGTAGACCGGTTGGCGCGATACTACGGGACTAATGATGCTCGGGACGAGCATGTCTAAGGAGGGGGCAGTGTTACATTGGACCTACAAGAACATTCGAGAAAGCACGTGATTACAGTATGTGTACGTTGGAATTTCCAGAGCTTTCTGTTATTATTACTTTTAAAGTTAGGTAGGTACCTACAAACTCGCGACCTCTTTCTAAAAAGACATTAGAATTTCGACCGTACGCCTAGGGCATACGGTTCATATTTGTTTGTGTTGTACAAGTAGCTAGTAATAATAATTACCTACCTACCTACCTACTCTTTTGTTAGTGTTTTCTATGACCCTCTAGAATATTCGAGGTTATTCTGGTGTGTCTGTGGGCGAGTATAAATAGACCGCTCGGGGCCGCGACAGTCAGTCTTGTTTTGGCTACCATCGAAGCGAATCGAAGTGAACTTGAAGTGCGATATCTAAGTGAATAGTGATCAGTAGTGTACTGTAGTGTACTTGTGATTAAGTTTAAATTGTTTGTGATTAATAAAGTTATTGTGTTGTTTAATCGGTAGTAATTGATTTATCTCATACCCAGCTCGTAACAATACCATCAATAATGTCAAACGGAAAATTTACATCAGCATGCCAATTAAAACAACAGTATTAAGTCAATTAGAATAACAAAATGTAGGTATTTATAAAAAATCAGTCAATAACAGTAAGTGTGTATCGTAAGGGTGGGTCGTATATGTGGCGTATTCAATCATAGGAGTATACTTAAATGCACTCCGTTCCTTATCAACCCAAGGAAGGTCGCCATGCTCTACGGCTATATCTTGAGACACATCCGATTCTTCAGATGATATCGACGTTCTGTTTAGACTTAGAGAATGTCGAAGTCGATCAGAATTCAAACGTTCGTTGCGCTCTTCTTCTGTCTCTTCATGCCGTACTCCAGCAATTCTTTCTCTCTCACGTTCTAACTGATTATGAATATTTTGTTGTGTGCGTGTTCGGGACAATGTATGATAATCTCGATCAGCAGTTAGTTGCGCATCACGCTCATCACTCGTTTCAAAAGACCTGTTAGTAGATGTGCGAATACACTGAGAACTCAAGCGTGATTCTGTACCGGTAAACGTCTCCGACTCGCGAGACAATGCGTGACGTCCACAATCAGCGGTCAGTCGCGCATCACGTTCCCCACTTGTCTCTAGAGATCTAGAAGTCGATGCGTAGATACGCTTGGAACTCAAGCGCAATTCTCTATCCGTGAACGTCTTCGACTCGCGAGACAACGCATGACGTTCACGATCAGCGGTCAGTGGCGCATCTATTCTTCACTGGTCTCTAGAGACCTGGATGTAGATGCGTAAATACGCTGAGAACGCAGGCTTGCTTTACGATCCGAACAGGTTTCCACGAAGCAAGTTGCAGCCTGATGTTCTCGAACAGCACCAAGTCTCGCCTGATGCTCTTCGGTAGATTCTTGGAATCTTATGATCCTCAATCTTTTAGCTCCTTTGGAACATTGGGAAGATTTGACCTCTTTCTAGGCATGGTTATAGTTTTGTTGTGAAGATACCTGGTCAATTAAAATCTAAGTGACTGCTCCCCTGCGTTACCGGGTAGTCTACCGAGTCACGAAGATACATGGAAAAGGAAATTAAACACTGTAATAACATGAGCCTGAAGGCATATATATTCGATAAAATAAAATATAAATGGGAGTTTTGACCAGTAGAGTCAAATTTTCAATGATATACCATGGTCATCGAAAATCAGTCCTAAACTGATACCGCTTTCACTGCGTGGAGATACTCCCAGCTTATGTTATTTTATAATTATACAGTGAAATTAGTGATAGCTTTGTAATAATTTTCACATCAGATGTTTCTGATCTTCGATTTTTTAAAAGTCAACAGGAAATGCCCATCAGACCGATCAACTTTTGCTAAGACGTCATTCCTATATGTGTAGCTGGGCTCTTGGATTTCCACAACAGGTGTTCCAGATCTTCGATTTTTATAAGTCAACAGAGAGTGCTTATCAGATTGAACAACTTTTCCTAAGATGTCATTCCTATATGTGTTATGGTGCAGCTGGGCTATTGGGGTTCCACAACAGGTGTCCGAGATCTTCGATGTTTATAAGTCAACAGAGAGTACTCATCAGATTGAACAACTTTTGCTAAGACGTCATTCATATGTGTTATGGTGTAGCTGGGCTCTTGGAGTTCCACAACAGGTGTTCCAGAACTTCAAATTTATTCTCTCAGCAGAAAATGCTCATCATGCGGAACAATTTTTGCTATGATGTAATTTTTGTATCTCTTATAGTTTAGCTGGTCTGTTGCAGTTCTGCATCAGGTGTACAAGTTTGCACGATAAATTATAGCCTATATGTTGCCCAGCCTTAATATCTATACAACAACAAAAAAACATTCAAATCCGTCCAGTAGTTCCGAAGATTAGTGTGTACAAACAAACAGGCAAACAGACAGAGTTTTTTTTTGGATTCGTGCTCTATGACTGTTTCTAAAACCCCCTCAATTATTATTTTTTAAATATATTCAATGTACAGACACAGTTTTTTTACTCTTTTATTATATGTATAGATTATTGCTAGGAAAGTCGTTTCCTTTTTTGGGGTGAAAAATCGTGTTTTGCGGTAAAACTCAATGTATTGCACTCAAAACATTGTGCTCATGGATGGATTGAATAGTACGAGGGTCGTGGAGGTATTTATAAAGTATACATCTTACAATAAAACTTGTGTTTAAAAAAAAATATTAACTTTGACCCCCAATATCTTTGTCACTAGAAGGTAGAAGGTATGGTGTAAACAAAAAAAATTACGGAGAGAACAAGTAAGTGCCTTTTTGCTTCGTTAACACAGTTAAGACGTGTTTTACACCTTTTATTATCTGTGGCCAGAGTGACCAATGGAAAATATGCCCATAACGGTCTATCGGTCTCACCTGTGGAATTGTAATCTCCGAACAGTCGAAGCGACAGTTGTACCCAGCCGGACAGTCTACGATCCACCGGCAGGTCACGCCCCGACCGTAGAAATTAGGGTAGTTGGGGCTGTATATATATGCGACAACGTTCGCCGTAATCTGAGAACAAAACAAAAAATACATAACACCTCATAAAAAACATGCGGGGCAATCTTTGAGGACTGTCGATAAAAGTGAAAACAAAGTAAACAATATCTGCTACGGGTTGCGCCCCGCGCACGCCCATGTGGTGCTACGCCGTAGCTGATCGGCTACGAGTGCTACGAAGCGTTAGGTGACGGTAGATTGTAATCTTTCGAAAAATAATGCGTTATATTGTAAGCAGTATGTTCTTTTGACAATCTTTCGATAGTTTACAATCTCTCTAGTTATATTACAATCTAACGTGTTTGAAAATTTTACGGTGACATATCAACTATCTGGTGTCCACGACACAACTCTCGTTGCTTAGTGTAGCACTAGATGGCGGTGTGTATAATATCCAGCGATATTTATTTATTATTTATGGCTCTCGCCCTCTCACCACCGTACCACTTCCTAAAAAAATCGACTTTTCATAAAAAACTCGATCAGATGTTCGGACATATGTATTTTTTGTCTGTTTTCGGAAAAAGTCGTAGAACAAAAACGTTGTTGTTTATGATGTTAGTAATCTATTTCTGTGAAGTTGTGTTTTACAAATAACTCTGTATTATACTTAGATAAGCTTAGGGTACTTACACTCTGATAATAATCACAATTACGATCTTGAGCTGACGAGTAGTTCAGCAACCAAAGTAACAAAACCAATGTGAATTTCATATCTGAAAGAGAATTAATAGAAACACAATATCAGTGTTATAGAATTAAATGGTAGCTTTGCACAACGCGAAGAAACTGGTCATCCCGTTGAGATGGCTTCCTTGTGAATTGGCAAGAAGAAACACATGGTACAGTAGCGGACGTCACGCGGTTTTGACCCGCGTAGTACCCGTTCCCGTGTGAGTACGTATAGCAAATATATCTGTCACCGTAAAATTGTCAAACACGTTATATTGTAATGTCTCTAGCGACATTGTAAACTCTCGAATTATTGTCAAACGAACATACTGCTTACAATAAAACGCATTATTTTTCGTGAAATGCATGCGATGGTAGTCAACTCACGCGGTGTGGAGGGAAGGAGGGGTCCCCCTTCCCCAGTGGTACCGCTCTCATGAAAAGATACTGTACCTGAGAAATATCGATGAATATAACCTAACCTTAAAACACTTTAAAATCCCCTAAAAAGCGAAGTCAACGGAGCCCCGCTTCGCGGAGCCCCCATTTCCGAGTACAGGGTCTAAAGGAACCTAACTAACCTAACGCGGGAGTTCCCCAAGTCCGGATTATGGGGGCATACTTCCGTATGGTCAGTTGAAAAATTCGAGTTTACAATATCGATATAGAGAAACACGTTATGTTGTAATATAACGTGATTGACAATTTTACGGTGACATATCCATTGCTGAAAAAAAAATTGGTTCAGCAGTTTTCAAACGACCATAATTACGTCAAACGAATTCCCCCTCCCCCCCCCATCCTTGTAACAGCTGGTCACGTTTGTAGACCCCCCGCCTTAGTTACAAATTACTGAATTAAAAAAATTAAAAAAGGAGTTCCAAAATAGTTAGTACATCGAAAAAAGTGAGTAAGTATACAACGTGTAACGTTAAATGCGCAAAACCTGAAAAAGTTTGATCAGGGGGTCTGAAATGGCCGCTTTAGCAGAACGTAATATGAATCACGTTAAAAATTTAAAATTCTTAAAATAGACTATGATTATGAATTTAAAGTCCATTTTTAGAATTTCATTTTTTTTAACGTGAGTCATAATATTATGTTCTGCTAAAGCGGCCATTTTAGGCCCGCAGAATCATGGGCAGAATCAATTGAACCACTTTTTAATATAGGTCACATTTTTCCAAAAAATCTTCATTAAATATTTTGCCCTGTCTGTTTATTAAAAGGTCAAGCCATCACGTGCGCAAACCCGCCAAAATAGGTAAACAAACAAACACAAATGGCTGTCGTCCAATTTAAATTTGCTCATACGCGGGATAATAATAGTTCTTGCCAGTAAATCTAATTGCCAGTTGAAATAAAACAGCACATAAAACATTAAAATAAAATTAAATATTTTTTTTCTCTCAGAATTAGTTCAATTGAATTAAAATTCATTTGGGGTGTCTGAGGTTTTGCGCATTTAACGTTACACGTTGTATAGTGTGCGTGCCGGCGATCAATACGTGTGGAGGCGGCGGCGCCCACCACTGCTAGCTGTGCCGGTAGCCAGAACCAATCTCCTGGCTAAGACCCCTCTCACCCAGACGATCCGCGTAGTAAACGAGGTTCACGAGCGAACCGATTTTTTTTCGTGCACTTTGTGTGAATTCACAAAACTGTTGTTAAACTTAGTTTCTTATGTATCACTATCACTGTCATATGTAGATCTTTGACAGTCGTTACAGGTAGTCAGTGGCAAAAAGTCTGACAACCAGTCTTACTAAAAGGGTATCGTATTATCAGTATTCACTGGGTTTTGGAGGTCAGATAGGCAGTCGCTCCATGTAAAATACTGGTTTTCAGCTGTATCCGGTTAGACTGGAAGCCGATCCCAAAATAGTTGGGAAAGATCTACCTATACTGGATGGTTACGTATCACATTACACCAGAAATATAGTCAACCAAAATGACGGTATTATTATTTTTACCAGCAAAAAACTAACCTGTCTAGTTTATGAACCAGCTTTCAAAGATGCAAATTGTATGGTTTGTCAAATAGGAAAGAATTTAGAAATAGTTGCTATTTATCGCCCCCCTTCACTTAAGACTAGAAGTAACCACGATAACTGCCTAAACAGTTTAAATACTGTCTACACTGGAATAAAAACTAGTACGCACGTCCTCGTTGGTGACGTCAACATCGACATCTGTAGCATGAACAAAGACCCTTTTTCAAAGGAATACCTCACCTTCAATGCGTCGCATGGCTTCTTCCCTACACATATACTTCCTACTAGAATCAAAACATGTCTGGACCACATTCTACTAAAATCTAAACTGCCTTCTACAACACTAGTACTAGAATCAAATATAACCGATCACATGCCTTTTGTATTGTTCTTAGAAAACGTATGTCCTAAACGTCAGTACAGTAACACTAAAACTCGCATTGATTATCCGTCAATAAAACTCGAACTAGAAAGCATAAACTTCAAACCTCTCTTAGAAATGGATGACGCTAACACGGCAACCAACTATTTAATTTCAACAATCTCATCAATTAAGTATTAATAAACCCACGCAAACTGTTTTAATGCCTAATAAGCAAAAACTCCTAAAGCCGTGGATCACCCCGGGGCTGCTGCGCTGTATTAAAAATCGCGATAGGTTACATATTAAGAGGCTTGCGGAGCATGCGTAGGTCATACAAACGTAATACCAAAATAATTTGTTAATCCAAAATATTCCTAAGGTAGTGTGTTTTTATTTCGATTAGATTACAAAATATGTAGGTTCCCGAATATAGTTTTTGATGGGACACTGATTTAAACAAGAGCTAGAGAGTCTTGGTATCATTGTTCTTTCAAAATATATATTTGGGAAAATAGATATTCTATAACCCAATCGAAATAAATACACACTACCTTAAGAATATGTTTGATTTATAAATTATTTTGGTATTACGTTTGTATGAAATTCGCATGCTCCGCCGGCCCCTTAAAGCAAAAAATCCCCGAATAACATGACACTTAAAGTAACATAATTATACACGGTACCGGAACTTTACAAATCAACTCCTGCGGAAACTATAAATCGCATATGAAAACCGTCAACTGGTCCAAGCAGGCAACGACCCTAAAACCCTATGGAAAGCTATCAAAAAGATAACTAAGACTCAAAAAGTCAAGGACAATCCTTTGGAACTACTCCAAATTTCAGATAGCCCAAAATCGTCTACTGACCTTGTCTGTAACTTTTTCACTGACGTCGATAAAAATCTTGCCAACAACAGTCTTCTGTCCCAAACCTTATCTACAAATGATTATGTCTCCCATCAGCCGCCTGCCTCAGACTGTCCCAAAAACCAACTATCCAACTCACTCGTTATTCTAGAAGTAGATGAAGCGGATATTGAATCCATTATCCTACAGCTGCGGCCAGATTGTGCTGTTGGATGGGATGGAATTCCACCTTCCCTCCTCAGAGTGTGCCGACGTGTACTGATTCCACCTATAACGCATATCTGTAACCGTGCCATTAGGACTGGGGTATTACCTGATGCTTTGAAAAAAGCTATTGTAAGCCCAATTCACAAGGGTGGGGACAGAGACTGCGTCAATAATTACAGGTCCATAACGGTGTTGTCAGCCTTATCAAAAATCATTGGAAAAATTTCTCTACAAATCCCTCAAGAGTTTTATGAATCGCATTAAAATCTTAGCCGACAACCAGTACGGTTTTCGATCAGGTGTCTCTACAGAGGACGCAGTATTGGATTTGGGATTTGACAGAGCAAATACTGGAAAACCTAGACAGAAGGAATAGATCTCTATGTATATATCTAGATCTCTCCAAGGCGTTTGATACAGTTTCTGTCCCTATCCTTTTGTCAAAGTTGGAACGAATTGGAGTACGAGGCAATGTTCTACACATATTTAAAGATTATCTTTCCGGGCGTAAACAATGTGTCAAAAGAGGCGATTGCCTAAGCGAGGAGCGCACAATCCTCTTTGGGGTACCACAGGGGAGTATTTTAGGACCTCTGTTGTTTTTGGTTTGTATAAATGACCTCTGCACAATGTCACTTCAACACACCAAAATTTTTATATATGCAGATGATAATGCAGTATTTGTAGGGGGGCGGAATTGGCTCTAAAATAATGACCTGGCTAAGACTATATCTCCTAACACTAAAACTATGTAAAACACATTTCTTACCTTTTTCTCTGAGACCCAACACTAAGCCCTTGCCTGACTATTCCATAATAGCACATACTTGCGAGACCCGAAACAAATGTACCTACCTGCCAGTCTATCTCTCGGGTAGATTCGGCAAAATATTTAGGAGTGCTGAAGGATGATGGACTGAGGTGGGACAGGCAGATTGGCTCGATCATTGCCAGAACTAGGCAGCTTATACATGTATTCAGGACCCTTAGGGATTCTGCAACACTGGAAAATCTGAAACTAGTCTACCTAGCCGAATGTCAGTCCATTATCCAATACTGCATAACCGTGTGGGGTGGTGCAGCCAAGACCTACCTGATCGGGTTGGAGCGAGCACAGAGAGCTGTCCTCAAGGTAATGACCAAGAAACCGTACAGGTTCCCCACCTCAACATTATTCCCTGAGTTTAAAGTTATGACTGTCTGCCAGCTCTATGTGCTCAAATCCACCCAGAGAAGACAAAAAAGTGTTGACGCTTATGAGCGTCAGGTAAGGACCTGACGCTCATAAGTGTAGCAAATCTTCCATATGCCTTACTCCCTGCCGGACCTCATTTGCCAAACACCAATTTAACAGCTTGAGCAGCAAACTGTACAATCTCGCAAACAAAAAGCTAAACATTGCTAAAACGAGTCGGCAGGAAATGAAGAAGAAATTAGCAGACTAGCTCCAAAAGATGGACTATCAGGAGACTGAAAGTCTACTTACATACATAATATAATTTGCACCAAATCCATTCGCACTGTGTGGATTCTTACTTTTTCCGTTCTTACACTCATTTAAAGGTGCAAACCAAACCAGACACTTACTCACTCTCATACGCACAGATAACACACTTCCACCACATGCACGCTGACACACAACACAAACACTCATCAACTCAGTCACTCTCACACTCAAACATGCACACTAAACCTTTAACATTATTAGCTTATTTTTATTCCTTAGACTGTAATTTTAAATGTAATTGTTGTTGTGTGTTACCTAATGGCAATAACCCTGGCTGTCAACTCTGTAGCGACACTCTCAAAAGCTTTTAGATTAATAATGGAATCCATGGCTGAACGCTGACCCCTAAAATACAGGTCGAGGCCTAGTTTGGGGGTTAGGATCAGATTTGTGGACTCGTGTGCTTTCTTATATGATTGGCTTGTAACATGTGTTTTTAATTTTAATTGTCAAATAAATATTTACATTAATAATAATAATAATTTGTATTGTATCTGATGCCAAGCAAGTATATAGTGTGGTAGAACCTTAAGTTGGAAGTATATAGGGTGTAAAACACCTCTTTACGAAGCCGAAAGGCACTTTGTTCTCCCCGTCATTGCGATCATTTTGTTGTTCGAACACCATACCTGCTGGGAATCTTCTAGTTACGGAGATATTGGGGGTCAAAGTTACAACTTTTTGACAAGTATTTTTTTAAATAAATTTAAAAAAAATACTTTAAATACCTCCACGAACCCCGTACTATTCAATCCATCCATCAACACAATGTTCTGAGTACTTTACATTGAGTTATACCCCAAAACGTGATATTTGACCCCAAAAAAAAAATAGTTTCCCAGCAATAATTTTTGCGTAAAGTTACTTAGTTTGATGTACAGAATGCTTGGTTGACGGCTTCGTGATGAGGTGGTTTTTGGGGTATGTATCCCTGTATGTCACTTTATGCCCTCTTTATGTTGTATGAACCATTATTTTATTCAGTATTACACGAGGTTTCATCCTAATTACTTGTGTTTGTCTCAACGCCCTATCTCGCCTCTACCTTACACAAAACACATCGAATAGTCTTTTCCCAACTGTGTTGAGGTCGGCTTCCAGTCAAACCGGATACAGCTGAATACCAGTATTTTACATGGAGCGATTGCATATCTGACCTCCACAACCCAGTTAGTACTGCATAATACGATACGCTTTGGTAAGACTTCAGACTTTTTGGGCCACTGTCTACCTGTACCGACTGTCAAAGATCTACTAATGACAGCCGAGAGACCAACAGCTTAACCTGCTTTGCGAGGCATGGAAGAAACTCGGTATGTAAGACATAGATAGTTTATAACCTGGAATAAAACATGGGATACTTTTTATCCCGGTGGTAAGGTAAGATCCCATGGGACAATTATCAAATTTTACGCGGGTGAAGCTGCTGGCAGAAGCTAGTTAAAATTAGAGATTTAAGCGATGAATCATTTGACGAGATAATGAGAGGTTTTATTTTTGAGAATTAAAAAAAAACAGTTTCCAAGAACTCGGTAGATGGCGTTGAACTAGGCTGACTACATTTCTAGGTGCAAAAGCCAAAACGCTTCAAAAAACACACGTCACATACGCTCGTTGACTGACACTTTTGTTTGCATAAGCTTCCGAACATAACCATTGTGGTCCAAGTGAAATTATGTGACGTTCTGTTCCTTGCAGTAACATACCGAGATCAGCGCCTCTAACCAGCGACAAGGGAAGAGTAGAAAAAGAAAAACCCTCATTATTTGACGAGATAATTCTCTTTTATGAAAAACATAAAAAAAACAAAACGAAACTACTGAATTGACGACTAATGGATAAGTATGTAAGAATGAAGATGATGGTGATCAAATAAATTAAATAGAGACAGACCCATGTCCACAATACTGCCTATAGTGATCCCTGCTCTACGACTAACCACCTCACGAACTCCTCATGCAAGAACATTGTAATATCAATAATACCTTTGAGTAGATATTTGTGTTCCAGAATTAGCATAATAATCGTCTCGATCGACACCTGAACAAATCGTTATTGCATTGTTGAAATTCTTGTTGACGTTGATGTGTTTTCCATGCTTTTCCTCGTGCTGGCAATTAAAAATGTCCTTAGTTCCAATAGTGACGCTGAAGTTTCAAATGTCGCAAGCAAAAATTTTGGACCTCACTGTATTGAGAGTTCCTCCGTCGAAATATTTTTCAGTACCTAGCCATTTCTACACATTGTTGAAGAGATATATATTAACTTCTGAAACAATGTCCAAATTGCTCGCTCTACGTTAATAAATAAATCGTCTATTTTTAAACTAAGTTGGTAAGTAATTAGTATAAACAGTAGTACTTATCATGTGAACAAGTTGAAACTTTGACCTCCAATTTCTCTATAACTAAAAGGTTCCTGATTTCCTGAACAAACAAAGATCGTAATGACGGGGAAAGCAAATGCTTTTCGGCGTCATTCAGAGTATTTTTCAAGAATCTGAGCAGGAATTCTGCAATTTCTGATTCCTCATACGAGGAGTGAGTTTTGAGACTTAATAATAATTAACATTCTTTTATTTTTAAGAAAAAGTAAAAAAATAATAATAATGTTCACAGCTTTTTACCTGAAATATCTTCTGTATCTGCCTGAAACCCTTCACTGCTGGGAAGAGATTATAGACTTTGCACAACAAAGAGCCACCGAGTTACTAAACAGCAAATAGAAGTCGGCAAGATACAAGTAGTTCGATAACACGATAATTTAATGACGATTATCTTATTGTTATTGCGATAAGTTTATGGGTTTTTTTTTTTGGTTCGAGGTGCCCTCTTCGCTCGCTCACTAGACCCCGCAGTCCCCTTCGATCTTTACATGTCCGAGTCATCAGTGTGCCCCAAATCCCGAGCTCGCTTCGCTCGCTCTTGCTTCCTATGTTCTATTTGCCGCAATGACTGGATAAATAATCACCCATTCAGTATATTAGTCGCCAATAAAATTATTATTTACCTGAATAATCATTTCCTTTTCTTATTGCTAGTGCGATAAGGTTGATTATTATTATATTGCTTTTTGTAAACAACTGAATATTTACAGGGTGGCTTAAATACCTCGTGGAAAAAGTCCGAGTCCAGCCAGTAACCAAAAAAGATTATTTCTTTGGTTTCCACCCACTCATAAGACTCATATTTATTTTATTACATCGCTTTTTTTCTTTGCGACTCACTTTTGCTCCGAAAAAAAGCGTTACGAAGTGAATCGAATTGATTTTACAAGTTTTCCGTGACATGGGGCCATCTGCGGAAACATTCGACAAACGTAAAAAGTTAGTTATATAGTCAAAACACGATGATACGTACAAAATATGTAAAGTGTCTGTCACCTGACGGAATAATGCAGCTGATACGAGTGTGCTGACGAAGTTGATGACAGCAGTCCACTGGTTCCACTGGTTCTGGTCCAGTTGGTTAGGCTGGTTGAGTGGCTTTCAGTCTGAATACCAGTATTTTACATAAACATCCTGCCTATCTGACCTCCACAACCCAGTTAGTTCTGCGTAATACGACACTCCTTGGTAAGACTAGTTGTCAGACTTTTTGCCACTGACTGCCTGCAAGGGCGTAGCGAGGTACCCCCCTAGAAGATGGATAAGTACTTAACTACGTACGTACGTTACTTAAGTAGCCTAAAATCAAAGTTGATTCGATCGACAGGCAAATTTTATAAGATTGTATTATGAATGGTTGAATCTAGATTTCTTTTTCATTTTTAACGTATTCTCTCCCATCGCTCATGCAGCATTTACCTTAGATTATTCTTGGTTTGCCTCCGCCTGCCCCCCCCCCCTTGGTTAACTAAATCCTAGCTACGCCCTTGACTGCCTGTACCGACTGTCAAGATCTAACAATTGACAGCCGGGACCAACGGCTTAAGAGTCCTATTACACTTTTTACGCAAATTCATGATTTTTGACGCTGTAATTTTCAGCAGCAGTAAGATATTTTATTTAGTTGCTTATGAATAACGATAGTGCCATTCTCTTTCTTGAAAGTTGGAGTTATACATTTTCATATTTCTTTTCGTGTATTAAAATATTTTACGAACCCAATTTGCAAGAAAAACCGTCGTCGATGGAAGTTTGACGCTCAAATTCACATTCAATTTTATAAAAGCTAAAATTACTAAAAAATAAATTGAATGTTTTACTTGAAAGTTGGAGTTCTAGAATTTCGTTAAATTCCTTGAGTTTTCACAAAACAAATCGTAAAGAAAGCCTAATTTAAGCCAAAAATGTCTTGATTCAGCGGCCATTACATTCCAAATAAACTCAATTTTATCATTAGTTTTCGTTTATCAGTTTAATAAGACAACGTTACAATAAATAAAATTAAAGTACTCTAAATTCTGCATCAATTCAGGGGCCCAATTCTGCTATTTTAATAAATTCGTCACTCCAACACGATTCCATTCTCATCCCATTGTCATTTTGCTTAAAGTTCGTAATCTGCTAAATTCACAATGGTCGGTCAATGGTCTCGTAATAAAATTGTGTTTTAAGGGCATTGTCGTATTGTCATTGTTATAAAACCCTTAGTACAAATGGTTTTCGAAATCTACTACTAAATGCGAATTTATTTCATGTACGAGATTCTATGACATTTCTTTCAATGGAGGGTCAATGGTTGTTCATTGAGAAGTTATAATGGCGCCATTATGATAGTAGAATTAACAAAATCGTCAAAATTTGACAGAACTTGATCATTATAAAATCAATGATCGAATACTCTGACACTATTGTAATAGCAGAATCGAGGCCCAGCTCGCTCCTCAGTTTAAGTCATTCTGACGCGAGCGCTGGACGTGGAAGGACCTGGTGGCGTACCGTAACGTCTTAAAGCAAGATTGTTTTAATCTTATTCCAGAGTGAGAAAGATATGGCGCTAGACGTTCTCTATAGCTCCGTCTCTTTCCCACTCTGGAATAAGATTAAAACAATCTTGCTTTAAGACGTCATGGTTACCCCCCTGGACACAAAATGTTCCTCAATAACAATCCACTCGTCAAGTCGATCGAAATAATTTGATCCGGGACGTAAAACACAAAAATTTGCAAAAAAATTGTAATAGGACTCTTAACGTGCTTTCCGAGACGCGGAGGAAACTCGGTGTGTATACGGGTGCTCAATGATCATTAAGCCGCGCTTACCTAGATTAGGTACCTAGATTGGTCTTGTGGAATCTACAGACCAATCTAGGTAAGCGGGGATTGACCGGAGTTATTTAGCCATGAGCTTGTTCTCCTCAAGTATGTACTACTTAACTAGGTATATGAAATCGCTTCCATCAAGCCCTGGCGTCATTGCCGGTTGCTTAGTTTTTATAAAATCCTTCTATTAATCATCTGCCTAGCCTTTTCCCAGCTATGTTGGGGTCGGCTTCCAGTCTAACCGGATGCAGCTGAATACCAGTATTTTACATGGAGCGACTGCCTATCTGACCTCCACAACCCAGTTAATACTGGGAAATACGATACCACATGGTAAGACTGGTGTCAGACTTTTTGAGCCACTGACTACCTGTGACGACTGTCAAGGATGGACAAATGACAGCCGGGACCAACAGATTAACGTGCTTTCCGAGGCACGGGGGATACTCGATACGTAAGGGTGGTCACCCATCCACAGACCAGCCTAGGCAAGCACGGCTTAACCCAAAGATCGACCCGAGCGGCTGTTATCATTTAGCCACAAGCCTTCTAAGTATTAATAAAAGTTGTTTAAATGAAAGGCGTTTAAATGTGACACATTCCTGCTTTCGAATCACCCTGTACTTTTAGTATGTATCTTATCTTATATCAAAGCATTAGATCTATGAATCTTAATATGGTCCCTTATCTTTTTTAACATAGCTAAATCTTAAGTTGCAAACAGGAAAAGTCAATGCCTAAAATAGTTTATAATCTTCTTCTAATTTTCCATACTTAATACTAATATAACATTATCTAATCATAACACTATCTAAAAAACATTATGTTTCTGTAGCGAAGACTTCATGGCTAAAATTTAAGTCTATTATACGGGGTGGACGGGACATTCAGTAGGCCTTATTTCAAACCGGGTCACATAATTATGGTACTTAACTAAAAGTCTGCTGTTTCATACCAAAGTGCAATAACTACACATCAGACCAAATAAAAAACCAAGACATAGCGCTGCGAACAATAAAATGAGGCATGCGCAAACTCACTCTGTGCGTACGCACACACGCACACATTTACATCTTGTGCACACATGTTTACGTAATTGGCATCACTTGTTTGCAGCGCTGTCTTGGTTTTTATTTGGTCTGAGATCTACACGGTCAAAATTGAGATCCTTCACCGATTTGAGAGCAGTAAATCGTGAGTTCGAACCCAGACAGGCGCATTACTTTGTGTAATTTATTTCATCACCACTGCTCTCAAAACGGTGAAGGAAAACATCGTGAGGAAACCGGCATGTCCTAGAACCAAAAATTCGAAGACATGTGACATACCAAACCGCACTTGGCCCGCGTGGTGGATTATAGCCCATACGCAAAATACGCGCTTTGACCTGGAGTTGCGGACATTAGCCCGTTGTACAATACAATACACGGTCAAAATGTATGGAGCAGCAGTATTTTTTATTAACGTACATCGTGTATCATTGCTAGTTCAAGGGCTGCCTTTTCTTCGTCCTTAGACCTCTCTATCCAATGCTATATTTTACTAAATTACCCAAATTATTGGGGTTTAGTGGGGAATTAGTCGGGTTCCAAATGATGAATATTATGTTGAATAACGGACATCGACATCCCTTCTAGCTACCCTGTATTTTTATTTTGAAAGATCATGCCTTTTTTCTCATGGGGGTTAGATAGAACCCACAGAACGCCACCGCTACGAACCTTAGATACTTCTGTTACATGATTATAATTAATGAAACAAATACGAGTATATTTTGCTAATCACGTGTTTCTACGTAAGTCTTGTAAGTCGCGGACAAAACGTTCTCAAAAATTCTTAATTATTATCAAAACTGGTACTTAACAATTGATTTAAATTAGCATCTGTGTACATATTTGTGTATAATATTCGACGTTATTTTATATTTCTGTAGTATTTTCGAAAAACAATTCACAAATCCACTCTATTCTTTTACTAAGCTCTTGTTTCCATTTTTATTCCATAGATAAGATAAATGTTACCGTAAAATTAAAAAAAAAACCAATTGTAATCTATCTAGTGAGATTGTAAACTCTCGAAAGATTGTCAACCGAATATACATTTTTCGGATCTGTTGAAGTGAAACCGTAAAATTTTGAAATACATGCGACACAAACAGACAATTTGATTTTTACTTAAATGCGTGATATACAAGCCCGCCATACTATTCCCAAACCACTGTAACTCCTGAAAGCCAGAATGGTGCCGACCACCAGAAAAGTGCCGACACAATGAAGCTCGACGAAGTCGCAGAGAATGAATTTAACTGTATTGGATCCCGCAACGAAATTAATCAGAGAGTATAGCGGAGGAGTAGGGAAAAAACCGAAATATCCACTTCCCTCCATATCAGCAGGAGACAGAACGAAACAAGGCCAATAGGCACAAAGGGACGTTTACAACTGGGATAGCCCCAGTTGCCTAGCACCACGGATAAATATTAACATTAATGGGTCCTAAGTTGTGAGCTGTTACGAGTATATTTGCATGATATGTGTTACGGCTAATAGCCGAAGTGCAGCTACACAAAGTTTTATGCGCGGGACAAATACAAGAGCGCCACTTCTTTGATATTTTATACAAAATGTATAGAAGAGGTGTAGCGTGAGACATACTGAGACGGTGTGGCGCAAGCGTGGCGAGGGCGCCGCTTCCTCGCCCTCGGCGCACCCGCAGTTAGCAGTGCCATGCACAGGGAGAGATCAAGACGGCGAAAATGCGTGATAATATAGACTTTAAAGACTATACGATGCGCCCGCGCCTCGACTTTCCGACATCGTAAGCGCGCCTGTTTTGCACTGCGCCGCGCCGGCGCCACGCCATCACCTCGCCCGCGCCTTAGCCGGCTACAACTAGGTGCAGCCGGGCCGGTCACATGCTGTTAAACTTAGTAGGATAAGGGATACTCTCACTTTAAGAGGATACTCTATCTTCCGTTAGAACTTCTGGTGCCTTCATCATAGCGGCTAGAACTAGGTGCAGCCGCGCACCGATGGTTAATCTTACCTAAGTCTATCCTAATTATTCGCCTAGAACTAGGGTTTCAGTTCAGTTAAGCATTTTGGTTTTGCTTTGAGATTCTTATCTTGCGTTAATCCAAGTGGTCGAGGTAATCGATGATTGGATTGGGTTTAAATCATTCCTTCTCTGTATAAATCATAATCCTCCTTTTTGCTTTGGCGTAATCAAGAAATTCCTGATGGCAAAACCAAATGACACATTGGTCGACCCGGTAATCGAAACCAGACTTCCTGCTCAGCAAAAGCGAGGCAGATGATACTGTTGTAGATAGGTCATCAAATGCATAAAAATGTCGCTATCTGCTAGCTTTTTGCCAATTATCTTGAGGTCGGCTTGCAGCTGAATAATTACCATTAATTTTCATGAAGTGACTGCCTATCTGACCTCCACAACCTACTTAGTACTGGGTAATACGTTACCTTGCGAACTTGGTAAGACTGGCTTTCAGATTTTCGGGCCACTGACTAATAAAACGACTGTCAAAGATCTCAAAATGACAGTTACAACGGCTTAACGTGCTTTACGAGGAGCAGAGGAAACTCTGTATTTACTTTGTGGTCACTCGTCCACAGGCCAACCTAAGCAGACAGGGCTTTACCTGAAGATTGATACGATCGGCCGCTATTATTTAGCCATGAGCTGCTCGAAGGTAAAAATGTAAAAATAATCAATTGAATCGAAGTACATACCTGCCATATTCTTCATGCTAGCTACTGAAGTACTCATGCTAAACATAATAAAAGTCTTTCAGAGTCTAAAGTTCTCTCCAAATTATAGTAAGTAGGTATAACTTAAGCTAAAGAATAAATTAATTTAATGGAAACTGTCTTTATAAATACACTAGTCGAAAAATAAAACCACAGCACTTTTTTTAAATCTTTCCGAATCAAAAATTACTGTTCCATTTTTAAACGTATTTTTAAAATGGCGGCCAAGTTAATAACGAATCAGTAAGTACGTGTCTCCGCTTGTTTATGAGACAATTAAATAAACCACTGTGATAAGGAGACACGATCGCACAAGTTAATACCTCGCCTGAAACCTTCACTACTGATAACAATATTTTTTTCAGCTATTTAAGTAATGCAGGGCATGTTAGGTTAGTACTTACCTAGATGTGTGTGTTTGTGTGTGTTTTTGTTATTAATTGAGGAAAAGTCAATTAAGGTGATAACCGCCAGGGTAGCCCGCGAAATTCTTTATTAGTACCTAACGATTATTTGCAATTTGATTAAAATATGACACCAAATTATTAAAATCAAACTACAAATACAAACTCATTTAACCACATTAATGACTTTTGCATTGGTCATTAAATGAACATAATATAGGGTGTATTAATTTGAGTTTTACGGGCTTTACTGACACTTCCCACTCAATGACATTGGCAACCTTTAGCCTTGATTTGGTGTCCGTTTGATAGCAATAGGCTCCCTCCCAATGCTCGTGACCTGAAGCCTTGATTAGTGTCTATTTGATCGCAATATAGACCCGCTCCCAATATCATATAATTGGGGAAATATGGAACGATATGTATAAGTACACCTGTCTAATCCTTCGCCGATTAAAGGCGTGATGTATGCAAATGAATGGGTTTCAAAGTGGTCTGATCTGTGTCAGCAACTGATGATGACAGTTTCTTTGGAAGAAACCAAAAGCACAATCTGTACCCATTTGGCTCGTCCCTTATTATTTCATGGGACCTATAACTATCTGCCGAAATGCAGTGTAGACGTATTAAAGACCTCTGCTGTAACCCTTCAGAGATAATGGGCGTGATGTGTATGTCGCAGCCAAATGGTTTAATTAGCCGTTCAATTAACCGCCTAGCCTCTTTACTTAAGGCGATTACACGAGCTAAACGCGAGTTTTATAATTACTAAAAGTATATGATTCACTGCTATAAACAAGACCAGAAAAATATAACATATTCTTCACGATATATTCTAGCATGATAGTGTTTTGAAAACATAATACAATTAATTTGACTCGATAAAAAAATAGCGAACTTATTCCTAAAAATATCTTTCAAACAAAAAAAAACATACTAATATGCATGCGATCATTCTGATTTTTTGGCAAATAATTCTACAATAGTTTTTTTGTATATCGATCGAAACCACTCATTTCGCGCTATTTGGCCCGCAGTGGCTGACGTAACAACCACTTTGTAGTGCAAGCTGATTAGAACTTTATTCTAACAGCATTTCAAACGAAGTTTGAACCACCACAAATAGAGTTGCTAATTTAGCTCGTCTAAGCGCCTTAAAATAAACCTAACTAACCTAACCTCAGCAAAACACTTTAAATTCGCCTGAAAAGCGTAGTCAACGTTGCCGCTTCATGGAATCGCGGGGCTCCTATTTCTGTTCGCAGGGTTTAAAGAAACCCAACTAACCTAACATTGGGGTGCCCCAAATCCCGAATTTAAATGTTATTTTTTTCAGGCCGCTATAGTTAAATGGCCGCTGTTTAGTAGAGCCTAGGCGGTTAAATTAACGGCTAGTTAAACCTTTTGGCTACGCCCTGTAAAGTCATATATACGCTAGAAGCATCCTTTGGTTAGGTGACCCAACGAATTAGAACTAGGTACCACTGATTTTTCACTCTTAAGCTCTAAGTAATAAGTTTGAAAAGTGGTCAACCCTTAGTGAACTCGATAGTAGGTAGGTATCTAATGGGTAGTCCCCTTAGATACAGTTATATTATATCCCCAGTAACAATACTCATCTCGCGCCTGTAATTATTCAGCAGGCTTGATAACTGAAACCTTGCTGATAAGAGCACAAACAAATGAACGCGTGCGCAAATGCACGGGTTATTTTCCAAGATTTGGGTATCATTTACTCTTGACCTAAATTACTGGGACCTTGCGAAATGTACAGTTAAAATGCAATTAATTTAGGCCTAACACGTTTCCGGATGATTTAGGATTGAAGGCAACGGTTACTCATCATCTGCCTGGCCTTTTCCCAACTATGTTGGGGTCGGCTTCCAGTCTAACCAGATGCAGCTGAATACCAGTATTTTACATGAAGCGACTGCCTATCTCACCTCCACAACCCAGTTCATACTGGGTAATACGATACCACTTGGTAAGACTGGTTGACTGGTTGCCACTCTTTGGGCCTCTGACTACCTGTCACGACTCTCAAAGATGGACAAATGACAGCCGGGACCAACATCAGCTTAACGTGCTTTCCGAGGCACGGAGGAAACTCACAAGACAACAAATCACTCACTCTTTCTTTGACGAATTACGGGAATGGATGATTCGTTTATGGTTCCAAATCCAATATTTTGTTTTTTTGTTGTGAATCGACTTTATAATCGACAAAAACACGTGCTTATGAGTGGTACAAAGCGTTCAAAAGCGGTCGAGATGTGAAGGAAGATTTGCCTCGCTCTGGTATGGAATTTCGTGTTCGGAGTCACTGAAAATGTTACAGAAGGCTTACGGTGAATCGACTTTATAATCGACAAAAACAAGTGCTTATGAGCAAAGCGTTCAAAAGCGGTCGAGATGTGATGGAAGATTTGCCTCGCTTTGGTAGGCCATCAACGTAACTGAGTGAAGGAAATGGTGACTGAAAATCCTCATTCAACTTTGAGAGAGATAGCCGCAAAATTTTCTGTATCTCACGAGTCGATCAGTACCACAGTCCGTCCGTACCATTTTAACTAATCATTTGAGTATGAAACATGTTACCGCTCGGCTAGTCCCAAAAAACCTGAATTTTCTCCAAAAACTCAATCGCATGAGGGTCGCTGAGGACATGCTAGAACGAGTCAATTCCGACCCAACATTCATGAAACGCATTGTCACAGACTGGTGACGAGACGTGGGGGTACGAGTTTGCCATGCAAACTAGTCAACAAGCTTCGGAGTAGCGCCTTCCAACTGAACCGAAACCGAAAAAACCACGCCAAAGTCGACCAAAAGTCAAAGTCATGTTGACTGCTGACTGTCTGACGACCCGAATGGCGCAGCGGTAGTGAGGTTGCCTTACGTACTTAGGGTCCCGGGTTCGAATCCCGGTAGGAGCAAATGTTTGTGTGATGAGCATGGACATTTGTTACCGAGTCATGGATGTTTATATATGTATATATATGTATGTATTTACAAACAAAAACTATATACAACGTGTAACGTTAAATGCGCAAAACCTCAGACACCCCAAATGATTTTTAAATCAATCGACCTAAAACTGAGAGAAAAAAGAAACAAAAAAAAAATTCAGGTTTTATGTGCTGTTTTAGTTTTACTGGCAAGAACTATTAGTACTTATCCCGCGTATGAGACAATTTAAATTGGACGACAACTATTTTGTGTTTGTTTGTTTACCTATTTTAACGGGTTTGCACACGTGATGGCTTGACTTATTAATAAACAGACAGGGCAACATTTGTAATGATGATTTTTTTGAAAAATGTGACCTATATTAAAAAGTAGTTCAATTGATTCTGCCCGTGATTCTGATCAAACTATCACGTTGTATGTAGTATATCAACTGTCTGGTGACCACGACACAAGCCTTGTTTAGTGTGGCACTAGATGGCGCTGTGTGTAATGTCCAGCGATATTTATTTATTTACTGTTTTCCCAGTTTAAAAAGGCCAGATTACTGGAATGAAAATTCTTGTATTTTGCACCACGATAATGCGCCTTCGCACAAGGCCATCATTGTGAACGAAGTTTTGACCAAACACTCAACAAATACCATCGACCAACCACCATATTCACCAGATATGGCTCCAGCCGACTTCTTTCTTTTTCTTAAACTCAATACCAGTTCGTGGCACTCGTTTTCAAACGGTAGAAGACATAAAGGAGAATTTGCAGCGAGAACTGAACTCAATTCCGGAAACAGCGTTTAAAACGTTCCTTATAAATCCTTGGTCTGTCTAGTGGGTAGAGGAAAAGCAAGCCTAACTGTGAAGTAAATACTTAAATTAAAACTCCATAAATTATTTTGAACACCTTTATTTCTCAATTATATTTTTACATTCGATTAGGAACATAATTTATAAAATACTTACATGTAATTACAACTATTAATAATACAATAATATCATTTTTACCCGACCATAGCGGACATCAAAAGGAGGTTGTCTAACTCAACCAGAACTTATGAGATAAGTTCATCATACTGTAGACTAAATGAGAGGTTTTCGTTCTGAGAATAAAAAAAAATATCTAGTTTTCAAAAACTCGGTAGATGGCGTTGAACTGACTGCGTTACTAAGTGCCAAAGCCAAAACGCTTGAAAATACACACGTCACATACGCTCGTTGACCGATACTTTTGTTTGCAAACTTCCGAATATATACGAATATAACATAACCATTAGGTCCAAGTGAAATTATGTGACGTTCTGTTCCTTGCAGTAACATACCGAGATCAGCGCTATCTATCCAGCACAAAGGGAAGAATTGAAAAAGAAAATCCCTCATTCATTATGTATGTCAAATACTCAAAACATAAACATTGGTAAAATAATAAACAATATCTTAAACATGAATACCTCACGAGTTCACTACATTTATTTTTAAATCGTGTTCCAATACTGCACAATGCAGGGTGTTTTTTTTTAAGTAAAGACTCATTACAAATTGACTCATTATTTTATTTTTTATGTGTTTTGTCTTGTACGGGCTAATAAATGCTTTTTCTTTCTTTCTTTCTTTACAGGAAGTCCGGTAATTAATGGATAACCATGAAATGGCTTATAGAAGAACTTATGATGGCCATTCAGATTAAAATATGAAAAAAAAAAACAAAAACCATCCGGAGATGTAAGGCCTGCATAAGAATAGGGTAGACGACAAAACAAAATCTAATTAGTCCGTCAGGTAGATTATTAAAAAATATTTGACCCGTATTTTTTCTTTTGTTACGAAAATCAAAATTGACGAAAATACAATTCTTGCAATTCTTTAATGCTTTTAAAATTCCCAATATTTCAAGCCTAGGTATAATTTTTAGCTAGTTCTGACGTCACGAGCCCCCACTCCTGAGTTTTGATGCGTTTTTTCTTTGTCAATATTCATTAATTTACAGAAACAAAAAATACGTGTCCATTATTTTTCAATAATCTAACTGACGGACTAAATAGATTTGTAATTTTTTGATACTGTCGTCATGCCTATAGGGGCAATGATATTATAAGTTTTTTACTAATAATATCATTGTATAGGGAGCTACATTACATTTTTTTGCTTCAGCAATTTTTTCTCCTCTTCTACATAAATAGCAATTATTCACTATTTAAGGCAGATACAATTATAAATTGTACCGTTTTCAAATCTACTTGAAACCGACATTATGTATTTTAAAATTATTGGTCACTCATGTTTGCAAAACGGAACCCTTATAGATTCGTCATGTCTGTCTGTCGGTCTGTCTGTCTGTCTATCTGTCTGTCCGTCCGTATGTCATAGCCACTTTTTTCCGAAACTATAAGAACTATGCTATTGAAACTTGGCAAGTAGATGTATTCTGTGAACCGCATTAAGATTTTCACACAAAAATAGAAAAAAAAAAACAATAAATTTTGGGGGTTCCCCATACTTAGAACTGAAAGTCAAAAATTTTTTTTTCGTCAAACCCATACGTTTGGGCTATCTATGGATAGGTCTTCAAAAATGATATTGAAGTTTCTAACATCATTTTTTTCTAAACTGAATAGTTTGTGCGAGAGACACTTCCAAAGTGGTAAAATGTGTCCCCCCCCCCCCCTGTAACTTCTAAAATAAGAGAATGATAAAACTAAAAAAAATATATGATGTACATTACCATGTAAACTACCACCGAAAATTGGTTTGAACGAGATCTAGTAAGCAGTTCTTTTTTAATATGTCTTAAATCGTAAACAGCAATTTACCTTTTATTCAATCTGCTACGGAACCCTTCATGGGCGAGTCCGACTCGCACTTGGCCCGTTTTTTTAACCCATGAATTTCAAACTTTGTTTAAAAATAGTTTATGCTAATTTTCCAAAATAAATGAACTTGCATATTTAAAAAAAACAATTACTTGTCTTACTATTTACTATCTATCTATCTATAGGTTATAAGCGCTCAGCAAGCGGCACGGTTAAATGTGGCTAATTAGCCAACCTTGACTTCACCGTCACTTTGAAGGACACCCTGTAGGTGTATCTATTCATCCAAAAAAGATTGTCAGGGAAATCTCTCAACGAATCAATTTCAAGGGAAAAAAAATATCTGAGAATATTACAAAAAAACAATTACTTGAGCCACAAAATGAATGCTGGCTCTTTATTTTTCAACATCCATTACGATAGTTTTCTACGTCGTCGCGTCGTATACGTAATACTACGTCGTTGTAAAGATTTTATGCAAAATGTCTCCAGAAATTTTGGAATTATAATATTAATAATTTCTCAAAAAATCTTAGATATTTCTTTTTTCGTTGCTATTGCCTCGTTATGGCCGTTAGATGATTCTCTGAAAATATTTCGTGTTTGAATAACCTTGGGTGTAAAAAAACCTCTTAACCAAGCCGAAAGGCACTTGTTCTCCCCGTTATGACAATCATTTTTTTGTTCTACACCATACCTTCTAGTTACGGAGAAATAGGGTAAAGTTCCAACTTTTTAACAAGTTTTTTTTTTTTTATAAAGGGTGTAAAACACCTCTTCACGAAGCCGAAAGGCACTTGTTCTCCCCATCATTGCGATAATTTTTTTGCTCTACACCATACCTGGGAACCTTCTAGTTATGGAGATATGGGGGGTCAAAGTTACAACTTTTTGACAAGTTTTTTTTTAAACACAAGTTTTTTTTGTAAGATTTTAACTTTTAACACCTTCACGACCCCCGTACTATTCAATCCATCCATCAGCACAATGTTTTAAGTGCGGTACATTGAGTTCTACCACAAAACATGATTTATAACCTCAAAAAAAAAAGTTGTTTCCCAGCAATATTTTTGCGTAAAGTTACTTAGTTTGATGTACAGAATGCTTGGTTAACGGCTTTGTGATGAGGTGGTTTACACCCTGTATACATGTTTTTAATGTAGGAACTTTACTTTCAACACCTCCACGAACCCCGTTCTATTCAATCCATCCATCAACACAATGTTTTGAGTGCGTTACATTGAGTACAAGGGTACAACCACAAAAAATGAATTTTTCACCCCAAAAAAAAGGTTTTTCCTAGCAATAATTTTTGCGTAAAGTTACTTAGTTCGTTGTACAGAATGCTTGGTTGACAGCTTCGTGATGAGGTGGTTTACACCTTGTGTACCAAATATTCCAACTAGCCCGCATTGAGTTTATCAAGTAACAAAAAGAAAAACAACCCTCCACTGTGCACCATAAAAAAAACCGATTACGGTCAATATTAATATTTTCTTATATTCTGAGATCCCGCCTTAGCAAAAAAAAAAAAATAATTCGTTAAACAGAAGAGTTAAGGTCGATCATAAGCGGGATCTTAGCCTCGCTTCGACTGTGAAACCCGACCGAAACTGTGTGACGCCATTGTTTAACTATTGTTTCTACTTCGCTAACTAATGTTTTTTTTTTTTTTGGAAGATACAGACGAACAATCTACAAAAGGCCAAGGGCCGTACTATGAAATACTTATTAATGGCATTATTTTTCCAGTGCCAGAGAGAGACAGAACTATATCAGTGTCCCTTTCTCACAAAGGAATCATAATGATCTTCTAAGGCAGTATACAACAGTGGCTTAAAGCTTTCAAATCGACTTTTCTACACTATTACGTGCTTAAGTTACTCTTTACCTTTTGAATTATATTGTCACATATATGTGACAAGCAAGCGCGTGCCCTGTACGCCAAACGTCACAAATATGTGACAAAATGGTAGGTGAAATCGTGGCTTGGCATGAAGGGCTCGCGCGTGTGTTTATGCTCTGGAGTTCAAAAGGTTAAGTTACTGTTAATGAAGGCATGAACACCGTTAAGGTTTTTTTCTAACTATTATAATTCTAGGTCAGATATAGATAGACCTCTTTTTAAAATGTAAATGTTTACCTAAAGACTAGCTGTTACGACTAGAATAATTCGAAATAAAGGCATACGCAGGCGCGTTTTTGGGTTTTTGAGTTTCCGCGTTTGTGTCCTGCGATAATGCGTCCCTATTCCTTGCACACAGACGCGTTATTATCGCGTGATATTCTACTCATACCGCAGGACGCAGAAACGCAAGTGTCCCGGCGTTATTATCGCGGCAGTGTGTGGAATCGCATGCGTTCCAATACCAAATGTTCTAAGAACTCATATCGCAATTTCGCAGGGCGCGGAAACGCAACAACGCGCCTGTGTGTCCTTTATAACGTACAGACGCCCGCATATCAAGCTACCCGAAACAGTCAAATTTTCCCAATCAATCTTGAACCTAATGCTTCGGCGATGAAGTTGAAAATCCATTAAAGAAATTTCACAGATTGTAGTAGCTTAAGAGGCCGGCGGAGCATGCGTATTTCATACAAACGTAATACCAAAATTATTTGTAAATCAAACATATTCTTAATGTAGTGTGTATTTATTTCGATTGGATTACAGAATATCTAGGTTCCCAAATATATTTTTTGAGATTACAATGATACAAAGACGAGATATGAGGAATTTAAAATTTCTATAGAAAAATTATTTTTCTTTTAACTCTTGTTAAAATCAGTAACCAATCAAAATATATATTTGGGAACCTAGATATTCTGTAATTCAATCGAAATAAATACACACTACCTTAGGAATATGTTTAATTTACAAATTATTTTGGTATTACGTTTGTATGAAATACGCATGCTCCGCAGGCGTCTTAATGGGCTGGCGACTACATTCCGCCACTTTTAGAAAATTTCTAAAAGGAATGATTATATTATTTTAATTTCAAGAAGATTAACATAAGACTCTTCTTTTTGGCATTGGCAAACCCGTTTTGGAACCGTAAACACCATCTTTTTATAAAGCAGCGATGAGAATCACACAATCCATAATCAAAAGCTCCTTTTAAGAACCTCCGACTTCAAAAAAGAGGAGGTTCTCCATTTGATTGTTTTTTTTTTTTACTTCATCTTCTTTACGTGTCGGTGAACTCAAATTGTGTTAGACCAGTATGTAGCCACCTGCACAGCATCATTTGCTTTGAATAAATCTTGATAGATACAAGTGGTTGTGCAGGATGGGCGGTACAGAAGGTGGAGCATATCCTGCAGGAGGGCTCCACACTGGCAATGTTTGGATGAATCGATTTAGCCACTTTATTGACTTGGAATCGATTTGAAACATACAGAAAGAGGTTTTTGAGCATTTTTCCCATGTGCATGCAAGCAAACAAAAACGTCTTTTCGCACTGTTTTAGACTTTCGCGGTTTTTCACTACACTTAAACTACTTAAGCTAAGCTAAGTGCTTGCTTTCTCCATTATAAAGAAAAACCGAGTGATACTGTGAGTGCGTTCTGTCGTGAGTTACAATCGAGTTCCAGTAGTGCGCGTAATAAAAGACTAAGAAAGAGGGTAGACAGATTTGTCTGCTCATGATCAATAATTTTCGTCCCACCCGCATATCTCTTCAGTATTCCCGCGATCATGATGCTTGCAACAGCGTAGAAATATCGGGAGCTCATAGAAACAAAGGAAAATCACGGATATAATCCCTATATAATCCTAATTATAATCGGTTTAGGCAACTGAAATTGACACAGCGCCGAACAATATGCGAGAAATGAAGTGATAAGTGATCGGCTGAAGCCTATTTCGCATCAGCACATCCAACTATTTCCCTTTCCTCTTGCCCTCCTTCTCTTGGAAGTACCCCCCGGGTCCTGGCACCAGCTTCACTGAAGGCTTGGCTTCCTTCCGCTGGGAAGCCTCTGGTGGAACAGTCGGAGACCTTTCCGGTGAAGAGTCGGTTATGATGCCCTGGAGACGATGGGTGTTGGTTTGGCTGAGTCTGTAGACAAAGGTTAAATGATTCAAAGTTTTACTTTGAGTGCTTTTCGAGGTTGTACGAAACTGAATTTAGGGATCCATAACATCAACAATAAAAGATTAAGGGGCCGGCGGAGCATGCGCATTTCATACAAACGTAATACCAAAATGATTTGTAAATCCAACATATTCTTAAAGTAGTGTGAATTTATTTCGATTGGGTTACAGAATATCTATGTTCCCAAATATAATTTTTGAAAGGAAAATGATATAAAAACGAGATATGAGGAATTTAAAATTTCCATAGAAAACTTATTTTTCTCATAACTCTTGTTTAAATCAGTGTCCATTCGAAATATATATTCGGGAACCTAGATATTCTGTAATCCAATAGAAATAAATACACACTATCTTAAGAATACGTTTGATTTACAAATTATTTTGGTATTACGTTTGTATGAACTACGCATGCTCCGCAGGCCTCTTAAGAAAGCGAAGTTGCGGGAAAAAGCTAAAAATGTTATGGTAATGCACACTAGAGTACCTTGTTCCCGAAGGGAAGCCGCCTGGAATCGGCTTCTTAGGTGCCTTCGGGCCGGGTGTCCCAGCAGTGGGGACAACCGTAGGGTGCAAAAAGACCCATGACGAAGCCGTAAGGCACTTGTTCTCCCCATCATTGTAATTTTTTTGCTCTAGACCACAACAAGGAACCTTCTAGTTACGTAGATAATAATATTGGGGTCAAAGTTCCAAACTTTTACCAAGTTTTTTTTTTAATACATGTTTTTAATGTAAATATCTCCATGACCCTTTTACTACTCAATGCTTCCATCAGCGTTTGCCACCAATGTTTTGAGTGCGTTACATTGAGATTTATCGTAAAAAGTGACTTTACACCCCAAACAAAAAGTCAATATTTTTTGCATACAGTTACTTAGTTTGATGTACAAAATGCTTGGTTGACGGCTTCGTGATGAGTCTGTTTACACCCTGTATATGACTTATGCTATAAAGGTTCAGGAATCGGTTTTTTAGGTGCTTTCGCGACTGTAATGTACCAACCTGACTTTTTCAGTGACGGACACTTCTTCTTGTGTCCCAGCAGTGGGAACAACTATAGGCTATTATCTTTTTTGCTATTATTTATTGTATATTTATGTAAATGGTACACCACAGGCTACCTGCAGTATTGTCTCTCCTTTCCCATTTAAATCCATCCAAAGGTTGTCTTGGATGCGATAAGACCGCTCATTGTGTCACCCCTTGTAAAATGTCTTCATTTTTGAATCTGTGATTTTTATGGGGTCCATAATAAAGAGTATTCTATTTATCTATCTATCTATCTTTCACGATCATCTATCGCGAATTTTACCTTTAAAATAAACAAAAACAACAAAAAAAACAATGAATGAATTAACATTTATGAAGATCAAGTGAGGGTAGTTGAATAAACGCCTTCGCTTTGCTGTGGCGGTACCTCCAATACTTTGTTTTCCCATCTCGCGACCACGGCTGGTGCAATCCGGTCGAAACGTCGGGCTAAATCGGCGATAAATACCGGTTTTCATAAGTTTTATAACTATAGGCTATTTGGCATTCTAAACCGAGTTTCCTCAGTGCCTCGGAAAGCACGTTAAGCTGTTGGTTCCGGCTGTCATTTGTAGATTTTTGACAGTCGTTACAGATAGTCAGTGACCTAAAAAGTCTGACAACCAGTCTTACCAAGAGCTATCGTATTACCCTGTGTTAACTGGGTTGTGGGGGTCAGATAGGCAGTCGCTCTATGTAAAATACTGGTATTCAGCTGCATCCGGTTAGACTGGAAGCCGACCCCAACATAGTTGGGAAAAGGCTAGGTAGATGATGTTGATATGTTTTATAACTATCGGTTATTTGGCTTATGCTATGGAGATTACCAACCTAACTTCCTCGACATCAGCTACCTTGTCAATAAGGCTTCGTATGATGGCCTCCTTGTGCTGCAGCGCCAGCGACGCTCTCTCCAGCTCGCGCCGGTACTCCGCGTGCGCGTGCGCAGCGCGACGCTCTTGTTCTACGATGCGACGCTCTAGCTCCTCTAGGGACGTGTAGGCGCGGGATTTTACTGCCTGGAGAGAGAAATTGAATGAATGGTACGTAGGAGAAGGAGGAAGGCAAGATTTTTCTTGAATTGAAAACTTCTTATGGGAGGGTGACTCGTTTCGGAACGGCAACGCGGAGTTTAGGAACTAAGTAGTTCCTGAAAGACTTACTGACGGATCAACGCACAGCTTAAACCGTTGATCCTAGATACCTGAAACTTGGAGGGTGTGTTCTTTGTATGATGTAGGCATCCGATTAGAAAGCATTTTCCGAAATTCCACCCCTCAGGGGGTGAAAAAGGGGGCAAAGATTGTATGAGACAACGTGATTCCATGGTCCAATCTACTTGAAATTTTGCATAAACCTTTTTTAACAGAATCGATGGAAGATGTGTTTCGTATTTTATTGAAATTCATCTCCTAACGCGGTTAAAATGGGGTAGAAAGTTATTTTGGCGGTGACTTGCTTCGAAGTTGATATAAATACGAGTACTTTTTAGTGCTTTTGATTTCAATTACTTTTTATTTTGACACAATCAAGTCTAAAAACTCAATCCGATTTGATTGTACAAGGATCTTTTGTCGCGTGGCCAAAATCTGAATTAACGCCACTATTTTGTTTATTTTTAAACAATTTCAATATTATATTCACTTCTGTCGAGCGTCCCGAGACACACACGTATTTATTTTGTTTTTGGAAAGGGAGTCATTCATATGTGGACGGAATAAAAGACTATTACGGCGAGCTGCAATAGTAGCAAGCCGATACGCCTAGCCGGGCGTAGTACGGCGTACCGTTGCGGCAAACTGCAAGACTGCATTGTATTGGTGCATTAATTCATTAACTGTCAGCGAAGTAGACACAATAGTTAAACAATGGCGTCTGACCGTTACGGTCAGGCTTGACAGATCAAAAGTTAAAGGCATTATGTATATCTAATACATTTTTTCAGGTCGCTTGGTTGAAGCTCTGTAACACTTGGCCCGAGCCGGAAATCTAATCCAGAACCTTATCACCATCTTCGCTTGCAACCAATAGACCAACGAGGAACTAATACAACCTGTACCTATAGTTAATTTACCTTAATCTCATGTTTGATCTTATCCAGCGCTGTCATCGCTTGCCGCAGCGGTTCGCTGTTGTTCTTAGCGCGTCGAGCGCTAGTGCGCACGCGCGTCATGCGAGCTGTCGCCGACTTTAAGCGCTGCCGGAATATTACAGCTGCTTTGCGGTATAATCTGTACGAGTATAAGAAAAGGACATCACTGACTTAAGCACAAATTTACATCAGCTACTCGTCATCTCATCAGACACTTTATTCTTAATCTATACTTTTCTTGCCATTGCTATGAAATACGCATGCTCCGCCGGCCTCTTTCTTAAGAGGCCGGCGGAGCATGCGTATTTCATACAAACGTTATACCAAAATAATTTGTAAATCAAACATATTCTTAAGGCAGTGTGTTTTTAGGGTTCCGTAGCCAAATGGCAAAAAACGGAACCCTTATAGTTTCGCCATGTCTGTCTGTCTGTCTGTCCGCGGATAATCTCAGTGACCGTTAGCACCAGAAAGCTGAAATTTGGTACCAATATGTATATCAATCATGCCGACAAAGTGCAAAAATAAAAATTTAAAAAAACATTTTTATTAGGGTACCTCCCCCAGACGTAAAGTGCGGAGCGATTTTTTTTTTAATTTTGACCCTGACGTGTGATATATTGTTGGATAGGTATTTAAAAATGAATAGGGGTTTTCTAAAATCATTTTTTGATAATATTAATATTTTAGGAAATAATCGCTCCGAAAGTCAAAAACAATGTGTCCCCCCCCCCTCTAACTTTTGAACCATAAGTTTAAAAAATATGAAAAAAATCACAGAAGTAGACCTTTATATGAACTTTCTAGGAAAATTATTTTCAACTTGATGAGTTGAATAGTTTTTGAGTTATATAGCACTTTTTCAAAAAAACGCAAATGATAACTTTGTTTTTCATACAAATACTATGAAAAACAAAGTTATTTTTGCTGACGAAAAATGTTGGTATTTTTAATGGTCTGGGAAGCTACGGAACCCTACAGTGAGCGTGGCCCGACACGCTCTTGGCCGGTTTTTATTTCAATTGGATTACATAATATCTAGGTTCCTAAATATATATTTTGAATGGAAATTGATTTAGACAAGAGTTACAAGAAAAATAAGTTTTCTATAGAAATTTTAGATTCCTCATATCTAGTCTTTATATCACTGTCCTTTCAAAATATATATTTGAGAACCTAGTTATTATATAATTCAATCGAAATACGAGTAAATACACACTTTCTTAAGAATATGTTAAATTTACAAATTATTTTGGTATTACGATTGTATGAACGACGCACGCTCCGCCGGCCCCTTAACACAGTTCTTCTATCGTTTCTTTGGTCTTCCTCTACTCATATATCCACATTAATACTCAAAACTTTTCTCACGACATTATCCCTCATTCCTGTGCATCACATGCCCAAACTACGACACAAAGGACAAAACAATAATTATGTAGTATATCAACTATCTAGTGTCCACGACACAAGCCTTGCTTAGTGTGGCACTAGATGGCGCTGTGTGTAATGTCCAGCGATAGTATTATTATTTTATTATTAAAACAATAGTTTGTTAATTATTGTTAAAAATCTAAATTCTCCCGAACTATTGAGTGATTTTGGTTTCTACTGTGAGCCAAGTTAATTACATTTTAATAAATTTGGCTCATAAAGGAACGAAAATAAAATACACTTAGGTCAGTAGTTTAGGTTTTAAAATAATATGACCTCTGCAAGCATCGCGTAACGTCATATCTCTGTGTGAACTGACCTTTAGTAATTTAGTCTACAGTCCATCTTACCTGACATTCTTCAACGCCTTCTCGAGTTCCTCCTTCAAGCCCTGGTTCTCCTGCATCACCTTAGTGCACTTCTCTTCGACCGCCTTCAGCTGTTCCGTCATCTTCGTCACCTGGTCGCCCTTGCGTTCTGTTTCCATGCCGTACTGGTGTTTTAGCTCTTCTAGTAATCTGGGTGAAGGAAGAACGTGAGAAATGTTGGTTTTACTAAATTATTTTGAACAGAATAATAATAATAATAATATTTTATTTATCCAAAAAACATATCAGAGTTTGAAATACAGTTAATATTTGGTTTACAAAAACATTGTTTGTTTAAGTTGCAAATTCTGTACAAGAATGATACTCTACCTCTTAAGCTAGGGTATACCTGTATTCTAAGAGGTAGTTTACGGCCAATAATCAACAAAAACTTGTATTGCAAGTGGACTGTGTCATTCTACTGAATGGTATAAAAGAGTAGAATTGTATGCTGTGTAAACACACAAACGTGTGTGTATGTTATGTTGCTACTTGCGACATCCCATATTCTTAAGAATATGACTAACACCGCGCTGTGCGGTGCACCGTGAGATCCGCCGTCTCAGCAATTCGACCGTGGTATCGAAGATTGTGCAATGCCAGTGATGAATGCTAATTTTAGCTTTAGTACGTCACTCTTGTTTCTTACATCGAGCAATTGTCACACAACTTAGTTTTACCGATTTAAATGTAATTTTTATTTTAATTAAATTCAATAAGTAAATTATATCGGTTTCATTTGCATCCTCGTCTGCAGCCGAACGTAATTTGTAGGTAAATAAAACAATAACATAACATCACGCCTTTAATATTCGAAGGTTTAGGGTGTAGGGGTGTATCTAATAGTATATCATTTCGCCAGTTGTGTTTTCAAGTCGATCCCATGTTATAGAAGCTGAGCCTATTGCCATCAACCGGGCACAAATACAGACTCCAGCGCTGCTACTAAGAAATTCCTAATAGAGAAACTCGGAGAAAACACTCGGCCAATGTGGCAGTTACAATAGGCTAGTTTCCACCATCAATAAATTGCAAATCTATTTAGTCCGTCAGTTAGAGTATTGGAAAATAATGGACATGTATTTTTTGTTTTTGTAAATCAACGAATAATGACCAAGATAAAACGCATCAAAACTCGGGAGTGGGGACCGTGACGTCAGAACTCACTTAGAATGATACCAAACAGTGACATAGTGGGAATTTTAAAATTTTGTTTAAGGTGACAAAAGAAAAAATACGCGTCAAATATTTTTTGATAATCTAATTGACGGGCTAATTAGATTTTTTCAGTTAACAAGCCTATTGAGAGAACAAAACAACAACGGTTACGGGCTGTGACCCGTGCACATCTAGTGGTGCTACGCCGTAGCGGATCGGCTACGAGTGCTACTAAGTGGCGCTACAAAAATCAAAATCAAAGCATTTATTTCAAGTAGGCCAGTTACAGGCGCTTTTGAATTGTCGAAACAAAGATGAAAATTAAATGTAGCTACAGTCCCAGTCACAAGACATAAAAACTGTGAAAGTACTGTAGTTGCCCATTCCCTAGCGTAGATATCTATGGAGAAGAACGGGCAAGAAACTCCATGGACACTCTTTTAAATCATAATGTTGTTACAAAATCTTGGTTACATCATTCCTGTTGAGATGGTGCACTATGTGAGAACAATGTAGCAAGATGTGCACGATAAAAGTGTCCATAGTTAAAACAAACAAAAACAATTCAAAAATAAAATAATTAATTTAAAAAAAAAAGCCGTGGCAACCAAGAGATGACCAGTCCCAACCGACAGCGCCCGTTCACGAACATGACGCATGTATCAGCACCATTCAACTGAACCATTTTGAAGGGAACTAAATGACCCGACACACGCGCCACCATCAGCGGGACATTTGAGTGAGCATGACATACTCTTAACCGCCAGGGCACATTCAAGTCAAAAAATAAAAACGTAGGTTTCCAGCGAATGATAGCATTCTAGTACATAGCACTCACACAACATGGGATATGAGGTTATATAATACTAAAGATATTGAATTTATACAATGCAAAGATAATTGTACAATCTTCAGCAGCTCCAACAACACAAATTAGCGCTATCCATTTATGCGCCCCTGTCCTTGTGGAGCAGGACCGGCATTGAGCCAAGCATTTTTATCAGCGATATTATAGTCCAATTTGTAATATGCTTACACAGTGTGCGTTTAATGCATGTTTTAAATTTGGTTTCATTGTGGTTTCATTTAGTTCAAGAATCCTTTGTGGAATTTTATTATAGCATTTCAAACAGTACCCCATGAAAGATGAGTCTACTTTAGCGAGTCTGAAGCCTGGCTGAACTAATTGGTCTCTATTTCTAGTACTGTAATTGTGTCTGTCACCTCTTTTACCAAAAAGATGCAGATTTTTTCTGACATACATTATGTTTTCGTAGATGTATTGACAATATACAGTCATGATGTTAATTTCCTTAAACAGTTCCCTTAGAGAATCGCGCTTACGAAGATTGTATATGGCTCTGATGGCTCTTTTCTGCAGAATAAATATAGTCTCAATATCAGCAGCCCGTCCCCACAGCAAAATGCCGTAAGACATTATGCTATGGAAGTAACTAAAATAGACTAGTCTAGCGGTATCTACATCAGCGAATTGACGGATTTTCCTAATAGCATATGCTGCTGAACTTAAGCGCCCCGCAAGAGATTTTAAATGAGAACCCCATTGAAGCCTTGAATCAAGCGTAAGCCCCAGGAAAACCGTTTTATCTACGAATTCGAGTTTCTCTTTATTCAATATTATCTCACAATCACTACTTTTAACATTCGGTAAAGCAAATCTTATGCATTTAGTTTTTTTTTTCATTTAATACCAAATTGTTTGCTGTGAACCAGTAAGGCATTATTCACGTCATCTAGATTTTGGGCTCGTCTATTTATCTTATCTACGCCCTAACGGATCGGCTACGAAGCGTTAGGCGACGGTCACGCGAGTTCCATGATTATTGTTCACCCAAAAAGTGCTCAACACGCCTAAAGCAGATTTCACTTACAAAATATCACAAAACTAAATGTAATCGACTTGAGCGTTTATGTAGAATTATTTAATAAATTTCTTTTTTGTCAAATTTCTAAATTAACTCACCTCTTACAATGGTCCAGGCGTCGTTCGTGCATGTCAGCGGGCACAGTGCGCGCGCGCATGGCGTCCAGTTGCGCTAGCTTGTTCTCCGCTATTTCTAGACTGTTCTTTACTGTGAAGTACTCGCGGTGGACTGTCTCGTAGTCCCGCATCATGGCTGCCACTGGAATTGAGGGAATTCACTTAAAAACATCATAAATTACTGTCAGATTACAAACAAAACCTAAAATTTACGCTTTTTTTTAAGTAATATGGTACAAAAACCTCTAATTAGTCAGTCATTTAGATTTCCAAGGAATATTGGACACTTGGTTATTCATCTTTTGCATAAACAAAAATTAAAGACGAAACAGTGCGTCGAAAACTCGTATGACGTCACATATGGGTACATTTTCTACCGTCAAGTGACGTCACAAGCCCATCATGATCTTTGGTGCGTTTTATCTTCGTATTTTTTTATTAATATGATAAAACAAAAAACACGTCTTCAATATTTTTCGATAATCTAACTGGCGGACTAAACAGAATATATTTTTTTTAGTAAGGGACATCCCCTATTGCTGACGTTGTAAAATGACGAAGTTAAGTTTATTAGACGCTTTCTTATTTTCCCGTGACTGACATGTAAAATAAAAGATAGAGTTCCATGGACAAACATTTTTTTTTAGCTTGAATTATAATTTACCAAAACTAAAATACCCTCGTTATGACTACTTCGATAGTGTAGGGGGCGCAAGCTCGACTGCTACTAAGGTCCATATATGTTCACCGAAAAGATAACGGTCTGATTATCTAAAAACAGCTGTCAATGTGACATCTACCCTAACAAAAATGTGTTTAAACAGCTGTTTTTAGATAATCGTCCGTCATGTTTTTGGTACCTAAGCATGAGGTTCTGATTGGTTGGTTCGAGTCCCATGTTGAGGAAAGGATTAATGGGTTTTTTCCATCAAGGATTTCTCAGTAGTAGCCACGGAGTCTAGATTTGAGCCTGGTTGATGGCAATAGGCTCGTCCCTTGTTACAAGGGACTTCAAACAAAACTGGCGAAATGTGGTAGGTATAAAGCTTAGCCCGCTCCCACCCAACAAAAATAATACAATTCAATTATGGGCTTTATGTATTCCTCTTTAGATATACTTTACATTGGCATTGACGGTGGTAAGCCCGCTAACAGCGAGCTGTCTGATAATTTATGTTGCCAATGTAAATTATAACTTAAAGATGAATACTTCAAGCCCATTTTTGAATTATACAGGATGTAAACCACCTCATCACAAAGCCGTTAACCAAGCATCCTGTACATCAAACTAAGTAACTTTACGCAAAAATTATTGCTGGGAAACAACTTTTTTTTTTTGAGGTTATAAATCATGTTTTTGTGGTTGAACTCAATGTAACGCACTTAAAACATTGTGCTAGTGGATGGATTAAATAGTACGGGGGCTGTGGAGGTGTTCAAAGTCAAAATTTTACAAAAAAAACTTGTATTTAAAAAAAAACTTGTCAAAAAGTTGTAACTTTGACCCCCCATATCTCCGTAACTAGAAGGTTCCCAGGTATGGTGTAGAACAAAAAAAAACATCGCAATGATGGGGAGAACAAGTGCCTTTCGGCATCGTGAAGAGGTCTTTTACACCCTTTATTCTTTTTGCCGGGTGGGAGCGGACTTGTATAACTGGGCTAAGACCTTTACCCTGCCTAACTCTTCAGGAATGATATAAGTTATGATATGAAACTAAAACACAACTTACTCTTGTCTTCATACAACTCATAAACTTCCTTTAACTTAGACTCCGCCCTCTCCGCTCTCTCGACAAGCGTAGCTTTCTCAATATCACCCGTCTCTTTCTCGACTACTAACTTCTTGTAGCTCTGTCTCACTCCCGCCAACTCTTCCTCTACACTCTTCAGTTTATCCGTTAGTGTTTTGTTTTCGCTGACGATTTGTTTGGACTTTTTGTTTATTTGTTCGAATTGTTTTTCGTAGTCTAGAATTAGAGCGTCTTTTTCTTGGAGGTTTTCTTGGTAGGCGTCGAAGAGTGGGGCTGTGGGTGGGATGAAATATATTTTAAGTAATATAAAGGAAGATTGGTAATAAGGTGCATTCCTTGAAATGTATGATACTAGACCTTATTTGCAACTATTTCGGCCCAATAACTAGGAGTCTGAACTCAGAGGGAGCACGTTAAGCAGTTGGTCCCGGATGTCATTTGTAGATCTTTGACAGTCGTTACTGGGAGTCAGTGGCCCAAAAAGTCTGATAACTAGTCCTGCCAAGGGATATCGTATTACCCAGTATTAACTGGGTTGTGGAGGTCAGATAGGCAGTCGCTTCATGTAAAATACTGGTTTTCAGCTGCATCCGGTTAGACTGGAAGCCGACCTTAAAATAGTTGGGAAAAGGCTGGGCAGATGATGATGATGATGAACTTGGGGTCCAAACTGGGTTGTTTTTGAGAAATCGAACTTTTAAAGTTTTTGAAAATTTTGCACCTCTACACCATAATCTGCTGATTGTAAAACCTATGTACATGTCACCGTAAAATTGTCAAACACGTTATATTACAATATAACGTGTTTCTCTCTAGCGATATTGTAATATCTCGAATTATTGTCAACTGAACATACGGAAGTATCTCTGCCCCCATAATCGGGACTTGGGGCACCCTCCCCGTTAGGTTAGTTAGGTTCCTTTAAACCCTGCGCACGGAAATAGTCGACTACGCTTTTTAGGGGAATATGAAGTGTTTTAAGGTTAGGTTATATTAATCGATATTTCTCAGGAATGGTACATTATCTTTTCATGAGAGTGGTACCACTGGGCAAGGGGTACCCCTCCTTCTCTCCACACCGCGTGAGTTGACTACCATCGCATGCATTTCACGAAAAATAATGCGTTTTATTGTAAGCAGTATGTTCATTTGACAATAATTCGAGACTTTACAATATCGCTAGAGATATTACAATATAACGTATTTGACAATTTTACGGTGACATATACTTATAATTATGTTGTACACAGAAGCTGTTGGTGAACCTAAGTATACACCGTGACTTTTTAGTCGTCTTACAAAGGCAGTCCAGTTCATGTATCCAATGACTAGTAAACGTTCATAATAAAAAATAGGTATTTAAGAGATTTGAATAATTTAAAAATAAAATTTTATTCATTATTATGACGCGAGGTGTAGTTTTGTCTCGTTGAAAATGGTGATGGAATGATCTGCTCGACTCGTGCGCTAGGTAGGTATCACAGGTAGGTATATACTCTACAGTTTGATACGTTAACATTTTTAACAGGGTGTTTCATATTTCTAATGTATTATTTATTTTTCTTCGTACCTATTATCTTAATTACTTAATGATAAAAAAATAATAATCGGAGGTATTTTATGTTGGGTACATTGAGTGGACCGCTTTTGTAAGACGACTAAAAAGTCACGGTGTATAAATAAATAAATTGTGAGAAATCTACGTCGTTCAGGACGTTAAACTGATACTTTTCTGATAGCTCATGAACAGTTACATCTTTCGAAAACCAATTTATTAAAAAGTACATCTGCTTTAGGAAATTAAGCACGTCGATTTCGAGGCAGCTTTCTCAACATGTATATTTATGACACTTGACGTGCAAATTACAGGAACGACTTCCTTGCCTAAGCTTGAAAAACACTTTGAACACTAATATCTCTGTAACTAGAAGGTTCACAGGTATGGTGTAGAACAAAAATATATCGCAATGACGGGGAGAACAAGTGCCTTTCGGGTTCGTTAAGGGAATTTTTACACCCAAAAGATAAAGTAAAATGAATATCATACCTAGAGCCTGTGCGCTAAGTAATCCAGAGAGATCGACTGTTCTGCCGGTGTACGGAGTTTCTTCAGGAGCGCCCTTAGACTGCCCATCATCTGCATTCAATGTTTCTGAAAACATACAGTTTAAGGGGGATGCTCCAAGGTAGCCCGCGAAATTCAAATTTTCTTACTTTGCAATTTGCAGGGCAGTGCTAAGTTGTATGTTGATACACATATCGGTCGCGACTGTAAGACGTATTAAGTTACAGAATTATAATCATCAAAATCATCAATACAACCCTCCAAGTTCATAAGAGTCGATGAACGAATTTTTCACGGTCAAAGTCCTTCTTTGATTTCGCGGGCCACCCTGACGCTTTCACCTTAAGTCTTTAGAACAGTTTTGTAAATGCGGTTTGTGTTCAAGAAAAACGTTTTTTTTTGTTAAGAACTGTGGTTTCATTCTACGGTTTAAGTATTGTCAGTAAAAAAAAACCAGCCTATTGAGAGTGTATCCTATAAAATTGTAGGTATTTTGTTATTAAACTACATTATTGATGGTTTTCAGATTGTTTCCTTTATTTTGCTGTAACACACTGCTTCGTGCCAAATTTCATGATTCTGGGTCAGCGGAAAGTACCCTAAAGGTTTTGATTCCCTTGCTGTGCTCCACCATACCCCTTCTTTTTTTTCTGATCAAATAACTTCTCCCACTCTGGGCGGAGCGGGAGGGAGTGTCAGACTTTTACTGACTAAAACCCATCCCTGTTCCTTCCCCGCCCTTTATGTTCCGGGGCCACGGTATCTCTTTCGAACAGTCCCGCAGCCCCGGATACACCATACCCCTTTCGCATTTCCTATCCTCTCCGCTTAGCACATCTCCACTCGACTCTGCTTTGGTGGAGTCCGGGCCTTAGCCTTTGTTACTCTTACCTTTATACCCCAAGCTGGCTGTAAGCAGTGAGTCTAGTGCGTCTCCAGGTTTGAACACAGGTTCCGGTTTATCCGCCGCCATTGTCTGTATGTTGGTGCGCAGGCGCTCTTGATAGCGAGATAGTTGAACGTTTAATCTGGAACAAAATAGGTAATTTTTTTTTCTCTTAAAGATAAATCGGATGTCTCCTTTGGTAAAAAATATATGAATACTTTTTTTGTGTGAATAAGTGCCAAGTGATCGTACAAAGGAAGTAGTAGTTTAAATGGCATAGTTTTTAAGTTATTGGCAATTTAAGTTTAACCAATTTAATTATGTTGTGCTGTGAGAAAGAGTCTTTATTTGTGAGATGTTGCCACTTTGTGCAACCAAAACTATCAAACTGAATAAGAAGACTGAAACTGATTTTTGATTTTTTTTTTTTTTTGAAGTTAGAGGCATTTTGTGTTGTGTTGTGATAAAATGAGTTTGTAATCTAAGATGAACACGATATTATGTTTTTAATTATTAGAACAGAATAGAATAGAAACTTTTTATTTCAGACCGGAGTCCATAGGGTTAGCCACTAAAAGTGAAAAAAAGGGTAAAAAATAAAAAAAAAAGTAAAAAAAAAAGTAAATAATTTTTTTTTTTTTTTTAATAGTAAAAATGGTCAATTTAATGGTCTGAATAACATGCCGAAGTTAATGTATAACCTCAGGAACACGGTGTATAATATATGTAGTATTTTATCAACTATCTGGTGTCCACGACACAAGCCTTGCTTAGTGTGGCACTAGATGGCGCTGTGTGTTAATATCCAGCAATATCAAGTCTACAGCTATACGAACGCCTCTAGCGGCGAATTGATGCGCGATGCCCGCATTCATTCAGCTCGCAGTAGAACATTGGTGTCAATTCTGTTGTGCACACTCAACTTAATTTAGGCTATTGCTATCTTTTACTAAAAGGCAGTGCGAGAAAAGGACGGCTATAGCTATGAACTAAGTTAGAGATGTCAAACTAGTTTATGCCTTGCGCTTCACCGTGTTTTTACGTGCTCCCTTCATATGTAAGTTCCAATTAAATTTGACAGCTCTAAATTACGTCCGTCTCTTTCTCGTTTCATTGGAGAGAAAAAGATAGCAATAGCCTAAATTAAGTTACGTTTGTGAACAACAGAATCAACACCAGTATCAAATATTTACCTGTACAATACATCTTTGAGCGCCTGCATGTCTTTTTGCAGTCGCGAGTTGTGATCCCTCGCCTGTTTGAGTATGATCTGACGACTGCTGCAGCTCATACATACTTCCACCAAAGGTATCGCTGTCGACGACTCGTGGTCTGTCGAATTATAAACAGAAAACATGAAGGCGCGGGCTACGCCTGCGTACAAATTATATAAGTACTAAAACCTTCCTCGAGAATTCCACTCTATCCATTGGTGAAAACAGCATGAAAATCGGTGCTGTTGTTTTTGAGATTATCGCAAACAGACAGAATATATTAAGTAGTAGAATATCTTAATTATGTAGTGACTAGTGTTCATGAGCTACTGCGCCAACCGTGCTATTCCAGTTTTTTACTGAAGATACTTACTAGGCCCTAACCAATAGGCCTTTGATTTTTTATCAGTAAGTTATTTAGCACTGTACTTAATTCTACAACCAAAATGTTTTTTTAAGGTCTGGTTTTAAAGTGCATTTTAGCACTGTCGTTGGGACTGTCAATGTCTATTGTGAGACCTCCTGAGTTCGAAGTTACTATCTAGGACAAGTAAGTCGAGCCGTGATCACTGTGCGACCATTGCACCTCGCACCACTCCTCTACTTGCCAAGAGTAGCGGTTATGTCTTGAATATTTCCAAGATGATCTCCTGATCGATCATCTGCTTCATCAGCCTGTAATGTTCCCACTGCTGGGACACAGACCTCCTCTCTATGAGAGGGTTATAATCCACCACGCTGGCCCAGTGCGGATTGGTAGATGTCACATGTCTTCGAATTTTTGGTTCTAGGACATACCGGATTTCTCACGATGTTTTCCTATACCGTTTTGAGAGCAGCGGTGATGAAATAAATTACACAAACTAATGCGTCTGTCTGGGTTCGAACCCACGACTCACTGTTCGTATTTCGACCGCCACCACTGGGCCACCGCTGCTCTTAGCTCCTCATCTCCTGATCCAAAGACAAAGAATAAAAGTTTCTTACCTCTATCAGGCAACTCAAACTGCTTAACCTTCTCCTGCAACACTCTACTCTTCTCCCTCTCTTCCTTGATGACCTTCTTACACTCTTCTGCATACTTCACAAGAGTTTCATACTGACTCCTGAGTTGATCATTCTCTTCGGCAAAGAGTTTGTTGTATTCTAGCACTGATTTTAGTTTCTCTTTTAATTTGGCAATTTGGGTGTCTTTTTCTGATAGCTGTAACAATAATTAATAATAATTCAATAATGAGTATGTTGATAGAATGGTGACAGAGAAAATGAAAAAAAAAAACATGGACCTCATGGACGATGAACAACATGCAACTGAAACAGAATCAAGGTGGATAATATGCAAAAAGTTGTGAGTTCAAATCCGGGCAAGTACCAATGTGACTTTTTGTTGTCAATTAATTTGTATTTTTAACCCCCCACCGTAAAAACGGGTGTTATAAGTTTGATGTGTGTGTGTGTACGTGTGTGTGTGTGTGTGTGTGTGTGTGTGTGTGTGTGTGTGTGTGTCGTCGTAGCGCCTGAACGGATGAACCGAATTGGATTTTGTTTAATGAAAGGGCTTCTCAAGTAGAATACTATACGCCAAGATGGCCGCCACCACAAAATGGCGAATTAACGAATTATTTTCTATTTAACTTTAAGTACATGATGTCCGGGGTTTTAACATTTTTAATTTAATTTTACTTGTCTTAGTTTATCTGTGACATCACAGACATTGGTGAAGAAAAACATTGTGAGGAAACCTGGACTTATAATCAATATAAGTCTGAAATTGCCAACCCATCTTAAGCAAGCGTGGTGATCAATGCTCTTGCCTTTTCTGTTGAGAAGAGGCCTTTGCCCGGCTGTGGGACAGCAACAGGCTGGTATATTATTATATTATAACATTTAACATCTTTGAACCAGAATACTTTTCTGTTCGAAATGTTGTGAGGAAAGTTTTGAGAATGAATGTTGTTGAGAATAAGAGTAGAGGAAGACCAAAGAAACGATGGATGGACGGTGTACTGTGAGGGATGATATGGATAAAGGAGTCTGATGAGGTGACAAGTAATAGAGAAGTATGAAAGAAGATTATGACGACTCGAATGGCGTAGTGGTAGTGAGGCTGCCTTACATTCATAGGGACCTTTTTTTTTTTTTTAGTATTGGAAATCATCAAATGCTAACCATCCACAGGCTCGCATCTACGGTGGCCGGTCGCCACCACGTGGCCCCCGACGCCCGGTGCGTCTCCCGCGGCGGCTGGGAAGAGAGGCTCTCTCCCTCTCTCGTTCCGCCACCTCCTTCGCTAGCATGACTGCTTCGCAGAAGGAGGTGACGGCTTCCCATTCCGTCTCGCTCCGGACCATGGATTGACCCAGGGCCGGACGCGAGAGGTCGCCGCCGCACGTTCATAGGGTCCTGGGTTTGAATCCCGGTAGGAGCAAATGTTTGTGTGATGACTTGATGAGCATGGACATACAAAAGTATATATATAGTATATCAACTATCTAGTGTCCACGAAACAAGCCCTGCTTAGTGTGGCACTAGATGGCGCTGTGTGTCAATGTCCAGCGATTTTTATTTAAAAAAAACATTTAGATGTGCTATGGATAATAATCTATTACCTTTAAACAAGCAATTCTTGTATACAGGGTTATTTTTAAAACACCAACAACAAAAAACTGCGAAGTTGTTGGTTTTTTACAAATCACCCTGTATAATCTGAATGTCACAAACGGCTCCAAAGATGTTCATTACATTTAGTACCAATGCAGGGGGTTTTGGGGCGACAAATCAATCTAGAATCTAGATATGTTTTGTTTTTTAGAAAAAGTCACCAAAACAGAACCATCATCCTGACATAGCATAATAATCCGATTACCTGCAAAACATTATCCTCACACCGTTCCATCAGTGAAGTGATCAGCTGTTCATACTTCTTCGTGAGTTTCCTCTTTTGTTCCTTCAGTAGTGACTTGCCTTCCTTCGTAGACCGAGGGGATGAAACCCCAATGGCTTGGATGATCCGCTTTCTAGGAGGCTTTGCGGGTTTCTCCCCTGAAATAAGGCAAAGGAGATACTTTTAATCCTATTAATATTATAAATGCAGGGGAGCTTGTGGCAAAATAATAACAGCCACTCGGGTCGATCTTTAGGTTAAGCCATGCTTGCCTAGGTTGGCCTGTGGATGGTTGACCACCCTTAGGGCCTATGCACACCACGTTTTTTAAACGCGCCGTCGACGCGCGTTTTGGGAACGCGCGTCGCCGGCGCGTTTTTATCCTGCAGAGCAGTTTGTTGTCGTTTGTATCGATACAAACGCGCGGCACCGGCGCGTCTGTATCGATACAAACGCGCGACACCGGCGCGTCTGTATCGATTCAAACGCGCGACACCGATACGAGCGCTAGCGCGCGCGCCTTCCCTACGGACGGGGTTGATTGAATGCTGTCTCGACCGACGCCATCTTGCTACTGTTGACGAGGTTCTGCTTAAAAACGCAAAATGCCAGCGCGTTTGCATCGATACACACGCGCGTTTGCATCGCGTCTGCATCGCTACACACGCGCGTTTGCATCTCGTCTGTATCGCTACACACGCGCGTCTGTATCGCTACACACGCGCGTCTGTATCGCTACACACGCGCGTTTGCATCGCGTCTGTATCGCTACACACACGCGTCTGTATTTATACAGGTGTGCAAAGGTCTACAGGCTGCGTCTGACTTGCGTGCGAATCGCGTCTGTATCGCTACAAACGCGCGTCGACGGCGCGTTTAAAAAACGTGGTGTGCATAGGCCCTTACATACCGAGCTTCCTCCGGGCCTCTGAAAGCATGTTAAGCTGTTGGTCCTGTCTGTCATTTGTAGATCTTTAATTTTGTCTGCTTTGTTTGTATTTTTAGTAATAGGGGGTGACCCTTTTGCCATCAACTTGGCACAAATCTAGACTCTGTGGCAGAAAATACCTGATGGAAAAACCAAATAACACTTTACCCGACCCAGAAATTAAACCTAGGACCTCATGCTATACGCAACCACTCGACATACAAGTCAGTTAATTGGTGAAAGTCACTTTGAAAGGTAGGACTTAACACTTCGGTGCACATTATGTCAACCTTAAAATCAACAAAGCCTTACCAATAACATCTCTAGGATCTTCATACATTGGATTATCGTCACCAAATCCTCTATCTGCACCAATCCTAGTCTCGGTCTTCCTCTCAACAATATCCAATATATCCTGACGCATGCTTGCTCTCCGCAACGGTGCCGATATATCAAATGATTTATGTTTTTGTGTAAATTGGCCAGTAAAAGTAAGCTTCTCCGGGGAAGGGTATTTCTTTGATACTCTTCCGTAGTTTGTCTGCAGGAAAAACACAATGAGATGGCTTTGGCAGTTTGCTTTTCAATACGAAATTTTAGATTTAAAAGGATATTTAATGAGGACAGATATGATCTTAGACTTAATGAAAAAGGGCAGTTAATTTGTTGCACTAGGAACACACAGTATGATGCAATGAATAATTGTAGTCTGTTGTTTATTGTTAGTAGTAATATGCACTTCGGTTAGGTACATGAGGCGGGTTTTAGTTTGTCTTAAAAACCACAGCACACTAGTTTAGACAGGTTAATTTTAAGAAATAATGAAGTTGCTTACATTAAGTAAATACTATTGCTAAGTACCAAATTTTAGAAGTTACCTTTGGAATTCGCACATCCATCGTCAACTTTTCAGTTTACAATCCTCAATCTTAGCCATTTTATTTACTTTATTCCGCAAATATAAAAAGACAAAGGAAAGGTTTTTCAGCCTATGTTACCTCTGTGTACAGGTGAGTATGATACAAAGACAATGTTCTAAAGTAGGTCACTAGAGCGGTTCAATAAAGTTCGGCCGTTCGGGACAAAATAAAGCAATTCTCTCCCATTTATTGATAAAACTTCCAAGTTTTAAAGTTTTGGCGAACATTTTCATTATTCCCGACTTGTTATCATCCAACAATGAATATTTAATCACGGAAATTCTCTTTCAGCACATATTTACGTATTATTTGATTATTTTTACAGTTTAATTACTGATAAATCTTTATTGATAAAATAAAAGTTTTGATTTGAAAATGTAAACATGCGGCAGTTTGACAGATCTGTTGTCATGGTGACCACGGACGGTGTGCACAGCCGAAAATTAGATAATGTGAATTAGTAGTTTTGTGCATGGTGTGCAAGGACTTTTCAAGGATTGAAGTGAAAACAGGTTTGGAGTTTCGGTTACACAAACAAATAACAACTGGAACTAATAAGGTGGAAAACAAAGCATGCTCAGATAAGAGTTGATTACAGACGAAAGTTTTACTAAGCTATGTAGGACCAAATAAGTATGATACGAATGCACTTATTTAAGTACCTTGTTCCATCCCTTCAAACACAATTACCTTAGCAGTCCAATGACTAATAAGTCTCAGGTCTATTCATACAAGATTAGGTTATGTCTTTGTGTTCAAATGTTGTTTACAATAAAAACATTCGATTTAAAAATTTTAGACTCGTATCAGGTGCGTGACTGCATTATTTTATTAATTTGACAATCATCTGATGCTCTTATTGTTATATCCAGCTAATTTTCACCTTTAATATCCGACCGAACCCAAACATTTTGGAATAAGGACAAAATAGGGATTAATGACTATCATCATCCACAGCTCGATTTCACCCGGTACTGTGTATAAGCCTCTCCTTGCTTGTTCAGGATGTTCGCGCATGGCAATAATGTATTCTGTCTATCTTGCCGCCGGACGACCAACGCTTTTCTGTTCGGCTCATTCCTTGGACGCCACTCGGTCACAGCTTTACTCCATCTGTCATCACCAAAATTAAGTAATGATGACCCTAATGTAGTAATAATACCAGCCTATTACTGTCCTACTGTTGGGCAAACTCCCCTCATACAGAAGGCACGAGCATTGATCACCACGCTTGATCAAGACGGGTTGGCGATTTCAGACTTAGGTATATTCATTTTAAGTTTAGGTTTCCTTACGATGTGTTCCTTCACCGATTACTGTGATGTCCAAGAAAAACTTAGAAAGCACATGACATATGAATTGGAAAAGTCACATTGGTACTTGCCCAGATTTGGACCCACAACCTCATGCATGAGAGGCGAGACCTTAACCTCTGGGACCTCAAGATGGCATTATATTGTGAATAAAAAAAATGTTCACAAAAATATTCATTTTTATTTTAAAAAGAAAGCCTTCAATACACGCTACAGTGGAAGGAAAGACATCATTACTGTATTTTTTAAGAACGACCAATTTTTTCAACACTGTGTGTTTTAAAATCATGTTTTGAATTCATAGTGAAAATATTCGTTGTGTGTTGTTATTTCGTTCTACTTATTTGAAATAAAAGTAGAAGTAAATTGAATTCATGATGGTAACATTCATTTATTTGAAGAACTAGACTAGAAAATAATGAAATTAGAGTTCTGTTTTAAGCCATCTATTGAATACTGTAACAAACAGTAGTTTTAATTCAAATAGAAAGATGGCAGTAAAAGCATCGTAAACCATAGCTATGCTACAAAATACTCATGTGTCGAATGTCATGGGAAGTATGTAAAGAAAGAAGCTTCTTTATTTAGTCGGGTAATATTTGGAGTGAGCATGCGTGAAAACAGCTGAGCGATAGCAGCGCCTTGAAGCGGCGGTCAAAAGAACTAGGCAGTCGCATCATGTCTGCCCGCCGGTTCGGTGTATGATGCTTTGGCGGCTTTGATAACCTCAAACAGTTTGTTGTTACTCCGTCCTGTGAACCGGAGTTTCTTTATAATCGATTTTGCATTTGTTTTAGTAACTGCTTAGTTATTATTGTTTAAGTGTTGCATAATAGTGAATTATACGAGTGTTTCTTTCGGTCGTTGGATACGCACTTGCTGTCGTATCCTTGCTAGCGTTTATCGATTTTCATTTTACAATGAACGTAACGTTTTGTTTACTTGTTATTTGCTCGTAATATTGTGTATATCATGTTTGTTATGTGCATAATTCGACGATAGTGTTGTGAATTGTGATCGATTCAAGTATGTGCGAGAGTTCGCGCGAGACTTCGTGTTTTGGATGACAGAAAAATGGAATTTGAGAACGATTTCAGCTTGAAAGAATGGGCGAAGGACAAACCTTTGTCCATTCTGCAGTTGGACCCGGCCGACCGTGCAGTTCTAAGGATAGCAGGTTGGTTTCCTCCCCTTAGTTTCGCTAACGGGTTACTCATAGTTTTGTTAATTAATATTTTTTAATCATTGTTTTTCCGTATAATCGGGTCACGTTATCGTCCACAGCGATAGTGACGACAGCTAAGATTAATGTTTGCAGTATGAACTCGATAAAATGTTTGTTACCTCTTACTACACTATCTGTTTACTTTCGCGTCACCGTTTCAGAGCGCCTAGCTCAACTTAGTTTTTTTTTCGCGTGATCACGGCTCTCAACGGCCTCGCATACTTACCTAGGTTTTCACTTTCGTCCGATTGTAGTTTGTTTTTCGTGTTTGTTTTTTTTTTTCATTACTTAAATAAACAACGCTTTATTTAGCATGGCGGTTTTTGCCAAACGTTAAATGTATAGTTATACTCTATGGAGAATCCCCGTCCGTGTGACTTTCCCATGCCAAAGAGTAATAAAGACAATAAAGTTATGGTATTATTTTTATTATGCCAACGGCGCTGCCAACTGCAGAGATTCCAAAGAGTTCCCATGATTTTGTTTTTTGTTTTACGTCGTGTCGTGGGTACTTGGCTAGTATGCGTGTAGGTAGGTACCTACTTTCCGATTGCGACAAACTATCTGGGCTTGTTACCTATCAGTATCTAGTTTATCATGTATTTACGTATGTCTATGTCGTCCATACGTCAATGTGTCATACCCGGAAATAGAAAGGGGACACTAACCGATAGGTACGGACTAGCACGGGATGTTATGTTGGCTCTGCTAAAGCCTAGATCACACAGGAATATTATGCAGGTACCTAGGTATAATTGTAACACTTACTGAGCTATCGTGGCATTCGTGGGCCACCTGTGGGAATGTTACGAGGCCTCACCATCTCGAATTCCTTCGAAAAACTGGTTGTTATGCATCTTAAGAAGTCGGTTAATAAAATAACCCTCCTTTCGGGTTTGGCCGCAGTCAAGTAAAAATGGAATCGCTTACTCCACCAAAAAAATACCTACCTGCTTTCATCTGACTGGTCTCAAATCACCAGGAAAGTCGAAAAATCTTTCTATCTGTAGTTACCTAGATCTAATTATCTGGGCATGACACCTACGGCTTCACTGACAACTGCTGAAACTATCGAAATAATATGATATGAAGGAAGGACCAGAATCCCGTACATGTTAAATACCTACTTGTATAGCCAACCCCACAAAGCCAGCCTAGTCGGGAAATCATAGGTAGGTAGATGATGACAAAAGAAGGGCCTGTTGACCAGAAACATAAAGCTGATCAAATAAGCTGATGATCTAATCTTTCAAACTTTAATAGATTTCCATCTTTATCGCAAAAGTTTTAGTTTCAGCGTTGATTAGGAAAATTTCACAGTTTCGTGTAACTTGATTTGCTGGCGTCTTTCTTTACAATTTATCTTCTTAGTTGTTTCTAAATTGCGTTTTTGTTTGACACTATAAAATTCCAGAAGCACGGTTAACATCAACGATATTTTTAGAATCGCTTGACTGATTAAATTAATACCTACCACCTTGATTATTATCAGACTTACCTACCTATCTAGTATTATCATCTATGATAGGAACGCGTCTAATTCTGCCTATGTATTTTACTATTAGTGTATTGCCATTATAGGTACCGCCAAGAATACGTCCAGGATTGCATCGCATTTGTCTTTGGCAAAATCTATCAGTTGGGATTCGTCGAAAATCGTCATAGGTACCTGAGCAACGTGGTATTTTTCACGTACCTAATAGTGATGATTATGCATCACTATTACCTAAGTACGTGAAATATACCACGCAAGTCTTGCATCCAAAAGGAGCCTTTATGGCTACTAGTGACGGTAATCAAATAATGCTCCGCCGCACCGCTAACCTTGCTCGCATAAACTATTTTTGTAATAAATACATTGATGCATAAGAACTTCTTACTTACGACCCAAGAAACCGTAGAGAATATCATAATACCTATCCAAAGCCTAATAATTCGCGGGTTTACTATTTATGGTGGTAGCATCACATAATAAAATGTCTGTCAAACTTCAGCCAAATCGTTCTAGGATTCGTAGATGTGCATTCCTACCCAAGAATTGAGCTGACACATCTCATCAATGTGAAGTTCCAGTCCCATTCTCATTTCGATCACATTTAATAGCACCTTAAATCCATATGACGAAACAGCTGCTAATGCTAATTACCGACCTATTAAATGCTTACTATTAAGGCACCCTGTATTTGCCCGCAGAACATGTAGACCGTCTCATACAGGGCTTAATTGAACGAAGGCATCCGGCGTGTACCTGTCAACTAGTTCCTAGTTTGATACCCGCACAAAATTGATTACATACACGTTATCATTCGAACGGGCGAACCCACTTAACCGTTACCACGTTACTTAATAGCATTGCATGCACTGGCAGGTGTTTGTTCACCATAGAAGAATAATAACTGAACCCTTAAGTTCCCTTTTCCGCATACCTGATAGTGCTGTTTCATTTCACTCATTAGAATTACACCTTTCTTTCCCTTTCACACGATCGCCTGACTATTGTTACCGAATGCATTGCGCGGAGTGTTCTAAATTTAAATTCTCAAAAACGTACTGTAAAGAAGTTTTAGTTTGTTTTGTGTGACAGTTGGCATTACAGATGCCAAGGCAGGTGGTACAATTTTTAAAACAAGTAATCGCTTCGTTTTGTTCTCATCATCCATATTTGCAAGAATGAAAGAAGTTAACGAACTAAGAAATCTTTTTAACAAATAAACGTAGGTACCACGTTGTGTAAAAGGTTTTTCACTGATATCAGTTGGAAGTAAACCAGGTAAAAATAAAACAAAAAGCAACTATAGATACTTCGAAGAAAGCCTTAGTACCTATTAAAGTAAATTACGTTAACACCTTTACTGATAAGGTTAACAGCCTGCGGTTTTTTTAGCACAAAGTTATCTTAACGAACTGTCAGATAACACAACTTCTTACTTCTTTGTCTATTGTTCGAAAAAATAAGAAGATCGAAAGGCGCTAAAACTGTTACCGGCTTTTGTTTATTTAGGTAAGAAGCAAAATCGAAATTACTGTCATTTTATTGTGATATTTATTTTCGTAGTCATAAGGTGTTAGCACAGGTAAAATAACTGTATCAAATTATCAATCGATTAGCGAAATTGAGTCAATCGAATCCAGAACAATCGTATTTTTTTTAATCAAAGAGGTTTTATGTAATTCTTTTTGGTGTTCGATCAATTTGAACTATTTTTTTTATTAGTATCAAGCAAACCGCATCTGGCTTTCACCATTGTTAGTCGATATTTCATTCGAAAGGTGACAATCGATTCTAACAAGGTCCAATAAGAATAGCCCGGTATTTGCTCATCTGATACCGAAGATCTCGTTTATTTTTAGTTTCTAATAAGCATTTTTTTTATTGTGATACACTTAATTATAAAGATAGCCATTGAGGAGCTTTCTTCTGAAGTATCTTAAGCATAAGATGATAATGAGGTTCTATTTTAGTTTCATAAATAATTGTCGATCGATCGATTAAGGAAGGCTAGGTGGAACGACGATCTTCGCTGAGTGATTGGCAGCAGCTGAATGAAAGTTACAAGAAAATACTTTAATCGTATGCGATTAGAGCCCAATGTCCAGTAGTGGATTGGTGTAGGATGATGATGATACCGTTGGTGATATAGATGGTATGAGGGTAATAAATAAAATAAATAATAAATAAATATCGCTGGACATTACACACGGCGCGATCTAGAGCCACACTAAGCAAGGCTTGTGTCGTGGACACCAGATAGTTAATATACTACGTATATACTTTTTGTTTGTAAATACATACTTATAATACATATAAACATCCATGACTCGGAAATAAATGTCCATGCTCATCACACAAACATTTGCTACTACCGGGATTCGAACCCAGGACCCTAAAAAACCTCACTACCGCTTCGTCATTCGGGTCCATATAGGTATCCGAAAGCTACAAAAAATAATTTCAGTTAGAACCACTTTTCTTCCACCAGTCGTATCGTCTCATCGTACCAATCCTCCATACTAGGTAAATCAAAATTGCTGAAATAACTTTGGCTCCGCCGAAATTGTGCTAAACTCTGAAGTGAATCCGTAATTATATATTCTAGCAGCCTGAAAACAATCGGCATTAAATATTATGCTAGAAAAACTTGACTAGGTAACATATAACATAACATAACATATATTGTAGATCCTTGAAAATTGCGCAAAAAAAAAAAAAGTTTTAATTCTGAAAGAGAGAGGCCGTTTCTCACAGCAAAAATATTACTTTCGGAACTACAAAACGAGACTTTCATCTGATATTACTAAGCGGATTACAGTATATTTTATTACGAACATTCTTCATGATTTCAAGAAACATATTACTCGGTAATGTTTTTTTTTCTGTGTGCAACACTTCACAGTAGCCGCTACTATTTTTGATACGGTCTACGCGGAGATACTCTCGATTTCTTTGCTACTGTTTAGATTCTCTTCGTACAATTTCATTGCCTTTGTTAGTCGAGTTTCATCTTAAAATTTGACCTAATCGTGACTCGATTTGATTCGGTAAATCGATTCCGATTTATCAAATCGATACCACGTTGAACAAATTCTCAGCGTTATAACTGTCTCGCCTTTATAATGTGCTAGTAATCGGTTCCATTAGAATTATCTCGTCGTAATAGATATCGATTGCCATTGAAGTTAGAGTGTCAACGATTACAGATTACGGCCAATAAGATAAATGGCTTATTAGTGTTAAGTGTTTTACTTATCTCCTCCTTATAAGGGCGCAGGCACTGCGGGGAATCCCTAGCATAAAATAGTACTTTATAGATCCATGCTAATATTAGAAATGCGAATGTAGTCTATCAGTATTTCTGCTACGTTTTAACGCCTGGACTGCTGAACTGATTTCTAAGATTAAATTGGACACAGGACGAACGTGACCCGTTGACGCGGGCAAACGTTATTACATAATTCATAATCGCGCCTTTTCCTCCATGGACGGCAGGTAGAAATTACAGAACCATAGTTTTACTGAATCATTCCCTCTATGTCTATTCCCTTCCCGCTATGTCGACTCGTCAAACAAATGACATCTGTCTGACACAAGTGATATACATATACTCTATGGTCTTACAAATGAAAACGTGGTAGATTAAACGTAGTGATTAGATACTCTGTGTTGGTAGAAACGAATGTAGTGAAATCCAATTCCAGCCAATTTTCGCTACGGATGGAGGATAGCAATTAAAAATCGGGCTGAATGAATCCGAGCTTCGGAATAAGCCCACTTCTGTTCTCTCTACGGCTGAAATAAATTATGTATCTCTTGGATTTCACTGCAGGCAAATGGCAGATGTTTTTACTCACCTGTGTAAAGCAAAAACTATGGGTAAAATAAAAGGTCAACAAAACGTATTGCAGAACGAGGTAATTTTAGGAGTTCATGCTGGTGATATTCGAAAAAGATTTGATTAACAATAGAAAAACATAAATAAAGCAAAAATATAATGGGTGAAACTGACGTCACCAATAACACTTCGATGTAATTGTTTGGTTTTATAAAATACCTATCATAATAAGGAAAATTCTTACATAATAATAATAATAAATAAATAAAGCTGACTTCATGAGTTTGCACCACTTACTATTTTGAGTGTAATACTGAACTTGAAGGTAAATGACAATTCCCAGGCTGTCATTTGTACATCTTTGACAGTCGTTACAAGTAGTCAGTGGCCCAAAAAGTCTAACAACTAGTCTTACCAAGGGTTATCGACGATAACCCTTCGTAAGACTGGTTGTACGATAACTTATCGTATTACCCAGTACTAACTGGGTTGTGGAGGTCAGATAGGCTGTCGCTCCATGTAAAATACTGATATTCAGCTGCATCCGGTTGGACTGGAAACCGACTCCAACATAGTTGGGAAAAGTATGTTGCTGCATGTATCACCAGGCAGATGATGATGATGACTCAAGTTGGTAAAATGACGAGGGCGAGTAATAGAGAAGCATGGATGGATTCTTAACTCTTACTTATTGTTCTTCAAGCTACTCGTAAATAAAGTTCAGGAGATTAGGAGAATGATGATTCGTATTTAATTAAATAGGTACTTACTGACTAATTTTCTGCCTTATCAATATGTTGCAATACCTTAATTATTTATGTAAACGTGGTGCAATATTTTTTTAAATGTGATAACGTCTTATAAAATTGATGAACACCGGCTGCACGCACGAAAAACTGTCCCATACTAATACGTCCGTAAAAAAGGACCATCTTCTTATTTTACCAGTCGTGCAACTAATCAATATCCGTCGTAATTTCGCCTGAATTTATCGATTTAGTTCATCAGAAAATTAAATAATACATGCAATTAATTCCTGCCACAAGCAAACGTGAGAAAGTCGTTTAATTTAAATAATAGAGTACAAACAGGTTTCCGTCACGTTCACAACTGTCGCAATTTAGGAAACTAATTAATATGAAACTAGTTTTTTTTTTGCACAAAAAGGTTTTAATAGAGTAACTAAATTGATGTTGTCGTTGTGATGATTAGAAAAAAAAATAGATAGGTAATATCTTCGGGTAATATAGTAGGAACTTTTCCTTTCCATCTGCGACACTGGGCCAATACAGACGTGAATTTGACTTGTTCGCCGTTTTATCTTCCTCGACACCAACATACCTGTACCTCTTCAACCGACCACCTCAATTACAAAGCTACACATTGGTCCTTTTTTTTTCGAAATGGCATCTCGCAGTTTAACCTTGTTGGTCGGCTGTCGTCTGCTTAGCTGGACCATCCTGTGGGTGCCTTGAGTGCAAGGCCTCCAGCCAAGGAACACGTTGGTCCTTCGAGCCGGATAAGTTACGTCTTGAAACTTGATGATACTATTATTAGATTACCAAATCATTTTTTTTTCCTTCCTTTCAAACTTTGTACTGCCATTTTTTCAATGACAAGAATCAAGGGCAAAAAACGTTTCATCTAAGATTGTGTAATTTTATAAGTCATTGCGTGATGTCAATATTTATCTATTAATTATGTGCCGATGTCAGTTTTTGTATAATCAAATTGGCTCGGCAATTAGCAAGTTTTTGGAGCGTGTAAGTTCGTTGATTAAGGTCGTGACTCGTGTAACTGCAAACTTTATATTAATTTGCATTTATTGGCAAAGTGAGCATTTAATGGCAGTCTAGATTTGTCCTCGGTTGACTATGAGAGCATTTCTGCCTAAGCCTTCGGGGATACATACGGGGAAAGAAGAGAATTGAAATGTAGTGTCGCGGTTGATCAATGCGGCCCTCGGCCCCGAATATCCTGTTTTTCTTCTTCTCAAGAATTGACGACAACTTTCCGTGGTATCTAATAAGAAAACAACCCTACTTTTGAGCTGCGCTGCAGTGCGGTAATAAATAGACTGTAGCATAATTTACTGATATAGTAACCAAGTTAGTTTTAAACTATTGAAAAACCCGTACAGCCAATTTGAATATGCTCCTCGAAAATAGTTCAAACAACGTAAGACTCGGAACTCGGAAGATTGAGTGTGAAAAGACACGAAACCCAAATTGGGTCAAATTATTTGCATTACACTGTAAAGTGTAAAGTCGAATAGGTATAATGTACATTGTATTGTATAAAGTATGCAATGCAGTACAGTACAGTGCAGTGCAAATTAATCAACCCGAGAATGCTACCGATTTCCCTTGTGGCCTACGACCGTGACTCTGTGAGAGTGCAAATACGCTTGAACATTCACGGCAGTCTGAAATGATTAATTTACTGAATAATGTCATGAGCAAAATTGTTTGAAAATGTAGTCCCATTTTAATCACATTTTCAAGGAACCATTTTGTAATTAGGTAATCTAAATGATCATACTATGAAAGTTAGGTGATTAATAGAAAGGTGATGGATGAAGAGTTGCTTAAAGTTTTGCCAAATTAGATCGAACTTAGTTTAGAAACTTATCAGTTAAAATCTAGCACCAATAATTGCAATTCCTGTAAAAAATATCGTCACACTTTTAGTTAACGTGGAATGCTTTTCTGCTTACAATAAATCATATTTTATTTACGAAGCTGCGATACTCAGAAAGAAACTGGAGTCGTTTTTGAAGCAAGTCGCATCTCCCGAAGCCCTGAACGACGCCATCAGGATACTCATTCAACAACTCAAACTAAACTCATTCAACAACTTACTTAAACTCCCACCAGTCGACAGTAACGTTCGATACTGTCAATCGATTAACCGATTCGAATCCTTCAACCTTACCGATCACTCAGCGATCGATATCAATGAACGTTATCGATTGATCTGGACTTCCAATATCTTCCTTAACCAGAGCAATTACCTATTGGCAGCTTCAATAAATAATAAAGCGTCAATCGCTTAAGTACTTCCTCTTAATACCACCATCTGATACAATTGAAGCGCTTTAAAGCTGCTTAAAGCACTTGAGGGGTAATGGTCCTGTTTATTTTAATCGTCATCCTTCTAAGTGGCCAGTCATAAAGTCTCATGATTTCAAAACTGCCTGCTCATTGCCAACATTCAAAAAAAATAGTACTTACTCGTAAGTATCATTACTATTAAAACTGTATATGGAATTATTGGCGCATCGTCAAAATGACAAAGCGGACCAAGGTTGGTTTTTTGAAGTGAAAACTTCTTTAGGCGCGTTGAGCACTGTTTGAGTGAACAAAAATCATGGCACTCGCGTGACCATCACGTACGCTTTTCGTAGCATTCCTAACGAGTGTTCACTTCTGTCGTCAGTCCCCAAAAGACTGGCCCGCATGTTTTTTTTTTCATTTCAATACAATTTCTAGAATGTTTACCACCTGTCAACGTCATTCAAGCGCCAAAAGTTCCTTGTATCACGTAAAAGCGTAAAACCAACTAAGTAATCATGTTTATCAATAAGTGGCCAGATATCGCCGATCAATCATTACGGCGCTATCCAGACAGTTCATCTGGGGTCATCCGTAAATAATTAAATAGTTATAATAGATTATGGCCTCTTTTGATGTAAACCGCGGGTTATCTCTGTTTTCTTTGATGATTGAAGAGTAATAAGGGACTGTATTATTAGCTGTTTATGTTTTTATGTTTATCGTAAATGTCCAAGGGTATTTTTATTTTATGGCTTCAAGAATTGTGATGGGGTATGCTAAGTTTTGTAGTAAATCCCTTTGTCATAGCAACCTTAAAAAATAACAAATACACGATTTTCTTTTTCTTTTCTTTTGAAAACAGCTTTGTTTTACATTGCATATTCTCGACATTGCACAGTTCACAAGCTGTACAAATACATTAATTTATCAAAACGATCATTTGCATACAAAAACTCCATTCCGAATGCAAAATTCAAAACTTTTTCGATAACATTCACACGAGTCACCGCTTTTGTACGCTACCCACTACTTGAGCCCCTCACTAACTGACCAATAAATAAAGCGAACCTGTCCGTAAAACAAAGGTGACAAGTCTTAAATTCAAATTTTACAACCATAATAAAGAGGATGCTCCTAATGGTCCTAATTTCGGAGGACAACGAACTCTGAACATTCCGACCAGCCTATGCAGATGGAATACACTTACTTTAGGACGAGCCAATTTGCGTGAACATGGGTTCGTACTTTCCTCTAACAGTTTTTGGCATTGTTTTTATGTAGGGCGTGTATTTATCGTACTGTAACGGTGTCGTCTCAATGGTTTAGTTGTTTCGAAGGCAGTAGTCTTAAGGTTTTGAGCAAAAGTACAATTACTATTGTGTTTGATGTTCTATGTAAAACAGCCTGAATAATTTTTGTCGTGCTAAAGAGATTAATCAGTAAGCAAAGCCAAGTAAAACGACGTGAAGAAACTGGTATTTAATACATAAATGTCTTTTTCTATGAAACACTACATAAACTCGACACTGTGAAACCACAGAGCGCCACCTACTGAAAGAAAAAAAAAACACAATTATTTGAAACATGTCACCAGTCATCATCTGCCTAGCCTTTTCCCAACTATGTTGAGGTCAGCTTCCAGTCTAACCGGATGCAGCTGAATACCAGTATTTTACATGGAGCGACTGCCTATCTGACCTCCACAACCCAGTTAATTCTGGGAAATACGATACCACTTGGTAAGACTGGTTGTCAGACTTTTTAGGCTACTGACTACCTGTAACGACTGTCAAAGATGGACAAATGACAACCGGGACCAACAGCTTAGCGTGCTTTCCGAGGCACGGAAGAAACTCGGTATGTAAGGGTGGTCGCCCATCCTCAGACCAATCTAGGCAAGCACGGCTTAACCTAACGATCGATCCGAGCATTTGTTATTATTTAGGGACAAGCTCCTTCAGTAGGTACAAGATATTATAATACCTAATAATCAATATCATTATATTTGAAGCACGTGTGTAAATTATTGATTGTTGTAGCAATGACGCAAAACCACTCATAAAGTAATTGAATCGATACTGTGTAAGTATTGGTAGCTTCACCTTTAAGTCATCTTCACCCCTTTGATAGTGGACTGCACTAGAAAGTTCTATTTGGTGATAACTAATTTTATTATGCGTGCGTATTTAATGCTCTTATTTTACAACGTACTTATGTTCTTATCTTCAAGTACCACTTCAGTGACTAATCGGAACAAGTTTTAAATGGGCTTCACAACGCCTGTTTGAAAAAGAAACCGATTTTCGATTACTACCATAAAAATATTTTCGGGACGATTATCCGCACTTAAGTAGTACAGATTAAAATATGTGAAGAATGTTTTCGCACAAAATCTTTGTCAGTACCGAGTCATTCCATTTCTAGCGGACAGGCCAGTGTTTACGTCAAAGATATCGCACACAAACTCTTCCTTCGATGTATGCAAGCCCGTGGCGTCTGGTGGCAAAAAAAAACTACTACATTATAAATAACTAAATGCAAACAGTGATCGCCTTGTGGTGGTCGGACGGCTAATTCATAAGTGTCAAGTTCAAACCCAACAACATGCGCGCCTATAATTTATCGGATTCATGTGCGTATTGTGTAATTATTTTGCTTCGATAAAGGAAAACATCGATCGGAAACCCATCGGTGGCATATAAACTCTGACACCATTTAAGGCACTAACCACACAATAAAGAAAGAATTACTATCTATTCATATCTCTCTAACTAACACTCCTTTGTTTCCAGACAATCCTGCATGCAATCCCGAAGACCTGACAAGAGAGCAAACAACTATCCTTTTATTCCTTTCCCAGCTTGATCCAACATTTCCTTACAAAGTTTACCTTATTCATCATCATGGTCTGAGTGTTAAGTAAACATGTAAACTCAGCCGTCATTGTTCAGGTGTTTCGCACTTACTGCACTGACTCACACGCTGAGAATTTCTTGCAAACTTATTTGAAAGAACGTCTTGTCTTTGAACCTGAAGGAAGCAGGGTTGAACAGATTTTATTTGCGTAGACGTAGAATTCATCATTATTCTCACTCAATGGAACTGTTGACGTGACGAGTAGATCTCTATTACTAGTCATCTTAGCAGTCACAATACTCACATCACAGTACATCCATAGTTTCTTTGGTCTTCTTCTACTCTTATAGCCATGCTGATATGACAGTCTTGTACAAAATTTGAGTTTAGCTACGCTTTGTGTTGTTCATCTTTATTAGCTTTTATCTCAGTGTTTGTTTTCTTCCTAATCACGTTATCTTTCATCTATTTTTCTTTGAGTAGAAGGTAGTCCTTAAAGTAGTTTTTGAGTATTCTCTTTTAGCACACTATCACGAAAAATAAACTTCCGAAGAATTTTCTAGCGAGCCGGAAAAGCTTTTAGGATGACGTGCAGTGAAAAATGGATCTTCCAGATTTTGAACACACTCTGACCATCCGTAAAATGATGAAGTGCTAAAAGTTAGAAACTGTATGGGGATTTATTTTACGGAGGCCAAAGGATACTCCGTCCAAACAACTGATACCCGAATATTCAAATCAGGCAACCCTATTGTATGAACAAAAGCGTCTGGAGGTTGGAATAGCTCAATACTTGTTATTTGAGTTGAAAGGGGGAATGGGGTACGCAGCTACATGAACTTACCCTTTGAGTAGAGGTCGGCTACAGTACTTAAAGTAACATTAAACTTGCAATGTCGCACTAATGGAGATCGATATTGGCTGGCATTGGCAGGTACAATACGTAGAAAGCATATTCTTAGCTGAATTGAATTAAGGTTGAAAACAGAGGTACCGTTTTAATCTTCTAATGAAGTATGCGGTTCCTAGTAAAAGCCACCAGGCATAACCATTGGAAGTCAAATCAGGCACATTAAAGAAATTGCATCAGGAAGATGCAACAGCGTTCTCTCCTCTTTGTCAATTTCCTCTGTCACAGCATTTGATGGGTGTGTGAGATGATATGATTAAACGAGTATCTACATTTTACTGTTGATCTACTTGGAAACATTGTTATGATTCAAATGTGTAGAAAAACATTCAAACCATAAAACAAAGTTAAGATCAGATACCACATGAGTTGTCGCGACGAATACACAATTTAGCAATTCAATAGCGACATGAATGTATGGAAGTTTGAAATTCAAATAAGTACAAAGAGTATCTACATGTCTGGCCGTTTACATAACGTTGAGACGGTTTGTTTCACAATAAATAAGAAAATGTTTTCACAATACTTGTTGCTAAGTGATTTAGTTCCGAGGGCATTGGGAACTGTTTGCGAAATAAATTTTGGCGTACCTGAGTTCTTAGAAAAACGTAAAATTCTTCTTTTTCAACCCTTGGCCACCCAATGCTGAGTGTACGACTACGTCTCTTCCAAATCTCTCCATTTTGGGCGGTTTTGTGTCATGGCTATCCAATTTCTTCCGGCCACTTTAATGGGATCGTCTGTCCGCCTAGTCGGACACGTAACATAGTATGCATAAACTACCTAACTTACTATAAACTAACTTACTTATATTTTCAGCCATAAAGATGATGGAATAGTGTAAATTGTTTTACTACATTATGTCGACACTGTCGTAGAAATACTTCCCTAGTTCCTGTGGGCTGGTTTCTCTCTCAAGATGTTTCTTATTGGTTCAAAAGAAGTTACTAATCAAGAAATGCAGTTTTCAGGTAGCAAAGTTTTATCTGGAGCTTAAATTCTAGAAGATAGTTAAGAGCTCAACAACAGACAACTTCGACGGTGGAACGTGCCTTTGCCAAAGTGCACTAGAACTTACTGCGGCTTAAAGGAGTTATTTCTAAGTTTTAGAACATGTTAGTTAATTGAATAGTTAGATTATAAGAGAGCGCAGATAATTGGGTGAAAGCTATTTCAAAGTTGTAAAAGATCTTATTAGATTAAGAACTTGAGAAAAGTATAGGATGGGATAATTCATCAATGGTTGATGTTATCATTTTTAACTCAAACGTTGACTGATAGAAAATGCTCTATGGTTGTAAGTCCGCCGTATAGCTAGTAGTACATTAAGTTTAAAATAAGTAAATGGATGGATGGAGAGGAAGAGGGAGAGGAAGACCAAAGAAAATAATTATGTCGATTGTGTGAGGAATGATGTGAAAAAGGAGTAAATGATAGCGTGACGAGAGAATAAAAGAAAAAAAACATATTACGTCGACCAGGGACATGGGACGGGCATATTCATATTCCCAAGAGACAAATTGGACATTAAATTGAACATTGGCACGTCTGCAAACACCACAGAGTTTACCTTTACTTAATCCCAGACGGTACAGTTGTGGAGCAGTATTTTCGGTCTCCAATCAATAGAGGCAACCTTTGTTGGCCCAGTCACAAACCAGACTATCTGATGTTAAAATCAATAGTGCGACGGATTAGAATAACTCTTGGGGCTTCGTTTTGAGGGTTTAAAATTGTGTAACTTTATATTATTGTGCTGCTGTATATGCTGTTTTTTTTGTGTCAAGAATGTTACATTTTTCTGTAACAAATATTCAGTAAATCATTATTCATTACACAAATATGGCCTGATCACGCCTGATGGAAAACGGTGATGATGGATGAGGTATACGATGGAACGGGCGTGCCCAGAAGAAGCTTAGATGATTTATGGAAGTTAGTATTCTGATTTACTGCTCGGAAACATCTCAGAAGATTTCCCAAGAGTAAAAAAGTATAAGGAATGATTCCTAAATAGCAAATCTGCGTATCCGCGGACAGAAAGCAATTAAGTGAGTTTTAAATAGTCCGTAATTTATTATTGTGGTTTCACTAGAATGTGTATTTGTTTAAAGTAAATTTGGGGCAATAACTTCGCCATTAGTTTATAAACAGACGTGATTTAATTCCACAAATATTTTGAAAAGTTAATTTGTTTTAAAACTATATTTATTAAAGCCTTAAAGACTTGACATAAATTAATAAACAACTTTATATTATACGATTGTTTATTACTTCATGTCGAAGATTTTAAACAATAGGCTAGTTTCCACCATCAATAAATTGCAAATCTATTTAGTCCGTCAGTCAGAGTATTGGAAAATAATGGACACGTATTTTTTGTTTTTGTAAATCAATGAATATTGACATAGATAAAACGCATCAAAACTCGGGAGTCAGAACTCACTAAGAATGATACCAAACAGTGACGTATTGGGAATTTTAAAAGCGTTGTACCTTCGTCAATTTTGGTTTATGTGACAAAAGAAAAAATACGGGTCAAATATTTTTTGATAATCTAAGTGACGGACTAATTAGATTTTTTCAGTTAACAAGCCTATTCTCTCAAATTGAGGGTAGATCGAAAAAAAGAATAAGGAAGATCAGTAATAGAGAAGAATGGAAGAAAGCTGGGATAAGGGCAGAAGAATGATGATGATGATGATGATGATGATGAGAAAAACTTAATCGTATCAGTGCAAGATTTTCTTTTGGAAGATTCTTTGCTGCAAAAAAAGCAGTAGTAAAGTCTACGAACTCATTGACTTCTCAACTAGTCTGTCAAGAGTTTGATTATACATGCATGTATGTTTTAAAATCTTAGCGGCATGCGTAGGAGGCTCTTATGAGTCAGTGAGGTAAACAGTCTAGCGGTCGTAGGTTCAAGGCTTGTGCGGTTTTATTGTTTGCTTTCTTGCGGGCTTGCTCTCGATTTCGCCTGCAATGCACCAGTGGTGCGGGGTGTGTAATGTGATCTGGAGTGTGTGGTGCTGAATTGGATTTGTGTGGCCATTTTGTGAGGTCTTGTGCTTGAACTTAACATAGGGTCTAGTCTAGACAAGTGACTCGTTTTTAAAGTGTCTCGTATTTCGACAGCGACTTTCAACAAGATTTATAATACGTTCTTCTGTAGCTTGAAAGGTCGCACTCTATGCCTAGTTTATTGTAGTACAGACTTTAAGTTCTCTTCCAGCCGATGCCCGCCCGCTTGAAATTATATACTAAACCCTTCCTCGAGAACCACTCTATCCATTGGTGAAAACAGCATGAAAATCGGTGCAATAGTTTTTGAGTTTATCGCGAACAGACAGACGCGGCGGCGGACTTTGTTTTATTATAGTGATAGTGACGGTAGTGTTCGTGAGTTCAATCATTTTACACATTATGTAAATGTTAAATCTGTAATCATCTGTACTAAAAATGTAAATGTGTAAATTTTCTATTTCAACTTCCATCATTTAGTTCAGAAACGTAACGTCACAGTATCGTGACAATTGCTTAGCTAGTGTATACTTAATTTATAGTTGTATAAAGATAGTTCTATTATAGTCAAGTAGGTACTCAACTTACTCATCATGTCTGAATCATAAACTCTACCTTTGTTATCTTTTATGATCTTTGTTGGCTCGACGTACTAAATATAATATTTGTAATGCGGAAAACTTAGTTGTTTCCTGTTTGAAAGACTTCTAGTTACGGCCGAGAATTGGAATAATGCCCAATAGTGAAACGGCTCGCCAAATACTGGAAAAAAAAATCAGCAGCACATAAAATTGATTTCTGACAAAAACTTCGGCTAGTACACCTTGTGGACGTTTGGAGCTGTTTGACAGGAAAAGAAAAGCACAAAATACACGAAACTTTTAATCAATATATCTTTTTCAATACTTAAGGGATCAAAAGTCAAAGTGGTAATTAAAATCAAGAGATAGGAAGATAAGATAGACAGAAGGAATATACACATGAGGCTTATGCCAATAAGTGTTCGAGATGGTCCTTTGAAGAAAGAAGTACACAGATTCCTGATCTGATTTACTGCTCGTAAACCAAAAAACTACTTAAACTTCAGCAAGTGCATCTTATCGAACGTTAGGAGCTCTTTGACGTGAAAATGGAACCACAAAATACACGAAACCTTTAATCAATATACCTCTTTCAATATAGAATCTTTCATCTTTCAATAGGTAGAGTTGGGGGCTCAAAGGGCACAGTCATAGAATCTAGCTCGGTACAAACTTCCACTCCTAGATTTCGGTTAAACCACTCTAATAAGGAGAGGGTTGAATCCCAAGTGATTTCCAGGTCATTTTTTGAATTCCTAAGACTGTGTTAACTTGGTCTATCGGCGACTACTGAGTTCACTGAGGGTCGACCACTTATCAAAGACTGAACAGTGGCAAACCGTCATTAACTCGGTACTACATTGCTGAAGAAAAAGTCAATACTAAGAAGTACCTCCACGCTCGGCGTCACATTATTATGACGACCCGATTGGCGTAGTGGTAGTGACACTGCCTTACGTTCTTAGGGTCCTGGGTTCGAATCCCGGTAGGAGCAAATGTTTATGTGATGAGCACGGACATTTGTTTCCGAGTCATGGATGTTTATATGTATAATAAGTATGTATTTACAAACAAAAAAGTATATATGTAGTATATCAACTATCTAGTGTCCACGACACAAGCTTTGCTTAGTGTGGCACTAGGTGGCGCTGTGTGTTAATGTCCAGCGATATTTATATATTATTATTGTCAAATACCCACATACACTTAAAAACTTCTATGAAGTTCCTCCACGTGAATACTAAAGATATTTCCACCAAGGTTATAGATACTGAAGTTTTCGACAATAGTTTAACTGACATTGTCAGTTAACCCATTTACATAATGAACTCCCTGAATGTGTGTTTAACATGTACCTTTCGTGTTTGACTCACATTAATAATTGTGGAATTTTTTTGAGACTAAATAAAACATTATATAAAAGGATTCCATTTTGTAATGGAATTCAAAGACTGACGGTGCAAGTGTAACCCAAATCACATTTGGTCTCATATGAAGCAACTCCTTAATACAAGCGCAAGGTGTTTGCAAACAGTGCAATAAGCAACATTCAGATGCAGCTTAACTAGCTCGTTGCTAAATAATAACAGCCGTTCGGGTCGATCTTTAGGTTAAGCCGTGTTTGCCTAGGTTGGTCCGTAGATGGGCTACCACCCACAACATCCCGAGTTTACTCTTACTTTTCTTACTACCTTGAAAAAGACGTTAAACCGTTGGTCCCGTCCCGGCTGTAATTTGTAGATCTTTGACAGTCGTAGTCAGTGGCCAGAAAGTCTTACCCAGTACTAACTCGGTTGTGGAGGTTAGATATGCAGTCGCTCTATGTAAAATCCTGGAATTCAGCTGCATCCGGTTACACCAGAAGCCGAGCCCAACATAGTTTTGAAAAGGCTCTGCAGGTGCAGATGATCCAGCTTTCAGTTGTATAGTTGCTGCTGAACTTTGATAAGTTCAAAGCTAACGATGTTGGGTCACCTTGTCACTTTACTCCAATTAGTGTTGCCACACCCAACAGCTTCGTTCTATTGATTTTGCAAACACTGCCACAAATACACAACAACATAAGCAGGTTGCAGAAAATCCTTGCTTTGCAGGATTAAATATAAGTTTTGTGTGTTCCATACTGTATTGATTAATTTTGCTTCAAAAGGTAAAGGAGCAAAAAAATCGAAGACTTGACTACCAATTCGCACTGGATCCGCGTGGTGCAGAGAAGACCCGTGTTTCCTAGTAGTAGAAACATTAAAAGCTGCTAATGGTCCAGAGGAAGAAGAAATATACATCTATATCAACAAACAGCTTATTCAAATACTTATTTCCGTTGAAGAACCAATCTCCTCACTTCTCTGCGATCCTGGTATCGAAAAGAACATCAAAGCGAACCTTAATTTGCTTTCCGTCGTTATTTCTTTACGACCCCGATCCGTTTACGATACCGTCTGTCTGTCGAAGTAATTGGCTATGTTTCGCATTCAAAACTCAAGGCATTTTATTTCAATAAATTGCTTTTTAAATGTCCTTTCAAGCGATGAGGATGTTTCGCGTCAATGTTGGAGATAATGTCTGAAGAAATTGATTGGGAATTGAGGATAAAGAATTTTGATATTAATTTTCTGGCTCGCAAATATTTGATTCGTATTCTGAGTAAACTTGTCATGTAAAGAGGAGGGATGAAACGTCTGCCTAAAAGTTTCATGTGACTAAAAGAGATGGATATCAATGTTGATGGATAGAGAATGATGATGAGAATGATGGATGAAAATGTTAATTCTCTCGGTTGAATTGTATGAGTAATGACATGAAAGAGAAAGTAGTAAATTGATGCCTAGACAGGGGAGAATAGAAGAAGAAACGCCCCAAGTAGAAAAGGGTAAGGCAGAAAGATGATTCTGAGTAAGTTTTTAAACACAAGCCCAAATAATTTAAGATAAAGACATGTAAAGACGCTAACAGAAGAAATAAGTAGAAAAAAGTGACCCCATATCTCAGTAACGTCTTAAAAACGAAAACAATTATATCTGCGTGTGGGCTGAACATTGCAAAATATCGACGCTTGACACAATCTAAACTCAATAAAGCTAATCGCTTAGCTACTGCTCTAATCTATTCTTAAGCAAATGTCTTAATCTTATCCATAATTAAACCAGCAACCACTTTTGCACGAGCTGACGGCGAGAAATAAGATTTACGAAGTCTGACGTTATCAGAAAACAGTTACATGCATGGTGGGTGGGTACGGGTAGCATACTGACACGAATCCCAAGTAAATAATAAAGTGGAAATGATATAAATAATCTTTAGACGACCCTCAGACGATATGCGACACAGAGTTTATCAATTATTCGCCGTCCAATTCAAGTTTGTCCTCAGCAAAGCCTTCAGTATATATATCATCCATGTCCTCTGACGTCACGGGCGCCATTTGTCGAGACTGGTCGTCTCCAACCGATGTAGGACGGACTGCAAGTATCTACTATCTAGCTAGCCAGTATTTTATATCTCCTGGCCCAGTACCAAGCCTGTCTTGCTTAAGTGATTGTGCAATGCGGATTTAATAACCATTGCATTTAAGTTAAAGCTGTATTGACTAAGCTTCACATTATTGAATATTGTGAAATGCATCGTGAAGTTGGACATTTTGTTGGGCTTCTTAGTGAAATAGCCGGACAGTGTCATAATTTTCAACAGTACAACAATCGGAGTTAAAGTACTAGCCTACTCTGTTGAATCTATCTTTACTTGTGAGTTGTGTCACATCGAATTTTATCCCTCCACAATCGCTTCTCAATTTCTATTCAATTCACGATGAATGCTTGAACGTTTACGCAAAGGTATGATGCCTAATAGATATTTCTCGACGGAATGTAAATCCAACTCAGAAGCCCATGGGCGGCATAAAAAATCTCTAACACCAGGTTCAGGCACTAGGTGCACTACTAAGACAACAAGATTTAATGAGAATGACAAATCACTTTGCACGCAATATAGCGCGTCTATGTTCTAACTTCACGAACTTAAACCAGCCAGTTTTCTAGAAATACCGGCCATTAACATGAAACCGAAATAAATGAAGCACAACCTGCGGCAACAGAAAGTATAAACACAATGCCTTATTAAAATTATTAATGGAGAAAGTACGTGAATGGTACGGGGCCGGTGAACCGGCGAAGAGAGCCTGAACGATAAATAGAGCGAGGCTGTTTAAATCAGGCTATACGGCGGAGTACACAAGGTTGTATATTCCATGGTACACGCCAAAGAGGTTGGATGCAGCAGTATGTAGTGGTTTGACCATACAGATTGATGCTGCAGTTTTTGTCCACCTGTACCTATTCATAGCGTAATTACTATAGTAAAGTGTGGTCATTTTTGAAGTATTCGCCGCTCTCTGATCCCCCATACTTACAGGAATCAACGCTTCTTCTCGAATCGATGACTCAGATTTTGTCCGACCAGTACGTAGCAAGTGTAGCAACCTGGACAGCTCTGTCGTTTGCCTCATTCAAGTCATAGAGGGTGCAATTAGTTGTGCACGATGGGCAGGAGAGAATGTGTGGTATACCCTGTCCTATGTTGGGGCTCCACACTCGCATTGAGTCCAAGATGGGTCGATTATACCCAATCCAGCCAAATTGTATCGTCAGCGGCCAATTTTAGCACGTAATCTATGATAACGCTTCTGAAAGTGTCGCCAAATTTCGGGCTGACTCAATTTAAAACGTTATCAACACGCTAAGATAGAAAATAACGTAGAAGCTAATTGGTTGGGTGTTGTATTTATAACCTGACAACAAGTTGCGGTCACCAATCCGTTTCCCAAGCCTAATGATTATAGCGGTTGTAAGTGATCTATTCTGCAATAACCGTTTCAATACTGATTTCATCCTGATCTGAACACCAATTTTCTCACCTTCGTTGTCTTACCTGGGACATGTGTCTGAGGTGTTCTTTGTACTAGATTTTGATTTAAGTCTACATTATACACATTTTGAGACTTACAAGACTGCCACACTATTCCCAAAGGAATTAAAGAAAAATAACAATTGCAGTGGTGCAACTCCTGAAAGCCAAAATTAACAGTGACCACACAAAAAGCACCGACGTAGTCCCAGAGAAACAATTGAACTGTCTTGAATCCTGCACCGAAATTAATCAGAAAATAATGGCGGAGGAGTAGGAAAACCATATAATTTCCACTCCAATTCTGACTTGAGGTTAATTATTTCCAATTCTACGAGTAAATAGACGAGATACCAATATACTTCCAGTTTGTTTGCACATCGCACGCCCTAATAAACAAATCCAGATCACCAAAATGAGAAAATAGACGGTAAATTATATGATGAAATAAGTAATTTCGCTTTTTATAATACGTCGGTTAGATACGCTCGAGTAACACGCTGTACGTTTTTCATATTATTTTTAACACGCTCACTTTTATAAAAAAATACGGACGAGTTTGTATGTTTAACCGGATACTCTGATGGAAGCAAAAAGTGGTTTGATTGGCCGATGGCAAGCATGCCGAAAGACCTGTAACCATTCTGAGGTCCTAAGATAGGATGAAATTACCACCACATACGCTTACTGCGAAAATAGTATTGTAAAAATAGAACATCAATTTCGTAGTTCATGGTGCGTACGGAATGGTAATTTACGGGTTTTTCCTAGAACATTTTGGGCCGTTAAGTCGAATAAAGGAGTAAGGAACGACGTTCTCGCATTTCGAACGGCTAATATAAGATCCTTATCGAATAAAACGTACCGTGCAGTGTCAAGTTTCCACTTCCTCTCCGAACTTTGGCAGGATGTTAAAGCAGTTTTGTACCTAAAGAATAAACTACCCATTCTTTGTTTTTAAAAAAGGAAGAGAACGATTCTTGTTTTAAACACCCGCAAACGATGACTGGAATGCTAGGAAGGAGGTGACTGTTGAGATAACGAGTAATAGAGAAGTATTTATACTGAAAAAGAAGACATGCTGCGCCGACCACAAATAAATTGGGATAAGGGCAAGAGAATGATGATGAGACGATGACTGGCGAGCTATCGGCTAGCTCCACCTTAATATTCTGTATAACAATCACGCAAATTATACTAAAACCACCTTGCAGAGAGAACGCAATAATAGAATCATGTCAGCCATCTTACAACAACAGAGGACGCATAGAAAACAACACATTACGTTTATCACGTGGAAACACTGATGCGTGACCACAACGCAGACCACGACGCACTTTCTTTTTGTTCACCTCGAGAGAAAAACATTGCATACATTTGCTTATGAATATCATTCCAGTTTCATGTAAAGAAATGGATACTGATGCGTGGTTTCTCAGCGTAAAGCATTTACTTAAAATGAGCGAGAGGAATGTTTTAGTATTCATAGCGCATAATCCTCAAAAAAAAGATGTTCATGTAAAATGTTACACGCAATGCATTCATGAAGATTTTCAGACAGCAAAAAGTGGGTAGCTGATGGACGTAAGGACATTTTCAGCGATTTAAAACTCTTACGCACATCTATACTATATCCTTATTTAATTTAGGTCTTTGAGGTTAAGAGCCCGTTGTGTAAGGTTTTAACGTCCTAGGTGACAGTAGCGGAGGGTAAATTTTTGTTACAGGTAAGCCGGTTCGGTGCATATTTTTAATTATGTTTGAAAAAACCATATATTACATCGAACCATTTGTAGTTTTAGTCATGTTTGGACTATCACCTACATTCTTATCTAACTGGAATTACCTACATTGTTTTGCTTTAAGACTCCAGTACAGTGGTTGTTCCGAAGGGAAGCCGGTAGGTTTTGAGTTGTATGAACCCCTCGCCACTGCTAGGTGATAAGACCGGGGAGTGTGAGAAATTAGAGCTCGACAAATGGATGTGCGATTAACGCTTAAGCGACAAAACTGTACTGCGAGTACTGCGACTCACCATAGTTCGAATGCACGCTTTTGCCGCACTAAAATCAACCCGTTGGACACAACCCGCACATGAGAGGAGACACCGATTCATCTTAAAACAACCTGTCTGAAGCCCCCTGTGTGCAACGCCTGCTAAATCTATACCTAAGGTTATGAACACTTTGCTATAAAGCATTAATTTGCTCCTCAAGAACAGTGGCATTTCATCTAAGCACGCAAATGCTACGTCAATTCCTAATCTAACAACGACTAGTCGCCCAGACGCCCTGGAGATGACGTAAAACTGTGACGTCAGAGATCCCACATAAAGAGTTCGCTGACTGAAAGACTTTGTATAAACTAGTACTGTATTCTTCCATGGAGAACTGAGTAAATACCTAGCAAATTAACACATTTAGGTGAGTCATCCTATGACCGCAAAATACGTGAATATCCAAACATTGAAGTGATGGCTTGTGGAAATGAAAATGGTGAGATAATGTAAGTACTTGCTTATGCCCGCGGCTTCACCCGCGTGATGTTCTGTAATTGTCCCACGGCATCGTACTACCTGGATAAAAAGTATCCTATACAGGGTGTAAACAGACTCCTCATGAAGCCGCCAACCAAGCATTCTGTACATCAAACTAAGTAAACCTTCGCAATTTTTTTTGCTGCGAAATGTCTTTTTTTTTTGGGGTGAAAAATCAGACTTCGCTAGGATCCTATTGATATAATAACAAAAGTTCTATCGATTACATGACCTAATTTCATATCATATACTTATTTTTATCCATCTATCCTCACAAACATTTCCATTCATATATTAGTAAGGATTTCGTTTCTATCAATCATTGTTGCTTTATTAAGGAAAAGGCTATGGATGCAAGCTTAGCTTAATGAAGACTTTCCTGTTTTCTTTCGCACTACCGGCATACCTTTTATGCCAGTATTTACGTCGACCAATAAAGCTACCAGTGGCGAAGGGTTCATACAACTCGAAACCTACCCGATTCCCTTCGGAACAACCGCTGTACTGGAGTCTACTATTGCCAGAAGTAAAACAATGTAATAATAATAATAATAATTTTTTGTGTTTTTAAATGTATTTTTTTAGTTTTATTTTAAGATATATTTAAAAATGTAAATAATATGTTTCAAAATGAATAAACAAAATAATAATAATAATAATTTTATTTCAGAAAAAAGACTCATTGAAATTTCACAATAAAACAATTTTCAAATAAAAGTGAACATTTCATGTACTTAGGTAATTCAGTTAGGACGTGATTGCCCAAACATGACTAAAACTACAAGTTCGATGCATGTTTTTTTCAAACATTATTAAAAATGTGCACCGGACTGGGTTTACCTGTTACAAAAATTTACCCTTCGCTATTGAAAGCTACACAAAACCAGTTAATGCAGATCTCTCATTGTATGGGAAATCTATACAACACGAGGCCATGTTATACTAGAAAGTACAGCTTGATGTGTTGCTATCTGTACCAAATAGCGGTTTTAATTTACGATTGGCAGACGTAGCTTCCGTAATTACTATCTCGTAATTATCATTTTATGACTATTAAACGCAGTCAATAAATTTTCAAGTGTTTAAAGTCTACTGGTTTTGCATGCCTCTTATGATCATAGATAGGTTTTATTGTTTCTTTCTTATTTCCGCTACGGACTGAAATCGTAACTCATCATCTACTTAATGTAGTTAAGGTGAAATCGTCAGGGTAGCCCGCGAAATTCAAATTTTCTAACGTTTTTCGCAATTTGCAGGCCAGTGGTAGGTTGTATGAAGTTAAAAATATCGTTCTCGACTGTAAGACGTAAGTAGTTACAGAATTATAACCATCAAAATCATCAATACAACCCTTCAAGCTCAAATAAGTCTAGGAACGACTTTGACCTTGAAAACAATCTTTCCTCGACTCTACTCGACCTTCGTCCGGTTGAAATTATTATAAAATATTACTTTTCAATTTGAATTAGATTTCTTTAACAATTTTAAGGGATTTAATTCTTTTGCACGGAACCCAAATCCTTTTTTCTAAAATAAAAGTATTTAGCTAAGTATATATATAAAACATTCAAATCGGTTCGACCATTTCGGAGATAAGTCGGGACAAAAAAACAGACAGACAGAAAAACATAAAAATAATTATAAATGTTCTACGTAGTGTATATACTTTCATATGCATTCAGTGAAAATCTGTTATTTTGAAATTGTAAACAGTCACTTCCATTTTACTTATTTGTATAAATGCGAATTATCAAAAGCCTAGCAAGATATTCAATAAAATAATGATTATTAGCTTAGATTTTACCAAAAGTGAAGAGAAAAGTGAAGTGAAGTGATTTTACCAGCAAGAAAAAAGTGAGTGAGTTGCAGAATATTTGCTGCTACAGCAGAAGAAAAAACTAAAACAATCCAGTAATTATTTAATTAGCCTTATCTCCATACAAATCGATGTCATCAAACCATTTTCGCTTTCAATCTCGTGTTGTGGTCAACGCGCGAAAACTAATACTTAATAAATAATCGGCCTGTCAATACATAAACGCTGTTTACATGCCGTACATAATGGCTGTATATCACGAATATCAGAGTACGTGAAGCATAACACTTTCTAACTACTTGGAGTCAGCGGGTATGACGTGTCGTGCACGAGATAGTTAGGTATTGGGAGATTGTGCTATAAGAATAAATTACTCTACTCCTGAGTTTCGTAAGAGGAGTTCAGTTAGTTTGTATCATCATCAGCCTATTAGTGTTCCCACTGCTGGGACACAGGTGACAGGCCTCCTCTCTATGAGAGCTAATGGGCTATAATCCACCACGCGGGCCCAGTGCGGATCATCAGTCACATGTCTTCGATTTTTTTTTGGTTCTAGGACATACCAGTTTCTTCACGACGTTTTGCTTCACCGTTTTGAGAGCAGCACTGATGAAACAAATTACACAAAGTAATGCGCTTGTCTGGGTTCGAACCCTCTTGTATCACTACTTCTTCATATTCCTTGGCTTTAGCATTTCTTCTTTTATCGTATTGATGGTAAAACGTCCAAATGTGTTTAGTCTAAAACTCAGCCACGCGAACCCCGCTCACTGTTGCAGTGAATAGATCATCAAGTGCGCATGTGATACGGCATGCGGTGCAAGATGGAAGGTAGGCCATTGTCTTGGGAGACGCCACATACTCATTGGAGGTCTGAGCCATCCATGAACCCCCATTTGCAGAGATTGTCTTTTCTCCGGTCGACTTGGGTTCTTTAACACTAAGAATCGGTATGTGAAGGGAACTGTAATAGTTTCTATGTCACCGTCATTCTTCTGCTTTTATCCCAGGTTTATAGGGGTCAGCGTAGCATGCCTTCTTAATTCTCTATTAGTCGTCATAATATGATGAGTCAGCCTGCCGGAAGATGACGTAATTAAGTGAATTGTTCTTATTTATAACGTGTCTCACAATTTTTTGGGTAAAGTGTCTGAAACGAAGATAAATAATATCATCTTCACACAGTCCAACCGTCATATCTGTGTAGGTAACATTCGAATCTAATATTTTTAAGTTTAGTCCATTTTGAATGACTAAATTCGAGACTTCATTATTATCGTTTCAGGTTATCAATATGCAATTTAAAACTTGAGTATCAATTAAAACCACTTTGATAAATATTTGATTTATTGCCACTTACTCATACTGTGCAGTGTTATTGAAGACAAAGAGTTACCTGACCTCATGATCTTTTCATTACGATATTAGCCTCGTGCAGACACGCCTACGGGATTCAATCAGATCATGTATCTTTGTAAATTACTGTTTTCTTGCTCATAGACGACTAAGTATCATGTGGATAACCTTTCCAAACTATATTCGGGGGTCGGCTTCCAGTCTAACCGGATGCAGCTGAATACCACTATTTGACATTGAGCTACTGCCTGGGTAAGTAATACTATACGCATTGGTAAGACTGGTTGTCAGAAATTCAGGTCACCTGCAACGAAGGTCTACAAGTAATAGCCGGGACCGACGGTTTTCGAGCTTTCAGAGGCACGGAGGAATCTCGGTATATTATGGGTGGTCACCCATCCACGGACCAACCTAAGCAAGCGCGGCTTAAACTTAATATCGTACCGAGCAGCTGTTATTATTTAGCCTTGGGCTCCTGATAACTAATTATAAAATTATAACCATTAAAAAGGGTGTAAAACACCTCTTAACGAATCCGAAAACCACTTGTTTTCCCCGTCATTGCGATCATTTTTTTGTTCTACACCGTACCTGGGAACCTTCTAGTTACGGACATATAAGGGTCAAAGTTCCAACTTTTTGACAAGTTTTTTTTTTAAATACAAGTTCTTATTGGAAGATTTTACTTTAAGATTTGACTTAAAACACCTTTACGACCCCCGTACCATTCAATCCATCCATCAGCACAATGTTTTAAGTGCGTTACATTGAGTTCTGCAGGCAAACATGATTTTTCACCCAAAAAAAAAGACGTTTTCCAGCAATAATTTTTGCGTAAAGTTAGTTAGTTTGATGTACACAATGCTTAGTTGACGGCTTGGTGATGAGGTGGTTTACACCCTGTACGAGTATTGTAGAAAGTTGTAGCTTTAGCTACCCAACGCTCTTTTTGTAACCAATTTGCTCATTTAAACTTACAAAGCCTGCAGCGGTCATAATGTAGGTCTATATCGATGACATTATAATCGACCGGTTGTTTAAAAATCATGTACTTTTCCTACACCATTTTAGTCGTAGTAGTATTACTTAGTTATAACATTTCCAGATGAATAGTAAAGAAGAAAAAACATCCTATTGTTTGCCATTACTTTTTACAACAGTTCAACGCTTCATTATGTAAACAGAATGATCTTAGAACATTGTTTTTCATCAATTAGGTCAGTAGGAATATGATTAAGTGTATTTTAATATAACGAACATTAATTAAGTCGCATTGATAATGCAATGATAATAAATCAATTCATATGTGAAGTTAATAGTGCATTGCGTGTGTGTTGTTTATAAGTATTTGTAATGGGTGCTGATTAGTGTAATGGTCATGATTTAGGCTCTCTTTATTTTTATGATGACAGGAAAACTATGGGAGATTTATAAGAATATTAGCTTATAACAAACTGGTGTGCTTTCTTAAGTGCTGATTTTTTTGTAGATTTAATGTTACTAATTATCAAATAAGCATCAAAACCGTTTGTCATTAAACCCACTCGAATATAAATATCCAATCGATTCCGATTATCGATTAAAACGCCGGCTGACTGACATTTCATAAAAGGAACATGCAATGTCAAGACGGGACCGTGACCGGACATTGGTCAGTTGTTCCATAGCGGCCGTCGACCCGCGAGCGCAGGGCAAGATTGGTGGATTACGCGCGTGCACCGAATAGCGCGAAAACGTGGTTTGAATTTTAAAACGAACCCGTCAACGGAACTTGTATATTACTTTTGATTTAATATGGCGCCATTGTTTGACATACGTTTTTGTTTTGACTTGAGTTTTCTCCATTGGTGACTGCCCAATGTTTTTGTTGACAGTAGATGATTTTCGTTGATACCAACAGCGTCGTATTCTATCTTGGTTTAAGATCTTATCTTAAAACTAAGGTCTCAATTTCCTTATCTCTCACGATCTTGTTTACATAAAAAGTTTTATCCAAAGAAAGTGGACTGGCGTAAAGCCAGGTCAGATCCGATGAATTACATCGACAACGACAATGCAGAATAATTTAGAAATACAGGCTCTTACTTTGTGTCGCCATTTAATGGACTGGAAATATGAAGACAGAAATAGAACAAACGCCAAGGTCCTTAATAGATGAATTATACGCTTGCAATAACTTAAAGACTACCTTAGCTATGAGCTTTTTGCGATTAAGGTAATGTTAGTCAGTCACCTTTACTTGCGTTAAATGATTAATAGGTTTTGATTAAGGACGTAATCTATCACTGAGTACTGGTTTTATGGTGAACTGAATTAAAAAGAAGAAATTACTTAATATGTATCAAGGGGCTTCTCATCTCACGCCAGTTTTTTATCCATCGTTGGTCACCTTGCTATCATGTCCTTCATCATTATAATGGATAAAATAATAGCAAACTAGATGAATTTAACTTTTATGTTGGATTTTCTTCTTTTCATCGTTTGCCGACGGTTCTGTAAGTACTGATTTTCGAAATCGTTCTTTTCTTTTGTAACCTTCTAATTTTTAGCATAGACCAAGAAAGAAATCTTTCGTCAAGAGCATGACATTGACCTTACCTTGTATAAGTATGTCTCCATCAAGCTTTATTACCCTCGGGCTATTTAAATTCCTTAGCTCCCCTTTCTCAGTAACAATTTCAGTCAGTTTCTCTTCATGTTTGTCATTCACTGCGACATCTAGAGCAACTGTCATCTAGTTCATGGTGGTTAGGGCCCGTTCACATGACTTATGTACAGTCCTTTCACAAAAATTTCACCTCTGATCTGACAGCTGCCATCTAACAGTAGCCTTATTGCAACATGTTAGAGATCACTGTAATTTTGTCAGCCTTTGGCATACTCTCATTTAGTAGTACTGTTTGGACGTCTTGTACAGTTCGATTCCTTTTCCACACTGAAGTGACATTTATGAATGTACATGGTTGGTTCTAGCTTGAAAGGTATGTACGATAGTTTTGGATTCGATAGGTGGCGCTGTTGTTAGTGCAAAACCAATATCGCCATGGGTCGCCAATACTGCTATGGAAACTTTAAATAGCAACTTTAATTGAACGAGAATACAGATCACTGTTATTTTGACAGTAATGCAGTCAGAAGTAAATTAACTATGAATAGACTATACTGACTGTAGGTATACGATGAAGAATGACCGGTCCGTCGATTGGTATTATACGATTACGACTGTCCTGTTTGTGGCTATGAATTTATGACTGTGCACTGTGTTAGCCTGTTAGGGAAAATGTATTGGTTGGGTAAGTAAGTAAGTTGTGGTTGGTAAGTAGTTTTGAGTTTGATATTATGTTGTTATATATCAAACTCAAGGCTGTCAATACCTTTGACATTCGTTACAGGGAGTCAGTGGCTCGAAAGTCTGACAACCAGTCTTACCAAGAAGTATCGTATTACCCAGTACTAACTGGGTTGTGGAGGTCAGATAAGCAGTCGCTCCATGTAAAATACTGGTATTCAGCTGCACCCAGTTAGACTGGAAGCCGACCCCAACATAGTTGGGAAAAGGCTAGGTAGATGATGATGAGATCATTATGACATGTTCTTATAACAAATGTCAGGCAAATTTATTGAATAGTTTTTGATTTCGAGAAGTTTTAGGAAGTCATTTGATGCTGAAGATATTAATCTACGACAAAAGCAAACCGAAAATGATTGCCGGTTTTCCTATCTACTAAATAACCTAATAAAATATAAGAGTGCTACCAAATAAAATCATAAACTAGTTTTTTTACAGCCAAATGTTATTTTACGTGTTTTGTTAAAAGTTCTTCAGAGAAACCGGTATAGTTTCCGAGAAATAAAGCTTTGAACTTCTGCGATTTGTTAAGCCACATTCTTTTTAAACAACTTAATCCGAGGTGGTCATAATTTTTAAGTGTGTATTTTAAACCAGTCCACTACATGCTGAGATTTGACCTGGGACGGCCTTGTGGGAGCTGTCGTAATGATGTAAAATGTTTAGCTAAATGATCTGGTCTTGCCAAGTTGTAGTTTTAAAATAGTATTTATAGACAAGATTGGCAGTTTCAGCAGCGTCCATCAGCTTCAGCTCCTGTGATGTGCAATCAACAGGACAAGCAGGACACGATATCAAGTGTCCCATCGTTGATGGGGCAACACCACATCACACTCCAAGGCAGAGTTATCCATGACTCTCCACGGCAGAGTTATCCATGACTCTCCACCTGACCATGTCTTCCTTGCTTCGGCCAACCTATGCTCGGCCGTTGTGGTTAGATTTTCAGTCTCCTGACCATCATCAGCATTATCTGCCTAGCCTTTTCCCAACTATGTTGGGGTCGGCTTCCAGTCTAACCGGATGCCGCTGAATACCAGTATTTTACATGGAGCGACTGCCTACCTGACCCCCACAACCCAGTTAATAGGTACGGGCTAATACGATACCACTTGGTATGACTCCTGACCATCGTTCAAAAGTACCTACTTACACCCTCCAGGATCTGAATAAGGCAAACGATAGACCTGTATGCAGGTCGCTAGTCGCTACGTGCTAGTTGGACACATTCGAAAGATATCACTTCAAAAACAAGAAAAGAAGGATCGCCACGAATAAAGATTTTCGATTCAACATCGTTTTCTAAGCGGCCAGTTTCATTACTTATCTTGCTTATTGGCTCATTTCTAGACCAAAACTGTAATGTTACTCTATTGAAGATTGAAACTAAACATTTGAGAACTTGCGTGACGTCATATTGCCAAACCGTAGGAGCATCACTCCGAAAACACGGAAAAAATGCATAATTAACTTTAATTTATTGCTATAAAAGCCTATGGTGTAGTAATTCTTATGATAAATGCTATACCTAACTATAACAGGCCTAATAAATCGTCCAAAGCTCAAGTGTGGACACGTTCTTAAGTAATTGGAGCTAATGACCGTGAGCTTTCTTTTCATTGTGTTTATTGTTAGCCGTTAGTAGCTGCGTACGTCGTTGAACTGTTTTGAACGTACGCGGTAATGATGGCTTCTGTTTTCTATGGTCGCCTGGTACTTTTAGGCTGTTTCTATTTTTTTTTGCTGGGTTCACTGATATACTTGGGGTTGTGTGTGTTCTTTTCAAACAAATGGCTTACTAACCTTCAGTTTGCTATTGTTCTAGTACTTTTAGCCGGGTTTCTGCTTTCTATGGTAGCCTGGTACTTTTAGGCTGGCAGGCTTTTTGCTATAGTTATAAGTCGACTGTCGTTGGTTACTTTTGTATGGGTCTTTTAGTTCTATGTACCTACCTTCTGTTTGCCACTGATGTCCTAGTACTTTTAAGCATGCTATTTTTACTTATGGCTGAGGTTGCCCCTCTATTTGATGTTACTTACACACAGCATCACGTTTAATGCTAACAAATGATTTTTCTTTGTTATCATTCTTTCAACTGCATTTGATTCAATAAAAGCAATTGCCATACCAAATTGGCCTTGACACAAAACTACAAGAACTCTCGGTTACAAAATGGAGTTGAAATAGCCGTTGACAAATTATGTTACACCCCTATCTCTTGGGGCTATTTAGTTACCAAACCTTATCGATAGTCGACGACCGACTTCCCCTCCCCTTCGGAAATCCCACACAGAACAATTTGTTATAACAAGTGTGCGATACAGGAGTTCCCAACTGGTAAATCAAAATGTCAATGAACCGCAGGTCAGGTGAAATTTTATTGAGGTTTTCCATCATGAAAATCTTAATATTAGCGGTGATTTAGCATTTTGTTAACAGTGTCTAAAAGAGTGATAGATATGAATGTTGATGAATGGAGAGGTAGAAGAAGGCCAAAGAAAACATGAATGGATTGAGTGAGGAATGATATGAAAGAGAAATGAGTAAATGATGCCGTGACGTCTGACAGGGGAGGATGGAAGGAGAGTTGCCGAAACGTGTTGCCCTGACCCCAGATAGGGACAAAGGCAAGAAGTAGATGGTTTAATTTTCTGCCCGATGTATGCCAGTGGGTTTCTCCTTTATAACATAGTGATACTTCAACATAATTGGCAGATTTTGTGTGTAATATAACCGTAAAGTGGCTGGCATATCCAACTTAAGCCGAAAAACTCCGACATTTAGCCAATTGAGAGCACATGAAAGAGCAGCACACCAAAGCTCTCTACAACCTAACTAGAAAGCCATGAAATGCAGCCGAAATCGGCTAGCTGGCATCATCATCATCATCAACCGTTAAGTACTTAAATACGTAATGTACTCGTAGATACGAAAATCGAGAACCATTCATAAACTGAAACAACATCAAATTAAAAGTCATTAGGAACGACGACTAAAATAGGCATAACAATCAAAATAACCTTATTTGTAGCAATAAACCCTTATACGGAAATATTTCAATGTCAGTAAACCAAATATTTACGGTAATTAAATACAAATCTGAGTCAATTAATTCAAGGTTTGAAGATGGCTGTGTAATAATGGGCAAGCAACACAAAAGGGACACCAACACGCTTTGAGTTTCATCGACACGTATCGTAAACAAGTCCACAAAGCACGAATAAACTCGGTATATGTAATGAGTGATCACCCATCCACAGACCAACCCAGGCAAGCTCTGTTTAACCTGAAGATCCCTCCAAGCGGCGTTTATTATCTAGCCACCAATCCCTTATTTTTTTTCGATCTGGCTTAACATAATTTCGGTGCATTTAATTAGCACTGCCATCGCCAGACGCTACCCGCTGATTCCGTGAACTGTGCGCAAGACACTCAAAGAATCAGCTCAGTTGCGACATTTTAACCTGTTGCAATAACACTCAATGAAATAACAAATCAGGAGTTATTAAATTCTCGTGTAGGTGTCAGAGAGTACTTAGTTGTCAATTCATCCTCGTTCAAGGACCTACTTCTTTGATTGACGTTGAGTGGACGCAAGTATTTTTTTGCTGGTGGAAACGACTTACATTGTCAACCCGTCTTTTAAATTATTTTCTTCTAAGATTATGGAAATCCTCATAGACGTCCTTCGTCCTTAGGTGGACGAAAGGGTACGTCATAATCTCATGCACGGACTTCTTGAACTACCTTTTGCTGAAGCGCTGAACTATGTACATTACACTGTCCAGAAGGCTTCTGATATACCTGGCTAGCTTCTTCTTATCACTAGGTATCTTGTTTTAGGCTTTCACGGCTTAAAACTAAACTTATATTGTCACTTACGAGATATCTTCCGTGATTATTTATTGTTTTGAGCTCCCGATATTTCGACGCTGTTGCAAGCATCCGCGATCATGGCGCTTGCAACAGCGTCGAAATATCGGGAGCTCCCATAAGTGTAAGTGGATATCCCGTAAGTGACAATATAAGTTTACTAGGTATCTTCTCTTTGATAGCATTTGGTGCTAATATCCTTTTCCCATACTTACTTCTATATTACTGGTCATCTCAGCAGTTTCTCCTTTACAGCCATATCATATTTTACACGTGGTCTTGGTGACCTTAAATCATTTAAAAACTTTTAAGGCATACTTAAAGTCACACAACAATCTGTTAAATAAAAAATGCCAACCTCATATTTCTAAAGGTCTCTAACAAAGCCATTCATAAAAATTCCACTACCATATCCTTGACAATGTTCATATTTTTTTTAAGAAGAGTAAACACGATAATCTTGATAAACCTTTTATGATTGTAGGTAAGACGAACTATGTAATCTCTTTACGTCATCCATCACTATTATGACGTCATAATCATAATACTGTATTTAGCAGTAGCGAAGGGTCAATTTTTGTAAGAGGTTTTTTTTTTTAATTTTGTGTACCGTTTAAATAAACAATATATTTGTTTAAGTAGAATAGCATTTTTAAACCACTGAGGTTTGTACTTAAAGGGTTAAGGGTAAGGTAAACCGGTCCGGTGCGTATTTTTTTTAATATTTTTTTAAAAATCCATAAATTTAGCCATATTTTGTAGTTTTAGTCATATTTGGGCAATCACGTCCTAACTGAATTATCTACATGGTTTTACTTTTGGCAATAGTAGACTCCAGTACAGTGGTCGTGTAGGCTTCCCTTGTTCCGAAGGGAAGCCGGTAGGTTTCGAGTTGTATAAACCCCTCGTCATTGGTAGTTAGGCTAAGAACCAGTGGTCTCGAACCTACCGATTTTTCGGTATTTATACCGATATGGGCTCTGTTCTACCGAAATACAACGATATTTCTACGATTTCAGAGTATACATGGGAATTCTCACGAATTTTCTACCGATTTTAAACTTTTAAGATGGCAACCCTTTTCGTTTATGTTTAATGTTACGGGGAAGCCCTTAAATAGTAAGTAGGTATGAATGGACCTAGTGCAGAATGTTCCATATATTTTGGGGAATACCCTTGTAGAGCGGGAGCCAATGACAGATTTACGTGATCAATTTCCTCTCAAGCGATAATTAGCAGACAGAGACTAGGTACATGACGGCGTCGTATCATAAAGATTCGTGGAAGTCAGCTGCGGTTCCGTTGGTGGGATAAGCAGCAGTAGCCGTTCAAACACGTGGAAAAAACATATCTTTTTAGATACAGCCAGCTGACGTTTGTTTGTATCCATAACTTCATGTAAACTGTCATCAGGTAAAGTTTGAGTCGAGAGGAAATCACTGAAAATAAAATAAAATAAATTATTAAAAAAATAAAACCAGATGAAAACCATAGACACTCTCCTTCTTAGTTGGATCGCATTATATTTAATATGTTTGTTATAATTTAGTATTTAAGTGTTTTTTTTGTCAATAAATAAACGAATTTGATTGAATACCTATTGTATTTTTTTTGTCATTTACCGGTTTTGGGTACAAATATCCCGATTTTAGATGTCAAGTCTACCGATCTCGCTCTATGACTATGCTTGCCTAGGTTGGTCTGTGGATGGGTGACCACCCGTACATAACGAGTTTCCTCCGTGCCTCGGAAAGCCGTTGTTCCCGGCAGTCATTTGTAGATCTTGTAAGCTGAAGACGAAGGCGCTCCTTTTTCAAATGGACTTATTTTAGACAGCAGAAATAGCCTGAATGTGGAAGGCAAATAATCGTTAACTAGTAGTCTTGATCCAGTTACATAATAATTGATTGACCATCAATGCAAAAACACGCGAACATCGCACGCTACTGATAAAATTGCTTTTCTAGGCAGAATGACATGAACTATTGAAAACTATCTGAACATAAGCCATCCACAGCTATGGCTAAGGCGCGGGGCAAATACAAAAGGCGTATGGCGGTGGGGCGGCGCGGGCGAGGTAAAGGCGTAGCGCCGGCGTGGAACAGGCGCGCTAACGGTGTCGGAAAGACGAGGCGCGGGCGCATTCAGTCTTTAAAGTCTAAATTGTCAAGGATTTTCGCCGTGTTGTTCCCGCCCTGTGCATGCCAGGGCCGACGCCGAGGGCGAGGAAACGGCGCCCTCGCCACGCCTGCTCGGCTCAGTATGTCTGGCGCCACGTACTATTATTGATCGAAGGGCGCCACACATCTTCTATACACTTTGTATGAAATATCAAAGAAGTGGCGCCACAACCGCGCTGCGTCCGCTCCACACAACTGCCCGACGCTTCTTGTATTCGTCCCGCGCCTACACTGGAGTAATACACACGTAATACTGGAGTGGATTAGAGATCACTGTGACTGCCTCTTAGGTTGGTTAGTTGTAAACGCGGCTGCTAGACGGGCTAGTGCCGCTAGTGGGCCTTCTAGTCTTCCCTACTATGCGCCATTGCAGCCTTGCTAAACAAAATTAACATAAAACCGCGATTATGTTAAAATATTGCTCTAAATGTTAAACATAAAATGCTTTTAATACATAATTTCGGCCGGCCCTGACATTAGATTAAAAATGCAGTCGGACCACTTAGTATGTCAATGTAAATAATGATGTACATACATAGAATACTAATATTACTAATGCTAGGTATTATGAAGCGGTCAATTTTGGATGTAGGGGATCTTTGGAACTAGTATTCAGCTTCGCTGTACAAAAAAAGCTAGAAGTTTTCCTGGGAAAATTTCCGACATCCGCGAAATTCAATTCTCTTACGTGTTTTCTATTCCTTAACTGAAAATGGCAAGAAACGTTAGAAAATTTGAATTTCACAGGCTGGCTGTGCGCTTCCCCCTTAATGCGAGCAAAAAGCTAGTAGTAGGTATATGTATAAAGAGGTAGGATGTACTGTACAAAGTAATCTCCGAAACACTCATGCCATTTCTAAAATTCTTTCACGTATTAACTCAAACGTCTAACAAGGAAGATGTTTCATAAAAAAAAACTTGCTGGCGGAGTCGCGGGCAAGAGCGAGAATTATAATAAAAGAAATAAGCTTTAGATAATCTGTTTGTAATCGTATTAGACTAACTACGTATTACATTATAGAAGGAAGTATCGTAGGTTCTGAGAAAACAGCTTATCCCTAATTCGATATCTATACATATAATAAAATCGTTGAGACCAAAAAATCTGTACATTGAAGATTTCAAAAAAAAAACCGATCAGGGTGACTTAAAATAAGTAACTGAACATATTAAAACCATTTTAAAAATTTTTGTTTGTTTGTTTGTTTGTTTGTTTGTTTGTTTGTTTGTTTGAACGCGCATCACGTAAAAACTGCTGGACGGATTTTGATGAAAACTTCACTATTCTATTTAAATAAACTCAGAATAACATTTAGGCTATAGAAATTATGGAAAATTTTGGAAAAAGGGGGTGAAAAGGGGGGGTAAAGTTTGTATGAAAAAAAAATTTTAGATTGTTCTAGAATCATAAAACTCAGAGTAAATACTTATTATTAAAAATAAAGAAATACCTGTTTCAGCATTTTTTTAAAATCTCATCCGGAGACGTAAAAAAGAGGGTTTTGTGTTTAAAATTAACTAACTTCATACACCTATAGAATAAAATCCAATGAAGTGTAAACCTTTAAAAGTTGTTGTAAATACTTCAAATCTAATACAGGTAAATATAATTTCTCAATTTTTTTGAAATTTGATTTTTGAAGTGAATACGCCCAAAATAGCGGAACTCAAGAAAATCGGCTTTCCTCCGTATAAGTAGTTGGTAATACAGGATGGAAACGGTAAACGGGGAAGTAAGGGGAGCTGCAGCTACACGAAAATGGTCTTAGAAAACAACCCGTATTTTTTTCGAGAAATGTTGTTCACAGATTTAATAAAAAAGTAAAGTACAGTTAGCAAGAAAATTGCCATTTTACATAAAACAATTTTTTTGATGCCAATCGATCTTCTTTCCGACACTGATCAAAAAGTTCTTCCAGACCAACCCAGGTTAGAGTACTCAAAAAGTCACTGCAGCTACATGAAAATGGTCTTAGAAAACCATCCGAAATTTTTCCTGAAATTTTGATCCCAATTCACAGATTAAAAAAAAAACGTACGGGTAGCAAGAAAACTGCTATTTTACACAACATTTTTTTGATGCCAATCGATCCTGTTTCTTATACTCAACGGTTAAGGTAGCCCCTTTACTGCCCCGTTAACCGTTTCCACCCTGTTTATTACATATTACAAATAAAATAATGCAACGAACTACTGGTCCAATCTATTTCAATTTTTGAACAGAATTGATGGAAGACGTGTTTAATTGAAATTGAATTGATGAAAAAAGGGGTAGAAAGTTATTTTGGCGGTGATTTGTTTCGAATTTGATATCAACACTCCTTAGGTCCATGTTCACCGAAGAGATAACGGTCTGATTTTCTAAAAACCGCTGTCCCTCTGACATGCTCCCATACAAAAATGTGTTTTAAACAGCTGTTTTTAGATAATCAGACCGTCATGTTTTCGGTGAACATGGACCTTAGTGCTTTTGATTTAAACCACATGTTATTTTGATAAATGTTTGAAAACTCAATCCTATTTTATTCAAAAAAGGTTGGACTCACATAAAAACTTGGTGCTAATACTCTTTAAAATTGGAATGTCCCGATAGTCACCGTACTATATTAACACCGCATTTGAAGGTTTCTAAGCTTTGAAGAGGTTGTGCACTTTAGGACACGGCCTCATAGGCACGTAGAGTTTGAAATTTGAAATGGCTTATAGTTGTAAGAAGTCCGCAACAGTTTACAGCAGCTATATCGTGTCGCGGCTTATTTTATACACGTTGATGAGAACTTCAGACCTAGCTAGAGTATGAGACTGTCATCGAGTGTCTAAGGATGAAGACGTTAGGACGTCGAGAGAAGCCCTTTAAACTGTTTTATAAACATGGTAATTTATCCTTATCAAAATAAATACGTTGTTAATCACAAGTATTTAATTTTAAACAATAATTGCCCTTGGATTCGTAATTTGATTTCAATGAATATCAGAGATACACCGTTTTAAATAACTCAGCAGCAAAATAATGATCATGTACCGGACGCGCTTTTCATTATGCGGAATGATGTGTGTGATGTGATGTGCTCTTTGACAATTGTATTAGAGGTGCTTACGACCCACTCTCTGTAACCCTGTCTTTCACTTATGTGTCGCAGACGAAGTTGCGCGGGTCAGCTAGTTGATATATAAACTTTATTTCGTATTAGCGTATTGGGCCAGGTAATATTTAATTCAGTTCTAAAGGCCCCAGGCTCGTATTATGATCACGAACTAATAACAAAACCATATGCTGTAAGTAAAACAACCAGTCTTACCAAGGGATATCATATTACCCAAAGACAGCACTAACTGGGAAGTGGAGGTCAGTAAAATACTGGTATTCAGCTGCATCCGGTTAGGCTGGAATCTGACTCCAAAATAGTCGGGAATAGGAATAGGCTAGGCAGGTGATATGTCGCTGTAAAATAGATTTTTACCAGTGACAAGGTCGGTATCTGCAAACCCGTACTAGGCGTGGTGGACTCCGGTCCTCCCACCTCTTACAGACAGGAGGCAAGTGTCTCAGTCGGAAACTTTATAGGCTGATTATTCTTGGACAAGGTGGTAGCGGGGAAATTGTACGCCGACCGTACGAAGAATGGAACAAGGGCCGGGTGATGGTGATGAACGTGATAGCAGGACTCGTCTGCTGAACTGGCCAAGTTCTTAAGTAATCCGGCCAAATTTAGTCGAAGAACACCGTGTGGTTTTAGTCTATAAGATTATGGCAGATCCCTTCGCTCATCTCAGGGTGGACGACATCCATGAGGGATATCCACACGCAAAAAAGGTGCATATCCATTTCTATGTATTTCGCTCCTCATGAGTCGTAAAGGCTTTATAAAAGCCAAAGAATAGATGGATTGAGTGTGGAATGATATGAAAGAGAAAAGAGTTAATGATGCCCACGACGTCTGACAGGGCAGAAGAAAACGTCTTGCGCTTCAAATATGTTGAATGAGACAAGGGCGGGCAGATAATGAGAAGTTTCTTAAGAAAACAAGCTTCTGACATAAATTGCAGAATGTTGAGTTTCTACATGAATAAAATGATTATTTTATGGCGGTGACTTTCGCATTATTAAAATGCAATTGCAGGTCCCTAGCCCCATCTTTATGGCTACCATTAAAATGTCCCTTTGCTCATATTTTACGGTGCCGACAAGCAGGTGATTCTGGATAGTAAATTGTATCTTTTTTCACATTATCGAGCGTTTTACTGTTTTGAGGGCTGGTTCGAGGTGGACGCGTAGGCACCATAAGAGCTCGTTTGAGGATGCATGGCAAAAGAGCTCATAGAAAGAATTGGGGAGGCTTTTTTCTCCAACTATGTTGGAGTCGGCTTCCAGTCTAACCGGACACAGCTGAGACCAGTAGTTTAAATGGAGTGACTGCCTATCTGATCCCTACAACCCAGTTTCTGTGTACTTAATTCAATAATATATTCTTCGTAAGACTGTCGGACTTTCGGGCTTGATCTACAAGTGACAGCCAAAACTAACGTGCTTTCCGTGGCTTGGAGGGAACCCGGTATATAACAAATGGTTACCCATCCACGGACCAACCTCGGCGTGCACGGCTTAACCTTAATTAGCAGTTATTATTCAGCGGCGTCCCCGCTCTAATTTCGATTGACATGCACAATTGCACCGGTAATCTGCGACCCAGTCTATTTGTCCGCCGACCTTCGCCCGTCTATTCGAGACGATTCAGCACAATGGCCGATGGGTCTATGAAGCTCCAGTGACTATAATGATGTCACCGGGCGCGGCTCACTTGTGCGCCACCTGTCATAATATATTAAACAGGTAGGTGAGGTTTGGTGCAGACGGAACACATTGACGCAACTTTTTTTTTGGCGAATTTCTGCAAAAAAACGTTTTTGTTAGAAAGTTATAAGGTATTCTACTAATCATTTCCTACTCTTACGACAACAACTTAATCAGCCCGGTCTCCTGAACACAGTTTTGGAACAGCCAGAGCCTTAGCTGGAATATAGGCCTCCTCTTTGTGTAAGTCATCTCCCACCACGCAGGTTAGTAGCTTAACTCTTGATTATCAAAAACATACGATGGTAGCGATCATAAACACTCCACTCCACCTTACATCACCTAATACGACAGATAGTGGTGTCACAGTTTCAAATAATGCTTTACGTTGAAAATTCAAAGTGTGTTTTTCAGTTATGCCAAGCTTTTCTCAGAAGTTTGACATCTTCTTTCTGTTGGAACATCTAAGTCATATCTTCCTTTTCAAACACGAAGTAATTCCACTCATTTATTTAAACAGTAATTTTCGAGGTGAACCACCTCCATATATCAACGTCGTCCATTACTAATATTCAAGTTAATTGAAGTAATTATCACACCAGCTTCATTTAAAACATCTGTTTTTTTCTAATTACTTTAATGAAGTTAACTGAACTTATTTATCTACTAAAGGGAGCTTTTTAATTACAATTGCTTTCAAAAACGTATTAGAGAAGGATATTTAATCGCTTGTTGGCAATGGGTTCTCTTAAAGCGATATTTATTCGGAGGGGTCCATTAGAGTAAAAGCAATCTTTTAATGGCCAACCTATTAAAAGATTGCTTTTACGCTTCGATAGTACGTTCTGGATCGCTGAAATATGTTGCATCTCGAAGCTTATTGATGATAAGTTCTAGCAAAGCTCCCTGGCTTTGCTAGAACTTATAATGATTTCAAACTAATACGTACGTAGAAGTATTGTCATTTTTGAACCAACGAAATTATAAGAATGTCGTACCAGCGACACGGAAAAGGAGAAGAATTATAAAACATAGTAACATGACATTATAAACGTCATTAGCCGTAAAACTAGTAACTTCCAGAACATATTTCTCAACGAATGCAATCATTAAATTAATGGTAGTCATCTACTAGGCTAGAGTTGCCAACGTGATATTTAAATGCAACTTCGATGTACCTTACCTAAGCCTTTACCACATTGCCAATTTTATTTTAACTACGTCATGATATAACTAACAGAATTTTAGTTTGTGCTACGAGAAATCCTTACACTTCAATATATTGATGAAACGTTTTACGATCTAAATAATAATAAACCATTTATTTCAGGTAACAAACATACATAAGTACTAATAACATTTTTTGTTAGTATTGTAACTTAAAAACTATGTTAGTACACAATGCACTTCACTTGCACGATCTTGTGGTACCTATTTGTCCGCGGAAACGACGGAACACCACATCCTGTGGCCAAAAACTTTCTTCCATCACCAAATGAAGCATACACGTTGGGATACGCACCACAAACGCCTTGAAATTGACGTTGCGGCGCGACTCCAGTAGCTGAAAGCGGCTGCAGCTGCAGCAGCTGTAGTTAATGAAACGTGTATTAAAACAAAAGCAAATTATCTGTAAATACTAGATTCCCACACTAATAATACCGTAGTCAACACAAACGATGTTCATGTTCAATCTGAAATCGTTTCTTGAACGAACCCCCAAATGAGATGATCACCGTGCACAATGTATCATGAGTGCGTCCAATCATATTAGTCAAAGTCGGTTGCTTTAAAGATGTGTTTTTGTATGTAGATCTTTCCTTTATTTGCAGTATTTTTCAGAGACTCGACTAGCTTGGTCATGACTTTTTAGAAAAAAATCTAGTATTAGCTGTAAAAACTACACTTTTGCTATATTAGGCGCCTATGCTGCTTTTGTTGTAAAAGCTAACTAAACAAACAAAAAAAAACAAAAATTTAAATTGCGAAACATACATACTCACCGTTTTTTCCAAAGCTTATAGGCATAAGCCATACATGCCGGAACACCACCTTGCATCTGCTACGATCCTAATTCCTTACATGATATGCTCTTTTGCTTGGTCCAAAATTCTAAAAGTTACTTAAAAAAGGAAACTACCTACAATACCGCCTCCAGCATCACAGATTGCCCTGTTACAATCCTGCGTTAGTATCGCTTTTATCGTTAGGCTCATGGTAATTATGAACCGCAAAATTAATTATTAGTTGTGTTTAGTTTATCTGATTCTCGATTAGACAGCCCTACAGGCGTTGATGGGCGGCGCTTCGTAAAGTATTATCTGACAGAGATTTGTGTGTTTTGTTAATGCACTCCGAGCACGTGGTTGTTTAATAACAGCCGTAAAATCTTTTTAATGTTGTTTTTGTCTTTCAATAATTGTGATGTTACATTTGTCCCATCACATCATCATCATCATTATTCTCTTGCCCTTATCCCAATTTATTTGTGGTCGGCGCAGCATGTCTTCTTCTTCCATACTCCTCTATTTTTCGTCATCTCATCAGACACTTCTTTTCTTACCAGGTTCTTCTTAACACAGTCCATCCATCGTTTCTTTGGTCTTCCTCTACTCAAATACCCATCCACATTCATACTCAAAACTTTTTTCACGACATTTTCCTCATTCCTCCGTATCACATGCCCATACCACGACAACCGATTATCACACAATTTTTCAGCCCCATCACAATTGAAAATCATTGAAAGCCATGTTGCCGTTCATTGGACGACAAAATCTGGCTAGCTCTGTATTATAAGAAATAGCTTTACCCGCGACTTCACCCACGTGAATGTAGGAAAAAATCGCGACAAAAAGTATAAATTGTGCTAACCCAAAATATAACGGATACATATGTATACAATCTGTGATTCAGCCGTTAAGGGCTTATTACATTACACGATTTGTCGGGCACGATTTGCAGGGAAAGGGTAGTGTAATAAGAAATCGGGTGGTCGAGTGGTCCCGACCGCTACTTCCCTGCCGATACCGCGCTGATGATCGTGCCCTGCAAATCGTGCCCGACAAATCGTGTAATGTAATAAGCCCTTTATAGGGTGAAATGTTGGACAGAATTGGTATTTAGGGTTCCGTACCCAAAGGGTAAAAACGGGCCCTATTACTCATCATCTCATGAACCGTAATAGCTAGACAGTTAAAATTTTCACAAATGATGTATTTCTGTTGCCGCTATAACAACAAATACTAATAAAAACAGAACAAAATAAATATTTAAGGCTTCCATACAACAAACGTGAGTTTTTGCCGTTTTGTCTAATGTTGTATAGATACTGTTACGAAACCCCTCGTGCGCGAGTCCGACTCGCACTTGGCTGGTTTTTTATTTATTTATTATATACTAGCTGACCCGCGCAACTTCGTCTGCGTAAGGCGAACCAACAGTTCCTAAAATTAGCGCGTTCAACCAACCAAACAAACAAACTCTGCAGCTTTATAATATTAGTACAGATTCAAGTACTTAAGTAACAATTTATTTTTGCTAGAATAGGTTTACATTATTCGCCAAAATATTTTACTTTTGTTTTTTGAATTATGGGCTCTTCCTTCGACTGCCTTACGTTTCTATCCTTGGGCACTCGACGATTTCACACTCCAGCTAGTTCAAAAGTCTTCATCAACTGGCATGGCATGAGTCACGACACGTTAAAGCTGCTTCAAACTGTTGCGGACCTCTCGCATCTGCCTTCTTTCTCCAAAGTCAGACCTTTGATGTTAGTCATACTCCAAGCAGGTCAACACAACACGTAGATGTAGATGCTGTAAACTCTTGAAAACCTTTTGCAAATGTTTTCGTCTCCTAGCCGAGCCGAGCCAATGAGACCTTCGATGACAGTAATACTCCAGCTATTACTAAAGTTCTCATCAAGGTGTACGAAATTATCCTTAAACACGATAGAGCAGATTTGAAGTGTTGCGGACCTCTTGTGACTGCCTTTCGTGTCCATCGTTAGAACTTCGATGATACTCATACTCCAGCTAGGTCTCAAGTTTATATCAAGGTGCATGAAATGATCCGACACACGATATAGCTGCTGTAAACTGTTTCGGACCTCTTGTGACTGTCTTACGTCTCCATCGCTAGACCTTCGATCACAGTTAAACTTCAGCCAGGTCTAAAGTTGTCAAAAAGGTAATGAAAAAAACCCCAACACGATCTTCTTCTTTATCGTGTGGTTAGTGTCTAACCTGGTGTCAGAGTTTTTATGCCTCTCAAGGTCCTCAGTCTTGGCTTTATATGCCGTCGATCAAATATCTCTCAGGCATGCTGGTTTTCAGCGGACAGACCTCCGGCGTGATCTCATGGCGACTGTTGCAACCCCGTGCGGGGCACGCCACGATAGTAGCGGTAAGTCCCCTCTTTGAGGAGTGGCTGGAGAGGCGCCACGGTGTCCTCATCTTCCGCCTGACGCAGAAAACTAAATTAAATTTTTTTCTAAAATAACTAGATATATTTAAAAACGATTAACATTTCATTTCAAATTAATTATTTAAAAAAATATTTTTTAATAAAATTAATATTTAAAAATTATTATATAAATTTAAATCAGATCGATCTTTCTTAAAAAAAAAGCTTGCTTGTTGTTGTTGCTTGCTTGTTGTTCTTAAAAAAAAGTTTGTCTGGCAGCTGCTGGTCCCTCTCGATACGTCTGGAGGAAAGAGCAGCTGCTGGGCTGGTGCACCCTGGGCGCGACAGTATCCTTCCTCGAGGAATGAGAAGAAATTCTCATCCCTTGGGAAATGTTACTGTCGCGGCTAATATTCTGGGGAGGGGTCACATCGTTCGTCGTGCGGTGACTTGCGGGTCTATCGTGCGGGGTTCGATGTGCATTTTGGAGGATTTCGTCATGTACCGTGCGATGGCTTGCGGGCTTATCGCACGGTACGTGATTGATGATTCACTCCTCGAGGTTTCGGGGAGTGAATCAGGGTTGGGGATCTTGGATCGCGGCATTCATCGCGCTCTGGTACGCGTCTGCCCGTCAGACGTGACTGTGAGCGTGACGAATCGTCCTGGTGGAGGATCAAGGGGGAGGGGGGGATATATGTATGTATGTATATTATTTTTTATGTGTATATGTTTATATATTTATTTAGATGAAAGTGGGGAGTCAGGGACCGCACCCTTCAAAGGAACAAACAAATAATGAATAAGTCGAAATGCAAACTAATACCCCAGGGCGGTACCAGCTGCTCAGCAGCTGGAGAATCCGCCACGATCCCTTCGGGATCGTCTGCCCCACCGTATTCTGGGGGGGGCAACATTTCGCTTCCGTTTGCCAATGGCAACAAGAGCCGAGGAGGCTCAGGATCAAGGTCTTTCGAAGACCCCAACAGCAGACCGGGTGAGCGCCAATCGGCGGACGCAGACGCAGTGGCAGACTCTGGCGCTGTGTCACAGAGGACGGGAGCAATGGCTCCAGCAGAACCAGGCGTGGTTCTTGAGAGGGCGAATGTGTTGTCGGAGGCCGACGATACAGCGCACAGAACAGTGGACGGCGCGTTGTCCAGCGACACCACTATGGTAGAGGTAAGTGGCCAGCGAGATACGGGTCGCCTTGATGCTGAGTTGTCGGGTCGTGTTTCCGAAATGCTCGCATCTCCGGGACCTCACAAACGGCCTCACGAAAACGAGGAGATGTTGCCACCTCGGAAGGTACCTTCTAAGGCGACGACAAGTAGAGGGCGGAGACCAGCCCGAGATGGGAGGGGTAGGTTCCTCCGAACCGGTACCCCACGTGGTTCACTCTCTGAAGAGAGTGAGTCGGACTGCCGAAGCGAGTCGCCGGCATGCCAAGTGGCCGTCAACAGGGTTGTAGAGGAGAGTGCGGATGCGCCTGTCAGCGCTGAGGTTCCACGCATGGAGCACTATTCCTCTGCTTCTGCAGAAGAACTTGAAAAAAGTGCCCTAATGGACATCGAGGTGGTTTTGGATACCACTCGGAAGTCCAAAAACTTAAAGGGTACATGCCAGCGGGCCATCAGAGAGGCAGCAGAGCGGGTTAGACTGGCCATAGAGGGCCTCGCCAGCAGGAGCTCCAGTGAGGAGACCCGACGGCTCCACCTGCTGAACGAGCGACTCCGAAAGGAGGTCGATGCCCTCCGTCAAGAGATGGTGGCTCTTCGAGAGGAAGTCGTGGGTCTCCGGGTGCGACCGGAAGGTCCGCCGCAGGTGGAGCCCCAAGTTTCATCGGCTCCTGAGAAGTCCCACCAGCAAAGGCCACCAATGAGCGAGATGCAGGTGCATGCCATCGTTTCCCAGATCGGGAAAATGATTGATGCTCGGTTTGCGGGCATCGAGGACCGCCTCCTGCCAGCGAGGACCGTTCGTCCGCCTCTGGCAGCGGACCGCAGAAATGCAGCTGCTGCTGCTAGTGGCGCTGGCAACAGGCTGCCTTCCGTGGCCCCTCAAGTGCCTGAGACGCAGAGGGAAGCTCCTCCGAGTGGATCCGTTCCAATGGCGACCACGCGAGTCCCCGATGCAGACCCATCGGCGTCTGCCAGTGAGGGCTGGCAGAACGTGGTGAGGAGGAAGAGGAATGGGAAGAAGAAGAAGAAGAACAAAGGTACTTCTCCTTCCTCACCTCAAAATGCTGCGGCGGTCCCTGCCGCTCAGGGAAACAAGCGGTCCAGGCCCAAGAGGGGCAAGAACGACAAGCGAGGTCTCCGTGCGCCAAGGTCCGCTGCGGTAGTGCTCACCCTGCAGCCGGAAGCAGTGGAGAGGGGCGTCACATACGCGGCCGTCCTCACCAAGGCTAGGCAAGCCGTGAACCTGGAGGAGCTTGGCATAACGGATGTCAGGTTCCGACAGGCTTTAACCGGTGCCCGCATGCTGGAGTTTCCAGGGGCCGAAGGTACTGCGGGGGCAGACCGTGTCGCAGAAAAACTGCGAGCGGTCTTCGCAGAGGAGGTCAGGGTCTCCAGGCCGACGAAGTGCGCTGAACTGCGCATCTCGGGCCTTGACGACTCTGTGACTGGGCAGGACGTGCAGTACGCGATCGCACGTAAGACTGGCTGCTCTCCGGATGCGGTCCGAGTCGGTCCAATCCGACCTGGCCCGGGAGGCGCCAGCTCTGTCTGGACCCAGTGCCCCGTCGCAGTGGCCAAGCACCTGGCTGACGCCGGCCGGCTCTTGGTGGGTTGGAGCTCTGCCAGGGTCGTGGTTCTGGACGCTCGGCCAATGAGGTGCTACATGTGCTGGGGGTTGGGTCATGTATGCCGGAAGTGTGACTCAGGCGTCGACCTAAGCAAGCACTGCTTCCGCTGTGGTGTGCCGGGGCATCTGGCATCTGCGTGTTCCGCCAACCCACACTGCTTACTGTGCGCGGCGGCGGGACGACCGGCTAACCACGCCGCCGGCAGAAAGGACTGCAAGCCACCAGTCCGATCTACCAGGGAGTCGACCACTTCCAGCGCAGTGCGATCGGAAGAGCCGCCGCAGGGGGCGATAATGATTACGGACTAATTATGGACCCGGTACGTAACAATTCTCTCCTCCAAGCGAACTTGAACCACTGCGCCGGCGCGCAGGACTTGGTTCTACAGACCATGGCGGAGCGCTCGATTGGTGTGGCCGTAGTGGCGGAGCCATATTTCATCCCAGATCGCCCTAACTGGGTAGGTGACATGGACGGCCTTGTCGCTATTATCAGCTCCTCGGCGCCACTTTCAATTAGAGAGAGGAGTCGAGGATTTGTTGCGGCCACCTGGGGGGACATAATTCTCTTTGGAGTTTATTTCTCCCCAAACAGGAGCTTAGCGGAGTTTGAGGACTTCCTGGACCACCTCGGGACCTCGGTTCGACGAATGATGCCGTCCCACGTCATCGTAATGGGGGACTTCAACGCGAAATCCAGCGCGTGGGGGTCCCCCGGGACAGATGTCAGAGGGGCAGCGGTCGAGGAATGGGCGGCATCTGCAGGCCTCTGTCTTTTAAACAGGGGCTCCGTTAACACGTGCGTTCGGCAGCATGGGGGGTCTATAGTGGACCTATCGTTCGCTACCCCTGCTGTCGCAGCACGGGTTCAGGGGTGGCGGGTCCTAGAGAGTGTGGAGACGCTATCGGATCACCTGTACATCTGTATGGATGTCTCCACCTCCTCGGGCCCAACAGTGTCTCCACGACCTGACGCTCGGCAGTTCCCGCGGTGGGCGTTGAAGCGGCTTGACGGTGACCTCCTAGAGGAAGCAGCCATTGTACAGGCTTGGCTGCCCTTACCGCCTGCTGCAGAGGGAGTCGATGTCGAGGCTGACTGCTTTCGCCGCGCCATGACGGTTGTGTGCGATGCAGCCATGCCTCGCTCCCGAAGACAACCTAAAAAGCGGGCGGTCTACTGGTGGTCCCAGGAGATAGCAGACCTCCGTGCGGCCTGTATAATTGCCCGGAGGACCTACTCACAGGTGCGCAGGCTGCGCCGCCGTGACGAAGAGCTGGAGACCCTTCAGTCCCGACTGTATGAGGCATACCGTAATGCCCGAGGGGCTCTACAGTTGGCGATCTGTCGAGAGAAGGAGCAGTCAAGAACGGAGGCACTGGAGGATCTCAACCGGGACCCCTGGGGGCGTCCGTACCGTGCAGCGCGGAAGAAGCTTCGCACCCAAGGCCCCCCACTGACGGAAACCCTCCAGCCTCAGTTCCTCGTTAGGGTCGTGGAGACACTCTTCCCGGATCGAGCGGATCACCCTTCCCCGACCATGGCCGATGCAGAGTCTGAGCAAGATGCGGAGATGGAGACTCCCCCAATTTCCGACGCGGAGATGGAGGCAGCAATTCTGCGGGTGCGGTCCAAGAGGACTGCCCCTGGCCCAGACGGGGTGCCTGCAAGAGCGCTGGCCCTGGCTCTGGAAGCGGCCCTGGGAGACAGGCTTAGGGAGCTGTTTGACGCTTGTCTGACATCGAGACGGTTCCCTAAGGCCTGGAAGGAGGGTCGACTGGTGCTGCTGCAAAAGCCGGGACGCCCCCCGGAGTCTCCATCAGCGTATAGGCCACTTGTCTTGCTGGACGAGGCGGGGAAGATGCTAGAGAAGATTCTCGCTACCCGCATCATCCGGCACTTAGAGGCTGCTGGCCCAAACTTGTCGGACGCCCAGTTCGGATTCCGGGCAGGGCGTTCGACAGTGGACGCCATCTTGCGGCTCAAGGCAGAGGCGACGGATGCGGTCGCACAGGGTGGGGTGTTGTTGGCGGTGTCTTTAGACATAGCCAATGCGTTCAACACCCTGCCATTCAGCTGCATCGAGGAGGCGCTCCGCTACCATCAGGTGCCCATCTACCTGAGGCAGCTGGTAGCAGACTACCTGCAGGGTCGTTTCATCTGCTACGAGGGATGCGACGGCCGTGTTGTGCGCAGGGCCATCACGTGCGGTGTTCCACAGGGGTCGGTCTTGGGTCCGCTCGTGTGGAACATTGGCTACGACTGGGCGCTGCGATGTTTGCTGTCCCCCGGGCAGGGCGTCATTTGCTATGCCGATGACACTCTCGTCACGGCCCGGGGAGGGAGCTACGAAGAAGCGGCACGCTCGGCTGTCGAGGGCGCGTCCCTATTCGTGGGGCGAATTGAGGCACTGGGCCTCAAGGTGGCGCTCGAGAAGACCGAGGCCCTGGTATTTCATGCACCGCGACGCCGGCCACCGGCTGACGCTCACCTTGCCATTGGTGGTGCGTCAATAGCGGTGCGGGCAAGCATGAGATACCTGGGCCTGATTTTGGACCGGAGGTGGAACTTCGGCGAGCACTTTGCTCAGCTTGCGCCGAAGCTGATCGGCACGGCATCCGCCCTCAGCCGGCTGTTGCCGAACCTGGGGGGACCGAACGTCGTTTGCCGACGGCTTTACACGGGGGTGATCCGCTCGATGGCGCTCTACGGGGCCCCGGTGTGGGCAGGGTCCCTGTCTGCCCAAAATAAGGCTCTTCTGCGAAGACCGCAAAGAGTCATGGCAGTCAGGGTCGTACGCGGATACCGCACTGTATCTGCGGAAGCAGCGTGTGCCCTCGCGGGCACGCCCCCGTGGGATCTGGAGGCGCAGGTGCTCGCCGAGGTCTACTGGCGTGGCGCGGACCTGCAGGCGGAGAGTGGCAGACGCCCACCGCCTGAGCTGGTCACGAGGTGGCGTAGAGAGGCCCAAGCCCAAACCCTGCGGATTTGGAAGGCTAGGCTGGAGACGCCCAGTGCAGGTCACTGGACAGTGGGGGCTATCCAGCCGATCCTAGAGGAATGGGTGCGGAGGCGACACGGGACGTTGTCCTTCCGCCTGGTGCAGGTTTTGTCGGGGCATGGCTGCTTTGGCAAATACCTGCACAAAGTGGCTAGACGGGAGGCGACTCCCGTGTGTCACCAGTGCGGCTGCAGCGAGGATACGGCGCTTCACACCCTCGAGCATTGTCCTGCTTGGGAGGTGCAGCGCCGTGCTCTCGCAGCAGCAATCGGGGCGGACCTCTCCTTGCCAGCCGTGGCCAAGGCCATGATCGACAGCAGGGGGTCATGGGAGGCGGTGGCGTCCTTCTGCGAGGAGGTCATCTCGCAGAAGGAAGCGGCGGAGCGCGTCAGGGAGGAAGACTCCCTCGCTGACGCGATTCGTCGCAGGAGGACAGGGCGGCGGAGAAGGCGCCATGGCGACCTGATACCGCCCTAGGAGGTGCCAGCGGGCGATAGATCGGGGAGTCTATCGTCGTCGCGTTGCACGGCCCTCACGAGTGGAGGCGATGTCTCAGGTGAGCCCGGACATCGCCGAAGGAGTTGGTGCCCGGAGACGGGCTGCGCTGGTTGGGTCGCGAACGTCATGCGTAGCAGTTCTCGCGGCCCATCCGCAAAGGCGACAGTAGGCTCACGGCGGTGTTTTTTTAGTGGGTGCAAGTCCCACATAACCAAACCGTCTCCCCGGACGGTGCGGTATGCGTCAGGCATTTTTCACCGCTTATAAAAAAAAAAAAAAAAAAAAAAAAAAAAAAAAGGTCCTCACCGGACACGGATGTTTCGGGAGGTACCTGCACCGAATCGGGCGGGAGGAAACGCCCGGGTGCTTCCACTGCGAGGATCGACCGGAGGACACGCTGGAGCACACGGTGGAAGTCTGCCCTGCGTGGGCGGAGCACCGCCGTGTCCTCGTAGCGGCGATCGGCGGCGGCGACTTCTCGCGTCCGGGCCTGGTTCAATCCATGGTCCGGAGCGAGACGGAATGGGAAGCCGTCACCTCCTTCTGCGAAGCAGTCATGCTAGCGAAGGAGGTGGCGGAATGAGAGAGGGAGAGAGCCTCTCTTCCCAGCCGCCGCGGGAGACGCACCGGGCGTCGGGGGCCACGTGGTGGCTACCGGCTACCGTAGATGGGGATCTGTGGACGGTTAGCTATGGGCTAGCTAGCCGTCCGTCCGTCTAATGACGACAGACCGTGTCGACGGCACATTCGTGTTCCATGCGCGTCTCAAAGAGATGTCAGCATAAGGGGAGGGGCCCGCAAGGGCCGAAGCCTGCGGGTTGCGGGCCTGTTCGAAAGAGATACTGCGGCCCTGGAACATAAAGGGCGAGGAAGGAACATGGATGGGTTTTAGTTAGTAAAAGTCTGACACTCCCTCCCGCTCCGCCCAGAGTGGGAGAAGTCATTTGATGATTTCCCATCCAAAAAAAAAGGCATGCTGGTTTCCTCACGATGTTTCAGCATGCGATGATTATACAATACGCACATGAATCTGAAAAATCAGAAGTGCGTGACTTTGATTTGAACACGACTATTTTCAATATAAAATGAGACAAACTTTGCGATACACGCTTTTCAATAAAAAATAATCATGAAAATCGGACTTCTCTGCATAAAGTTATGCGTCATAATCATCATCATCCATAGTCCGACTTCACGCACTGCTGGGTACCGGCCTCTCTTTGTTTGTGCCAAGCTCCACGCTCGTGTGCCAGTCTCATCCAGGATATCCCCGTAATGGCAACAATATCGTCTGCTTATCTCACCTCTGGACGACCAAAACTTCTGTTTCGATTTCTAGAACGCCACTTGGTCACAGCTTTACTCCACCTGACATCACCGCATCCTGCTAGGTGAGCTGCCCTACTCCATTTGAATTATCATCATTCATCATTATTTCAGCCGAAAGACGTCTAATGCGAAGGACCTGTGTCGCCACATTGACCGGTCTCGTGCGACTCACATCCAGCGGATTCTTACAACTTTCATTACGTCATTTAAGTATTGCTCAGCCATAATATAGGTACCTATACATAAAGAAAAACAGGCGTCGGATTGAAAACCTCTTCCAAAAAACCAAACTTGAGACATCTGAAACGGGCGAATGTCAGTATCATTCTTTCACAGAAAATCATAACACCGTGATTCAGAAAATGGAGTCAAATGAACAACGCCATTAACTATTGAGCACGAAGTTAAACTGCTAGAACATATGCATGGAAAGCGGTCGAACAGATACTCTACCGGCTATGCAGATTTAAAGCAGGGTAATGTTGACTATTCTCTTCTTCTCTATCTTGTGATTTTTATTCATTAGTAATGTCACTTCATGTATCCTTAGATCATGATGATAAGTTCTCCTTAAAAACTTTAAAGTCATAATATATCTTTTGATGGAGAGCACCGATTACAAAGAAACAAAAATGAAAACCTTCTCTAAGTTATGCACAATATTAATTTGTGCATTGAATCGAACCACATTGGTTTTATAATTTACACATGATGCTATAACAAAAGGGCTACGTAGAGACACACAGACATAGACGAAAATTTATGAAATAGTAGAAAAAGGGTTCCGTGTGTGATCCAGCTTAAGTGCCATATTTACAGATTTATTATTTGAAATAAGTGATTCCCAAACTGTCGTTTAAGTGTTAAAAAAGTATGTATTTAAACAATGATTTGGAAATCTTACAGCATTAAACAAAATCAAAATGCATTGCATGTCTTTACTGGGGCTTGAACTTGCGACTCATTGCTCGAAAGGCGGTAGCCGTCACCGATGGGCTATTTGTTCTAATGACAATTGGTTAAAAATAGTTATTCTATTACAATGCATGTTATGACGGTTGTCAGTTGTCAAACAGTTGACAAATATGGAAGAAATGCATATTGCTCACCCCCGTAAGTGATTAGCGTGATAATATATAGCCTATGTCCTTCCCTAGGTTGAAATACATCTCCTTGCCAATTTTCATTACGATCCGATCAGCCGTTTTGTCGTGAAAAGGTAGCAGACAGACAGACAAACAGAGTTACTTTCGCATTTATATTATGGTATGGATTCGCTTAACAGTGTTATTTTCTTGCTCTAGGCAACTTATTTCTGCATGTGGAAAATAACAATTTTGATCATAACACACAATGTAAACGTAATGTAGTTAACTTTCTAATTATTTCTTGTTCCATTTTTTCATTCTAGAGAGAGCCATAAAGATAAATTAAGCATCCTTAAATAGGACACTTCATTCCAACCAATTTAGGAGATGTAGCAACAAAAAGTTGCCCGTCTGTGGCGGACAACAGTCTAATTCGGGTAATTGATGGTAAATATACTAAATGAGCTTACTAATGTCGCCTCGTGTATGACTAGTAAATGCTAGGTAAGTATTTACATCATAAATTGTGGAGGTGTGATATGTGTGGACGCGCCTTTCTAGCTTTTTAAATACCACTGGTAGGGAGTAAAATGAAACTGTATGGTCAAACCATATTTATTTTTGTATAACGCAGCGTGGTACTATTAGGAGATTATTTACATAAAGCTTTTGTAGAACCAGGACTACAAAAGCTTATGTAAATAATCTCCCCCGCCTCTAGTATTTACTGGTACCCGGTATACTTTTACCGGGTTAATTCAAACTAGGTACTAATAATATAGTTTGTATCGACTACAGACCTAAACCACTGCACACTGCTCCCAAAACGGTGAAGGAAAACATCGCGAGGAAACCAGCATGTCCTTAAACCAAGAATTCGAAGACATGTGACATCTACCAATTCGCACTGGGCCCGCGTGGTGGATTATAGCACTCTCATAGAGAGGAGGTCTGTGTGACTGTGTCCCAGCAGTGGGAACATTAAAGGGTGATGATGATGAAGATGACAGACCTGAACCAGTAAATACTTGACGGCAGCCAATACTTTATTGTTAAACTAGCGGACGTCCCGCGGTTTCACCCGCATAGTTCCCGTTCCCGTGGGAGTACGGGGATAAAATATATCCTATGTTACTCGTGGATAATGTAGCTTTCGAATGGTGAAAGAATTTTTAAAAACGGTCCAGTAGTTTTTAAGCCTATTCATTACAACCAAACAAACAAACAAACAAAGTTTTCCTCTTTATAATATTAGTGTAGATTAGTGTAGATAAGCAAACAGCCTATAGCTTAGTTACAAATCCTTTTCCATTTCTCAACCAAATAAATGGCTACGATTCAAGTCTTGTACGTGATAAATTCTAAACTTTTTTAGATTTTTGCTTCATTATTTTAGCTAAAATTATTAAGTGGTAAATTCCCTATACCATAAATAGTGCTTGATTGATTGAGTGTGTCAAAGATCAATTTTCTTGATTGATTCCAAAGTAAGTGTCCCTACTAGTTAACTAATTTCTCACTGTCAATCTATCAGGCATAAAATATGTAATATTCAAAGAAGCTCTAACTATTCATTTCATTAATATTAATCAATTCATAAAACCTATTTTCGGAATCATGCTAGAAATACTAGTTACAATAAAGTACTAACAAGCATAGGGCGTAATTGCAAGGGCTTGTCATAGTTCTCCGTTTATCTCCTACGATTTATGAGCGCCTAGTACTCAATGATGAAGATTCATGTTTTCACTATCTTTTTGCATAGATTAATTTAGGTACTTGGCTAATTTATTTATAGATCAGATAGATGATTTTCTACTTAGTGATTAATTTGTACTTTCCCTCCAGGTGGCATTGAAAAATTCCACTCTGATGCCGTTAGCATAATTATATTATTTGAGGCCGATTTCAGAAACTATGGTTCGAATCGAAGATCACAAAAGGTTTTCATAGACGAGTGTCCAAAAGATTTCCAGGGATTTCTTTAAGTACTCGTAATTAAAAGTAACGTTACCGAAATAAAACGATTTTAAATTGTTTTCTTTTGTTATTGGTGTACCGATTGGCAAACAATCTTGGTAGGAGGCACATGAAATTACTTAAGTATTTACATAATTCCTATTTTTCTGTACTTACTACTTAAATAAAATAATTGAACAGGCCAGGATATTTGCCAATTCCAGAATACGTTACAATCGTAAAAGCCAACTGAAAGCACTCGAGTTTCGGAGAAAAACTCTTTCATAAGCAAATTCACAGAACATCAAAACCAGTAGTGGATCGATTCTTAGAATCAATTACATTATAACTCTTAACTTTTCGTGTAACTCGTAATTTTAATCCCCTAGTCTAACATACATAGAATAGAAAACTAGTCAAGTTCACTGAAATTGCATAATTCTTGATCATTGGTTTATATGATACATGCTTCACTGATCTATAAACTTATTCAATATCCGCTAGGCGGGCTAAACGTTTTTCTCCATCAGGAAATGAATACATAAACGCGCTTAATTCCAATGTCTTTCTGGTTAGGTTTCATGGAACCCATCTATGATTAAATACTTATTTGAAACCATATCATTTATGTTTAAAATCATTCTCCGCACGGTTGTCGGTACTTATATTGTCTTCTTCCATATTTTTCTATTAGACGTCACTATGCAGTCACCACCCTTCTAGCCAGATTATCTTTTTCACAGCCCATCTTCCCCTATTCATACAGCTATCTATCTATGTACATTTACTTACTCAATACTAGGTATCTTCTTTTCTCCACATCACAAAAGCCCATACCATGACACCCGATTACCAAACACACAACGTTTCAGTCACCACTTTTAAAAGAATAAATATAAACATTTGGTACCTACTTGCTGATGAATGACTGGCTCTCCAAAGCCATAACAACGATATTCTAAATTCGAATTCCCGTGTTTATAAAAGGAACACGTCTAGCGGCCAGCTGCATGGTCTCTCCAGGAACTAACTTAATTGGCGGAGTGTCAAATGTCCTTCGTGTTTATAGAGTCCTAGTCCTTAATTGGATATGTTTGGTAAATAATGTTGGTATTTGTTATAGCCATAACATAGCTCCACGCCTGTAATCCCCGAAGAGTTAGGCAGAGGCTTTATTTTAATCAAAGGGCAGAGGTGTCCCTAACCACATTTCGCTACTAATGTTAAAGCCCGATGAAATAGGGAGCGAGCCTATTGCCATCAACTAGGCACAAATCTAGACTACGTGGCTGTTACTGAGAAATTCTTGATGGAAAAACCCAATAACACCCTGCTCGTCCTGCGATTCGAACCCAGGATCTCTTGTTCAACAGTCGCCCTTGCGACCTCTATACCAAAGTACCAATGAAGCACTCTAGCCGGGAGCAGTATAGCATTTAAAGAGTCACCGCAATGGGGAAGACCGTTAAAAACTAATTGCAGATGGCGCCAGCATAGCGGTCTCAATCTGACCAATGAGGTCAAGGTATTTTAAAATATGAAATGACATTCCTTGATTTTCAACCAATGGCGATGCTTGGAACCAGCTATGCTAGCGCCATTAGTTCCACAGTGTGCATCCCCATTGCTGATAGGAACATTCGATTCTACTTTGACAATGTCATTGGTGAATTGAACTGAAGCTTTGATAATGATATCTGCTAATGTTAAACCCCGTTTACGTCCTCGGGCCACGCGATTCTTTTCAAGCGTCATGCGTGTGTGTCACTTCCCTACGCGTCAGTCGCGTCGCTATATTTAGTCGCTATATTCTAAGCAATTTATTTTTCTACTCCTCTGCTGTACTTTTCTCATTAATTTCGTTGCGGGATCCAAGACAGTTAAATTCATTTTCTGGGACTTCGTTGAGCTTCATTATCTCGGCGCTTTTCTGGTGGTCCCCACTGTTGATTCTGGCTTTCAGGAGTTACAGTGGTTTGGGAGTAATGTGCCGGGATTATCCTTCAAAAAACAATTTATTTCACTTGTTTTCTTCGCAGTCTGTTGCAGCACAAGTAACGCTTGCGCGTGTATTTCGTGGCCGAACATTTAGATTGCATTGTACAATGCGCCTAAGTTTTTATGAGCGTGTTGTGTTTCTGTATGTGCAATATTTTATGCATTTGTCACACTTTGAACCTTCTAAAAAAACTCTAAATGCATGAATGTTTCTTACATCTTCTTGTTTTGTCTTTTTGACCTCGAATTTTGAATGTCATTCCGATTCTTTGTATATACTAAACAAACCTTTTAGCTGTTTGTCATTATGTTGTACAAAACAGTAAAAAAAACAAGTCCTTTTGAATATACCTACGTTTATATGTCTGGTTCAGATGTTGACAAGTATGTAACTGTCTGCGTTAGTGTCTGTCAAGATAATTAACAACCTATGTAAAATTGTAAATATCCACTATGTCAAAGCAAGTCATCCTATTCGTGTGAATACCAGACAGTTCAATGTTTGCCTTTCATTCGGCATCTTTCATGCTTAGTGAAATGTCTACAAACAAAATAAATCAAAAGTAAAAAAAAAACGAATCATTAGTGAACATTTGCAACGGCATTTTTCACTCGCCTACTGAATGTTCCAGTTGTTGATATCGAAAACAAGTGAAATAACTAACAATATTGCACTAAAAATCCGCCATGCTTCTTTTAATCAATGACACTAGCGCCACCAAGACGAATCTAACAACGTATAATTTATCCAAATCAGTTCATCCGTTTAGGAGTTACGAAGAAACAAAAAAACAGACATACATACATACACATAGGTCAAACACATAACCGTCTTTTTGATCTTTCACCGCATTCAGGTAAAAAGTAAAGCAAGTGAACACAATTCGTTTGCATTTTGAACAACAACAGCAGTAAAAAAAGCAGCTCGTATATCTTACGTCGTGAAAATCAAATGTTGAAAAGCTATTCGGAAATTATCAAACCACAATTCTAACCGCATTCAACAAGTGGTCATCCCGAGCTCACTTAATAAGCTGACATCACAGTTCACACTTAGGCCTGTTTAATCAAATTGGCTACTTCATCAAAGTATCATTTCGTTCAATTTAAATTCCTACATTTGTGTCATTTTGCCTCATTGGTGTACTGGTAGCAAGCGTGACTGCTGAGCATGAGATCCTGATTTCGATTCCCAGGTCGGACAAAGTGCTATTGGGTTTTTCCATCAGGAATTTCTCAGTAATTGCCACAGATTAAGCCGAACCAGAGATGGTGCCGGAAAGTTCTGGAGTGGCGTTAAAAACGTTGCTCTGGAAGCAAGCTCGATGCGAGTCGCACGGGACCGGTCAATGTGGCGACACTTGGGGGAGGTCTATGTCCAGCAGTGAACGTCTTTCGGCTGAAATGATGAGCCACAGATTTGTGCCCGGTTGAAGACAATGGACTCGCTTCAATAGGAACATGGGATTTAAACATAACTGGCGATATGTGGGTGTACTATTAGATACACCTCTGCCGAACACTTCGAATATTATAGGCGTGATGTTATGTTAAGGCGACGACAAGAGCTAAACGCTGGTTTTATGATGCCTGAAAGTATATCATGCACTGCAATAAACAAAACCAGAAAAATATATGATATTCTTCAGGATATATGCTAGTATGATAGTGTTTTGAAAACATAATATTTACACTTAATTTTACTCGATAAAAAAAAAAATCACGAACTTATTTCTAAAAAATTCTTTTAACGAGTAAAACCTATGCTAAAATACATGCCGTCATTCTGATTTTTTGGCAAGTAATTCTACAAACAACATACTGTTAGCATATTATTAGCAACATAGTGTTTTATTTTTTAATCCAATCAATAGATTTGTTGTAAATCGATCGAAACCACTGATTTCGCACTATTCGGCCCACAGTGACTGACGTAACAACCACTTTGCAGTGCAAGCTGATTAGAACTTTATTCTACTAACAGTATTTCAAACGAAGTTTGAACCACCATAAAAAGAGTTGCTAATTTAGCTCCTGTAGTAACCTTAATGCTAATTTGTGTAATTTTCTATCGTTTCTATAATGTACCTGTAATAAGATACATGGCATAGACTTATTTGTCAGTGAATGGAATGTATCAACTGTCTGTGCTGTTTGGTCCAATGATTGGGGACAAATTGGTACCTAGTAACTTACTGGGCCGTAAGGGATCAGTCGAATAAACACATTTTATGAAGAGAAAACTTCTTTAGGCGAACAAAAATCATGGGGTAAACTCGCGTGACCGTCACCTAACGCTTCGTAGCACTCGTAGCCGATCTACGCCGTAACGGATCGGCTACGAGTTTTCACTTCTAGCGGCAGTCCCCAAAGAATGCCCCGCATGTTTTCTTATAAGTATTCAATTTAAACTAATGACTTTTATAGTCAAGGAAAATTTGCATCGAGACAGAAAAATTGAAACATTCGGGATATTTTTTTTCAACTGGCAAACCAGAGTTCGCAAAATGAAAATAAATTAAAAATTAAAAGGGGTTCCCCTACTACAATGTTACAGAACCCTTCATCTGCGAGTTTTTTTAATGAACCGGTATATTCCCTTTTCTATGCTCGATTACTATGTGTAGATTCCACTCTTTCTAATGTAAGTCTTCTCCGACCAATCTACATGTGTACTATTACATCTACATTATCTACACAGATATTATAAAGAGAAAAGATTTGATGTTTTGTTTGTTTGTTTGTTACGATTTAACTTAAGAACTACTCAATCGATTTAAAAAAATCTTTCACTATTAGAAAGCTGCATCTTTACCGAGTAATATAAGTTATAAATTATATTCATATCATGCAAATTCGCCGAGTTATCACAATTTTCGCGAACGAAGTCGCAGGCGAAGTGCAATAGTCTCCCATAAAGGTATTTAATTCATCGCGCCAGGTTTCCTAGGACTCCTTCGGTGACCACCCACCACTACATATACAGCACCCACAGCAATATTAAGAATCCAAATCTAAATCTAGAAAAATACTGCTCATATTAAACAGCTTCAGAAAGTACTGCATGTGCCGCCTGGGTCCATTGCTCGCACAATATTGAATTACCAATCAATACGCCAATCACGTCTTGAAACTATTAGTCAATTTATACTGCTAATCAGCCAGAACCCACGCGAGGGAGAAAAACAGCAGATAATACATTGTAAAGCGAAGAAAAACTTCATTCACAATCAGATCAACGACACTTTGTTAGAAGAGTCGTGTGCGCAGTGTCATAGAGTAAGAAAACTCCGGAGAGGTGAAACTTTTGTACTTTCTCTGTCGCCGAAATCATTACCTACATCTTCTAACATGGAAAAACGAATTCTAAAAAACGTATGCATGTAGCGGAGATGATAATGTTGAGATGGACGTGTGGAGTGTGACAAGAATTGATTAAATAAGGAAGAGTAAATTAAAGGAAGTTTGAAAGTACAGCCTATGACAGAAAAAATGAAAGAAAGTCGTTTGTTTCGGTATGAACATGTAAGCAAAGAGTGATAGCCATGAATGTTGATGGATGCAGAGGGAGAGGAATACCAAAGAAAAGACGGACGGATTTTGTGGGAAATGATATGAAAGAGAAAGAAGTTAATTATGCGGTGACGTGTGAGAAGGAAGAAAGCAAGTAGAAGACGTGTTGAGCGGGCCCCAAATAGAATAGAATTAGAAGATGATGATGATGAGTATTAATGTTGATGGGTGCAAGATCAAAGAAAGAATATGCGTGGGAGAAATGATATTAATGAAAAGAGAGTGAATTAAACTGATAGACGAAAATTAAAGAGAAAATATTTTTGCAACGATCATAAGTGGCAACTGGCAAGAGCAGGCAGAAGAATAATCAAGTCGACGTAACAATCCTGATAGAATCAAACCATTTTCTCGCCTGAAAACTGAAGGCATTTAGAGCCCAAAGTTTTGCTACTACACAGTGACGCAGTATTATTCTATGGCCATGTGTCTCTACACATTTGCCATGCATGACTGGGTAGAAACAGGTGACTTGTTCATGGCATGTGACGTCACAGCTTTGTCGCCGATGAGCCAAGGTGTAGTGGAGCTGTTCTATTGTCTTAGCAAGGTGTTTACACTTTACTTAGATGTTATTGTAACAAGTTGTAATAGTAAATGTAGTTACATAGTATTGAGTGAAGGTAAAATACTTAACAAAGGGTGTAAAAAACCTCTAAACGAAGCCGCAAGGCACTTGTTCTCCCCATTATTGCGATCATATTTTTGTTCTAAATCTAGACCAAACCTACCAATCTAGTTACGGAGATGTTGGGGGTCAAAATTCAAATTTTTTCACAAGTTTTGGTTTAAATATATGTTTTTAGTATAAACACTTTACTCTTAACACCTCCACGACCCCAGCACAATGTTTTGAGTACGTTAACATTAAGTTTTACGGTAAAACGTGATTTTACACCCCAAAAAAAAAGTCATTTCCTAGTAATCATTTTTGCGTAGGGTTACTTAGTTTGGTGTACAAAATGCTTGGTTACACTTGTATACACACCTATTGGTGGTATTCTTTAGAAAGCCGAAGACGAAATCCTCGTTTCTGTTATGTTTAAGTCCCATGTAATAGGGAACGAGCCTATTGCCATCAACCGGACACAAACCGGGGACTGTTTTACTGAGAAATGCCTAATGAAAAATCCAATAACACTTAGCCTAATCGAACCAACCACTCACCCACTATCATAAGGGCCGTAAACATGACTGCCAAAATGGAGGTGTGCTATAAGTACAGCTCTGCCTTATCCTTTGAAGAATACAGGCGAGATGTAATGTATCATAGAAATAACTAAGCGTTGCTGATGAAGATAAGAAGGAAGGATGAAGGAAGAAGGATGGGAAGGAATGCAACAGGCTTAGTTGATGGATTAGTTGCATATAAGCCACTATGATAATTATATTACAAACAGTGACCACGGTTATCTTATCTTAATATTGTTATTCCAACTGGGCAAAGGGCAAAGGCGTCCAATTACTTCCTGATTTACAAAAAATGGACGAAAAATAACTAACCAGTTCTTATTGTACCGTCTACTAAAGTGTTCCTTTGCATTCTTCCCAAACGTCCTTTCTTTGGTATTTGCGCGACGTGTCGTTGAGCTCTTTGAGTTATCAGTCGAGCTAGGGTAACTTACAATAAATAGGCTTGTGTCCTAAAAAAATCTAATTAGTCCGTCAGTTAGATTACAAAAAAATATTTGACCCGTATTTTTTCTTTTGTTACATAAACCAAAATTGACGAAGATACGACACTTTTAAAATTCGCAATACGTCACGCCGTGCTATAGTTTTTAGTGCGTTGTGACGTCACGAGCCCCCACTCCCGAGTTTTGATGCGTTTTATCTTTGTCAGTACTCAGTGATTTACAAAAACAAAAAATACGTGTCCATTATTTTCCAATACTCTAACTGATGGACTAATTAGTTTTGCAATTTATTGATGGTGGAAACTAGCCTATTGCTTGCACTGACTGGACAGGTCCACTCAAATGCGTGTGGTTATTTCTTTAAAAGACTATCTCAAACACTAATCTGCATAGTCCTCATGTGAGTTGAGCAAGATTATGTGGGTCTTTCTGGATCTTAAAATAGGCCTATGACTTCTGAGGTTGTTTCGGCTGTTTCTTCTCAGAGTAGTCAGGTACGAAACACCGGCCTGGGCGAGGCCTATGTCCAGCAGTGGACGTCTTTCGGCTGAAATGATGATGATGATTGTTTCACACAAAGATACTGTACAATCTAACAGATTCTTTTCCTTAAAACAACTGTGTACTGTAACTGTTAACAGTTTTTCCTGCAGTGTTGATCTCCTACGTGATCCAAAATCGTGAGAAACAATTCCATAAATACATACTAATACAAAACGGACCTCAGTACTAAACCAAACCGATTACTATTCTGTACCTCACCCCATGGTTTAGCGGCTAACGGGCACCGCACGTGGGTTGCATTCCCATTTGATGACAAACACGTTCTCAGTCTGACAAGTACGTCTTTTTGTTCACAGGTATGATGCTGTATTGGTTCGGAGTTTCCGAGAAGTTTGAATGCCGGTGGTAACTGAGAACTTAAGCTGTGCGCAAACCAGGGAGTTACCTCTTCTAAAAGCACAATGCGTACGTAGTCTATCAACTATGTGGTGTCCACGACACAAGCCTCGTTGCTAAGTGTGGCGCTAGATGGCGGTGTGTGTAATGTCCAGTGATTTTTATTTGTCTTGCAAATAATTGGCCCTTTTTGGGGACTGTTTCAAGGCAATCTTTGGAAGATACTTCTTTCCGATGATGATATATTTTTAGACACAGTCATACGGCATCTGAAGTACATGAGAAAATAGCCATGGTCATGTGCCCTTGTCCCAAGTTTCTTGGGGTCGGCGCAACACGTTTCTTTTCTTTCATTCTCCCCTTTCGCTTATCACTTCATCATAGTGTGCGTACTCCCAGCGGAAAAGTGTCGAATTTCTTAATTTCTGCTATGCAGATAATTAGTGTATGATATGGTGTAAATGTGTATGGTAAACTTAAATTTGTGTATCCAACTATTCGGGAGATATTCAACAAAAACTGTTTCCGCTGGGAGTACGTACTCCTAGCGGAACTTTTTTTTTCCAATGGACGGACAAGAAAAAAATTACATACAATAATTAGTGTGCTACGAGGAGTAAATGTGTATGCATAAATGAAATTTGTGTGCCATAAAACTGCGAAGTTGTTCAAGTTTCCGCTGCGGGAACGTTTGTCGATTTGCTGAAAAACATATAAAACGGCTTTGCACACAGTTGTAATTTTTCACACACGTTGATTTGAATTTGTGTATAATGTTTGTTGAAGCTGAATTTGAAAAAATCATACCGTTCAGTAGATATAAACGTAAAAGTAAATTAAGGTTATTTGGTCATAGAACCTAAAATAGGAATACTAGAGTTTAACTTGTAACGTTTACTTGTATCTTGTAAGCGTTTACAATGTCTTGCCAAGTTTCACTTATGTAATCTTAGTAATTAATGAGCAATGGCAGCATTTCTACCACGGGACCACTGCATTGTTTGACATCCGATTGTAGGACTTTTTAATAAAAAATCAAAATAAAACACATTCCAATATTCTGTGTATCAATACAACTCCTCCTATGTCAAATTTCAGCTCATTTCACAAGGTAATTAAAGAGATATAATATAAATACCAGAACAACCTCAGTTCACGGATAAACCGACCAAAACTGAATGGTTACTAAAAAGCGGCCCTGCAGTATAAAGGGGTAACGTTCTTAAATTTCCAGTATAATATCCCAATTGTGTTTAATTGTTTGTACAGGTGCGTAGACAATAGTTTAGTAGAGAATAAAACTGCATTAAATATATACACTTACAAATATTTATTTGAAAATAACTCATTGAAATAAAAAAAACAATAATATTAACGAAGTATGAAAAAAACATAAAAAATAATAATGGGCCCGAATGTTTTGTTTTTGTTAATCAATGAATATTGACAAAGATAAAACGCATCAAAACTTGGAGGTGGGGGTTCATGACGTCAGTAGACCCTAATATATTATACATAAGCGTGACGTTTTGAGAATTTGAAAAGCGTCGTATCTTCGTCAATTTTGATTCACGTAACAAAAGAAAAAATGCTGGTCAAATATTTTTTGTTAAACTAACTGACGGGCTACTTAGATTTTTTTTTTATCGTCTGCCCTATTACTTATAATGTACACCCAATTACCTTAATTGCACCTAGGTACTTATAAAATCAAATTATTGAAACTCCTATTCAACTAATTCGTAAAATTACAGAAGGTAAAATTAAGCCTAGCTTATTTACAAAAATGACTGATTTTAAGTTTAAAACTATTGTGATTCAAATTTCAAACTTATTATTATCAAAATCATCAAGTCAACCCTTCAAGTTCATAAAGGTCTAGGAACTGTGTTTTCAAGGTAAAAATTGTTCCTCGACAAAATTTTTCGTCCTAAAATAAAAAAAAAACAACATTCTTAGACATTTTTCTATTAAAAAAAACATTACTCTAAAGTTTGCTCGTCGTTGCCCCTGAGTTACGCTTTACCTACTCAACCTTCGTTGCGCTACGGAGGTCGCCAGCTCGCTTCGCTCACCACCTCCCCCCTTCGCTCTACTCAGGACCTACTGGAAAGCTGTTGTGACCTTATTCCTACGCTACGGGAACCACCACCGGACAGGTTTCGACGCTTACTATTAATATAACTATAATGTCCCACCGATGGTGCCCGTACGTTTACGGGCACAATAGGATTCCGCGGGACAAAGGGCGCTGCCCATATCCCGCCGGCCGTGCCCTCTAGTAGGCGCACAGCGAGCTCCAGTTAGTTATTACATGTCTTTGCCCCCACCGGACTTGACGCCTTACCTACACAGTAACGACCCCACACACATAACACGAGGAGATCGTTGAGTACATGAAGGTGAAGACTAGCTGGACCTTGAGGGTCGAGAGGTTGGAGCCGCGTCACAACACCAACTTCAAGTCGTTTGTGGTGCGAGTTCCGACACAATATCTCGACATGTTTCTCAAGGAAGAGTTTTGGCCGAAGGGTGTAGTCTATCGACGTTTTCGCGGCAGGCTACATGACACCGCACAGCGTAACATGACGCCGCCACTTCGTGTGTCATAGTTCATAGCTTATAAGTTAGATTTTTTTTTAAGTGTTAGTATATTTTAGGTAGATTTCCTTTTTTTGAAAAAAAAAAAATCTACCTATTGGTCTCTAACCTACGGGGATATATATGAATACGTATGTATATGGGTGACAAGCAAAATTTAGCCACACTCTACAGGTCGCAATTATGAACCGATTGCTTTCAAACTTGGCCAAAAAATCGAAACGGTCAAAACTTAGGCTAAGTTCGTGAATGGGCGGAATTCGTCCATGGGGGGCGGCGGGGGGGCGGTTTTTCTAAAATCAGTTTTTTGGCCATAACTTTTTTCCTATGGAAAATTTTTGAACCGTTTCTCATTTTTATCATTCTGAGTACGAATACGGACATCGTTAAATTAAAACTTTTTTGATGCAACCCCTAATTTGGGGAGGGGGTTGAAAATTCCAAATTTTTTGCGAAAAAAAATCATATCTCCGAAACAGTAAACATTTTGAACGTCGCAAATATTTTTTTTTTAAAGCAAATTGTTTACTTTACAATTAATACCTTCAAAGTTTAGCGATAAAACTTATAGTTTTCGAAATAAAAAATTATAACTAAACATTTGAGGGCGTTTCCATGCTAAACTCATATGAGAGAATTTAAAAAGGGTAAACTTTCCATTACAGGACAACGATTTTGAAATCATATTTTTTTTTTGTAGATTGTACACATAAGTTCAACTCTTTATACAAATTTTCAATAGTCCGACGCTCCAGCACCTTCGAAATCTACCTCCTCCTGCGGCTTGCCGGAGGGATTTTTTTTATGTTGTTATTTTGTGTATTTTATCTATGGGCCTTAAGATGCCTGATAATAAAATTATTGATTGATTGATTGATTGATAACATACACCCTAGCTGCGCGACCTGTGCTAAGTTAACTTAGGCAGGGCGCGTAACTACAACCACACATGCATCACTACACATTCATGTAGACACACGTATGGACGCGAGCGGGCTCGCGAACCACGCAATCACGGGCGGTGTTTACACAGTAATTACCGCCTGTACACACATAACGGCTCTCCGTCCGCAACGCAGCTGGCTAGTTCCGGTGCGCGGGGCGGGCGGAAGCCACTCATCCTCCGTAGGTGCGTCGGAGTCGACACCTCTGTCGCTGGTTGACCCCCGCCGGGTCTCTTCCGGTAACCGGAGGTCTCACCTGGTAATACTATCTTATTAAGATAATACTAAGTTATTAAGTTTAAGAGAAAACAAGTGACCTACTATTTTTATCACTAAAGTTATTAGTGAATTGTTTAAAAATTGTGTGCCCACCTGTACCAATTTCAACAATGGAACAACACTGGAAATTTAAGAACGTTACCTCTTTATACTGCAGGGTCGCTTTTTAGTAACCATTCAATTTTGGTCGGTTTATCCGTGAACTGAGGTTGTTCTGGTATTTATATTATATCTCTTTAATTACCTTGTGAAATGAGCTGAAATTTGACATAGGAGGAGTTGTATTGATACACAGAATATTGGAATGTGTTTTATTTTGATTTTTTATTAAAAAGTCCTACAATCGGATGTCAAACAATGCAGTGGTCCCGTGGTAGAAATGCTGCCATTGCTCATTAATTACTAAGATTACATAAGTGAAACTTGGCAAGACATTGTAAACGCTTACAAGATACAAGTAAACGTTACAAGTTAAACTCTAGTATTCCTATTTTAGGTTCTATGACCAAATAACCTTAATTTACTTTTACGTTTATATCTACTGAACGGTATGATTTTTTCAAATTCAGCTTCAACAAACATTATACACAAATTCAAATCAACGTGTGTGAAAAATTACAACTGTGTGCAAAGCCGTTTTATATGTTTTTCAGCAAATCGACAAACGTTCCCGCAGCGGAAACTTGAACAACTTCGCAGTTTTATGGCACACAAATTTCATTTTTGCATACACATTTACTCCTCGTAGCACACTAATTATTTTGTATGTAATTTTTTTCTTGTCCGTCCATTGGAAAAAAAAAGTTCCGCTAGGAGTACGTACTCCCAGCGGAAACAGTTTTTGTTGAATATCTCCCGAATAGTTGGATACACAAATTTAAGTTTACCATACACATTTACACCATATCATACACTAATTATCTGCATAGCAGAAATTAAGAAATTCGACACTTTTCCGCTGGGAGTACGCACACTTCATCATATGCTCCTTATCAATGGTAGCATCGAAACAGTTTCGTAGTCTGTGGTTAAAACACTGTTCAAGACTTATTACAAAACATACGAGTATGATATACGGGTATTTCGCGAATTACGGGTATTTATGTCATATGTTTTATAATGTGTTCTGATCGTGAAGATATAAAAAAGACTACTGTTCAAGACTGCCTCAAGACCACACTTTTCGGTCTACAGTAGATAAAACTCATTTGACTTTGGTATGCACACTGTCTAAGTATTATGTTGATTTATACAGTTTTTTATCTGAATAAGTGCATAAGTATGTGCGATTTATTATCGCAAGATAAGTGAGTTCGAAATGTATTCTATTTGGAATGGTATGTCATGAATTTTAAGTGCATTTATTTATTTCATTCTTATTTGATAAAGGGGTGGTCTATTTGCAAATAAATCTGTTTGTTTTCAAGAATGGCTTTAAGAGGGCTTGCCTTGGCGATCGCAAGTGACTACCGCGGCTTTCAAATCGTTTCGTATTGCTACAGAACTTGTCAACAGAAATATTAGCTTTTCGGTCAGTTCCGTACAAAGTCTAATGACCAATCTTACCACAGGATTTCCTATTACTCGGTAGTGTGAAGGCCCTACGGTGTACCAAAATAAACTTAAGCCCAGGTTCTTAGTACAAGTTTATTCACCATGGATCGTAGTCTCCAGACCCCGTATTCACAAACGTTCGACCCGTTTCCGATTCGACAACTCGTATATCTGTCTTCTTCTGGCATTACGAAAACGACCGAGATAGACAAACGACTTTCCGAATCGGAAGCGAATCGAAGCGTTGTGAATACGGGGGCAGGTGTGTGCCACAGCGATATTACTTATAAAATTATAAATGGTCGAGTGACTAGACCATATAACTTAAAATTGAAATTTTAATCGAAATTAGTATCTTCTTTACTTGTAAAGTTGTTTCAAAAAGACCGTTCATTCACAAGAGAGAACTAACAACAGCGTAGAAAATTAAAATCCACGTTTTTTATTCATATAATCGATCTGTTTACGAAACATTGCACGATAAATTCTTCATAACAAACTGAGAAACTGAAATTGTTTGCTGTGAACCAATTTTGGCCCTACTTCAGGTCCAAAATTGGTTCACAGCAAACAATTTGGTATTGAATGAAAAAAAAACTAAATGCATAAGATTTTCATTACCGAATGTTAAAAGTAGTGATTGTGAGATAATATTGAATAAAGAGAAACTCGAATTCGTAGATAAAACGGTTTTCCTGGGGCTTACGCTTGATTCAAGGCTACAATGGGGTTCTCATTTAACATCTCTTGCGGGGCGCTTAAGTTCAGCAGCATATGCCATTAGAAAAATCCGTCAATTCACTGATGTAGATACCGCTAGACTGGTCTATTTCAGTTACTTCCATAGTATAATGTCTTACGGTATTTTGCTATGGGGACGGGCTGCTGATATTGAGTCTATATTTATTCTGCAGAAAAGAGCCATCCGAGCCATATACAATCTTCGTAGGCGCGATTCTCTAAAGGGAACTTTTTAAGGATATTGGCATCATGACGGTTCATTGCCAATACATCTACGAAAACATAATGTACGTTAGAAAAAATCTGCATCTTTTCGGTAAAAGAGGCGACAGACACAATTACAGTACTAGAAATAGGGACCAACTAGTTCAGCCAGGCTTTAGACTCGCTAAAGTAGACTCATCTTTCATGGGGTACTGTTTGAGATGCTATAATAAAATTCCACAAAGTATTCTTGAACTGAATGAGACTAAATTTAAAACATGCATTAAACGCACACTATGTAAGCAAGCATATTACAAGTTGAGCGATTATATCGCTGATAAAAATGCTTGGCTCAATGCTGGTCCTGCTCCACAAGGACAGGGGCTCAAAAATTGATAGCATTAAATGGTATTGTTGGAGCTGCTGAAGATTGTACAACTATCTTTGCATTGTATAGATTCAATCTACACTCACAGGCACAATTAACCGCCCACCTTGTATTTCTTTCAATTTGCAAAAATTGACAAACTTAGGCAACATTTTATGAGAGGTATGTTAAAAACTACCTTTGAGAAAAAAGAAATAACAAAAGTTTTGGAAAAAAAGTTGTTTATTGAAGTATGCTTACCAAAAATCGATTTTCTGAAAATCTTCGATGAAAATTTAAAAGTTTTGATTTCATAAATCGTGGTCCAATTACAAGAAAAAATAAAAATTAATAATGGGTGTTGCCGCCTCTGGCTCTTATGACTTCTTGGAGCCGGTTTGGAAATCCATCCATGATAATATCTTGGATATCCGATTGGGGGATATTGTGCTACTCCTCTACCGCAGCCGTTTTGAGCTCTCCTAAGGTCGTAGGGGCTGATACTCTTGCTCGGACACGTCTTTTGAGGTTCTCCCAAATGTGTTCAATTGGGTTAAGATCGGGACTGCGTGCCGGCCATGGTAAAACTTGAATCCCGACCTCATTAAGGTACTCACTGACGGATCTTGCGGTATGGCAACGTGCATTGTCATGCATTAATCTAAAGTTTTCACCAATGAACGGTGCGAAAGGTATGACATGGTCTTGAAGAACTTCTTCCACATACCTTTGAGCGTTCACACTGCCTCTATCGAATACAACAAGATCAGTACGAGCCTCCTAAGAGATACCTCCCCAAACCATTATGGACCCTCCTTGGTACCCCACTGTTTCGGTTATAGCGCATGGAGCAAACCTTTCATTTTGACGCCAGTAGACACGTTGACGTCCATCTGGACCTCTTAAGGCTATTCTGCTCTCATCTGAGAACAGTACGTCCTTCCATTCCTCCACAGTCCAGTCAGCATATTCTCGTGCAAAACCAAGTCTAGCTCTACGGTGTTGTGGGAGCAGTTGTGGGGCGCGAACTGGACGAAAAGCCCTCAGATTTCTTTCTGCCAGTCTTCTTCTAATGGTACGTTCACTTACACTGACATTTCTCACCTCAAAAAGACGCGTACGAGCTTCAGTAGCGGTCGAAAAGCGATTTCTCAACACGTTGCTGACAACGAAGCGGTCATCTCGAGTTGAAGTGCATCGTTGTCGGCCTTGACCTGGCCTGCGGGTGTATAAGCCTGTCTCCCGAAATCGTCTGATGGCATCTCGTACCGTATTTCGAGGTACACCGAGTGTGCGAGCGATGCGACGTTGGCTGTACCCAGCGTCAGCTAAAGCCACTGCCCTAGCTGCACCAGTGGCATTTTTTACGGTCACAAACAGTGAGCAAACACTACAATCTCAAATTAAACAATATTCACATTCTATGGCAGAACAGAACAGGAAATGTTAACACGGTAACACAACTGCAACAATGTCAAACGACGACTAAATTCCAAAAACCCTTCTGTGACACAAGTTTAGAAAACGCAATAAGGGTATAAGTGTTTAATTTATTGCTAGAGTACCCACTTAACAAAAAACAAAACAGTTGATAAGCCATAGTTAACGTAAACAAACAGGGTGACGAATGTTATAGGTGGGCGGTTAATTGTGCCTGTGAGTGTATTTAGTATTATATAAACGCATAGCCCATATTGTGTGAGTACTATGTACTAGAAAGCTATCATTCACTGGAAACCTACTTTAATTTTTGACTTGAATGTGCCCTGGCGGTTGAGAGTATGTCATGCTCACTCAAATGTCTCGCTGATCATGGCGCGTGTGTCGGACCATTTAGTTCCCTTCAAAATGGTTGAGCTGAATGGTGCTGATCCATGCGTCATGTGCGTGAACGGGCGCTGTCAGTTGTGACTGGTCATCTCTTAGTCGCCATGGTTTATTTGAATTAATTATTTTGTTTTTGAGTTATATTTTGTTTTTGTTTGGCTATGGACACTTTTAACGTGCACATCTTGCTACATTGTTCTCACATAATATAACATCTCAACATGAATGATGTAACCAAGATTTTGTAACAATATTTTGATTTAAAAGAGTGTCCATGGAGTTTCTTGCCCGTTCTTCTCCATAGAGATCTACGCTAGGGAATGGGCAACTACAGTACTTTCACAGTTTTTATGTCTTGTGACTGGGACTGTAGCTACATTTAATTTTCATCTTTGTTTCGACAATTCAAAAGTGCCTGTTATTGGCCTACTTGAAATAAATGCTTTGATTTTGATTTTGATTTTGAGTAAATAATTAACTATAGATAACTAACAGACGGGTCATTCACCGTCCATATATTAATAATAAGTCGATCGTTATGTCAAAATAGCTGTTTACTAAAGTATACATAGATATGGCAATAAGCAAAAACTTAGTGAACGCCCACATAGTGCTAAGGTGCGCCTGACCTACCTCAATGTGATTAAACAAATTACAGACGGGACTGTCCTTTGACAGATCAGGTCTTCTGCCTATCTGATGGGAATATTTACGAGATTGTTACATTACGCTTGAATAGATATTCAAGCGTAAGTGCAGAAGTAGACAGCTGTGTTTAGTGCGCCTAAATTTTGTCAGTTATGTTGCCTTGTAATTAGAGGCCAGTCTATATTACGCGTCGGGCACAATCCCAAGCTGTTACTGAGAATATCTAAATGGAAAAGCTAAATAACGACCCCATATCCTGGATTCGATACTCAAGTCGGCTGTGTTCAGCAGTCGGTTTTGGCACACTTAGCACAAAATTGAGACTGAGTGGCGATCACACCGAAATTGATACACAGCTCATCATCTTCCTGCCCTTCTCCTATGTTACTTAGGGTTGGCGCAACACGTTATTTTCTTCCATTTTCCTCTGTAAACTGTCACGCATGTACTCCTTTTTCTTTCATATTATCATTCCTCACACAATCCATACATCGTTCGCTTGGTCTTTCTTTACCTCTCTAACCATCGACATTCATATTCACAGCTGAAAATTGTTACACAGCTATTTCACAATATTGCTAATATCTCCCCACTCAGGTGCTCTCGATCTATTTTGTATTTAGAACGCGGTATCTCGATATAGGTAGCATTTTGTAGGCCTATATCGGCTATGACCTAGATCTATCGTTTCCAAAACTAGCGCACTGAATTCGATATTACCCACCTGGCAGGTCGCATGTGAATAAAATAGCTTTGTATTGATTTTTATTATTTTACACCCTGTTTCGATGTGAGTCATCGCTGGAATAACTTCGAAGAACTTATAGACCCTATTTGTTTCATGTTTCTCTTGGGTTCGTCCACTATGCCACTATCGCTGAAGTTCTAACACCGCGTAAGTCATTTCTGGCGCTTTTGGAATTTTTATTTTTGATGCTATTTGCTAGAGAATCGGAAGATGAGTGTGTAAGCCAATCACAGAAACAAGCAACGTATCTATTAAATTGAAAGTGGACACAAATTTTAAAACGGTATTTTACCATTACATGGTGTTATTTTTAAGTTTCTTCAGTCTCCTGTAAAGTTAGTTGTAGTATTTTTGATTTGTGTGATTTTCAAACTTCAACGACGAATTGCCCAATAGATAATTCTTGTAATCTGATCGTATCTTCGGCTCTTTTCTTCAAGCCGATTTCATCTGCAGTTGGAGGGTTGCGTTGCTGTAAGCTTCGCCACGACAGAGCGCCGAGTATCACTTGAAAAATGAAAGGTGACATACTGTTAAAAGAAATGAAGAATACCTCTTAGCGCCATATCGCGGCAATGTTTTTAACAAGTAAATGTAAGTATGTCAGCTAAACAAATGAAATACACTATAATCTCCGCGAAACTGATTCGGCGCCTTTCTACCTATTGAAGAATCATTTTTGACACCTGTCAAACGAAGTTACACGCGCTTGCCCACACTTACACTTAAGCCAGCTTATCCCTGCAGGCGGAAAACACAGAACTAAAATAAATTGTACCAAGTTACATACACACAAGTAAACATATCGTTGCTTTTTTTTCTTGACATGCACACTCAAAGTGGCCATACAGTACCCTCTGTCACTTCTATTTCTTTAGCTACTCTATGCTCCGCCGCGCCTACAAATGTCGTAGGTCCGTAAACTGTCCGTACCACTAACACATTTCATTGATACACTCACTTAGAGCATTGTACTGCTGATTAGGATCCATTGATAACGCGTCTAATAGTACAATAGTCACGAATGGTAGTAACCGTGGGTTTAATTGGAGATTATGGTAATTATGATTGCATTGATTGTAATCTTGACAGCGTCTTATTATAATTAGCGTGTGTGGGCTTCCTCGTTGGTCTAGTGGTCGCAAACGGGGCTGCTGAACATGAGGTCCTGGTTCCGATACCCAGGTCGGGGATTTACGTTTTTTTTTTGGGGCAAGCCCGCCACACTATTCCCAAACCACTGTAACTCCTGAAAGCTTGAATCAACAGTCGCGCCCACCAGAAAAGCGCCGAGACAATGAAGCTCGACGAAGTCCCAAAGATTGAATTTAACTGCCTTGGATCCCGCAACGAAATTAATCAGAAAAGTATAGCAGTAGGAAAAAACCGTAATTTCCACTTCCCTCCATACCAGCAGGAGACAAAACGAAACCTGGCCAATAGGCACAAAGGGACGTTTACATCTGGGATAGGCCCAGTTGCTAAGTAGGTCCCTGGTCGGGCAGAATAGGCTTGTTAACTGAAAAAATCTAATTAGTCCGTCCCTTAGATTATCAAAAAATATTTGACCCGTATTTTTTCTTTTGTTACATAAACCAAAATTGACGAAGATACGACGCTTTTAAAATTCTCAATACGTCACTGTTTGGTATCATTTTTAGTGAGTTCTGACGTCACTAGCCCCCACTCCCGAGTTTTGATGCGTTTTATCTTTCTCAATATTCGTTAATTTACAAAAACAAAAAATACGAGTCCATTATTTTCCAATACTCTACTGACGGACTAAATAGATTTGCAATTTATTGATGGTGGAAACTAGCCTATTATTGGGTTTTTGCATCAGGAATTTCTCAGTAGCAGTAATGAACTCTGGATTTGCGCTCGGTTGATGGCAATAGACGTGCTTCCAATGACATGGGACTTAAACATAAGTGTCAAAATGTGGGTGTACTATTCGTTAAACCTCTGCCTTACCCTTCGTGATAACAGGCATGATGTTATGTTATGAAAACATGTCTAGTTATACTAGTTATACAATATAGTATGGTAAACAGATTTGTGATCAAGTCACGAGTCGTAACGGTGGGTTTAATTGGAGATTATGGTAATTATGTTAGTTTTGATTGTAATCTTGACAGCGTCTTATTAAAATTAGTGCGTGTGGTCGCACAGGTGTGGTTTTCTTCTCTTATCGACAGAAGTATTATGTATAGTAGCTTGTGCCGTTGTAAAACCTACATTTAGACAGATTCCAGGAAATCCAGGTGTTGAAAACGTTTCGTATTCCTATAATACATAAAGCTGTTCGTGAGCTAATTTTATTTCAAAAGATTTTAGACTTTTCCGTCATTGGTGTGGCTGGTAGTAGAAGTTTCTATAGGTCTAGGCTCCAAAAGTGCAGCAGACGTACCTACCTTTTCCTGACCTAATTTTCGAAGAGCTTCAACGGCGGTGGCCAAGTAGTTTCTTCTCCATTGAAATCTCCCTCTTGTAACATACAGACCTGTAAGTGCCTGAAAATGATTAATAATTGAAATAAAATGCTCTTACTTTGATAAGGCCGATACTAGTATAGCTTACTTGTGTTAGTGCTTTTATATTGGTACTATAACGGTAGCACGAATGTTATGAGTATCTTAATTACTATAATTAACAGCTGTTAAATTCCTTACTGCCACTATTAATCATTCCAGCAATAGTAATACTTCAAGCCCCTTATTACTATTTAATAAAACTATAGCTACCTGACAGGTTTTGTGAATTAAATAGATTGAGCATGCTAACTTAAAAGCTTCTATTATCTTATCATTAATTGTTGGTCTAGACTAGCCATTACCTGGAGCAAGCAGTATAGTTAGTAAGGAACTTAAAACTATGGACTGTAGCCATCAGCAGCCGCGAACCCGGCAGACGTTGCGCTGGAAGGTATCTCACTAGGTGGACCGATGACCTGGTGAAGGTTGCAGGAATCCTCTGGATGCGAGTCGCATGGAACCAGTCAATGTGGTAAAACTTGGGGGAGGCCTATGTCCAGCAGTGGACGTCTTGCGGCTGAAATAATGATGATGTTTTGAGAAACTTGAAAGAATAAGCCTTAAGTTATGAGTAAGTTTCCCGTGGGTGGAAAACTAGTCATTACTTGATATTACGTAAATTGCAATATCTACAACAAGCACTTGACTAACTATTCCAATTTAGCTAACGATCTTGTCCGTGCTTGTAACTTGACAGCTTTGAGCTTTGATACGGTTTTTCTATGACTAAGCTTTCAACACGTTTACCAGCTTGATGATGATAATGCGACTGCATTCAATGGCTTTCTAAGCTGGTTGTCGAGAGCTTTGGTGTCCCGCTCTTTCATGTGCTCTCAAGTGGCTAGCATATCCAACTTTGGCCAAAAAAATGATTGGATTACCTTCGTATACTTTTCTGTTTTTATAACGTAAACTAATTGAATGCAATTTGCGCTTGTTTGAAACACATTTTTACTTAGGAAACTGTCTTTATAAACACTGTCTGGCTTTTTAAATATTTTTGTTTTTGTTTATAAGCTCTCTTCTATATGTGAAAACTTTTAATTGGCCATATTTTTTAACAAAAAAATTTTTGCTGTAAGTTTTGAAAACTGTGAAATAAAATAAATAAATAACATATGCGAACTAAAATCGATTGCTTCTAGTGCCAAAGTGCACATAACTTGTTCATTGTTGAACCTTGGGGATGCAGTACCGGTTCCGTTCTCAATTACCGGGACTGGATTTTCGGTACTGGACTTGGAACCGGGATTTCCCGGGAAATTCGGTACTTTCTATACTTACTACTTACGTACAAATTCGCTACTAATCTATTGTATGAAGGCCACGTGCGCGTGCAGAGAACACACAATTAAGTAAATATCTGTTGAAAAATGAACTCATTAGAAATACTTAAATACAGAAATAAAATAAAAATGTGAAATAGAATGTAAATTCGAGGTATATTTTGAATTAGAAATTCTTTTTTCGCTTTTTTTCGTCCCATAATCACTTTGTTTTTTTCCACTAAGTATAAAATAAGCAAGAGAACCAAGGTTACCGACGCAGCCCAAAGAATTGCCAAACACATTGCTCGGAGAACGGATGGCCGATGGGGCCGAAAAGTTGTGAAGTAGCGACAGCAAACCGGATGTTGCGTTTTACCTTTTTTGTGTAAAAACTCGGTTACTTAATTTGTTTTTTACTTTATATTGAAAAAAAAATAAAGAAAAAAAAAATTTTGTACCGAAAGAACCGGAACTCCGGGATGAAGAACTGGTACCGGATTGTTCAAAAAAATCCCGGGATTTCCCGGGAGCATGTCCTAATAAGGTTGATTTTTATTCCAAACTCGCTCAGGTGACACTTGCAAAATTAGATTGACGTAAACGACAATAAGAACAAATTCATGCAATCCCACGGTCTAGGACTTAAGTTATTAAGCAATAAGTAAATAACACGGTTACTTAGTAAATAGCATAGTACATAGTAAATAAGCTAGATTTGCACCGTACGGAAGGCGTTGTCTGAGAAAGTGCCGGTTACGGTACGACGGACCAACGACGTTTTTGTGCAATATGGGAGTATGGGTCGAGGTATACGCGGTAGCGATTTAGCTTTTAGCTCAGCTAACAATGTACTGCGTAAACTGTGTAGCTTAATAACTTTCTTAATTTTCCAAATCTGAGATTTACATGTTGAATTCAAAGACCTCGGTTATTTTTTTTTTTTTCATTTTTAAAAGAGTGAGAAGTTCAAAGTTTTACTTTCGTTACTGGCTGACAGCAACTCTAAAATTGCACTGCACACCGCAATACTGAAGTTTTCATGTTTTTGCGCTGTGTTATTTAAGTAGATCTGAAGGGTTAGAACTACATTGTTGTTCCACTTAAATTTTCAACTTTTATTTGACAGAGACTCGAAAAATGGACTACGATTTTTAGCAGAGACGAAATACGATGAAAAATAAAGTGAAATATTCAATCGCTATCCACTCATTACTTATCTCCTCCTCCATGGTTGTGTTGAGAAACTCCATTAAAATCAATAATATGATCGTGTATCGATAAATACGAACAGAATTTTTTATGGGGTATTTCGCACAGCAAATTAGATTATACGGTTTTTTGTCAGCTTTTGTAAAGTATAGCATTAATTAATTACATAAATTGTTTCACAATGGACGTGTTATCTCGATCAAAATGTGATAATCGTTTGAGAGCAAAGTTTTTGTAATAAAAACATGGTGCATTAGATTTTTATCATAATGTTTACATTTTTATTTATTGCTGACATGTTGCAAAATGCGGATTACTGTATAGTTTTATCGAGTAGGTAGGGTAGGTACATGCGGGCATCTATATTAAAATGCTATCAACATGATCATATTTGAGATAACTAATAAATTATCAGAGGTGCAGTGCATAATTGCATTAATACAAAAGCTGTCTTCTTAGACTAGCCAGAAAGCCAAAACAATTTTAGATCGACATGTCTGTTTTTACATTTCATACTGCTAATTAGAGTTTTATAGTATTTTCGTAAAATCTAATTCATTTACCCTTCTTTGGGTGAAGACCTCCTTCAACTTCTTCCACGACTCCCTAGGGTCTTCAAAAAACGAATTTAAATAGTACGAGTATCAAACCAAACCATTACATACACATCTCACTCGATGTATCATTCGGCACTGCTATTGTTTTTGTGGTAGGTAGCCAAATAACTGTCTGTGCTGGTCTCATTCAAGCGCTTCTGCGAAACGACGAACAGCGAATTTTTCTTGCGAAATGTATCTGTATGCTTCTCGAGTAAGGTTGGAGTGATTTGGTTTTTATTACACACAGTTTCTTAGGAAAACTTTCCGGTTATGTTATGGTCGTTGGTGGTCTGTCTGGGGGTAAACTAAACATGCAGATGAGATTCTTGAAAGATGATGAATGTAGAGAATTGGAAGTATTGCCTCTCATCTTTTCTTTCTCGTGGACTCGGCCGGTTTGATAAATGCCGCCGCTGGTAAATGTTGGTTCTGGCATTGTATCAGTGGTTCAAAATGAAGGGCGGCCTTGTCATCTTTAAAAAAATGCCAGTATTTTAGGGCTTTTAAATTCTGAATGTATAAACTTGGACGAAGCAAAAGGAGTTATTAGTTAGGTATAATTTTAATTGTCAAGGAATAGCGCAATATAGTTAACAAGATTGTGAAAAAAAAACGTGTGGAAAATTTTGCGAATGTGTGATTTTTTTTTAAATGCTAGATTCAAAATAGATCTTTTGCCTATGAAACTATGGCACTAAATTAAGAATTGACGCATCAAATAGCCGCCAGTGTGCATTACAAGCAGGTTTGGGTCATCATTACCGACAAAAGGTCGGTAATGATGACCCAAACCTAGGTACGGTATACCTATATGGGTCAAGTCTAAAGTATTAGGGCTTTCTGTAGTTTTTGCCAAACAGGAGTGAGTTTATGTTGTGTTCATTTCTAGATGTGACTAAATCTTGCATCATTGAGTAACATAATCTGTCTATTCTCCTAAACTTTTAGAATGTTTTTGTTCAAAATCGGCGTCTACAACGACAATTGGGCTCAACAACCTTCGAACAATAAACAATACAAGCCAGGGCTTAGATTCTGAACAACAAAGGGCCTCAGTACTACACAATAATGTACGACAGAATGAATGCCGTGCTATTTATACTACCCTAGTACTTTTTCCATCATAGTAAGAGCACATTTTTCTTAGGGCTACTGAAATTTTTATGTGATGGTGGAGAAAAGTGCTGTGAAATAGTTTTTCTGTTTTTTCATTTTTAATAAGGACATTACTCACTCAGTCCCTCTAGGCGTACAAAAGGTTTTTCTTGTAGAAGGCACTCCTGTACTTTATTTCGATGTGGTGAATATTTTCTGTTGAACATTATTCTCCTACCCTATTTATTTGGAGTAGGCACAGCATAATCTTCTTCTATGACTCGTCATCTCAGCAGACACCTTTATCCTTAATAGCCATAATTATCATCCTTCACACAGTCAATCGATCGTTCCTTTGGTCGTCCTCTGCTCTTATAGCTATTATTCATTCACACTTCAATCTCGCTACATTTCCCTTATTCCTCCTCCTCCGCTTCACATGTCCATACCAAGACAACCGATTACTTCACAACTTTTCAGTCACCGGCGGCGGCGCCACTTTTAGACTTCCTCTTATGTACTCATTCCTGATTTAATTTATTCGCGTTACACCACAAATCATGGATTAGCTAGCCTTTTTTTTTCGGATGGGAAATCATCAAATGACTTCTCCCAGTCTGGGCGGAGCGGGAGGGAGTGTCAGACTTTTACTGACTAAAACCCATCAATGTTCCTTCCTCGCCCTTTACGTTCCAGGGCCACGGCCCACGGTATCTCTTTCGAACAGTGCCGCAGCCCCATGAATTAGCTAGCTTACGAATGGTTTTTTTGAAATTCTTCTTGCTAAAGAACCTTAAAATCACCGGTAAATGAAGACGAAGCAATCAAATTACGACCATGTTTACTCTATATGTGAAGCTTAAATTGAAATTAAAATAATCTTCCGGTTCTAAAAAGCCAAGGTGAGATGGCATTTTGTACAATTAGTGACATAATAAAAATAATCCTTGGTTTGGTTTAATAGAATTTTGTAAGCATTAGAGACCTTGTGGATGCTGATAAGATAGCCATCAAAGGGCATCAGACAAACATGTGACGTCATACGAGTTATGTGTTATTAGATTGTTGGCAATGATAATGATATTATTAAATGGTAGTGTCACTTGTGTGAATGTGATAAATTGCAATATTATTATATTTAAATTATTTAATTTTGAAATGGCAAATGCACAAGTAGGAAATACATAGATTAGGTCCCCTCTTAAAACGAGATTCGAATGAAAAAACAAACACGAATTTGGTAAAGACGGTTTTAAGCTTTCACGGTTAATAACTACACTTATACTGCCCAGACTGGAGTCATCCCGCAATCATGTGGCGCTTGCAAAAGCGTCGAAATATCGGGAGCTTTGATTTATGGATTACCGAGGAAGATATCCCGTAAGTGACAGGCAGTACAAGTGTCTGAATTTGGTAGTCGTAATATTCAAATGAAAGCTGATGGAGAAAATTTATGCTATACGAACAATTGTCCCTTAGTAAATTCATAGAACTAATTGAGGTAACAGTTTCAAGTTTACGAATGCAATGCATATTTGCAACTGCTAATTTGAAGGAGTAGTTCATGGTCCTTATACTAAATCTGTATTTATCAGACTCCTACCAAAACACCCCACTATATTCCTACAACTCCTATGAATCAGAAGAACTGCCTTTTCAATCATTGAGTTATTTATCAGATTAGATTCGCCGCGTCTCTATTGAATCATATCAAACCATCAGCACGTACACTAAATTCGGCAACCTCCATTACTACGTGTAGTAAAACCCACTGTACGACAGTGGACATTACAAAAAACCCCGTTACAATATTGTCCGGAACCGACGCCGCCGCCTACGACACGTTATCAGGCCACTGATCTGAATGGCACAAGTTAGAAAAGTAAGCGACATACGAGGATTATTTTGAACACATGTTATGTTAGTAGCAAAATCATAATATTAATTGAAAAGTAGGAAGTTCGCAACGGAGGAGTCTAAAAATGCTTAAGTTACTTTCTAGCGGTCTATTGTCGAAAAAAAAACTTTATAGTGTAATTGCTAGTACTTATACGTTTTGCGAACGATTAAAAAAAAATGGTGCTATTAGTTTAGCGTGAAGCGACGCAAAATATAAGATAATAATTGAAAAAAACATGTCGTACTAGATGAGCCGCAAATTTAACAAAACACAAATTCACTATCTCTCAAAATTCTACCAGAAGTGTCGCTAAAAGGCAAGGCAGCAGGACGTAGCGGTTTTATGAATACTATCTGCAAAGATAAACTTCTTGTTTACGTACTCTGCAGAACAAAGAACAATAAATTCATTGGTCCACTTCTTTTTAATTTTTTTGTCGTTAACCGCTTATAACTTAGACCGTAAGCCACAAACTCACAATCGATTTTTCACCACCCATTGAATTCTAGGATCATTAACCTTTTTGTATTGGTTTTTCCAATGTTTATATCGCTTTTAAAGCCTTTCATACTTCCACAATGACTTCCAACGGGGTTGATAAGCTTTTAGGTAGTTTTTCATATCAGTTAAAGTCTTTAAATTTTCGATAAAAACCATTATTGTTATTGCTGTTAAAATGCGCTTTGACTACACAATCTTTCGCTTATAACTTAGACCATACTTGTATTCTGTAAGCTCTCAATCGAACACCGGGCAGTTCCAATTGATCCCTGTGTCAATTTACATTTGGATGAGCCTAATCGTACGTTTATTGCACTTTTTGTGATTAAATATCCAATCTGTTGTAGCGGTTCTCGGAAGTTAGAAGTTCGTGTCGAAATTATAGCAGTCGCTCGATTCGATCTTCAGGTTAAGCCGTGCTTGCCTAGGTTGGTCTGTAGATGAGACCCATTACATACTGAGTTTCCTCCGTGCCTTGGAACGTTTAAGCCGGGGTCCCCCTGCTGTCAATTGTTGATCTTGTACAGTCGTTACAGACAGTCTTAACAACCAGTTGAGTCTTACCAAAAAAAAAAAGAAAAAAAAAAAAAAAAAGGGGTAAGTATCGTATTACTCAGCACTAACTTGGCTATGGAGGTCAGATAGGCATTTGAACTCTTTTTTAAGTGTGGTCACTTTTTTTCCGTCAATCGCAGACATCTACGATTTATTGAACCACAAAAACTGTACTCAATCAATCAGTTCGTTTTCAATTAAATAGGTAAGCGTTCAGAAACAGCAAAGTAACTATGTTGTGTAACATCTAGACTAGAAGCTTCATAGCCGTCTAGAATTTAACCTAGATCCAGCAATATGACCAAAATCTACTCTGTAATATCACAGTATTGATTCATACTGAAGCTCTCAATTGTCGCCAGGCAGGTATTCCCGCTGGAAATACCAGGGACACATGACATCGTAGGAATTCTTGATGGAAATATTCCCTTTATTCTGTTCTATTTTTACGCATCTATTAAGTATACTTTAGCTATTTATACATAGAGGTATCATTTAGAATCTCCTTAACCGTTTAGTATCTACGACGAGAATGTACCTACTCTGTAATAGCACAATATTGATTTATACTGAAGCTCTCAATGGCCGCCAATCACCAGGCATTCCGGGAATACCAGGCATTCCGGGAATACCAGGCACACAGGGGATAGTAGTAATTCTTTACGGAAATATTTCCTATATTCCGTTTTTTGCGAAGTGGCAGGTTTTATTATACGTTAGCTATGGAGCTAGATGATTGCTGGTATTTTTTCAATGGATACCGTTTTGATGTGAATGATGTGGTTGATGATCAGGCATGCTCCTATACAAGGTACGTACTAATCAAAATAAAAAAAATAACTGAATAGATCTCATAATATGTAATTGCACCATCTTGCTAAGCATATTCTTGCCTTACTAATAAAGAATCCATCCACATGATTCCACTTCAACCTCCATTATCAATCAAACAAACCATAAAATAAATCCTGATTGAATTAACTTTGCAGTTTATTAAATAACAATAATTAGGTAGATATATTACCAACCTAATTACATTAAACAACAATTAAATTGACAGCAACAATTACAGTGATTACAATAATTACGAACTGTAATGCTGTAATTACTGTAATCTTAGGAAAACCGGTTTTTCCGAGGGTGACGTCAGAGTTGCATGCGAAGCGGTATCGATCGGGTAATGGGCAGTAAAAGTTGTTTTAGTTGGTCGTTGAAAGTAATAGTTTAGAATTACTGTGACAGAATATAATACCTTGGCTTGGGTTGGTAGCAAGTAGGTTTTATTGGTATCTTTCGTGGATAAAACGGCATTTATCTCGAGTTCGAAGTTTGAGCCCCACACAACTTTGATTTTCCGGATTCATATGCCTTTTATAAATATCACTTGCTTCGGTGAACTTCGGTCAAGGAAACATCGTGAGAAAACCAAACCAGCATGCCTGAGACATATTTCTCGGCATGTAAAGCCAAGTCAGAGGTTTATGGGTATGGGCGGCATAAAAACTCTGACACCAGGTTACGAACTAATCACACTATAAGGAAAGAAAAAGTACGTAAACTTATCTTTAAACTACTTAATGCTAATTGATTGTAAGTTCTGAGTAAACACCCGTTTGCTGCTCTAAACAATACCCATTCTAAAAGTTTTGGTAAAGATATCAAAACAGACTGTACAATTTCGCTAAACATCCCTGCAAGGGATACAAATAATTAATCGCCACTGTCTACCCTAAAGGGCAGCAACCCCTGGGGAATCCCTAAACGCCCCCTCCCCTATTTGGCAACAAGTGCTTTGATCGTGTCAATCGTATCAAAAGCGACACCTATTCAATTTCATTCCTACTTCAACATGAAAACCTTTATCCTTTGACAAATGACGTGACAATAAATACTGACGGAAGATATCCCGTAAGTGACAATATAAGTTTAATGACGTATATATTCCACGGTATGTGCCCCTGGCATATACCCTTGACCTAAATGTGCTTCTTTCTGTAGTTGCATTTGTTCATATGGATACGTGGTGGTCTTACTCGTAACGAACGCCGCCATTTTTATGTCCACAGCCTTATTGCCACGGGGTGAGATCAAATCTTTTATAGGCTTTTTCCGTTCGGATTCCTCAGTAACAGCTACGGATGATTTGTGCCTGGTCGACGGCAATATGGTCGCTGTCTTATCATCAGCATCTGCCTAGCCTTTTCCCAACTATGTTGGGGTCGACTTCCAGTCTAACCAGATGCAGCTGAATACCAGTATTTTACATGGAGCGACTGCCTATCTGACGTAGTTAATTCTGGGTAGTACGATACCACTTGGTAAGACTGGTGTCAGACTTTTTGGGCCACTGACTACCTGTGTTATTTATTAAAAAAAAGATGGACAACTGACAGCCGGAACCAATAGCTTAACGTGCTTTCCGAGGTCGCTGTCTTATACATGGTACTAGAACATAACAGGCGAAATGTTGGTTTTGTATTAGGTACTTACACCACTGCCTAATCCTTCAGGTATTACAGGAGTGATATTATGTAATTTTCACACACAATCTCATATTTTTTTACCAACAGCACCTACCTACTTGTCAACGTCACTTACTCACCATAAGATCCTTACAAGGACGATACAGCACTGTGTATTTCACGTTTCGGTCACCGGGCACCGGGCTGGTACCCTTGACCCAAATGTGTGCCTTTTACTTGGGTGTGCACTGAGTCACTGAGCCTCTACAAGCTAGATGTAGCTCGCCAGCGTCAAAAGGTAAGTGTAAAATCGTCTGTCAACTCGTTTTCGTAAAAGAACTTTCTACATACAATACACTAGTTGCTACATACCATTAAGTATCAGGTTACTTACGCCCGCGTTACTTAAAGAGGGTAGGCAGTTAGACACTGGATCGTTTGATAGTAGGCCCCACATTTCGGTTGTTATGTTCAAGTTCCATTTGATAATTGGTCCCATGGGATAAAGCCATGAATTTAAACAAAACTGGCGAAATATGGGTGTACTGTTGTTATGTACACCTCTGCCTAACATAAATAATATATTTTTTTATAAAACGTTTACGGACAAAGGTCACGGGATACAGCTAGTATACAAGTAATTTTCCACCACTACTTGAATTTCCATGTATTCTCTGACATCATTATGTTATGACGTCAAACAGAAAGCTCGTGGGAGGACCATATAATTTTCCACTCCATAAGCAAATAATTCGAAATAATGTTAAGTTTATTCAGTTACTCTTTGACCTGAATAAAATGTTGTACCTATTTATTTAAATAGTGTAATGGGGCTTGAGAAAACATGTCGCTTCGAGTCTAATCTGATGCAGCTGAATACAAAATTATAGGTACCAGCGGAACAAACTATCGGAACAAAAACGACGTCGCGTGGGGTATTAGAAACCCCATCTTCATCTGCCTAGCCTTTTCCCAACTGTGTTGGGGTCGGCTTTCAGTCAAACCGAATTTAGCTGAAGGCGCCTATACGAGCTAAATTAGCAACTCTATTTGTGGTGGTTCAAACTTCGTTTGAAATGCTGTTAGAATAAAGTTCTAATCAGCTTGCACTATAAAGTGGTTGTTACGTCAGCCACTGCGGGCCAAATAGCGCGAAATGAGTGGTTTCGATCGATTTATAAAAAAACTATTGATTGGATTAAAAAACTAAAACAGTATCATGATAATATATTGCTTGTAGAATTATTTGCCAAAAAATCAGAATGATCGCATGCATATTAGTATGTTTTCTATTGTTTGAAAGATATTTTTAGAGGTAAGTTCGTGATTTCTTTTTATCGAGCCAAATTAATTGTATTATGTTTTCAAAACAGTATCATGCTAGCATATATCCTGAAGAATATCATATATTTTTCTGGTCTTGTTTATAGCAGTGAATCATATACTTTTAGTAATTATAAACCTCGCGTTTAGCTAGTGTAGTCGCCTGAATACCAGTATTTTACTTGGAGCGACTGCCTATCTGACCTCCACAACCCAGTTAGTACTGGGTAATACGATACCCCTTGGTAAGACTGGTTGTCGGACATTTAGGGCCACTACTGACTACCTGTAACGACTGTCAAAGATCTACAAATGACAGCCGGGACCCAGCGGTAATGGGTGGTCACCCATCCACAGACCAACCGAGGCAAGCACGGTTTAATCTTAAGATCGACCCGAGCGGCCATTATAATTTAGCCACGAGCTCCAAGGAACAAACTACCGGGACCAAAACCGAAAATATATAATGTATGGCTGACGGTATTACTTCCCCAGTAAACATTTATCAATTTCTACGATTTTAGCAATACGTCATCCAATAATCCAAACTAACATTGACATGTCAAAGCAATGATATACCATACTAGGTATTTCTATTCACTTTACTCGTGATACCGCGATACCGACAGATTTTCGCACATGTGAACTTGGGAATCGTGACCAGATAACAGCGATTTTATAAAGAATACCGTACTTTAGTGTATAACTGATAACTATCGATACGTAATGTTGAAAGAATTTAGTATGAAATAGATAACATTATCGGTTTTTTCAAGTTTATATACTGTTCAATGTTAACGGAATTGTATTTCATACTGTTTTGTTGACAGATTGATGCGATTTATTGTTTTGTTGACAGATTGATTTGTGGTCCGCTTTTACTTCACACTAATGACACCTTGTGGAATATACGAGTATTATCATACTGATATACGTAATGTCGTTTACCTTTCACGTCTAAACGGGTGAACGGATTTTAATCAAATTGGCACTTAAGTCGATCTTCTTGCCGTGGCTGGGTGGCCACCCACAACATAATACCAAGTTTTCTCCGTGCCTCGGAAAGCACGCTAAGCTGTTGGTCCCGGCTGTCATTTCTCCATCTTTGACAGTCCTTACAGGTAGTCAGTGGCCCCCAAGGTCTGACAACCAGTCTTACCAAGGGGTATCGTGTTACTAAAATAACTGGGTTGTGGAGGTCAGATAGGCAGTCGCTCCATGTAAAGTACTGGTATTCAGCTGCATCCGGTTAGACTGGAAGCCGATCCCAACATAGCAGGGAAAAGGCTTACTACCAAGTTGACTGTATATTATTTTGACCACAGTCAAAGCTTTCTTGTAGAAGAAAAATAATTTCAGAGGCAACCCAGAAGAAAGAACGAAGCTATTATATGCACTGTGGTGTTCACTCGTATGCTAGTTAGGGTTAGTCGTGCTGTCGCTAAGGCTGCTCGGACTGGACTGAGCGCGGCGCATGGCCCCCGCGTTCCCTGCAACGCGCATCCCCCACCACAGAACGCATATCTCATTTATTAAACGTCACATGCACGAAGACGAAAGAAGCTTAGCAGATGAAATTCTAAAAACACGAAAAAAGTTCTATTCTTCTTGTTTTTTTCAGCCATTCCATTATTGTAAGGATATAGTATAACATTGTTCTCTTAATCTAAAGTCAGAATATAGATTTATTATCCACATGATACAGACGATACAGTATAGCATCTTATTCTTGTCAGTGGATTCAATGAAAACATCATAATATCTTGATCTCTGACCGGTCAAGTAACTATGATTAGTGCCAGTCATATACAAAGGATCATGTTGGCAGAGATTTACAAAGATGAACGGTTTCAAATTAGACTTTCTAGTTGTTAGTTGGCAGTTTCGATCAATCAAATCAACACAGGCAGTCCACTGCTGGACATAGGTGTCAAGCTGTGTCACAACAACCCGTCCTTCGCCTTCTGCATCCAGTATGTCCCAAAGTCCTTTATAAGTTTGTCTTTTTAGGAAATTATGTTAAAAAAAAGGAAATAAATTGCCAGATTGAAAAGTAATTTTAATCAAAGTACCTGGCGAACGAGCTATGCTCGGTTAAAAATGGAGAAAATGATTATAGCCGCGTGAATCCCCTTTTTGCAACTTTCATCGATAAAGTTAGTTATTTTCGGAAACGTGATCACAAATATACAAATAGTGCTCGGAAAAGGCTGAGAATCAGCCCCTTTTGGCAAGGCCATAAGTGACAAAGAACAGTCACCAAAACGCCCACACTTCACCAGTATTTACCACCTTATAATGTTTAAGCTGGAAAGAAGAAATTGCTCAAAAACTCACGACAATAGCAACAAATCAAGTGAATCCGTCCGTTAGAGGAATTATTACGTAGCAATTTGCTTATGTATTACTAGGTAAAGTACAGATATTTATTTATTTAACACTTCAAGCACATAGTACAGAGACGGACTTAATGCCATAGGCATTCTCTACTAGTCATCCTTTGGGTGATGCAGAGACAAGCAGTGGTAGGTGTACATCTGAAAATAATTTGTTGAATACACAGGTAAACTACAAGGATATATAAAACACTATAAATATATTTATAAATACTATAAATAAATATCAAACTATATATTACTATTTACTGTAAACAGAAAAATTAACACGGATATACTCAAATAAAAAGACAAACAATGGAGAAAACATTACTGATGTGATGAACCTGCCAGTTTCTTGTGAATGTACTCTCGAACTTTAATCTTGAAAGATAAACGATTGGTTGCCATCCTGATTTCCTGGGGAAGCGCATTCCAAAGAGAAATACACTGGACAAAGAATGATCGGTGAATGAAGTCAGTGCGGTGAGAGGGGCATTGGAGACCACGGTTATGCGATGATCGCAGACTGCTATTATGGTATACAGATAATTAATCAGAAGATAATAAAACATTAACTCATAGAATAATCTATGATACAATACTTCTAAGAATAACTGCTTTATTAGTATTATGATTAGACTTTACGACATTCCTAGAACACGATCGATTAATTTGAAAAACGATTAGTATTCTAGTTGATTATCGCAAATATACAAGGCTCTAGTTTTGTTGAAGGTCTAACAACTATCTGACAGAAAATAGGTCAAATAAGAATAAAGGAAATTAACAAAATTTGCCCCAAAGTGTACAAAAATACATGTAAGTACTTATTACAAATAATTAAAAAAAAAGTTAAGAATTTTGGGAAATGATTATATTGAAAAGAACTCATAATAAAAAAAAACATGCGAAACAAGCCAGTAAACCCGTTTAGTAAACCTTCGTTGTGCTGCACACAATAAAACAAACAATATTTATTGGTTCAAGATCTATTTTACAATAATTGTACCTTAAACGGGACAAAGTAAGAGGCAAGATATAATAGTACATTGTGATACAAGGGGCTAAAATGACCCATTATAGACGAGGTAGTTTTACTACCGAGCTTTAGCGAGGTAGTAAATAGGAACCGAGTTATAATGGGATTTTAGCGCCGTGTGTTACACCGTACTTTTCACTACGATTGCGAGAAAATAAAATAACCATATTTAATATGATAGTTTATTTTTATTAAAAATGAAATGTACAATTTGTACTGTTGTTCTAATGAGATGTTTTTTCGCGGCAACATAATCTCAGTTCTCTGTGAAGACGAATATAATATGGTGTCGTCTGTGAGGTAAACGTAGGAGAGAAATTCAAATAAATAATACAGAAAAAATCTTAAAATTTCGCGCCAATGCCTTTTTTTATTTCTTCTGTAGTTCGAATGCAACGCACACATCCTGCCAAAGAGTTCGACGTTCGGCGCGTTTGGTTCCATTTTTAAAATAAAATGTTTTTTTTTTATGGAACAGTAATAAGTCAATTCTTTAGGAATTATGAGTAAAGACTTTGCGTTTTCGAACACCGACAACGAAATTAAAAAAAAAAAGCTTGTTTTCCCTAGGGCTATAATGAGCAATTTTACGCCCCCTCTGGTACGCTATTATGACGGTCTTTTCGAGCAAGAGGAGTGAAATAGTACATTGTTATGCAAGGGGTGAAAGTAACTTATTTAGTCCCGAGACGGGGTTTGGCGCCCAAGCGTAGCGCGGGCGCTAATAGCTCGAGGGACTAAAGAAGTCTTTAACCCGAGGTAAACACTGTGCTTTTCATTACGAATACAAGGAAAATAAAAACAAAAACACGAAACCACTCGAAAAAAAAATGAAGATCGGATTGCCGCTTTCCCGCCTATTTTGTTTTTTCTTTCTGTGGCCGGCTATTCAGCCTTTATTTTCACTATCGTCTTCGTCACTGAAAAAATAGTAAATATTTTGCCCAAATTTTTGTTATTTTATAGAAATATTTGTAACTAAATTATAACTAAGTTATTTAAAATAATTATATTCTTTAATTAATACTGAATTTTATGTTATTTCAATTTTACATCGCGCTGTAATTTACAGGCTGTATAGAAGTCGGAACATGGTTCCATAGAAATGGGAAAATAGAACTAGATTTTTTTTAATAATGTGACAGCTGTCAGTTGAAAGTGATTCTCCCTAGGGCTGAAAAGTATTACTTTCAGCCCGCTCCTCAGGCAACTTCAGACCTACTTTCCGAGTATGAGTAATGAAAAATATATTTATTATCTCTTCCCAAGGTTATTTAAAATCTTACAGAAAAAGACAAACTCAGTACAATCAGGAGCCTGACAAGCTGACAATAGACGCACTAGTCTGACCCATAACCTCGTCGCGTCAATCTGATGATGTCATTGCAATCAGTTCCCTCATTGGCACCATGTACTTGTGATCTGCATTATTATGTCTATATTTACGACTGTTTTAGTATATCTATTGATAGTATTGGCCTCTTATCGGACTGGCGCTAAAGAGGGGAAGGATAGGTCATCAGTACAAGGGTATTTAATCAGAATTGAATGTGTAGAAGCCCGAAAATGCATAACTCGATAGTCCTTGGAAAGACTGGTTGTAAAAGCTAGAACGTAACTGGATAGCAGAGATCAAGCAGTCGCTCTATGTCAAGTAAGTAAGTAGCCCGTCAGTTAGTTTAACAAAAAATATTGGACCAGCATTTTTTCTTTTGTTACGTGAATCAAAATTGACGAAGATACGACGCTTTTCAAATTCTCAAAACGTCACGCTTATGTATAATATATTAGGGCCTACTGACGTCATGAACCCCCACCTCAAAGTTTTGATGCGTTTTATCTTTGTCAATATTCATTGATTAACAAAAACAAAATCGGGCCCATTATTATTATTTATGTTTTTTTCATACTTCGTTAATATTATTGTTTTTTTTTTATTTCAATGAGTTATTTTCAAATAAATATTTGTAAGTGTATATATTTAATGCAGTTTTATTCTCTACTAGACTATTGTCTACACACCTGTACAAACAATTAAACACAATTGGGATATTATACTGGAAATTTAAGAACGTTACCTCTTTATACTGCAGGGCCGCTTTTTAGTAACCATTCAATTTTGGTCGGTTTATCCGTGAACTGAGGTTGTTCTGGTATTTATATTATATCTCTTTAATTACCTTGTGAAATGAGCTGAAATTTGACATAGGAGGAGTTGTATTGATACACAGAATATTGGAATGTGTTTTATTTTGATTTTTTATTAAAAAGTCCTACAATCGGATGTCAAACAATGCAGTGGTCCCGTGGTAGAAATGCTGCCATTGCTCATTAATTACTAAGATTACATAAGTGAAACTTGGCAAGACATTGTAAACGCTTACAAGATACAAGTAAACGTTACAAGTTAAACTCTAGTATTCCTATTTTAGGTTCTATGACCAAATAACCTTAATTTACTTTTACGTTTATATCTACTGAACGGTATGATTTTTTCAAATTCAGCTTCAACAAACATTATACACAAATTCAAATCAACGTGTGTGAAAAATTACAACTGTGTGCAAAGCCGTTTTATATGTTTTTCAGCAAATCGACAAACGTTCCCGCAGCGGAAACTTGAACAACTTCGCAGTTTTATGGCACACAAATTTCATTTATGCATACACATTTACTCCTCGTTGCACACTAATTATTGTATGTAATTTTTTTCTTGTCCGTCTATTGGAAAAAAAAAGTTCCGCTAGGAGTACGTACTCCCAGCGGAAACAGTTTTTGTTGAATATCTCCCGAATAGTTGGATACACAAATTTAAGTTTACCATACACATTTACACCATATCATACACTAATTATCTGCATAGCAGAAATTAAGAAATTCGACACTTTTCCGCTGGGAGTACGCACACAACAAAGTGCCATTGAATGAGATTTATAACCAGATTACATTGAAGTGTTGTGTTACGGCGAATTGCTATAACTGCGATACTACAGTCGTGAGATTGTATCTCAATTTACCACATCGTTTATGGTTTTTATGGTTGAAGTTCGTACGTATCAGAACTATGGATTTACTAGCATTTTTTTTATGAATAGCATCTCGCAGGTCAACCTGTGAGGCTGGCTTTGCTTAACCGAACTGTCCTGTGGATGCCTTGAGAGTAAGACCTCCAGCCAGGGGCATAAAACTTATAGACGACGGCGCGCTAAGTGCACCGCCTGTGGGGTGCGAACCTCGGCTCAGGGCGTCGCTGGAGACTAGCGCGCAGTTACACTTGCAATAATGTTTCAAAGCAAAACTATTGCAGCAGTGGCGGTACCTCTGAGCAAGCCCATCAGCTTGGTTTGCACTTAAACTTCTTAATTTAAAGGTTTTTGGACAGACTGCTTGCCTTAACTTGCCGTAATGTTAATGTTTAGACACGGCACTAATTATTAATTTATGAGGTTATGGGAGTAATTAAAACACATAATTAGGATATTCACTATGTACGTATAAACGTTTAATAATCCTTTATACATATGTATTTTATTTGGAAGCAATGCGACTAGTTGCTACTACTTGAACGGGACGAATGGAAATGAGTAAATGAGTAGAGCGATAAAGGGCGAGCGCTTATAAAGCTTAGCTGTTTACAAACAGAGATTAGTTTTTGTAACTGATTTCAGTATGTAGAAATTCAACACTAATTGCATGCACAAATGTTTGTTTTGTTCATGTTGTGTTGTTCCAGGAAATGCCTTATCTACGTTTATATTTTATTTCAGTTTAATTGGAGTAGACAACGATATTGTAGCAAGCTGGTGTTGACCATTCATTTCATACATCAATGTATAGCGGGACTACAAAAAAGATACAACAGCGCAATATAAGACACCAATGAAGAATCGTACAGTTAAAGTAAACCGCGACTAGAAAAACCCCACAGACACAACACCCGTCTGGTCGGAGGATCCTCCCTTTTCTATGGGGGATGAAGAACTTTACACCCTGTTCTTCACACCCTCAAATATGTCAGACAGGGTGTTTTTTTAAGTGGGACAACATGGAACTTGACTGAAATATTTAGTTAATTTTGACCCACTTCTGATGTCTAAATTATTTCCTTCCCATACAATGAAACTGCACTGCCCAGTTTTCTAAAGTAACCTATAAAAGGGAGGTATCTCAAATTTACTAAATACTCAGTTTAAAAAACATGCATTTTATTATTATTTGACCAGTAGCGTAATACGATATTGAGTATACGATCACAATTTCACAAGTTACCCACAATATAAAATCAGTAAATGCTCCATCTTTGATACACAAGCCTTTGTTGACAGAACATATCGTATCGGAGAGTGCAACTATTAAACTTATCGTCACTAGGTGTTAAATATTGGCCCATACTTCATTATAAGTACTTCAAAAGTATAACGATGCTCCGACTTGTATCACACTGGTTCCCCTACTATCTATAGGATGATAGGGTGGCCAACATTTGGGAGATCTTTTCGGGACCAGCAACATTGTAACATTTTCCTTTAAAAAGAGTTATTTTCTCAAAAAATCGTTTTTTTTTTTTCGTTTTAACATTCTAGGTACATTGCTATCTTGTGTAAAGAATCAAGAACATGCTTAACTTGTGTTACTTCTTGCCAGTTTGTGAAGCGACTCAAATGGGTCTCTTTATAGAGAAGGCTTATTACAAGCAGGGACTCAAACTGTAACCTTTTTATATGTGTTAATAAGTGTTAATATGTGTAACTGAAATAATTTGTTTTACAACAGACTGTGACTAGATTTCGGCTATCCAATGGGAGCGCTGAGTTTACCTGTTAAACACTTATTAACGCTGTTAAACCTTTTATATATGTTACAGATATGTTACGGTTACACTTTTGTAAGTGTTTTGGGTTAACACATTGAAAACACATATATAAGTGTTACATATTTGATTCTGTTATCAATTCAACATGTAACACTTATAATTCAGTAACCTTTATGAAGGTGTTTTTAAGTCCCTGATTACAAGTATCAAGTATTTAATTTTCAAAAGTCGGTGTTCATAATGAATTCAGCTGTAGCCTGATAAACGTTCATTGAACCGTATGTAAATTAATGACAAACAAGAAAAAGAGGTGGTTCGTATAGTATTATTGACATCGTTGAGGAAAATGTTAGGAAGTATTTTATTCGGTCTCCACAGCCTCATATGTATTTTACAAACAAAACTTCAAGAGACTGATATGTGATTTTATGTAACGTAACTTATAATGAGTGAACACATAAAATTTATCGCAGCGTGACTCGTGAGGTGGTAAACGTTTGGCATTACTTGGCTGAACTTCAAACACTGCAGTCGAGGTAGGTGCGCCAGTATGTTGGAATTTATTTCAGGATATGTGAACGGAGGTAACCGCATTGAAGTAAAAGTCTGGCCATTAAAAAGATTTATTTATGTCGCAGGATTTGGTGAAATCGTGTGCTCTTTTTCAGAACTGAAATGGCCAAATTTTCTTTCCGATTGTTTCTTTTTTATGTTTATACTGTATAATCATGTCCTAAATAAAAATGTGGGTTTTTTCTACTTTGCAAAAATATTAACTTGAATAAATAAACGTTCCGCTCTATTTAAATTAGTGTCAATAAAACATATTTTTTCTGTCGCTTCCGTAATATTGTTACCAACATATGCCCCAAATACCTGTCTGTACGAGCGCAAAACGACTCACAAATGCTTCGTCATCGTTCTAAAAAAATCCTCTCTATCCCACTTGTTCCCAAACACGTGGCCACACCAGCTGCTATAATAAAACCACGGCGAGTGTATGAGGATTAAAATAGCTCTTCCCGGTTTGATGAACTTGACATCAACACACCACCGTATATTATGAACGAGTTTATGAGTTGGGAAAATACTAGCTACATAAACGTATATGTTAAATTGTGCGGCATTTGCTGGATGCCGTGGCGGGTTACCCGAAAAATCTGGAATGATGGTAAATAGTTACTGCGGATAACGGTTTATTTGGAACCCAGACCTGAAAACCGAGAGAGAGAAGAATTACCTTCTGTAATGTATGTTACCCTAAGCCTAGTACTTTTTCTAAGGTAACAATTGAATAACTTTAACAAGAACACTCCATATCTGCGAAAAAAAACGGGAATACACGGAAAACCTATCTCGCAATTCGAGTTAATATAGGAACGATACGTCGGGTGGGAGGAGGATTACGTTCGAACAATTTCCTTTTTTTTTTCAAGATCCAAACCTAACCCGTGACAGGGTCAGGTTCGAAATAAACTCGGATAACTTGAACTTTGGTCATGCCATTTGGCCCGTCCTCCTCAAGATTTTCAACAGGTGTTTCCCTACCTGACCCATTTGTGCCACTTGGTGAAAATCTCCCACCTGGACACGAATTGCTATGGCTGAACTCGAAATCTTTGAATAGACTCCGGAGAGGTGGATTTCAGGTGGAGATTTATAGATGAATCCGCCCTGGAGAGTAAATGTGGAGTTGCCCCAGAAACGGTAGTACACTTGAAATCATGTCCAGCCTGTCCTGTTTTCTGTACATCACAGGAGCTGATGGACGCTACTGGAAGTGCCAAACTCGTCGCCAAAAATTTGGGCTGACTCAATTTAAATTATCATCGACACTCCAAGAAGGAGAAGACTTTCAATCCAAGGCTAATGTGGACCAAGCCTTGGTTTTTAGCAGCTCTTCCTACTATCTTCTCCGACGTCTGACACATCGCCTTCAGGCTGTGTCATAGGTCCAAATACAGGTTTTTTTACTCACAGCTCATTAGGCTTACGACAAAACAGAGCCTTTTCCAACCCCAGAGCTTCATAGGAAGCTGAATTCTGAAATTATAACAGTAAAGTCTCTTTCTCCTTAACTAATTGATATACTCGTAATATTGTAATGCAATTAGGTACTGATGACTTCACACGCTTATCACGCTAACAGGAAATATAATTTAGATTACTGTTTCTGTATGTAGTTCAATGTCAGGCTGGACTATATTTATACTGTACCTAAATTGTATGGAGTCGGTATTGGAATTTCATTCTACTACTGAATTCACTGACGGTCTGCCACTTTCACCCTTATGTCCAAAGTTTTATGGTTGAAATATGGTCGACCGTCGGTGAACTTGGCAGTACCTAATGTTAATCATGGACTTTCCATCTCTGAATTGTCTTCATGAGCAAAGATTACACATTTTTTTTTCTCTTTTGGCCTATTCTGTCCCACTGTTGGACAAAGACTGCCCCCATTCCTTTCCAACCCTCTCGGTGTTTTGCCTTCTCTGGCCAATCAGTTGGGAATGAGTCCAAGTCGTCACGTCAGCGATTCTTGGTCCTGCCTCGGTGACAACGACCGTCTTCAGACACCCATTGTGTGGTGATTCTGGCTTATCTATCCTGTCCCATCCTGGAAATGTGACTAAAGATAATAGAAAAAGATGTAAGTAGCAAAAATTAAACTAGGATGTATGTATAGGCAGCATTACATGACCCTGTAGACAAAGAAGAATAGGCAAAGTAGACCCTATTCATTTGTATGAGAGGTAAATTTTCGAGTAATACGGCATTGTATGTACTTTATTTAAACTTTTGAAAGTCAATAATTTTGCCTAGCCTTCGGGTTTTGGAGTTCTAAGTAAACTTCTTTGAATATTATACTTATATTACCCCTGTATATTTTCACCGTAAGTGTTTTTTTTTTACTTCGACTGGGTTATTTTTCTTGCGAACAGCCAGACGCGAGACGTTCGTAAAAGAGGTTTTTATTAGAATCATAACTTTTATTTTCTTAAAAAAGGCAGTCGTTTTTATAGGTTTGTCCCATTTTCCCTTAAGTACTTGCTTTTGTCCGCGGTTTCGTTCGCGTTTTGGACGGAAATTATCCCACGGGATCGGTTTAAATATAGCCTATGACACTAGGGGATAATGTACTCGTAGCTTCCCATTAGTGAAAGAAATCGGATCAGCAGTTCCGGAGATCAACCCTACAAACTTTAAAAATCTACACTTTAGACTAATTTTATACATGTTAAAGTAAAATTGTCTATCTGTCTGTCTGTTACCTTTCCACCATGGATAATTCATCATCATCAGCCTACAAAGTTCCCACTGCTGGGACACGGCCTCCTCTCAATGAGATGGAATGAGTTAAATCCACCACGCGGGCAGCGGTGGCTCAGTGGTGGCGGCCTCAACTTACGAACAGTAAGTGGTGGGTTCGAACTTCGAACCCAGACAGGCGCATTACTTTGTGTTATTTATTTCATCACCACTGCTCTCAAAACGGTGAAGGAAAACATCGCGAGGAAACCGGCATGTCTTAGAGCCAAAACATCGAAGACATGTGACATCTACCAACCCGCATTAGGCCCGCATGGTGGATTATAGTCCATTCCCTCTCAAGAGAGGAGGCCGTGTGTCCCAGCAATGGGACCAAATAAATAAAAATATAAAACACACGCAGACAAATCCACGAGCAAAGATTAGGAATTTACTACTATTTTCAGTTATATTCTAGGCGGTTGGTAGACTACTAAGTACTTTCTGTATTCACAGAATAGGAAAGCCTTCAGTAAACAATGTTAGGGAAGCTGTTATCACTGTTATCTTTGTTATCATTGTATAAACGTCTAGCTGTGTAAATAGCTAGATAAGTTTATTTTCTTCTCTTCCTTATCACAGTGGGACAAAGGATGATTTTAATATTAAAATGTTGATTTTTCTAAGATTTTTAATGCTTAACTGACAAAGTTATTTTAGAGCTTCGTTTTTGTATCGCATTCATGTAACTTCTTGTGTGTTTTGAGTTAAAAAAAACTTCAATAAATAGACACAGTTATTGAACCAATTCACAATCTCTGATTAATTTTGTGATATTCGTAGATAGAACTAATTCAGTATTCTTCATGTAGTATAAAGGGCGAATTAGAAGCACTTGTTCTCCCTGTCATCATTGCGATAATTTTTTGTCCTTCACTATACGACCTTCTACTTACGTAGATATTGGGGTCAAAGTGCCAACTTTTTCTCTAGCCACCTTATGTGTTATTTGTATGGTGTTGTCTATACACACCATACAAACAACACATTATTTTTAGTCGTTTTAATCCCTTTAAGGGCGGATAGTACTCATGAAAATGAACAACTTTTACTATGGGACCGACTATGAAATCTCGAAAAAAAAAAATCAGCTGCTGCCTACATTTTTTCGAGTATTACGCATCCAATAATGTATGAAGCAGCTGATTTTTTTATAACTACCAAATCGTTAACTTTCGGTTGCTAATTACTAACGAATAAATTCGGTTGCAATAATGATGTTTGCGAATAATGAAAGTCTCTACATCCTAGACGCGTTTCTCGTAAGCATAATTATTGCAACCGAATTTACTCGTTAGTAAAAGTTAGGGATTTTGCCGTTATCCATGTCGATACTACCGGCCCAGGTAGCATCTCGGAAAACATTGCGCGATTGTCGCAGTGTTGCTCAATTCGGAGCAACATTTATCATTGTATCACAGAACCCGTTATGTTCCTCATCCTCGTTAAATCCCGGATTAGTCTCTTTTAACACCCACCACGGGAAGTAATCATGGTGTTCTCCATCCGTTGCCGAAATCCCGTCAACTGGACTTAATTTCTTTAGTCCTATTCCCCTCCTGTTAGGATTAATTTAAAAACTCTTCGTCGGACCTCCTCAGTCATTTTATCAATTGTTTCTTTGTTCGTCGTATCCCTCTTGTAACCATAAGAAGGCAGGTTACACGGTAAGGCTTGTGTTACACACCCAGTTTTACAAAAACTCAGTTGTATTGTACAACGGGCTGGTGTTCGCAACTGCACGTTAAAATGCGTATTTTGCGTATGGGCTATAATCTACCACGCGGGCCTAGTGCGTATTGGTAGATGTCAAATGTCATCGAATTTTTGGTTCTAGGACATGTCGGTTTCCTCACGATGTTTTCCTTCACCGTTTTTGAGAGCAGTGGTGATGAAATAAATTACACAAAGTAATGCGCTTGCCTGGGTTCGAACCCACGACTTAGTGTTCGTAAGTCGTTCAGTAGTTTTTGCGTGAATGACATAATTAGCAGGATTAAGTAGGAAGTAGGATTTAAGTAGCAACTTCTCGATGCCACTCCTAACGTTGTCAATATGACTGAGTTAAGGTCCAAGCAAGGTCTAATAGCTCATCCAACACATATAAAACACCCATCAGCATTACGAAGAAGAAAAAGAAGTACTCACATCAGCATTACGAAGAAGAAAAAGAAGTACTCACATCAGCATTACGAAGAAGACGAAGAAGTACTCACATCAGCATTACGAAGAAGAAAAAGAAGTACTCACATCAGCATTACGAAGAAGAAAAAGAAGTACTCACATCAGCATTACGAAGAAGAAAAAGAAGTACTCACATCAGCATTACGAAGAAGCAAAAGAAGTACTCACATCAGCATTACGAAGAAGAAAAAGAAGTACTCACATCAGCATTACGAAGAAGAAAAAGAAGTACTCACATCAGCATTACGAAGAAGAAAAAGAAGTACTCACATCAGCATTACGAAGAAGAAAAAGAAGTACTCACATCAGCATTACGAAGAAGAAAAAGAAGTACTCACATCAGCATTACGAAGAAGAAAAAGAAGTACTCAACCTTTCAACTGCGACAAAATCAAGCTACCAAGTGCACACAAAATTGAACACCGACGACCATATACTGTATACGACATAGGAAGACAATACTTAGGACGTATACTCGTATAATTATGTACACACAAGTTGGTATGTAGGTAACTGTCCATCGTTGGAAGTAATTTGGCGATTCCGTTTGTTTATACCTGGCCGTTGGTAGAAAATTGCTGTAATCGGTGTCTTCCTTAGAGGAAGATGTGGTAGTGTGTGTCCATGGATTTAATTGATGTATTGTGTCTTTGCTTGAATAGACAAGAAGAGAGATTTCCAAAAATAACTTCATGATCATGTTTGCGATTTAAATGTCGACTTTGTGACTCGTTGGTCGCAAGTGCGACTGCTGTATTAAGTTTGTGAGTATTTGAATCTACATCATAAATAGTACTCTAAATGGTTATTGTGATGAGCTCTAGCTTTTGGCCTAGGACAAACTAGTTTAGCCAGAATCCGCGTTTAGCCCGTAACAAAGGTCAGTTTTATTGACCATTGGATAGCGAGGAATCGCTCGCAAATTATTGATTGGTAGAATATAAATGGCGAGATGTGGAATCATTAGGTATCATATACCTGTCCTATCCTTTCTAATATCACAGATATGATGTTCATCATCATCATCATCGACATTTCAGCCGAAAGACGTCCACTGCTGGAAGTAGACCTCCCCTAAGGGTCGCCATATGAACGATGACCGATGCCTACGGATAGCCACGGATGACCGCGAACCGGAAACGTTGCGTTGGAAGACCTCCCAAATAGGTGGACCGATGACCTGGTGAAGGCTACTGGCATCCGCTGGATATGATGTTAATTTAAGCAGAAATCTTTCAAGGTCGTATGCGGTCATCAACAGATCCTCGTTAAACAAAACATCAACAAGCGGCTCCCAATTGCGCAAGAGTTGACAGCACACCGCTAACCAATCCGCCCGTGCGAATGTTTGCCGAACAGTTAGCGCTAACTAACCAGCTGTGGACACTGCTTCCTGCTTTGCTAATGTATGTGCAAATGTGGTCTTTTTGTTCAGGTTTTAAAGGGGTTCATCAGGTGTTGAAAGAGTTCTTTACTAGATTACCGCATTACATACCGAGTTTCCTCCGTATCTCGGAAAACACAGCCGTTGGTACCGACTGTCATTTGCATAACTCTGTGTGTGGTCCTGTGGCCCGAAAGTTTGAGAACCAGTCTTACGAGTAGTATCGTATTACCCAGTACTAACTGGGTTGTGGAGGTCAGATAGGCGGTCGCTCTATGTAAAATACTGGTATTCAGCTGCATCCGGTTAGACTGGAAGCCGACCCCAACATAGTTGGGAAAAGGCCAGGCTGATGATGAATCACGTATGATAAACAGTCAAAGGGAAATTGCTGGTACGGTCGGCTTTAAAGGCCTTATTACTTTACACGATTTATCGGACACGATCGACAGCCCAGGGAAGCAGGGCGGTCGGAACCAATCGACTACCCGATTTAAGGACCCCCCCTTTTTTCTTTTTTTTTTTTAGGATGGGCAATCATCAAATGACTTCTCCCACTCTGGGCGGAGCGGGAGGAAGTGTCAGACTTTTACTGACTAAAACCCATCCATGTTCCTTCCTCGCCCTTTATGTTCCGGGGCCGCGGTATCTCTTTCGAACAGGCCCGCAACCCCGGCAAAGGACCCCTAACTCCCTCTTTCTTATTACTTTTCCCTTTCCCTGCAGGCAGGGCCCGATAAATCGTGTAGTGTAATAAGTTCTTAACGTGGTTCCTATGTTTCATTAATCTGCCTGCTCATCAAACTAACCGCACAGGTATGCCATGAAGTTACATTCGAAAAACCTTGATGGGAACCCGGAAAACGATAAAATAAATATGATGAAGAGCATCTATCAAGCAAATAACATCTTCGTAATAGTATTTCGATTACCAAAGCTGTTAAACGTTCACTAATTAGATTAATATTAAATAGGCATGTTTTAATGATTAATGTGCTCACTGACATTATAAATCAATGTTTCTGTCAGCTCGTTTAAATGTGTTTATCTCGCGAACGGCTGAGCTAATTTTTATACGGCTCTGATTGGATTTTGAATAGGCTTGTTATAAAATATTGATTAGTTAATCATTATAATCGAAGTTTGAAGTTTTCTTCCTTATTAGGCACTTATTTTTATGCGTATTAATTGTTTGATCATTAATTCTTTGGATAATGATGACCGGACTAGCAATTAATAAGATTGACATCCGCATTCAGAAGGGCTGGTCACAAAAGTGTCAAACTCATGCTAACTATTACCTTATCAGACTGTAATGTTCCCACTGCTGGGACACTGGCCTCCTCTCTATGAGAGGGAGTGGGCTGCAATCCACCACGCGGGTCCAGTGCGGGTTGGTTGATGCCACATGTCTGTCTTTTGGATCTAGGTCATACCGATACCGATGTGGGCTGCGGGACTGTTCGAAAGAGATACCGTGGCCCCGGAACGTAAAGGGCGAGGAAGGAACATGGATGGGTTTAGTCAGTAAAAGTCTGACACTCCCTTCCGCCCCACCCAGAGCGGGAGGGGTCACTTGATGATCTCCCATTCGAAAAAAAAGGTCATACCGATGTCCATGCCGTGTTATTTTTGTATAGTTGACCAATGCCCAGATGCACGGGTAGTTTTGTAGCCAGAAAAGGTGGTGGGCAAAATGGGCTCCTCAATGGCAAAGAAAAAAATAAGTTGCACATACATCGAACCCTGGCAAGGTTCGAACCGACGATACTTGATGATCTCGTGCTAATATAACATCACGCCTATTATGCCAGATGGGTAAGTCAAAGGTGTATCTCATGCTAAATTATCTGCTATCTCAATACAAACCATTAAACACGCAAGCAGCAGTAAAAAGTACTACAGTAGTACATACTAAGAAAGAATCGTAATTATCCCAGCCGACATAATAAGTCAACAATCACTAACTATAATGCTGCAATCAAATGTGCTATTGTTTTCACGACAGACTACGTTCATTCATGAATTGAGGTTGTAAACTGGGTTACCAGTCCATGGTGGAGTAACTTTGTATAATAGTCCTTTTAGACCAGCCTTACCGAGGGGTATCGTATTACCCAGAAATAAAGTGAAGTGTTGTAGAGGCAGGCAGTGCCTCTGAAAGCACGTTAAGGCGTTGGTCGCAGCTGTCATTTTTAGATCTCTGACAGTCGTTACAAGCAGTCACTGGCTCGAGAGTCTGACAACCAGTCTTACGAAGGGCTATCGTATTACTTAGTTATAAATGGGTTGTGGAGGTCAGATAGGCAGTGCCTCTGAAAGCACGTTAAGCCATTGGTCCTGGCTGTTATTTTTAGATCTTTGACACTCGTTTCAGGCAGTCAGTGGTCCGAAAGTCTGACAACTAGTCGTACCAAGGGGTATCGTATTACCCAGTTATAAATGGATTGTGGAGGTCAGATAGGCAGTTGCTCCATGTAAAATACTGGTTCACCTGCATCCAGTTAGACTGGAAGCCGACCCCAATATAGCTGGGTAAAAGCTAAAAAGATGATGGTATAGTCTATGAACCGTCCAAACCATTTTGTAAAAAAACCCTGCATAGAAATGCATAAAGAATCCCCGCTTATTTAAATTATTCAGCACTTATTATTATAAGGTCAAAGGTTTCCAAATCTCCAAGGTGTTTGGCTAAGTCCAAGCACATTAAGTTAAAATATAACAGTAACTAATGTATTGTAGCTGCCCGTGAACAATGAACCAAATATGTGCATTACATAAACTGTGAGTTCGTTTTGTATGGCTAGGAGAGCAGCGGTTTTGGGTTTTCATATTTAATATACTTACCCCAATGATGTTATAATTATATAAAATTGACTATGAACATTTTATAATGGGTACATTATAAAATGTTCATAGTTCATTCAAAAATGCTCGTGAAGCTGAAATTATTATACGGATAAGAAGATAGGATAGGATGGATTAGGAATAGATGGGAGCCTTATTAAAAAGACGAGACGAGAAAACAGCAACTTATACTGGATGTATTCTAGATTTTCAGAACACGATGAACGACCAATTGATAGCATAACTATAACTTATACTGGATGTATTCTAGATTTTCAGAAAACGATGAACGACCAATTGATAGCATAACTATGAGAATGTAAGAAGAAAACGTTGCACGACAACAAGTAGAATGGGACAAGGGCTGGATGATGGATCTTTGTCATAACTACGAGTGTATTTTGTACTTTAGCTGGTTTTCAGTGGTCACCTGAGTGAGAAAATAGTACATTTTGATACAATTGGAGAAAGTTTGTTATTGTAGTTGAAGGCGGTATTAACACACGAGCCGTAGGCGAGGGTGTTTTTGAGCCGAGAACTGCAATAACAAATGTCCACGTGTATCAAACGACATTTTTCAACACACTTTTGAAGAAATAAAATGAAACAATGTAAAATATTTGTTATTAAGTACGAGACTATGAATTAATTTTTATTTTTTTCCGCGCTTTGCTTTCGCCAGGTTGAAGGAGAGGCAAAGGTATGAAGCCGTTATACAGCCTAATATGAAAAATGAATTTTTTGTACGTTTTTGAATTTAGAACACAAATAAATGTTAATTTGTTGTAAATGTAAGTGTATTGAAAAAACTATTTCGCTTACTTACCGTTAATTTCATAGCCACACATAATGTCGGCAGGCGATTCTCATATTCCGCTCGTATGTTTTGACTGAGCTGTGCATTTCACACGATTCTCATACTACACGGCACACGGCACACAGGTGGAATACTAACGTTTGTTTGTAGGTCAGGGTTCTCTACAAAATGTAGCTTTTTTTGTAAGTTTTACCTGAAATGTTGCATGTATTTGGATGGGTAAGTATGTAAAAGAGTAGAGAAAGATCAAAGAAACGATGGATGGACTGTGTGAATGATGATATGGGTAGAAAGGAGGTGTCTGATGAGATGACGAGGAGTGTGGAAGAAGAAGACATGCTGCACCGACTCCAAATTAATTGTGATAAGGTCAAGAGAATGATGACGATGTTGAACCTCAAATGTTGGGTTTGGTATTATTTATTTGTTGCGAGTGTTCGTTTGTTTCGTTTGATAAGGGGTTGAACAATCATAAAATGTTGAATAATAGGCATGACGACAGTATCAAAAAATAACAAAACTATTAAGTCCGTCAGTTAGATTATTGAAAAATAATGGACACGTATTTTTTGTTTTTGTAAATCAATGAATATTGACAAAGATAAAACGCATCAAAACTCGGGAGTGGCTCGTGACGTCAGAACTAGCTAAAAATTATACCTAGGCATGACGTATTGGGAATTTTAAAAGCGCCGTATCTTCGTCAATCGGGTCAAATATTTTTTAATAATCTACAGGACGGACTAATTAGTTTTTTTTTGTCGTCGTCTGATTCGGGTGAAGCAGGGACAACTGTTACGATTTTGGACGGAGTAATTGGAGTTTCTGGTTTTTCTCATTAGGAAACAACCAATTGAGATCACGTACAGTACCCAATGACTATACAGTCAATGCTAGTACCTATAATACCTAACGTCTCTAGTTTCATAAACACCTATGTACGAGTACCTACTAATGTTTAAATTTGAACTAAGTACCTAAAACAGAAAGATGAATATTTTCTTAATAATAAAATGATAACCGAAACAAGATTTTTCAAGCAAGATGCGTGATAAATTGATAGAACCAAAGATTTCTACTGCCTATGATTCCTGTGATTCTTTGTTTCTTTCTGTACTTTCGGAAGGTCATCTCACCCGTAAGAGTTCAAGGCCATACGTGAAAATGGCTGACTTCAGCTTCTTCCTTTTTTATATTCTATAATTATGTATTGTTCATTAACTATCATTAAATCGCAACAAAATATTTTATATATTATCTACCTAATTCTATTTAAAAACAAAACACAAACCGAAAACCCGCCAACTACAATGGTCTTTCAGAAAAATATTTTGATGACTAGTGTCGCTATCTACTGGACGCTGTAATAAACCGGCAGTTAGCGCACGCAGTGAGCGTGAAGTGAAACAATGAATGTTACTCAGCGCTCACGTGGTACGCCGTATTGAAAACAGATGGCGTTGAGTTAAAATGCAGTGGGTCTAATTTTTTTTTCTTTTTTTTTTTCAGGTAACGTTTAGAAATGATAAATACATGACAACAAAAAATGACTGAAAAAATCTTGAAACTTGGTAAGGTTCATTGTTGTTATTAGCAATTATTGATTAGGTAGATATTTCAGTTACTTGTATTATTGCATATTATTACTTAAATAAATAAGCACTGAAGGTTTAAAATATCTTATCATGGCTTTACAATTTCTCGAAATTCTATTAAGTATTCATAAATACTGGATTGAATCGATATCGTGTACTGCCTGAATCGATTAAGGATTTTACAGGCATTATCAATTTCTCGGTAAAATAGGTATCTATTAAAAGATTATTTTCTAGCAGTATCATCTTTTTGCTCAAAAAGTCACGTAGGACATGTTATGCCATATTATGACCATTTTTAATATAATTTTAGGTACTAAAATAATCATGTATAACTGCACTGGATAGGTATAAACGTTAAATGTGGTTATTAAGTATTCGTTATTTAAATGTTATTTTAATACTGACCACACACGAAGTTAGTTCGGCTGGTGTTTTGTTTGTCATAGGTACGCTATGGATGTATGAAGTACCTAAAGACCAATAGAGACAGGCATACTTCATCATTATCATTTCAGCCGAAGGATGTCCACTGCTGGACATAGGCCTTCCCCAAGTGTAGCCACATTGACCGGTCTCGTACGACTCGCATCCAGGCATACATAAAAAAAAAACAAATTCATTTACTCACCTCCACGCATCGTTTAAAAACCCGCTTGGGCAGAAGCATTGATAATTTTAAAATAATTATTACTTTTAAAGGAGTAAATCTAGATTTTTTTTATGAAGTTGGACATTTTTGCCAATGGTAAATCCTATCGGGCACACAGCTTGTAATTTGAATTACTTAAAGAACTTCTCGATTAAAAATAAAACATAAAAAACCGGCCAAGAGCGTGTCGGGCCACGCTCACTGTAGGGTTCCGTAGCTTCCCAGACCATTAAAAATACCAACATTTTTCGTCAGCAAAAATAACTTTGTTTTTCATAGTATTTGTATGAAAAACAAAGTTATCATTTGCGTTTTTTTGAAAAAGTGCTATATAACTCAAAAACTATTCAACTCATCAAGTTGAAAATAATTTTCCTAGAAAGTTCATATAAAGGTCTACTTCTGTGATTTTTTTCATATTTTTTAAACTTATGGTTCAAAAGTTAGAGGGGGGGGGGACACATTGTTTTTGACTTTCGGAGCGATTATTTCCTAAAATATTAATATTATCAAAAAATGATTTTAGAAAACCCCTATTCATTTTTAAATACCTATCCAACAATATATCACACGTCAGGGTCAAAATTAAAAAAAAAAATCGCTCCCCACTTTACGTCTGGGGGAGGTACCCTAATAAAAATGTTTTTTTAAATTTTTATTTTTGCACTTTGTCGGCATGATTGATATACATATTGGTACCAAATTTCAGCTTTCTGGTGCTAACGGTCACTGAGATTATCCGCGGACAGACAGACAGACAGACAGACAGACAGACAGACAGACATGGCGAAACTATAAGGGTTCCGTTTTTTGCCATTTGGCTACGGAACCCTAAAAACTATATTTCGAAACGAAAAAAACTCTTAAAAACTGTAAATATAACAGTAATTATCTAAAGTTTAAAAACTTCACGAATAAATTCACAATGTAGTAAAACCTTCTTGATAAGTTTGTCTATGGTTAAATTTAAGCCTCTTCTTTCTCCTTGTCGATAGCCTTAATGATTTCTCTAATGGCCGCTGTGTCTAACATAGTTACAGGCTTGCCTCTTTTTATTACAGCAACCTGAAATATGGAGAAAGCTCGATTACTTTTCTCGTTCTGTTTACTTCATCATCATCGACGCACCCACTGTTGGGTATATAGGCCTTTCTTTGCTTGTGCCAAACTCCACGCTTTTGTGTAAGACTCACCCAGGGTATTCCCGCAATGGCAACATTGTCGATGTTGTCTGTCCATCTCGCCGGCGGACGACCAACCCTTGTCTTTCCCTTCCCTGGAGCCACTGGTCACAGCTTTACTCCATTTGCCATCACCGCGCCTTGCTAAGTTTACTTACTGTACAATCATTTCAAAATATTCTAAAGGGAGAGGTATGCCTATGCTACTCCTAGAAACTGTTATTTTAAGATCTATTTGCTCATGAATATACCAAATGCATTCTATCAAAAGAACACAAGAAGTCGGTTCAATCAAGGAAGCCATTTTATTTGGATAGTTCTGAAAAAAATACCGGACAAATCTGGTTGCAAAGTTCTTAGACAACTTTTTGATTCCATGGCGCTTTCATACGTTTACAATCGCCATTTTCAAAAAGGCGATTCCTCCCTTAACAGTTGAGAAGGCATTTCTCAACTGTTAAGGGAGGAACTTCACAAGAGGCAGTACCGTCATTGGTCAATGGATACGGAAAGATCTGTGCTATAGTTTGCTTATGACCCACCCTGTGTTCTCACCCTTCGTCCCTTCGTCCCGTTCCCATTCTCAGGATTTTTGAGTATAAGTGATGAATTGTCATCAAAAACCCTTAAATTTTGGCACAGAATAGAAAACGTTATTTTGGCACGACCTAACACTTGTCTATAGTCAAGTTATAGTAATAACTTATGCAACCATAATATTATGCATTTCACAAGAATTTGAACGGAGTGAACCGCTTTATTTGAACAAAGCAAATACGCTAAAAATTGTAAATTTTAACAGTTCTGACTTCAAGCAATTACTACAGAACAAAATAGTATATTGTATCAACTGTTACTTGTTAATACATACGGTTATATGTGTTGAACTGGGTGAAGTCGTTTGAGTTGGTTTGTCGTTTTTCCGCTATTCCGATCTTACTGTCAGCAACTATAGATACTTACATCCAGGTTCCTCTGCCCAGATCCGCCCTGTATGACCTCCAGTATAGTCCTGATGGCTAACTTGGTAGCTCCGTAGTCAGTCTTTACGACGTCTTCATTGTAGTGCTTCTCCAGAAACTCTTTGGCTGATTTGACGTATTTGCCTGTTGTGGTCGCCTGAACGAAGAGAAGACCAATCAAATTCCTGATATTTTGATGGTTCTAATTACCCTTCTTCTATAAGTACTAATATTAATATAGGTATTTTTTTTGTAAGTTTTTATGTAGGGATAATCTCCGAAAGTAATGATCCAACTCTAAAAATTCTTTCACTGGCAGAAAGCTCCTTATTTGATAATAAGTCGCGTGTGAAGTTCTAGTCATTCACAAAGTTGCAAAGAATTTGTGAACGCCGACACAAAACACCTCTATCACAATTCCTTGCTATTTCATTCTGTTTACTAGTACAGTTTAAAATAATTTCTATCTCCCTCCAACTCACCTTCCACTCATAATAAATGCCCGAAGGTTCAGTCTGGAACAGATGGGGGTTCCCATCGTAATCGAACCCTCCTATCAAGCAGGAGATACCAAAGGGCCTCCTTCCATTGCTCTGGGTATAGTTCTGTTTCATCTCAGCTATGTATCGCGTTATGTACTCTAGGGAGACCGGGTCTTCTACTGAGAGGCGGTAGGATTGGCATTCTATTTGAGCTCTGAAAGAGATTATTTGAAAGAACATGTAAAAAATAATGTTTGAGTTCGGAAAATTACAAAATAAACAGAGATAAAGATGCTGACTCGTTCGTTTTCTTTTAATCGGTAATTAGTGTAATTTATCGGTGTGGCAGTTTTCCTGTAAGTTTTTTTTGTGCTATACTTTGGCGTAAAATGCATAGAAGCGACGGAGGATTCGGATACGATACAGATGTGGATCGAATTTGTAGTCGCTTCCAAGGAGAATGCCCACGGACCAAATGTATGAAAAAATGCGTCAGAAAGGATGCGTAAAGGAACTGTGCGGCATCCGTTTTGTGTAAAAATCCGATCTACATCTGCACCGTATCCGAATCCTACGTCGCTGCTATGTATTTTACGCCTTATAATAGAAAGAATACGTCGGGCCAAATTCTGCTTTGCTTCACAGGGAGGTTAACCACAAAAAAATACTGACAGAACTATATCCGTGTTTCCAAAAAAGTATCTTTTACCAAAGCATCACCAATGTCGTAAAACGTGATAAAAACAAACTATATTTTAAAAATAATTCTTAAATTAGACTCATCATCATCATTATAATTAGCCTACAGTATCCTCAATCACGCGCTACTCAACTCGAGTCTCAGCAGCCGAAATCCTGCGATGATCATCACTCCACAAAGCCTGTGGGCCTTTGGGCGTCCCACTTTACGTTTTTTAAATAAGACCGCCTTTCTTAAAATCCATGATGACAATAGGCTAGTTTCCACCATCAATAAATTGCAAAACTAATTAGTCCGTCAGTTAGAGTATTGGAAAAGAATGGACACGTATTTTTTGTTTTTGTAAATTACTGAGTACTGACAAAGATAAAACGCATCAAAACTCGGGAGTGGGGGTTCGTGACGTCACAACGCACTAAAAACTATAGCACGGCGTGACGTATTGCGAATTTTAAAAGCGTCGTATCTTCGTCAATTTTGGTTTATGTAACAAAAGAAAAAATACGGGTCAAATATTTTTTTTTAATCTAACTGACGGACTAATTAGATTTTTTTAGGACACAAGCCTATTACCTCGTTATCAGCACCCTAGCATCAGCCCTCAGCCCAGCAAAAGCCAATACGACATGATCATCCAACGACACAATCTTCTTCTCCGTTCTCTCATCCTGCAGCAGTTCCACCGACTTCCTCTCACACGCCAGGACTATGACATCAGGTCCTCGTATGCCCACTACTGGGGAACCCCTCCTGACTGCCTCCTGGGCATACTGCACTTGAAGAAGCTGACCATCAGGAGAAAATACTGTTATTGCTCTGTCGTATTGCGCCATTTTTTGTGAACCTAAAACCTGGTGTAGTATGAGGATATAATTGTTCACGGTTTTCTGTAAAATGTAAAATAATAATATAAAAATAAGCACTTGATAAAAATTAAAATAAATATAAAACTTTCGCGTATATTATTTGACAGCATTTGTCAGTTTATTTTTGAAATATTTGTTAATTATATGACAGAATGATTATTTTGCTTTGTCATTTCAATATGGCAAAGGAAATAATACATTATATAGCTTTTCATCATGAAGTTTTAATTAGGGTGATTGGTAACTTCTAAAAGTGTTGCATTTATCAATATTATGAAAGTAACGTAATACATTTCCGACTAACTGTACATGCGAAACACAAACATCTAAATTAATTACGTATTCAAATTAAACCTTAACACCAATGAGTCCCTCGAATCGCAGCAGAAATTCTTCAATAAATCAGTGTTGCCAGTGCCATATGTCCCGCACACTCGTCGAGTACGTTTTATTCGCTGTCCCGGCGAATTATGACGACATTAATGTTGCCAGCTGATTGATTTTATTGACTTTTGCGCGCTTTGAAGTTAAAACGTACTGTGGTTGGAACAAGGTGCGATTCGGTGTGCGAAATTGGGTAACACTGCTATTTATCCGCGATTTAATATTTGAGGAAGAGATTTAGGCCTATGTTGTGGTGATGCTAAAAATAAATCTTGATTTAAAACTAAATTAGAGTTTACTACTTTAGTAACTTAATACAGGGAGTTGACAAGATTGACGTCTGGAAGCGCCAGTGCAACCTAGCTAAATGATTATTTTGATACAAGAATTTGTGTTGTATGCTACAACTATAAACTCGACCACTGAAATATCAAGCTCAAATTGAATTCGGGGCTAAAAAGGTAAAATCCTAATGTTGAAGTCGGTTAAAATGTAGCCTATGTTACCCGGTCGAAAATAACGAATCGATTGACACTTTATTCATCAAAATCGTATGAATAGTTTAAGCGCGGAGGAATATATGTAAATAACTACAAACATACATACATCATCATCTGCTTAGCCTTTTCCCAACTGTGTTGGGGTCGGCTTTCAGTCTTACCGGATGCAGCTGAATACCAGTGTTTTACATGGACCGACTGTCTATCAGACCTCCACAACCCAGTTAGTACCGGGTAATACGATACCCCTTGGTAAGACTGGTTACAAACATACATACATAGACTGCTAAAATCATAACCCTTCTTTTTGGCTCGCCGTAGTCGGGTCAAAATGCTGCTGAACTGAATGAATGCGGAAGGAAACGAGTGTTTTGGCCAGTTTTGGCGCAAACTGAGAGAACCCTTTGCTCTGATATGCTAATTTGACTGAAGGGCAAATCGAAAGATTTAATTCGAGATTCATGAACAAAGAAGCGTCTTTCAAAAATACATAATGCAGTCTTTATTTTCACGACATAACAGTTTTGTGTCTTTATTACTGTGTCTGGCTTGCCAAAAATGTAAATTCTTCTGACTTCTAATGGAGAATAATCTTTATGACTTGTAATGTGTAGTCGTTTGGGATATGAATCGATCTGTGTCAATGCCAAGGTTTCTAAGATACGTAACGATGATCACACAATAGAAATTAAAAAATATGTTTATTTTGGCCTGCACTGATAAACAGAAATGCCACTCAGAGAGTTAGTAGGGAAACTGACTGTTCAAGAAGCTTTAGTCAAATTAATAATTTAATCAAACAACAAGAGCTATTGGACCAACTCCAGTATCAAGGTTAATAGCATCAAACACAGGAGACCATATTCGAATCGCTCGCCATTCGCCAAATTACTCTTAAACTAGTTTACATACAAATTACTAATGGCTGCCAAGTTCTGGTAGTCGTGTATAGGGGGTTCCGTAGACAAATAGGTATCCGGTTTTGGATTCTTCCATGAAAACGTTACGTATTGAATAGGTCAATACGTAACGTTTTCATGGAACTAGGCAGTAATAACAGAATATCCTCGCCATTCGTAAGGTCGAACAAACTATTTGGTTTACAGTTTAACCCACAAATTACATGTATAATGTAAACTAAATAGCTTGTTCGACTACACACCCTTTCCATTTGTCTCTGTTTTTACCCGACCATGGCCAAGTCAAAAGGAAAATTCACGTATGTTCATCCGATTTTGATGAGTAAGTTGTCAATCGATTCGTTAAGGCGCTACCCCAGGCAAAAGCCGTTTTTTGTGCAGTTTTTTGGAGCCAACTCCTCTTTATCCAAAAGAAATACCAAGTAATAAAAATACAATAAATTTCTACATATTCTTAGACTGCAAAGTGGTAGTTTTATTTTTTATTTTAAGTCTCATAATGTGTAATAAATCCCCTCACAATGAAACCACAAAAATGAGAAAAAAATATTTATAACATGCTTCTTCTCGTAAAGTTAACATTATTTTGATTTGCTTCTTATACTAATGGATAGACAATTTAATAATGAACATAATGCTAGTTTTTTTTTTTTCAAAAGACGGAAATTTGATTTTATAAAGAATAAAAATCACTAATTTCGCACTATTCGACCCGCAGTGACTGACGTAAAAACCACTTTGTAGTGCAAGCTGATTAGAACTTTATTCTAATAGTATTTCAAACGAAGTTTGAATCACCACAAATAGAGTTGCTAATTTTGCCTGGGGTAGCGCCTTAATATGATTCATGGTTCTTGCTGAAAGAGGTTCGATTGCATACCGTTCTGTAACAGTAATTGCGGAACCCTAAACGCTTATCCAAGATGTACACGACCGGTTTTAATAAATTGCTTTTACTATAGGACTGACAAGTTTTATTTGATGAAACCAACTAGTTAATTAGATACGGAAAAGGAGAATTAGAAATGATATATATTTAAGTACTTGTCATATGAATTATCTTTCATCATTAAAAATTGTACCGTAGATTTCATATAAAACTTTCATCATTCAAAATGTACTGTTTATATCATCAGCAAAAAAAATAAGAACATAACTGTTCTACCTTTTTTCAAATGATCCCGGTTTGGGCGCAGCGGAAGGGTGTGTCAGACTTTTACTGTCTAAAACCCATCCGTGTTCCTTCCTCGCCCTTTTATGTTCCGGGGCCGCGGTATCTCTTTCAAACAGTCCCGCAGCCCCAGCAATCATCGGCCCTTGCGGACGCCTTCCTGTGTGCTGACATCTCATTGAGGATTTCAGGCGTGCGTGGAACATGAACGCGTCATCAACACGGCATAACAACTTCAATAGTATAAAAATACAGCAGTACACGCTCCAAGAAAACATTTTAAATGAAACAGACTTCAAACGAAGACGGATCCTATTCTGCTTGAAGCAGAATGTAGGCTCTATCATGACCATGCAGCTGCTCAAAGATCTCGTACTCCCATCGAATCCCATCGCCACAACTACCGATGGTCTGTGTCGCCATTGAGCTGTTGTTTTTGCCGAAGCAAATAAAGGCATGTTATGCACAAGCTGTCGACATCTTCATCTGCTTAGCCTTTTATCGAGCGCGCGAGTAGATTAGAACCGCCTATAGAACACTACTGTCCTGCAGGTCTTCCAGACGTAGGAAGCGGGGACTGGAGTTAGATGGCCCAGGGTCCCGTAGCGCCGCAACAGGGTCGTCCAGCCACTCCCCTGTGGCGACAACTATGTTGGGGTCAGCATCCAGTCTTACCGGATGCAGCTGAGTGCCTGTATTTTACATAAAGCGACTGCCTATCTTACATAGAACGACTGCCTATCTTAATTCCACAACCCAGTTAGTCTGATTAATACGATAACCTCTTGGTAAGACTGGTTGTCCGACTTTTTGGTCCACTGACTGCATGTAACGACGTTTAAAAATCTACAAATGACAGCCGGGACCAATAGCATAACGTGCTTTCCGAGGCAAGGAGGAAACTTGGTATGAGAGCAACCTAGGCAAATGAATTGACCCGGGCGGCTGTTATTAAGCTGTCGTATTATAACTACTATATTCGGCAAAAAACCTTACGCTACCTCCATTCAAGTCCATTCATTACATAATACCTCACATTCATTCACAGCAACCATAAGTACCAGATGAGGTAACGTGTTTACCTACAATCTGTCCTTCCCATCTACTTATGCCCTTACCGACTAACCGTGAAGTTATTTACTGACCGTGGGCGCAGTGGGGGCGAGCGTCTTGCCAAATATGCAGGTTTGATGCCCGGCTGATGTCATCGGTGGTATCGATACAAATGAGCTCATAATTGTGTCATTTAATGTGGTTTGTAGTGGTCGTAAATATTTTTTTGTTACATTTCGGTGAAGTAATAAAATAGGCGCCTATCGAAGTTAGTCACTTATGCGAATTTACATTTATTTTAAAATAAATATTACGGCGAACAGTGCTATGCTTGGAACTTTAGATGTGTGAATTTTACGTACAATATGATGACCAGTCAAAGAAACAGAGATCGAGAGTTGTCGACATGGCCCATAAATTATGTAAGCTGAAGTGTCACTGGGCCGGTCATAAACCGATAACCATTGGGGTAGACGTGTTCTAGAGTGGAGACCGCGAATCGGCAGACGAAAGATGGGATGCCCTGAGGCTCTATTCCTCGTCATCTTATCAGATATCTCCTTTCTTGCCATAACTACACACAGTAAATTAAATCAATGATTAGAAAACTTGGATAAAAATTGACAATCGAATTTTATCGGGGGAATTTATCCGAGTCGTCCTTAACTTTTCACAGTTATGTCAAATGATCCTATACTTGTTCCATAAACCAAAACCAGTTGTACTTAATGTATGCTACCAAAAACTATAACAGCATCCATTCAATAAGCAGTTACTTATACTTCAACCAACTTATCTGTGCAGGTGGGAAAACACGGAACTAAAATAAACGTATCAAGTTCGACATATCTTTGCAAATTTTCTTAACGAGCAGCGCCACCTTGAACTGCTCACTTAAAGTGGTCATACTCTACCACAAGTACAAGTGACCGTTACTCCCATTCAAGTTGTAAACTTTTTGCTTCGCTCACTAATCTCCCGGCCTTTTAAGGTCAGTTGGTCAGTTTGTTCGTCACCGATTGGTGACGAAAAAATTATATATAGACGAGACCGTCATGTTTTTGTGAGTATTGGTGGGCTACCTACGTTGACAACCTGACTGTAGAAGTAGCAGGGCTGGCGAAGTTGAAAAGGAGGTGTGATAATGATTGACAATTTGAATTAGCATGTCTTATCATTTAAGAAGGAGCTCGAGGCTAAATAATAACAGCCGCTCGGGTCGATCTTTAGTTTAAGCCGTGCTTGCCTAGGTTGGTCTGTGGATGGGTGACCACCCTTACATACCGAGTTTCCTCCGTGCCTCGGAAAGCACGTTAAGCTGTTAGTCCCGGCTGACATTTGTCCATCTTTGGCAGTCGTTACAGGCTCAAAAAGCCTGACAACCAGTCTTACCAAGTGGTATCGTATTACCCAGTATTAACTGGGTTGTGGAGGTCAGATGGGCAGTCGCAGTCCATGTAAAATTCTGGTATTCAGCTGCATCTGGTTAGACTGGAAGCCGTTCCCAACATAGTTGGGAAAAGGCTTGGCAGATGATGATGTGCTTATCATTTAACCATAACTACGACTTATGTTTTCAAGCCTACTTAAAACCTATCATTTTCGAAAAGAATCTAGGACTTGTGGTCTACCCGAAAGTGATAAGTTTTTCTGAAAATCCCAACACTAAAAGGGCCAGTATACGGTCCATATTTATCAAGTCGCGTTTTAGTCTCACTTAATAGGGGGCGAGACTAGGTCTAGTCATAGTGCCGTCAATACGGCACAAATCTAGATTCCGGGCTACCTCAGAGAAATAATGAAAAATTTCTTATGTACGGTCGAATTACATTGTAACATATCGACACTGGAAATTTCAAATGTCGTAAGGGACAAAGGTCCACTTTTCAGGAGAGCCAATAAACAAAATCCAAAATAAAAAAAAATCGTAACTTGTTTAATATGTATCCGAATTATATGATTCTTACATACATAACTTTCAAAAAACCTTATCTACATCACACAAACAGGTATATGGTTGTAAACTCAATAGTTTAGGAAATAGTGTCCCTTACGCAATAAATTTACTGTAAATATGTCCGTTACGCCTCCAAGAAATCTTACTAATTTTATGAAAATGCCTTACGACATAAACTAAAATACAATCTCACTGTCATAACTGTCAAACAGCATTCTACATTGCGATTTTTTCTGTTGTATAGTCATTCTAGTTTCCAAGTTTTTTGAAGTAAGTAGCGAAAAAATATGTGAAAACATAAACTTGGGTACTTACAATTGTATTATTTCTATAACCGAAGATCAATTTGTCGCGGAATTTGTTTTATTTTAGGTAGTCCGTTACAGGTTATGGGAAATAAAACAAAAAAGTTGGTTTATATTGTTTTTTTTACATTCGTTTTTATTTTTAAATGTGAACAAAGAACTGAATCAAAGAATTACCAATCAATATAAATTATTATGGAGCCTTTTGTGGTACACGAAAGGATAATGTAGCCTGATCAAATAGCCGTTCAAGATACCTTTCTGTCAAAGATTCCTATATTACATAATAGGTGTTATCTATTAATTTAAATAAAAAAGATTTATTCGTTACTCATGGCTTCTAATCAATACTTTAAGTAACTACTAGCTTCTGCCAGCGGCTTCGCCCGCGTGAAGTTTGATTATTGTCCCATGGAATCTTACTGCCGGGATAAAAAGTATCCTATGTTTTAATCCAGGTTATAAACTATCTGTGTGCAAAATTTCATCCAAATCCGTTCAGTAGTTGTCGCGTGAAAGCGCAACAAACAAACTTACATTCACATTTATTCTCCGAACTGCTAAGCTATCGGGAGTTACACGTGTTATTGTGAGTCAACTATAAAAGATAGACATATGGTGTCTTGGGATATTTTTTATATAATTTTATGTGGAATATTTCCGTTATACATGATTTCTATGTAGCTTTAACCATTAAGGCTGCACACGCGACGGAAGCTAAAAAAACCAAGTAACTTCTCCCGTTTTCCCAACATTTCCTTTCACTGCTCTGCTCCTATTAATGGTAGCGTGATGAAAAGTATACTATTACCTGCTCAGGAGTATGTAGAATAATTGTACCAAGTTTCGTTAAAATCCGTCGAGTAGTTTTTTTTTCTATAAATAACATACAGACAGACAGACAGACAGACAGACAGAAAGACAGACAGACAGACAAAAATTTTACTGATTGCATTTTTGGCATCAGTATCGATCACTAATCACCCCCCGATAGTTATTTTGTAAATATATTTCATGTACAGAATTGACCTCTCTACAGATTTATTATAAGTATAGATAGATAATTATTACAGTACCAACTAAATAACAATTACCTATCTAAAAGGAACTTTCAAAATGAGTATCATCTGTTTAGAAACTAAAAAAAAAATATTAATCTCTAATATTGGGTTTTTAAAACAAAGTCAGTCAAATTGTCTGTGCACCTAAATAATTATACTTTGTACTACAGTACCAGTATGAGAATTTGACAAAGTATCATCTACAGATACATTTTTATCAAGGAACAATCACATTTATCAATAACTAACACCTAGGACTTAGCAGAAAACACTAAAATAGTATGAAAAGTAAAACTTTGCTCTGTATAAATTATTAATTGACCTCAATATTCCCTGTAATCACAACCAGCAGGCAATAAATATTGTTTAATAATAATTAACAGATAGAATTTTACATGAAGTTAAATTTTTAGGAATAGTATTATTTAATATTTAAGCACTAATTTTTAATTACCGAAACAAAAATAAACTTTTCCCGAAAATAAACGAAATATGTCCTAATAGATATTATTATGACGCTTTTACTCCTTATTACTCCTCTGGCTCTTCAATCTTCTCGTCTTCTTCGTCAGTCTCCGCTAATGTATCAGGGACGCCATGCGCCATTCAAATATGGAAAGTTTGAATATTCAGTATGAAAACGCTTTGGAATTGTACCGTTCTTGCATAAGCGTTGCAAATCATTATATTTTGCCACGGACAGGGGTAGTCTTGTTTCGTATAATGGTTTTAATTGAATCACTTCTTCTTCAGCCTGGTTTTCACTCGAACCCTCCTCTTGCTCTTGGTGTTTTTTCCCCTTGCCTTTCCCTTTGCCCTTTCCTTTGCCCCTCTTCGGTCTTGTATCAATCACAGGTTTTTCATAAAGTTGAAATTTGTGAACTTCTGCTCCTGGCTTCATTGAATATTTAACCGTTATTTCATTAGGACGCGCTTTGTTAGGGTTGTAACGCACAAAAGCCTAAAATAGTTGTCCCTTACGCCAATGTGCGTTCAAAGTTTCGTGTTTATTTTTATCAGATAGAATGTCGTAAAGAAACTAATTTTTAATGTAGTAACTTACAACATTGGGATTTATGAATAAGATAGATATACGACGTTGGAAATAAACACGTAAGACCTTCAAATTTAAAATTTGACCCATACAACATAATTTTTTAAGCATAAGGAAGTTACAACAAAATTGAATCCCTTCATAACTTCTTTATTTGAAGGGATATCAAAAAGTTAGTTATACAGATCGACAGAGAAAAAAAATCTGAGTTCTATGCAATACAAAGTGTACTTACGACAAAATGTCCCTTACGACATTTGAAATTTCCAGTGTCGATATAAGCTGTTAACCAAATAGCTTGTTCGACCGTACTTACCAGCGATAGATCACCTCTGTATACCACATTTTGGGGTATACCCGTACAAACTTGGAACTGATAATATCTACATAAAAAAATAGGAAATAGAAAAAGTTACATCGAAAAACTCGGAGAAATTGACGTGCCATGTTAATGGCCGCGTATGTACTTGATAACGATCTCATACGAGATCAAGAACGATACTGCAATCTAAGCAGAGGCTCATGGTGATGAATATTTAAATCACGACGGTCCGTTATGTTATATTATTCTTCTCAAGGTGTGAAGTGGCGCCGGCGCCGCGTATACGACGCCTTTTCCGCATATCGTTTTCTATTTATCTAACACTGTGCGAATAAAGAATTCATCTTTAGACCCTACAGCTTTACTGAGGGCTATCTTGGCCTATTTTGAGACCACATTTCTAGTCAAATATTATACAAGTCATCATCTGCCCGGCTAGCATGGGCAGGGGATAAAATTGTATCCACCGGTTATTTCCACTGACAAGGGACAAAATTCAAACAAAAGTGGAAATAACCGGTGGATAAAATTTTTATCCCCTGCCCATGCTAGCCGGGCTGCTTAGCCCTTGCTCAACTAGGCTCAGCTTTCAGTCTAATCGGCTGCAGTTGAATACCAGTATTTTACATGGTGCGACTGCCTATCTGACCTCCACTACCCACTTAGTACTGGGTAATTCGGTACCCCTTGGCAAGACCGGTTATGTAATGACTCTCAAAGATCTAGAAATGATATCCGGGACCAACAGCTTAACGTGCTTTGCCAACAACTGCTTGATAAAAAGAATTAGGAGTCTTCTTGGTAACAGCTAGGGCATGTGGATCCCGGTTTTGGTACCATAGTTAAAGCTGTTTCGTAAAAGCGCTTGCTCTGCGTATGTTTGCTTAAAAGCTGAAATGAAAGCATTTATTTCAAGTAGGCCAGTTACAGGCTCTTTTGAATTGTCGAAACTAAGATGAAAATTAAATGTAGCTACAGTCTCAGTCACAAGACATAAAAACTGAAAGTACCATACCTAGCGTCTATGGAGAAGAACGGGTAAGAAACTTCATGGACACGCTCGTATATGATTTGCTAATAGGCTTGTCAACTGAATAAATCGAATTAGTCCGTCAGTTAGATCTTTAAAAAATATTTGACCCGTATTTTTTCTTTTCTTACATAAACCAAAATTGACAAAGATACCACGCTTTTGAAATTCTCAATACGTCACGCCTTGGTATAATTTTTAGTGCGTTCTGACGGCACGAGCCCCCACTCCCGAGCTTTGATGCGTTTTATCTTTGTCAATATAAATTGATTAACAAAAACAAAAAACACGAGTTCATTATTTTTCCAATTCTCTAACTGACGGACTAAATAGATTTGCAATTTATTGATGATGGAAACTAGCCTATTTGGACAGCCCTAATTACTCACGTGTAGTTAGATGCCTAATTGAATAACGGTAGTGCAAGTTTTTTTACCTTTATTCAATGTCACTTTTCATTATCAACTGTCACTTTCAGGCTTATGTACACTTTTCTTCTCAGCATACAGCAGCCGAATGAAAGACCTACTCCTCAAATAAAATGACAGTCTTTGAGACAAGAAACGTTGGTTGTATCTGCGATGGCTTTCAGAGATGCTTCTGGAATTATAGTCGATCACTTCTTTGCCTCGTAGGTCTAATTGTCGGTCGATTATCGAGCTAGAAATCCTCAGTTCGGTTCCCTGGCTGGGTAAAGTTATACTGGGTTATCCAACAGGAATTTCTCAGTAGCATCCACGTAGTCTTGATTTGTGACCGTGTGGAGTGCAGTTAGAGGCGGTTTATATGTCTACAGCGCCCTAGCTAGCACCTCATCGGCGCCCCTCTAGTTGCCAACGTATGAATATTATAAGTATTCATTACGGTAATTTGGTGCTCAAAAATTGGGTTACCTGGAAAGTTTTCTGGGAGTTTTGTAAGTGGTGATTTTAAAGATTTTGATCTGCTCTTCCCGAATTTTCATTTTGTCACCTCTTCATCTCTGCCGCTAGCGCCGCTATATTGTTGAAAAAATACCACCCAAAAACAGTTGATACTTACATATTAACATCTATTTCTTTTCGTTTGATAATTTCCAAGTGCGCCCTAGGCACGTGCCACTGAGTGTAATGTTAGGTATAGATAAATACAGCTCTGCTTAACCCTTCAGAGAACACAAGCGTGATGTTATGTACTCGGCTACTTCAAGTGGGCCTTCGGGAACTGGACTGGTTTATCAACCATTTAATTAGCAGATCTATAGAAGCGCTAATCGTATCGAGTGACCACAGCAAGTTTACTTAACCGCATTCATTGATTAACTAATTAAATAAGTCGATACTGTAATGAAACTGCCACTGCTCTTTATAGTACATGATAAGGTTCTCCACTCGAGGTGCAGACGCCAGCTCACCACGCTACCCGAACCTGTTAAATTTTCCCAATCAATCTTGAACCCAATGTTTTAGGGATAGAGTTAAAAATCTATTAAAGTTTGACAGTTTGTCAGATTGTCAGATGCGGCCGAAAATTTCTGGAGTGACGACCGTGAATCGGAAGACGTTGCGTCTGTAGGCCTCTCGCTAGGTGGACTGATGACCTGGTGAAGGTTGGGGGGATCCGCTGAATGCGAGTCGCACGTGACTGGTCAATTTATGTCCAGCAGTAGACGTCTTTCGGCTGAAATGGTCATGATAATGCCCTAAGTAATAAGAGTAGACGATCGGTAGTGAGCTCAGTAGTACTTTCAAGATAAGCTTCTCGTAACTACTCAAGATACCTACTACAGCTAATCTAAACCAAGTTGCCGCATAATAAACTTTATGGAACAACTATAACACGTTTACCATTTATGTAGAAGCTATAAACTAATCTCGATACAATCAAACAAGATATTCTAATCGCGTCGTAAAATATAAGCACTATAACACTATATGCACATGCAACTTGAATAATTATTAAACTTGTACAGTCGTGTGCTGCAATATTGTCCTTTATTATTGCACAGGTATGTCTGAATTGGGAGGTTTTAAAAGTGCATTCATAGGCAAAATCAAATCAAATCATTTATTTCAAGAATAGGCCAGTTACAGGCACATTTGTATTTTCGAAACAATGATGAAATACCCTCAGTCACAACACATAAAAACTGTGAAAGTACTGTAGTTGCCCATTTACTAGCGTAGATCTCTATGGATGGAGAGGAAGGGGCAAGAAACACCATGGACATTCTTTTAAATCAGAATATTTTTACAAAATCTTGGTTACTTACATCATTAATGTTGACATGGTATATTATGTGAGAACAATGTAGCAAGATGTGCTCGTTAAATGTGTCCATAGTAGAAACACACAAAACAATTAAAAAATAAAATAATTAATTCAAATAAGCCGTGGCAACCAAGAGCTGACCAGGCCTTTACTAGATTCGATGCTTAATGCGTTCGTGGTATATATGTATAGTTTTATAAGTTCTATTCAAACTTTGTAGCGGCTCGGAACAAATAACGTTCAGATCTTTACTCAATAGGTTTCTCCAACAAAAAATTCCCGATAAGTTTAGATTGTAAACGCCGTTCAATGGTGCTTGCGTTTTGCATCGAAGCGGCTCTCCATGATTGATAGATGATTTTAATTTCTTGTTATCGAGAATTCTAAGTCCATCTACGTGACTTAGTTCGCGAATTGCATTTTACCGTCATTAAAAAACTTTTTCTCGAACTTTTTGCTGAGGCTATCCGGTTTTTTTCAACCAAGAACTTTGTCTCATCAGTTATTGGCTGTAATTAGTATTATCAATGTGTCGAATGACAAGTTCAATACACATTCATTGCAACCCTTACAGAGATACAAACCAACAAATGTTGACATGTCCAATCCCCCAATTATAACAAACTTGTTCCAAGACACAAATGCTTCGGGACGTATCTCGAAATTATTCGAATAAGCCGTCCCATCTTCCCAACACACAATTGACCTTAGATTATGATGAAATTGTTAATTTTACATAAAGGGCAGTTTGCACACCTGCGTTTAATGCTCCCCTAGTAGCATTCGGCTTGCGGTAGTGGACAGCTGAATATGATAATATCTGCATTTAAATGATATTACATGTGCATAACTTGTTAACATTCTTCCCCTTTCGGATGGGCCACGTAACCCAGTTTTTCTTCTTAGACTTTGCGACTGTGTTTGATGCTACATACTGTTTGGAAACTTATACCTAAAGGAATGCACGTTTTGCATGTTCAAGCCGAAAAATGTCAACTAGATTTGCATGAAATAAAACTGAGGCTCTTAGCTACAAATAGCTTACAAGCTAAAACTGCATTTGATGGGGAAAGTCTAGTAGGAAATGTTTGAGAATGAAGTGACACAGCTGTAAGGAGTCACCATCGTTTGCGTAGCCTTTTCCTACTATGTTGTAGCTGAATACCAGTGTTTTTAATGGAGCGACTGCCTATCCAACCTGCACAACCCAGTTAGTACTAGGAAATACGATATACTTTGGTAAGACTAGTTGTCACACTATTGGGCAACCGTCTACCTGTAACGACCGTAAAAGATCTACAAATGACAGCCGGGACCTACGGCTTAAGGTGCTTACCGAGGCACGGACGAAACTCGGTATGTAAAGGTCATTCACGGACCAAGAATTCTAACATAATAACTAAAATAAATAAGTACTCAGTTTCACACAAGGCAAATTCAGATTCCACGACTACCAAAGCCAACTCTGTCGTCCTCTGTACCCATCTCATTAAATCACAGTTGACTGCAAACAGTTGCGACACCCTTTGTTACATTCAAGTTAGTATCTAGGTGACTGAGTAGGATGGTTAGCCTGTCTAACCTATGACTGATGATCAGCATTAATCTGTGACAGCTGGCGCTTGAGTTAATGGTGCTGTGGAAATGAATCATAGGTGTGCAGCGCAGGCAAAGGGATGTAGGAAGAACGACTAATATGATCATTCATAAGACGAATACTAAAGAAACGATAGAAGGCTGATATAGCTAGGAAGGAGGTACCTGCAGATATGAAGAGTGATAGAGTAGAGATATACGGAAGAAGAAGACATACGACCCAAAATAAATTGGGATAAGCGCATTCAGATGATCAGTATATGATCATAATCAACCACACAAATCAATTGTAATTTCCGATTAGTTATGCAAAGGTGATTTTGAAGATTGCGATATTGGAAATCGCTCTGTGGAACTCACATGGAGTTGGGCAGGACACCTAGCAAGGCGCGGTGACGGCAGGTGGAATAAAGCTGTGACAGAGTGGCGTCGAAATTTATCTTGAATCCATAGTAGGTATGCAAGTTTACGCATTCGGTATTGAGTTCAAAGTCATAATAACGCGAGATCTTTGGTTTCCTTCATTAATAACTTGGACAGGAAATAACCACAGCCTCTTATGAAAGTAAAACTAATGTAGACTATGGGAAAGACCTACTTTAAATAGTTATATTCTTCCATTCGTGATAATTGGCAATTTCCTGCAAGTTACATCGGGTCGGCTTCCATCCTAACAGGATGCAACTGTAGTATTTTCCATGAACTGCCTATCTGACTTCCACGAAGATCTAGGAATGACTGGCTCAACCAAAGGCTTTTTGCCAAAATAAAAACATCTTTACTTTGATCAAAGGTTTGTACTCTGGGAATATACTTTTCGATAGTTCATCGTTATTACAATGCCATTTGCTGAATCTCCTTAAGGTAGCTAAACTATTTCTACAAAAGATTCCCATTCCGTTAGTCGCAGAAGCAGGTTCTTATCAATCACTAGAAATCTATCATCTAATAAATTCTTCTCTATCTTGATCGACTTTGAAAACATCAGAAATATTATATCCTTTTCAATGATCTAGAAACCTATTTCAAAGTTATTTTATTACTATATCTTAATTTTAATGAACTAATATATATGCCAAATTACATGCAAACGAACAATAAAACACACCACCCTTATAAGGAAATGTGGAAAATGTTTATCAGTTGAAACTTCACTGCAGAGAAACTTGCAGAAGGACCATTACTTGAAACCATTGACGTAGAAGTCAATAAGAGAAGAAAAGCCATTTACTAAAAGACGACTTTGCAGCATCGCTTTGCAGGTATTTTCAATAATTCTGAAAAATGGCTTCACAAGTAAGCAGATAAGACATTCCACCCCCTAAGAGGAGAGGGCGCTACTGTGCGTAAATAGACATTAGCTCCGTGTATCTTAAATTCCTTAAAAATAGTTAAAACGCTTAAATTGTGAAAACAAGTGCAATAAGTTAAAGTACTAAACTAATAAGAGTGATGAACGTTGCAGTACTCAAGAAATTCCAGTGAAAAGTTAACAAAAACCAGTGCAAAATTTTTTAACGAATATCTGCTTATATGTATATAAAGAATTCTTATTATGGTATTATTGGATTTATTTTAGATATATTTTTCTTTTTTGTATTTTTAAAGCTTCCTCTCTCCTACTATGTCTTTGTCTTTTGCTGTGCCCGACAGGGTCCATAATGATCTCATTTTTCAATTTACCACCTAAGTTCACATTGTGGAATGCAAATAAAGTATTGAGTATTGAGTAAGAGAACCTTCTACCTTGAGTTTTAGTGCTGCTATCCTATATTGATTGCAGTTGCAAAGCCAACAAGATGCTGATGTACAGTTTACATAGCAGCAACTGCAGAGTCAGCGATAATCTAGTAATATTACCGCCATGAACGTGCCATCGTCATCACCCAAAGTACTTGACCCAAATTCATCCACTACTGGGTCTCTCTGTGCTCTCCACGCTCTTGTGCCAGCCTCATCATGGTTTTACCTGCGATAACACCAATGTCGTCATCGACGTAGACGTGTTATCACCATCATCAACAGCCTGACTTCACTCACTGCTGGGTACAGGCTTCTCTTTGCTTGTGCCAAGCTCCACGCTCTTGTGCCAGCCTCATCCAAGACGTGTACTGGAGTTTAATTTTGATGCTGACGATGCATCTTCCAGCTTTGACTATATACGTTGAGCTTTAAACGATGGAAATTCTGATCCACCTGTCATATGTCTACTACCTCATTAAAGAAAACTGCACCATATTCGGTATCAGCGGATCATTGTCGCTCGCGCCTACTCGTAGCCTACGCACTCCTTAACCGTATTGCTGACAGCATTCCTACAAGCTGCTTAGTGACAGATAGGCCTAATAGCTCTCATTAGCATTTGTGATAGACCTTGGTCGGTTTTTATGCCGTTTGAGTGAGCAGTTATAGGAAGGAAGTTGAGGGTGGGCAGGCTTGGGAGGTGGTCGAGGTTAGCATGACGAATGATATGTTGGATTGGCGAGTGCGTAGCTTTGGTGCCTATTACAGTTCCAAATCATAGAAGACTGTAGTAACTTGAATTTTCTGGCTGGCTTTATTGTCTTCATAAAAGAGTTATAAAGTCGCGTTTTTTCTGTATCTGTCATCGAAATATCCAAATGAATGTTCCTGGAATAGAGGCTGATTAATGGGATGCTCTTTCTGAAATCCTTTCTCCACTGTTGAGATTTGTTTACAACGAGCGACAAATGATCATTCCGCATCAAGATAAAATTATAAGTTTAGTCAACTATGGATGAGCTCTGAACCAACATCTGAAGGCTTTAACAAAGTGACTTTCTATCGGCGTTAACGGTGATATTAAAGACAAAAATGTACCTATAGGTCGACAATTTTGGACGATTTTCAACAGGATTGACATAATACAGGGTAGATTATAAATGTCAATCCTGCAGAAAAGTCTTTAAAGAAACACGAAATGGTAAGAAAGTCATTACCACTGGTCTAGGTTCTTTAGTAGGTACTTCCTTTGCTGAGGTCATTTGAACGATCATCTTTGAAACCATAAATCTACCTTCCATAAACAAAAGATTTTATGATAAACGTAGGAAGGTGATCTGTTTTGCTTCTCGAGTCGTTCCTTAATCAATGGAACCACATGTGTATTGTGATAGACGAAGATAGGCTTTTACTGTGTTGTGGGTAGATCGTAAATTCGTAATATTTAGATGATTTATTGTTTCAACTTTTATTAGCACTTCTGATTTAACGGATATGCTTGTATTCCCATCAAGGATTTGCGGTGCAATAAACTTGTCAATGTTAATAAATTTTATGATGGTTTTGTGATTTATATATTTTGCAAGGTTTCTTACTCGTTGAATTTTTAGTGAGCATTGAGTGATCTTAATAGGGTCAGTGAAGAATTGTGTTTGTTATGTTTTAAAATAATCGCTTTTGAGGAAAAACTTAAGGGTCTGGCAGTGGTGTACTTATGGTATGCTCACAATCTGGAATTAAACTAACACTGACCTGGGAATCGAACCCAGGATCTAGAAGTGTACCTACCGTTAAAGAACTTGACTGTTCACAGTTATTTATACATTTCTTATACATAGAGGAACTATACTAATACTTACTTTCAAAACCTAATCAACGAGACATAGAAAAACTCTTATTGCAACGGATTAGAGTTTAAAACTGATTGAATTATAACGGAAATTAATAGTTTACCTCGACGTCCATTAAAAAAATACGTACATATCAAAATAGTTGTTATAGGAATGCATTATGGTTCAAAATTGGCTGGATTTCTCGTTTTCCTCTTACTGAAGTTTACAGGAATCATAAAATACTAGAAGTACACTAACATTCGCAAATAGAAATTGTGTGAATGAACTTTAATGTTGATTGAATTCTGTTTCCGATGCAGTGTGTAGTGACCTGTATGGGCCATATTTTAGATGGGTTTTCATTGTTTGTAAATGTTTATGTTATTTATAAGACTGTTGTCAGTTCCTTTGAGAGAGAGTCTGCCTGCAGTACAAAATGAAATTCTGCGCAAATGGCCAATCAATTACTTATTTTAAGGCACTAAACACGTGTTTTATAATGACTAAAAGTATATGATTCACGGCAATAAACAAACCCAAAAAAATATATGATATTCTTCAGGATATATGCTAGTATGATAGTGTTTTGAAAACATAATACAATTAATTTGCCTCGATTAAATAAAAATCACGAACATACCTCTAAAAATTTCTTTTACCAAAAAAAAACATATTAAAATACATGCGATCATTCTGATTTTTTGGCAAATAATTCTACAAGCAATATATTAGCATTACAGTGTTTTAGTTTTTTATTCCAATCAATAGATTTCTTGTAAATCGATCGAAACCACTCATTTTGCACTATTTGGCCCGCAGTGACTGACGTAACAACCACTTTGTAGTGCAAGCTGATTTGAACTTTATTCAAACAGCATTTCAAACGAAGTTTGAACCACCACAAATAGAGTTGCTATTTAGGTCATCTAGTCGCCTTAAGTTTAAATGTACAATTAGCATCAAACTATCTAACAAACAAACAATTTCTTCACATCTTCTTACTATCTGATTAATATATTTGTAAAGTTATCGGAAAACCTAGCCCTCTAAACTTTTATTGGCAATGAAAACCTGAAGTTTCTTGTCATGACCTAGATAATATTTATTTTGGAGGCCTGACTCCATATTGACAACGCTTCGATTGGATTTCGATTCGGGAAGTCGTTTGTCTATCTCGCTCGTTTTCGTTATGCCAAAAAATGATAGACATACGACTTGTCGAATCGAAATTCATTCCTCCACAACCCAGTTGGTACTGGGTGATACGATACTCCTTGGTAAGACTGGCTGTCCAACCTATTGGGTCGCTGACTACCTGTAACGACTGTCAAAGATCTACAAATGACAGCCGGGACCAGTAGCTTAACGTGCTTTCCGAGGCATGGAGGAAACTCGTATGTAATATGCCGCCATATTGTATCTGATCTCATTCAATAAAGGAAAGTGCCCACAACAAAAACACAGATAACAGCTTATTAATTTATAACCAGCAGTTCAGTTGCGAAAGGCGTGGCCAGCGAAAGTGCACCGGTTTGTTGCAGGTTCGATGCCTGCCGCTATGCTAATGTAAGATTTATGATCTGGACTCGCACTGTACCTTGAATTGTATTTGATTAATAATATCGATAACGTGGGCTAGAAATACAGGTTAATACATAGTTGCAATCCTGAAATATAAGAAACTTTCCAACGAATCGCTAACATCAAAAACTTCAGCTCTCAAGCTTTGCATATCACGCAATAGTGATGTAACGAATATTCGCTTTCTGCCAATGTTTGCATTTCAGAGAACAAAAACAATTTGAAGATTAGTAGGTTAATCTACACTAATATTATAAAGAGGAAAACTTTGTTTGTTTGTTTGTTTCAACGACCATACAGCCTCTAGACTCCTAATAACAGGCGACCGATGTCTGTCAACACATAAGGGGTATAAATCTTATAGCCGTCGTCACTCACCGAGTTCGAATTAGTTTCGACCACTCCTGTGAGCCGCAAACACTTCCGCATTACTCCTTTAAAAAATCGAGAAAATAGACATAATATGGCCCCGTGTATAATACGTTGGTGTGATAAAGAAAGCCGGACTTCAAGTTTCCTGAAAGACGGTATCACATTTCATCGGTAATTTAAAAGTTCCATAATCTAAATTAGATTAAATTTCTGACAATATTTATCGGAGTTCATCTTATACTGGTCATACTTGATGTCTTTTATGATTGCGTCCCTTTCTTTTGAAAGTACTTTTTTCTCTATCTCTTTTCCTCGATGTTACGTTAACATAATTAGTGATGTTCCAAATCGTACGACCACCTCTGTTATCGATAAAGCAAAAAATAAAACCTATACCTAACTATTTATTTATGCAAAAAATATATTTTTAATAATTAAAAATTACAACATTTATTTATTTATTAATATGTTCACGTCATTTTACCGAAGATTGTTTTATCCCTATGAAAAACCGTCGCCGCCTACTAAGTTCATATAAGTTCAGTTATTTTACCTAGATGATTCAATCGTAATTAGAATAAAGGAGGTAATTTAATGCAAGTAAAGTATGTAAAACATATTTTATTATGCCTACAGTTAAAAAATATCGATACTTTCTTGTTTGATTTAAAACTGTCCCATCCCTAGTGAAATGCAATGACCTTGAATTGGCCAATCAGAAAGCAGTACCCCGTCCCCCTCGCGTACCTCGTACCTCAGCGAGTTGACAGAATAGTTTTCGTGCGTTAGATCGTGTATTAGGCGTCTATAGGCTGTATGGTCGTTGGTTTGTTTGGTTGTAATGAATAGGCTTAAAAACTACTGGACCGTTTTTAAAAATTCTTTCACCATTCGAAAGCTACATTATCCACGAGTAACATAGGATATATTTTATCCCCGTACTCCCACGGGAACGGGAACTATGCGGGTGAAACCGCGGGACGTCCGCTAGTAAAATCTAAATACATTCATTTTTTAGGTTTTCTAATGCAAGGAAAAGTGACTTAAACTTGTAAGCACATACATTTGGTGTTATTTATTATTTTACTTTGTGCAACGAAGCTCAGTAATTTTTATTTTTAGATAACTTATTTATTTATTTATAGTAATAACCATTCTGCCGTTGTTTGTTTAGGCAAAACCTCACAGAAATCTGATTTTGTAGATTCTATTGAATGTCTTTATTATACTAGCGGACGTCATGCGGTTTCACCTGCGCAGTTCCCGTTCCCGTGGGTGTACAGGGATAAAATATAGCCTATGTTACTCAGTGTGAATGTAGCTTTCCAATAGTTAAAGAATTTTTGAAATCGGCAGAGTAGTTTTTGAGTTTATTCATTACTAACTTTTTCCTCTTTATAATATATGCAGACAATCTACAATTTTTTTTTATGTCACTACTCGTAGTATTCCAAACTTAAACTTCTAAAATTATAAGAAATATCTGAAGTTACTGTACATTGATTGCAACTAGACACCGCGTATATTACGCGGTGTCTAGTTGCAATCAATGTCTCCGAGAGTTCTATTCAGTTCAACAAATCTAAACCATAGACACTGTTGCATTGCAAAGCTGTACGTTTTACAATCCACCTTCCACAGCTACTGCATTTTATTTCACACCGCACAAATTACTATTATCATCATCTGCTTAGTCTTTTCCTAACTATGTAGGTAAGGGTGGTCACCCATCCACATACAAACCTAGACAAGCACGGCTTAACCTAATAATCGACCCTAGTTCCTGTTATTATTAAGCCACGAGCTCCTCACAAATTATTATTATAACAATTTCATTCATAATACACATGCAATACCTACATGATTCGTTTAAGGTTCTAAATTCATTTTTTTGTTTTTTTATTTTGGTGTTGTTTGATTGGCACAACTGTTTTCCGTTTTGGCGCGGAGTTGGAGTTGCATCTGTTATTTATATTAAATGCAGTGCTGATTTTAGTTATATTATATCGAGTTTGTATAGCGAATTTCATTTTGGACAAAAACATCGAACAAAGAGTTGTCTCAAATTTTGCATCGCCAATGGAATTTCGTGTTCGGAGTCACTGAAAATGTTACAGAAGGCTTACGGTGAATCGACTTTATCAAAAACAAAGCGTTCAAAAGCGGTCGAGATGTAATGGCAGATTTGCCTCGCTCTGGTAGGCCTGCAACGTCTGCAACTGAAGTTAACATCACAAAAGTGAAGGAAATAGTGACTGAAAATCGTCATTCTACTTTGAGAGAGATAGTCGCCGAACTTTCTATATCTCACGAGTCGATCCGTACCATTTTAACTAATCATTTGAGTATGAAACATGTTACCGCTCGGCTAGTCCCAAAAGACCTGAATTTTCTCCAAAAACTCAACTGAGGACATGCTAGAACGAGTCAATACCGATGCAACATTCATGAAACGCATTGTTACTAGTGACGAGACGTGGGTTTACAAGATTGACATGCAAACTAGTCAACAAGTTTCGGAGTGGCGCCTTCCAACTGAAACGAAACCAAAAAAAAAAGAATTCGCGGCGAGAACTGAACTCAATTCCGGAAACAGCGTTTAAAAAATGATTTGATGATTGGATTATTCGTTGGCGTAACTGTATCGTTTCTAAAAATAAATTTGGATGAATTGCAAACATTTTGTGTACTCGTATTATTGATATTTCCCGTTACTTTCTTGACAGAGTAGTATCTCTCTTCGCCACACAATATTTTACATAAGTAGTTAGGTATCTACGGCGCATGTGCAGAATTGCGCCGTTTCTCACTTGGGACGTCCGAACCGCGTTAGCTACCGCAGTTGCTTCTGCCTCGGAGTGGACGACACCCGCTCCTAGGTGGAAGCTGCTGCACCCAAATAATAATTAATTTTTCATTAGAACTAGGTAAGTTCTAATGAATATTGAATTAAGACAAAAAGGAAATTTATTTATAAAATGTAATGTAAACAAACGAAAACAAATTCTTCTATGAATCTTTTATAAGTATTACTTAAGTTTTTGAGCAAAAACTGAACATCTTCGAATGTCAGTAGTAGATATTTGCATTCGCGGACGCGAATGCTCTATCTATCTATCATCTATCATGGGGGTTTAGGTTTCCGCACTTAGTCCTTGAAGTGGACCATTGTGCGTGAGCCATGGTGGCCGATTACTCCAACCAGCCCACCTACCTCCAGAAGCAGATTAAACTTCCCGGTCTCCTCAGGACATCTGCAAGTGATCTTGGCGTTCCCGGGATCTCGTCACGAATCTTGGTAACGCCTGTGCACTCCAGGAGCACATGCGCTACCGTCTCCTCCACCTCCATGCACGCTCTGCACAGGGGACTGTCAGTGATTCCTAGGGTGGTGTGGAAGTGTTTGTTCAGCGAACAGTATCCAGTGATGGTCTCCGCCACCAGACGCAGGCTATCTCTGTCCAGGCGCAGAAGGCGCCTGGTCAGCTTTGGATCCGAGGATGGCATAGCTTCCTTGGATTGCCTACAATTTGGTGTCGAGGCCCACCTTTTCTCTGCTTGTATTCGGGTGTGATCCTTTAACCAGTTCCTCAGCTGCTTGAAGGGAATGGGCACAATGGGTTCGGGTCCGTAGGGTTTTGAGCTGGGTCCTCTTCTGGCAAGTTCGTCAGCCGCATCATTGCCGAGTGATCCACTGTGACCTCTAATCTATTGCAGCGTTACCGTGTTGTGATTCAGCACCGTGATTCGTTCTAGGGCCTTGTGGCATTCTAGTGTTAGTCTCGACGTGATCTGGTTACTCTTTAGGGATTGAAAGACTGAGGCACTGTCGGAGAGTATACGAATGTTGGTATCCGTAACCTCCCTGGCCTCTATAGCGTGTGCAGCTTGGATAATGCCTACACACTCTGCTTGGTAGCCGAGTTGAACCTACCAAGAGATTTGGATATTTTTTAATGTTGAGGTCGTCGAAGAACACCCCGACGCCTGTCCCATCGTTGGTTTTGATCCATCAGTGTAGACTCTTAGCTCTTTTGTGCTTGAGTAGTCGCACAACTCCTCTATGAGCTCTATGCTGTATTTTTTTTTGAAGCAGTGAGTCTTCGAGTTCTGTCGATAGGTGATGACATCATCGGCTGTTCTTTGATTGCATCTTCTCTGATGCGTGTGTGTTTTATTCTAGAGTCGTTACTTAGGGTAACTCACTAACTCAAGTCTGAAAATCGCTACGCCTGCCTCCTCTCTTACGATGAGGTGTAGGGGCTAAGTAGCCCCAGCATCACCTGTAGGGCAGCAGTTGGTGATGTTCTCATGCTGCCGGTGATTGCCACGCAGGCAAATCTTTGTAGTTTCTCGAGGTCCTTTTGGGTCGTACTTAGGTTTGTCCTAGGCCACCATACCAAAGACCCGTATGTGATAATTGGTCGGATAACTGTGGTGTATAAGCCAGTAGGTGATTTTGGGGCTTAGGCCCCAGTTTCTCCCGAGGAGTCTCTTGCATTGCCAGAGGGATATACTGGCTGGCTAAGCTGTTTGTCCAGATAGATACCTAGGTATTTGGCTTCAGTCGATAGGCTTAGGGTTGTCCCAAAGAAGCTTGGTAGTTGCAACGTTGCCAGCTTCCTTTTCTTTGTGAAGAGGACGAGTTCGGTTTTGATAGGGTTCACTGCTAGTTTGTGTTCCTTGCAAAAGTCTTCTACTATCCTTAGGGCCTGGCGCATAAGGTTGCATAGTGTGTTTTCATGTGTGCCGTTTATTATTATAGTCAGGTCGCCGGCACAGCCCACCGTGTAGTAGCCTCTGCTATTGAGGCGGTCCACAGTAGTGGAGAGAGGACTTCACCTTGGGGGCAGCCCTTCGCCACTATGGCTCTAGTGGTGTCGTTTACCGTAACTTGTACCGCTCTCAGTCGGAGCATATTTGTGATCCAGCTAGAGATGGGTGATAAATAACTTCACAGTGAAAAAATCACCGTGATCCGCTAACTAAAGTGATCACTGTGATCTGTAACGAAGGAACTACGTTCCAAGTAACGTATGTCGTTCCACGTTACGTTCCGTGTCACTGACACCCACCGGCCAATCGCGCCTGCCCTAACCCGCGCTCTTGCTGATCACAGTGATGGCGATTGGCGTGACTATTAGAAACGGCGGATTAAAGACCAAACGCGTCATGATATTTTAATTTAGGACATACATTTTAATAAAACTTAAAACTATTGAAATAACATTGTTGACTATTTCAAGTTTCATTTATTATAAAATCAATCATTGAATTTTAAAATGTTATTATTATGATAGTCATCACTCGGATCATGATTAGTTATACGATTCAGTTGACGATAACTACCTTAGTAAAAGTAATTTATTAACCTAGCCGTACTCAGTAGGGAACTTAAAACTTCTCGTGACTTTGTCACGTCGTCGGTCACTCTCGGCACAATAATACTACATATTGTGTTGGTAGCCCGAAAGTGACCGTCGTGACAAAGTCACGATTATTTTTTAACGTTACTTTCAAGTCACAGGAACGACAGTCACGGTGACTGGAAAGTAACGACTTCGCACATGTCTAGATCCAGCCTCGCAGGGTCGGGTCCACCCCGTGTTTCTCGAGGGAATCCGCGAATGTTCAAAAAATGACGTTCGTTACGTCATCACGCAATATAGGAAAGTCTTGTTTTTCCTCATACAAAGTTTTTGGCAGGTAAGGTGCCTTGATTTAAATGGAATTAATTGTCAGAAGGCTACGAGGAACACATGTACTACCAAGTTCACAGACGGTCTGCAACTTCCCATACACAAAATTGACAACTCATGTGAACGCGCCATCACCCCGCGCTAAATGCGATCATGTAAACGATGCCTAATTTGTCTACGCTCGGGCAGAGCTCTGTCACTCCGTGTGTAGGCATGAGATAATTACCTACCGCCTCGCGCATATTGAATAATTATGCAAGTTCGGTAGGGCTGTCGCGCTCCAGCCGTGCGTATCGTATGCCGCGTTAATTTTTCGCGCTCTTTCGACTGGTCGCTTGCGTCGCGCGTCGCTTACCTACTCGTACTTCGTTATTAATCATTAATAATTATGTATAAGTGAAAATGACAAGCCGGATAAACTGTTGCTTGTATGGATGTTATTGGATTAAAAAAAGAAAAGGCAAGAAATATAATTATGAAACACTATGTTAAAGATTATAAATTAAAATAAACTAAACTAACTTAAACTATAAACTTAAAAAATGGCGTCAAAAAACTCCTCCTCAACGCTGTCAACTGGTAAAGTCCCCAGGAGACTGGCGGCGTTACCGCGCTGTATGGCAACGCTAAGCCTTTGGCCAAGGTAAAAACCAGCCCTAGGGTCACGGGAAGTGTCAATTAAGCGTTTAGAAATTTCTTTAAAAAGTCTATGAGCACTCGGACCCCACGGTCCTAGAGTTTCAACCCCAAACGGCTCGAAAATATAGTTACCAATAAGGTTACTATATTTACGCCGCTTGAGGTTCTCAGCAGCCGCAGCGGCAGCCCCTGCACAGCACGATGAGCTAGGAAGATGGGAAGGCGCAAGAGTATCGACACAAGTTGCGTCCCACACTTGAGGCCTACCCATCTTCCATGGAAACAAAGACATGCCGTCTGGTCTCTTGCCATCGTCGCGTGCCAAACCATTGGGTTCTAATAAAGCTGGAACGCCGACGGTGACAAGAGATCGACGGATGATGTCATTCAAGTTCGCGTGCCGTGCAAAACGGCCCGCACTTCGGCTGCATGACAGGCCGTGGTGTCCGAGGCTGTTGACAACTTCACCACAGTGACAGCGATGAGGAGAACAAATTATATTAAAGTAAAACAATTTTGCTAAAAAAGGTTCAATTAACACTTCAAGGTAGCCCGTGAAATTCAAGTTTTCTTACGTTTTTATAATTTGCAGGCAGGCACGATTTTGACCTTGAAAAAGTAGTTACTCGAACTTTATGAACTTGGACGGTTGTATTGATTTTTTTTTATTTTTTTTTTGTGCTTTATTACTAAGAACAAAATTCTTAATAATTAATTACGATCTAGCCTAAAAGACTAATAAGTAATTTAACTCTAACTTAATATGTTACGTGATAGAATATGTTAAAACTAAGAATAGTGTTCATTTGCACTTTTACACAAGTCCGTAGCACTTTCTTAGAGTCTAATATAATTTTCAACACACTTGCTCATAAAGTGGTTCTAATTTCACCGCAATTAGGCACATAATGACACCTGTAATCAAACTGTGACTTTTTCATTGCTATTATTCACAAGTGAGTTATAGGGTTTTTTTTTTTATTTTATTGGTTGAATTGCTTTGTTCTTAAAAAAGTTTCGATACAAAAAAGATCGTGTTCAATAATACAAATAAATTAATGTACCTATTGCTTGCTCATTTCATACAACTTCGTATCTACATAGATAATTTCAACTTATAAGTTTTTAATAAATAAAACTTTCACTCAAATGCAACTTTTGTTTTCTTTTTTTTTTTACTTTTTTTTTAATAATAAAACTTCGAATTCCCCATTTCGTACGTGGCTAAAACGCTATCCGCTAAAAGCCAAAAAAAAAAAAAGGAACCTCATTCTTTTAGTCTATGGGCGATCGCCATTGTTAGATGCGCGCGCATAGGAAAACTGATGAATTATTCCCGCCATTGCGAAAAAATATTCACAACTCGTTTTCACTGTTGAAATTATAGTTATTTTAGTATTATTTTATTCTCAAGTGTGTTGAAAAACGTCGTATGATACACGTGTGTGTTGATGATACCGTCCTCGGCTCTCTTAAGAACCTCGCCTAAACGGCTCGGTTCTCAATGGCGCCTCGGCGGTAATCACCAACATTACACACTTGTACCATAATGTACTATTATAAAACACTATGTTCATGTGTTATTATGTATAGCACAACATTGTTACTATTACTCATTCACTTTGTACACTACACTAATTCAAAAGGTTTAGTTCTTTTGTCTAGCAGCTGGATTGCCTCAACATTCACGTGTTGATGGAGTCTGTGTTCGTGGGCTTCAGCAAATTTTTGGATAATGGTGGTGACGAATTCCATTTTAAGGTCACGATGAAGGTCGTCATTTCTTATGTACCAGGGTGCATTGACAGCATCCCTAAGTACTTTATTTTGGAATTGCTGGATTATTTTGACGTTGCTTTGTTTAGAACAGCCTCAAAATTGGATGCCATACGTCCAGATTGGCATCAGAATATGCTTGTATAGGGTTATTTTATTATGTATTGATAGACAAGATTTCCTTCCGAGTAACCAATACATACTTTTATATCGTATATCGAGTTCCTGTCTTTTCTTTTTGACATGAGCTTTCCAACGCAACTTGGCGTCGAGAGTAATGCCAAGGTATTTAAAGTCAATGTGAATTGATTTTGACTCATTCAGTTTGATCTTCCATTTTTGTGTCCAGTCATAAACTTTGTTCACAGCTAGTTGAACTTTTTCTACTGCTTCTCTGTGGCTTGATCCGGTAGCCATAATTTATTTATTTATTTATTTATTTATTAGATAAGGCACACCAACGACATATTTACAAGATTGGTTCCATAAGGTGATTATAAGTCTACAGTGCGTGTAAATACGTCACTTATAGGCATGCACAACATTCACAACAAACAATTATTATATTCGATTAAATTAAAAATGATTAAAAACAAAGTGAGTTAATTAAGAACTAAACAAAAAAGTGAGATATTATTACAATCCAAATATAGTCAAACTAAATCAAATCAATAAAGTAATAGAATGAAATTTAAAATAGAAAATGGATTAACTTATTATTGGATTAAAATAAAAATTAAATTGTATTAAAGTATAAATTAGAATAAGTAAGTATAAAGGTTACAGGTCAATTTCAAGGATTCTTGTTTTGAACTTTAACAATCTATCAAAGAAAATGTCGATATTACTGTCAGCTGTACAGGCTCTGTTGTAAAAAGTCAACATTCGGTTTAAGGGAGCATGCTGGCCCAGATTTGTGCGACACGGTTTAGTGGCAAACGTCCTAGTGGTACGCTTGGACCGGAGGTGGTAATGACGGGGTACGTCAAGGTTAATTTTTTTGAGGAAGTTTGGTGTCGATGTTATCCCATTCACAGTTTTATAAAGTGTCAAAAGGTCGATTACCGCCCTTCGTCGTTTCAGTGAATCTAATTTGAAATATTTTAATCGTTCGGCGTAATCAGCTCTATGCGGACACTTTTGGTCTTTAAATCGCAAGCACCTCGTCATTTTTTTTTGAATGCGTTCGATTCGATCTATATGAATTTTGGTACATCGGATTCCAGACTGGAGATGCGTATTCTACGAGGCTTCGCACAAAGGTGTTATATAGCACTTTCAATGCCAAGGTTCCCTTGAATTCCTTGCCAATTCTGTTTATAAACCCTATCATTTTCATTGCCTTTTTAATTATATAATTGCAGTATCATCTGCAAAGGTCGCAATGGTGTTGTTTTCCAGTTCTGGGATGTCACATGTGTATAACAAGTACAAAATTGGGCCTAGGACACTTCCTTGAGGTACACCAGCTTTTATAGCTTTTAGGTCGGAATATCCGTCCTCCTGCCGTATTCTAAACATTCTGTTAGTAATGTATGACTCTAGGATATCTGCCAATTCTGGTAGCATGCGTCTGAGCTTGAATATTAGACCATTATGCCAAACTTTGTCAAATGCTTGCGCGACATCTAAAAACACGGTGGCGCAGACTTCCTTGTTTTCAAGCGTTTTTTCAATTATGTTAGTTATTCTATGTACCTGATCTATTGTTGAGTGTTTTTCCCTGAAGCCATAAAGCGGTTGTATTGATGATATAATTCTGTAACAATATTTTAATCAACATACAACCTAGCACTGGCCCGCAAACTGCAAAAAAAAAATAAGAAAATATGAATTTCGCGGGCTACCCTGACGCTTTCATGTTAAATACACACCATATTTTTTATTTTATTTTAATGTATTCGTCATCATTCTCCTGCCCTTATCCCAATCTATTTGGGGTCGGCGCAGCATGTCTTCTTCTTCCATACTGCTTTTATTTTAATGTATTATACATTTAAATACAAAAATGTTGGCAGTATTTTATTTTTAGTACTTGCGGAAACCCTACCGATTGAGCGTTATAAGCAGCAAGACGCCGAATAACGGACGGCATCAAGGCACAATTTAGATCGAGCGCGCCCAGTTTAGGTATTTAAAATGTCGGCTTTCTTCAAGATCAAAGGAGTGCAACTTCTGTACGTTTTCTATTCTGTGGCTCGGGGAATCCTCACGTTACTCGTACCTACCTATATTGCCTATGTTCTTTCTTTGACTTGCGCTACCCACCTCATTCCATTCTCTTTCGCTAGTACCTTGTTATAATTTTCATGCCCTTGTGGTTGTATTTGTGGCATGATATTTTATTTTAATACATTTTATAGCTTTTTTTAAATCTTAACTGTCTGTATCAGTATCAATGATATTTTTATAAATATCAGTTTCGGTATCGAATCGGCTGAAGTGCGTATCGATGGATCCCTAATCATAACATCCAGTATTCCATCATCTACATACACTTATAACCTTACTCAACCTATCTTACTACCTGACTACGCGAAATCCTACTTACTGCACCCACCTGCTACCCCGCAGTTGCACCACAGTCATTACGTGCACTGCCGAAGTGGTCCGATTTACGCAAACGAGACACCTACCTACACTTGGAGTTACGAGGACAGGAATGCTGACTCATGGAACACCCTTGCAGTTTTGATTCTATCTAGAGATAATATCTCAGGATTCAATCATTGAAAGAGAATTTATATTTCAGCGTTGTCTATACGCGTCTGTGACTTTCGGGTATTCAGAAGCCCGAAAGTGTGACAACGAGTCTGACAAAGGAGAAGAAAGAAAGAAGATTTCTTCCTTTCACACATACACACACACTACTACACTTTCGGGAAACTTTCCGAAAGAAGAACTCGAAGAAGACTTCTTTCTTTAAGAAGCCCGAAAGACAACCACTCTGACAAAGATGTATCGTGTTACCCAGTTATGATTGTTAGAGGTCTGATGCAGTCGCTTCATGTAATATGCTGGTATTCAGCTTTATCCAGCTATACTGGAAGCAGATCCCAATTCCCGACACAAGAAAAGGTTAGGCAAATGATGACTATAGACCAACTGACATGTTTTTGACAGAATTGCAACAACTTTGTTTGATAAACACCCACCAGAGAAGTTAAACCAATTCTTAGTATTCGAAATGTACAAAAATCCTTGACATTTTTTATCAGACACATCAAGGTTCTAAACTATATTAAAGACTTGATTATCTACATCCCAGGTATTGTTTAGTTTGATTGTGCATTTTCTTAGGTCTAAGGTCAAAGTCACAACGGTAGATTCGCTTAGTGCTTTAATCTATGCTACGTGCTAAGCGACATGCTCTAGCTATTTTACTATAGGCGGATTTTATTTCTCTAATATTATATCCTGCTTGTCCATTTGTTTGCTCATTACACTGAAGGCGTGAAATAATAGTAGCCAATTTCCATCAACATATTAACGGTCGTTTTCAGCAACTTACAAGCCGGTTTCGGTAGGTTCTATCTCTGTCTTTTTCATATTTTGCTTACTGGAGGCTAAGAAACAAAACGTCACAGAAAAGCCTTCTTTTATTTTTCTATGAATCAAGTGACAGGTAGGTGACAGGAATAGGATATTCTTTGTTTTAACAAAGACCGCTAGCTACAGAAGAAGGCACATTAACCAGCAGTTATACGTAAGTAAGTTATAGAAAACAGCCGTAAGAAAAAAGCCACAAGGGCACTTGGTACCAAGCGTAGCCATTTAGTGAGGTTCCAAGTTAGCAGGCGCATCTCGTAATGCATCAAGAAATGGAGCACACGTATTTTTCTATGAATCAAGTGACAGGTAGGTGACAGGAATAGGATATTCTTTGTTTTAACAAAGACCGCTAGCTACAGAAGAAGGCACATTAACCAGCAGTTATACGTAAGTAAGTTATAGAAAACAGCCGTAAGAAAAAAGCCACAAGGGCACTTGGTACCAAGCGTAGCCATTTAGTGAGGTTCCAAGTTAGCAGGCGCATCTCGTAATGCATCAAGAAATGGAGCACACGTATTTTTCTATGAATCAAGTGACAGGTAGGTGACAGGAATAGGATATTCTTTGTTTTAACAAAGACCGCTAGCTACAGAAGAAGGCACATTAACCAGCAGTTATACGTAAGTAAGTTATAGAAAACAGCCGTAAGAAAAAAGCCACAAGGGCACTTGGTACCAAGCGTAGCCATTTAGTGAGGTTCCAAGTTAGCAGGCGCATCTCGTAATGCATCAAGAAATGCACGTGTCAACAAAATAAACATGAGCGCGCACCGGTCATCTGCCACCAAATAGTCTACAGTTCAGCAAGCCAAACTGCACAATAGGCTTGTGTCCTGAAAAAACTAAAAGTCCGTCAGTTAGATTATCAAAAATATTTGACATGTATTTTTTCTTTTGTCACGTAAACCAAATTGACGAAGATACGACGCTTTTAAAATTCTTAACACGTCACGCCGTGATATAATTTTTAGTACGTTGTGACGTCACGAGCCCCACTCCCGAGTTTTGATGCGTTTTATCCTTGTCAGTATTCATTGATTTACTAAAACAAAAAATACGTGTCCGTTATTTTCCAATAATCTAACTGATGGACTAATTAGATTTGCAATTTATTGATGGTGGAAAATAGCCTATTCAAGCTAATTCGCTTACCAAGCGAAGTGATAACACAAGCGACACTCTTGTGTGTCTGCGACCTTAGTATTTCCGTCGAGGCTGTTTGCTTGCGTTGCGACAGAGGAAGCATTTCAGACATGTTGCAGACTAGATTCTAGACTAGACTAAATGTTATCTTCATTATAATATTTGTCTAGATTATTTCTCATAATGTCACTCTTGTCGAGGCAGGCTGCTTCTCGAATCGCCTACGCTGTGCTAAATAGGGCTGTCTCTAAAGACTTTGTATGATTCATTGATCGTTTTGAAACCCTTGCGATTCAGAATATGACGTAATCCTTCATTTCAATGAATGAATGAACGATTGGGTGCAATATTGACCTTATTAAGCAAAAGATGATTGATTTCTTTGAATTTCGTCTCTTCGTATTTTCGTAAACACATCTAACCGCAAAAGTAATCGTATTTTTATTTTAAGACTTGTTTTTATTGAAACGAAACTAATAACAATTGTCATTGAGTTCTTATTAATATTTATTATTCATTCATTTGTAATTAACGTTATTGAAAAACGTCTCTGACGAATTGTTTACACAGATGAATTTTGTTTAGTTGTGGAGGTGTCATCTTTTCTAGAATTGATCAAAAGTTCAAAAACTTTGGGAATAGTACTGACTTCGATGTTTCGGATAAACAAAGATGTTACAGACATCATCATCATCTGCTTAGCCTTTTTTCAACTATGTTAGGGTCGGCTTCCAGTCTTACCGGCTGCAGCTGAATATCAGTATTTTACATGGAGCGACTGCCTATCTGACCTCCACAACCCAGTTAGTACTGGGTAATACGATACCCCTTCGTAGGACTGGTTGTCAGACTTTTTGGGCTACTGACTACCTGTAACGACTGTCAAAGATCTACAAATGCCAGTTGTCACAGACATGTTAAAACTATTTTCAATCACTCTCATATTTCTGATGAATCAGTGAAGCTGTTTGTATTGACAAGTTTTTGCATCTCTCTTCATTAATTTTATTGGTTCAAAAGAAACGCCTCAAATCTTTGATTTTCTGTCTTTGATTTTTAATCTTTATTTGTATTTTTGTGTCCGTTTCCTTTTTTGACCACATTTTTTTCCCATCAGCCCTATTCCACTTCCCAATTCAAAGAGAAAGAAGCTCACTCTCCAAGGCTCAACCGACGGAATCTATTACCAATCCTGCACTGCGTCATAATCTGACTAACGACTCCCACTCATGTGCTAATTACTACTAGTCTTACAAGTACTTGTAATGCTTGCTCATAGATTTGCTTAGCAAGTCAGCCCTGTGGTGTAAGACTGAGGGCGTAAGTACCTACAGTATAGAACGACCAGTGTAACTTTAACTCCCGTGCTTTTCAGAAGTTTTTTATTTTAAGTTGTGCTTAAGGACCTCGTGCAAGTCGTGCACTACGCGGCTTGTTGCATGACCGGCCACTATCTTGAACAAAACTGGTCGAGACGCCCGGTTGTACAACCAAACTTTCTTCGTGCCCGAAGCTTCTGCGGCCAAAAGTCGTGGTCAAGGCCGCGTGATGCGCGAGTTCCGTTAAAGATACTCGTATAACGATGATCGAAAAGTCTAAAATGTATGAGACTGACAAATGCTAGCGAAAAGTTTATGTCAATCCTATTGTCAGTCTTTGTAGAAAACGAAAGGCTTTAAAAGCGATTGTCACACTTGTCTATGCCTTCTGGGTGACGCTGTCAGGAGTATGAGCAAAAACATACAGAGGGTGAAGTCGAACTATGGATTAGATACAAAGATTTATGGAAGCACACCCGTCCCATGGACCAATAAATGATCCTATTCTTTGAAAAGGTTTAAACTTTATATCCATCTTGATTGAATCTATAGAAAACACTTATTGTGTTTGATTAACGATGTACGCCGCCTCGAAGGACCACGCCATATTGGTATTTTATGACACGTGCTGGTGCGTTTAGTTATGATTTGTAATGCCCATATGTGGGGGATGTTAAAACGGCTATTAAGTGTAAATGCGTCGTTTATGTTCCTTGTAATGATATCGGTAAAACCCAAAGAAACTAAGGCTAGGACATGTTTTGTATCAATCAATTGCTAATGATAAAATTGCAAGGATTACAAAGGATGCAAAATATGGTAACTGCTGGGCCTTAACAAGCGGCCATCGCTTTCAAACCGTTATGTATTTCTACAACGACTTCGTCAATATACTTTTGACTTTCCTATCATCGTTATTGCCAACAGAACTTTGTCCAGATCCTCTTGTCCTTATTCGCCCATTAATAAATACTTACGCAAAAAAAAACCTTTTGTCGCTGGATCAGCTAAGATTCCGGGTTCACGGGAAGTGTCTGGCCTAGACAACCTTGTAAAAGAAGAACACCATGGATCTATGGCAAAAATTACGCTTGTGTGATTCACCGAAAACTAAACAAAAGGTGATATAAGATGGTTAGAACAAAGGGGAGATAACATAGCGTGTAAGCGTGACTAGAAGTCTGTCAATAGATGAGTCAGTGAAGTAATCAGGCGGTTCTGATATGCACCTTGAACTCTTATCAAATCGAAAGTAATACAAACTGCCGTCAAAAACAGAAGAGGTGCATCTCTGCATTGATTTTTTTATAGAAAAAATATCAATGCAGAGATGCACCTAGCAGGCTTATATGTCCGGGATAATATCCGTGATTTTCCTTTGTTTCTGTGAGCTCCCGATATTTCGACGCTGTTGCAAGCATCATGATCGCAATATCGGGAGCTCATAGAAACAAAGGAAAATCACGGATATTATCCCGTAAGTACTTTAAGTGTAGTGAAAAACCGTGAAAGTCTAAAACAATGCGTTATTTTATGCCCATTCCCCAGAAGCACGTCATTTATTGAAGCTGAAGAATTCAATTCAGATAGGTAGATAGAATGCACTTTGTTATGTACACCGTAAAAACTTATAAATAGGGTGACATAGTGGGTGGACTTATCGCTGACAGCGATCTTTTCAAGACAATCTTTTAATGGATCTAAGGGAAGAGGAGATATACAATACTGTAGGTAGTCTGTGGTGTACCATTATTAAAATAAATGATATACATACTTTTATAATAATGAAAATAACAAAGAACTATCCAAATTCACCAAATCTTTATCTTTTCAATTCAAAATTAACGGTCTTGACCACTATTTGCGGTTTATTCAAGACGCTTTAAAACTAAGCTCTAAGCCTTACGTATAGGTCACCTATCAGCCTTGCCTACAGCCTACACAAATCTGTTGTTAATTATTACCATGGCAACACTTGATAACATTGCGAGAACATTCTGGGCTGCATACCGTCCACCATATTTGAATAGACAAGGGAAGTAAGCGGTGAGCTCGGAAGAGGGAGATATGGATGCGGCAGTTTTTACTCACCTATGTCATTAAACTGAAGACCGGAGAATAGAAGAAAAAAGAAGAAAAGAAGAAGATAACATGCTGCTCCGACCTCAAATAAATTGGGATAAAGACAAGAGAATATGGATGAAATCTTTAATCAACATGTCCCCCGACCCAAATTCGAAGACATGTGGCGTCTATCGACCTGTTTTGGGCTAGTTTATGGCCCGCTCCTTCCCGTAGAGTGAAGTCCTATACCCCAGCAGTGGGAACATGTAAGAACGTTGGTCCTTTTAACCTTTATTCTTTAGTCTAGGTTATACTAGGGTTTCTTGAATTATTTTATTACTTTGTCCTTCATCTTGACATTTAGCTACACCTGTTCAAATATTATTGAATACAACTGTAAACTATTGGGCGTTTTTCTTTTCTTTCATCATTCGAGTACTTTTTCTAGATCCAAATCTTTGTTTTTTTTCAAAATAATTGTTTATTGTCTGCTATGGTACCTTTTAATAGTGTTAATGTATGGATGGAGATATGGTTTTCGTTGACTGAGCATAGACAAGAACTGAAGGTCCTTATTTACATCATCATCATTGTCCTGTTGTTATTCCAATTTATATGTGGTCGGCGCAGCATATGCTTCACTTATACTATTTTTTTCTTACATCTAAGAAATCAACCATGCACACATAGTACGTGGTAATAATCATTAATCACTTCATTAACTCCTTCCATTTTTGTCACTGGTGCTTTTTTATTTATTTTTTCTTGCACATTCAGCCTGTTACGTGCTCTAACCGGCCTTGTTTTAAAATAATTAGTATTGTGAGGATATAAATCTGCATGGCCTTATGTTTTACCCATATAGTGAGATCGAAAGAGTTATCGGTTGTGTTATGTGAGATAGTGGTTCTGTTTGAAAAATTTCGTACTTTTACATATTTTCTTAGCAATTGGAATGACTCACTGTCGTGATTTGAAAATTACGGTCTATCCAAGAGAACTTCACAGGGGTGATACTTAGGACCTGTGTGTTTTTTGTTTCACTCGTATCCTATTCAAAGTACAATGAGGTTTCATGATGATGAATATTTCACTCGAATTCTTAATTGGTACAATCTATACAATTTTCTGGAACTTTTTGTGGAAATCCATCTATACACGGGGTAATAAAAAGGCAGGAAGTCTGATACCGATATCGATACTGTTATAAAAATATCGGCGATACTGATACCGATACGCTTATTGAATTCAAAAAGGAAGGTAGAATAACACAATTAATTAATAGTTTTAGTAATCAAAATTAACATTTAGAAGATTTTTATTTAAAAAACAAAGTATTCTTAAGTTTTGCGGGCAAATGCAATTTTGCAAGTCTGTTTGAATAAGACCTGCGGTGGAAAATAGGCTCTCAGATGCGACAGAACTCATTTGGAAACTAAAGTACTTCTGCGCCATTTTTTTCAAGTTTGGGTATAAGACATCATTTTTAAAGAGCGAAATTTGAAAAGTATCGTTGAATCTGCCATAAAAATATCGCCGATGGTATCGGTATCGCATCCATAGCAAGGGTTTTGATATTTTTATAAGTAAAATAAAATCTAAAAAACACTAACTATGCTTCCAAACACTAAAGCGCAAACTTTGGACATAGGAGGTAACCGCAAAAAATGCTCATCCGATTTAAAAAATCTTTCACTGATGTAAAGCTATAGTTTTGTTTCTTGAATCGACATGGATGGGGATATTTTACCGACTGTCATGGGGTGGATATGATTCTTCGATACCTGAAGTCGCGTGCTGAAGCTAGTGAATGATAAAGCACGTCACTCTGTATAAAATACCTATAAAATAATCTAGCCACATTGGCAATCTGGCGCCGTAAGTGTCGGTGTCAAAGCTACTCTTATTGGTAACATTAATAAACTTATTCGTTTCTGACTCAGAGCCTGACATCTGGCCTTCCATGGAATTGTGACATCACTCACGAATCACGTTGCAAATGTGACTTGAATTGGAAATAATAATTGTGAAGGAAAAAAAAACGTGTCCTAGATTTTATTTAGGTCATATTGCAGATTTTGTTTAAGGAAAATGTGTGAAGTTCGTAGTATTTAATTGGGTTAGGTTGTGTTGTTTTGAAGCGAAAATAGGCACATCTTTCTTAGTTTCCGCGAAGGGATTAAGGTCAGACAGACAGCATCTCTGGTATTACTGGAAGCCGACCCAATGAAGTTGGGAATAGGCGAAGCAGATCATGATGACTTATAAAGGTTAGAGCATTGTTCAATGACTTTTATGTTTGGTCCTGCGTCCTGACACGCGACGACTAGATACAAGATGAGGATGATGACGCTACGAAATCTAAGATATAGACAGACCAGCAGTGGCCCAGTGGTAGCGGCCCCGACTTACGAACAATAAGTCGTGGGTTCGAACCCAGGCAGGCGCATTACTTTGTGTAATTTATTTCATCACCACTGCTCTCAAAAACGGTGAAGGAAAACATCGTGAGGAAACCGACATGTCCTACAACCAAAAATTCGAAGACATGTGACATCTACCAACCCGCACTGGGCCCGCGTGGTAGATTATAGCCCATACGCAAAATACGCGCTTTGACGTGTAGTTGCGGACACCAGCCCGTTGTACAATAGACAGGTTAAAGGACATCGACGCGCAAGAATTCAGCAAAGTCTAGACGATCCAAAAAAAAAACTGCTGTTTTCTACTAAAGTACTACATGTTGAATATGTATGGATCAGCTATTTTTATTAATTATTCGACGAAAAGTTAATATACTAGAGGATCTAGAACCATGTACTGAATGAGTTCGCGTGTCCTTTTCTTATTGTATTTACCGTTTACAGAAACTGCAATTGAACGAATAGAATTGACAGAAGCTTTTCAACGAATTGCGGCAAGAGTCAGACAATGACTGTTTAAAGCATGAAAAGGCAAAGAAGGATAATAGAGAAGTAGAGAAGAAGAAGACATGTTGCGCCGACCACTAATAAATTGGGATAAAGGCATGAGAAAGTTGATGAGTCTAACTAGTCGTTGGATACCGCAGGCACAGAAACGGTAGATACGGTAGTAAAAAAAAAACAGGCTTACAAAATTACCTATAATGCTAATTATTAGGTTAGACAATATAATGTCGAATCACAATAAAGGTAATACAAATTCCTACATGCTCTAGGTCAGTACTGATTTATGGAGGAAAATTAATAAAATTTCCTCCATAAATTAGTACTGACCAAAGAAACTGTGTTATGAATTTGTGTTTTTCTAGATTGTTTTGTATTCCTGTTGTTGGATGGTGGTCTCCTGATTCCTTTATAATATCTTGTAAGTTCTACGTAGTATACGAAATATACGAACGGGTACTCTATTAGAAGGGTGTGCGTAACTTTAACTATTAAGGAATCTTTGACTTTTTGTCTGCAAAATCGCTTTGAGAATTCATCTGCTGCTTTTTTTTAGCCTTGCAAGTGTCCCACTACTGGGTAAAGGCCCATCCTTTCTCTTTCCCCCCTCTCTATCTTGTGCGATATCCGGTCATGTTCGCCCCGCTAATAGGATTAGATCATTACACTACCTTTGCCGCGGTCTACCTCGGCGAGGATTTCCTCCATCAGGAATTGTTTCTCTCTTTTATGTAATTAAATCGAATGATTCCTATCGGTATTTTATAACATTTAAGGGAGTTAAATGTTATAAAATATCCTCGTGAGTTTACAAAACGGATGTCGTACGATGCTTTATGATATTGATCACGCATTTAGTGGTCCATAGTTGAATGATTTAAACAATATTAATTTAATGTTTTTTTTGTTACAGGTAATTATGGAGTGTTCCGAAAGGACCTGGGGCTATTAAAATTTGTCTATAAGACTGCTGCTAAACTTGGATCTGTGGGAGTGGCTGTGAGTGTGAGGGATATCTACAAAAGGGTGTGGTGATATGCAACCCTCTTGATATACTTAATTTTTAGAAGACTGCAAACAATTTAATTCAAATCAAAAAATTTAAATTATTAATTTTAGGACAAGGGTTAGTTATATAAAAACTTAGAAACTGTTGTTAGTACTCAAATAAAATTACAAAGGACAACACTCATCATAATAATATAGACCTAAGTACTTAATAATAAACACAAGAAATACTCCTGTGCTGAGACACCACGCCCGTCAAGATAAACAATAGGGAGATACCTTCCTAGAAATCACCAGACGAACGAAATGCATCTCAATCAACACAGGTGCACGAACATCTTCAGCTACAGTTTTCATTTAGGTGATGAAATTTTCAACAACATCAACGGTAAACAAACGAGACGGGACGTGGTGGAACTATCATATGGGAGGAAATCACTTTTTCTTGCATTCCAAATCAACTGCAATATTAAAAAAAAATATTGCTATTATAAATCGATTTCGAACAAAACGTTGCATCAAGGTAATATCTCAAAAGTTAATCAACAGATTACCTGGAATCGACTTCGAATATTTTTAGCTAAGGCACGCGAAGTCTTGGTTTCTTTTTTCAGTCCATCGTTACGTTGTTCCGAAATCCGACGGCTTAGGTGTTTTGATATTTATTGCGTGTTTCGACTTAGTTCTCCGGATTATAATGTCTGGTATTTATGGGAAACAAAAAATGGTATAGCAAGTTCTTTAGCTTGATAGAGATGATTTGATTTCTCGCGATCTTTAAGATGCAGACACCGCATCTGCATAATAATTTTGGATGTTTTTGTTTCTACGGCTGAGACACAGGCCTCCTTTCTATGAGAAAGAGTGGACCATTATCAACAACGCGGAGTTGACACGCTCCTAACTATGACTTTATTATGATTTCAATCGAGACTTAAAGTAGCAAAACCTGTCATTATCTTTGATATATATTATTATGGTAAAATATATCTTTATTTCTCTCTTCATCTTCCAGAAACCCAGACACATTCCCGCTAGCTCTTATTATGTTTTTATCCATCTTTTTATATGCGGTGCATAATGTCCTTCTTACTACTAGGCTTGCCCTGGCTACGAGTACTTAGCAATCTTTAAAAACATGTGTGCCTATGTTTTAAATATTATGGTTTATGACTCAGTATCAACATATTTCCGGATCGAATCATCCATGTTATTAATTGCAACACATCTTACACATCCTCGTAGGTTGCGGTACTTACTTTACGAGCGATGGAGAGAAAGCTGAAAGAATTATAAATTTGCTGTTTATGGGATTTTACAATAAAAAAAAAAAAAAAAAAAAAAAAATCTTTTTATTTCAGACATTAGTCCATATCGAGTGATGGTAAAACCACTTTATAAACAAAAATTAAATCTGTTACATTGAAATTCTAAAATTAATTAAATTAAAAATGTATTCCTTGTCAGATTCAGTTTATTTTTCTCTGCAAATCGGATGCTTTCTTCCCTGTTGAATTTTAATACTTATGCTGATTCTTTTGTCTTATTTCTTGGCATGTTCCCTAATCTGTCTTGCCAGACAAATCTTCGTTTTGGTAACTTGCTTGCGCTCTGCGTTGTTTTGTTGGAACCTTGCCTAAAAATTGGAAGCGCCTAACCTATTGAAACCAAATACTGCAATTGGTAAACTTTGTTACACTTATTCCTTTAACACTTATTCCTTTTTTGGATATTAAGAATATAAATTGCCCTACAATCGAACAATCTTTTACGGTTTTCTTTTGTTTGTATCATTTACCTAGTTTTTTCCCAACTGTGTTGAGGTCGGCTTCCAGATATTTCATATGAAGTGACTGCCTATCTGACCCCTCAACCGAGGTGCTGAAACTAACCCGTGTCATACCGCGGGTCGTCTTGGCGTGTTGTCAAACTTTCAGGCTGCAGAATACCAGTTACAACTGTAATTTGATGGCATTCAACGCAAGTTATGCAAATAAAGACTACCGATATCCAAAGTAATAAAAACTGTTGCTCAAAATTCTGTGTCGCATCTCATCACGTAAAAATCATCACACAATACTACACCATTACATAACCTCACAAAAAGAGACCAAAATAATTGCAGTGTGGGCAGAATTGCCGAGAATCAGGTTAAACGTGACGGAGAAAGAATCGGCCTTGACTTTAGTGCAGCAGTTGAAACTGTCAATGTAATACAACCTATGAAGAATAATTACGAGTTTTTATCAACCCACGCTACTGACTGTGACTGAGTCATTGGGGACTGGGTTGCTAGATGCGAATTATAAAATAACACGTGCAGAAACAAAATTTTTCTCCATTTTGGATTTTTTCGATGTGTAGGGTATAATACGATAGAGATCGATACAGAAGGTTTACTTCTGTGAACATGTTTGTAGTTGTAACATCGTTAAAGTCTATAAGAAACGAGTTTTCTTGCATTTACTCCAAAGTCAATTGTGTTTTTATCAGCACAAACTCCTAGTTGTGAAAACTAGTAAATTTTGAGATTGTTTTCAAGAATTCCTTCCCTGCTATCCTTATTCAATACGAGAAAACGGATGATAGATGACGAACATTTTTCTAGGATGTTTGTCTCCTAATTACTTCTTGTTTTTGATCTTTGTCTAGCTTGACATTCATTTGTTTGAGTCAATTCTACAGTTCCTTGAATTAGCGAGTTCCGGATTCCGTTCTAATAACTCTATGCATAAAATATTCTTTGACCACGTTAATGAATAATTAAATTCCGGATTATGCGCCCAATTGACATTGGATTATTATAAAAATAATTTATTGATGTTATTTATTTCCGATTGTTCTAATTATACTCTACGGCTATGGTTAAGTGGAACCCCATAACTCGAAAAAACGATTTCCACTGCTTTCATCTATTTTTATTTTTTCGTCCATTAATCCTTCCCTGTTACTCCCAATTTATATCGTAAAACATAATTTATAGACTTCAAACGGCTTAACGTTTTCGGAATTAAACCCAAATGATGCCCAAAACTTCAAAATAAACTAAGAAACTAAAAATAGTCGCGATTCAGTGGAAATTGTTGTAGCAACACACTGCAAGGCAAGCAATGGTCGCCGGTCGGTTGCTACCAAGTTTGTATTGAGCCTTCCATTCAAGCCTTTGTCACACACACGCACGAAAATACACACACACAGATAAAGCAAGCGAGTTTGACAGTTCGCGGCAGCCGCATCAGTTGGCCGATGCTCGGCGTCGCGGTACGATCGCTCACCGCCGCCATTTTGAATTTACGAAACGCGGGCTATTTTTTTAATAAAAATAAACTAAACGTGTCAACTGTGTAAGTGTGTGCGATTCTAACGTTCTTGTGGAGGTTTTGAATTTCGAATTTGTTACGGATACGACATGAAACGAGGATTTCGGTATTAACCATAAAGTTTTTTTTTTAACGTGGCATGGACCGGTGTTATGTAAATTGCAAAATAATTATCGGGAAATCGATATATGTATAGTAATTTGTAAGTACTAAGGTGTTGATCACGGTGGATTTCAGGTTTGTCTGTGCTCCGGCGTTTTTTAAATAGTTTGTTTGTAGGTGACGTCCCGCCAAAATGTAGGTTACGGTTAAAAGACTTTAACGCATTGTTGTCTGTGTTATCTCAATTTTTAAATTAGTTTCTGAAAAATCATGAAAATTTATGGTTATTATTTCACGTCTAGTATTAAGGCATTCTTTTTCTCACACCTCAGCATCAGTTGATTCGTGTTTCTCTGTGGCATATTTTTGATACCTATTATTGATAAAAAATAATAATAACAACACTTTCATAGTAACCACCTAGGTAGGACCTAGTAAGTATTATGCATTTCTGATATTGTTCCTATACCTGAAATAATAAAGCTAATAATGCTGCAAAATGATGTCATTGGTATTGTTGTAATAATTTGCGATATTAATAGGAAAAATAAATTCATTTATTTAACTAAAGGTCACCTTACATAGGTTGTAGGTAAGTACTGTAATAAATACATAACGTCGTATTAATTTTACAGGATTCATGATTTGTTCTCGATAAAATTGACATTCTTATTTACTTACTTATTTACTTTGGACAATAAAGGGCTTCAATAATTCATACGAGTAACATACCTATTTATTAGTTTTACTATTTAACATTAGAATTGCTACATTATTTACAATTACTTACGTAAATATTTGCGTGAAATCTGTACTTATGTAAATAAACTTATCACGTATTTATTTGTAGGGTAGGACTGAAAATCATTGTCTCAATGTTTGTATTAAAAACTAATTAAACTACCTAAGTACCTTCATTTTCATTCATCAAACTGATGTTTTTAATAACATTCCTCTGTGTGAGCAAATACAACAAAATGATTCACAAAAAAAAACTTTGTCTATGTCTACGAACAACGTCGAACTTTTTGCCGAGTCTATTATTTTCGGCTTAGATGAATCAAATGTTGTTACAAGGAAACGAACGGGAAAAAAAGATTTTGGATAGGCTTACAATTTTTAATTATTCGTTTTGATTCAGAAGATCACGCCAGTAATCATTATTGGGTGAGGCAGAGATGTACCCTGTAGTGATATCAATGTATAAGCTTTAGTGGTCCCACATTTTTGTAGTTATGTTTTGGTCCCATGTTTTAGGGGAAAGATGATGGTATAGGTAACACAGATTATAATATCAAACAAAAACGTAAATAAATTGAAATAAGAAAATAAAAACAGTTAGTTTTAATCTTGGCTGTCACGGTTCTGGTTGATCAAATCAACTTACCTATCATAAAAAAAAAACACGACTATAATAGGTACGTTTAAATTAAAGCTTATCCGTCAAAAATCCACTCTTGCGCAAGGTTGACCTATCAATGACGTCACATTCCCAAAAATCCCTAGGCTACGTTCTTTTCCCCTTGTAAAAACGGTTAGGATCCAAACATCATTTTTGTACACCTGACTCACAGATCACGTCATAATACTTGTCATAAAGATGACAAAATTCTAACACTACCTACCGCACATTCATAGAATTACCAACCTTACGTCTTAGGTTATAATGATCTATGTAAGTACTGTTTACGTGTGGAAACTGATTCTGTATGTTAAATAGGTAAGTCAATACTGTAATGTGATACATAGTTTTGATATCGTGTTAGAAGATTTAACGTGTGAACTTGAAAATGAGATGTCTTGTGACGATGAAACACAATATGCAACTAATGCATTTGTAATAGATGTTGTTTATGTCTGAGCGAAATTTGGGCCCATGGGCAATGGGCCTCTGACTTGGCTTTACGTCGAGGCATATAAACTAACCACATCTCTCGTCTGGCATATAAACTAACCACATGATAAAGAAGAATAGTTGCTGTTCTCAACATATTTTGGAAATTAGAACCAAAAAATAAATAAAGATATTAGACATCCCCAAACTGCACTGGCCTCGCGATAGTGATGACAGTGCTGCTTACACCAAACTAAGAGTAATGGAAATATTACGAAAACAATGTCAAGGAAAACTGTTTAAAATACGCAAATAAGTTTAGGTTACTGCGAATAGTTGATTGATACGAGCAAATAGATAAAAAAATTATAAATATGTACCTATTCGATTTTATCAGTTGCTACTTTTTAGGCTTATTAAAATAACCAGAGGCCTGACATAAGGAAAACCTGTTTATCATCATCATCATTTTTCGACCCTAATCCCAATTACATTAGGGTCAACGCAACAAACAAGCTTATCAACATCATCCAAAGTATAGGCTTCTATCGAACAATGAATTTAAAAAAAAAATGTAATACAGTTATGAATGGGACTTCCCCCAAAATTGTTTATACACAGTCGCATTCATAAAAAATCTGTAGAGCAGCTACATAAAATTCGTGTTTTAAACCACTATTGCGTTCCTTTAAAAAGAACCCTATTACCAGCTCATAAATTCAAAAATGTTCTAGTCAGTACGCTCCCTTAGATAGCAATCAAGATAATATCCGACTGGCAAATCCAGTTCAATTTGGCGCGACCTGTTCCACCAGTTTCAAATAACGTTTAATTCTGTGTACCACTCACTTGTTGCCTTTCACACTAATATAGACTGAAGCTGGTTCTCGTCCTACGCATATCCTAAAAACTAGAAAGGACTACTGTTCAGTCAGTCAAGAAACGAAGGTACCAAATTCAATGTTATTAAGGTCTAAAATGACCTGGATCACTGATTTGGCTGTAATCATGGCTGTAATCTACTGTGATGGATCTACGAGTAAAACAAAAGAAAGCATGGTACTGAAGATACTGTAACCATTTTGAATTCATGCTAGCCTAGTACTTTTTTTTGGCTGTCCAGAATATGTAGGTACTGTTGAATTGTATCGTAATTCAACTGTATCAAGTGCATTCAAATTCACTTATAAAATAAGTAAAAACGTCAGTGAATTCACAAAAACGAGAACATAAAATGCTATCATTAGATAAGATATATCACAGATATATTGAGGCGGAACTGATTCTACGTAATACTGACGATACGAATGATATTTATAACAAACATGACTATTAAGTTTATTTAATGATGTCAAGTTTGTGGTTGTTCAAGGACGAGTCGATATTTGATGTTTTCTTAAGTATTTATAATCAATGCATAATATCAAACGAGTTCTAGATTTATTCCGTCTGTGAATGGCGCTATCTTTAAACTGCTGATATGGTGATGATTTAGGCGCGAAATGATCTTGAATTATTTGTGAAACATATAAAAAGAACGGAGGCGTTGTTTGATGATAGATATGTATAGAGAACAAACTAGATGAAGACGAATATCTAAAAACAAACGGCAAAATAAATAAAAGAAGAAGCAAATAAGAAAGCACAGACCATAACAGAGCGTGTATCGGTTAAAATATTGAAATACAATTAGCCGCAGTTAATTTCAAACGCGACGCGACGGCCGTAGAGGTGTCACAATGGAATATGTTGACGCTTGTCAGTCACTAGGGCTGGCAAAAACTGAACCAGAATTTATAAAACTAAAATTTATAAAACTGAAATGCATTGTTTGAACGATGATATAGCAAAAAGGAATAAGGTAAACACTAAGATATTGGGTGATAGAGATTTAGAATGAAAATGACATGATCCGGAAGAAATTGAGATAAGAGAGGGATTAAGAAGTGATGAACGAATTATTGTTAGCACTATAGGAAATAATAAGCAGTAAAATGGAGGTAAAAGATAACTGTTGCAGAAAGACGATAAACTAATGAAGCTATTGGTGTGCATGAGCTTTTGCTTACAATAGAACCTGTATTTTAAATCTTAATAATGTTATTTATACAGTCTTTATGATTGTGAACGACATTGACAAATGACATTCGTAATTTAAAATGCATTTAAATTATACTTCATCGAACTAAATTAAATTGATGGCATTTATTCATCATCTGAATGTGAGTAAGATGTTCTAACACATCTTTTATTTGAATTTGTTTTATGATCTTCAGTGGCAACCTTATCTACTACATCCTCTGACTCTGAATAAATTACTAGACGGCTTTAAACGACTGTTTTAATGCCAGTACTACAATATGTTTTAGGTTTCACCAGCATCAAAGTATTTCCTGAAGTTTTAGTTTCTCTAGTCTTATAAAGCTTTAACATTAAAACCAGAATTATGACGGGATGTAAATAAATTTGTATTTGGTAGAAAGTTCACTTGCAGTTTCCTTTTGAGAATTATACCACGTCCTAAGTTTCTTATATAGATTGGGGATATACGACAATGTCATTTTTTTTTAATGTCGACGAATATAAGTAAGAAAGAATCACCTAGAAAATCATTCTATCTTGCCAATCATATAAACAATCAGGTTAAAGAAATAATAAAACAGAAAAAGCAACCAGGTGTGACCCTTTTACACAATAATGATACTATAATCAGTTTTCGCATGTCAGTCTCCCATCTCGGCGTACGAAAGTATGGCAGAACTATGGAAAATTTCCCACGTGCCTTACTCGTGGTATAAAAAAGAAAGTTAGGTAATAAAGAGTACTGTATTCTAGCTCAGACTTAGATGGCTTCTTGATACCTAAACACGTAACGTAGATTAGTGATGTAGGTCTTGTATTGGCAGTAGTTTGGCTAGATCTAGGGGACGATTCAATGGTACATTTGGTTGTTAAGTCTCTAATCCAATTTGTCTATCTCGGTTGCGATTGACAGTGCTTTTTAGATATACATATTCATATCTATACTGTACTGCAATGGCTTTCTGTTACTCATCAACATCATCATTTTCCTGTCTTTGTTCCATGTTACTTGGGTTCGGCGCAACACATTTTTTCTTCCTTGTACGCCGTCACAGTATTAATTGCTTCTTTTTCTTTCACATCATTCCTCACACAATCCATCTATATTTTCTTTATGATGCTAATTATATATTTTTTAAGTCATTAAGTGTGCAAAGCTTCTTATCGTTTTGACGAGCTTATCACTCTTATCTTTACAATCGAATTTTTACACGTTTCTGCATGTCAGTGCATTGATTAGCATATTACTTTAATTAGTGACTGCAAGGACGTCATCCACTAATATAGATTGTCTCGATTACCTCATTATCATTAGCAATGCTCATTAAATTAATTGCTGTGGCATTTATAGAAACAAAGTCATCATCTATTTTGTGTTCCAGATCGATATCTTTATCGAACCAATCAAACATTCTATATTTATTCTGTTTGCAATACTTAAGATGGATGCAATGTTAAACAATGCAAATGTTTTCTCTTATTGCGGAAGAAATAGAGCTTGAAATTGTACTAATTTGAGGTTTGTTGATGTTGCAGTTATTGCTAAAGAATGCAGTTATGCACAAATTGTTAGTCTAGCTCTAGGCCTAGGCTTAGTGACGCATAATAGTAAAATAGCAACGCGCAATAGTGTTTTCATCTTTACCCTACTTTGTCAGTGCCACATTTGTTTTACTTACCAATACAACCAGTATCGGTAAGTAAAACAAATAAACAAATTAATATTGATTATTTATTGTGCTTTCCCCATCAAGTCATCATCGACCACGATCCACTGCTGGGTATAGCCATCCCCCATTTCTGCCAAGCTTTCCCAGCCTGGCCTTCTTTTTTTTAAAAAAGCCTTTTACAATACATAGTTGGTTGTTATTTTAAGTGGTGTCTCTTTAAATGGGGTTAATATAGCCAGATATATATATTACACTGCCTTAACGCTTCGGAGTGCATCCGAACGACCGCCAAGAGACCCCGGCTTGGCAAGACCGGCTTCCCTCGAGATGTCTCTTTCAATGTCAAACGAAAACTATATTATGTAATTTTTTACTTTTATTAACTGATCTTTAAAGACAACAACTTTAAATGCAAATGGAATTATAATGTTTTCTTCATCCTTTTGGAATTACGCTCCATTTTTAATCTTGTTCGTCTTTTTCCTCCTCAACTCATTGGTTTGAATAAAAATAATATAAAATTTTCAGTAGACCCGTCCATTAAAATAATTATAGTTACAGTATTTACTCAAACTATTTCTAACAATTCAATTCATTTGAACAAACTACTACCAGTCAGCTAAGATAACGAAGCGACTGAGTATTCAGAAACGAGGCCAGCATACGATTATATCGGCGTGTAAGGCGTCCAGGTTGCATTTTGTTTTGATACTTTCATGCCCCCGAGCCATATACTCCGCAATGGAGATCATAATGAGCGAGACTTACCAAGAAAGGTGAAAGGTGCATGTAAAAGTCTCTAATTGCACTGCACTGGGAATTATGAAGTAAGAAACGCTTAGCTTATAGTAATGACGGATGACTGAACGAAATTGGTTCGTCGATTGAATTTAATGTACGTAATAATAGTCTTTTATCATGCTCTAGTTAATAACGATGATGATTCGTGTTTTTAATGGAGGGAAGGTTAAAATCGGTGAAGTTAATTACTTTGACTCTGCAATTGTAAATCTAGAAACTGATGTTGTTAAGATACTGTAAACAAAGTAGAAAAACTTAAAAGTCGATCAGACCTTAATGACCATAGTCTTGAACATACTGTAACCTACAATAGTACCTACCCTCCAGCAATACGTGATCACAACATCTACAACTACCGTATCAAACGTTCGTTTCGTGCATCCCGGCTTGGCAATCCCGTTAGTGAACCGGTCTCGGAATGCCGTGCGTTCCTCACATTGTTTTGACGAATACGAGACTGATTTTAGTTCTCCAATACGTCTTTGTTCCCCTGGTACCTTCATGTGTAATTTGCGCTATGATCCGTGACGGAGTAAGTAGAGTTAAAGTTGATTATAAAGCAATTAACGGACGTAAAACTATAATGACATAAGTTTGAAACTGGCTAAACGAAAATATAGACTAAGATTTTCAAAGAACCATTTCCTTCACTCTCAATTTTTATATTGCAGTCAGTTTCCAAACGAACAACAATAGAACTAGTATCAACTGAAAGTGTGCTATCATAAACCATAATGTTCTATGGTGCACCACATGCGGTTTTATGTATTTGCAGTCGTGATAGGTTGAAGTGTAGTAACACTTTTCTCCTAGTTTGCTATAAATATCGGTAAAACGACTAAGTTTCCTCGTTAAATCTACAGTGTAAACTGAAATATCGATGTGAAACACATGTTTTATCATTCGTTTTTACCCTTTGCTAAAAAGCCTGGTCCTTAATCTCCAAATGTTGTTCCTTCTGTCCTACCTTGAAAAATCTCCACCTCTGATTCATCTTGCAACCAAAAATCTCAACGAAATATGATTCACAGTTACAATGACGATTGTGTTACTCACATCTTATGCAATTTCGCTCAAGAAAAAGCCAGTTTCAAACCGGTAACCGAAGTTCTCAAGCTATGTGCTTAGAATCTTGATTATCTGAAGATGTAATCCTAGTTGCATGCTTAAGTAGTTTTAGAAACTGCATTTGCAAAGGAGATAAGGACACAGCGCGTTGAAATATAATGGGCACTCATTAGGCGGTCTTTGACTCGATGAGAAGGTCCGAATTTGAATGCAGACAATTGATTCGAACTGAGAACGGTTATTTTTAATGTAATGCAATTTAGGGGGCTGTGTCTGTCTTTAAGCTTGAGATTTATTGAGCCCAGGAGGACCAACGACCTTAACATAAATGATAAATCCTACCTTGACAATCTGTACAGCATCGTTACAGGACATTATAAATGCAACTATGCATCTGCTTATTATCCAGAAGTCGTCTCCGGCTACACTTAAGATACAAGGATAAAATACAGAACTGATATCTAAAGACAAAATCTATACAAATCAGCAAACTCTCTAAGACAGAAAATACAACATAATAAAAATGAAATATCTAAAGAAAGATAAGCTTCTAAGTGATTCATTTTACACAAAGCAGACGGCTTACTTTGACGTCAAAAATTTAGTTCTGCATATAAGTGATTTCACGGCGATGTCATGTAACGGTGTGGTGCGGTCAATGGTCATGGAATAGATCTCGTTGGAGCAAACGCTGCGCTGTCACGCACAATAGGTGATTTGTCTTGAGAAATTTTAATTAGTTCGCACGAGGCGGGGTTTTTGTTATAGTTTTTGGTATGATTAAGGGGTTTCAGATTTGCATTTTGTGAATTTGTGTCTGGTTTGTAATGTTTTGGAAAATCTTACTATTCGTTCTTATCGTGGTTTAAATCTGTGTTATCTTCATTAACTTCTTTAACTATATCGCTCTGAAGTTCACTGTTGGTCTTGTTTAAAGTAATTACATCCTATGTTTATTAGTATTATTCCCTTAAATTAAAGCTATAAACCCATAATGACCACAGTTTATTTCTTTGGATCTGACACGTTCAGACTTTTTATTCTTTCACAATATTGTGTGGCCAGTAAACTTTATAAAACAAACATTACATTTTTAATGATGTTATGGGACTTGCCTTTACCCTCATCTGGATGACCAACATCTTAATGTTACTCATTACCAAAGGATCCCGCATATTCTCTTACACATCAGCAAACCCTAACATCTATATTAAATCTTACCTCTCTTCAAATAAAGTTGGCAGTCGCTTAATTTTATCAAGTAATCCGATACTTTTGACGGTGTATTTGGGATTATGATCCTCAGAAACTGGTTCCATTATTATGAGGACATTGGTCTTGGTGTCATTTATTAGGTATGAATATCGATCTCTGTTTTTGTCCATTTTTACTTAAGAGACCTTCTCAGGAAACCTTTTAGTGGTTTAAGTTTTGACAGATAGGTAGTTCAAATGTATAAGTAATCCGACCCATAGTTGGGAAGGACTATATGGTTGATATGGATAAGTGATAAACTGATAAGTGATCAAAACCATTGCGGTGAAGCCATACATATTATAAGATGACAACGTTGTAAAATATTTTGAAATCACGATTAGAGCGTATTATCAACATGCTAAAAATATCATTTAGTCCATTAGGAAGTGTCCGCTAAAAGCCAGTCAGACATACCGTAGAGGACAAAGCTTAGAAAACATTAATAATTTACTGTAAATATCATCCTGTCCTTTATTGTAAATATCGTCATATGTTTTTGCATACTTTTAAATATTTTCTCTGACTGTTTCATACGGTACGTTTGACGCCCTGTAATTCTTTTTGCTTTTGATACGTAGTTCTTTATTACGAGTAGCTTATTATGATTTCATAAAAAATATTTTCTTCTATAATTACGTTTAATTTTTGTGCCCTAGTATAAACTAGTTCTAATGTTTATTAAATCATTCAATACTGTAACAATAAATTGTGTTAGTGAGCCAAGGAAAACAACAAAATGCTTGTAGGCGGCAAGTAATTTGTCATTCATAAGTATAGCATTGTCATGTGTGGCTGCTGCAAGTATATGTAATTGTAAAGGATATGCATTGTTTTCTTAGTCTGGTTGCATGAATATTATGGCAATGTGCCTTGACTCCTAGCATTTTTATATGATATGCTTCTACTACACGATCTTCTCCCCTTGTGTCGGTTTTAACTATAAGACATACCGCTACCTTTATATTCTTATCATCATCTGCTTAGCCTTTCCTATGTTGGGGTCGGCTCCCAGTCTGAATGCTGCTGAATTCCATTATATTTTACATGGACCACATCTACCAGATACTGGGGAACACTTAATTTGTTTAACATGAAAGAATTACGAGGCTATCATTGTCAACAATTCTGACATAATTGTATGTGATTGTTGAGCTAGTTTTAATCTTCAAAGGGGCATTATTTTCTGCCAGTCTTATCCTTTTTGATTACTAAGAACTCCATTTTGGATTGCATGATTATTCAAATCGTGTTTGCTTCAAATCGCTGCATCAGCTATAATGTATGTAATGTCACGTACAGCTTTGTTACGACCTACCTCAAAAACATGCGTGTACTATGTTTGCGTAGCGTATATGTTGACAAATATTGAGTTAATGTCTAACACAAATACAGGGTGTAAAAGACCTCTTCACGAAGCCGTCAACCAAGCATTCTGTACACCAAACTAAGTAACACTGCGCAAAAATAATTGCTGGGAAACGAAATTTTTTTTTGGACCTAAAAAATAATCAGATTTTTGTAGCGCGCAATGGTTGGCGCGCAACCGACTGTTCCAATGTGTGCGTTGTGCCTACACGCCACACTGCACACAGCCAGGCGGCGCAGCTCCGCCCACCGCGCATTACTGACGCTACTCAGCGTAGGTACTTACCTAGCAAAAAGTATTAGGTAAATTAACTTCGATTAAACTCATCATCATCATTTCAGCCGAAAGACGTCCACTGCTGGACATAGGCCTCCCCCAAGTGTCGCCACATTGACCGGTCCCGTGCGACTCGCATCCAACGGATTCCCGCAACCTTCACCAGGAGGTGGATTTCTTCCAACGCATCGTCTTCCGGTTCGCGGTCGCCACTCTAGAACTTTTCAGCCCCATCGGCCATCCGTTCTACGAGCAATGTGTGCCCACTGCCACTTAAGTTAGTTTGTTTTTTTGTTTTCGATTCAACTACTCACAAGAAAGATACTTGTTTGAAAGTAGGTACATGTGCATCGCTTTTTATTGTCATCTACTTAACTGATCTAGCATCGGTGGACACTGCACGTAAAAACAGACGCATGCATGCTCTAATCTTCTACCTACTTCTACTGTTCGAGTGGCCTCCATCGTATTTCCTTAGGCCTTACGATACCTCAACAGTTAAACATGTACTTACTTACGAATTTCTGCGATTAATACTGATAGCCGGCATTCGGCCGGCGTTTCAACCGGCGTTCGATAACGAGACTGCAATCAGCCAAAACACACTCGCTCACAATTACTCACAAACACAATGTACTCACAGTAGCAGCACTCTTCTACCTATCACCTCTTTATAAAACTTGATCACCATCACACAACACGAAACACGCACGATTATGGTGCTTACTGCCATGCGCAATGCGAAATGTCTACAAACAAACAGAAAAAAGAAACATGGACGTAAATAAAAACTTGCGCAATAAAAATACACATGCACACTCGATGGTGCGAGAAACGGAACTGAACGGAACTAAGAATTATTCTTAACATTTTGAATTTCTTTGGGATAGGTTTTAGGTACGCTAGCGGGCGCGGCTCGGCCGGCGGTGTCGTTTGATGCTTTGATGTACGCCGATATCAAACGCGTGCGCCGCCGCCGCCGCCGCCGCCGCCGCGCTGCTACTCACGGAGTTCATTTTAATGTGCTATTTTTTATCAATTAACAAACTTAGCGTTTGACCACTTTTCAATTTTAACGCTAAAGGCTTAAGGGTCAAAACTGGTTAACCGCCGTCTGTGTCAAGTGTTTGTAGATAGGATAGGATGTGAGTGTCGTTAGAGTTTGATTTATCATTGCAATTTTGTTAATAAAAATTCAAAATGATTATGTAAACTTTTGTAAACATTTATCAAACAACTCATCATCAACGTTTAATGTAAAACATCTGAAACCAAAAACCAAGTTCAACCGTGCTGGGCTTGTAGGTAGGTATTATACGGCCGGCGGCCGCTCGAGTTCAAACGTTACCGCGACACGTGGCGCGGGCGGCCGCGCATGGTAACGTGCCCCCGGGAAGGTACGTAGTTATTGTAGTACTACATGCGTAAAAATACTTAATTTAAACTAGGTACTTACCTACTGACCATCACTGTCGCTGTTATCCAGGATCGGTGCCCTCTCGCCTTTCGACACTCACGAGCTCTGGTTCGAACTGCCGACCACCCACGCGGAGACAGACGCGCGCTCGCGTCAGCGTGTTTTCATGAACCCTCTCTAGGATTCCTTCTCGCTCTGACCGCTGCTTCAGTTCATCAAAAACATCAATGATTTTTTGACGCATCTCAGCAGCAGTCTCGCAGGGGCGGTCAAACACCCTATCCTTCACGTAACCCCACAAAAAGAAATCCAGAGGGGTTAAATCAGGTGATCGTGCAGGCCAAGCATGAGGTCCGTACCTCCCAATCCATTGGTCTCCGAACAGCTGTGTCAGCTCTTCACGTACCGGTCTCACGATGTGCGGGGGCGCACCGTCGTGCTGGTACCACACGTCTCGCCGGCGCTGCAGTGGCATGTCGTCCAATGTTTCTGTCAGGTAGCCCCTTACATGATCGAGGTAGGCAGCTCCGTCCATTCGGTGTGGCAGGAAAACAGGGCCCAGAATCTGGTTTCCAACAATGCCTGCCCATACATTGTGTTTCCATCTAGTCTGGAAGCCCGTTTCCTGCATTTGGTGCGGATTCACGGAGCACCAATAATGTGAATTACGACGATTCCACATGCCGTTGTTGGTGAACGTGCTCTCGTCCGTGAACACAATGTTCTTTACGAATCCTCGATCCTGCCTAAGGAGCCACCTGCAGTAATCCATGCGGCGTATTGCGTCGCCCGGCACGAGTGCTTGCACACGATGGACTTTGTAAGGCCTCTGCCTATCCCTCTTCAAAACCTTGTGCACAGTGGAATGCGACACTGAGTGCCGAGCGCGATTGCCATGCCGCCTCCGCAACACTTTGGCCGCTGTGCGCACGCCCAATCGAGGGTTTTCACGCATCACCTGCAGGATGGCCTGTTCGGTCGCGGGTCGTACTTGACGGCCGACTCCCTCTCGAACAGGTACAATAGGCTGGTTGTCTAGCAGCCGCTGCACTGCTCGGGTGAAAATACGCGAGTCTCTTGGCTGGAACGCGGTCGGGTATTCTGTTCTGTAGAACCTACGAGCTGCGGTGGCATTTCCATGAGCCATCCCGTAGCAGTACACCATGTTCACGTATTCCCTTGCAGTGTATTGGTGGAATGGCATGTTTAAAAATCACAAACACAAACTACACACAACACAAGTAGGTACTTAACACAACACAAAAATCACTAAAACTAAAATAACTAAAAGAAACACAAAGAAGTAAAAGTTTTCGCGAAAGCTATCAGGCATGCACATTCGATGACATAAGAAACCAAACTACTAAATAAAAAGTAATCCTTAAAATCTTCATGAAATTAGGTAGGTACTTACATTTCTTTGTCGGAAACTACACACACACCACATCATCGCACACAACTACATACCAACGTCGGATTGTAGGTCCCGACTCCCGAGGCGGTTTCTTTAAACATTTTCAGCCAAATTTCCTCATTCCATTTTGAACTTAACAGCTAAAATTTTGTAGTTTAAAATCATTTGGAGAAATCCGAAAATTTTCCCAGTGAACTTTGAACCTAATCTTGTAGCGATAAAGTTGAAAATCTATTAAAGAATTTTACACTCGTCTCCGGCGCCCGCGCCGCTGGTTGTACCTAATGCTAGGTGTGTTGGTGTAGCTAGAATTCCGTACCTACTCGTACTTCCTTGCAATTTTATGATTGACGCAAATTTAGACTTTTTTCCCCAAGTTTGTTGCTTTCATGAAGTAGCTACTAAAGGTACCTACTTGTGAAGGGTTCTAAGATGCAAGCACAATAATTATGATCCTTTAACTAAAAAAAAACATACTTTCCGAGTATTAATTGCTTAACATTTTCACTAAAGTGTAAATTATTCAATAAATGCTGTTCAGTTTATTTAAAATGATTTAATTTGAAGTAAGTAAAAAAGTGAAGAAGAAGAAGAATGCGAAGAATTGCTAAACTTAAGTGGCAGTGGGCAGGGCACATTGCTTGCAGAACGGATGGCCGTTGGGGCCGAAAAGTTCTGGAGTGGCGACCGCGAACCAAAAGACGATGCGTTGGAAGACCTCCCACTAGGTGGACCGATGACCTGGTGAAGGTTGCGGGAATCCGGTGGATGCGAGTCGCAAGGGACCGGTCAATGTGGCGACACTTGGGGAGGCCTATGTCCAGCAGTGCCGTCTTTCGGCTGAGATGATGATGATGAAGTAAAAAAGTATGAGTGTTATTGATATTAACTAATTAAGGAAACAGATAAATTCTCAGTCATTGGTTTAGTTAGATCGAAGAAGGTAAATGTACACCAAGAAGATGACGGTCTGATTATCTAAAAACAGCTGTTTAAAACACATTTTTGTATGGGAACATGTCACATTGACAGCTGTTTTTAGATAATCAGACTGTTATCTTCTCGGTGAACATGGACCTAAGGCATTCCTGCTTACCTACCAAGCACCTGTGAAAAGACGTATCGCACACACGTTTTAATGTAGGTACAACAGATTACTTTCAAATTTTTCAAGGAATTTCAAAACTTATCTTATGGCAGGGTTCAATGATAGCATAACATCACGCCTGTAATCCTCGAAGGCTTAGGCAGGGGTGTACCGAATAGTACACTCACATTTCAAACGTTATGTTGTCCAACTAAACCGTTTTTATGGTTTGTATGCGCAACCGGAAAAAAAACAGTATAAAAAATACAAAATTAATAACATTTCTAATTGAATCTGCAGTTTTTAAATTATTTGTTGTGGGTTCTTCGATATTGCAATTCGGTGTCTCAAAAATCCGCAGAGTAAACTTGTGTTTAAAATCGCAAAGCAAATAACCCAAAACTTCTAAATTCAAAAACCCTTTAATGCAAACAAATAAAATGTCCTTTAATCGATCAGCTGAGTACGCCGCGCGGGTAGGTTACCTACCTAACACGGCCGCTCACATTCATGCGTTGAACTCAAATGACTCGCTCGAGGTCACGCGCCCCGCGGACACAGCTGATACCGCGCGCTTGTGTGCGTGAGACGACCGCGGCGTTGTCAATGTGTGTGTGCGCTTGGCTTGCGCGTACATTGCATTTCGTCAACTTCAAACGCATAATTTGTTTAGAAAAATTTTAAATTTTGATAATGTTTGTTTGGAAGAAAAATTTGTGATGACGCTTAGAATTTGATGATGCAAAAAAGTAGAAAAAAAAATTGACACTTTGACCCTCAATATCTCCGGAACCTGTGATTTCCCAGGTATTGTCTAGAAGTAAAAAATGATCCCATTGATGGGCAGAGTATGAGGTTTTCGTTTTCGTTAAGAGGTCTTTTACACCCTTTATACTTACGCCAAAATCGCTTACTGACATGGACTTACACTGTGTTTGGTGATATGGTAGATGATTTTATGTTAATTTATTGTAAAATCGATGTTTTTTGAGTATTAGGTACATTGGAGAATATTTTGAAATGTTTTGATCGATCTGCAGCATTATTGATAAAACTTTAGCAAAGACTTCGTAGAGGACGACTGGACAAACCAAAGACAAGTGGTCTACATAACTTGAAATAACTTAAATATTGACAGTCGCCAAATAAAGACACAACTTTTTTAAGGCGATTACACGAGCTAAACGCGAGTTTTATAATTACTAAAAGTATATGATTCACTGCTATAAACAAGACCAGAAAAATATGTGATATTCTTCAGGATATATGCTAGCGTGATACTGTTTTGAAAACATAATACAATTAATTTGGAACGATAAAAAGAAATCACGAACTTACCTCTAAAAATATCTTTCCAACAATAAAAAACATACTAATATGCATGCGATCATTCTGATTTTTTGGCAAATAATTCTACAAGCAAAATATTAGCATGATACTGTTTTAGTTTTTTAATCCAATCAATAGTTTTTTTGTTAATCGATCGAAACCACTCATTTCGCACTATTTGGCCCGCAGTGGCTGACGTAACAACCACTTTGTAGTGCAAGCTGATTAGAACTTTATTCTAACAGCATTTCAAACGAAGTTTGAACCACCACAAATAGAGTTGCTAATTTAGCTCGTCTAAGCGCCTTAAGAAGCCTGATATGATCAGAAAATGAATCGAGTGGTTGAATTTACCTTTTCAGAAGTATCGGGAAACAATACTTGTAAATCCATATGAGAAAACCCTTTAGTAATTAATATCAATAAAGCCGAATATTCGAATGCATAATACCGAGCCATTTTTGGAAACATGGCCGCTCATTTTGACTAAAAACAATTACATTACAGCAATTATCGAAGTATTTCCAAGTTATCAATGGGCATGACATAAGATACAAGATACATTTAATGCTAGTATTTATTCATTAATCGAGGATATCAAGATAAGTCGGCCTTACTCGTAAACAATTATGTCATTTGTGATAGCTTATATGGTAATGTTCTTGTAGTGGATGTATGAGATACATACTTACATTTAGAGAAAATAGGGTTTTGATTCAATGTGGGTTTCCTCCGTGCCTCGGAAAGCACGTTAAGGTGTTGGTCCCGGCTGTCATTTGTCTATCTTTGACAGTCGTTACAGGTAGCCAGTGGCCCAAAAAGTCTGACAACCAGTCTTGCCGAGTGGTATCGTATTACCCGGTACTAACTAGGTTGTGGAGGTCAAATAGGCAGTCGCTCCATGTAAAATACTGGTATTCAGCTGCATCCAGTTAGACTGGAAGCCGACCCCAACATCGTTGGGAAAAGGCTCGGCATATGATGCGGGTTTAAATTCAAGTGTATAAGATAGAAAAATGTCCATCGACGCACCTTCTGTTACCAAGAACATGATTCTAGACCCTACTTTCGTTGCTTTTTTCATCGCTTATTGCTAATCCATTGCATTCATTTTTTACGAGACACAATATTCTAAAGTGTCAAGTTTCCGAAATAAATCGCGTTATGATCGCTACCAGCACAACTTTGATAGTAAAAATCTAAAAAAAAAACACGTATCGAATATTTTTCGATAATCTAACAGATAATTGTAAAATTCTTGTTTGACTTTGGACCACAAATAAACATTTCCAAAATGTATCTACAAAAGAACTGGCTAACAATAAAACCTTATCTTATAGACACCACGAAGTAGTTACCACAAGTCGCCATAGCAACTGTTGACAGTGAACCCTGCTCGTTCCGTAAGAGAAACAGGGCGTGAAGATAGCTCGATTTAATAACACTCAAGTGCTGACAGCTGCTGTCATTAGTAAGAAATGTAACTAGTCGTTTAAATATAATTGTTAGAAGTATTTGCGGGTTAAGTCGCTTTGAACTAGGTAAGTATGGAATGAGTCTTAGTTTGTTTTCTAAAAAATAACTTATTGCGTCAGTATTACTAAAAACCATTTTCCTGCTCTTGTCCATGGCATTTCTTGTGCGCAGCATGTTTTCATTTCCTTATTTCTCTATTACTCATCAGTCATCTCATCAGAGACCTCCTTTCTGCCATATCATCCTTTACATAGTCCATCCATTGCTTTTTTCGCCGTATCCCAATAGTTCCGTAGACCAAGAAGGTTGTATACTTGTTACTGTATCTTAAAATAACGGATATCCTAATTGAGCATTTAACCTTTAACTGAGTTTAACATTCCGAAATCTTAGATTTAATCCGTAAGACAATTCAAAGGTAGTGTTTCAGTAAGATTAATTAACACTTGTTTGTCTTTCGTATTTCATGGAGGCCGTCATTGTCACTGGCAGCCTTGTTCCATTATCAGACTTTTCCAACTATGTTGTGGTCGGCTTTCAGTCTAACCGAATTTAGCTGAATACCATTATTTTACATGGAGCGACTGCCTATCTTGACCTCCACAACCCAGTTAGTACTGGGTAATACGATACCACTTGTAAGACTGGATGTTGTGTTTCTCTCAATGAGAGGGAATGGACTATAATCCACCACGCGGGCCCAGTGCAGATTGGTAGATGTCACATGTCTTCGAATTTTTGGTTCTATTACTTCCGGTTTCCTTACGATGTTTTCCTTCAGCTTTAGAGCAGTGGTGATGAAATAAATTACACAAAGTAATGCGCCTGCCTGGATTCAGATCCACGACTTACTGTTTGTAAATCTTAGCCGCTACCACTGGGCCACCGCTGCTCCACCTACAATACCTACCTACCTTTCTTGCATGTAGCAGTTCCACTTACAATTTTTATCTACAAGATCTTCAAAAGGAAGTGCAACTTAAAACATAACCTAGGATGTAATGCCTCTCTCAGACTTAAGGAAACTAGTAAGACCTTCGTCTAAAGAGCGTTATATTTTACATTGAGTTCTAGTGCCTTTTCCTTACTAACATTCTCTAACCTCGGTTCTATCCGCTTAGAGTTAAATGATCGTTTGTATATAGATATTGTGTTATTTATTGAATGAGATTTGAGGATTTTGAGCTTCAGTTTAGGAAGCTGTTTAGTTGATCCGCTCTGGTAGACGGTTGAATCATAAGTGTCTTAGAAATATTAGGGCTGTTTCAACTATGAATGGTTGGGCAATATCTATGAGACAAATTCAATACGATTCGGGAATTGTATCAAAATTTCTGTAACATGGCGTTTATATGTTACAAGTAACTTGATGTGGAATACCTCCCACTAGGTGGACCGATGACCTGGTGAAGGTTGCTGGAATCCGTTGGATGCGAGTCGCACGGGACCGGTCAATGTGGCGACACTTGGGGGAGGCCTATGTCCAGCAGTGGCTTACTTGATGTGGCGATTCGTGAATCAAATCAATAATAGTAGTCTTTTTTCAGGCTATCGTGCAGTTTTGTTTTAAGTTTTTCTATTTCAAACTTCACCGTAGACTATAAGTAGCTCTCTGCACATATCATCATCATCATTTCAGCCCAGAATTCTTCTATCACACTTCTCGGTTCTGTGTGCCCCGTATCCAGGTGTATCCCGCGACTTTGACGATACCGTCAACGAGCTCTATGACAGCCCTGATTTAATCGTTCATATATACTATCCAAAGATCAGTACTATTTTGACAATTGAATTTGACTACAACTTTTGTTGTTACACAAAACAAAATTCAGCTACTTAGTTCTCCACTGATGCTTCGCATGACTTTATACTTTTAAAAGATAGGCTCTGCTTATCTCTAAAGAAACGCAAATGGTCCCAACACCTACCTTCAAACTTTTAAAACTAGATCTGCAGTTTTTCAATAGAACGAACTGCTCAATTCTCCTCAATGTACTAGGACAACAGTGGGCGGCAGAATGTCGGCGACTAATTTCGCCGGCCAGTTTACTGAATCGAACACAATTTTTCAATTAGCACCGTCTTTGGCCGACAGTCGGCATAACCCAATTAATTGACCACCGGGTATTGAGGCAATGATTTTTAAATGATTCCGCAGTCTTTTAAGTGAATTGCTTGCGGAGTTTCTTTTAAGGAATTGTCTCTTCAATGGTAGGCGGAGTTGACTGATTTATATCTTCAGAAGAAATTACGTAATGTTTCAGTTTTGGGTAGGCTGATTTATAGCAAGGATCGTAGCAATGGACGTTTTGTAGATGCTTATCTCCATGGGAAAAAGGAGTGAGTTTATACATAAGTATTATACTTATAAGTATTTAAGGAATATGGAAAAGATATATATGGCAAAAGCAAAAAAGAAAGAGGTGGCGAGACAATCAGGACGCGTAGCGCGAGGGCTGGTTCGAAGAGGTCCGGGAAACGCGTTCATGGAAGGAATTGAGGATTACAAATACAAAATATAAAACAATTTATTTTCTTTCACAAGTTATGTACTACATCTAGTGGTTGAAGTGACCTTTTAAATAAAAATTGCCTGTGTTAGGTCACTATCGGACTTCGGTCTATCGGTCGGATTGTGTAGTAGTAGTGGGACAGTAGCTTATAAAAATCAAATCATATATGGAGGTGTCTAAGCCAACCTTCAAATATTTCGGAGAAGATCTACTATTATTCCACATAAAGACATAAAAAAAAACTTTTATTGTCCCCTAAAACTAACATCGAGGAGCAAGAAGCACGTTTCAAAGTCGCCAAATACCCATAAACAGAACTTAACGACTTTTAACCAGAAGTCGTAAAATCACTAAGATATTTGTTTTAATTTGTCAAACTATGAGGCGCTGTTTCAACTGGCATGCGCCATCATTATTTGCGTAAGCGATTTTTTTTCGTGTGTTTGTCAAAACTGCCGTATTGTTTGTTTGAGAATAGTGCTACTTTTCTTAAGTTTTGGGTAAAGAAACAGGCATGAATGGTGTGGCGTATTGGAATTTGTTTGTCTGTATACTTGCCAAACTAACTTTTAAAAGTAACTAGTTGTGGTCTGCCAGCTTCATCCGCGTAAAATTATTACAAAATTAAAATTTTCGTCGGTTTTGCAACATTTTTCATTGACGCTCCGCTCCTATTGGTCGTAATTTTATGTAGGGGGTGACTGGCAATTAGTGTACGATACTTAAACACGTGATTGAAAGAAAGTTGTTTGTTATCATCACAGTCACGTGTTTAAGTATCGTACACTAATTGCCAGTTACCAGTCACCCTATATACATATAGCCTGCCTCGATAAATGCGCTATCCCACCATAAAATATTTTTTTATTCATACCAGTACTTCCTGTGATTAGCGCGTTCAACCAAACAAATTCTTTATCTTTTAATAATATTAGAATAGAAGTATAGATATGTAATTACTTATCTTCTTTTGTTTTGGTCCTTTTTTCGGGAAAAAGGAATGAAATAATACGGACGCGGACGTAATAGTGGTTGATTTGCAACAATAGATCAAACTTGACTCACCATAGATCAAAATTCAGAACGTGTTAGGATTCCCAAGACTGAAATAATATACATATTTTTCAGTTTAATACTATTCGAAGTAACCGATAATAAACTTGAGAAGGTTCTACCGTCTTTTAAACAACAATGAGACATTCATCAGTTGAATAAAAACTGCGAATAAATTAATCAATTAACGATTGCTGAATTTAAATTGAATGTTTTCTCAGCGTCCGTGGCACAATATGGCGATTTTCCACTTAATTTTATGCAGTGGATATTTTTATTCGTTTGACTTGATGAAGACTATGTCGTAACTTAGTCATTATAACTTATAATGTAGGTATTTATGCTAGGTATACCCGATTTTACTGTCTCGTCTCTGTCTCCGCCTGAAGTAGGCTTCACGAAAATGGCAAATGCATCTGACCTTCTGAATTCTTCGTGCCTTGACAAAGTGGTACTGAGCTTTTCCGTCAGGATTTTCTCAGTACCTGCTTTTGGGTTGGTGACCAATTGATGGCAATAGCTCCGACCTTGAGGAGTCTTCAACATAATTAGTGAAATGTGGGTGTGCTAGCAGAGCAGCGGTGGCCCAGTGGTGGCGGCCCCGACTTACGTTCAGTAAGTCGTGGGTTCGAACCCAGGCAGGCGCATTACTTTGTGTAATTTATTACATCACCGCTGCTCTCAAAACGGTGAAGGAAAACATCGTGAGGAAACCGGCATGTCCTAGAATCATAAATTCGAAGACATGTGACATCTACCAATCCGCACTGGGCCCGCGTGGTGGATTATATAGCCCATTCCCTCTCATAGAGAGGAGGCCTGTCCCAGCAGTGGGAACATTGATAGGCCAATGATGATGATGATGATGGGTGTGCTAGCCACACCTCCTTTTTTACGTCTGAAAATCATCAATGGTTGTCCTCGGCCGTGGGGTCTGTCAGACTTCTACTGACTAAAACCACACCGGTGTTTTTCCTCGTCACTTTATGCTGGGGTGCGGGGACACAATTGCGTTCTCCACCATGACCCTAGCAGGCTAGGCACAACCAACCTTACCCTTCGGGCACTACAGCCGTGATGTTATAACGAAAGGTCGTAGGGTATTGCGCTAATCGAGCGGTTAGCACTACAGTAGACACCTAGACACTACATAGAGTCCCTTGTTCCCGAAAGGAAGTTGGCACGAATCGGCTTCTCAGGTGCCTTCGTGACTGCTAAGCAGTAAGCTTTGAGTATGGAAAAATAAGCAACTCAACTATGACTCGATGTATACACGTGGACGAAAGAAAAAAAGCATGTAAAGATCGTAGCAGTTGACGTTTTGTTGTAAGTAGTTTATGCCTATACCAATGGGAAGGAACACAGGAGCTCAATTAGCAACTCTATGAGTGGTGGTTCAAACTTCGTTTGAAGTACTGTTAGAATAAAGTTCTAATCAGCTTGCACTACAAAGTGGTTTTTACATCAGTCACTGCGGGCCGAATAGTGCGAAATGAGGGATCATTCTCAGAAGATCCATTGGCCAGATCCATGATGGATCTACGATCGATTTACAAAAAATCTATTGATTGGACTATAAAAATAAAACACTGATGCCTAATATGTTGCTTGTAGAATAAAATTATACGCCAAAAAAATCAAAATGATCGCATGTATTTTAGTATGGTTTTTACTCCATAAAAGAATTTTTTAGAGATAAGTTCGTGATTTTTTTTTATCGAGTAAAATTAATTGTAGGTATTATGTTTTCAAAACACTATGATACTAACATATAATATCTTAAAGAATATCATATTCTGGTTTTGTTTATTGCAGTAAATCATATACTTTCAGGCATAATAAATCTCGCGTTTAGCTCCTGTAGTCGCCTTAAGTGTGCAGTTTTCAAATTTGCATTGACATGTAAAACTTGGTACATTTATTTTAGTTCTGGTTTGTCCCACCTGCACAGATAACTTGGTTAAAGTGTAAATTCTTTAGTCAATCATTGCTGCTCAACCGAAGAGTACGAACGTCGTTTTCTTAAATTAGATTTTCATTGATACAGCCACTTGTTTCAATTCTTATTGATACAAATGGCTAATGATATCAAAGGCTAAATATTGATTGTTTGTAGTGAATAAGTGACGTGTTTTGAAGTGAAGAGAATTGAATTGATTCGTTTCAGAATGAAACAGTGTTTTTTATGTTGAAAATCTTTTGTCTTGGTTTGCGCAGTTCTTTTTAATTATTTGGGGGCTGTATTTGTAACTTTTATTATGTACAATATATACATACTATAACTAGAACTATATATAATTACAAAAATAAAACTAAACGTGAACTAATACCTACATACTATACAACATGTGTCAATAGGACACTTTGTCAACTTAGTCAAAGTACTCCTGTATCTGTATTATTTATTGTATTGCTTTCCCTATTCATTGTTTTGATGTCCGACCGATTTGCAAATTGTTAAATTGAGCCAAATTTACGAATCTAAAACTGCACTGAAAGGGAAAATACACGCTTTTCAATACTGAAAAATAACAGATCAAATTAAATAAATATAACTATAGTAACTGTAAACAATATCAGCCGTGGAATCGAATTGGTACAACGATTACAAATAAATAAAACTATATTTTTCGCGATTGAAATCGAAATTTAACTAATTAAATCTGAAAGACTGAACTTTTTAATTTACTGGTTACCGTAATTCTAAGAATAAAAAATGGTTAATGTGTAGAATCTGTTTATCTATTTTGTTGTAAATTGACGATTAATTCATTCTGAAATTAAGTATTTTGTTAAAGAAATAAGCGATCAAGCTAATGATAAATTCAATGAAGACATTAGAAGTGGATTTAGTAAAGTGTCTTCTTCATTATGATGCTCATTGAAATCAAAACTATTATTACGTTACAACTTGAAAATTAACTTTTACGTTTCTCAAATATCCACAAAATGGTGTACTTAACAGTATATTTTATTCGATTTCTGTGGCGGATAACGTCATAACGCGACAATAATTACTCGCGTTACAAAATGCTCAATCTTTTATAAATTATGAGCATTTTTATGTTTACGACATATTGTGGTAAACAAGACAGGTTAGTGGGAATTTTGGAGAACAATACGAGAGAGAACTACTTCGTAATTGTGAAGTAATTCGAGGTCTACCAGTGACTGTCGGTGACCTTTTACATCTGACCTTTCTATTTGGACGAAACTGGGATAAATAAAATAAATTTTTATGAAAAGAAAAGAAAGAAAATGCTTCTTAGACAATTATTATTTTTGTTTGTGAAACCTCTAGGATATTTCGGCAAAAAATCATCATCGCTTATCTGTCAACGATCCTTGTATTACTATAAATATTTTCAATTGAAAGCAAACAAGCTAAAGAAGAAAAATAAAAATATACTAGATTTACGCAATATTAAGTATCATTGTTTTAAACCTGCATGCTTTTAAACTTCTTACAAAATTATTGTTGGCACATAACAAAAAAAATCAGCATCACTTATTTTTCGGATTTGAAAAACGAACAATGCATCGAAACTCCGGACCCTATCATGCCATTGTCTGCGACCTTAGTTTTGTGTGTGGTTCTACTGACAGCGGAATAAAATATATTATTTTGTATTTTATTTTACGATGGAATTGTGTTTTGTTTTTTTTGTGCTTTTATAAATACAATTTGTTTTGTGCAGTCAGCATATAATGTGGTAGTTCGATGTTCAAAAAATATAAATCAATCAATTAAGGCATTGGTCTACAAAATGTGAGTTACAATTGACTATGTGAATCGGTTGTCAAAACATACACAATTTAATCTTCATTCTCCATTGTTTAGTCTGGTTTACAGATAAATGTTGGAGTTATTTGATAAGATATACTCCATCTGATAGTATTTATGATATACATTAATATATTTCTATCCATTCACAAAAATGTTACAATAAATATAAAAGACGCACCTTAACAGTGAAACTAGTAAATATTGGCAATAAGCCAGTCAGAGTAAATTACTTTGTCCCTGCGTAATGTGGAACTATACTCAGATTATTTCTGGTTTCAACCGGTTTCCGCCACATTCTAGATGAAGAAATCGGTCGCGTAGGTACTTCCCGACGATGATCGAAGAAAACTGGCAAAAGGCCCAGAAAGAATACGCGATGGGTTACGTTTTCGCATCAAAATAATTGCATTATGACGTCTAGATCACAAGTAGATTAATCACCTTTATAACGTTTGTAACAGCTCAATTCATGACAAAGCAATGCATCTAATCAACAGATATTTTTGGGGAATCATTCTGGTAAAAGAAAAAAATCGATACAAAGCACTACCTTTGTACTCGAAGTTACAATGTTTATTTTCTGTTGTGTGTACATACATTTAATTTATAAAATAAATAAATACCACAGATCTTGATAATACAGATCTTGTAAATAAATGAGAAAGTAGCTACTGTTTTGCCATTTCGAAGATGTTTGAAATCTTCGAAATGGCAAAACAGTAGCTACTTTCTCATTTATTTACAAGATCTGTATAATTTCTCACTCACATTTTTACAAAATAAATGTATCATTATCTACCTATTGAGAAACATCCCCTACAAACCCAAGCCATTCTTCCGCTGCAACAGGCACCCCAACCTAACGATTGTTGGCTCTTTCCCACGGCTGAGTTGGTCAGCGTGGACGAAGGTCGAGCGACCTTGGATTTTTGTCTGCAGCCGGGATGTAACTCAGTGTGCGATTTGGGGCACTTACTTGTATTGTTGATAAACCTGTTTTGTCGTCTAGAATAGCGTGTGAAACGTTGTTTGCAAGGAAGTTCGTTTTGTGTTATTAATATGTTTCGTTTCGGGCGCGTGTAACATGGGTCCTTGACACAATCCTGGGTACAATAAGTGGAAAATTAACTTTTGAATATGGAATGAATGCACAGAAACGCACTAGGCCAGCGAAAGACAGAAACCAGAACTTCTTAGCTGGTTGATTGCAATCTAAATTCATCATATTCCTGCTGCTTCTTTTTTGTGGGTCGACTCAACACATTTTTTCCTTCCATTCTTCTATGTCAATCGTTACGCTAACACTTACACATATCATTCCTCACACAATCGATGGCAGTGTAAATTGTTCAGCCCAAAATGTGGCGATGAGTTTGGCACTTTCGTTAGTATTCATCACTTCTGTAACATGCTAACAGCAGGACTGGCAATCAAAAGCTCTATCGTTTGTGAAACAACACTACATTTTAACTACAGGGCAGAGTCATGTGCTGCGGGCCTGTTCGAAAGAGATAGGTACCGCGGCCCCGGAACGTAAAGGGCGAGGAAGGAACATGGATGGGTTTTAGTCAGTAAAAGTCTGACATTCCCTCCCGCTCCGCGCAGAGTGGGAGAAGTCATTTGATGATTTCCCACCCGAAAAAAAAAAAAGGGCTGAGTCATGTGTGAATCTAGCAACCAGGTAGAAACCCGGCTTACACTAATAGTTTATCCCTTCATTTTTCTTAAGCTATTTAACAGTTCTTTAGCAAAACTCTTCTCTATTCTCAACGCGTACGCAAGAACGGACGCCATAGTTACGAGGAAAACATACTTAGAACGAAATATTTCACTATAATCGGCCATTTTTATTCCGCACAACTAGTTCTCCTGGCTAATGGAGCGAAGTTTGCAAAAAATCTAGATTAAAGTCGCCATTGTATATGCTAGAGATTGCGCGCGAGTTTGTCCGTGAAATTGCTCGGACGTAGCAGATTTTATTGCGAATTGTGAAATATTATGATTACGAGTTAGGTAAATAAGTTAGGTAATAAAATAAACCTTTTGTTTGCGGTTTTACTTTAAGATGGTAAAGATTTCTTCGGATTTAAAAGTTACGAAGTGTTTAGGAAAATGGCGGCAAAACAAACGAATATTAAAGAAAATGACACAAAAGTTATGAAGAAAAACAGCTTGAGCACGTGCTGTGTATTTTTTCTTTTTATTCTGATGTAGACTGTGAAATTGTGGTAGATTAAATAGTATTTCTAAGTATTGAATTGTATCACAAGGCCGGATTGGCAGTCGGTCGATAACCTCACAATCTTAGCCGCGTATTAGAAGAGAAAATGTCGTCTATGGTTATAAGTGCATTAGAATTTGTCGGAGGATAGAAACTGAAACTCAAAAACTTTATTTCTCTCAATTAGAATCGCCAATGCGTCGTTCAGTTAGTCGGGAATCTGGAGCTAGGTCCTTTTCAAAACGTAGATATTTTTGAAAAACAACGGGCCAGAAACTTCGTGGACGAAAATACATAAAACCTCCTTTTCCCATTGATATGGTGGCATGATCGTGGATTTTTAGCCGAATCTATGCTGAAATCAAAGAATTTGCTTACTTACCCTGTCGAATTGTATCGCTTAAAAACCGTTTCAATTTCTACCTTAAAGGTATGAAGCCGAATAAAATTGGATACGATTACAATTATTCGTAATTGCTATCGACATGATACTTCGGTGTCATTACAATCTTGAAATAAATTGAAAGAAATTAACAGGTTCCATTTAGTCTTACCAAGTTTTGACCATTGCAAAACGAGATTTCACTTATATCATAAATATTTTTATTTTTAAACATGTAAAAGCAAAGCAAATCATTATCATTCTCATGCCCTGATCCCAATTTATTTGGGATCGGCGCACGCAGCATGTCTTCTTCCATTACTTCTTTATCACTCGTCACCTTTCAGTCACCTTCTTCCTTGCCATATCATTCTTCACACAGTCCATCCGTCATTGATTTGATCTTCCTCTACTCTTATACCCATCTACATTCACATTTAAAACTTTCCGCACTGCATTTTCCTAAAGTTTTCGAATAGCATGATTCGCATGAGACTAAAAGAGTGATGAATATAACTTTCACATTTTAAAACTTTCCGCACTGCATTTTCCTCAAAGCATGATTCGCATGAGACTAAAAGAGTGATGCATATAACTTTCACATTTTAAAACTTTCCGCACTGCATTTTCCTCAAGTTTTCGAATAGCATGATTCGCATGAGACTAAAAGAGTGATGCATACAACTTTCACAATTTAAAACTTGCATTGCATTTTCCTGAAAAGAGTAATGAATTGATGGATGTAGAGGGAGAGGGAGACCAAGGAACGATGAATAGATTGTGTGAGGTATGATATGAATGAAAAATTAGTAAACGATAGTGTGATGTTAGAAAGGGGAGAATGTAGAAAAAAACGTGTTGTGCTGACCCCAAATAACTTAGGACAAGGTCAGGAAGATTATGATGATCATCCTCAAGTTTACAGTTATATCTGAATATTAGTTCCTTACAAAGTTAAAACTGCGCAACACCAATATAAAATCTTACGTATAAGCAGTTCAAAAATGTTTTGCGGTTATGAGATGACAAATTGACGCTTCTCAGTCTCATGAAGGTCGGTTGCGAATCGAGATTAATTCGATTGAGGCTGCGTTCATGATTTATTAAAGTATCGTTTCGTTGATCATGATTGCGTGTTAAATGGAGGAGGGAATTTACTTTTAAACCGACTTAAATTAACGAGTTCAAAGATTGATATGATTCGTGAAGTCGGGTTTTGATTATGAATGTGGATGGCTATAAGATGGGAAGTCCAAAACAAATGATGGATTGATTGTGTGAAGAAGAAAGGGGTGATAAAATCAGTATGGAAGAAGTGAATTTGCTGCCGACCCTAAGTAAATTGGGATAAAAATAGAATTATGAGTTTGACATCCGTTGGACGAATAAATAACCAAAAAATATGTTTTTAGAAATGTGTGTTACGAGAAAAAAAAAACGTGTTGATAATGTATTTTTTATTGACATTGAATAATATCATGTCTAAAATATTCTCAAGCGTGTTAAACAATTTTATATAATTTTGTTTTATTATTTTTCGGCCGTGACACTCATCGGCGCTAGTCGAATAAATCTTCGACGTTTAAAATATGCATGGTTTTATTATTCAAGTTTTTCTCGTAATCAATACCTGCCAGCTATTTATGTAATACAACTTACTATTACATAATGACGGTCGTTATCACTAATCTTATTTAATTTGTAAATTAATTCTTAGTCGTGGAAGCATTTAACATTCAAAACGTTCCAGTCTATTTTCATAATACATGGTTAATTAATTTAAGTTATTAGCCCCTTAATGTGAGAACACAGACAGACAAACCATTAAGCGCGTACCAACTTTACTAAAAAGTCATTCGGAGCATAGAACACACTTGACTTCATCAAATGAGGTTGTTCACCAAAGTTTTAATACTTTATTTCGTTGCACAGTCGCATTACTTTTATGTTCAAGGTCGTCCAAATTACCTAAATCCTCGTTCTCATGGTAAATAGTATCATTAAACCACCTCCAAAAGAACGTGTGAGTCATTATTTGTGTGTGGCAACACAGACCTCGTGAAACGAATGTAAATCATCCGTTCCTTTTGTTCCACAGGCCGTTTCCAGTTTTATTTACACAAATGTGTAAGAAGCTTCATGTGAAAAACCGAACTCAAGTGAATCATACTTTACCGACAGCGTATCCGACCGAATTTTAATATTTAAAAAAAAACGTAACCAAGCATTCCAAATTGAAATTATAAAAAAAAACTAACGTTGAATTTAGTGTTGCCATATTAACATTAACAAGCTTTTTAAATACTCGTTAAGGCAGACATTTAAGTGAGTAATAACAGAAAAAAATAGTGTCAAGATCAATAAGTGTGTGTCAAGGGGTTTCTGCAACTTTCCTTTTGTAGAACAAGCCGACTGGATGACATCGATCGTGATAAAATAGTGGTGAATCGTTTAAAAACGACCTCTGTTACCTTAAACGGGCTTATTGTGGCTGGATTTTGGCGAATCCTTTCATAATAACTCGGGAAGCAACAGTGCTCGGACCCTAACCACGGAAAAAAGTGCTCACTAAAATAATAATCTCAAGAATCTTAATAGTGTAACCTAACCTTAAAACAACAAGTGAAGTTCAAAATTCGAATTATGATAAGTGTGTGTGCGTGAAAATGTCTACACAAGCGTACTACAAGGAGCGTCTGGGTTTCGACCCTCAAGAGGCGATCCAAGATGGCGTCAACGGCGGCGGCGCCTACTACGAAGGCGGCCATCCATCGAAACGGCACAGGGGTGAACATTCGGAGGCCCATGATCAAGTTTACGAGGAGAACTTGACAAAATTCAAAGGTACAACATGCTGGGGGTTCTTTATTCAGCAGTCAGGTTCGTGGTGATGGGTATAGAGAATGCGCGTGTCACGTGTGTAGTACTGAAGCAAACATAACTGAATGAGAAAGGGGGAAGTAATATCTGAACCAAGTCTTTCATGAATCCGAAACTCGTTGGGCTCCGTTGCCTCGGCGCTCTTGTGTTGTTTATCATTGGTGATTCTGAGTTTCCCGAGTTGCCGTGGTTGGGTTATGCCGTTATGGCGTGGCGAATATGTCCCAAAGAAATGATGATTCTTAAAATTGAAACCATCCACTTTGTTCGATGTGACTGAACGTGACCAGCAAATCTAAACCACGTTCAAGAACTGTCAGTGTCAATATTCAAAACAACACTGACACTCATGACACTGACAGTTGACAACTGACAGCTAAGTTGGTCGTGTTCAGTTTTTTCAAGGTGAAATTCGCTTTAATAGTTCAGGACATAGTTTACTTAAAACTAGCCGAGAGTACCTAAACAATAACATAATTAGGAAAGAGCATATATGATAAAGACCTTTTTCTTCTCTGCCCAAAATTTGGCAACGAGATTGGCACTTTCATCCATCGGGTCCTGTAATATGTAAATAACGGTTTGGCACTTTCAGTAGTGTCCATCCATCAGATCCTGTAATACCTGAACAACAGGACAGCCAAGACACGGTATTAAGTGAAGACTTGTTCAGATATTACAACCCTTCTAAAAAACCGTGACTTTACGTGTTGTTTTGGAATGTTTGTTTTTAATAAACACTGGTTTGTTTAGATGCAACGGCCGTGTTTTAACATTCTTTGCGCATTCTTTCTAGCTGTGTAGGGTCGCCATTTTTTATCTAATATCTACCATAGTGTTACTAGTGGTGAAATAAGTGGTTTTAAAATGGAAGTAGGATGTCTTTTGAACCGTGTCCACGGTTTTACCAAATACAGGTGTATTTGGTAAAACCGTGACCGGGTTCTGGAGACGACTCTGACTGATGATGACTCCTGAGTTCATTGAAGTTTTGCCACATTTCACCCTTATGCTTCACGCAATAAGGTTGAAAAGTGTCGACCGTTTAGTGAACTCGGTAGTACAACTTATGTAACTGTACTTACCTATTATATTTTTCAGCCTCGATTGAATCTGAAATACAATAAATTTTTCAGGTTTATGTAACAGTCGACAACTCTTTAATTAAAATTCAAAAGGCTTCTCGAACTTTTACAATTTGCCCTAAATTGAATTTTACTTTTATTTTTCTATAACTTCACGTTTTAACCTTTGAAAGTCAGCTGTAGCTTTACAAAGTTCGTACAAAAGCTTGTTTTAAAACAAATTCAAGTTCCTACGAACAAGTTTTAAGTTTTTGTAATTCATATTTGTTGTTCTGTTGCTTTATTCATTTAAATTCAAATGAGTTAACGACTTTTTAGATTTATAGTTTAAATTGTAACGTTTTTTACCTTTTACTAATCATATTTGTGTTGTTTTGGCATGTCTGTTCGTATATCCGGATTTATGTCAAAACTAATGATCTGATTTTGATGTGGGTTTTTACTAATAGATCGATTTGTGTTTCTTAATCATGAAGTCTGGTATAAATCATATTTTTGCGATGTAAGCTGATCAGGGCAATTAAGGACCGGTTTGGCCAAGTGACATTGAACGCGATCAGCACACTGAAACTGCGTTCAAGAGCTATCAATGTCGTTTTGTCGGCATAGGTTCGCACTTCATCTCTATATGAAAATAATTATTTGTACTTACACAGTTTCCATTAGACCTATTACCTTAACAAATGCGAATCAAAGCTTATAAATCAGTCTTTTAAACTTTAAACGCTTCATTGTCACTAGTACCATCAACAGTTCCGTGATGGAGCCTTCAAAAAGGAGGAGGTTCGTTCAATCAGAACTTGTGTTTGCTGTTAGACTTCAGTTAGATGGACGGCAGGATACAGCCCTTCACAGATAGGATTATAATTACAGAGATTACGAGCAAACAGTTTCAGCATCAAATATCTAGATTACAGCAACTTATTACGCTTCGTCGCGTTTGAAGAATCTTTTAAGGAGGTTCGTTTTCAGCAGACGTTTAATTCACGAATATAGTAATTATATGTTTCTCAAAACTACATTCACTTTCAAACAATACTTTCTTCAATGACACAATGGATATTGAGCGTGGTTATGTTTGCATGAAATATCGACCTTTTATTTACTTGTTTGGAGATGGAGATTTAAAAAATCCTGTTTTAGTACTACTGTAGTGTAATCAGCCTGTAATGCTCCCACTGCTGGGACACAGGTCTCGTCTCTATGCGAGGATGGGCTGTAATCCACCACGCGGGCCAAGTATTTGGTTCTAGAACATGCCGAATTCCTCACGATGTTTTCCTTCACCGTTTTGAGATAAGTGGTGATGAAATAAATAACACAAAGTATTGCACTTGCATGGGTTCGAACCATAGATATAATAAAGACATAATTTAATATACATAATGTATTTCTATGGTTCGAACCCACTATTTATTGCTTCGTTAGTCGAGCTCGCCACTACTGAGCCGTTGCTTATACTTCTATAGAGCTTCTTAGTATCATATTTTCTAAATTAAATTAAAATTGTCTTATCAAGCCGCCAGTGATTTAGCTACGATTATTTTATAACATTTATTTACAAACTCTAAATCCACATTCACTTTCGAGCAAAACTGTCGCCTCTTCAACAACATAATGTAATTCAAGAAAACGCGTAATACTGCTTAACGTAAGTAAAATGTCTGTGAGTGTTATCTCAACTCCTACGATCATTTCGTAAATCTCTGACTCATTGGGACCTGAGATTTGAAAGTCTTACAGTCGACATGTATTAATGAGAAACTCTGAATACTTAAGACGTGACTAAGATGGTGACTAAAGCCAGTCGTCATCATCATTTCAGCTCAGAATCATCAACAGCTGAGTAGAGACCTCCCCTTTCTTTTGCTAGACTTCTCGATTCTATGCGTTACTCATCCACGCGCTTTTGGACGGCTCTGGTTTCTTTGTTTCATTGGCCATCTCCTGATCTAGCCAGATGTCCGGTCCAACTTCACTTGCGGCGTATTGCTCTGTCCCGTGTACAATTTTAGTTAGAAAAGGCCAGGAATTCCAACAATGACGTAGCTGGTCTTTATAACTTCTCTCGATCTCCGCAGTCTTTTCGAAACGAACTAAAAAGGAGTTTATCTTTCTCTAGGCTCATCATATTTCTCTAGCATAGTGCTATCGACTTCCTTATTGTCTCAATTTTCGAAGGGCGTAAGTCCTGAAGTTTTTACCAATTATTGGCTGACTCAATTGATTGAGTTAGAGGATTAAACTATGAAACCGTGTATGTTTTCTAATTCTTGAGACTCTTGAAGAATGAGGCTAACTTTAAGGCGCTTAGCCGTTTAGCAAATCAATTAATACTGGTGTAGCTACAATGTAAAAATATATAATCCAATTAACGGTTAATCTTTAGACCTAATTCCAACGTAAATCTTAGAGCAAATGTCTCTATGAAAATAAACGCGATTATAGTCTAAACCACGTTCACGTTCATATTTACTATGCATTATTGACACTGAAAGCTCTTAAAACGCTATTTCTATGTTTTAATCGCGTTCAGTTTCCTTGGTGACTTCGCGTTGTTACAAGCAACCCGTATAGTTTTTACTGCCATATCCTAGATTATTTATTTGGGAAGCAAGTGTCTTCAAAATCCAATAATTATCGTGTGACCCGGCTAGGGTTGTTGAGGTCGGAATCCCTCCATGTCAAATGATAATTTGCCAGCCCTTATTCCAATTTAATATTTGTGGTCGGTGCAGTATGTCTGCTTCTTCCAAACTTCTATTACTCATGATCTCAGCACCTCCTTTTTAGCTATATCATCCGTCACACAGTCCAACCGTCTCGATTCTTCGTTCTTCCTATATTCATAAGAATCCATCTATACACCGTGTTCCTGAGGTTATACATTAACTTCGGCATGTTATTCAGACCATTGAATTGACTTTTTACTTTTGACTTTTTTTTTTTTTATTAGGTACTTACCATTTTTTTTTTTACTTTTTTTTACCTTTTTTTTTCACTTTTAGTGGCAATAAGTAAAAACATATCGTGTTCATCTTAGATTACAAACTCATTTTATCACAACACAACACAAAACGCCTCTAACTTAAAAAAAAAATAAAAAATCAGTTTCAGTCTTCTAAATTCAGTTTGATAGTTTTGGTTGCACAAAGTGGCAACATCTCACAAATAAAGACTCTTTCTCACAGCACAACATAATTAAATTGGTTAAACTTTAATTACCAATAACTTAAAAACTATGCCATTTAAACTACTACTTCCTTTGTACGATATGTTTAACAAGAGCTATAGAAGTATTATTCAAAATTAATGTATAATCCTTAGGAACACGGTGTATATTCATACTCAGCGTTTCCCTCGCTACATTTTCCTTCATGTGTATTATTGGTATTCAGCGGCATCCGGTTAGACTAGAAGCAGACTTCAGCATAGTTGGGAAACCGGCTAGGCGCTGATGATGGTTGTCTTAAAATAGGAATGCAACAATAAACACAACATTTATTGACAAAAAATATCAGCGAACGACATCAGGTACACTAGGAGATAAGCGTTATCTACTGATTACATTTATCTTATCACCATGTGTACTAAACAAAGATATAACGTAACGCATTATGTACTAGTTATTTACCGGTTCATTAACGTTGAGATTGCGCTCACGGTAAATTCTCTTGTCTTTAATGGGTCGAGGTTTTTTCAGATGTTTTCAACCGATTTCGACTGGGTGAACCGATTTTGATGATTCTTTGTTGTTTGATAGCTGGTGCTTCCCGTGTAGTCCCATTTTAATTTGATGAAGATCCGATGCTGATCTTCGGAGATATACAATGGAACTCTTCAAAAAAAGACGGCAAATCTGGAGTGATTGCTGCAATCGCTTGGGTGTTTATTGTTTAAACAACATCATGACGTAACATCACGCCTGTATGCTCTGACTACCTAGCCTAACCCAATATTAAATGTGCCTCGGGAATCAAACCCTCATGGTCAACAGTTACTGGATAATAAGAGACCTCTTGGTAAGACTGGTTGTCAGTAAGATCGTTCCTGGGTTGCTTCTGTGGTGAGCTGTCAGATGTAAAATCTGATAAATTAATGTAGCATGTCAAGAACATCTATGACAGATACCGACAACAGATCAAAGTTCCGATTATAATAAAAAAATATATAATTAAATGTATCATAAATATTGATCAGTCGGTTTCCATTGAAGAAAATTAAATTACCCATTTAGGTCTTCGTTCTTGGTAACCGCACTTATGAACAACATAAAGATACATACGCACAACACAGTATTTACGGTAACATAACACAAACATTAGGTATGGAATGTGATAACCTTACCTAATACAAGCTCGTCTATGTGCTTATGTACATGATAGCCTGGCTTAGGTAATGTTTGCTGACCCTCGCTTACAAACGGTGGCTTCCCTTCAATGGATTAGCCAATGATTGTATTTATGTCACCGTAAAATGGTCAAACACGCTATATTGTAATCTCTCTAGCGATATTGTAAACTCTCGAATTATTGTCAAATGAACATACTGCTTACAATAAAACGCATTATTTTTCGTGATATGCATGCGATGGTAGTCAACTTACGCGGTGTAGAGGGAAGGAGGGGTCCCCCTTGCCCAGTGGTACCACTCTCATGAAAAGATAATGTACCATTTCTGAGAAATATCGATTAATATAACCTAACCTCAAAACACTTTATATTCCCCTAAAAAGCGTAGTCGACGGAGCCCCCTATTTCCGAGTGCAGGGTTTAAAGGAACCTAACTAACCTAACGGGGACCCTGCCCCAAATCCCGATCATGGGGGCAGAGATACTTCCGTATGTTCAGTTGACAATAATTCGAGAGTTTACAATATCGCTAGAGAGACACACGTTACATTGTAATATACCGTGTTTGACAATTTTACGTTGACATTTACGTTGGAAAATAGCAGTACCTACAGTAATTCATAGATAGAATGATTTTATCTGCCAACTCCGTAATTTATAGTTTGTCATGTTGAAACGATGGGCAAAAACAGAATGACGATGTTTTACATGCTTTAGAATTGAAGAATAGATTCCATTCACTAATTAACCCAATTTAGGTGATGTTCTTGATATGTAATACTAACCTGTATATTTTACATGTACCGTTTGCTTATCTGAAGTCCACAACAACGAAACCCAAAATTGGTAAGATTGTTTATTAAATCGTTGTCCGGCAGTAATTTTTTATTAAGAAGAAGATATGTATCCATTACCCGTACTGAACAACAATCATCATCAAACGTATTTTCACGGACACACAGTTCAAGTATCCATAACTCAAAACAAACGCTGCACTCGTACTCATTCACTCATTCCATTCGACATTGTTCAATTGTTTACTTTGCCACATTTACCAATCAATCAAATCGACATTCCTACAGCACTTCTTTGGAACATGCTGTTAATAGTTCCTCTTTATCTTCCTTCATTCACTTGCATTGTATCACCAAACTTCCTTTTGCAATCTTCAGTGGTTTTTTAGACCTGTTGTAATTTGGATATACCCCATACATTTGCCGTTTCATCATCATCACCCTCATCATCTTCCTGCTCTTGGCCCATCTCAATTGTTTTGTTTTTTCATTCTCCCCTGTCAACCGCCTCGGTATCTTTAACTACACCTTTTTCTTTCATATCATTCCTCACACAATCCATTTTTCGTTTCATTTATCTTTCTCCTCGTCTCCATCCATCAACATTTATATTCATCACTCCTGCCATTCGTCCCTCATTACATGTCCATACCAAAACATCCATTACCCTTTACCAAAACATCCATTACAAATTTTCTGTAACTGGGGGCTGGGGCACCTCAACCTATAGCAGACAGTTACTGGACAAAGGTCTCTTCAACCGCACGCCTTTCAACTCGAATATCGGCTACTCCCATCCAGCTGCTACCAGTCTTCACCTGTTTGACCGAATTTACCCTCTTTAAAAGCTCCTGTTTACTTCATCTTTAAAAATAGTCGTATCACCGTGCACATAAACGCACCAATTATGATGAATGCAGCGATAGCATCTGAATCCGTGGCCTCAAAACTGATTGTATTGACCCCAAGACATTGGAACGAATCGGTTAATTAGTAGCAATCAAGTGTGAATTGGTACAATATTTAGAAGAAGGTGAATAGATATAAAATGGCGTATAGTCCCCTGAATTTGTGTGTCTTTGGCAGTTAGTGGTTAAAAAAAAATGGTCTAACGGTGTTTGCAATTTTAATCAATGGTAAATTGTTAGGTCATAATTGTCGAGTTTGATTAATCCTTTCTACTTGTCGTCTTATTTGTAACGTGTCAATGGCAGGCCAAAAAAATCAGCTATGCGAACTCCGCTCGCTGATGCAGTCATAAGATCGTCAAGTGCGCAGGGCCGGCAGTCTCGACATAGATAACGACAAAATCGCTAACTTTCGATCATTGATTACTACCGAATGACGTCGGTTGCAATAATTATGCTTTCGAGAAACGCGTCTAGGATGTAGAGACTTTCAGTATCAGCAAGCATCATTATTGCAACCGACTTCATTCCTTAGTAATTAGCAATCGAAAGTAACGATTTTGTCGTTATCTCTGTCGAGACTGCCAGCCCAGGTGTCAAAGCATGCCGCACAAGATAGAAGGTGGGCCATTGTCTGTGGAGACACGACGCATACACATTGAGATCTGAGCCGTTGGTTCTAGGACATTTCATCCTCCAGTTTCTCCTCAATGTTTTCCTTCACCGTTTAAAGAACATCTTAAATTGAAGAATTCGCCGTTAAAGCCGTAATTGGGAGAATATTAAAGAATTCCTTTCTGTGATAAATTAGTAATCATTTGTTTCTCCCTCTAACGTCCGCCTTCGTCGTTTGATGGCATTTATTCTTGTTCTATTTAGAAGCATAGCTTAGTCGGGGTTACGTGAATCCGTTTCTTGTGTATTTTGTTTATCTTTTTAAAAATTTGTTAAATCTTCAAAATTCCGTATGAATAGTCGTGCTTCATTATTTTATGTGCGTACCTTTTCACGTTTTGCCGTAAAAACAGCAAATACCATTCGTTCGTCGGTAGATTTTTATGACTTGTGTGGGATGCTGCCGTTAAAGGAGGTTTTAGTTTAATTCGAATTCCAGTGGAAATAACAAATGGTAATGAGATGTAATTACAGAAACTATGGAAGCATAGACACATTTCGCACCTACGTAAATAACTTGAATATCGATTTTTTCCATATGGAGATGATTCGCCATTTATCTAGCAAGTTGTATAGAAATCCTTGTCTCAATTTAAAACTGAATCGCTCAACTCGATAATAAAATTGTACTTCTCATCCTTCTTCTGCTTATATCTTCTCTCTCTCACTCTCTTCTTCTTTCTTCTGTTCATCTCAATGTTTTCTTATTTACTACCTACCTATTGATCTTTCACACAATCCGATATCCAATAATTTTTCTTTGGTTATTTTTTATTCTAATTTACTACCTCGCTGTAGTCAGATATTTTTCTATCTATCCTGTATTGTCTCACTGCAGGGCAAAGACCTCAAAATCCTCTTTTTTTACACATTTGTGGAATCTTTCTTCTTGAGCGGACCAGTTTTTTCGGGATTCAATGTTGTTCTAATTTATATGTTCAACAACTTTACCTATGTAATTGAAACTATTCGAATAATACAACCCTCTATTTACATAACACAATGTTGGAACATATTTACTCGTACTAAAGATATTTATAGACCAGGAGCTCGTACAAAGTATGCTTGATCTGATAAACTTCAGGTAGACTATTAGTCAAGTCGAGGAGCTAGTGCATCGTAGGTGCAATTTATTAAGCTTTTATTTATAGTTACAATGTTAGAACTTGTATCCATAGTATGAAAGTTGTTTAGTTTGATGTTTTACAAATTGTAAGTTATGAATATGCCTGCACCTACCTACATAGTTTTGTCTGTTGAAATGGAAAGGAAAATAGCATATAGCAATAGAATTTATTTATTTTGGTATTATATAGGTGTTCTTGTATTGTTTTTATCCTCTTCTATGGTTTTCTTTTATGCCAAAGGCAAAAAGTTTTTCTACTTACACCTCCTCTGTAAGCTGTCACGCTATCATTTATTCGTATTGTCTGATTGTGCAAATTCGTTCAATTATAAGCGACCGCAATGCATTTTCATTCAAGCTGCGGTTGTGTTCATTAATGACCTCATTAAATGATTGTTTATTTTTATTCACAAGCCCCAATCGAACAAATAACAGTATTATTATAACTTGAGAACGACTGTCAAGATTAGCATCTAGGCCAATGCAGTACACAATTTGCACTTCTCAAGGCGATAGAGAGTTTTCGACGTAAGTAATTGTCCGCCCACTACCCTAGTCTTTTGTATAAGGACTACCCACTACCACCTGTCAGTTTGCGCAACTTGACGTCCTAGTTTTCATGTTGCCCTGATACTTGTTAAGTTAATCTGGTCGCTGATAAGCGGTTGATAATGATCTGTTTTGCGGGAACTGCCCACTGCCGTAGCTTGCATAAGTTGATATACTTAATTACCTACCTACCACAATTTCGTTCCTCTGAAAGAATTTGTTGGTGGAATTTATTTGCATGTGGAATGATGCGATATACGATTAACGATTAGTTTGCAACTGTTGCAGATTCTCTTTCGTACTTCTGTTCTTCCTATCTCGATCTATTTGTGGTATGTGAAGTCCTATTTTTACTTCCATATAATACATATCTCTATAGTTTGCAATTGCTGCAGCAATAGGCCTCTCTTTCGTGCCATACTTCCCTGGTATTATTACTTATTTTACTTCCATGTATCTCTATTGCCTGTCATCACTTCCTACCAAGCCATGTTATCGTATTTCACAAAATCAGTGGCTTGTTTAGGGGTCTACATTACGACAAGCTAAGCAGACTGTTCAAAACCTTTAAATTAAGAAGTTTCAGTGCGAGCCAAACTTAGGGCCTTTTTGGATATACCGCCACTGAACACGATCCGCCCATCCTCTCTTATAACAATCGACATTCAAACATTCAAATTCTCTGAAAAAGAATAGAAAACATCGAAGAAAGTGTTTTATTCTTTTAAAATAAAGCATGACGCGGTAATGTTTATCAACATATCAGGTGGAATGATAACCGTTGATGCAATCACTGATTCTTACACTGCTATAGCGCCTAGATGTCTACATACATATGAGGATTCTCTGTTTCGACCTATATAGAAATGGTTTACTGAATTCCAACCTAGATGTGCTTATGATGTAATCGAAGCGTGTAATACATTCTTTATGAACATCACACTTGTCGAGTTCAACTTGCATTATATTGCTTATCCAGAAATATAGATTTCTTTATTAGTCTGTAGTTTTATGTCTGAATCACGATTTGCACACACCGATTTTGTGATGTCTCCTTTCTATCTTCGTGTCTGAGGGATATGAAGATCCCAACCATGTTTTCTATTAGTCTATTCGCTAAACCATGTAACGCAAATTAACTCACGGGTACGTTTTAAATTTAGCCTGTAACAGTCGGAATAATATTATCTTGCCGTTAATGAGAAAGTTTTCTAAATCGGATCAGCAGTTCCGAAGAAACCACCTACATACAATTACAAACTTAGAAAAAAAATACCTCTTTATAATATTAGTGTAGAAGATCTGATGACAATGTTAAAGACACGATGACAGCAGAACCCACAATTACTTTACCCAAATTCTCTCTCGGTGATTTAACAGAATGGCACCCTCATTTCAGTATTTTATTATGATTTTAGTTCAGTTAGCTGCTCTGCAATACTCTGATGACGTAAACAGACCAGCAAACCGTGTGAATGCCCGCAACTAATGCGCAGTCGTGAAGCATTCTCAATTCAATCAACACGATTGGTCCTAGCGATGCACTTGCGTATACTTGTGCAATGCTGGACAATGGTGTATTTGCTCTTCAATGGACGCTGGTCTTTATTGGCCGTAAATCAGGGCAAATGTTGGCTATTATTGAATGTTTTCAGGTTTGTCAGGGTGTAAATTATTTGTGTTAGGTATCAGTTTTATTAGGCTATGGTGCTGTATGTGTCATTGACTGTACCCAAAGTAGTAATTTCATCTGCTGTGGCTTTTTTATGTTCTAAATTCTAAATTATAGCGTCAATCGTTAGTCTATCCAAGAAGAAGAATCTAGCCGAATCCAAGTTCAGTAGTTTGTTATAAATGCTCATTTCGACAAACCTGTTTCTGAGAAAAATGCTCCTTTTCCTGTCTGATCGACAATACAATTAACTTGGATGAACTTGGAACAACTTGGAAGATAATGTTTCTTTTCTTATAGAGTGCAAAGATGAATTAATATAGGAAGAATTACTGAATGTACCCCTTAGAAATAAGTAACAATAGTTATAGTTAAAATTCAATAAGAAAGATAACTATTATTTCTACTTTAAAACTACACGGACAAAACCGCTGGCAAAATGTATTTCTTTATAGATTCCTAAGCGTATGCAAGAGCAGATGTAATAATAATAAGTGTGAGTGCATCAGTGGCTTATCGTGTAGGAGTGAACGAGGGAAATGGGTCGTTAGTCAGTGCAGGCAATGAGCCAGCTACATTGTGTTCTATTGTAATTTGAACCCCAATACATTGGTCTGCAAGGTTAGCAGTGTCTTTAAGGTCTTAAGATACAGCATTCTCGTCTGTGTTTTCATAAAAGCCTTTGCAAGGTTTGTAAGAAACCTTTTTAATAAAGTGTTGATTATTGTATTCTCATTCTGGGGTTATGTTCGAAACCTCTTGTAATTGCTTCGGGTCAAATCGATTCGGTACAGGCCGGTACCGAATCGGCGGAATAATGGTGCCCGACAATGTCCAATGAATTATACAGTAACAGGACGTCTTTTACATTTGTGTAGCACAGCATAGCTTCTTGGCATAGGTCAGTACTTACTTACAATAGGCTTCTGTTTTTTTTTTTTTTCAAGTCGCATTTGCACAGTTCCTTGTGCGTCATTTTCAAAGGAATTCGAAGATGTCCGCCTATAATCTAGGTCTTTACTCTGTGACATGGGATATCGATCGTTTTACGTCATGTTAAGTTTATCTGGGATTATCCACTTGAGTGGACCGACTGTCAAGGTCGTGGCGGACGAGGTGACGAATTAGAAGAATTCTCTTTTCTCCTTTTTCTTAGTTTCGTTGGGTGCGGTCTCTTAGTAAATGTTTGATGACATGTCTGGAATGCCCAAAATTAAAATGTCCAACTCATTCCGTCTAAGGATATGGTGTGTGGTGTTACTTGGAACAGCTCAAATTGCAGTTTTCTTCTTATACCAAAGAATAAACTGCCAAAGTATTTCTGCTTCATATTATCAGACAACATTTAAACCAATGAGGCTCTTCAATGAAATCAAACAAAACCATGTTAAACATCTCTCAAAAACTGCCTGACACAGGCGCCGGCGCCACACTGTTTGGCATCACTCATCATAACATAATCGCGCTCTCATTTGATAACTCTGTCAATTACGAACGCGAAACTGCTAACAGAGGCAGCACTCGATGCCGACACATGAGCTCTTGAGTATAAGTGTGAGAACTCTTTGCGAACCTGTTCCCCTGGTACATTGAAGTGGAGATAAGGACTACTTTTGTATAACTACTTCTTTTTGATTCGCTGTTAATTTTTGAAATAAGAAGTTTTCGGTTATTTCCGCTTTTGACTCATGACTAGGGAATGCAAATCCGTCCAGTTTCAAAATCCGGATTTTAAGGAACGGATTTTTGGTTTAATCCGGATTATCCGGATTTTACGGATTTTTCATGAAAATAAACAAATCTGCCCATATTCGTTTATTAATACGATTTTTCTTATTTTTGTGTGAATGGGTTAAAATATAAACTCAGGAAAATCAAATCATATGATTTTTTAAACTTTTGTTACTTGAAATAATTCAAATTCAATACCTTGGTTGGTTTCGTTTTATAACCATTATATTCTTTGTAAACTTATGTTTACATTTGAATCGACGTTGACCGCACTGAATATGCTTGTAAGCGGCCTCCAAGTGAAATATCAGTTTCAGGCTTTCGGCTGATGAGCAAATTTTCGAATATTCACGCGAAAATGTAGCCCACGAGTAACAATTTCTTATTATTCAGAAAATCCGGATTCGGTTTTCAAATCCGGATTTGAAAGTCGAGTAAAAATGTGGCGAAGTCCGGATTTTTCGGATCACGGATAGTCCGGATTGCATTCCCTACTCATGACCTCTGTAATGTAAGCCAATGCAACTGCACCTCCTGTGATTTCATAGTTGCCTAGTGCATCAACATTTGTTTTTTGATTTGATGTGATGAGATGGATTCTATTTTTAAGCTAGCCTATACATGAATATTTCTTTTGGGTTCCAACGCAGTCGGCACTCGGATGAAATAAAATTTCAGTAAATGCAACACTCCCTTATAACTAAATTTCGTTTAAGTTATCGCAGAATACAACTTGATCGATGAATTATGGCTCATCGATCAAGTTTTATTGTGTTCTTTTGTATCATGTTTTGGTCCAAGCTCCGCAAAACACCCAAGAAACTTGTTTTAGGAGGCAATAAATCAAAATAACACCATCACCACTTCACACCTCAATAAAAATGTACCAGTTATTCGTCAAGGGTTTGGCCGACACATCATTAGGTGTGTGTAAAATTGGAAGTAACATAGGTACAGTAATTGATTTGCTTCCATGTCAACCAATAAGCATGGTTAGCGCCTGAGTACGAAATATTGATGGTTATCTGTTTATTTACTACACTGAACGTATTAGTGTAAGAGCCTACGCATAGTGAAGGAGCTATGTCGCGCTACACATAAGAATATAATGTCAAATTGTATATATCGTCTTGGGGAGAATTACAACAAACTGAACGCGATCAGCAAATTTTATGTGGGTTCAAGAGCTGTCAGTGTCATAAAATATGCAACATTGGAATATTGACATGATCGCGGCCGGTTTAAACGCGGCTTTTCATTTCTTTCTAAGTTTAAATTTTCCCAAGTTTTTGTTGTTACTGGCTACTTTTTGTCAATTGAATGGATGCCGTTATGGACATTTTGCAAAAAAAAAAAACTATTATTTTGGACTCGTATCTCTTGTTAAGAATTGTTCTGCTTCTCAATAACCATCATCTTTCTTATGGTCACGTCCGGTATTATTATTATCCTCAATCACTGCATTAGTATCTGTTCTTGTATCCTTATTATCATCCAAATCAACAACAATCACATGATAATTTAATTTAACTACACACCGTGCCATAATATTTGCTCCTTCACTATACAGATGAATATCTGCAATCAATCTTTCTAATCTACATTCAACATAGTCATAGCTCTTAGCCAGCGACCATACTTGGTCGTCTGACAGCCTGGTACGCCAAACATTTTAATGAACCATCGCCACGCTTAATTAAGATATCGCGAAGCTCTTCCGTCTCATTCGCTCCTGGTATGTTTAGATAATTTCCTGTTTTATATCTAGGTTCGATGTTGGTCTAGATTCTTTGACTGGGTTTTAACTAGTTATTAAATGGAATTGAACTCGTTTTCTAGTTTTTCTTGTATTTGTAATGGTTTTTTTTTGTGTATTTTATTAATATTATGACTTTTTCAGTCTATTTTTCAACACAAAGATATTTGTCGTTTTATTGAAGTACGAGTATGTATTCAATACGTTTGTCAATTCTTTGTTCCTGTCCTTTATCGATTCTATGAATACCTAGGTCAATGCCTTAAATTGATTTCCTATAAAAAAGTTTTTGATAGCTTACCTACCAGTTCGCAATTCCTCATACATTTTTCTTTATAGAAGATCAAATCTATAATCATTTCTATAACAATGCCAGGAAAAAACTTTACAAAAAAAAACGGCTATCCAATACCCAATCATTGTAAAAAGTGTAGACAGTTCCCATACATCGTACTTCCGATCTACAAATAATTTGGCAACTAGCCCCGCGCGCCAAAATAGTCCAAGTATTAATAGACCAAATAAGAATGTTATCTATCCAGCCCAAGTTCGTTGACCTGGCTGACAGCTGTTTAATTCGGTCGTGTTATATTTTGATAGAATACATAAACTGTGCAATTTTTCAATGGTGATGAGCACGCTTGGAATTTATTACGTTTTTTTTTTTGTGTTTTATGCAGGGAAGTCATTGTTTTTCTTCTAAAGATATCTAAAAAGATAGAACTATATTAAAAAAAAAATCGGAAACAAAAACACGCATAGAAAAAATAAATACATGATGGAGTCAAAGCGAAAATAGTTTTGGCAATTTGGCATACATAACACACATATCATTAACTTAAAAATACATATTATTAAGTGCCGAGCTTTACGTAATAAAGATTTTACGTTAATTATGGTAATCTCATATCATACCTCAATGAACTTGAGACACCGGTTCGAAGGATCCGGCTCGAAGGACCATAAAAAGTACGGTGCGTTAACGTTCCCACTACTGGGACTTAGGCTTCCTCTTTATGAAAAGCAGTGGGCCTTATTCCACCACAGACCCAATGAAGGCTGAGTTCCTAATTAATCAACATCTTGTATTTCAACTAATGAATTGTTTTTCTTATTTACAGATGAGCGTGACGCGATACAAAAGAAGACGTTCACAAAATGGGTCAACAAACATCTCAAAAAGGTAAAAAAAAGGTTTCTTTTGTTATCTTTTATCTTTTTATTACTACCAACTGTCACAATTTGCTTATTGATTACGAAAAACTTAATTACGTGATTGAAAAACTGGTAATTGATTATATTAATGAGGTTTGACGAATTAATTTAGATTTTTTATAATAAATTGCAATGGCACATGATACGGGCTTAAGAAATCAATTTAATCATTTGGATTTCGACAGTGAATTTAGTCGTGAAACAAACGAGCCATTAACTTAACGATAGATTTACGTTAATCGAGATCAATATCAATATTTGAGCTCGTTTAAGCAGTACTTAGTTTTAGAAAACGCGATCTGTAATACAAACTTTAGAAACGACTATGGGAAGCCTAGACACTACACAAGAATAATTTGTGCCTAGGTCATGTGAAAAACATAGATTCCGTTCTTGGAATTTTTAGTGTTTTTCGGTCTAGACATCAGGTATAATCAATTCTGCGCACGCGTATAGAAAGACGAGTCTTTTTGCGCACAAGCGTCACGTCGCCAATGCTTTGTAACACGCTCTAAAAGCTCTTACATGCACGATTTGGCGCCTCCACCTTATAGGCAGAAAACGGTAGGGCAATTTGATTTGTATGTCGGCACGATTGGCGCAGCAGTAGTGAGGCTGCGACCTTAGGGTCCCGGATCCGGGATTCCGGGGGTCCGGGATTCGATTCCCGGTAGGGGCAAATGTTTGTGTGAGAGCATGGGCATTTTGTTTCCGAGTCATGGCTATTTATATTAAAAATAAGTGTATTTACAAAAAAAGTATCTAGATGTTGTATGTATCTCAACACAAGCCTCGTTGCTTAGTGTGGCACTAGATGGCGATGTGTGTAATGTTCAACGGTATTTATTTATGTCAGGTTGCGCTATTATATGTTTTATCAACATCACCATCAAAATCACTGCTAAACATATTTTTCCGTAAATACTCACTAAGAATTCCGTAATATCGAAATTAGGCGCAGCTAGATCTCATTCTTTTCTTTGTATGATTCCCTAGGATTAATCAATTCCTCACCTCGTTGGTCTAGTGGTTGCCAGCGCGACTGCTAAGCATGAGGTCCTGAGTTCGATTTCCGGCTCGGGCAAAGTGTTATTAGGTTTTTCCGATAGGAATATCTCAGTAGCAGCCATGGTCACGCACAATGGTCCACCTCAAGGACTAAGTGCGGAAACCTAAACCCCATGATAGATAGCAACCACGGTTGATGCCAGATTTATGGTAAAAGACTCGCCAGGACAAAGGACTTCAAAATGTGGGTGTACTTAATGTACATCTTTGCCTAACCCTTCCAGGGATTGCAGACCTGATTTATGTTATGAGCTAGTAAATATCAAATCAACATGATAAAATTACTGTTCTTTACATTCTTCTGTGTAACTTTAAGCGCCATGTTCACTTAGTAAATCCATCGTGCGCTATAAATTGTCACTTTGGTGGAGGACAGTCGTCAATATTCATTGAGCGCTCGTGAGCGGAGTATAAACGGTCACGACTGTACATTAGAGACTGTGTAATGATCTGTACTGTACTTGTTCACTTGACTAAGTTCTGGTGACGTGATGTGATGTAAAGATGGTTGTATGACTGTATGCGGTAGCTTGTGTAGGTAGGAGGATTCACAAAGGTTCTGTGGAACTGGTGGGGAGAAATTGCGAACGGACTTTGCACTTTTGAATTGAAAACTTCTTTAGGCGTGTTGAGCACTTTTGAGTGAACACAAATTCAGAACTCGCGTGACCGTCATCTAACGATTCGTAGCAGTCCCCAAAGACTGCCCCGTATGTTTTTTGAACCCGTCTGACTCATGTCCTCAAGGTGGAAACGCCAGGGAAGCCTGCAAAATTATCTTCTAAATTTTTTGCAGGTCAGTGTAGGTTGTATGTTTATTAAAATAATTTGATTCGCGACCATGACCAAAATGGCTTTACAGAGTTATAAGCATTTAATTCCCTTGAACGACTATTGCATGAAAACTCATTCATTAGGATTAAATAAATTTAGAGGGGTGTATTGATGATTTGAATAATTATAGACCTGCAAATTGAAACAAATTCAATTGTTTGCAAATTGCAAACGTAAGAATATTCGGATTTCGCGGGCTATTCTGGCTCTACCCCCTAAGTTTAATTAGGTCAATCGTAGTTGAGTTGGCCACCAGCTCATGGTACTGAGAATGTCCAAAAGTAAGACCATACGCAACTTGAGGGTTAGACAAGAAGTGATTATTGCCGTCAACTCGTTGTGTATTCCAACGAGTTTGCTTTTTACGATACATTTTGACTTCTTCGTCACTGTTATCGCTGATGTAATGGCACTCTGTCTAGGTCCTGAGGTCCTAACTTTTCTAACAGAACTTTTCATAGAACAGAATTCATTGAACACTAGAGAAAACCGTACACCTTGCTGGGTATAAAGAAAGAAAGAAAGAAATAAAAAGCATTTATTAGCCCGCACAGGACAAAACACATCCAAATTATCAGTTTATAACTTACTAATAAAACTTACACTGAAAAAACAAATGTATATAATTAAAAATTAAAAGAAACGAAACTCGTCCTGTACGAGGCCAAAAGGCTCCTATCTCAGCGGGTATAGGCCTCTCTTTGCTCGTGCCAAGCCAAGCTCCCCGTTCTTGTGCCAGGATCTTCTTCCAGAACATTTCTTTAATAGTTAAGTTTTCCTGCACTTTCCACACCTTCACTGCCATTATCCACGTGTACATCAGACAAACATACAATTTGCGTTTCATAAATTTTCATGAAACTCATATCCGTGATCGAATCACTGTTTAGTATAATCGCATGCATTAATAGTTACGTGTTGAGCATGCTCATTTTATTCATCTATCAATCAACGCAGGATATAACAGTACTTACCTCTTGGTTACGAGACATGCGTATTGCGACACAACAATACTAAAGAAAACAAGTGATGCACGGGCGCGTCCTTTGACACAAGTCGGGTCGCAAGTAGCATCGTAAGTCGAGTCGCAAGTTGCATCAAAAGTCGTGTCGTTAGTCGCTACATAAGCTGTGTCGCAAGTAACATTACAAATCGAGTCGGAAATCGCGTCTATATTCTCATAAGTAAAAAGAGCATGTGGACATATTAATTGGGTAGGTAACGTCTTATCATTATTAGACGACGTAATGATCCAAAATAAATTAGCAATGTAATTTGCTGAAGGCACACAATTCCAGGTTTTACGAGTTAACACAACAACCCGTCGGAAGTCGCAACACAAATCGTGTCGCAAATCGCGTTGCCTGAGGTTCTTAACAGGATGTTAGCAAAGCAGGACTTCTAAGTTACATCATAGATGGATTTCTCCGCCTTCTGCATCCAGACCACGCGTTAGATGTCAATCATTTGCAGCTTGCACTTTCAATAATGCAGTGGTGTCTACTGCTCCTTTGGTCTTGTATACCTGGCGAAAATGAGGTCCTGCAAGAGAATATTTTCAAAGAAAGTTTAGAATTGCAGACGATAATGATGACGAAAAATAGAGAAGTTCGGAAGAAGAAGACCTTGCTGCGCCGACCACAAATGAATTTGAATAAGGGCAAGAGAATGAATTTGAGAAAGTTTGACTGAAAGAGAATGCCTAGAAGTTTAAATAAACCTGATTTGGAATGAGGCAATCATCAAGCATTGACCGCCATCTTTGTTAAAATCCCCAAATCAGTTACTCGTACATACAAATAAGTGCTCAAGATTTGAAAAACCTTTACAACCTCGGCGAAAGCAAAAAAAAAACACTGCATGCAAAATCTTTTTTGCAAACTCAACACACAAAATGTTCCTCCGACATAATCCAACCAGTCGTTAACCTGCTCAGAACAAAGACTACAGATCAAATAATGCGTTCCTTTGTATGTCCGTTCGTTTGTCCGTCGGTAAGCAAACAGGATGTTATTAGGTGCACCTTTATTTATTGATTCAGCTTATTTGTGTTGCTTTTGGCGATTTACTTCAAAGGACTGGTTCGGGCAAGTGATTTTGTGAGGATGCGTCAGGGAGCAGCCTTAAGTCCTCTCCTGTCTGTAGAAAATGTATGACTGTTCAACTGTTGTGCAAAGTCAGATGGTACTTAGGTCGCGCCAAAACATGTTTACACTAAGAAGAGCTCGCACATCCTGCATGGAAAGATAAGACAGCCAAACATTAGTAAATTGAGACACAGTTTCGTCGTTTACTGTAGCAATCTCCTCTAGAACTACGAGGGCCAGACTAGCATCAGTTTAATATTCGTAATTGAAATTCCTAAGCGTTCGTATTTGAATAATCTCTACTTGGAACATAAACGGAGTTTCTTAGAAGCGTTTTAGTTTGAATTAACTAACCAACGAGACCCTAATAACTAAGCTTCCACTATTCATCCGTCCGTCTGTCTGTCTATCAGCGGGCTATATCTCATGATTTTAAATAAATATCGCTGGACACACAGCGCCATCTAGTGCCACACTAATCAAGGCTTGTGTCGTGGACACCAGATAGTTGATATACTACATAATATACAACATGTCCCAAAATTCAACGATAAGCCAGCACCGGAGGATAGACCTGCCCATGACTACTCGGGGAAAAAAAGAAAAAAAATATATGTCTCTTTTTTTTTGAAGTTATAAAAAAAAAGAAGAAATTCTTAAAAAAGTGAGACCTTTTATGATATTTTTCACTACCATGACCACACTTTTTTAAATATTTCTGTTATTTTTTTTTATAGGCAACCTGAATAGCACTGCTATCTACCACAATTCTTAAAAAATCCAGAATACCTCTAGTTTTTTCACGTAAATTAATGAAACTTAATTTATTCCCTAAATTTTTTGAAGATTTTTACTTTTAATCAACTTTAACTCATCGTGGTGTAAAAAAAAAGTATGAACACTACTATGGCAAGTTTTTTTATAAATTGACGCAACTAATCAAGATTCCAAAATGGTATAATACTCTAGGCAAACAAGTTTAAAAAAAAATGTTCCTTTTATTTCTAAACAGGGGCCAAATGACGGTCAGGTAATAAAAAGTATTAGTTCTTGGAAAATGTTTAATATTTAAATAAATGGTCAAACAATTTCTCATGTAATTTATTAACATTATAACCAATGTTCAAATTGTTTGCCACCAGCAATTATACATGCACGACATCGCCTTAAAAATGACCGTTTTATTTGTCTTGCATATCTTCTGCGATTAATATGATCCGCAGCCTGACTGATATTTCGACGAAGCTCGTCCAATGACGCAATGGGTTTTGAGTAGACCCTGTCTTTAAGACAACCCCAATAGAAGAAGTCCAGGGGGTTCAAATCGGGTGAACGAGGTGGCCATAAGATAGGACCAAGTCGCCCGATCCAACGCCCTGGATACTCTTGATTTAAATATTCTCGCACAGGGCGGGCATAGTGTGCTGGGCAACCATCATTTTGGAGCCACATGTTTTGGAGATCATTTAAGGGCACGTCGTCTAGCAATTCTTGCAAGTCATTTTGTAAAAAGTTTAAATAACTATTGCCATCTAAGTTTCCTTGTAACTCAAAGGGCCCAATTACTTTTCCATTTAATATGCCATAAGTTAACCTTGAATTGATATTGGGATCTGTCTTGTCTCATCAAGTGCGGATTTTCATTGCTCCAACTATGTAGGTTGTGTAGATTTAAATATCCATCTTTCTTGCATGTTGTTTCATCCGACCATAGAATTTTGTCCAGGAATTGGGGATCTTCCCTGTGCCTTTGCAGCATCACACGGCAAAATGTGACTCTTAATGGATAGTCCCGCGGTAACAACGTCTGCACACGCCTGTAATGATATGGGTGAAGCTTGTGACGTTGTAAAATTCGATGTGCAGAACTTTTCGGGATTCCTGTAGCTTCTTCTATGGCGCGTACCGAAGTAGTCGAATCATTTTCTATCTCATTGAGAACTTCTTCATCACGATCCGAACTAGGTCTTCCAGCTTCTCCTACTGGATGGCATACGACCCTCCGAAAACGCTTGATGCACATTAATAAACACTCGATAATCAGGATATCTTTGAGCATTTGGGTACCTTTCTCGATACAGTCTGCTAGCAGCGTTAGCATTGCATCGGGTTTCTCCATAGATGAGGTGCATATTTGCGTATTCCTGTGGTGTGTATGGTTGCGGCATGTTGATCGTTAAACAGTCCAAAATGCGCCAGAACTCCAAATCACAAAACTCACAATCGTAGTCACAAAACACTCAATCGTAGTCCAAGATAATGCCAGGTCAGTTCAGTTTGCAGATCGATTCCAGTCCAAAAAGCCAAGCCAAAAGTCGTTAGTACGTACGAGAGCCACGTCAGTTGAATACGGAACGGTGCGCAGTAAACAAAGGAGCAGAGCGTACTGAACTGACTTGCTCTGAGAATAATAACAGCTTCTCTACCTGCCCTGTTGTTGTCTCTTTTTAACGTAAATATCTCTGTCTATCTATCTCTCTCTAACTTCTAAGGTATGTATGCCCCATTCAAATTCCTAGAAATTGTAACAAGAACCCACTACCTGCCCTGTTGTTGTCTCTTTTTAACGTAAATATCTCTATCTATCTATCTCTCTCTAACTTCTAAGGTATGTATGCCCCACTCAAATTCCTAGAAATTGTAACAAGAACCCATTTTGGGCACGCAGTGAAAGTGATTACTGTCAACTATAATTTAAGGAATTTGGTTCTTGTTTTGAACTAGTATGGATATTATTTTTTTGTGGTTGATTTTCCTAGAGTATTATACCATTTTGGAATCTTGATTAGTTGCGTCAATTTATAAAAAAACTTGCCATAGTAGTGTTCATACTTTTTTTTTACACCACGATGAGTTAAAGTTGATTAAAAGTAAAAATCTTCAAAAAATTTAGGGAATAAATTAAGTTTCATTAATTTACGTGAAAAAACTAGAGGTATTCTGGATTTTTTAAGAATTGTGGTAGATAGCAGTGCTATTCAGGTTGCCTATAAAAAAAAATAACAGAAATATTTAAAAAAGTGTGGTCATGGTAGTGAAAAATATCATAAAAGGTCTCACTTTTTTAAGAATTTCTTCTTTTTTTTTATAACTTCAAAAAAAAAGAGATATATATTTTTTTTCTTTTTTTCCCCGAGTAGTCATGGGCAGGTCTATCCTCCGGTGCTGGCTTATCGTTGAATTTTGGGACATGTTGTACTTTTTGTTTGTAAATATATACTTAATATACGTATAAACATCCATGACTCGGAAACAAATGTACATGCTCATCACACAAACATTTGCTCATACCGGGATTCGAACCCGGGACCCCATGAACGTTAGGCAGCCTCACCACCGCTGCGCCATTTGGGCCGTCGATCTGTTATAGGTACACAGTTGAAATTTTCACAGACTGTGGATTCCTGTTGGCGCTATAACCATAAATAATAAAAACAAATTAAGAAGAAGTTAAATGGCTTAGAAGTTACTGGCATGCCTCTTGAGGTGTATGAAAATCGAAATAATGGTAATTGAGTCTAACTGCAGGTTCATCATTCTCTTGCCGTTATCCCAATTCATTAGGAGTCGGCACGGCATGACTTCTTCTTCAATACTATTATACTATTACTCGTTATCTTAGCAGTCACCTCCTTTCTTGCCATAACATCCTTTAAACAGTCCATCCATCGTATCTTTGTCTTTTAGGTTGTCTAGGTAAAATAAATGTCTCATCTTGTACACTCACATACCCAACAATTTCACAATCACAAGTGTGTAAGGTGCCTAATCTGGTGACTTAGCTGAAGTGAAGGGGCACGGTGGACATTTGCACGTACCAAATAAGGCAATGCGCAAATGCCAGACCTGACCCATAGAACAAGACCATTACGCGTTGGGTATGTATGTGTGAATGTAAGTAGATTAGTTAGTAGGTACAAGTTGGGAATGTGAAGCTAAGGAAAATTTTTTTAACAAGTTAGTGTTCTATTTTGAAACAAAAGGCAGCCGTGCCTTATTTCACTATGTACTGTTAGTGCCAAAATAAGTCTACAGTCCTGGTACAATTTTCAGATTACCTGCCTCTTGCTACGCTTAAGGTAAAAGCGCTTACTAAAACTTCAATACTTGGGACTTCCCCTTCAAATCGTACTACTCTTTCACTTATACAAACCGGTCTATATTCGTCAATATCCTTAAAACTTCTAATCGCCTGGTACAACATCGCGTAGAAGCTTTTTGCATACTAATTTAATCTCTGATTGAGACATTTTCCTTATATATGTCACCGTAAAATTATCAAATACGTTATATTGTAATATCTCTAGCGATATTGTAAAGTCTCGAATTATTGTCAAATGAACATACTGCTTACAATAAAACGCATTATTTTTCGTGAAATGCATGCGATGGTAGTCAACTCACGCGGTGTGGAGAGAAGGAGGGGTCCCCCTTGCCCAGTGGTACCACTCTCATGAAAAGATACTGTACCATTCCTGAGAAATATAGATTAATATAACCTAACCTTAAAACATTTCATATTCCCCTAAAAAGCGTAGTCGACGGAGCCCCGCTTCGCGGGGCCCCTATTTCCAGGTGCAGGGTTTAAAGGAACCTAACTAACCTAACGAGGGGGTGCCCCAAGTCCCGATTATGGGGGCAGAGATACTTCCGTATGTTCAAACACGTTATATTGTAATATAACGTGTTTGACAATTTTACGGTGACATATATACGAGTACCGTGCCTTTGATCTTAGAACGCACATTGTAAGCATCAAACACAGTTATCCTTCCACTTTCCCACCCTACCCCAGTCTCGTCATCCTCATTTCAACACATCCGTTGAAATTCGCGTTTATTATCCATACATAATTAATTCAGCCCAACTTGGTCTTGTTTATTTATCTGCCTTCAAGATACCATCAGCAATTTTAGCCGATGATAGCATTGCCGCACAAAGAGATTGTTCTGTACCAAGTGAAGAGTGACTCACAGATGAAGCTTGTGTGAAAGTGGTACAAAAAACTTTATACATTGATGTAATGATTATTTTTGATGTGAACGGATCCTTGTTTGAAGAGTGTAGGGCGTTTGGGTCGAAGTTCTTAAAAACGCGATAAGGTTATTCTGAAAGGCAGTAACATACACAAGATTTTGCGAATACATTTGGTCAGAAACGAAAGAGGTTTAAACGCAGAAGAAATTACCCGGGCATATTGAATTTATGTCAGCAAAACTTTGACACCAGGTTAGGCACTAACATACGAAAAAGAAGCACAGCTAAGCACTGATAAAAAGTATGCTTGTAAAGCTTAAGAATTCGTGCAAACACGAATAAGCAAAGGTTCATCGACCACTAGCCTATACGCTCCATACAAAAAACAAATTCTATCCACGGTATCCTAGACAACAAAGTGACAATTCTTTTAGGGCTATGCTATGATATCTATACTAATATTATATGTAGAGAGGTAATGGTCTATATTTGGATGTAGAACTTATACTTCGGAATGACTGAATCCGATTTCGAAAATTCTTTCACCAGTGGAAAGCTACATCAGCCCCGAGTAATATAAAACTTTCTCGACTAATAATTTCCAATCGTAACGCGAGGGAACCGCGGGCAAAACCTAATCTTAAATAATATCGAATTACTCAAGCTCCTTGAATCAACAAATCAGTATAATAGAGACCTTTGTCACCTACAACTAAGATGTTTACATACCATAGACCGCTTACCCTACTACATTCACCATAACAACGCCGGTGTTATCTATGACTCATCTAAGAGCTATGTTGCAACTGACCGCTTGACCTGGTGAATAAGACTTAAGTCACTGATAGGCGAAGATAAGACGAAGATCTGAACGCATAATGAATTTAGTTGAGACGAGTTTTAATTGGTAAAGTGTGAATGGTCTTATTGTAGGGTTAACAAAGTCACGAAGAAATGGAGGAAAGTTTTGAATGTGAATTGATGAATGGATGAAAGATGAAATGGCTAGAAAGGGAATGAATACTTAGGTGACTGCTGATAGAGATGTAGACAAGGTGTATCTAAGTGAACCCTTCACGACGCAGTCAACCAAGCATTCTGTACATCAAACTAAGTAACTCTACGCAAAAACGTATGCTTTTTGGAGTGTAAAATCACTGCAACAATAGGACTCAATGTAACGTATTTAAAATATTGCTGATGGATGCATTTAAAAGTACGGGGTTCGTGGAAGGATTTAAAGTAAAGTTTGAACTTGGACCCCTAATATATCTGTAACTGGAACGTTCTCAGGTATGGTCTGGAACAAAAAAAATATCGCATTGACAGGGGGAACAAATGGCGTTCGGCTGCGTTAAGGGTACTTTTACATTCATTAGTAGAAGCAGACTTTCGACTCGACCAAAAGATAAATTGGGATGGGCCAACAGTGTTCTCGTGTGATTTCACAAAAAGTACATAAAATTTAAACTGGTTATTAACTACATGTCATGAAAGTGCTCGAATTGAAACATTTATTTTGTAGCTTGCACTAATAAAGGCATTACCATAATTTTTACTACCAACATTCACGAAATTGAACAATAAATTGAATTCTATATTTAAAATTCAGCCTTCTACGGCGTGCCAGCAGCCCACGTTGAAAAAAACCGTGAAATCACAGAAATGGCGGTCGGTGACATAATCTTTCGTTTTGTGGGTGTTGAAATTTAAATTTATGATAGCTGACCAGTCATATTTGACCTAATACCATATCGGGTAAGATCCCTGTGAGAACACCTACAAAGACTGCCAATAGCTACCCACTTTAAAATCTGATGAGAAGACTGCCATCAAAGATTTTTGACAGTCTCCGAACATCTTATGTAAGATTTTTCGCCAAGGTTTCTCTGATTTTCATCTCGAATTATTTTCATTAGCCATCAGTGTGTTTCCGCAGGGAAAAGCCCTCCCTTCCCTCCTTCCACTTATCAGAATAGGAAACTTATTTTCAAAGCTCTTGTAATAACTTCATCAGTCTGCACCAGGAGTTCAGAACTACGCAACTACTATTTTCTTATTCATTTGCATACCTACATGCAGGTTTTAGCACTTTTTCCTTATAAAGGACATGACGACCCGGCCATTAAAAAATCCTAACACGGTGAAATACAAAAACTTGAGTTCAATAAACTTAGCAGACTGTAATCTTGAAAGTCATCATGTAAAAGAACCTTATCTGTCCTCTATAGATTATCTAGAACTGATTATTATCTAAGAAAGTACTATCAGACACACGAGCAACATGTTTCTGTAAAAAAAAAAATGTTTAGTGAAACAGATTAGTTTTTTCTGAGAAGTAATTAGACATATCTGAAGGAAACAAGCTATAAGCAACGCAGAAAATGCGTTTGCTCGTCGTGATTACATCTCAATTGCGATGATTAAGATGCTTGGAAGATTATCTTCATCTTATCTTTCATCTCAAGTAGTTTGGAGTTGACTTTCTGGTTCACTGAAATTTGACGTGGTTGATCCCATCAATTATTGAGTATCTTTAATTCGACTGCCGTTAATAGCTTCATCATCATCATTCTTCTGCCCTTATACCAATTTATTTGGGTGTCTTCTTCTTCAACACTTCTCTATTACTCGTCATCTCAGCAGTTTGGGGTCGGCGAAGCATGTCTTCTCTTTCAATACTTCGCTATTACTCGTCATCTCAGGAGTCACTTCCATTCTTGCCAATATGATTCTTGACGCAATCCATTCATCGTTTCTTTGGTCTTCCATCTACATTTGACTGCCATCAATAACTGTTTTGGAAATATTCTTTTGTTTGCTTTCTTCACTCAGAGTGATGGACAAACACGGCACGGGAGCTTGTCACGAATATCATGCAAACGTAGATGAAATTTTTTACATGCTCTTTGATCCAGATGCAGAAAAAGTTCTCGGTATTCTAAAAACAGACATTAATTCAAGATTTGATCCGAATAATGTTGCATTTGCAAACAATTTGCAGTCACAAGCAACTCATCCAAACAATCACATACCAACTACCTCAACATCATATGGCACTTATCTTTCTCCAACCATCCATCTACATTCACTTAATCTCAACGATTAATTGAAAGCTATTAATCATCAAGCAGAGCTTCTCTTGAACATAAACGGTAACAATCTAATGGATGTATTAATCATGGATAATGAGTCATGGCAGTGCATTCCTTTTAGAAACATTTGTTTTACAACCAGTCAATAAACAATATGGATCCACTCTAGCCTCTTGGGGAGAGGATTTAATTTAAGACTAACTGATTGTTTATTTATTATACGAAGCATGATTAGGAATGAAGTGAGACAATAGTTAATAGATATAAGAGTTAAATGGTAGGGAAAGGCATATTGTTCCCGAACTAATTAACATGGGATCAATGCAGAATCAACGAAGAAGATGGCTGTTTAGTGTAGTCTAGAGGATCTATTCTTGATGGAGAATCAAATCAAAAAATGTTGTACCTACTACTGCACAAGCACACAAAACACACAAATGCTTAAAAAGCAGATACCAGTTGATTAGCATTCCTTTTTTAACCGACTTCCAAAAAGGAGGAGGTTCTCTATTCGACTGTATGTATTTTTTTTTTTTTTTTTTTTTTTATGTATGTTACCCGATTACTCGAAGACGCCTAAACCGATTTGAAAAATTCTTTTTTTGTTTGAAAGGGTATACTTCCAAGTTGGTCCCATAGTCGCCAAGTCGGGATCTGATGATGGAATCTTGGCGAAATCGAGGGAACTCTTCAAATTTTATAGGATAACGTACAGCAATTTTTATATTTTCTACAACAAGTGAAGCATTTGCGTTTGATAAGAACCATTCTACCATCAGATCTGATGATGAAGCCAAGAGTCATGGAACTCCATAATGAGACAATGTATCCTAGTCGTGTTTGGGCTTGTTGTAATTGTAACGGTATGCACTTTCCATGTGAACCACTAAAAAGTGAAAAATAAAAACTTTTTTGCAAAAAATAAAACCGACTTCAAAAAGAAAAAGTGAAAAATAACTTTAGCTTCTGAAGTCGGTGACAAAAAAATGAAATCAATCATACAAACGTCACCGACTTCAGAAGCTAAAGTTATTTTTCACTTTTTCTTTTTGAAGTCGGTTTTATTTTTTGCAAAAAAGTTTTTTCCACGAGGAAGTTGAAACTATGCTCCTGAATATCACATTTTGAAATGGAAAAGTACCTATAAAAATAGACATAATTGACAGTCAATAGTGGGCTAATTAAGATCTAATCTACGTCTATCAAATGCAAATCGATCTTATCTTTAGCATAACAATAAAAAAATATCGGGCGGCAAATGTTTTGGATAATTCTATCAGTATTGTAAGATTTTTTCATAGTGCTATTGAAGCTTCTTATCAAGGTCTAGTTTCAGAAGTATTTTCCGGTTTATTAGCTCTTATCATTATCAAATCTAAAGAATCTGATGCAAATACAATTGGTGCTTCTACAAGCTCACCGCATAATATCAGTGGTAACACTGGCACTAAGAAAATCTCATTTATTGCTGCGACAAAAAAAAAACTGTCAATGTCAAATTGCTGCTACCTACAAAACAAACATGAAGACTAGTGCCCAAGATATTTAATGCGAACTTTGAATCGAACCTTTTGAGTATAGTAATTTTTTCGAATCTGATGTTTTGCAAGTCGGACATTCCGCAAACAAGACGAGGTTTTGCGAAGAGGAAGTCCAAAGAAAAGATTAATGGATTGTATGGGGAATGATATGAAGGAACAAGGAGTAAAGAAGAAGAAAACGTGAGAAGTCTCTTGGACAAGCAAACACAGTCACAGACTTAATGAGTGTTGCCAACTCAATCTTGCACAGATGCCTATCTAGTAATTCGATGCTAAAATAGATCAAGATCTAGGCACTCAATTATGCCTGTTAAGTGCTATTACAAAGATGCAGCGAGTATTAATAAATCTGTCTAAGATTGAATCATGGCTGTTAGCTAAAAGGAAGTGGTAATTAATTTGATCGATGGTAATTTATTAATTAGGCTAGTGAGTCTTAATGAAGGACTGCTAAGTAGGTGTTTAGTCATGATTAGAACTGAAGAAGTAGCTTAGAACGTATTGATCAATAACAGGGGTGTGGAGGTCAAGTAGGCAGTCGCTCCATGTAAAATACTGGTATGCAGCTGCATCGGCTTAAGCTGGATGCCGACCCCAATAGTAGATGGAAAAAGGTAGAGGGACGAGAATGCTATACTAAGAAAAGAGGAGATTGAAATCGAATTTTCGGGACTTTAGTTATCTACGAAAATTCAGTTCTCAATTATTTATTGCGTACCATAATGAATATACCTAGTTAGAAGGGAAATAAATATACTAGACACAATTATGGACCCTGTCGGGAACAGAATAGACCAAGTAGGAGAGATTACGATGCGGTCGTACCTATAAATGATTTAGAACTAAAAAGACTCTTATTCATCGACTATACTATTGAGCTTAAAATTACACAGCCAACACTACTAATACTTATTTTTAACGATATCAATTTAGATACGAATATAAATAGAAACAATGAAACGCCCATTCAATATGTCTTAACATTTTCTTATTATGTAACATTATACAATTGATGTAATCTATCGGGTGTATTGACCGTGTTATTTTTTACTTCGATTGTTTTTCTCGGATCTGTATCCAAGCAAATTGTGACAGATATTTTAACACTTGGCAAAATAACTTTGCTAAAAGTTATTTGGTCAAATCCAACCGAATTTTCACTAATATAAAAGTCTATATGTTTGATTTTTTCATCGCTTGTCATTTGGAATGGAGCAGCACTGGAAATATCTCAAGGTCTGTAGTATACACGGCATTCGTTGGTTCGTCTGTTTTTGCTTAGGCTCCTACGGACAAATTGCCATGTTTCATCTTACATTGCTGTTTCAAACAGAACCATATCTATATTGGTACAAGTAAACATGTAATGGAATATGGCAATACGTCTAAAGTAGTATTTTACACAGCTTTACACTGTGTCGTCTATTATATCAACTCTGAACAGTTATGTTAACACAGTCGTGTCAAAGAACTCATCTACATATGCACAGCCATAAAAAACTTAAGATAAATTAGTTTAGCTGTGGTTACTGCCGATTTTATCCAAATATGCAATGGCAAGTTTGTAAATATTTTATTAGCCAAAAGATTTCGGGGTCGTAGATAAAATAAATAACCAGAATACAATTTAATTATGGACAGAGGCGATAAAGAATAATATTGATTGAGGCAACTTCACCTAAAATAAGTTCAAATAGTTTTTCTGTCATTTGTTAGCCATTATACGTTTGCTCAAAGACCTCAATGCAAACATTTGCATATTTACATTATCCAAGAGTTGATAGAATAGTATAGACAAAATCATCATGTCGTTGGATTGATCATTTTTAAATTTTTGGTTTGCATGCTCGCCAGTTTTTTCAGTTTTAGGTCCTTTATTTTGATTTTAGTTTCCACACATTCACACACTTGTTTTGGAGCTATAGTTTTAGCGTTTTTATTTTATATTTCTTTGTACTTGTATGTTGTGTTCGTTAGTGAAAAGGTAAGCTTTAATTGGCTATAAGATTACGATACTAATGTTTCTAAACATGTCGAAATAACTAAATTGTTCGTTACAATGTGACAAAATGTATTTAACTTCACATCCTGTCCTAGTTTCATTAGTACTAATACAATCGTGTCTTTAATGGAAACATAATGCTGTTACTGGGTTTCTTCAATGAACAGAAACATTGTAATTTATGAGTGTTGAAAGAGAAACTTGTATTGAAACGATGAGGTGTTAATACGTTTACAGTTTCATCATTATTATCAAGCCCTTTTGACAGATCATTTCTATTTAATAACATAATTTCCTTTGTGGAGCAATTTATTACTCGAGAAGATACAGCAGATTTAAATTATAGGCCTACTACTACCACGTATTTCAAATGTAGGAGTTATAATATGGGTTGCGGGACTGTTCGAAAGAGATACCGCAGCCCCGGAACGTTAAGGGCGAGGAAGGAACATGGATGGGTTTTAGTCAGTAAAAGTCTGACACTCCCTTCCGCTCCGCCCAGAGTGGGAGAAGTCATTTGATGATTTCCCATCTTAAAAAAAAAAAAAAAAAAAAAAAAAAAGGAGTTACAATATAGTTATGAATAGGAGTTCGTTCATTCAACATTTGTTTAAATTTAAAGTAATTGATAGTTTTGGGTTTATTTTATTAATTAAACCCATAAACAATTCAACTCTTATTTCCAATTACATCGTTTGATTCTGGATTCCGTTCATCAGTTACTATTTCAATCAGCTTCTTCACAGGATATCCTAAATTCTCACATTTTGTCACATTGTCTCCATCTTTGTTGTTTAGTTTCGTGTTCATCTGTATTCTCATCCAGGTGTTAATGTTACTTTGTCCAATGCGGCTCGGACAGACCTACACACGTCTCCATGTCTGCGAGGTGATCAACAACCAACCATGTTGCCCGCCACAGCAAGTAAGTTCGTTGTGGCTTTGTGTTGTTGTTCTGTTGTTTCTAGTTGTTGCTGTTTTTTTTTATTTTGGGGAGGGCAAAGAATAAGAAATGTTTCAAATAAATTGAAATCAATCAAAACAACAAGAGGAGCTCGTCAGTCGCTCCGGTCGATAATGATCGACGGGTCGAGGTTAAGCCGCACTTGCCTAGGTTGGTCCATGTATGGATGAAGATTACATACCGAGTTTCCTCCGTGCCTCGGTTCAGTTTCCAGAAATACTGGAATTAAAACTTAAGTCAAATACATGTGAGGACGTAGACTGAATGTGCCTTATTTTATTTCCAACATGTAAAAACGATCGATAAATCAAAATAGAAGTTTCCAGTAGTACTGAAATTGTAGCTAGATTCTAAATTATTCACATATTTAATAAGGCTTTATCTAGGTCAGGCTACAGAGGCCAGCTAGACTAGGGCAATATTGATTTCTTAAATAATGAAGTAGTAGAAACACATACTAGACAGTCTTCGTCATATTCTTATGTACATTTACAAAATGGGGTGGTTTCAATACTTTGCCTTCCCTTATTGATTTTGTTTACTTATAGCATAACGTAACGTTATTCTAAGGCTGCGTTTTCATAAAAGATAAGCGAGAATGCGTAGCGAGAGACGTGTGTGAAATTAACCAATAATGGTGTCAATTCTGTTGTTTACAAACTAAACTTAATTTAGGCTATTACTTTTTTTTTCTCTCTAATAAAACGAGAAAGAGACGGACTTAATTTAGAGCTGTCAAATTTAATTGGAATTTTTCCATACAAATGAAGGGTGCACGTTGTCAAAAAACACGATGAAGAGCAAGGTATAAACTAGTTTGACATCTCTAACTTAGTTCATAGCTATAGCCGTATTTTTCTCTGCCTTTCAGTGAAAGATAGCAATAGCCTAAATTAAGTTTAGTTTGTGCACAACAGAATCGACACCAATATCGCTTCTTTTTCATAGCTTGCACTTATTCTAGGAGCTGTGATTGGTTTGTTCCACACACATCCCTAGTTACGCTTCCTCGCGATGGAGACGCAGCCTAATTTAGGCATGCAGCTTATTTGGTATTACTGTTAATTCTCCGTTGTTTATTTTCTTTCACGTATTTTGCTTTCGTAATATTTTTATTTGCTGTAGGTCTCTCCGATGAATTTTGATTGTTTGATGTTGTTCTTTTACTAGGTTTGTTTGAGTTGATTTTTCTAGGCTTTTCTAATAAATCTTTGGCTGCTATTGTTGTTGTTTTATTAACATTATCTTCATTTAGTTGTTCATTCTAGTTGGATTCATGTCACTGTAGTGTGTTATGTGTAGTCTTTTTGTAGTCAAAGTAGTTACTCAGAAGCAGTTTGTATTAAATATTAAAAGGAATACCCAACTAGATATAGACTTTACGTTAAAACATCTCCTTGATCAAATATGTATTCCTCTACTTCCACTCAAAACATACAGTCATAAATCTCACCCAAATTCAGAACCAAAAACTGTGTACATGTTCTTGATGACTCAAACTTTTGAGATTTTTGAAAATACACTATTCTACAGACTCGTCACGATAAATGGATGAAGCTGTCCACAGAAAGTACAATATTCTAATGTAATTTGTTTGTCCAGGTGAACCGTCACGTGAACGACCTATTCGAAGACCTGCGCGATGGACTCAACCTCATCTCGCTGCTGGAGGTGCTTTCTGGCGAACACCTCGTAAGTATTTATAGTTTATTTTTATAATAAACTTATCTTGAGCTACTGCAGAGAAAATGTCTCCTTTTTCACTTTTCTTTTAACCAATAGTAGGCCAATCCTTATGCTTATGCGTTACATTGAGTTCTACAGTAAATCGGGATTGTTCATAAAAATCGGGATTTTTTACCCCAAAAAAATTAGTAAGTATTAGTACTTTCCCAGCAATGTTTTTTTGCGTAAAGTACTAATTACTAAAAACTAATTTTATGTACAGAATACTTGGGGTTGATGGCTTAGAGAAGATTTCATGTACATCTTGTATTTTTAACAAACGACGAATTATCATGAAGTGATTTCTCTCACAGTTGATGACGACTATGTAAGTCTTTTCTTTTTTGTTCGACTACATCATATCCCTCTGCTGGGCATAGGCCTCTCAAAGAGACACCAGAGGGTAAAATGTTTGTGAAGAGAAAAACTTTTTTGCAAAAAATAAAACCGACTTCAAAAAGAAAAAGTGAAAAATAACTTTAGCTTCTGAAGTCGGTGACGTTTGTATGATTGATTTAATTTTTTTGTCACCGACTTCAGAAGCTAAAGTTATTTTTCACTTTTTCTTTTTGAAGTCGGTTTTATTTTTTGCAAAAAAGTTTTTATTTTTCACTTTTTAGTGGTTCACATGGAAAGTGCATACCGTTACAATTACAACAAGCCCAAACACGACTAGGATACATTGTCTCATTATGGAGTTCCGTGACTCTTGGCTTCATCATCAGATCTGATGGTAGAATGGTTCTTATCAAACGCAAATGCTTCACTTGTTGTAGAAAATATAAAAATTGCTGTACGTTATCCTATAAAATTTGAAGAGTTCCCTCGATTTCGCCAAGATTCCATCATCAGATCCCGACTTGGCGACTATGGGACCAACTTGGAAGTATACCCTTTCAAACAAAAAAAGAATTTTTCAAATCGGTTTAGGCGTCTTCGAGTAATCGGGTAACATACATAATAAAAAAAAAAAAATACATACAGTCGAATAGAGAACCTCCTCCTTTTTGGAAGTCGGTTAAAAATAGAAACAAATACTACAATGGCTGAAATTGGTGACGATAAAAAGGCTAAACACGTACGTAATTTGGGTGAAAGGGATCCCATCAAACCAATCAATATAATCCGTAAGGTTTTGTTAAGTAATGTTTCGTCAGCCATTCCAAACATGGAATTGCTAATCAATGCACAATGCAGGTGGTCTTACCGCCTCGTTGCTTGATTAACCAACTGCCAAAGAATTCATTAAGAGAATTCGTTAGTGTACCTACAGTGCTGATTAGTATCCTTTCGTGATTTGAAGAACTTTGTCAGTATTATGCGAGTTGCAGACCAAGAGAAAAGCTAAGTTAGTTTAGCTAAGCTCGCATAGCTGACGCAGTTTTTCTTATTTGTGTGTAGACTGCGAACAGTGCAAGCTAAGCTATGTGAGCTAACTAAATTATGCGCAGCTAAGTTAGTGGTGTATGCCGATGCACAGCTACGCGAGCGAAGCTAAGCTCTCCACTTGTTTGCCGAGATACTCGTAGCTCTCGGTCTGCAACCCCTTTAGGGGCACTATAAATGACTGTCTGCTTCTTTGGTTCAGTGGTCAAGCCCTACTGGTAAGCATGATATCCTGGGATTTATTTAGGGATGACTTCAGACGATACGATAAAAAGTATCGGCGATACCGATACAGTTCAGGTTCAAAGAAAGCTACGAGTATCATACAATTTACCGAAAAATATCACCTCACAAACACAACCAAAAATAAACGAAATTTTTTGCGCACCAAAAGCAACAAGCAACTAGCGTAATGGAATGGGCTTCGTGAGGTGGGTAGCACCGGTCAAAGAAAGAATACAAGGGTGTAAACAACCTCATCACGAAGCCGTTAACCAAGCATTCTGTACATCAAACTAAGTAACTTTACGCAAAAGTTATAACTGGGAAACAACTTTTTTTTGGGGTGAAAAATCATGTTTTGTGGTAGAACTCAGTGTAACGCACTTAAACCATTGTGCTGATGGATTGAATAGTACGGGGGTTGTCGAGGTGTTTAAAGTAAACATTTTACAATAAAAACAAACAAACAACTTGTAAAAAAGTTGGAATTTTGACCCCCAATAGGTCCTTAATAATTAGAAGGTTCCCAGGTATGGTGTAGAACAAAAAAAATATCGCAATGACGGGGAGAACAAGTACCTTTCGGCTTCGTTAAGAGGTTTTATACAACCATGTTCTGCAAATTTAATAATGCCGATTCCCGATATATCCTAAAACTCGCGATATCGGATGAATCCTTAGTTTAAATAAATATAAATATCGCTGGACATTACACACAGCGCCATCTAGTGCCACACTAAGCAAGGCTTGTGTCGTGGTCACCAGACAGTTGATATATTACATACATACTTTTTGTTTGTAAATACATACTTATTATACATATAAACATCCATGACTCGGACACAAATGTCCATGCTCATCACACAAACAGTTGCTCCTACCGGGATTCGAACCCGGGACCCTAAGAACGTAAGGCAGCTTGACTACCGCTGCGCCATTCGGGTCGTCAAGTTTTATTTCTCAGGTCGGTTAACAATGCTACATGGTTTTTCCATGATGAATTCTTCAGTAGGAAACATCCTGATGTCTGACATCTCGTTACAAAGCTCTATAAATGAATTATCATCATCCTAGTTAATATGACCTCTTTTAATTTCAACCTTTACTAAAACGAGGGTGTGAATATGATACCCTCGTGATACTGAAACGAAGTTAATTTGGAGTAACGATGTTCTCGCGTGTTTAAGCGCTGATTCGTGTGGTACGGTACCAAATAAAGTTATTAACAGTAATTAATTAAGTTAAATTTCCGTAAACATATGATTTTTAGGAGCTTTTTTGTGGACGTATTGAGGTTTTTTTTTTGCCTAAAATTGTTAATGTTAATTGACGGAAACGTTTGATTACACAAAAAAAAAACAATTGAATTGCGTTTCCTCAGTCAATATGATTGGTTTTATAACTGTAGACTGTTTTATTAAATTTGTTTTTATTCCATATGGCTAGTATTACTTTGGGTGCTGCCCATTTCATAACTTTTTACCTGTACAAACAAAATATCGTAATCAGAGTTATTTTTAAATCTGATATCAACCACCGGGCTAAGCTTAACCATACCGTATGCTTACAGTCATGAGCACCTATACAGGGTGTAAACAACCTCATCGCGAAGCCGTCAACCAAGCATTCTGTACATCGAACTAAGTAACTTTTCGCAAAAAATATTGCTGGGAAACGACTATTTTTCGGTTTTAGAATTCAATGTAACGCACTCAAAACAATGTGCTGATGGATGGAGTGAAGGTCAAAGACATTCCACGACCTTTATGAACTTGAAGGGGTTTTATTGATGATGATGATTAAAATTCTGTAACTACATACGACTTACAGTCGCGAACAATATTTTGATCAACATACAATCTAGCACTGGCCTGCAAATTGCAAAAAACTTAAGATAATTTGAATTTCGCGGGCTACCCTGGACCATCCACCTTAATCCTGATTTTTGTCTGACCCCCTCAACCCTAGTTACTTACCCTCATCCGTGTGTCACCGTGTGAAAACCAGCGCTGAGTGTATTACACCCAGCATATGCTGAGTTGGTAACCCTTTCGCTATGGGCATGCTCAGCGCAGTTGAGCTGTTTTAATTAATTGTTAAGCTGTTTGTTGTTATAATGTATATGTATGTGCTGCTCTATTGTGTTACTGCTGTCCATTGACGAATAAATGATTATTCTATTCTATTCTATTCGAATTTCTTATGAGTATATCTTGCCTGCACAATCATTCTTTTCCCTTATCACCTGGTAACCCGTATCAACTTCCCATCGATCCACCATTAACCCAGATAGAGGGGAGGTTACCTAAAGGGGTTATCTAGATCTATGGATATTAATCAGGGCGATCGCAGCGCAGGTGTGGCTAGGCAAACGATACTACCCCACCCTGGGTTAACTGGGGTATTTGAAATTACGTTAGTGATAAATGAGATACTTGGAACGGTGATCGATTGGTTTTTAATTTGTAACAGCTTTTTACAAATTAGATATCGATTTATTTTTTAACGGTATGTACGGTCAAACAAGCTATTTGGTTTACATTTAACAATTTTATTTGTTACCGTACATTATGAGGCCCATTGCCTTTTCCTTGAAAAATACTTTTGGCAACCGCATTCATTCATCATTGAGGCCTTCTCAATTATCATCCATATTTCACTGTTAATGTTTCGCCATGTTCGCTAAAAGTCACTATGGAAGCCTTATTTCCTCTTAAAAATAAGACAGTTGCATTCAAGGAACCTGATTCATGTAGCGAAAGTGATGCTTCGATACCCAAAACGCGCCAGTCACTCAAAGAAGTACTTGACGGGGCAGAGGGTTTGTCTAAATTGGTCAGTCTATCCTGCATTAGCGTTGAAAAACGAAACGCTTTGAAAGCCGAATAATCCCACAATCCGTAAAAACAGGCTCTTCTAAATTAACTAGCTGGAACACTTCTCCCAACAAATCTCTTACCAACATCTTCTCCTTTTTCCAGCCGCGCGAAAGAGGCCGCATGCGTTTCCACATGCTGCAAAACGTCCAGATGGCCCTCGACTTCCTCCGCTACAAGAAGATCAAGCTCGTGAACATCCGAGCCGAGGACATCGTCGACGGGAACCCCAAGCTGACCCTCGGACTGATATGGACCATCATTCTTCACTTCCAGGTCAGTGGCTATTTTGTTTTTGGAGCTGTCGATGTGATGCGATTTTGTTTTTGTTGCTTATTAGACTAGAAAGTGTATCCGAAGAAATCTTATTAAAGAATGTGATTTCATGACTCAGTGACATAAAATCTACTATCTAAGTAATAATATATCTAAGGGACTAGTATTAGCTTTGGTGTTATCGAAACAAATAATTACAAATGCATATTTATGCAGCCAGTAAATCAGTATTTTACGCTATGTAAATATGGGTTTTTAATTAAACTTTATAAAAAACGTAGTCTTCAACTTTTAGTCTTTTAGTAGTTACTAAAAGACTAAAAGTTGAAGACTAAGTTTTTGGGGCACAAAAGTCTGACAACCAGTCTTACCAAGGCGTATCGTTGTACCCGGTCCCGACTGGGTTGTGGAGGTCAGATAGGCAGTCGCTCCAGTAAAGTACTGGTATTCAGCTGCATCCGGTAAGACTGGAAGCCGACCCCAACATAGTTGGGAAAAGGCTAGGCAGACAACGATAGTCTTATACTAATAATTATGATCCAATAAATCTGACAGCTGAAATCAAAGCCAAAATTACTTGATTGTCCAAAGTTTGACATGTCATTGTTACACATATTGTCTTTTTTAAACTTTCACGATCAGAACACATTTCATTTTTTTTTTTTACATTTTTTTTTTTATATTTTTTTTCATTTTTTTTCTTCCCGCGACCATGGCTGGTGCAATCCGGTCGAAACGTCGGGCTTAAATTAAAGGTAAATTCGCGATGAATACCCGTTCTCATATGTTTTATAATATGTTACACATATATCGACTGCACCCAGTTGGCTCTTACAAGATATTTTAACATTTTGTTTGCGTCGTTCCGTCAGTTGTAAGTGTATTTAAATCTCTTCGGCTATAATTGAATAACAGCATTTATGAAAGTAATTTTATTATTTGTAGCAGTTATTGCTTATTAGAACTTGTCAAGATGTTTTTTATTGCATTTGAATTCTGACATTCTCTTTGATGTATCACCGCGACTTCGCAAGCTTTTGACGATAACTTTCAAAGCTCTTTTGAGTTTAGAAAATACGGGACTTTATGACTTCTAATAAAGCTTTAAAGACTTATTGGAAATCATAGTTCCGGCCTGATGACTATGTATCTTATGAATGACGAATGCTGCCCATGATGGTAGGAAAACTAGAAATATCTAATGACGTAACCTCATTGACGTTGATACGCGTCACGTTAGCGGCTCCACGTTGATTCTTCTTACTTTGCAAATTAATATTCTATCGATTAGTGTCACGCCTGAGGCATGCTTTTATGGATAGATTTTGACGCTATCCAACGCTCTGATAGAAGATGTTATGACGCATATGAGCGTCATCACTTCGTCATTCAAATGATGGCACATTATTTAGCATGATTTATTGCAATTACTTAATGAATAATTTTAATTTACCTACACACTTTTATTTTATTTATTTTTTTCTTTTACTCCCGTCTTAAAAGTTACGTTGTATTAAAAGTTCTAGGTTGGTAGGAATTATTTTGATTAGTATTCGGTAAAAAATATCGTTAATAAGGAAGAGCTCAGAACTCCTTAAGACGAGTAAAGTATGACTCTAGGTCTAGCCAAACAGACACTTAATCTTTACGTAGATAAGTTCTGTCAGCTAAACTTGTATTCCCCAATTTTATTTCTTATTTTCTTCAGTATATATCTATTAAAGCATCTAAGTAATAAAATCTTCTTCAGTAAAGCCTAGATAACAAATCTCGCTCTTGTAACTGGCTTCCGACCAGAAGTCAGCATTTTTGACACACTTGCGGAACTACACTTGGCAGGGAACAGCATAGTACCCCGAACCACACCACGTTTAGAATTGCAAAACCAGACTTTATTTCTATAGCAACAAGGGTGGTTTTTGTAGTTCAAGTGTGTTTTACAGTAACTACGCTTTTGCCAAGGATTGCCGCAGCATCGTAAGCCGTAACGTACTCGTATCAGCATATCTTCACAAATAGATCTGCGGGATTAATCGTGAATTAATTGATCGACATTTCTATCGAGCATTTGAATGAAGTTCAGATAATTAGTAAGCATGCCGTGGCTCGTATTCATTGGTTTTCTATTCAAAGTGCATTGAAGCTCAATGTTGTGGTTGAGCAGCTGATAAATTCTGTTTCATTTATTTAAACTTACGCGGTTTACTGATATCCATTGAATAGCTATTTCGCATTTATAATAGTAGTTAATACACCAGCATCGAGATTATAGACAACCAAACGCCTGTTTTCGCAGATGCAATTTTTTCTCCGAAATATGGAAATCCACCCGTGATAGACGGCGATATCTCTTCATCTGAAACAATAAGGAGTTAGCATGATCTGCCTAGCCTTTTCCCAACTATGATGTTGTCGGCTTCCGGTCTAACCCGACGTAGCTCAGTACATGGAGTGACTGCCTATTTGACCGCACAGTAACTGAGTACGATACGGTTAAACTCCTTGGTAAAGCAAGTTGCAAACCGTGGAATATGGTCGCACTAGCTTATGAACGCAGCATCGCCCGCGCCGAGTACGGTGAATATCCTATGAGATCGTGTACTACCGGGAAAAAAGTATCCTATATGATCCAGGTTCTAAAGTATCTGTGTGTTAAATTTCACCCAAATCCTTTCTACCGTTTTTGCGTGAAAGAGGAACATACATCCATGCATTCATACATTCTCAGAAACTTTCGCGAAGTAGTTGATTATGATGTATTTTCTAATCTACCTTAAAGGGAATGTCCTCTGTCAATTTCGTGACTACAATCAAACAACATGATACAACACAAGGCAGGATTACACAAATCCTTGCAGAACATTGCTTAGCATTTGAATATAAATCGGATTATAGTATGAATAAAATTAGATTCAATTGTCATGACCAGTTTCTATAGGATTGCATTGTTGCAAATTATGTTTATTATGATTCTGTGTACGGAACTCTTAGTTCCTTGCTATTATGTTTATCTACAAATCAATTCTAGTCTGTCTCAGATAATTAATTATTTCCGAACACTAATAATGGGTGTAAAATTACGAAGCCGAGAGAAATTTGTTCTCTGTCATGGCGATATTTTTTGGATCATACCTGAGAACCTTCTACTTACGGAGATTTGGAAGAAGTTTAAGTGCTTCCATGACCCTTACACTATTCAATACATCCATCAGCAAAATGTTCAGAGTACACTACATTGATTCCTACCGTGAACTGTAATTTATACCCTCAAAAAAGTGGTTTCTTTTTTGCGTTGAGTTACTTATTTTGGTGTACAGAATGCTTGGTTGAAGGTTTCGTGATGGGTCCGTTTACATCTTGTATAAATAATGGCTTATTCCTTGTTGTGGCGTCTTCTGCTCTTATCCCAATTCATTTGGGGTCGCTGCAGCATGTCTTCTTCTTCCAAACTTCTCTATTCGTCATCTTATCAGACACTCCTTTTCTCTCCAGTCTGTCTTTCTATCTACCTTCTAAGGTGGTCGGTCAAACTGGGCTGGTCATTCCACTCTAGAACTTCGTCTGCTCGAACAACCATCGGTCCTTCGTCTCGCTCATAAGTTTTAAATATCACGCCACGAAGTCTGGATTTGTGATCGACTGATGGCTATAGGCTCGTCCTCTATTACATAAGACTTAAACATTACTTGTACACTCCTTCCTTACCGATTATTTGATTTGAAGTGTTCGTCATTTTTCGGTTTTATAAAATTGGAGCAAACTGGTAAACGACATTCTAATTTAGCTTAACATTAAATAATTTTAACAAAGAGACATTGCGGAAGTCTCATATTTCAGACAATTAACGTCCACTTCTTATTTTTATGCACATTGTAATTATCTTAACTTCTTAAGAGAACGCGTTCCGAGTTATGAAATGAGATGTTATTTTTAGAAATGTTATAATCTCTATAATTTATGAACAAAGGAAGTAGAACTGTCTATTTGTTCATAAATATCAATTTGAGTTTTCTTTTCAATATTTCATCCAGGACAGTAGTACCCTGCCAAACTAAATAATCATCATGCAAGACCAAAAAAAACAATGGATAGACTGAGTAAAGAATGATATGACAAGAAAAGTTGTGTCTGATGAGATGACGAGGGCCGTGTTCACATTCTGCGCCTAAACGGTATAGTCGGCCGCCGATTTCGCAAATGATTGAAAAACAAAAGCGAATCAGTCGGCGCTTGAAATAAATCTTTCATACATTTTGTACTGGATACTCACAGTCGGCGGCTGATTATACGCATTGGTGTGAACGTCGCCATAAAGAGAAGTATGGAAAAAGAAGAATTGCTGTACCGACCTCAAATGAATTGGTATAGGGGCAAGAGAATGATGATAATAGTACTTTGCCACAGTAGGTTTATTTTCGGTGTGAAAAGCGGATAGCAAGATCCTCCTTTCAACTTATCAGCAGCGATCCATGATCCGACTACCAATAGTTTTGTCGAGACCATCCCAACCGTTGTAGTTGAAAACAGTTGTTAACCATGATGATGACGCCAAATCCAGCGTATATAGAATGATGGTGATGATGTTAGGTAGGCTAGGTAGCCATAGATATCCCGATACAAAAAAAAAACCCAGTAGATGAGTAGTATCCGCTATGGTAACAAACAAGGATAAAGTAGATGAAATCCCTCGAAATAGATGATATCACACTTACGTGTCAGTTTGACTGATCTGAATGTTTAATGGATACGATTGGTTAGTCATAATGTGGGGAATAGAGGTCGATTTAAATTAAAAGTCGCTAAAGATGTAATGCAAAGAAGAAGACAACAAATTTGAAAACAATATTTAGAAAAAATTTGAAACTGAAGCGGACCTTTGCTGGTCATAAAAAAACTTGTCAGCCTGATTTGTACCTTTGCTGGACATACATTTACGACTATTATATTTGTATCAGAATATAATCGTATTTCTTGTAAACTGGTTTAAAGTCTTCCAACTAGAACAGACGTAAGTAATATGAGAAGCCTCATCATCATCATAATCCTTTAATGTTCCCACTGCTGGGACAGGCCTCCTCTGTATGAGAGGGAATGGGCTATAATCCACCACGCGGGCCCAGTGCAAATTGGTAGATGTCACATGTCTTCGATTTTTTTTGGTTCTAGGACATGCCGGTTTCCTCACGATGACGAGCAGTGCTGATGAAATAAATTACACAAAGTAATGCGCCTGCCTGGTTTCGAATTCGAACCCACGACTTACCGCTTGTAAGTCGGGACCGCCACCAGTGGGCCACCGCTGCTCTCTATGAGAAGCATGCTGTCGACATATTCGGAGACTACCTTTCAATTTTCCCACTTTATCGGATAATATCCTTGCCTCAGAACAGTTGTTTTCAGAAAGAGTACATCCCCTTATCAGCCACACGAACCAGATCCAATGATGTCACTCCTACAAATAACGATATCGGCATCTTTCATATTCAAATGAATCGGTTTTAGCACGTTTGTGCCCAAATAATGGTCCATGCAAGTGATCTCATCGTACAAGCATTTAGGACACTTAAGTTTATAGGCTGTTAGATGTCTTTGGTTGTATTGATTGAGATTTTCGCTCAGTTTATTCAGATTTTGCTTTATGGCCCAATGATGGTCCTAGCAGATCCAAATGGCGTCATGGCCGACCCCATAGAACATGGCAGGACGTGAGAGCTGGGAGTCATAAAGGTCTTTGCCTAGCAGTGGGATGAATCAGATTTATAGTTACCTAGCTGTTGCCTGCGACTTCATTCGCGTGGGATGTGTATGTGACGGAAAAATAAAGATAGCATATGTTCTTCCCCAGGATACACTCTGTCTCCTTGCCAAACTTCATTACGATTCGATCAGCCGTTTAGTCGTGAAAAGGTAACAAACATCGATATAAGATTTTCGTGTACTTTTTACATTCGTTTTTTCCATCATTGTTTGCATATAGAATGTTTATAATGTTCATAATAACTGTAACAACGAGTTACGACTTACTCATACACCATAACATCAATCCACCAAACAAATCACGTAACCAACAAAATATGAACCCAAGTGTCCTTCCTGTAAAGTACAGATTTGAATAGAAATACTCGGTAAAAAGGTTTCAGGCCTTTGTGCCAAGAGCCCTGGCACGCCTTAGCAAGGCTTCCCTGCTTAGGGATTAATTCTTAGCTCATTAGGCCTCCGCTATCAATGAACTTTGTCTACGTATATGTAGTAAAGAGGGACTGCCTACCTGATTTATAATAATAATATACGTGAAAAAAGGCCTAGATCAATCATATTTCAAGGAACAGAGGAAATCTGTGATAAGTGCTAGCTTGGTATTTAATGTAAGATTTTTTCAAAGTGCTAAAATATGAGGAAAATACGAACAAAAATACAATCAATCCCTTCGTTGATCTTCTAAGATGGTAGTAACTTACCAGTAGATACTAGGATAGGTTAGACATAGGTGTACTTATAATACACCAATATTTCGCTTATTATGTTTGAAGTCACATATAACAAGACGCCAGCCTATTGCCACCAACCGAACCAAATTCAGACTCCGTGGCTGCTGATGAGAAATTCCCTGATGAAAAACCCCATAACAATTTGCCCAACACGGGAATTGAAATGCAATGAATTCTTGGCGACAGTCGACAGTAGGTTATGCAAATGTTACCAAAGTTCCTTGTAACAAATTAATTTGATGTTACTACGAAAAAAGATATTGAAATTGAAAGGCGTCCACCTAATCGACAAACGATAACTACGCTTCTTTACTTTCATATAAAGGCAAACAAAAAACCTCTTTGTACGAGCAAAATAATCCCAATTACCTCATAAAAGCAGTATTATTTTAGACTCAAAGCTCTTTCCAATCACTCCTTACATCAGAAAGCTTTTGAGCTCCTAAAATGTCAGGTTACATAAAGAGTCTTCATGTCAAAAGCTGATTGATCGCTTTCTCTTTCACTCTTATTACGTAATGCACATCCTGTGTTGCTGTCTCCGTCACACATCAGGATGTCACGACTCGGTAAAGGAAATCGGAAATGCATCGATGGATGCAGCTTTATGGTTATTGTTCATGGTTATATTTTGACCACACACTAAGATATCGTGTGAAACCGTTACTTTGGTACGTTCTCTCCTGGATATTTTTCGAAACAAGTACATTTTTTTAAGATTGAAGAATAAGTTGAAAACTGAATATTCGCTCCAATTTAAAATCATTAGCACTTATTTGTGTTGTTAGAAGTGGGACAAATCTGAGAGCTGCACTGTCCCACTTCTAAACCTCTTTCTACTCCACCACTACACCCATTTTTCTCGACCCCACGACAATCATCATGGTTGCTTACTGCTGCAAGTCCCGCATCTTCATAAGATGATTCAGACATTCAAGTTCTTCATTATTTACTTGAATTTGCATTTATTTTTTACTTCATACAACCTTCCGGCTAAAATCTTCTAGTACTACAAACCGTGCCTTCCTGCCATAAACTATGTGTCACTCTTCGAGTAGGTTCTACAATCCTTTGTTACGACAATCCTTACAATTTCTACTCTCAATTGCTACAATCATTGTTGACAAGCAAACCCGGTACAGATCACTAGTGTGTCTCTGACTCAACGGTGATGCAAGCGCATTGTTTGAGAGCGTCCGAATAATCACTTCTTCACTTTCGCTACATATATAATTATTATTGTTTGTAAGCTGCTTTGCATTGTCGGATATGAATCTGTGAATGGATTGTGGTTCCTTATGATTTGTAGAATGAATTTTATCTAACACTTAACATTATAGCTACCCGCTTTTTAATTCATGATATCTCAGGACTAGGACCCGTGGGAATACTTTTGAGTACGAATGTGGATGGATAAGAGTAGATGAAAACCAAAGAAACGATGGATGGACTGTGTGAAGGATGCTAAGGCACGAAAAGGTATCTCATTATGAGTAACAGAGAAGAGAAGAGTAAGGTAGAAGAAGACATGCTGCGCCGACCTCAATTGAATTGGGGCAAGAAGAGAATGATGATATCTCTGGACCCAAATCTAAATATCAAGTCGCTGATATTACGAGTAGTAATGGTGAACTTCTCTGTGAACGGATACTAAACTTAATGTCACAGCCAGGATTTTAAAGACTGACTCAACTTTCTGATAATCATGCCCGTAATCAGTAGCAGTACATCGCAGTCAAACATGTCCTGGTGTTGTAAATGTAAGCGGAAATAACAACAATCATTTAAATAGTTTAACATATGATTTAAATGTAGTACAAATAAGCTTTAAGAGAACAGTCGTTAGTATTTAAAATCAAGGTCACATTAGCTTTAATAACAACTAATTTTCCTTACAAAATAACAACCTGTGACATGCAAATCGCTGGCAAATTAGACCTCCTATTCAGATTTCTGATCTCATCTCAATTTTTTTGCGTTACCTATTATTACTTGGTCAACATAGACATTAGTCGATGTTTGTAGTAAAATTATAAGTTATGAGATCATTCGTACTTCAACGGTCGGAGTTTTTGCCTTACAAGGCGTGAAGTACGCAGGAGCATTGAGTTCGTTTAATGATGGTTATTATCGACTGGAATATATGTTATTTAAAGCCTTTTAGAGACCGACCAGCAGTTTTCTATCTAGATAAAATAAGTGGGATGATGAAAAGAGACTAGTTTTAAATATCTTGGTAGAAAGATAAGACTTACTTGTAGTCCAACATGTTTGAAAACAAGACTGTCTGTAGTTCCCAGGGAAATGACGGTTGTCAATTCTGATGGCTTTGATATACTAGACGCAATATAGGTAAGGTACCTTTACCTACGAGTATTTGCCTGGTTTGACCGGAAAGCCTCAATAGCTAGAAACTATTCAATCAATTAATCAATTCTTCTGACGGCAATGCGCCACGACCTGAAAATTCCACTTTCCGATACAACAGTTTAAATATTTCGTCGATGTTGAGAAAAATCCTGACCCAATTCTTCCTCAGTACAGTCAAAAGCGAAAGTGATTTGTTGTCCATACATAATACGGTAATGAGCATCATCTCATGTACAGTCATGTGGGTAGTAGCTGGCACACTTACTCGACTACCCTTATATGGAGCGGCGCTTGTGTACTGGCTGTTCAGAGTATGAGACATTATTTTTTATTTTTTTGTTCGTTGTCTTTTTGAATGGATGTGTGATTAATGGTGATTGGAAGCTTGTGCGTGGTAAATTTAATTTAGTCTGTGAGCGTTCAGTGTGAGATAAAGGAGTTTCTTTTGCTATCGGAATGTGATCTTGATTTTTCTCGTTTTCTCAATGTTGAGGATTCCGAGTAGACGCGACTCGTCCCGAAGTTTTGCGGTCTTCTGCAGTGTAGACCACTCGAAACACGTTGCCTCCCACAGTCTCCTTGATTGCATCTGGCTATCTTGCCGGTGTCTTGTCTCGAGTTCATGTAATAAGCAAAGTGGATAGATATTACTAGTTATATTTTAAATACCTACTACAGTATAGAAATAATTTTATCGAACCAGCACATTATTATGATTCACATATTGCATATCCTCTATTGCAACATTTGCAACGCCAACGCATTCTGCATCATCCTTACCCAGCAATACATGATTTTTCCCAAATACACAAAACTGTACACGCAGCCTCTCGCTCCTTATAGGGTGATGTCATTTTAAATAATAACAGATCTGTTTATATAAACAACCCGTTTACTTAACATTTTGTGTTGTATATTGAATATATTAGTGTTATTACCGTACTAACGTGGAAATGAATGGAAAATGTGAATAGTGGTACTAACTCTAATAGAAAATGCACTGTTTTAAGTATTGAGACGGTAAAAAAGTCAAGATTTTTTAGCTAGAGTAGCTACCACGGAGCCTAGCTTTGTATTTGATGGCAATAGGCTCGCCCCTTATTACATGTGACTTAAATATAACTGTTGACATGTGGGTGTACCCTTGGGTAGACCTCTGCTTCAGAAATTACAAGTGTGATGTAAAAGATATAGATATTAATGTAGATAGATGACTATGAATAAAGTGACAGACCAAAATAAAAGATGGATGACTTGAATGAAACAGGAGAAGAAGTAAGTGAAGAAAAATAAGCGAGACAAATTGAAAGATAAAGACGTGCTGGATGTAACGATCGTATGAACGCATGTAAAAAGGATGACTGGAGGAGGACATCGGAAGACTATGTAGCCACAAATGTCAAGTCCAAAGAAAGAATAAGGGACATACATAACATTCTAGTGTTACATTGTTAGTTTTCTACTCTTCGATTACATCATGACGGTAGTATTTACGACATTGTATATTCACTTGAAATAACACGTGTATGGCTATGTGCTACTTGTCCAATCAATTAGCTATGTTTACTATTAACGTCAGTATTGGTATAAAAGGTTAAACTCCTCTTACTTCTTGAGAAAATCTTTGGCTAATTTCATGGGAATCAAGTTGCTGAATATTAGTACATTTAGTATTAATGTAGCCATTGAAACTACTGATGCTATTACTACTAAAGATAAACGTCAGTACTACAGAAGCTCATTAACTTTCTGTTTTTTTTTACTACTTCATCATTCACCTGTCTTGATGCCAATTTATTATTTATGGTCTACCCAGGATGTCTTCTTCTTTCCTACTTCTCTATTACTTGCCACATCGTCTTTCACATCATCCATCGATCTTTGGTCTTCCTCTACTCCTATATCCATCTATGTATATACTTACATCTTTCCTCACGACATTTTATTCATTCCTCCGCATCACACGCCCATTTGTGTGACAATATAGGTTTAAAGTGCTCACCTAGGAATAAACATCTTGTTAAGGATCCAGGATTGAGCAGCACTGTTTAACCACTTAGGAACCTTGATTAGCTTTGTAGCCCTTTTCTGATTTCGCTCTAACATTCTCTACAGTTAGACCTACTTCAGGGTCTTCATCCGTTTCCACTTGTCTCTATGCCATCTAGCGTTCTTTAGGTGCCCCACGATCTTCTTTTTATTCAGATTCGTATTGATTGGCTTGTGATGAGTCATTTCGGTTGAACTTTTTATTAACTGAATTGCTTCGGTTGAAAGGTTATTATTTATTATATTACAAGCTTTATTTTATCTCATTTTGCTGCCAAATATTTCACTGATGTTATTGTTATTGAGGTCAAAGGCTGAATCTTCTTTAACAAATGAATTATTGGCTGGTAAATCTTTATTTATTAGTTTGAACATAAATCTACTCGTACTTCTTATTAAATGTTTTGTTCATAGTCGTGTCATTTTAGAAGATTATTTATTTGAGAAAATCCGTTACGGTGATTAGAATACAAATATGATCTTTGTTAGCTCAGTTAATAAAAAAATGGAAGAAAAAATGTTTGTCTGTCCGTGTCCATTTCAAGCTTAACCGGCCTAGAATAAAGCTATGAAGTTTCGTACAATTCAGCACGGACTAATTGTGGACGCGCCATGTACACCAGACACTGACAGACGGTATATCAGTGTCCAGAACTGCGTCCGCAATTTGTCAGAACCGGTTTGAAGGAAACCTAAGGAACTTTTCTGGTCTGAAATATCGCAAACAGTTCTCATTTCAAAATCAATATTATAAGTTCCAAATTCAAAACCAAACGTCGCCATCTTAAGTTCGAATACCTAACGATTCCAGCCAGCACTATTCGACTACACGAGTTGCCATTAAACGCTCACCAACTATAAGCATTTGGCCATTACTCTTCGCCAATAGCCAGAAAGCCGGAACTGCTAAAGCCGAAGTATTCCGAAGTTGCCGTCGTATGCTCAAGAGCACGTACAGTTACGCGGGTCGTGGGTCAACGACCGGCTAGTAGCCACGCGCGTAGTTACATCTTTTTGCAGTTCTAGCTCAAAGGTGACTCAAAATTTTCGACAGTTATTACATAAAAACTAAAACTAGTTCTTTTTATGATTTCGAAGAAGTCTGTCTAGTGTCTAGAACGGCTAATACCCGTTTTTAACTAACACCATAATAAAAGCATTTTTTCGGATTTTCGACTCTTCGCTCGGTGTTTAGAGTTGAAATTCAGAGAGTGCAGCTAGTTGTGTTAGTTGTCGCTTGATGTTTGTGAAAATTGGTTTTTATTGTTATTGTATTTTTGTATTTAGTTGTTAATTCGTTAGCTCGGAACTCAACTCCATATGTGCATTTATAATAGTCGCATTCGTAACCAAAGAGCAATAATGACCTTCATGAATTTATCAAAAACAAGGAAATTGCAGTATAAACTTCTATATTTATCCCGAAGTTTATTTCCAGGTATAAATATCCTGAACACTAGGTTACAACAAAAGCCTGATAAGTAACAAACATGGCTGTATTGTGATGACGTCATTCTGATTTGACATTGTCCTTGTTTATTCAAGGTCTTTGCCATTTTGTGCTCCTAACGCCACCTAGTTTCGATGCCCGTAAACATAACTTTTTTTGCGGAGAGAGTTTGCGTTTGAGAAACGGTTTTGCTCACAGATTTCGAACTTTTAATAAAGTTGCAAAAGTGAACTACATTTTTTAAACTAGCTTAAAACATTAGATGGAATTTATTAGTTATCGAAATAGAATATTGATTCTAAGCAAGTTCACGTATTTTACTGACCTTGCATTGTGGCTGACAGACAGCCGTTTGTCTTTTTATTGCATTCCAAACGAAAGTTTAAAATCGTGACATTCTTTTTTTTTGACACTGGAACATGGATTGAAAAATTATTTTAAATTGTATTCAGTTTTGACGTACAGCGCCATCTATGATAAAAAGTCGGAACTTCTTTTCTTTTTACTGCGGTTTGCGTCAGTTATTACGAGTTTGATTATTGATATCCGGTCTATTTCATTTGCTGTGGTTTTTACGTTGCTTGAGGCTATTAATTTAACAACGCGGCATTGTGTTTCTTTTGTGCTTTCATTGTTATGTACTGCATCGTTAATTTCGTCATGCTTTGCTTTTTTTTAAACCGTAATTTGACCATAACCTGCGTTATTTTAGTGTCTGGTTGCACATGTCCCATTAGTTATCACTGTTATTTCTCTTATTAGGTCATGTAAAAGCGGCTATAAAACCCCGTATTAACAAACTCTCGATGCAAGATTACAATTCGGAAAGTGATTACGAGGACTAATCGCTTATTTAAGCAGATTTCCAAGGGCAAGGAATGGTGTTGTTACATTCCTTATACCCTATTTCATTGGCATTTCTTCTTCGGAAGCCACCCAACTTCCAAATCACCCACATATACCAACTTAACTTCACGGACATCACCAAACATTATTCCTCCACCAGTAGGCAGGTCATTTGCATACTTATCAGCATCAACTCCACATTCCGGTTCACTATCAACTGTTGTGACGTCATGAACTTCAGGGTGACCTATAGTCCATAGGGCCTATGTAGGTCGGTAGCAAGGCCTTACACCAGATGGTAACACCTACGGTACGCCCTCGCACCCTCTTGTGTAACATTTCTGAATGTTTTTCTGCTGGTGTCCTGGCTTTTGTATGATTAAGTAGCGTTTCATCATTAATTGGATTGTGCTCTATGGATTTGGTCTCTGTGAATGTTAAGTTTATAATTTATTTCAATGATCTTTCTGTTATTCCTTATGGTTTGACACAGTTGAATACCGTCCCGTTTTTTGAGAGCACTTGGATTGGTGTTTTCAATTTGTTCAAAAAGATTGTAGCTTAGGATAGCTTTACTTATTGTCTGCTGTGTAAACATTGGTCCTGGTTTATAATCTTCTTCAAATACAACACCCAAAAACAACTTGATTAAAATGTCTGTAGTTTGCATTGTTGTGTCAGACAAGCCAATTGAGGTCCTATTCAATATAAACCACTTTATATTGTTATTTCTATGAATGTTATTACTGGCTACATTATGTTATTTCATAGAACTCTGACATTTACGTCTGGCGCCTGATTTACGAGTTCCGTTAAATTATTTACCATGTTATGTTTACGTTTTTTTGTTACAATGATTATAACATACCAAGTAAGTTTAGTGCCATGTTTTTGTTTGTTATCGTCGTAAACATACGTTGTTATTAATACTGAGATGCTTTATTTTGTTGCAAGTAGTTTAATTGCTACTTCAGTTTGCCTAGAATGGTTCAGGCTATTCTTGACTGTAGGCGCGTTAGCTCTTTAAGGGCGGATTCGACCAAACGAGAGTAAATTTTATTCTTAGAATAAATAGCTATTTACTCGAGAGTAAGCTCAATTTGCATTCTAAAAATCATCCGTCCGTGTTGATATTCTTTGTTTTTGTGTGGTTTTCAATCAAAACCTCGCCATAATGGAACGTTTAAGAAATATGATCGAAGAATCCGATAGCGACGATGATTACGTGCCAAGGCGTCCAAGGTGGATAAAAGAAAGAACTAATTACTTCGAAGATTATGATGACAAAGACTTCGCTGTTAGATTTCGTCTATCCAAGGAAGCCACTCTTTGTTTGTTAGCTAAACTTGAGCATAAGTTGGAATATTCGTCAAACCGGCGATTATATTGTATGATACTTATAAATAATCTATCTATTTGGTACATTATAGTATAGTAACCAACAGGCTCTTCTCCAATGCCATCCAGATTGCGCTTCTCTTTCTTTTCGGTTACTTAATTTCGCCAAAACAAAAAAACAAAACAAACAAAACTGGTGTATAAAAATTTTTTCTTTCTTTCTTTCTTTCAAATAAGTAAATCAATTCTATTTAAAAATCGCTACCCAGAAACTACCACACAATCGACCAAGGGACATATTTACTCTGCCAGTGACAGTAATGAGTAAAGAAAGTGACGTTTACATCTACCAAATATAATAGTACATTCCTCAAGTATAATAAGTACAGATGCAATGACCTCTTCGTTTAGTAGCATGATGTATTAGGTCATTTCATTCTTCAATCCCATTCAATGCCAAAGACAACCAAAGAGTAACTATACGAGAATAATTTTAATCTAGGTATAGTGTGGTAGAACGTAAATCAAATTACTCCTCGAGTAAGTATTGAGAGTAAAATAATCCTGGTATAGTTACTCGCGTGTAATTTCGAATTTGGTCGAATCCACCCTAAGACGCCTGCGGAGCATGCGTATTTCATACAAACGTAATACCAAAATAATTTGTAAATTAAACATTTTCCTAAGGTAGTGTGTATTTATTTCGATTGAATTACAGAATATCTAGGTTCCCAAATATATATTTTGATTGGACACTGATTTTAACAAGAGTTATAAGAAAAGTAAGTTTTCTATGGAAATTTTAAATTCCTCATATCTCGTCTTTGTATCATGGTCCTCTCAAAAAATATATTTGGGAACATAGATATTCTTAAATACAATCGAAATAAATACACACTACCTTAAGAATATGTTTGATTTACAAATTATTTTGAAATACGCATGCTCCGCCGGCCCCTTAATTACCCATACAGTACCTACAACTACGGACTAGTATCTCGTCCTCAAGAGTAATTTTTCCCCCCCTTCTACTTTTGAATTCACAAGGATGATAATATCTAGGTCGTCACGCAAACTCCATTTCGAAACAAATTCAATGGTTGATCACTGTGTGTACGTTGTTATTTCACGGTTATACAGTATCATTAATTTGGATAGGATAACAAGCAGCTGATGTCATTAAAGTTACTTCCGAGGTAAATAAGAATTAAGGTGTGGTAGTTTGCATTCGTAATTCTTGAATCATTCATTCCGGTATCTGCTCTTCTAATCTATCAACTTCTATCATTATTTGCGTAACCTGTGCGCCTGGTATCAGCTTCTAGCCGTGCTAAGTGAAGCTGATATCCAGTATGTTTATCTGGCATTGGAACCACTGCCTCTTTAACATCATCATTGGGCAATACAGTATCCTAGATATCTGGCTTCTGATAACACGTAACGGCTGCTAAAGATCTACAAACAACAGCAATTTCGTGGTTAACAGTGGTAATATCTTTAGGTAATTGTGGCTGTGTATCACCTGATGGATCAATTTATAGATCGTGATCGATCAACAGTTAATAGACTGTTATTATCGAAGTCAAATCTATCAAAAGGTTAAGGGATAAAATGTTTGTTGATGAGCATTGTTACAGCAATTATTAATACCATCTAAGTTGACCTTATATGAAGACGGTTATTTTCAATTCTAGATATCTTAAAACGTCCAGGAATTCGGCATTAGACAAAAGACAGCATTTTTTTTTAATTTCTGACGATTTGTATCTTCTTGGAGTAAGCAAAAAGTCGTATGTGTGAGAAGAAGGGCTGAGCTAAAATAAACCTAGCCTGTTTTAGTATTATATGTTATTTTACTATGCACGTATTATTTTATACTCACACACTTTATTTGTACATGCGAACCTCTGGCCAGACCATTATGGTAAGTTGTCAGAGAGAGAAAAAAATGCGCCGAAATAAAAACAGCTTGCCCGCTTGTTGATGTTATATGTATACCGATAGATGGCGTTGAACCGCGCGTATCGCTGTGGAGGTTCGTACCCAAGTCGCTTCGTATCGCTTTTCTATTCGTCTCAACAGATGGCGTTAGTAGTCGCGATCTATGTAATGTTATTGTTTACTCAAATTATAATCAGATGTAGTAACTGTTACTATGCATATACCGTATTATATTTATGTAGAATATAATTATTTAAGTATTACAATCACTATACGTTGATTTATTTGATGTCTTAGATACTATGTACCTTATTATGTATTAGATTGTTATGTATTTTATGCTGAAAGCTTTTTATGTAAACGTTATTTATTTACTTGTTTTGCTTCACCATATACATATAAATAAGCGAGATTTACAATTCTAATGCAGCACAGATCTCTTTGCATAATTGTATGAGTTTCTGCGTGTATTAGCATGGAAGACAAAAACTGGTGGTTCAGACTGACAGGTGGCTTCACGCTCCCACGCGGAGGTTAGGCAGACAGGCTACTTTATATGTATAATGTATAGTTTGTGTTTGAATATTTATTGCCATTTTTTATTTGTGATATGTTTACCTGTTCAATAAAATGAATCGCGAAAATTAAAAATTCTTAAAATGGACATTATGTAAATGGTCACAAAGTCCATTTTAAGAATTTAATTTTTTTAACGTGATTCATTTACGATTCTGCTAAAGCGGCCATTTTAGACCCCCTGATGTCACGAGCCCCCACTCCTGAGTTTGGATGCGTTTTATCTTTGTTAATCATTTTCAGTTTTGTTATTCATTGATTTACAACAACCAAAAATACGTGTCCATTATTTTCCAATACTCACTGACGGACTTTTTGATATTGCAATTTTTTGATATTGTCGTCATGCCTAATATTGTAGTATTTCTTATCGGGCGCGTAGTTACGTAGAGCCCTCTACGATGGCTACGAGCTACGCAGTGCTACGCAATCAGGCGTAGCGGGGAGTAGGAAGATACCAGGAATACATGATTTTGAGATACTTAACGTTCATTTGTGTTTTGATTAGGTGACTTTTATTTAGGCTCATTTGTACAAGAACTAATTGAATGCGTTTAGTAAAGCAGATTAAAAACATAACTCCGTCTATGTCATCTTCAAAATATTGTCATTTGACAGGAATAGAAGGATTTTTGAATGCGTTAAATGTATTAAGTTTTTTGAACTGCAAAAGGGCCTTATGGTATAAGTCCTTATAAAATTAATGAGCAAAATAAATAGTAACACGTTTTTTGCCATTTTTACTCGATTGCTATGAAACCAAATAGAACATCATCACAACATGCTATACAGGAGCACTACCAAGTTCACTGACGGTCTTATTTTGAAGGTCTGATTTTTCACACTTATGCCCTAGGTAATAAGGTTGTGAACTCGTCGTACTTAAAATGTCTACATATTTATGCGTGATGCATCACTTCAAATTGCTTCTATACAAAGTACAACCGCAGAATTTTCACAATTCATAATAATTACGAAGAATATAATGATTGTTGTAATAATCATTGGTACTACGCATAAAGATCATTAGTGAAGTTTTCCAGTACCTACATAGTACATGTAATAGAATACATCAAAGACTCGAAAGTAATATGATCTGTACTACTCAAAGGTTATCATTGACATGAAAGTGTGTATAACGTACAGTAGTACCTACATTAGGTGCAAATGTTTCAACTTTCCCCTTTTCACACATTTGCTTTCAGTGGTTTTCAGAGTAGGGATAGATTAAGACAAAGTGATGATGCGAAAACGATGCTCAAAAAGTCTAAAAGGTAGGTAAGGTGCCTCCTGATATAAATTACCGAAAAGTTGATGCCAATGCTGGTGGAAGTCGTCGACGCTTTGAAAAACAAAGGCTACTTGTCTAAGATCTCTGCTATAGATAAAATAATTCCGTGGAAAATCTCTACCAGATAAACAATCAATTATCTCGAATTACATCATAAAAATCATCGATGATAACAACGTGTAGTATTTAGTTCAATGCAACCTTATATTAAAACTCATAATCCCACGTACGAAATACTTTATTTTTTACCGACACAACCCGTCATGGGTAACTTACTGTGTACTTGCGCCGGCGCAGCCAGTCACCTGCAAGCTACCGGCGTAGACGCGCGCGCAACGCGTTCTATAAAAACAAACATTCAAAAATCGACTCCGAACACGAATTCGAAAAATTAACACGACTAACTGACTAATAGTGTTTTGAAAATCGAACCTAGTGGTGTGTAGTGTTTTTTTTTATGTGTAGTGATGTGAATTACGAATTCGATACGATTTTTCGTTTTTTATTTTAAACAGATACCGGTGACAACTAACGGTTTATGACGGCGTTTTAGTTTTATCAATAAGTTCAATGAAGATGCTTGGATTTTGAAATATCTGCTAATTGGTGGTCTACTAGTTTCAAGGGCGTTTGGCCTGCTATGTTAATTCAACGCCTCTAATTCTGTTCTACTTAGCATTGTTTGGACTGGTTCCGTACAATTGATTTGTTTGTTGGGCAATGACGTCATTGCTTCGGATATGGAGCCTAAGGGTGCATCCCACACAGTAGTGCAATGAATCCTAAAAGGAACCGTGTCGAAATCAATGTTCTAAATTGATTCCCTTACCTTTGACCTTCTTCGAATAAAACCAACACCTCATCTCTGATATATTCGATGCATATAACTCCAATTATGTTATTAAGTAGAACAAATATTTGATAAATAATATCAAAAATAAAATAAAATATTAATAACACTTCCAGCTGTTTTTGTCCAGAGTTTAGTAGAAATAAAACAGATGTTTCAAGTTGCACGAAATAAAGCTTTGGAAGTATTTACCGAAGTCTTTTACCGAGTATTTTGACAGTGCTTTAAAATTACAGTAAAGACTTGGAAATCTGATAGGCTGCTAAAATCACGACCTGCTCTTATTGTAACGTTGATCTAAAAATGTTTTAACAGAACTGGAATCTAAATACTCGTACAAAGATCATATCTATGCAAATTACGGACAGCAAAAAAACCTGACGCAGATTTGAGTATGTTTATGTAAACAAAAACAATTGAATGCTATTGATATATTGCTACCCATTGTTTGGTAAAGTATTTGTTAGGAGACTGCATCATAAGTTTTTTAGTTGTATATTTGTTTGTACTCGTAGTATTGCAAGTACAAATAGTAAAGTAAAGGCTGAGAAAAAATAAAGGAAACTAGACTCGAAAAAATGGTTTAAATACTAATCTCTCTTTTTTTGCTTTCATATCTACCTATCTATGACGCCTGTTAGTCCTAGTGCTTGACAAAGGCCTCTGCTCAATTTTTCAAAATCAACAGATTATCTTCAGTGAAGACGGGCTTAAAATCCATAAAATTTTATTTCCATGGCATAGCGGCTTCTTATGTGAATTTCAACAACAATGGAATCTTCCATTGCTGTTGGCAATTTCATCAATCGCAATTTACATAATGCCATCATCGATTATCATTCCTAAGCTTATTTACCCGTCATCAACAGATTGAAATAGTGGCAGGCCCACAATTTCTCCTTCTTCTGGTTCATCTCCAATGATCAGTCTTTATCAGAAATATTTGGAGTTGATAGCCAATCTCAACCCCAACTATTTCTACTTGTCCTGGAACAGTTCAGCTTTTTAGGTCTTCAAAAATTTTTCCCCCCTTCAATTTCCAATCGTCATTTATCACAAAGGAACTACTCGTATAATCCTTAATAAAAAATGCATTATGCAAGAATTCCAACGCCCAATTAAATTGTAACCGACAATTATGCTATAAAATGTCGTCCCCATATAAAGTTAGCCAAGGTCCAGCTATGTGGGAGTCACCATTGAATAACACCTCCGTAAAAAACTATTTTACTTGTCACCCACACAGAATATCATTGAATATAGACTGTACATGATTTATATTGAAATAAACAAGTGCTAGAAAAAAAAGCCAAGAATTTTGTTGCTAGGTTATTATAAAATAATAATGAGGATACTGTAATTAATTTTGATGAAGACAATTAACTAGAAGATGAAGCGCTTGGTGATTCTGTTAAGGTAGATGCAAATTTTGAAATGAATACTGTAGAAAACAACATCAAAGAAACATGTCTTGTAGTCTAAGCAAACACTGTCCTTGAAAGAAAGTATGACATTTAAAACAAGCATGTTTACTAACGCCACCTGATATAATACTAACTAATCGTACCTGCAAGGATTAGCTTGACAGCAGGTCTTATGTCATATCGAAAGTGTTAGAGATAGTACTGCAGAAACAAAATAAGTATTGTGATAAATATTGATTGATCCATTGATATCAATTGCAATGTCAACATGCAATTGATAAAGGCTTATTTATGTCGGACATGCAATCATTTATTATTAGATTACTTACTGTATTGTTGTTCCGTATTTGATTATTGTTTAACCTCTGTCTTCTTTCTCTCCTGCCAGTCTAACCTCCTATTTATTTGTTTTCTTCATCAGTAGTTTTTTTTGCAGTTTCATCTTTAATTTTAGGTTTCACACAGTAACCATTAGCCTTATTCTAGTATGTCTTGACCCTTTTATAATTCTCTTCTATCAGTTCTAGTTTATCATCTTTATCTGTTTCATAAGTAGCTTCTTCAGTAGATGGTTAATTATCCTTTATATAAGCAGAAATAAGTTACATTTTATTTGCTTCAAAACCAACAGTAGCAGTCCACTCCCATAGATGTGCTTACGAAGGTCCATCAGTTGCCACCGATATTCAAAACACGTATTGCACAATAGCAAGTGGCATATTTAAAGGGGCCTCGACATAAACAATAGTAATTAGCACATTTACCTGGGCTGGCTCGTTAGCAACGAACAATGTGTGGTCATCGCGCAAATATTTTATTTACCCATGATCATTTTAATCCTTAACCATTACAGTTTACTGTTGCAAATGCATATAGACATTAATCTTCTTATTCATAATTGTCTTTCCTCGATCTTTCAAAATCCATTTTAGAATTATCGTCTTTTTGTTAATGACTCTTTTCTGTACCTCATTCTCGGCTGATGAGGTACATGATGAAAGAATAAGAACATTTCCACAATCTATACGAAAAATGAATTCCAATTTTTATCTTCTGAATTTTATGAGTTAGGAAATCAAATAGTGTTTTCACAAATTTTAATGGAAACATAAAGACATGACTAAGCATACGTTTAGCTATTTCCTACATATTTAAAAAAAGTTATGGCCTCAAAACTGCATGTCCGCTCTCTCAGATCACATTAAAATTTATAAACCTGGAAGTATTTTTCAATGACACATTGTTTTTGATCTTAAATCACTTTGCGCACGATTATTTTTCCACTCGATTAGACAAATGGTTTAATAATAAAATTGGTTGGAGTAATTTATTTAATGCTGCCATTAAAGACCTTTTAGAAATAGACGAATAAACCTTGCGCAAGGATATCGCTGGATGCATTTAATACAAAACTAGAAAATGAAGCAGAAAAACAAAAAAGAATAAAATGTCCAAATATCGACATTATATTCTTTTTTTCTCGGTTTCTTTTTTTTGCGTCAGTCACGATCAAACGTTATTTCACCAACGTGTAACCAGTTGCTGTTATGTAAAATTGTTTGCTCTGTCATTTAGGTCAAGTTTAGCTACGACTTTGACACTGACATTCTTTGTTTCTTTTAAATAATTAAAAGACTGGTTATGCCATTTTGTTTATTTATTTAATTCGTTTGGCATTTCATGTTAATCTTCTTTGTTTTTTATGGTAATATTGACCTTTATTGTTAGAGCTATCTTTCTTTTATTATGATTGTAATTGTACTTTCACTTGAATCTTGGTATCTAAATTCTTAGTGACCTTCAAAGCTTTGTAATTATTTGTTGATCAAATACCTGTAATTATATTTTCTCTTTCATTCAGAACCTTTTGATCAGTACCGTACTTTATTGATTGTCTACGTCTGACTTCGTCAGTGTGTTCAAAATTGTAAATTGTATTTGATAATTAGTCTTCTACCTTAAGGTTTAATGAACTACTTTAATTAATAGTCAGTTCTTAAATTAGTAAAGAAACAGTTTCACCACGGTCACGGATATTCTCGTTAAAATTTAAAATCTTGTCCTTAAGTTTCCTGCTTGCGTCCGCCGGAAGGGCCCCGCCATACCTGCGGTTCGTGCGGTCCATCCATATATGGGCCAGTACCGCGCCTAATCCGTCGCAAGCTCACCATACGACCACTCTTAGTTTCAACACCTATCGATTTACTTTCATGGTTTTTGCTTACATTCAAGTTTTTGTCTTAGTTTTTACTACAAATGATTGTGATGTTTTGATTATCGACTGATCCGTCGCAAAAACTGACGTCCGTGTTTTTATGTACATAATGGTTAAGTTAAATGTAGCAGAAATGCGCTATGTTACATTTGAACTAAAATAAAATAGGACGTAGAAAGCAGTAATGTAGTAGTCACCGTTTTAACGACATTTCAGCTACTTGCAAAACGAAATAACATTACACAATAATACAAAAGAATAGCTTAGCATACCTTTCCTTAATGTGTTAAGAATTCACACCATAAGTTGTCACCGGTACATGAATAAGCAATCGCGACGCGTATCGAATCTGTAATAAGAGGGAACTCCATTGCAGAGAACAGTATTATGTGTTACGGCGGCCTTAAGGCCTAAGCGGAGCCGAGATGTCGATGTACCGATTTGTGAAAGAAGGCGGAAGCAGCAAGCGTCTATTTGTTCAAGGGACGCTAGAAAGTGATGACTCGAAACCCCTGAAATCAAGCTTGAAGAAATCCTCTCCATCGCCCGTTGGGTCACCCATAACTACAAGTTTGAACTTGGCGTCTGTGCCCAGAAGTTTGAGAGAAGGGTTGACGAGACATGAGACAGTGTACGATGGAAACTACCCAGGGATGGAGCGATCATCCAGTTATCGTTCTGGGTCTTATCGCGAGGAGAGCTACAATGGAAGAATAGTACACGATGGGAATCAGACTCACTTCGAGTACGATGGAGAGAGCGCGCTAGCCGTGCCCACGTCAGCCGGTGGCTTAGGAATAGGAATGTCAGAGTTGCAGGCGATTCATACGAACAAGAGAATGTCGACCGAGGTTCTAGGCTCTTCTTTAGAGTCGACAAAAATCTCGAAGAAAGACGATGTCAGTGGTCAACGGAGGATCACCACAAGGATCGTTAGGAAAGTTACCACCTTGACTCGAGGTGAAGAGAAAGCTTCAGCAGAAGATGTTAGAGGAGGATCAGTGCATAGATCCGCTGAGCATTACAGACATGTGGAAATGGAATCATCGCTTCCGAGAAAAGTAAAGGTAATGATGATTCTACTAACAGCTACTCTTTAATAGTTAATGACTCGTCGTTCTTCAACAATTCTAACTAACTAGGCATATAATTTGACGTAATGTGAGTAAAACAAGGTTTATTACCGCTAAACACTTTAGAAAAGTCACGGGCGTGTAAAACAATACTTTAGAATGCTAATAAAAATTGTAGCACTGTACTTTACGCTATTACTGTAGTTAACAGTTTTACAAGCAAAATGAGACCATTTGAAGTAAGAATCTCTACAAAAAACGATCTTAATTTAGATAGTATTACTCTAAACTTTAATGACAGACATTTCTTCGTTAACACAACGCTGAGAACTAAAACCATACAATTAGTTCTGGGCGATAATAATATCCTATCAGAACCGTAACTGATGGCGCCTGTCAAATTGATAGTCTCAATTCAGTATAATATTACAAAGTAACATAGATATCCGTTAGTGTAATTAGTGAAGACAGTTTACAAATGGCTGGAGTTTTTGAAGACTGTTATTATTTAGATACATATTTGGCTAGCCTAGATTTTTTTATAAAAGATTTATCTGACTTTTAAAATATATGGGAGGGATTGTATTTTGTACTTCTTAATATCTGATATGCAACCTGATGATTTGGATTTGGTATAAGGGTAGAAAAACAATGATGATGATATCATTCGAGAATTATTTTTAGCGTTTCTAAAAGTAGGGATAGTTCCTTGATTAAGGATCAATTGGCCGTGCTCATCTCTGATTTAATATGAGACGCTCCTTACGATAAGAGCTTTATAAGAGCTTCTTTATACTTAAGAGGCTTAACAAACGGAAACCTAAGAGCCTACTCCGAATCAAAATACACCACTTGGTTTCCCAAATTCGAATCTAAAAATAAAACATCAAAATGTTTAATTATCCTCTTTAGAATCACTTGAGTGCAATCCAAAGAGTTCGTTTGTTACATTAATCTTCCAAATTGAATGGAGAGAGCTTTGCTTCGATTTTGTAAGGACTGTTTCACCATATGGCAAGTCTTTGTTGGTGAGTGGGTTAAACTGTTCATATCTCTTAGAATGTATGTCATATGTCACAGTTTGTAGACATCCCTTTTAGGATGAAGTTCAATAAATTCAATAAATTGAACGCGATCAGCTCATTTAAACTGCGTTTAACGACTTTCGGTGGCATCATCATTGCTATGAACTACACTACTTACAGATCTTTCTTCCTAAAAGAATTTAGGGCTGTAAAAGAAAATAAAAGAGAATTTAGCAATTTCGAATGTTTTGCTCCGTGACTTCTAATTGATGTTGCACTGTAAGCATTGAATTGTATAGTACCTAGTACTCGTATTAATAAGTGGTATATTTATGTCAGTTTTATTAATTGGCGTTCTAAGATAACCCAGTTACGGTAGTTTCTTCATTTTCACAGTTTCGAAATATTGTTTGTTCTTGCTTGTGGATATCAAGTTTCATAAAATCTGTAGAGTTAATGCAGTTTATGTTTTGATTCGGCTTCCCTTGAAACAAAGTGTTTGAAATTGAGTTATTTTTTACAGTAGCGTTTCTGTCCATCCGTTCTATCTTCTAGTGTACCTACTCCTTCCCCGCCCCAACGTCGAATGATGAAATATTTTTCAGTTAAACCAATTCAAAATCAGAACATAACCAGCGCTCGCGCAGGTTAATCGTCGTCCATATTGCTATGCAAATGACAATAACGAAGTGCGCACGAGTATGACCCATACAGCCTTGATGACGTCACCCATGATTTTATCGATAACCTTACTGCATAGAATTTAGGACCGCTTTGGATTTATTTGTAGGTAAATAATATGTGAGAGAATTACTGTGTGTTATTGAACTTTGCAATTCTTGGTGCATGTGCTCTTGGATAGATTGTAAAAGAATTTGGCGGTAGCATGTATTTTGTCTGCGTCAATCCAGCCATTCCTATATAACCCTAAGGCTTTTGTTAAATTCGCAGTTATTGTTACTTTGTCATCATCAAGCCCAATCACTGTTTTAATCTATCACGGTTCACTACTAAACCTAAAATGTAACTTGCGGGACAAGATCAAGATCAATGTTCCTAACTAGGGCTAAAACATTATTTAAGAGGCTCTTTAATTCAAAATGTTTGTCACAAGCGTGTGTAGAAGTAGTACGATGAAATGGATTGATTCTTATCGAGCTACCTGCGTTAAAATCTTGGTTACTATTGTCATCATCAGAATCTTCTGTCTTGTGACTGGGACTGTAGCTACATTAAATGTTCATTTTTGTTTCGACAATTCAAAAGTGCCTGTAACTGGCCTACTTGAAATAAATGCTTTGATTTTGATTTTGATTTTGAATCAACTCTTCTTGTAACGATATTTAGTATCCACGCTATGAACACGATAATTTACTATAAACCTTTATATTAAACGAGTAATGAATAACAATGGTCGGCACTATATTATAGCAAGAAGGCGCCTATCACATCCTGGCGCTTGCCAACATTTTGCATTATAATTATTTCGGTAAAGGCTAAGGCATTGTCTATAATCCTGAATGGAATATAAAACTTTTACAATCTTTACTAGAGATGGATATTTTATAGAATTAAAGTATGTACTTCGAACACCGCTGACAAGATGACCACGATTATGGCAATTTTATACGTGTTTTTTTCAGCCATCATCATCATCAGCTCAATGACCGAGGGCGTCTCCAATCCCTGCGATTTCCCCAAACTTGATACTACCGAGATTGAGTAATTGTCCTTCTGCTAGTAGTCAATTGTTGGTCGAGTTAGCTTGACGCCATCCTTCCTTGTGTTTGCCGATTCACGAACTCCAAACATTCAGCTGTACAAATTGGACTATAGAACCTGTCTAAGTGTTCAATTTCCTCTGATTTAATCACTCGTAGAAATGATTATGAAACCTCTGCAAGCCTTGGTTCCATGCACTGAAGCGGATACCCTTGTCGTTCTGGTGATTGATCATCATCAATTTCAAATATGAATATTTATTTTTGTTAAAAGCTTCTGACTAAGGTCAGTGTTTAATGTTATTAATTGTTTAGTAAGTTGTTTATGCAATAATTTACTCTTGATTCAATTTTGAATTGCATAAAAAATGTAAGGCGATGATTGGTTTATTAGCATTATCGATTAAGCTAAATGTTCTAGTGAGTTCATGGCTAAAGTTCAATCCAAAGGTTTTCAATCCTTCTTTGGCTTGGCTTTGATTGATTTTAGTGACATTTTTCTTGTTTCTTTCTTTATTGTTAGCCTTTATTCTACAGTCTTACATTTACAATTCTGATTTTCTCGTAGTTAAAGTCTCGATGTATTGAAAAGTCCTATCAATTGATACTAAAGATATTTGTACCTTCCTAATTTTGCATTATTATCCGAGAACAAATGAGCGAAACAAACAATAGCATTGTGATTAGATGCCACCGACCTGTCCCAGAGCCCTTTTTGCAGCTGATAGAAAGTATCAGATAAGTCAATTGTACTGTAAAGTTCAACTCTTGAAATAAACGCAGTAATGTCACGATGGAACGGACACTTCATGGAAATACCAGTCTTAGCTCTATTAAGATAAAGATGATATTCCGGTGGATGTTTCTGGTATTTCAGTAACCTACTTTTGATAGTATATGATCGCATGCATGCAGAATGCGATGTCGGGTTGAAGATTGAGAGCCTCTTGCGTTCATTGTTCGGGTTGGGCAGTATTTATGTGAAAGGAATGTTCTGCCTGAAAGCTCGTATATTGAGAAATCAGGCTGAAGGGTACTTAGATGGTGAAATATAGGGGGGCGCACGATGAGATGAGAAACGATTAGGCAAAATTATTCGTTCGTTTAAAGCGTTGTAAGTGTCAGAACTTTAAAGATTATCACAATGCAACCTACCCAATTAAAATAATATTTTCATTGGGTAGGTTGCATTTATAGCTAGACCAAAATGCGTGTGAATTTCATACGAAACGTATGTATATCTTTATGGCACATTTTGTAAACTGTAGACGTAGTGCAACAGTGCAAGGTCAAAGTCAAATCATGTATTTCAATTGTACCCCATTAACATTGGATTCAATTGACGCCTAGGCCAAAAATAGTCTTTAAATTATTCAAATAACAAATTATAATTGTTGACACAATGTATCTCAAACTCACCACAGTAACTGACAGGACACTTGCAAAGGTCTTCATTTCATCAAACTTGAATGCAGAATCGCAATGCATGGACAGTATATGGACACCCCAACCAATTTGTACATTAAATTGACCATGAGATATGAGCACTGCAAGCAAATAGTTTTTACAGTCGCACGAACGTATCCCAGAATTGTGACAGCCAGTAACAATAGATGTACTAACACTTTGTTTGTCGGGATTCTCAGTAGTTCTGAAATCTTTGTGACCTACTCTTTTATCGTTCGGTTTTGTTTTAATCTAGTTTTTTTTTTCAATCAGATTTTTCGTAACTGGTAGGCTTTGCTTAGGTTTGGAACGGTCAGTAGTAAGTACTATTTAGTTAGTCTCACAGAATTCTCTTATAATGTTACCACATAAGGGGAAAGAACCACCTCCTTCATTGCAATTAATTATTTCTAATTTTATCAATAAAATAATTTTATAATTTTATGTTCATCTATAATAGGACCTGTTTCAGTTATATTTATAACTACATTTATTTACTTATAATCTTCCAAGGATTTTAAAGATTATTTTGACTTCTTCGGTCCATGACTATCTTCAACCAAGTCACTTATATTGACTTTAATACTTTAGTTTTACTATCATGTCTGAATAGATAATGTTAATAGTAAGCAATTATGATGTAAACACAGTACCTATTTATACTCTGCAGTCAGTCAAAGGTCTACAAAGTTCAAGACTGCTAAATAAGAAGTCATTAACATAGTTATTATTTAAGACAACTTTAACTTTGTATGAATAGGTAATTTTAGCAATGATGATTATTTGGCTTTCGTGTCTCGAGTTGTAGGGTGTAGTCGAAACAATTATTTTTTTAGGGATATTAGATTGGTTGTAGTTAACCAACAAGGAGACAATATGGGTAATATAAAGTTACCATCTTTACAACTGCTGCAGACACAATGACATAATCCACGTTAAAGCAGACAACAAAAGGAGATCCTCAATAACTAAGACACAATAATTATTTAATTATGCTTAGCATTTTTTCTGCAGCCGTAATTGCAGAGGCATCGGTCCGTGAGATCAGACACGCCACTGAAAGTGTACAATTTGCATGCCAGACTAATCAACAGGTGGACATGAATGAAGAATTTATTAGTGATAATGATGAGGATGATAGATAAGTTCAATATAGAGAAGATTTTATAGTTATTGGTGAAATGAAAACACATATAAGCCTGTGGGAACGCCTTTTACAGAGGAATTTGCAAGAAAGGAGCTTTGCACTAGAAAAATGTAACATCCTTTACTGATTTAAAAACGGTTCTGTTTTTCTCAATCAATTGAATAAAACTGGCAAAGTATTCCCTATCTTCCATCTACCTCTCTTTATCCACAAAGGCAGAACTTCGGTTTGTTTTGACTATTATCAGGGACTTTTCCAATTTCTTCTTTCTTTTCTCTGCAAATCAATGTGGCAACTCTGAATTTAATGTGACTTATCCAGAGAATCTTGAATAACAATGTTTTTTTATTTGCTGTATTTCCTCGCGGTACTTAACTTGCCCCCGTGAAAGCATTCAAACAAAAACAACAAATTACATTCAAGGGAAATTACGAACTTCCGCTGTACACATCCTTGCATAAAAAGTTGGCCAGCGAACCGATGATTTTAGGTTCGAGGGAGCATCGAACTATCGGATCCAAACTGCTGTTATAAATTAACTTCTGCGCCGTCCATACGCCACAGAACTACAACAACTTATTTTTAAGCTATTCTGTGTTCACGATTTAGTCTGTAAACATAAAGCCTTATTTTCTATTATGGGGATTTAGGAAAAATACATAAAATTAACTTCTGTCTGTCAAATTGAAACAGATTTACAATATCCATAGTTTATGTTATGCGTGAACTGAGTTGGAAAATCTTTGACACTGAATGCATTGCATTTGTGCACTCTTTTGTTGACTGTACTTATCTACTTGTACATTTGAATACAAAACTGATAGGAGTGAACAATGATGCGTGTGAAAAATGTCTCGAGAATGTCTCGGATGCTTCGGAAGTGTTCTCACGCGATTGTTAATGCGTTGTTGCTAGGCGCACTCTTGTTAGCTGCTATGGCCATTTGTATGGGCATATTTTGCGATTTAGCTGTAGTATTTGATGGTCACTTAGAAGATATCTGGTCGGTTTGTCTTATAAGCTTATTTAGCTGTCAAATGATGATGTTTTCAGTCGTTGCAAGGAATAGGCCTCTTTGCCTTGCCTTTTCGGTAATTCCATTTAACGCCATTTTAAAACTGAATACTAAAATATAATTCGCATAGCTTTTTGCGCTCCAGTGTACACTGCCACACATGATTACCATGATAATCACGTTGGGGTTTTGTCACTTTTTCATCGAAGAAAGTTAAGCGAAGCGTTGTGTGTGATGACCATGTTTTTGCGCCGCAAGTGTAATTCGCTTGTAGGTGTATATTACTTTTGAGTTGCTAAGTTGATAAATTAATGTAATTTAAGTCTTAATGGTAGAGCAATAAGCGTTAATATGATTAACGTTACCTTGTAATTAAAGGTAAAATAATGATTGGGTAATTGCGAATCATTGACTAAATCGTTCATTGAGTGGGTGGGCCAGTGGGCCTAATTGAAGTTGAGGTAAAAAGTATTTTCGAAGCGGATCTTGTCCGCAGTTAGCAACTATGGAATCTTATGTTTTCTAATTTTCTTGTTCGTCTTGTAAAAGACTTGCTACAAAGAGTAGATTTTCACCCACTTTTTTTGGAGAGGGCTTCAAGAATAGATAACGTATTAAAATCTGCATTCAGTCTAATCTGACTCGATGTGAAGACAATAGTGTTGTCAGTGTTCGGGACTTGAGATTACCTCAGGCATGAAAAACACGTGTTAAAGTATTATTGTTCACACGTGCATTTGGTTAAGATTTTGTAAAATTTTCCTTGTTCTTACGTAGTCATATTTTGTGAGGAACAGTTGAAGACATCAATATATTTATGTCCTAAGTTTTACACCATACATCTTCAGGTCTTAGAGCCATCTCACCATCTTCCTGCCCCTGTCCCATTCTACTTGGGGTCGACGCAACAGGTTTTCTTCTACCATTCCCCCTGTCAGACGTCACGGCATCATTTACTCCTTTCTCTTTCATATCATTGTTCATTCAATCCATCCATCTTTTCTTTGGCCTTCCTCTCCCTCCATCAACATTCGTGTCCATCACTCTTTTTTTGTCACATGCGTTTTTAAAAGAGTGATAGACACGAAGGCAGGTAGGTATGAATGACAGGACAAAGAGCTATTTACCTGGTTTAAATCGTTTAGAAAACAAATGGGTCCTTCTCGAATTATGTTCATTTAAAGTTAATATGTAGGAGCTAGTGCCGAAGTTAATTATTCGGATGTAGTAACACACAACAAAAGATGAGTCAGAAATCGTGTGCGTCGTGCACACGATTTTTGATTCATCTTTTGTTTCAATTTTCAGGCTTTTCGATCGGTTAAGATTTTACGAGTCTGTAGCATCTAATGTAGTGTTTTTGTGAAAAAGCCAGCTCCAACACATGATTAAGATACCATCTATCCAATGATAACATGACAAATGAATAAACAATCACAGTAGCGTGAGATGTCTGATATAACGTCAACGAGATTTCTAAGATTCGTCACAGTTTCGCGGCGAGCGGCAGTTACCGGCGCGGTCGCATGCGGGTTCCGGCTCGATGCGTGCGCCGTCGAAACAAACAGAACAGTAGGGTTTGAGTAATGCTCGCAGAATTTTAAAACACTTTGTTTTGTTCCTTTACAAGGTGGACCATTGACCTGGTGAAGGCCCTGAATGCAAGAATCCATAGGACAAGTGTTGGTCGAAATGATGACGATAATGTTTTATAAATCTTGTCTAGCCTCTCTTCTCTACCTCTTTTCCGCCTTCTGCTTGACATGGTTGGAAAGGGAGGCTTTTACTTCAATTAGCTTGTCTAAGTTCTCCATACTGATGAACGCTACCGAAAGCGCCAAACTCGTCGCTCAGTTCTGGGCACTTCTGGGCCGACACAATTTAGATTGCCATCGACATGCTAAGAAGAAGAAGAACTACTCCATAGTTTTGATTGATGTAGTCCCTGTTTCCAGACAGTTGAATCATATTACCCGTATCTCGCCCAGCTTCTTTAGTTTTTAGTTGTTCACCTACACCATTCACTGCTTTTCAATCATTAATACAGTCAAAATGTTGTGTAAAGATTTCGTCACCAACATTGCCAGTTTAAAAAAAAATACTCTAAGATACCTACCACTCCTGCGCGCTTCACATATCACAGTGCCATTTCTAAACTGTATATTAACCCGCACTCAGTAGCTAGGGGTTAACGGTGAGCGGTGCTTGCTCGGCGTATCGCGGCCCCATAACGTACGTGTAATTTATTGCGAGTGTTACCGACGTCTAGTGACGTGGTGTCGGGGTCTCAGACGTGTGTGCCAGAGTTCGTAGATATTGTGAGCTAATGGTTCACTTTGGGAAGTGCGCAAGCGCTGTCTAGCTGCACAGTAAAAAAATTCTGATGTAAAAGTTTCTAACGTGCCTTCTTGCACCGTTGCAAGAATATTGAAAGACAAAAAAACATCATCCACGCACCGTATTGGTATTAGCGCAACACTTGTCTACCGAGACAGCTAAAAAAGGTGGGAATCCTTCTCAGTGCTGACTGCCTAAATGACCAAAATTGGTCTAATGTTAGAAATAGGAGAAACCTTAAAGCATTGCCTCCTGTTATCAAAACCAATTAATCTAAATTGTCACACACTGCTATGGCTTCATATGGTCTGTTTTCAATGATGATCATTCTTATGAATGGTTATCATTTCTACTCAGAAATACGATAGGATTATTAAAAATACTTTGTGTATGTAAATATTGCGAAATCTTTGACAGCATTTTTTTTAAATACCTTTCTCAGGCAACGGAAAAAAGAAAATCTAGTTTAGCTAATAGATGTTCTAAAACCAATACTCCAAAGCTTCTACTATTTTCATATCCAATCTATCGCCCGCCTGTATTATGAGGGTTCGCATCACCTAACCGGCAAGATGGCGGACAGGAAGCACGTACAGGTGCGCTGCGCCGGCGCACATGACACGCGCATGCGCGGCCATGCGTTAACGTGAACTTGAAACGGTGCCGTATGCCCGTGTAGACGGATTTTTAGGGATGGATAGTAGAGGAGTGGTCTGGGTTAAAACTTGATGGTATTATAATAGTATATTATGTAGCTACAGATAAGAATTGAAGAAAAATACGTGTTGCACCTACCCCAAGTAATATGGGACAAGAGGGAGAAGATGGTGATGATCTTGCAAATAAAGGAAAGGCTTTCCGATATTTAATTATTGAATCTGGACAGGCCGTTGTTGTCTAACATTGTTGAAATGGTCCAATTCTGTTCAAAACCATAAACAATATGCAAAATGAACCATCGACGAAGAATTAAGACTTAAAACCAAACCCGCTTAAAATAATTCACAAATCCAACCAAACGTCTAATTATAAATCCGCATTCACACGCGTCTAATGTCACATATTTATCGCCTCACTTTCCCAGTCAGAGTGTGAGCCAGCCCTTTGCTTTCTAAGCAGCGCCGGCGCAGGTATTAGCGCGGAACCACCACTTTCGATGTTACGTGTTGCTCTGGCCTAGGATAGGGTTTAGCATTACCTATGTTATATATGATGCGGAGTTGGGGTTTAGAGATGGGTATAAGGTAAGCAACAAAATTGAAAAGAAATCCTTTCATAATCCCCACACAATCCATTGTTTCCTTGGTCTTTCAATTTATTTGCAAGATCAAATTCATCAGATATTGAGTTATTTGTCTTGCATTTAAAAAAAATTATTTTCATCCAGCTTTATTTCTTAGTAACGTCATCAAACTACCTCGAGTTACGTGTCTCCATTCATTTTTCAATTACTTCACTTTATCTTCTCACCCAAAAATACACAACCAGCATACACACGGAAGCCTTAAAAACTGTACTCCACAAACCTTATCTCAGATCACACATTCTGCACGTTCAAAAACCAAGATTTTTTGCGGCGACATAAGACAAGACACATTACATTTTGTTATAGCGATTAAACAAGCTACCAGGCTTGCAGATTCTGAGAAACTGCAGTTATAATGTCAGTCACTTGTGTGGTAAATGTGGGAGTAACAGAAGTGCCACTTAATTAATAAGGATATAGTAAGGACTGCTGATATTAAGAGTATGGAAAAAGAAGACTTGTTGCACCGAATCTAAATAAATTGGGATAAGAGCAGAAGAATAATGATGATGATGAATATAATTAGGAAAATTAATAAGCTTAGAGCTGACTAAATATAATTGTTACTGTCCTTTTATGGTAATCAAATTAAAATCAATAAGAATAAAATTGTAAAGGTGCTGTGAATCCTCAGACTTACTGGCAATTACAGCAAGTATACATGCGCTTGAAGAGACATACGAGGTATTACGTTATGTAAGGGAACGTGACCCCATGATTCATGCTAATCATTCCGAATTTCTTTAATATTTAAACTGCTAAACTGTTAAACGTCTAATGGTTCATTAAAATATGTTTTTATCCTAAGCAGCATTTTAAACCCAATCCTCATGCACTATATTGCACCTCGCCCTTTGGGACATTTCGGTCATGTTGTATAGTTTATTGTACTAAAACCCGTTGCTCGAAGTGATTCTTTTATAACTCCTTGTATTATACCCAGCTCGAAACTGGTTGAAATATCCGCAAAACATGCAAATTTTAGCCCACCTAGAACAGTTTCCGTCGCCATGACATCACTGGCGCTATATTTATTGGTGCACCGTTAATTTAGTTTTCCGTTTTAATCTAGTTTAATGATCTCAGAACATTTATGTTGTCATATAAATTGTAATCTATAAATGTTTTAATCATTTTAATAAAGACAAAGAGTATTTCGGCAGCTTTTTGCATTTGATATTTTTCAGAATGTATTTTTAAGTCTTATTTACTCTAATCCGTAAAATATTGATTCTATACATATAATTTTGTTCCATACCAATACTGGATTTAAATACAGATTTCAGACTTGCTGGAAAGACCGTTTTCTTCACGAACTTTAAGCAAAATGCCTTTTATCGGATCCAACTACATTCCGCTCTTGACTGTACAAATTGATTCATCTGCATTCAATACATGTGTGATTGAGAGATTTTTGTATCTCTCAATCATGTACCTCTATTAACTTTGTCCTCTTTATGTCTTTAATTTGACTTTGATTGACTCTGCACTTAATCAATATCCGTCGCAACTTCCGCTCATTTATTAGTCATCCTTCCATCTTTACCCTCATTTAAAAGTACCATTAAAGTGTCAGATTATTTCAATGTACTAAATCTTCTCACATGTGTCGGTACCGTTAATCCTGAGGAACTAGAATTCTGTATAAGGTATGCTCTGGTGAGATCCTGCTGGTTTCACACATGATGTCATTCTAACTGTAATGGAGAATGTCTTTTGTGTCGGGGTTAAACATGCGTTAAGCTTTCCAATTTATTGCTGGTCAATGGTCGTACTGAATTAAGCATAAATATTTCGGTGGACTAAATTGCATGCAGATGACGTTTTGTGTCATAAAAAGTTAGTTTTTTAATCTATTTTCGAGGAGACATTCATTCTAGGAGAGGAAATATGTTCACTGGATGCAAGTATCAAATTAAAAGCTTAGCATATTGGCATGACAAAAATTCATGTTCCTCATATTAAAGTTCCAAATGAGGAAAGACTACGCGATTATGCGAAAGCTGCGAAATTCAAGTTATTCGAACTGAGATGGTTCTTGGTAAATATTGATGAATGCAAACAGCTGCCACAAGACGTGTTTTCGTCGAAATAAAGTTATTCTGGAATCTAGTACAGGTAATATTTTCTTCCTATTTTAGTCTCCATCTGTCTTTGTTTGATGGATTCAAAATCATATGAAAATATATTCTGCAACTTTTACCTAGTCTAAACGGTCTTTCTAAAGCCAGGTTTTATGTATATGCGTGTGAGCTGCCGCAAGTGTAAATTATTCTCATGTTTCAACCTTTAAATTGGGTACTAAATCTTTCCCCACACCTCCAACATTTATTTCCAAGATTCAATCTTCAAACCTTACAATTAAAACGTCCATTGTTTTTACTACTAAATCTTCATATTCGTATATCATTGCTATTAATGTGTTAACTCCTACATGTATTTCTTTGAACTTTTTGCTCGGACTGTACTGCTGTCCTTATATGGGCATGATGTCAACGGAGATATGATCTCATTGGTCAGAGCTGTCGATTATGTTCCATCGTTTGTGGTTTATGTTTTATTTTATGGGTTATTTCGATGTTAAGTATATTTATTAACATTAGTTGCTAATGCAGTCATCTATGCAGTTTTAGTTGACTGTTTTAACATTTATGTTTAAAAAGATTTAACCTTGATCATTTTGCAATACATCTGATGCAAAGTCATCCTCAGATCCTGTGCTAGCTTTACTAGTCTCTCTATTATGTGTATGTGGTTAACACTTTCTATAATAAACATGGGAATAACTTACTCCAGACTGACAATTTCAAAAGCCTGCTTCCATCAAAACTGCATTCACTGATAACATATACCTTACATCAAGATGTAACCGAACCATCACTTAAAACTTAAACCACAGCTCACATCACAAGAATACCATTTAATACTCGCGGTAGATAAGGCTAACAATCGGGCAATTCTTCAGTCCTCAACAATGGAGGGAACAGAGGGTTCTCAGTCTATCTGCCGACGATCAGCTGACTGGCAGCCGGTGACTGTCTTTCACTTGCATACATGTCATGTAATTGTCCAATTGTTTTAGCAACAGCTTCGAATGTTCTGTCTTTTTTGATGTGTTGATCTTTTTCTTTTTCGATGTTATGGTTGTTAACTTTCGGTGTTATTCTAAAAAGGTGTTTGTTGTTACTGACAGGTTCAGTATTTTTTGGGTTAGTTTTAGCTTTGTTAGTGTAATGGTTGCACGCGCGACTGCTGAGCATGACGTTGTGGATTCGATTAAATTACGGGTGGGTTTTTCTCCAAGGAACTCTTCAGTTTTAGCTTATGTATTGTATTCATGACTATCTATAGTCGCCATCGTTTATTGTTGAGTAACTTCTAACATTTAATAATTATCAACTCAACAATCTCTTCTAACTGATCCGTATTCGCCTACATTCGCATCGTTAGGTTTTATCCACGGCGGTTTATGGCCTGTAATGTGTTTACAGGCCATAAACCGCCATTACCATAAGTGCTGTGTGAAGAATGGAGAAACATTAAATCTTCGGCACAATACTGACAGACTATAGTGAGGATTCTTTAATTATATCTTGATGGGAAAGAAGATGACATTGATGTTATAGGATAGAAGTTTATTGAACTGTGTGAAAGTTGTCATAGGGATGTATTGTAGACTCAATATTAGGCTTGAAGACGCAAAGGATCTGTATCTGATAAGTAGCAGAAGACTAAAAAAACAACGATATTTAACTGCATCTGGTGAGACTGGAAGCCGACCCCAACATACTAATACTAACTGATTCTAAGATTCATTTAACGAGAATTTTGTTGCAAATAGAAAACAAGGTACTACCGTTTATAAACAGAAATAGTTGTGTGTTATTTGTTTCTTAGAAAACAATATTGTGTCACACTTATCTGCGAGTATTATTTTATTAATCAATAATTCAATCACCTCATGTTTCACGATTCATTATAATTATGAATTCTGTATGCCGTGTGTTATATTAATTACAAGTACTGTTAGTAATATTGCTACGTACGAATTCTAAAACAGGATTAGCAATTTGTTTGTCAAGATATGCTTTGTATTTATAGTTTATTTGCCTTTGAATAATTTCACCATCCTCTCGACCTTTAAAGCGATTTACAAAACCCATTTTATTACCTTTTAAACCGTTTGTCGGCACAAACTAGATGTACAGAGGTCAGTCTGAACTTATCTAAAACGGTCACGTTCGGCACTCCTTGCATTTTTTGAGCCTGTCTAGGCAAACCTTGGCCCCAAAGGATGTTGCTTCATTGTGCGTGTATGTCAATTTTAGTACCACATTGTTCTAATAAAAGTGTACTGTAATGTTGTACTTTATATGTCGCGAATATTATGTGTAAGGTCATTTTATGATGTGTTTTTTTGCCAATTTTGACCTTGTTTCTGTGTCAAAAGAATGGTTTTTGCATGACATTTTAAGCACTTATAAGTACCAAGTACAAGGGCTTTATAGCTAATAACTAAAGCTAAAGGTGGATGCCTCATAATTATTATAGTCGTCTCTGGCTAGTAGGCAACTCGGCACTCTTGTAAGTATAAGTTCGTGATGGTAATTTTCTTTATTGATTACTGTCGTGTTACTAGATTCTATAATTTTCTATTAACTTTTAGTTTGCATGTCACTCCCGCTACTAAGTATTTCCTCTGTAGTAGTGACGTACCATTCGTGGGCAGATACTTATCGGTCGATCACGAGCGCGCCTCACGAACCAAATCCACGCCACTGATATTTATTTGGAGCAGCCTAGTTGATTATGGTGCCCTGGTACTAACGGAGTTGCAGTCATGTAAAGAAAGTTCAGTCCTTTTGTTTACTCCTCCTTCTTTTCTAACTTTGTATTTAAAGCTCCCAACTCCGCTAAAAATGTTTTCATAAATATTTCTGACTTGTTCTTTTCGTGTTGATGGACTCAAATACGGCATCGTTTAAATCCTGGAAGGTACAGGTGGCAGTGCAGGATGGTCTGGTCACTAGCATTGTATTTGAGACGGGTCGATGATACCCCATTTGGTTAGATTATTTTATTGCTGACTAAAATTTACTTTTTGATGATTCTTTGGTTATATTGGCGAAAAACTTCAGAATAAGGGTGTTAGTCAGTTACGTCTTATCCATTTAACTTTCCAGTCTTTTCCCAAGCACTAACAGTATTTCACACTACAGTAATTTACAATCTAAATGTTCACGCCCCTTATCAAGCTAGGCAACAGGCACTCTCGATAAGTTGATTAACTCAAACCACTTCGTCTAGACAACCTCTTAGCTTGTCACGAAGTCTCCAATACTGGTTGCAACTGACTCCTAGTTGATTATGCACTCCTGGTACTAGCGGAGTTAATTCAGTGCAGCGTAGCAGGCAAGTTACAACGTATTGCAAAGTGCATACGAGTTAGTTGACAGCTTGTCTGTCAGTTTCTCGCCTTCGAGGTGAGATTGAGTAACTTCAAATTGCTCTTGTAGAATACTAATCTAACTAACCTCAACTGTCTTAAGAGTTATTGAAGAATCTACCAGGTAGCTTTTGCCTGCGAATATGTTCACTTTAAATGATATCTCTGCTTCACACTGTCAAAAGCATCTGAATCTATACTTGCACATGAACTAAATAAAAAAATAAATTCTCACCCAGATTAGTTTCGTGGCCGTTTAATCATTTGGACAATAGTACCCATACTGTAAATGATGGATAAAAACAATTCAATTGGTTCGTTGCCCTCGATACTTGAGTCTTGAAGTTCAATGCTGTTCAGAAATACTTCGATCGGATCAATCATATCCGAAGATAAATTTTACGAGTCTGAATATCTTTGTATGTACGTGTAACATTCACTTTCCTTTGTCTTGAATATTTCGGTAAACTCTTTGAGGTCAATTTAAGAATTTATCGGACGTGGGAAATGATAATGAAATGGTTGACAATGACAAAAATATTTATGTCTTAGCATAGAATGTGACTATGATTATAGTTGACTGTGTGTCCATAACGTATTGAACAAAGAAACGGTTACTCAATAGAAAAGAAAAAGAAACACTTAACCAAAGATGTTCCTTATACGACCTGATAAACCCATTTGCTAAAGAAAAAGATATAACTACAGTAGAAAACTTTAATAATAATCCATTTATAACTGCTCCAAAGTATGAACCCCAATATTCATACCAATCCGATCGTAATCTTCGTAGAAAATGAGGCGAACAAAATTGAAAGACCTGATGATACGAGTATTTTACGCCGACAAGATTGAGCGAAATGGAGCCCCGAATACCGTTCTAAATAGCGTGATAGGATCTTGGAGCGCCAAACGATTACTTGGTAAAAAAACACAGAATAGACAGATATAGAAGGATCACTCCTTACAATAATCGGAAACGCACGCACACATAGACACACTTCACGTACAGCAAGTGCTCTGGCATTGCCGTGCGTACGTCGTGTATGTGTGCATGCGCTCGTGAATGCTAGTTGTACGAAGTAACCTTCTATAGATCCTTTTCTGTTTTAAAGTATTACAGTAGGTAGCATTACGTTAATACTGTTCTCAGGAATTCGGGCAGTTTTCTGTGTCACCAGATTTTATGGTTGTGGGGGAAACAGTGCTCTGAGATTTTACAGACCGACAAAAATTCTCATTTGGTGCTAAAGTTTTTGGTTTTCTAGATTGTGTTTTAGCGGAAGTTATAAAGGATGTAGATATTTATTTTCGAAATATTTGTCTTTTTATGCTTTGTGATAAGTTAGGCGCCACAAATAAAAGAAACGAAACATGGATAGGTAAAAACAAAAGATATATGTATATACTTTGACTAGTGTTGTTTTGTATTATACTAATCTCAATTCTAACAATACCTTAGATTCAAATAACAAAAACTGTTTCCCATATTTCACAGAAACACTATTTGTGCTATTCATTTTTGTGAGCAAACCGCAAACCGTTGTCAAAGCTAAATTTACCGTCGCATCTACTAACTTCCACCTTCTTTCTTCGGGTTTTATTGAAGATGGTATATTTCGGAACGCAGTTGTAAGTTGGTTATTTCTCAGACCATGACCATACGGTTTCATTAAGATTCGACGTCCAATAGCGGCCACTTTTGATATACTTTAAGTCATTGATATAGGTTAAGATACGGTTCTAATTACTGCTGATATTAATATTGTTACTGGTACTCACGGGGCTTGTTTTACACAAATTAATTTATTGTACTGTATCATGTCGGATAATGATTTTATCGATATAGTCTACCTGAATTGTACTGACAGCAGTGATATTATAATTACAGTCATTTCTTTTAAAGGTATTACTACTACTGCGAAGCTGAATAAGTTTTATCATCTTTAAAATCTCATTCATTTTATTTGCTTGCAACGGCAACGTTATTGTAGCTGTATATTTTCATATCAATGTTGCAGATCGATCTTAATTACTAGACGTATCCTCAACTTGCGCAATTTACTAACTAGTAAATTCTGCCATTTTAAGAGTAGACAGGAAATCGACTTGTCGTAACATTGATTTATTTTTAGATTTCCAACAAGGTCTAAACCCTACTCACTTACTGGCAATAAATATGGTTATTGGCCGTTTCCATGAAGTCGTACACGTAAAACATGATCAAGTTTAAAGGAATTTACAATTAAGCATAATAATATGCTGTTAAGCATAATAATATGCTGAATCTAATAAACTATCAATAACATTAGTGTCTATTTAAACTTAATATAAACAGTAAATATCTAGTAGGTACTTTATTTTTAAATATAGCAACAATCAACCAATAAATAAGCCAGCAGGAGCTTAGCTATTTAAACTTGATCCAGAGAAATCGTATATTTTCTGAAGTTAAGCTTAGGATCTCTAAGAGCCATTACAAAATTAATCTTTACTTCAGACGTAATAATTACATTTTTTTCGGTTACGTTTCGACCGAGTCTCGCTTCGCTTAGATCATCTTCGCCACTTTTTTCGACTATGAAATCATCGTTTCTCCAACACTGAGCATTTTGAATACTGATACCATCAGGATTTACAATATGTCTGCTGTAAACAGACAAAGGATCTTATTCCTTCTAAGTTAGAAAGGTTACTCATCGTGGTGATTTATTGTATGGCTGTATCTTGGTTTTTACTTGGACTATATTGTTCTGTGTTAATAACCTCCTTGGTTGGTGTAGACCTTGAGGTATTGGAGTCTCTTAGAAAAAATGCATGACAAGATTTATCTCATAATGGTGGTAGTATAAAGAAAATGATGAAAGCTTTTTGAAATCGAGCAGATTGCTATCTATCGAAGGTATAAACCCCTATGGCAGATTTCCATATCAACATCGGCAGGATTTGACTTTCAGCACTTAACATAACATTGAAAATAAACTCTCACTTATACCAAGCGATCATAAGTAAACGACTCCGCAATAACTTACAAAACATTTACATAACTTAAACATATTACACAGTATTATTAAGTTTACATAGCATACAGCCGTAGAATTGATTTAGTATGATGTTAAACTGGAAATTAGGACTAAAGAATTGATTTTCATTTAGATTTGGGAGAGGAACAACATTAACTAGTGTTTTCTTACACATCATTGCAAGAACGGTTTGTTAGTCCGAGATTCTTTGTAGCAGTCAATTAACACTTTTGAATGCAAGTTTATTTGAAAGTGATCTCTTTCTACTATTGCATTTTCTCTTAGCAACGACTGCTTGCAAAAGATTGTTTTCTTCATTTACTTAAACTTGTTCTTCGTCATACATCGTACACCTCATCTATATTTCATCAGCGGAAATTGTTGACTCACGACCTGTTGGCTTTGACAATATCCTAGAAATCTTCTTGGATTCGGCGAAGGTCCCCTTTTGGGACCGTTAGTCTGTCAGTTTTCCTTACAATGACTTTGATAAAATTGTGACCTACCAAAACAAAATGCTTCATCACAAAGAAAAAGTCAAAACCAATTTTGATATTTCTAAACATTGAATTGAATTGCAGTCAAAGGCTTCCGTTAAATCCATTAAAGATAGCAAATAGATAATAAAATAAGTGTAGACTAAGTAAAGACCCTGACATCGTCTGTATGACATCATGGCTTCCACAGCCTCGGCCAACCGCCCACGCCTTGCCAACTTAACTTTACACACCAATAAATAAACAAGTTTTCTTAGTTTGACAGTGATATGGACGAAAATTGAATGACAGTTAAGCTGAGTAGACGTCAAAATGTTGGTTATGTTGTTTGTTACTTAAGCATTACATTGATCTTGTGAGGGCAATGAGTTACGAACTCTGTTTCTTTTGCTGATTTGTAGTTGTGTCAGCTTACATATCTCAAATTCTTGCTTTATTAAATTTATTTCTTTGGATACTCTGACTGGTTTCCAAGGAAGTCTAAAAGTGGCACCGGTGACTGAAAAGTTGTGTGGTAATCGGTTGTCGTGGTTTGGACATGTGATGCGGAGGAATGAAGAAATTGTTGAGTATGAATGTAGATGGCTATAAGAGTAAAGAAAGACCAAAGAAACGATGGTTGGACTGTGTGATGGAGGATATGGCTACAAAGGAGGTGTCTGCTGAGATGGCGAGTTTTAGAGGAGTATGGAAGAAGATGACATTCCGCACCGACTCCAAATAAATTGGGGTAAGGGCAAATGAATGAACGAGGACTCTGATGGGTTTCCATCAAGTAGAAACAGAAAGATGGGAAAACTACCTAGATGATTGTTTGGTACAAATTACCGTGGATTATTCCAATCAATCCCAGCAATATTTACACGTCCGATTAGCATGAGCGAAAGTTGTACTAACATGCATAGCTATGCTTTCATGGACTGATTCCCGTGGGCCAAGCCAATGAACACGATGATTGTACTTTCTTGATTTTACAAATTTTTACTTCGCTACTGGTTTTACAATGTTGCAGTTTGTATGCAAGTGTATTTTGCATTATTTGTGCTTCAGACAATGATACATTCGTCATTATATCATTATGCAGTAGTAAGATGTAGTATTTTCCCATGTTCTCATAGCTTAGTGCTACTAATACACCGCAGTAATTTCAGGTTGATTAACATGTAAATAATTTATAGCCTTTCAATAAATTAATAGTTTCTCTTAAGGTGTCAGAGTTCACAGCAGTAGTTACTAACACACTTCGCACGACCTATAACTTTAGACCCTGCGAATCGAAGGATTCATAATGATCAAACCAAATAGCATATACAAGTAGCTCAAACAGTATTCCATTTTTAAGATCTCACAAAAAATCTAAGCCAAACATTTCTTGTTACAAATTCTTCGCAACAAAATCACTATAATTATAGTCTTCAAAATGTCAGTACGAAATATGTTCCATGTCATGCAAGGTCAGAGATATGAAACTTGTTCCATAACACGTCTCAAATGATGGACAAGGCTAGGAGGCGGGTCCAGCATGCAATTTCGTCCATGGGAAATTGTCTAAGCATCGATACTTGATATTTTTGTTTGTACAGAATCGGTTTCGGGGTATTCATAAGGATACTTCATTAACATCATCTTTCTGCCCTTGTCCCATTCTACTTACTTGGGGTCGGCGAAACGCGTTTTCTTCTCCCATTCTCCCCTGTCGGACGTCACCGCTTCATTTACTCCTTTCTCTTTGCTATAATTCTTCACACAATCCCCCCATATTTTCTTTGGCTTTTTAACTGCTTTGTGTTTCAATTCCAGTAATTGCATGATCATGCATTTCTTGTTTCAAGAGTACAATTTAACAATAACTTGATTCGAAATCAATTCGATTCTGAACTCTTAGCTGTCTAGAGCAACCTCTTCTATTCTGCTGATTATGTTTGTGCTAGATACAATCATTGTTCTAATGCCTGCAATCTTAGCGTTTTGTTATGATCACAACACGAAAAGAATTCACAATGTCTCTATCACCAATTTGCTATTCTCACGCAAAGGCGTCGCTGGATTTTTTGTTCGGAAAAAATTAATAAACATCTCACTTACGGCTTAGTGAAGACACACGTTTAGAACTGGCTAGTCAGTAGATTTAATATATCACTTAACTCTTTCGTACAAATTCCTTCTTTCTACTAAATTACCAATCGAAGTTATTTACCCAGACAGACTCCAATCTCTAATTAAGCCTTTTAAGGGAACATGTCAATTCCCTTGTATGTCATGCTGTCTCAAATGCCTTTGCCAAATCGTAGTTTTAGACAAATTGCTATGGGAGCCGTGTTTCAAGACTTGCGTGTTGGTGCCCTCAATGCTGCAACTGGCATTAGTCCGCTAATAGGACGTAGTTTCCAAGTTGCGCCACTACATCCAATTTGTCACCTTCCAACACATGGTTGTGATTCTCTTAAGAAATAACTTGTCAAATAGACCTACCTGTTTGTTGGAAAAAGTCCCCGCTGTAACACCTTGGGGTTTACCAATATAACCTTCCTGCCTGTGTCCCATTCCAATTTGGGTAGGTTCAACACGTTTTCTTCTTCCATTCTCCCCTGTCAGACGTCACGGCATAATTAACTCCTTTCTCTTTCATATCGTTTCTCAAAAATCCATCCATCTTTTTTTGGCTTTCCTCAATAACTTTTTAATAAGTTACTAAGCGGAGTGAAACATCACTTTGCAATGCCCTTCTGTAAAAGATCTTTCCTTACATTGGTCTTCAGAGTAGGTGTTGTTTTCATTTCGGGTATTAAAAGCTCATAGAAAATTCTCGTTCACAACTCAAACAATAGAGCACCGTCACGAATTGGTCACATAAAAACTTTTCTCTTGGACACAGCTCAATTTTTTATACGCATGTTTACTGTACACAAGTGTTTGATGGAAATTATGTTTATTGATAGGAAATGTTATTATTAGAATAGGTTTTTATTTGATTAAGTCCTCATTCTCTTTTTCCATGACTTGATTCCTTACTTTACATCAATGTTTTGTTCAGTTGTGGCTTAATCCTTGGGCTGCATTTGTCTCTTCTAGTTATTCATAAAATATTCTTCGTTTTATTTCTTTTGGTAAAATCTGAAGGTTCTTCCTTTTTATATCTAGATTTTCGTCTTCTAAATAACGACGACGATCAAAATCCTAATCGACTATAGCAGTCCCATTGTATAGCAGATCCGCATTACCGATTAGTTTCCTCTAATACGTAATTGTTCGGAATAAGGTCGCTTGGACCCATTCCGTCACAGCTGCATTCAGTTGCTCATCGAATCGTTTCAACGCCAAACAGGTCGTTGAACTCGCTGTAGTTTTGATATTGACTTATTGTACTATTAATGGATAGTCAGAAGGTTTACTTGTTCTTTTAACATTACTAGCTGTCCCTATAAATTATGTAGCTCCTGTAAATTCATTGCTCTTAGTATGGTTCCCCTGATTTCTCATTGGTAATTTTACTTTTTGATTTACATTATAACGTTTTAAAATAATTTTCTGATCCGAGATTAATGTCATCAAGTTTTTCGAATTTCTATGGTAAATCAGCACCATGCTTAGCATGTTATCGTTCAAGTGCTATTTCATAGCTTCTTGTATAGTGGAACTTTTGCTTTTCCATATTTAGTCGTGTCAATGATTTTTTCCAATAAAGGTGATTTTTGGTCTGAATGAAAATATTCGAACGAACTGTATGTTCCTCAAGTTTCTGTTAAATAGTTTCAGTTGACGTAGCCATGGTCCACAGAACCAAAAGCTTAGCATTCCGATTGGTTATTATAGAATTGTAGACCATTTGAATCAGTGTCGTCAACATTAACATCTTTTGCTTTTCTAAAAGCCTAAAGGTGTTTTTCAATGATTAGTAATAATTTCGGTTATTCCACTGATTTCTCGGCCTGAAAATTTCTTGTTTTTTTTCTTTGTCGTCTGGAATTTCCCTCTATGTCATGTAGAAAATTAGCAGTATGTATGGAGTATTTCCGCTGACCCCACTGGTTCGTCCCATTGCTGGGGTCAACGGGAAGTTTGCAATTTTGTTCCCGTTAACCCCACTGGTCCGTCCCACTGGTCCCACTGGGTTTTTATTCCCGCTGGCCCAACTGCCATACATACACCTTTCATGAAATAATGTAAAGGTAGTTCTCCAAACTCAAATATGACTCCTCCAGTACCAATAAACACATTGGCCTACTAATACATCGCTAGACGCATTTCCTCATACTTCCAGTCTATTATTGGGCCTGGATGTCAGCCAGACAGTACGTAGAACTGGACTCACTTTCACTGTAACGTTATATTAGTGATGATGATGTTTGTGGAGTATTTAGTGTCACTCGTTGTTGTTTTCTTGTAGGCCTATTAGGTTCGTATAAGGCATGACGACAGTGTCAAAAAATTGCAAATTTATTTAGTCCGTTGGTTAGAGTATTAGAAAATAATGGACACGTATTTTTTGTTCTTGTAAATCAATGAATATTGAAAAAGTAAGAACACATCAAAACTCGGGAGTGGGGGCTCATGACGTCAGAACGCACGAAAATGCGTGACGTATTGAGAATTTTAAAAGGGTCGTATCTCCGTCAATTTCGGTTTACGTAACAAAAGAAAAAATACGGGTCAAATATTTTTTGATAATCTAACTGACGGACTAATAAGATTATAATGTCAACTAACCTATATTAATGTAATTATTTTTTGTAATTAGTGTAATTAATTTATGGAGGTAATTTTGAAATAAAATATTTGAATTTGAATGTGTTATCATCATCATCATCATCAGTCTATAATGTTCCCACAGCTGGGACACGGTCTCCTCTCAATGAGAGGGAATGCGACTTTACAGAGGATTTATTATTACCTACCTATAAAGTATTCGGATTGATATGAGTATTTGGAAAGCATTGGTCGTTAGGGCAATATTTGAGGGTTGTTCGAAAACGTGAACTGCTATGTTTTAACTGATATAATGATAATGATTTGCATTGTAAATTGTAAATTTGAATGAATTTGATATATCTGTAGCTATATATCTGTAACCCGAAACTGTTTCGGGTATATTCGTTGAGTTCAATACTTCTAATCTATGTTAGTGTGAAGTTTCTGACCTACTTCTAAACACAATTTTAGGTTCCCTGCAAATCAGTGTGTCTATAAAATTGAATGCAATTTAGATGTTAATAGAAACAGCCATCACAAAATAATAGTTCGAAAGCTTACTAAGTACTTCTTGATAATTACAGATTATAATCTTGCGAAAAGGTGGTTGATCATTACATAATTTGAAATGAAGTAGACGCTTATTCTGCCACAGATAAAATCATAACAAAATATCATTTCTCTATTCAACCTTCATAGGAAAGTTGGCATATCTTCAATCTACAAGATTGACTACAACACAATATTTAAATCATAATCAAAGATAATGATCTTGCAACATAACTTTAGTTTCCTAACTTAGAAACCAATTTTGAACCTTATCACTTTCTTTTAAGACTGAAATTGCAATGAAAGTGCAAATATTTTAACTAGCCTTTGTTGGTAATGGCTTAATTGGATGTGTTCTCACGTGTTGTAAAATTTTCGCGATACCATCGACTTGGATACTGTTCTATTTTATGGTATTTCATACTTATAAGAGAAGAAATACAACATAATCATCAGAGGATAATACACCCTTTGTGTTTCAGTTAAGGTACAATTTTTCGTGCAAGTGTGATACTGATACTTAGGCTTTTCTTTTTGCGAAATTGTCGCACATTTTTTAACGACATCTTAATTTACGGTTATTTTCTACAGTGTACCTAGCGTTATAATTTGCAAAGAACCTAATTCTTACGGATAAATTAATTAGGTAGGTGTTTCGCAGAAAAAAAACACAAAAATAGACCATCAGAAAATCACCCACAAAAAAAAATCGAACCATGTAGGTTGCGCTCTGAGGAATTATTTAGTTGCGCTTAGAATTAGGTGCGCTCTGAGGAATACCTCCCAAATTCATCGCCTATCGCAAATTCTTTGCTATTTTATTTTTAGAACATGATTTCCGATCTTCTTTTGTTTCTTCAAAATCTAACCAACCGTTCCTTAAAAAAAAGAATTTTCAACGCTCTTTTGTTCTTTTTTCGAAATCTAACCGAACATTCTTTTCCCCAGATATCCGACATCGTGATTGGTCAGGAAGCCAACGTAACAGCCCGTGAAGCGTTGCTAAGCTGGGCTCGACGCTCCACTGCCAAGTACCCTGGAGTGAGGGTCGCAGACTTCACGTCCTCCTGGCGTGACGGACTGGCCTTCAATGCGCTTATACACAGGAACCGTCCTGATCTGATAGACTGGCGTAATATCAGGTAATTAACGGCATTATACATAAATTTAGGCCTGAATTTTATTATTGTCGCCCTGAAGGCCGGTCGCGTACGCGTTCGCGTATACATTGTGTTCTATTGGTTCTATGTAGCACCATACTGCGACGCTGACGTCAGAGGCGACCGACAAGCGTTTTTTTGTTCTCGCTGACGTCACGACCGACCGTCAGCGTGACAAGAATTCAGGCCTAAGTCTTCAAAATCCTTAAGGCGATTAGGCGAGCTAAATTAGCAACTCTATTTGTGGTGGTTCAAACTTCGTTTGAAATGCTGTTACGTCAGTCACTGCGGGCCAAATAGCGCGAAATGAGTGGTTTCGATCGATTTACAAAAAAACTATTGATTTGATTAAAACATTAAAACACTATCATGCTAATATATTGCTTGTTAATGTTATGCTTGTTAAAACACTATCATGTTGAATTATTTGCCAAAAAATCAGAATGATCGCATGCATATTAGTATGTTTTTTTTTGTTTGAAAGATTTTTTACAGATAAGTTCGTGATTTTTTTTTTTTTGTCTAATTAATTGTATTATGTTTTCAAAACAGTATCATGCTAGCATATATCCTGAAGAATATCATATATTTTTCTGGTCTTGTTTATATCAGTGAATCATATACGTTTAGTAATTTAAAACCTCGCGTTTAGGTCATGTAATCGCCTTACAACCTTTAATTATTTTGTAACTGGTAGTTAAGTGTTAGTATTCTGAATTAATAGGCTAGTTTCCACCATCAATAAATTGCAAGACTAATTAGTCCGTCAGTTAGAGTATTGTAAAATAATGGACACGTACTTTTTGTTTTTGTAAATCACTGAGTACTGACAAAGATAAAACGCATCAAAACTCGGGAGTGGGGGCTCGTGATGTCACAACGCACTAAAAACTATGCACGACGTGACGTATTGCGAATTTTAAAAGCGTCGTATCTTCGTCAATTTTAGTTCATGTTACAAAAGAAAAAATACGTGTCAAATATTTTTTTATAATCCTACTGACGGACTAATTAGTTTTTTTAGGACACAAGCCTATTACGGAGCCGTGAACCAATCATGTTAACTTTCTTTTTCTAAAACAATTTTTGTAGATTCAATGGGATTTCGTCATCGGAACTTTAGTTCTACCCACTGTTGATTAAAGGTGGAACTTTTTGTGTCATGCTTTCAAGGTCTACTTGATCCTCGACCAGGTTCTGAATGTCATCCATCCATTGGCTATTGGTCTGCCAACAGAACTTATATCATAATGCAACCTTTCAATAAGGGACAATTTATCAACTGGTTATTAAAATGCAGTAATGTTTTACTTCCATAGGTCAAGACAAGTCCGTGAGCGTTTGGAGACAGCCTTCCACGTAGTCGAGAAGGAGTATGGAGTTACCAGACTACTGGACCCCGAAGGTGAGTCACAATATTTATAAAAAAACTGCCGTACTGCAGATAGGTATAGGGTCTAAGTTACAACGAGACTTCTCATTGTGATAAGGAACAGTTTTCCGTTTTCCTCCCTAAGGGATTATCAGGCGTTTTTTTTTAGATTAAACTGGGAAACGGGGATAAGTGGAATAAGCCAAAAAGAAGTTAGTTTTCGTGACTAACGATTATCTAGAAAAGTAGACGATTATGACACTTACTACAAGTAGAAGTACTTCTTTCTAATAAATCCTCGGTCACAAAAAATATCCCATGAGAAAATTAAACCCATTTGCGCAAACTTGGCCGTCGTTTTTACAGACATAAAGCATCCCATGCAAAGTCCGGTCACGGTTAATAAATCGCGATAATGTTTGCGGATCGAATGGTTCGCGCGCTAGTGAGCCAGTGGGGACTAAACGCGCCATGACTTGCTTCGTAGTACTGTCTTACTAGTGAGTTATCGTTAGAAACTATTTTATCTATCTTATCTATCAGTATGCTAGAAACTGAGGATGAATTTCACAAATGATATTGAAGCGATCAGAACATACAAACTGCGTCCAAAAACTAGAAGACTAGAGTCACGACAGTTTTAATACAGACTAGTGTTAAAGGGAATAAATAGTCTGTCTCTCTCGCACTAGTAGGGCATTAGGGTGACTTAAGGTGAAAGCGTCAGGGTAGAAATTCTAATTTTCGTACGTTTTTTGCGATTTGCAGGCCAGTGCTACATTATATGTTGATTAAAATATGATTTGCGGCTGTAAGACGTATGTAGTTACAGAATTATAATCATCAATATAACCCTCCAAGTTCATAAAGTTCGATTGAATGGCTATTTCATGAAAAAGCTACCCTGGAGCATCCACCTCAGTCGTGACTCTGCGAAAGCCCTAAAAGCCAAGACTCCGCGTTGACATAATCAAACATGTTGCAAAAACTATTCTAAAGGAATGTAGTTCCTAATTATGGTCGGTAATTACTACTATGTACTATGTAATTGCGATGCTCTAAACATTACTACATTACCTTCACTTATGTACCTACTGTTAGTTATCTCTAAGTGGATTAAACGATTCTTGTCTTTTAAGTATCGTTTGAGATTACCGCGCATTTAAAGTAGGAGAATGGAATGTCTTTGGTTTATTTCTGTCCATATTTTGACCTAGGAATCTTACCAAGGGGTACATACATACATATACATATATTACAAAATACTAAGTGAGTGTGGAGGTCAGATAGGCAGTCGCTCCATGTTAAATACTAGTATTCAGCTGCATCCGGTTAGACTGGCAGCCGACCCTAACATAGTTGGGAAAAGGCTAGGCAGATATGATGATGATACTCGTACATTATAGGTCGATACTATTTCAAAAACCCACTTTTAAAACGTAGGAAGTTCCCAACCGTCTTCTTTTTTTGTATCTTCCTGGCCATAGACAACATAGTTACAAACACCAATAGATTCTAATCACGAATTGAATCATTCTTACCAGACAGTATTAAATTATTAGCCAATACAATTGTGGCAGGTCTCAGTTCACATTCAATTGAAGTGTTTTACGACGTATTGTTTACGATTCGGCTGAGCAAGTGTACGTGATCTGTGCGTCAGCTGATGTGGATATGGGTCTATGGTTGGATCTGTCAGGTGGTTAGGGATTGGTGGGTTTATTGACGTTGAAAAATGAGTCAAGTTTTGAAATTGATTGAATGATCATCATTATGGACACCATATTTGAATCCGGTCGTTGACTTTAGTCTTAGTTAAAGTACGTTAAGTATATAATTTGTACGCGGGCATCAGCCAGTTGCTCATAAACCGTATGTAAACGTATGCTCCTACTAGAGGCCTAGGCCGTTATGCTTATTTACTCAATTGATTGTTTAACAGTAACATTTTAATAACAATACTTGGGGCACCTTCTGCGACAAACAAAAGAATAATTACATCTCAGTCGGTGCAGCTTACCGTGGATAATCGGTGCAGCCTCGGGTGTGCGATTTTATTGTGCGATTGTCGCGTTGTTGTGCGACTAATTGCTATAATTCTTGCAAGTTATTTGTGTGTCTAGTCCATATAGAACGTTGGCTGTAGAAGGGCAGTTACTGTGACGTTCACTAGAAACAAGAGTAAGTTTAGAATAAAACCACCAAATTGTCAATAAGTAGATGAACCACATTAAAGGTGCACTCGCTGCCAGGGATAAGTGGGGACTAGCCGATACGGAACCTTATAAAGCTCACGCTACGTTTATTAATTTCTAAAATTTTGATCTGGTTAGTGACTACAGCCTTTTCTTTTTTAACCTGTTTTGATCCACTGTTGTCTAGAACTTCCTATGAAGTTTCTATAGGACCTCGATGACGTGACTCGGAATTGGTACATAAGGTGTAAACCTTATGTACCAATTCCGAGTCACGTGGTACGGTATAGTACTTTAGGCATACCTTGATGGCATACCATATTATCTCGCTCGATGGATAACACTGGTATAACTCGATGAAACGCTCTAGTCAGCAAAGCCAACGGGCAAAACAACTTAACGTAATACCGAGTTCACTAACTTTTCACACTTATACCCTAAGAAATAAGGTTGAAAAGTGACTGACCCTCAGTGAACTCGTTAGTACAATCGCCAGTAAATCAAGCTACACGAAACTGGTAAATTTTCCCAATCAACTTTGAAAATCTATTTAATTGCTGATTGCTGATTTCTGCACAGTCGAGGACTTTAATTGATGAGCCACTTGCCACTATTCGTTTTTTGGCCGTGTTATGCAAATCGGATGTGGTCGGTAATATTCGTACCCGTGAATGTATAACAGTGCAAAATTGGAAAGTAACGAAACTGTCATATCAATTAAAGTCCTCGACTCATAGGAGGATGAATAACTGATTCTAATTCCTCTCTTTCTTCCTCAGATGTGGACACTCACGAGCCTGACGAGAAGTCCCTCATCACGTACATCTCGTCACTGTACGAGACGTTCCCCGAGCCGCCGACAGTGCACCCGCTGTTCGACGCCGAGTCGCAGCGCCGCGCCGCCGCCTACACCGAGCAGGCAGCACTGCACCGCGCCTGGCTGCACGAGAAGTGCGCCCTCATGCAGGTAGGCAGCATTTCAGACTGTTCAGAAACCCTAAACATTATGAAGAGTTTAAGTGGACTTGTTTTACCCTCTTACCCCATGAGGGTAAGTCGTTACCTTCTTACCCCAAAGTAAACTTTTAAGACTGTTCATGGACCTCTAACATTATGAAAAGTTTGAGTGAACTAGTGTCGTGTCTTTTAGGATTTGATTGGATGAAAGTATCACCACTAAGGGAGAGTACTAGCTATCACGAGCAAAGCACAAGCACCAAACACGACAAGTGATTTGAGTATCCTAGAATCAACAACGCTTCTTGGACCAGAGTCTATAGAAGTCTGCTCGTTCTCCTTTCATGCAGGCAGCATGAACATGTTTAAGAGTAACACAACTTGTGTTACTGTTACTTAATTCATGCAAGAATAATATTTCCAATTTGCAACTTCTGAGCACTAACTACTTACTGTTCAGAATACTTACGGAAATTACATTTCAGAGAACTTATTAAAAGTGACATTCCATCAGCCATAACGTTGATGTAAAGTCCAAAATGTATTGAATCGACAGAAGCTTTTGATGAGCTCCTGTCAATCTTTTTCATGGTCAGTGTAAAAATACGAAACGCTTTAAAGAGATTGACTTGAAATCGACCCTTATCTTATCCTAGGGTGACAATTCCCCCGGGGTTGCGGGACTGTTCGAAAGAGATACCGTGGCCCCGGAACATGAAGGACGAGGAAGGAACATGGATGGGTTTTAGTCAGTAAAAGTCTGACACTCCCTCCCGCTCCGCCCAGAGTGGGTGAAGTTATTTGATGATTGCCATCCGAAAAAAAAAAGGGTGACAATTCCCACACTAGATACTACGTAGAGTACTTTGTTTCCGAAGGTGTAGCCGGCAGGAATCGGCTTCGTATGTGCCTTCGGGTCTGATTCCTATTTAATTTTTGCATTATTCCCTGGAAATTTTGGCAGTGCATTTCAAACTCTTCTCCTTTCCTCCAGGACCGTGCTTTCCCGTCAACTTTGATCGAAATGAAGAAGCTGCTCAGCGAGAGCACGCGGTTCCGCCAAGAAGAGGTGCCGCTCAGGCAAAGGGAGAAACAGAAGCTGTTCCATCATTACAGGGAATTAGAGGTAAGGGTATAATTATGCTGTCTGATATTAAATAGATGATCATGGTGATTGTTGATGCCAGCTCGCCGGTTCCGGCGAGCGAAAAAGCGACTGCTTCGATGACTTTCTGGGGAGGTTGTTGAGAGCTTTAGTCATGTGCTTTCAAGTGGCTAGCATATCCAACTTAGGCCGAAAAACTCCGAGCTCAAAGCGGACATGTCAGAAAACCATTGACAACTTTGTATGGAAATAGCTGTAGGTTCCCTAGCTTTACGGTCATTACATAAACTAAATAGATAACCTTGATTGAAGAAGAAGAATGTCATGGTTATGTGGTTCTTACCGAGATATGCAGCATGTTTCGAGCGGTCTACACTGCAGAAGACCACAAAATCAGTAGATAGAAAACGTATTGGTAGTAGACGCTTGCAAAAAGAAAAGGTGGTCACTCGAACTCGTTTTCTGAGGACCACGTACGAATTTAGTGATTTATATCAAATCTTTCAGCAATGGCCTTGGAACGAATAATGTAAAAGGGCAACACATTACAACCAACGAGGGTCTGCTTAAATAGACTGATCCAGTGGATGCCTTGAGTTTCTTTAGCCAAGGGCTTAATCTTCTTCCAAGTTTGATCTAGTTTAATACTCATTAACATTTTCATCTTTCCTTAGAAATACTTCGAAACGGTGGGCGAATGTGACATCGAGCCGACACTACGACCAGACGCGTTAGAACAGGCGTGGTCTCGCCTGCTGATGGCGCAGCAGGAGCGAGAGCGAGACCTGACCGATGAGATCCGTCGCCTGGAGCGGCTGCAGCGCCTCGCGGAGAAGCTGCACAGGTATGTTCTACTGCTGGGGTAGGAACAGGTGCGCTCTCACAGCTGTAGGAGCTGGAGCGAGACCTGACCGACGAGATCCGTCGCCTGGAGCGGCTGCAGTGCCTCGCGGAGAAGCTGCACAGGTATGTTCTACTGCTGGGGTAGGAACAGGTGCGCTCTCACAGCTGTAGGATCTGGAGCGAGACCTGACCGACGAGATCCGTCGCCTGGAGCGGCTACAGTGCCTCGCGGAGAAGCTGCACAGGTATGTTCTACTGCTGGGGTAGGAACAGGTGCGCTCTCACAGCTGTAGGAGCTGGAGCGAGACCTGACCGACGAGATCCGTCGCCTGGAGTGGCTGCAGTGCCTCGCGGAGAAGCTGCACAGGTATGTTCTACTGCTGGGATAGGAACAGGTGCGCTCTCACAGCTGTAGAAGCTGGAGCGAGACCTGACCGATGAGATCCGTCGCCTGTAGCGGCTGCAGCGCCTCGCGGAGAAGCTGCACAGGTATATTCAAGAAGTGTCCTGCATTACTAGACCTTTCTGACAATGAAGAAGAGGGGACGATGGTTCGGCTACTTATCTGATATATGCTCTGAAACGTCTTCTTTTCTTCTTAGACCCTATATTGCGGGAAACTTGATAATTGACCTGAAAATCTTCGGCCTACCGAAATAATGAAATTCCTGAGCCAATTTGCCTTGAAAATAGATACCGTATCCAACCTGGCGAACAGCAGTTTACACTTTTACGCAGAACATAATAACCATTTGGTTATTTTACCACTTGAGGCCATGTAGATATGTGGCTTCCCAAACACCATGTCTCAATTAACCCACTAAAACCTTTTTTCTTCTACCAGGGACATAAAACAAACCGAAGCTGGCCTCGATAGCGTGGAACGCCACATCGAGAGCGAGATCCGTCGCGTGGAGCGTGGCGTGCACCCCGCAGACGCGAAGCTAGCGGTGGAACAGATAGAACAGGAGTTGAGGACCATGGAGCATACCATCCAGGAGATGTTCCAGGACTGCCACGTGCTGAAGGAAGGGAGATACCCTCAGGCTGTTGATTTACAACGACGGTTAGTATTTTTCGTGAATACAGAATATGCATGTATTTTTTTCTTCACTTATATCAATAAATTATAGTACGGTCGAACAAGCTATTTGGTTTACAGTTTAACCCACAAATTACATTGTAAAGTGTAAACCAAATAGCTTGTTCGACCGTACCATCAACCCAAGCAAAGAATTAAAAGTTGAATTCAACGACCTCTTCTACATGTTTCTACGAAAGTTCTAATGTCCGTGACTGTCGCAGCCATTCCTGTCAAAGCGGTTGACGTAATTTCTCTCTATCTACCTTGTTTAGGTCTTATTAATGTTTTTTTTTACTGAGTAAATGTATGTGCTTTACTAAAGCAAACATTGCAATAACAATATTATAATGACATCTTTGTGAAACTTTAAGTAATTTCTTTCAAATAAATTGTTCTATACATATAGTCAAGATCTAAACTATTTTCTTTCCTGTATCTATAGTTTATGTAATAGTTTTCTGTAACTTACTTACGTTTAACTTTTGGTTAATAATAGCTATCGGTGTTTCTATAAACAAAAGAAAAGAGACTTAATATGACAAGATTATAAGTAATGTTTTCATACGTCAATCACACACACACATTTTAAAACCAAAAATTCCACTTCCAGAGTACAACAAGTCCACGACCGCTGGCTGAACGCTCGGCAATCGTTCACGGGGCGCCTCGTCCCGCGCCTGTCCTCAGTCCGCATGCCGGTGCAACAGACCACGGTGCGGAGAGAGACCCGCACGGTGCTGGAGACCAGGGTTCATGATGCCGACCCCAAGTTCCAGCAGCTTAGCGAAGCTACGAGGTGGTGTAAGGAGAAATTGGTAAGTTAATAGTAGGTGCATGATGACGATGGTGGTGACGACTCGAATGGCGTAGTGGTAGTGAGGCTGCCTTACGTTCATAGGGTCCTTTTTTTTTTTTTTTTTTTTTTTTTAGGATGGGAAATCATCAAATGACTTCTCCCACTCTGGGCGGAGCGGGAGGGAGTGTCAGACTCGTACTGACTAAAACCCATCCATGTTCCTTCCTCGCCCTTTACGTTCCGGGGCCGCGGTATCTCTTTCGAACAGTCCCGCAACCCCGGGTTCATAGGGTCCTGGGTTTGAATCCCGTTAGGAGCAAATGTTTGTGTGATGAGTACAAACAAAAAAGTATGTATGTAGTATTTCAACTATCTGGTGTCCACGACACAAGCCTTGCTTAGTGTGGCACTAGATGGCGCTGCTGTGTGTTAATGTCCAGCGATATTTATTTTTATTTTTTATATAACATAACATAATCCCCGAAGCGTTACGCACACGTGTACCTATAGTACACCTACGTTTCGCCAGTTGTGTTTAAGTTTCATGAAATAGGGACCGAGCTTATTGCCATCAAACGGGCGCAAATCTAGACTCCGTGCTGACAAATTCCAGATGTAAAAAACTATGCAAAAAATAAAACCGACTTAAAAAAAAAACAAAAAAAATTAAATCAATCAAAAAAGGTCACCGACTTCAGAAGCTTAAGTTATTTTTCACTTTTTTGTTTTTTTTTAAGTTGGTTTTATTTTTTGCAAAAAAGTTATTATTTTTCACTTTTTAGTGGTTCACATGTGCTTGGTACACATGGAAAGTCATAATGTCCAATTATCATTTATTCCATACCGGACACAACTTTACCAGAACTGATGGACGTTACATTCTTATTTGTTTGCTTGTACTTATTACTTTTTGTTTTCAGAAAAAGCTGCATGAATCGGACTACGGCTCGGACTTGCCGTCAGTGCTGCACGAGCTGGACAAACACCAGAGAGAACACAAACAGATCGATCAGTTCCACGCTAAGGTACGTCAAACACTTTGTGAATACTACTGATTTATAAAGCGTCTAAAAATACCCTCAACTAAGCTGAAAGGTACTTATTCTCCCTGTCATTGCAATAATCTTTTGAAGTGAAAACTACTTTAGGCGCGTTGAGCAGTTTTTGAGTGAACAAAAATCATGAAACTCGCGTGACCGTCACGTACGCTTTTCGTAGCACTCGTAGCCGATCGTAGCGGATAAGTAGTAGGTTAAGCCGTACGGCTACGCCGTAGCGGATCGCTACGAGTTTTTGCTTCTGTGCAGTCCCCAAAGACAGGCCCGCATGTTTTTTTGTTACTGTACCATACTTGGGCACCTTTTAGCTACGGGATATATTAAATGTCAAAGTTCCAACTTTTCTATATGGGGGGTAAACCACCTCATCACAAAGCCGTTAACCTAGCATTCTGTACATCAAAAAAATATTGCTGGGAAGCGACTTTTTTTTTGGGGTGAATAATCATATTTTGTGGTAGAACTCAATGTAACACACTTAAAACATTGTACTGATGGATGGATTAAATAGTACGGGGGTCGTAGAGGTGTTTAAAGTAAAAATCTTACAATAAAAACTAATATTAAAAAAAAGTTGTCTAAAAGTTGGAACTTTGACACTCAATATCTCCGTAACTAGAAGGTTCCCAGGTATGGTGTGGAACAAAAAAATGATCGCAATGACGGGGAGAATAAGTGCCTTTCGGCTTCGTGAAGAGGTGTTTTACACCCTTTATACAAGTTTAATGCTATAACTTTATTTTAAATACCTCCACGTCCTACGTATTAAACTTTTTGCTGTCCCACTCGTACGGTCGAACAAGCAATTTGGTTTACATTTTACAATTGGGCCTATTAGGCGCAGCCGTGAGACACACAATATTTTCACTTTTTTTTGTCTAGGTTTTAGTTTCACAGTGTAGATTTGAGTATTTTTTTTGTATTTACGTTTTTTTGTTTTGTGCGCTTATGGCATGTGCTGAATAAATATATTTTCTTTATTTCTTTCTTTACAATATAATTTGTGGGTTAAACTGTAAACCAAATTATTTGTTCGAACGTACATCTTATAACCACGACTGCCACACAGCTGGGCATTGCATCTGGTGGGGGGTTGTCACCTTGTACTAATCAAAATGTATCTTTCCCCTCAGGTGGAACAATGCGTGCACAACCGCTCAAACTTCAGCGGAGAGGAACTAAACCTGTACAACCAACATCTCAGTCAGCTGCAGAAACTGTACGCTGAACTGCTCTCTACCAGCACTAAACGGTAATATATCAACATTGTTATGCTATCTAATTAGGAACTTTATGCTGATAGAAATAAAGTTGTAATTTGTTTGAATATCTTACATATAATCATTACATGTCACGAGTACCAATCAACGTTTTTATTGCAATTGAAACCCAATATCAATGACTAGTAAACCACAGAGACGCATGCTGTACAGAAACTTACTTTATTGTTATCGAAACAAAGTCGAAATCCAGATTTAAGATTTAAAAACTATTCATTGCTCTTTCACTCGCTAGATGCAATAGTCAAATATGAACGATATTTAAAAAGAATCAGAGTTCAATATAGTCTAACACCAACGTTAATATCGTGCAAATTAAATATGAAAGCTATCACAGACGAAACAAAGTACAATTTCATCTGCCCGGCTTTTTTAAACACTATTTTCTTTTTCACAGCATGTCAGACTTAGACGCTCTGCAAGACTTCCTGCAATCAGCGACGGCTGAGCTGAACTGGCTGAACGAGAAGGAGCAAGTGGAACTGTCCAGGGACTGGGCGGATCCACACATCAACTTGCCGGCAGTACAGCATTACTATGAGGTATGGTAGTAGCTCAGAAACAGATAGGTGAATGAAGCTTCAGTGAATTAAATTGTAGGTTCCTTGTAACTTGTAATTGTGTATTTGAATATTATGATATTATCACCCTTTTATGTCCCATTGCAGGGCAAAGGCATTCCCTGCTTCCACTATATCTAGGGCCGTCAGTATCGATATAGTTAACGACAAAATCGCTAACTTTCGATCACTAATAACTCACGAAGAATCGGTTTCAATAACGAAGCTTGCGAGGAACGCAAGTTTTTGCATCCAAGATGGGTTTCTCGGAAGCATCGTTATTGCAACTGATTTTTTTCGCCGATCTTTGTGAAAAGAGTCGAGTTCGTACCACCATCTCCTTCTGGACTTGCTGCGTTGCCGTTTGCTGTTATTTGGTTACTTTAGGCCATAGCTCCTCCGGCATGCGACAGATGTGATTAACCCTGTTTCATTTGAGTCGAATAACACTTCCCGGGAATTTAATTCAAGACTTCATGCTCACCAGATGCTTCATGCTTGCGATCCCTCGACCAACGAGGCAGTCATTTACTACACTACACTTATTTGAAGTATGGGTTTAGAAAATCACATTATGAAAGTTCGCTAGCTATTTTAATTCACCCCTGTAAACAAATCATTCAAACCCTTATTCCTTAACCATTAGAAACCATTGTCGTGTACTTTAAGATATTGTTTTACAATAAGTTGAAACACTTCGTTTGTTTACAAGCATTCGTTTGGAGATGATAGAGAGGTCAGTTTTACACGTTTATGTTATACATTTTTCATTTTGTTTTTGTTCGCCATTTTGTTTTTGATGTGCTTTTTTTTCTTTAGGGTAAACGCATGTTGATTTTAGACTAGACTACCGTTTAATTAAGATTATTAAGTATTATTAAAATCTCTTACCCTTTGTCTGTGAAGCCTGACCTAAACGGTCTACCGCCATTGTTTAACTACTTCACTAACAGATGGAGGTTTATTCTTGTACCAGATCAATGAATGAATGCTTTCATACATAAAAAAATGAGAGTTCGTAAAAATCTTAGTTTAATGTATAAGAAAAACATGAAAATGTGGGACGAAAAAAACCCATGCATAAAAATGTTAGATAAATTATTTTACTGTAGTGTTAATGTACATAACTAGCTGAAATAAAATTAGTTATGTAATCAAAACTAATCCAAATGAAAAAAAAAACAACCTATAAATATTTATTACACAATGCATTCAACCCTCTGCCAATGTAGAATCATCCTTACACTCCACTAATAACATTCATTTCTCCATAGCAACTGATGTCATCTCTTGAGAAGCGAGAGCTACAGTTCAGTAACGTCATCGACCGCGGAGAAGCGCTCATCGCTCAACACCATCCGGCGACAAAGACTATTGAGTCACATCTGCAAGTAAGTTGAAAATATGCCTTATTGTTTACACATAAGGCTCATATATCTTTACGAGCATTCTTCAATATATTTTTTGTTCCGACTACTGGTTATTTAAAAAGTTACCTTAGCTTTATAGGTTCAAGATTAACATTCCCGTGTTAGGTCAAAAATTGCAGCCATTTCAGACTTGGTGATTAAGCTATTTCTTTGTAAATGCACCCAGACAGTAACACCATACTGTAAACTGAATTTTCTGTACATGTAAAAGAATTTCATGTCGTAACTAGATCACTTATCGCTCTTTACTAGTTCTAGGCTAGCTTAGAGCGCAAGGCACACTGCCAGCTAGCTAGCGAGCGAGTCAACGCTTAGAATTTTTAAAAGTATGTTTCTCCTACTGTACTGATTCAAATTTCATGTTTACGTGAATGATGATGATGATGATGATTCTAGAACTCATATTTTTATGAAAAAGATCATATCGCCTAGTTACAATAGTTATTTCTCGCCAAAATAGCTATAATATTAAAGAAAGTGCGGAAGTGTGTGGGGAAGTGTGTGTGTGGTGCTCGTGACTGTACACAGTGTGAACCAAAGTATGAAAGTAGCTGAAACGATGCGTCGCCCGGCTCGCTCGCTCTCTTGCTAGCTGACAGTGTTGCTTGCGCTTCGTAGTGAATAGTCAAAGATCTTTCTAGTTTCTCTTACGACTATCACTACGTATTTCACTAGCCGATGCCCGCGGCTTCGCTCGCGTAAAATTATATACCAAAACCTTCCTCTTGAATCACTCAATCTATTAAAAAAACCCGCATCAAAATCCGTTGCATAGTTTTAAAGATCTACATACATAGGGACAGACGCGGCGGGAGACTTTGTTTTATAATAATGTAGTGATGTAGTGATTCAGCAATGCAAAAGCATGTTGTTTACGTATTAGATGTCAATCACATGACCGGACCGTTACGATGACGTTATTCATCATAACTGTCCCGGGTCATGTCTCGCAGACTTTACATCACGCCTATAATCCAGGAAGTTTTAGGCAGAAGTGTATCTAATTGTACACCCACATATCGCCAGTTATGTTTAAGTCCCTTGTAATAGGGGCGAGCCTATTGCCATCAACCAGGCACAAATCCAGACTCCGTGGCTGCTAATGAGAAAGGAGATCACCCAGCCTCCATACATTTGCGGACTATTTTCAAAAGTCATCAATCATTATCATCTATTTAAATCTTGGGTAAAGAACTTGGGTGGCATAATAAAAAATGTTTATTTCCATAGGCTCTATGTTATTATTGCGTTTATATTAGTTGGACGGCAAAAATAAATACCCCAATTTGGGTGACCTCAGATATTTTGTGGTTGAATAACTTCTCGGTAAATTGACTTACGTCGTTGAATTGACGACTTTGGTGTAGTAATAAAAAATGTTTATTATGATAAGCTCTATCCAAATAATAAGTTTATTTTAGTTGGCCAGCCCTTTTGAAAATAGCCCAATGTGGGTGATCTCCTTTCTGATAGAAAAACCCAATAACACTTTGCCTGACTTGGGAATCGAACCCAGGACTTCATGCCCAGCAGCCACGCTTTCAACCACTAGACTTACGAGCAGGAGGAGGTCTCTTGCAGAATATTCCCCATAATAACAATATCTTTATTCCTTCATAGGTGATGCAGTCTCAATGGGCGTGGGTGCTCCAGCTGACGTTATGTCTCGAGACTCATCTCAAGCACACCACACAGTACCACAACTTCTTCGAGGAGGTCAAGGAAGCTGAGAAATGGATACAGAAGTAAGTGTTTTTGTTTAAGTGGAGTTGTGAAGGAAAGCGGACTTTATGTTGTGTGATGTAATGTTTGAAATGCAATGTTTGGATTTTAAATTCCATAAAGACTTGTAAAATGACAATGTGATTTGTATCTAAGGAAATAGGGTTTTAAATGGAATCGCAGTTTGTTATTTAAGGTTTAATATATCATCGTAACGTATATGTTGCCTGTGTCTTTTCTATATTATGAATTCATAAATTAAAAAAAATATAATAATAATACAGCATTGAAAAATAACAAATACTACGAAACTAGTCTGCGAGAGCATCAAAGGTCATGATGTAAAGCGCGAAATTACGACTTTTTCCAACAGCGATAAAATTGATTTTCGATTGGCATTGAAACGCTTCATTTTTGAGGTCTTTTGGTTTTTTTTTAATGACAGGCTTAAAAACCGCTAATGAGAAACAAAAAAAACTAACCAATATTCTTCTTTCAGACGCGAAGAAGCCCTAAACTCAACATTCTCGCAGTCCGAGTTCACCCTCGACCAGGGCGAGCGCTTACTCAAGGGCATGCAAGAACTCCGAGAGGAACTCAACTCTCATGGAGGGCTGGTGTCTCGCCTGGTGGAGGACGCTCAGGAGATCCGCCCTGTGAAGCAACGCAGAGCTCCTATTACAAGGCCCTTAAGGGCTGAAACTGTTTGTGCTTATAAGCATGCTAATGTGAGTATGAGATGTCATTGTAATATAGACCTTATGTCAGTAACAGCATGTTGAACAGAATCTGTTGTTACGTGGTTTTAGTTTGAACTTTGTGACGTCGTAATAGGAGTCAATGGTAATGGATACTTTCACAAAGTATTAGGTATCGAATTTGACTTTCTTATATTTTTAGGTGTAAATTCCGTTCCTGCTACGTTATGAGCTTATGTGAATAAGAGTCTCATGCTAAAAATAACAAATATTAATCATTGACGGATACAGTTGGTATTTTTTTACCTACCTCTTTGTAACATTAGTATAGCTGTAAACTTCACCTTTATTTTTCATCCCCAGGTGGCCATCGAGAAAGGCTCAGCAGTATCAGTGGTGGACAACTCAGGTCGGTCCCGCTGGCGCGTGCGACTGGGCGGCGCCGGCACCGACGTGCAGCTCCCCGGCGCTGTGGTCGCGCTACCTCCTCCTTGTCAAGAGGCCATCGACTGCGCCGGCAGGCTCAGGAGTGCTTATGATAGGGTGAGTTATGGATTAGGTAGTAGATTTTTTTTTCTTAATGGCATCTTGTAGGTCATGGCTTCTGCTTCATCCAGCCAAGGGACTTATAAACTGGGCGAAAGCTCGCTAAGGGCACCCCCTGTGGGGTACGAGCTGCGGCTTAGGGCGTCGCTGGAGATGGCAGCAAAGGTACAGGCTGGGTCTGAGTGAGAGAGTCGTCGCCCAGTTAGTCAGACCCGAAAAAAAATGCGCGCCTTTATAACGTGCGATTGTGAGATCGATCGCTTAGTTATGAGGATCGGGATCAGAGCAAGAAAAATAATCAGCTTTTTACTACTTTTTGTTTCGGTTTTTTTGCTTTGAATCGACGGATTAAAGTGAATTCATTCAGGTTTTCAGTTATTTATTTATTTAGTTCCTACATGTTAAAAAACTCATGATAAGTTATAGAAAAAAATATTTTAATTTTATTTCACCTGTTTAAATATTTTGTAAAAGGTATTTTGGTCCAACTTTTCAAGTAAGACTGGAAACGTTGGACCAAAATACCTTTAACATGGGTTTATGAACCCGACCAAATAGATTAAAAAAAGTTAAAGCTCTTTCATTTTCCTTTCCTTTCTTTTTTCTTTTGTAAAATTCCAAACAGCCAACCACTGACAAAAATCATGTGTTTGTAAACCTGATTGAAGTCAACTAAAATTAATAATATGACATAAACTATTGCATCAAAACAAACACCAATGTGACCTTTACTTTATCTACTCTATGAACCAATACCAACTTATTATAATGATATTACCGCTAACTTAATGAATGGTCAACAAACTGATTAACAAAACATAAACATAGCCCAGTTTGTCAGTGATGTCAATGCGATGCGTGTCCTAGACTGTTTGCAAGTGTTCGTGTATGGAGTGTGTATGGTAATATTGTATGTTTTTGTGAAGGTCATACAACTATGGCAGAGGAAACAGCTGAGGATGCGGCAGAATATGATCTTCGCAACCATCAAGGTCGTGAAGGGATGGGATTTCCCACAAGTGAGTATACTAACCATTTAAATAAAATAACCACGCACGCATAAACACAACACACTCACACATTCTCACCTACACACAAACACACCTCGCAAGAGCACGCACGCATTATTTTATTGTTTTATTTTTGTCCTTTCCTTTTAAATTTTGATGCATAAAATGTGAACATTAGTGCCATAAACGGGTTAAGACACTGACCCCTGTAACACAGGTCTCACCTAGCACAGGAGTCAGAGTTTCAAATGGAAATGTGTAATTTTATTTTGTGTCAATAAAAATATATTTATTTTTATTAATAAATTGATTATTTAAGACTAGCGGACGTCACGTGGTTTCACCCGCGTAGTTCCCGTTCCCGTGGGAGTACGGGGATAAAATATATTCTATGTTACTCAGTAAAGACGTGGTATTCTAATGGTGAAAGAATTTTTATAATCGGTAGAATAGTTTTAGAGTTAAATTGTAACAAACAAACTAAAAATCAAATCTTTCCTCATTATACTATTAGTATAGATGGTGTATACTTGACCAATACATACTAAATTGTTCTTTTTTTATTTACACAACTTTTCGTCTATTGACATTTATTTCTATCCCTGATAATGAAGTCTTAGGTACTGGTTTATGCAAAAAATAAGTTTGTTATGACTTTTCATAAAACAATTTAAGGAGCGTGTATCTTGTTAATATTATGTTGCCAACCGTACAATTAACCGCTCGTTAGTGGTAAAACAAATTAACCACGAAAACCGCTACGTAATAAAAGCATGTTACCACAAAACGTGCGGTTTACTTTATCATATAACATTATTTTTGAAGAACATAAACAACATGCCTTTTATGTCTACAAAATTATAATTTATACTTTTCTCACCACTTTGTCTACAGCTGACAATTAGCGTCAGGTGGTTTACCCTGTGTTGCCAACTGACATTATACTGAGCTGAGGCCCTTTTAGCATTATTTGCTTTCAAAATCAAAGCATTTATTTCAACTAGGCCAGTCACAGGCACTTTTATATGGCGAAACAAAAACAACTATGAAATGGAGCTACAGTCCCAGTCAGAGGGTTTTAAAACTTTGAAAGTAGGTACTTACTGTAGTTGCCCGTTCCAAAGCGTGGATCTCTATAAAGAAGAACGAGGAAGAAACTCCATGGACACTATTTTAAATCAGAATATTGTTACAAAACCTTGATGTTCCTTTGTTTATTTTCTTAAGGTTGCCCATTCCTTAGCATGGACTCCATGGGCACCCTTTGTTTATTTTCTTTAGTTTTAAGGTGTTTCTGTTTGTTTTAAAGCCAATAAACACACTTTTCTTCCTTTCTTTAGTTTGTTGCAATGGGCGCAGAACAGCGCCAAGCGATCCGCCGCGCACTCAATGAAGACGCAGAGAAGCTGCTAGCAGAAGGTGACCCGGCCGACCCTCAACTGAGGAGGCTCCGCCGAGAGATTGATGACGTCAACCGGCTCTTCGACGAGTTCGAGAGGAGGGCGAGGGCTGAAGGTACGTGGATTATTTAGGAAGAAGATGCTCTTGGTGACAGGCTACTATGATGAAGGTGACAGGAGACACTGGCACCACCTATGGAAGTGTTTGTGATAGACCGCAGCGACAGTAGAGAAATCATTCCCTCTATGTCAATTCATATTAAGTCGACTCGTGAAACAAATGACATCAGTTTTAAAAAGTTACGAAATGTAGACGAAATAAACAGCGAATGTAAGGATCGTTTCAGGTATCGACCTTTTGTAGTTTCTCCCTCTTCTCATGGAAACCGGCGTGAGTTTATTTATCCGTTAATAAGTTTCATTACATTTGCTCTGTTGAGTATTAGAAATAAACATAAACGGTTTTTTTTCTATTCTGCGAAGCCTAAGGATAATAAACTACAAATGTTTTCTATTTATCGTCGACAATATCTATTTGTTAATGTTGTCTATCGAATAAACTTGGTGACAGTTTATTCGATATGATTATGTTTTGTATGTAAGGAAAGACGACGCAAAAACATTATTGTGCCCAAAGATTGTTATCGTAATAATTGTTGCGACCAAACTGTACCCCTCAGAATACTTCAATTAATATTTATCGTTTAATACATACATGTCATACTAGAATCATAGACAAACTACAGGAGGTAGGTACCCAACCGTAAATATGACATATCGTTGAGTTTTACAATGCTACTAGGATACATTGAAGTTTAAATGACGTTTTGTTTTGTCAAATGGTTTTCAAACCAATGGTGGCATTCGTTCCGATTTTGGGCACGCGCTAAAAGATCCTTGTACAGCCTTTCCCATACATTTTGCATCACTATCTAATTACAGTGAACTTTATGGACGTTAAAATAAGGTAGATGTTGGGTTGCTGGCTGGGATGTCTGGCAAAATAACAATGATCTTTATTTTTTTTTTTAATTCTAATATCGAATAAAGATCATTGTTATTTTGCCTGACCTCCCAGTTAAATAAGGTTGCTTTTGAGTTGATGCTGTCAGATTTAAGGTGACTGCCTGTAACAGAGACAATGCTCTATCTACACAGCCGAAAGTTTTCTAAAACTCTATATTATGCCATATTTCTTACCGGGTCTTGTAAACGAACGATTCGTACTACGGAATTAATCAGTTAGAAAAATGATCTTTTTTATTGGCCTAATTGAATAATAGCTGTTTGAAACACGGGCGTCGAGAATTAAGATTTATTTCGTAACGACATTTTTATTTCTGATGGGTTAGGGTGACCTTAAATATAGAAGACAGGGTGTTTAAATAATCTTGTAATATTTAATGAAAATCTATCATAATTCTGTTACAATCATAATTTATAAACTTCATCTTCTTCCTCTACTCTTATAGCCAGCCACCATTTCTTCTTTCATTTTAACTTTCTTCACGATTCATATTTTTGTCGCTTCCCGCATCACATGTCCAAACCCATTAACTATAGTAGCGTTAATAATAACAAATCAAGTAAGAACAAAATAAATGTCCTTTTAATCTTTCCTATAGAACGAATGGTGAAAATTTTCTATAAGTAAGTAGGCATTTAAGTTAAATTGAAACAATTTTCAAAGTCCTAATAACCGTTGAAACAAAGTATTCTATTAAGGGCGCTTGGCACTTGAATCTTGCCTTTAACGTAACACAATAAAATATTAAGACTTATCACAATAGATGATTAGTGCCAGAGCCAATACAGACCTACCTCTAAATACCATAGACATTCTGAATGATCCATACTCCCGAGTGGCGCGATGAATATTATTTACCTTCAAAATCGAGAGAATGAACCTTTATCAGATTTTTGTAAATGCTTTGTACAAGAATTAATGGACCTTTCATTCAGAAGAGACTTTAAATCAGTTTTATAACTGGCAAAAAAAAAAGTTCTTTTCCAACATCAAATGTGGTCCTTTTGAAATAAAGTATTGGAACTAATTACAGAATGGTCCTAAGGCCTTACTTTCTTCAACGTGACATAACAACTATAAATAGTTCGTTATCCAGTTTGTTTACTACTCGCCGCGTGGCCACTGAACAGTCGCTCGATGTCCCTAACTAAACGCTAACTGCACGATAACGTAATTTATAATTTATCTAGTGCTTGCACCTTGACACTAAGATAGAGAAGACGTTTTGATATTTGATTTTTGTTTAAACGTAAAGCTGGATCTTTTTCTCGTCTGTCCACACACACACTTCTTTAAATTCAAAAGAGGCGAGGTTCGAACCCACGTCGTAAGGACAGTTTTGAGTATGAATGTGAAGGCAAAATAAACCATAGATGTACTATACGAAAGACGATATGGCTAAACTGGAGTTGTGAAACAACTAATGCATGACGGATAATACTTATCCATACGTCTTGTATGGAAGAAAATACATGTTGCGTCGACCCTTAATAAATTGGGGTAAGAGCATGAAAATGATGATGCTGACTATTCTGAGCAGGTTCATGATCAAAGGACCAGATACTTAAAGAAAAACATTTCTTTGCTAAGGAAATAAATCTGCTGCAAAGATAAAAAGCTCCTTAGAGTATTATCACTAAATGACACAAGCACTTACAAACAGTAGTTACTTTTTAATTAAAGACCATTTACTAGATTTATAATGCCCGACTAACAGTAAGATAATGTAATTTATTTGCACCTTGACAGTACTCTGGCCGAGTAATTTTGATACTTGGACTGAATTATAATTATATTCGGCATTTTATAATACTGCATGTAATGGCCTAAGCACTTTTGTCATTTGTAGTGGATTGGTAACCATTTATAAATGGGATGTTAAAGTATTCTTGAAAAAAAAAATCCACGATTTGGTTCCCTCAAAAAACGGAATGTCTGTCAGCCTAGGCTCTTATAAGGTATTTTGTCATCGTTATTTCTGATTGACATTGACAGAAATGAAATAAGCCACCGGAAAGTTTACGTCAAAACTCCTGAAAGTCTTTTTAAATATACGAAACGCTTAGAATGTGATTGCCGCTTCACTAAGACCTCAAATTTTAGATTTCTTTATTTTTTTTAAATTTCAAGTCCTGGTTTACGTAGCTTAGTGACAAATTTTACTAAATAAATCAGAAACCTTTTGAAATACTTTAACAAAGAAATGCGATAGACGTTATTTTTTTAATAAAAATACTCGCAATCTCTTAGTCAGGCTCTAGTATCAAAACTGTTGTTCCCGCTACATCTCAATAAAATCGACGTCTTACGGCAAAGGACGAAGCATCTCGGTCCTACGGGCTCTCGCGCGTCAGTCGCAATTAGTGGATCGTGCTCGTAGTGTGTAGCATTTGTTTGTAGGAAATCGTTCGAGTGTAATAGTAGTACGTAGTGTTGTGAATATTGGATCTAGAACTATTTCGTGCGTTTTTATCAACGAATAATACATATAAAACTAATGTTGTTTTCTAGAAATTTGTCAGATATTTTTAGGATTTGGAATGAAGACTTTTTTTTGGAGTCTTAACTTATTATATTATGTTATAACTTTTATTTATATTGTTATTATTCATTTATTTTTTGAGTTTTCTGAATACATTTTATCATTTAGCGCATGCAGTTTTAAATATTATGTATTTGTGTACACATAAATCGGTTTTGGTTTGTGCTCCGAATGATGAATAAACATCAATAATTTTTTATTGCTCATCGCAGTCATTAAAAGGACAGACGATTGCAGTTCCTACTGCTTTTAGTTTTCATATTTCATGATTAAAGAAGACATTTAATGTCGGTATTTATAATTAGGTAATGAGTTGATGACTGAAACTATTACCTAACCGCTATGAATAGTTACTTTTTGAAGTTCCATAAACGAATTCCCTTTTTACGAATTCAGCAACCCGCATGCAAGTTATGTAGTTAAGCAATCGATTTCACAAAAACGTTTCGTACACACGAAAAAGGCACTTATTCTTTTTCACTATGCTTCGGCTCTTTCAGTAATCACTTCCTTTCTGACTGTTTTCAAACAAACCGACCTATTATTTTTTGGTCCTTTTGCCAAGTCCACATCATCATTTTCCTGCCATTATCTCAGTTTATTTGGGGTCTTCTTCCACATTTTTCTATTACTCGTCATCTTATCAGACACTCCCTTTCTTGTCATATAATCCTTAACTTACACAGTCCATCCATCGTTTCTTTGTTCTTTCTCTACTGTTATACGCATCCACATTTATACTTAAAAAGAAAAATGTCGTGAGGTAACTCACGACATTTTTCTAATTCCTCCGCATAACATGTCCATACTAAGCCAACATCATCACCACCATATCGTCCTGGAATCACCTACTGTTGAGTATATTACTGATTTGTCTTCTACCATAAGTACGCTCCAGATCTTTTCGGCCTGGTTAAAAATTGGTGCATCGCGCCTTATCTGTTATAGTTGGGAAATGTCTCTGTTAGCATGACCTGCAATGTAGTTCAGTTTTGCAATGTTATTCCCTACTGTTGTTGCTTAGTCTATACAAAGACGCTTGGCACAAATTTTATTGGTTCTGGCAAATATTTTGTTATTTACGGTTATTTTTAAAAAGCTATCGTAATAAAAGCTCTTGATGTATTTAAGTGGGGTTTAGTTATCAGCGCCCAACCATTTGAAGAATATCTTGGAATGGTTTTAAAATACGCACAGGTGATATCGTTCTTTCTTATTTTTCGACATTGAATTTCCATTTACCTACGAAATTAAATGAAGACCAATTTAGAATCAGTCGGTAGGATAAACTTTTCCGAGAAGGCGCTCTTTTACTGAGTGTTATTGATTTAAGTCACGGAACTGAACTTAGTGGACTTCCAATAAAAACTCAAAATAGTTTGTTGTAATTTGAAAGGATACATTACATTAAGACTGTAATCCCGAGGGAGTTAATGTACATAGAATACCCACATTTCATCATTTAAACTAATACTGAATAGTTAGGAAGCATTATGCATATTTATTTTGTTACAACATAACGATTCCTTTTATAACATATTGTAACCTTACTAAATACTTTAATTACTGTAATGGCACACTGCTCCAGTAATTGCCCAAATGATACGAGACTGAATTTAATTCTATAATTAGTACACTTTTTTCATGCGCAAATCATATGCGATTCATCCTTGGTGCGTAACGTACTGTTTTCAGTCGGATGTCCGTATTTTTAATAATCTGTTTCAGTTAAAGGAAGTTTTTTTTTATTGAAAAAGGTTCAATAGGCCTTTTATTGTGTTTTGGAGAGCTTGTTTAGTCAAAGAAACTTTAGGGAAAAAGTTGGTTCTTTATTTCAGAATAAGGACCAATTCTTCTTTTTTAGACAAGTTGATTGTATTGGGATATAATTACATTGGAAAAAATCTTTATAGGTTGATTAGTAGATATTGCAATAAAACTTCATTGTTTATGAACAGTATAAACAAGTGAAAATGTTGAATTCTGTGACTTTGTGAGGTGATTTGTGACATTTGATTAAAAGTGTTAAGTGCAAATTACGATGAAGAAAATCAAACGAATGTTCTCCTTTGGGAAAGGAGGTAATGTATCAGTATAATCACGCTTTATAGTATTCAGGCTTTTTCTCGTAGGCGTGAGCGGAAACTACAAAATGCCACCTGCTACGATACTAACATGATCATATTGTTTCGTCCGCGTTCATACATCTGTTTTTTTACAAAGCTACGAGTATTAGCTAATGACCCTATTCTTTCTCATTTTTGATGCAACATTCGTAGCTCCATTAACAAGCACGCAATATGAATAAATTGTTTCTAGAAAAAAGCTTCTAATTCTTGAACAGAATTCTCTTAAATGATGGTCTAGAAACCTAATTGGATGTTCGAAAATTGTTTATAATTAAGCTTGTTTAGACTGAGTGATACGTGTAAATAGTGAAGCAAAAAATTAGGTTTTTCTTTTAAATCGGTACCGTACCATATTTTCCCAAGTTCGTCTGTGGAATATCTATAATATACTGAGACCCTTCGGTGCTTCGAAAAGCACGTTATGCCATTGGTACTGACTACTAGTTATAGATATCGATAAAGATTATCAGGCCCAAAAGCCTAACATGCAGTTCTACCAATGGGTAACCCAATACCTGGGTTGTCGAGTTCACATAGACAATAGTTCTATTTACAATTATTAGTATTGAACTGCTTCCGCTAAGCCGACCCTGACGGTGTGGAAAAGCTAGGTAGGTGATGAGTTTTTGTACACTTACCTTCAGTTGCTAAGCAAAATACATTATTCGAAATAGTAAAGACGACCTGACTGCATCAAACACATAATTCTTAGGGCTCATTCATACAACAGGAAACATGACTTGCTTAAATCAATCAATCAAAATTCTACAACAGACTTTTACGTATCAAAGGACCAAATCGAAAAAAGGAACCTGGTCCTTGACCCATCCCGTCAAAAACACATCTCCTCACGGCAACACCTCGACACTCGCCTACTTCCAATTTAAGATGAGATCACTCACGCAACACTTACTGACCAATTGTAACAACAGCTCGAGGTGTCTATAACCGCTTGGCCACAAGCTACCCGCTCACGCGACTCGCGTGTTGCGTCAGCTACTGCCGAGAAAACATACCACAAGTTGCCTCGACGCAACGGTACTTACTCTGTGGAAATAAATTATACACGCGCGAGAGGCTTGACGCAAATCGCAGCACGTGAGTGAACGCTTGTCGCGAACCGCGTCGCGAGTCGCATCGCGTGAGAGGACGTGGTCTGGGCATAAAATATTTCACAAATGAATCAAAGAACTCCCACTTTTTGTATGAATTAAGATGTAATGAGTATGTTTTGGAATTTAAAGGCCCACTTGTGTGTGATGTCATTTGTTTTAAATTGATGTACTTGGAGGTAAAATTGGTTTTATAACCACTAGTTGCTGTTCTTATTAAGGCTTAAAATGTGTGTTGGTGATGGGACGAGTTCATTCATTGACAAAAAGTAGATATTTGAAGTGAGAAAATATTGTAAACTATTGGTTTGCCCGAGGCATCGCCCGCTTGGCATACTATCGGTATAAAAAGTCCTGTGTTAATCCAAGTTATAAATTATCTGTGTGCTAAATTTTATCCAAATCGGTTCAGTAGTTTTTACTTGAAACATCCAAACACCTTGACATCCTTACATTCTCACAAACATTTATAATATTAGTAGAATTTAGCTACAGTTAAATAATACCGCGATATGATAAACTGTCGCCAAAAATATTTGAAACTCTCACCGGAAAGTTACAACTTAGTCAGATTTTTAAAATAGTCAAACAAAACAGCTTAAATAATTAGCACAAACGGTTGAGTAAGCCAAAGCGTATTCCGAGAAATCTTTTTTCTTACCAAATGATTCACACATGCTTTTAATTTTCAAAGCTTCACAAGATGGGTCGCGGAATCACTTAAAATTATTTCAAACAAAGAGGTTGATTGTGAATGAGGATGGCTAAAATAGTAGAGGAAACAGACCAAAGAAACGATGGATGGACTGTGTGAAGGATCATAATTATGGATGACGAGTAATAGAGAAGTATGGAAGAAGAAGTCATGCTGCGCCGACCCCAATGTTGCTGGAGAATGATGATGAACGGGGGATTTTGATTGGAGTCACTGCTTGATCTCCTAACCCCTAAATAGTCACTAACTAGAATCGCTTTGAATCCTAAAAGTGCCGTCAATTAGTTTTAGTACCTAATGATGTCATAGTATTTTTGCACACTCGTCGTTCAATTCGATTGACCTTGCGTTCTGAAATACAGGTTGTGACAGTTATCACTGCAATTCTCAATAGAGCTAAAGTGGGAGGGAGGTGTACAGAGTAGAGCAGAGCAGTATGCCAAGTTCTGAATGAATTGGTTTGTTGAGGATGATCCTGGTTCGATTCCTTTTCATGGCTTGCAGGTTGACTAAATTTAAGGCCTTACTTCACCCCATTCACAGAAATGAATCGCTGACAAGTAAATTGATGTTGGTTGTAAGTTTGCTTAAAACTTATATTCTTATTGGTACAAATATTTCAGTTACGTATATGTATACCAAAAGCCATTTACTTAAAGTATGTCGTTATTCCACCAAAGCACCTAATACGTAACAGTTTTTCGTCATAGCTAAAATACTAGACTAGATGTCTTACATTTTATACGTGTCGATTGAAACCTATTGATTTTATTAAGCCGTTATTCCGTACAAACTAGTGATTCATCGACGGAGCTCGCGGTGCAAAAAAGTCAATGTAATACTTTTCCTGCCCGAGGAAAAATATAATTAGATTACGAGATTATAATATTATTACAGGCTGAATTCTGAATAGAACTAGTTCCATTCTAGATGATGCATAGTATAGACAAAGCGTTTGATTCTGACTGCGTAATCTTGCCTAAAATTCGATGTCGTCGCTGTGTTTTCGCCAGTCTATGCTGTGTCATAACGCCGGTCTATATCTCAGTTTCACGAACGCGGTCAACTGTTCAACAATTTTTCAGTACTTTTAAATAAAATAATTAAATGTATTTGAGGATCTATATTGTGTACGTTGAGAGGACCGTGGAGCGAGTTGAGAGGCGGCGTCGGGAACCAGGTGTGCAGTGAACCGTTACCTTGAAAGTTAATTGGTCTTTTGGTACGGATTGGAATGACGTGAAACAGTGTTTGTGGTTTTGAGAGTACATACAGTCCTTCAAGAGTAGTTATTTTACCTCTGACTTAAGCCTTATGACAATGAAGATAAAGGTCACTTTACTGCAAAGTCAGAGACGAAATAAATATGAAAGGACAATAATATTGTTCTTTGAGAGGTTAAGGCAGGTTACGCGTGCAGTTTGAACTTCTGTTTATAATGATGAAGTTGTATTTACGATTTGTGAAAAAAGTGAGGTTAGAATCGTCATTATTCGCTGTGCTCTTTCAGCAATGGTTTTGAAATGAAGCCTCACTGATTTTTCTATAATACTGAAACGCTTTTTTGTTGTTGACAAATGACTTCTTATGTAATTTAAATAATTGGTGCCATCAGTTCTATTGAAAAAATATGCCTAATATATTTCAAAGTGATCATCTACGAAAAGTTAATAATTATATGTCTGTCGTTAGTGGTAACTACAAGAAAAAACTTATCGTTGTGTCTCTGAATAGAACTTAACCGGAAATTACAATGTCCGTGGATAGATGATTGAATGAAAGAGAACATACATACATCTTCAATAATAAACTTCCATCCATTAATTGCACATTATAAATAGGTCAAAAACAATGTCAGTTCATTACTATGATGATAGTCTGGAAATAACAATTTGTCCTAAGGATGAGATGTATTGAGCGAACTTTATTCAACTCATCTTATTCAAAATTGACCTTAATGATCACATTCGTTTGCAGACGCTTGATTACAGCCGCTAATGCATTAATTCATAACTATATGGCTTATTTTACTATGAAACTCTACTGTTCTACGAGCTTGATTAGAGTCTAAATATGATAAGTGTGATTTACAGATCTCAGCCTTAGAGACATCCTGTACGGTACATGAACTTGTTTACTTTCAATTAGTAAAAGAATAACTGTAATATAAAAGTTTGCATAGTAAATTAGTCAGCTAAAGGACTGTTATTGAAGATACTTATGTTATGATGTGGTCGGATGATGATGATGATGTTATGATGTGGTCATAGTGATTCCCAGCGAAGTGTCGCGATTCGTTTAGTAATGAAAATTGGTCCAAGGTTCCAAATACGAAATGCATCACCTGGATTTAGCTTAGATATAAAACTAGGCCTAGACTAAGTCGTCTACTTCTTGTTTCTCTGTTTAAGCACTAAGTTTCTAGTACTTCGCAACACTCACATAAGAGTATCGTATTATATCGGAATTTTAATTGAACATCCCGAAAAGCAATTAAAAATTTCCAGACTCCATTACCAACAAGCAAATTTCTCATATTAATACAATCCTTTATCTTCTTTCGCAGAGGAATCGAAGAACGCCGCCCGCATATTCACAGAACAGTCGTCGAATCTTCTGGAACGTATAGAAGTTCTGGAGAGGCAGCTCCATGAGAGGATAGCGAGCCACATTCCCCGGGATCTGGACACATTGGAACACCTGGTGCTGCAGCATAAGGACTGGGAGACCAGCGTACATAGCCTGACTAGTGATGTGGAGGAAGTGCAGACTACGTTCAGAGGTAAGTCTTGGATTCTGAATATTTTTAGCGAGTAAGGAATATTTTTATGAGTTTATGTACATATCTGTTGCCAAGTCAGGACAAGAAACCAATCAGATAGGTCACGATTCTCAACCCTAAGGGAACGAGTATAAAAAAGAAGAATCTACGTAGATATACTGAAATCATTTAGATAATGAGTGGCATGTTGATAATGAGCCAATTAGCTTGTGCAGTAGCAGATTCTGACTTTTTGACATTTAGTCGAGGAATGTAAAGACCTCGTTCAAGCTCGGTTCTGTCAACATCATACATGAAAATGTCAGTTCGAAATGGTGTCAAACCATTTAAATACAACTCATTGTCCCTGCCTACGTATCAATTGTGGATGTACATTTTACTATTGACTTATTATCAAACACAATATTGTTCTTAATCCACAGGCATCGCCCTCAAGACTCCCGCCATGAAGAAGAGCCTCGACAAAGTAATGGGCAAGTGGAACGATATGCAGTCCAAAAGCCAACTCTTTGTCGAAAGGTAAACACGCCTTTGTTGGTCAAGTTATTTGTTTTAAATAAGTCAAACCAAACCAAACCAGTGCCAGAGAGATATTTCTCGACGGCATATAAAACCACTTGGTTTTATCAGAGGCCCATGGGCGGTATAAAACTTTGACACCAGGTTAGGTACTACTAACCACAAGAAAAGAAGAAAAATGAGTTTAAGATGGTCATTAGGAAGAACTCCTTCTACAGTGAGATAATATTTTTTAGATTATCTGGTCAAAATGGACATTACCCTGACCATGTTTGTATAAAACTTTTTAAAGTCGTCCAAAACGTAAATGGTCCGTCCTATTTATTTTGCTTCAATTTGATATAAATCTAACGACATTCTCTCTTCTGTGCAGGCTGAAGTTCGTAGAGATCGTAGTGAACAGCATGGAGGAGAACCACCAGACGATATCCGAGTTCGAGATCAAACTCGCGCAGTTCAACGACTTGCCCAACGATGTTGAGCTGCTGAAGGATGTAAGTATTTAGTTCCAACTATTTTTTTAAGTAGGAAAGGGATAGAACATTTTGTATACTTCTATTGTGTGTACCTACGCATTCAACACTTTTCGGGATCAATAAAGTTAAAAAGGTCCCATTGCATCATAACCACCGAAGAAATACAATCTTAATTTAAACCATAACCTCCTTGGTCCTTGTTTCTAAAAAGGACCAAAAACTGAATACATACATACGATTTGCAAAATTAAAAAGCCATTACAGTTGTTATCCTAATTCGACAGCTGGTTGGTACTACTAATTACTTTTAAACGAATCTAATATTTATTTTGAATATTATTGAAGGTAGCCCAATCATTGTTTTTCCATAAACTCTCAAAGTTTGATCCGATCACTTTATTCAACCCCATCTTTCCCCTACCAGATGCACGAAGACCTCCTCCGAATGCAAGTAGCAGTGAGCAAGCAACAGATCCAAGTAGACCAGATGAACGACGACGCGGAGAACTGCCGCCGCCTGGTGGAGACCTCCCGGGCTGGTCTCCCACACTCCTCGCTGCCTAGAGCTGGGAAGCATATCGATTTAGAGAGGCTGGACAAAGAGGTGTCTCAGCTGAATAATAGGTGGAATAATGTGTGCACTCAGTTGGCTGAGAGGTGAGTAATAGATTTTTTTTTTCGGTATTTCAAATTGCGCAGTTTGTCTGCCTGAAACAAAAAAAAAACAAAGAGATGTCGATCGTTTTTGGGCAGTTTTGATGTGAATAAGTAAGCCCTTTCAAAATTGACTTTAATCTGTTACGTGTTGGCTCAATATTTTAGCCGCTCTATTAATAGCGGTCAACGTGTCTGTTTTAATAAATACTCAGCTCCGTTTGTCTGGGGCTTATAATAATTTCCCTGAAAGAATAATAACAGGCCAACCATTTGTCGGTTCCAAAATCGTAACCAAAATTCTAAGACAACTCAATTTAGATGGCTAAAATAAGAAGAAGGCTTATAATACAAAATTCTTCCAACAGACTCAGAAGCTGTGAAGCAGCCTACCAACTCCTGCGCAACTACAACGCCGGTCTAGAGAAAGAGGCCGAATGGATCGAGGACGCATACAGCAAGCTGCAGGCACAGCCTCCGGTCGAAGTCAGGCCTAAAGAACACTTCGAACCGACAAGGGTGAGAATTAACACCAGGACAATCTTAAAAACATACGACAGTGGAGATTTCTAATGTCATAGGGCCAGTGAGCGTGCTGTTCTACTGTCGGTGTTAAGCCGATCGTTTCAAATGCAACAACGCGATCAATGGTTGTTACGGTATTTCAAATTTGCGCTGTCGAAATTTTACTATTTTCAGTGTCTAAGACAGTTTGAGAAGTTAGGGCGTTTAGTAGGATTTCGGCATTGGACAGTCAGTAATGGAAATAAGGACTCATCAAAGACAACAGAGGCGACTTGTAAATAGTTCTCGATTTTAAGTCCTTAATCAATCTGTTCAAGGGTTATTTTAATCTTAACATACAACAATAAGAGGAGGAGAGTGACTAATCTGGTCCACATTGAATATATTACATTATTAAATGAATGCGAGTTATTAATAAGTTGGTTTTGGATTTTGGTCCTTCGAGCCGGATTAAGATTAATTTAAGACCGCATGTTATGATTATTTTGACAGTGGGGACGGTTCTTAATAATTGTTATCGAGGGTGAAATGTTACAACAATCTTTATTCCAGAATTACAGATTATTGCACAGTGTGACTCATATATTATTTAAAGGATCTGGTCCAGTCTGGGACTAACGAAAAATCTTAACTACACCAAAGAAAAATATATCCATTTTTGCACCTAACTAATTCTAATGTTATTGGGTGTTATGTGGTCCTTCGCAGAATCTACTCACAAGCGTCGTGGAGAGGACTCCTAAGATTGAGAAGGTTAATGTTGATGGTGGCAGATACATACGAGAGGCGAAGGTAAATATCATTATACTAAAACTTCCGCCGTAAGCCAAAAGGGTTGCATCTGCGGAAAAGAAGTTAAAGCAAAATAAGACTTAATAACAATGTAGCAATTCAAAGATTTTCTTTCTTCAGTTGAGCCCCTTTTACTTGCGATGGCAGAATGGATGTCTTAGACATTCGATTGGTCTGTGGCGTTTTGTGGAATATTGGAAGATTTAGTTTATTGAGAAAATCCAGTGTTGAATTTTTGTGCCTAATAAAATTCGTTTCACTTAAAGGACCACTAGTCTTTGTGCATGAGATGTTCATATCATTTTAAGTATGCAACAAGTTGCGAAAATGTCTAAGTAATTTACACATGAAAACAATTCATAGGTAGTCTACTTTTGACATAGATAATTCCACAAAAGGCCACAAAATAGCGACGTCAGAGAAATGTTCCAAGAGACATGAGTTTGCTGTAAGATTTACTACCATCTGTTTAGCGCTGTAAATGGAAAATACTACAGCAACTCAATGTCTCTGCATTTTCGTTATGTCGAAGAATTTGATGATGAGAGGTTCTGAGTGAAGTGAGTTCGGTCCAGCGTTTCGTTCCTGCCTTATTGTCTGCTTCGGTCTCTGTCTTTTGGGTCTTCCAAAGTCTCTTCGTATATCAGAGGTGATTTAGGCTCAAACTCGTCACAACGCACGTCGCTTACGCTCTTAAAACATAATGCTTGCGTTTTTATACTAAACGACGCTTTGGCACTTAACTTTTCAGGGCGGACTTCACCATAGAAATATATATCTAAACCACGTTTAGTCACTATCATTGTCATTATTGCTTTGAAATATTGACAGCTCTTTAACGCGGTTTAAATGTTAAAGTTCTATTGGTGAGTTTGGCCTTTAATCGATTTGAATCGATAGCTTTCCAACTAATCGTAATCATGTGAATGCGAGATGTTTGTGTGATCGACACTTAACTGTGAAAAGCAATTTATTACTGCTAAAGTTTGCATTGTTGTGTGACTAAATAAGTGGATTCTATAAGAATTCACATTTGTGCGTGCTTTTTCAATGTCATTCGTCACTTTTCATTATAATGTACAAATATTGAGTGAGTTAAAATAAATCGATATAACTTTGTTGATTTTTTTTCGTTAAAATATTGAATCTAGAATAAAAAAAAGAACCGTTATAATTTTTGGCAAACATTTAAACCAATTTTCTATCATTATATTCATTAGTGCGTAAATACTTGATAAGTAGACTTGCTATAAAAAAATGTTTCCGTTTCGGCGGAATTCAAAAAACTACGACACCATACTTAGACCGCGAATTTGAAATTCAAATTAATTTCTTGTAAATAGCTTCTGAAATGTCTACAAATGAGTTCATTGTTCTTTACAAATGTGGCTTTGCATGCATTGTTTTGGTGTCTCAATGTTGCCAACCGCAAAAAAAAACATTTTCTGTAAAAAAAACAGCACTATCTGTGGGTTATTCCCACTCGGTAACACCCTTTCGTCAACACTGTTGACGATCGGGAAAAAAAAGTTTCGTTCGTTCACAGTGTTGACGATCGGGAAAAAAAAGTTTCGTTCGTTCGCAGTGTCCATGAATGCTGGTTTTTATTTTTAAAATATGGAAATAAAAATAAAACATGTCATGGATTTTTAAAATGTTTTAATGGATTATGTTAGATCTTTTAATACACAATTAACTAGAAAATAAAAAAATGGCCTTATCATGTGCATAATAACCATTTTACACTTTGATAAGTAATAAAATTGTGACACTGATTTAACATAATCAAATATAGTTGAGAAAGTGACTAATGAAAACTAAGTACACTATTATGTATCACAGATAATCATCTAATTTACACTAATTAAATAACGAAACTATAACCATAAACCTTAATATTTTTATATCAAGTACCTAAAATTAAAATATACCTAATTAAAAACAGTAAAAATAAAATATTTCAGATAATCAAGTAAATAAAGAATTTTGTATCACAGATAATCAACTATTTTACAATAATAATTAAAGCGTTGTAAATACCTAAGTTTTAATTAAAATAAATATATGTATAATAATATAATTATTATTATATATTTATTTTAATGAAAGCGTTGTAAATACCTAAGCATTTTTATCACAGATAATCACATGTTTTCAATAATTTACATAATATTGTCCTATAAAAGTAAATTTTAGATTCTCAGAGACACAACTCGTTACACATAGGTACTCAAAGTTATGACTTCTATTCAATGATATTGTAAACAATATCATTGCTTCTATGACTTAGCCTACGTATAACATAGACAGCCCTATATAATTCACCTCAAGAGTTATAATCAGCAGCATAGTTTTTTTTTTAAATTAACTTCGCAACATTTCAAGGAAATGTCCAACTGTCAAATCACCATGTATTAACTCTATTTGAGCGTCCTGTATAAATTCGTCTTTGATCTTATATTTTTCAATTCTTTTCGTCACTGGCGTCTCAGTATGCCTTTGACGATTTCGTACAGAATAAAAAGCAGCGTCTTCATACAAACAGTGCAGTAAATGCAACAAATTGGGTCCTTTTTTACCTACAGTACAGTTTAACTTATGATGCCAAGACTCCAAAGAATTTGTAGTTCTGTGTTTCTCCCCGAATGCATTCCATATTGGTATAAATTTATCCTTTAGTCATTGTTTTTCCATATAAGCTTTAAACTTTTTCACAGCTGAATCGTCATTTTCATGGCGCATTATTTTTACTGTTTTTAATTAGGTATATTTTAATTTTAGGTACTTGATATAAAAATATTAAGGTTTATGGTTATAGTTTCGTTATTTAATTAGTGTAAATTAGATGATTATCTGTGATACATAATAGTGTACTTAGTTTTCATTAGTCACTTTCTCAACTATATTTGATTATGTTAAATCAGTGTCACAATTTTATTACTTATCAAAGTGTAAAATGGTTATTATGCACATGATAAGGCCATTTTTTTATTTTCTAGTTAATTGTGTATTAAAAGATCTAACATAATCCATTAAAACATTTTAAAAATCCATGACATGTTTTATTTTTATTTCCATATTTTAAAAATAAAAACCAGCATTCATGGACACTGCGAACGAACGAAACTTTTTTTTCCCGATCGTCAACACTGTGAACGAACGAAACTTTTTTTTCCCGATCGTCAACAGTGTTGACGAAAGGGTGTTACCGAGCGGGAATAACCCCTATCTGTGGGTTTTCTGTTTCAATATACACATTTCTTTTGCTTAAATGTGCACGAAATGGGTTCTAGTCTAGTGTGGCCTCACATTTGGTGTTGCACGCTTTAAAAATACCTGTGTACTGTACAGGCCAATCTTTTCCATCCAGCATGAATTCATTCCCGCTGTGAGCTGGACTAGTGTTGTCAGTGAAAAAAATGTTTGTAAGGCTGTATGGATGTTAGGACCAGTAATTATATTGTAGTATGAATAATTTACTATGTTTTTTCTACATTTTTTGTAAGTTAACTGTAAGGAAAAACATAATTTTGTCGTTATTGTTACTGGTCTTTTGAAACGGTAATTTTTGCCTGTGTGTATGACTGTGACCCTCATATATTTTATAAGTTTCATCAAGTCCTGTTCAAGTGTGCAAGTTCTTATGAAAGGTTACAAAATTATTCTAATGAAAGCTTCATTTTAGTAGGCAGATTGTTCTTTTGATGCTACCAGAAAAAAGTTTCACTTAAAGTCGTCCTTTTTTGCTGGAGTTCCAATTTCAACAGTGTAAAATACTGGTCACCTGTATTTAGATAGACTGGAAGCCGACCCCAACACATTTGGGAAGAGCGATAATAAAGAACAGTCTGCCCCTAACTAACAGCCCTAATAACCCGCTTGACCCTAACCCGACATAGATATACTCATCGAGATGTCAACGATACGCCGAATGGCTCTGCGACGAGGTCCATCCGTCCCTGGACATGCGTCAGCTGCGCCGGCAGGCAGATGTGGAACTGGCCGAGCGCTTCCGAGCTCGGGGCCGAACTGATCCCGAACGCATTCCGGCGGGATCCGAAGCAGTTGCCAGGGAGCTGGATGACTTGAATGCGAACTACCAACGATTGATGGATATGTTATATGAGAGGCTGAGGAGGATCGCTGCCGCTAATCCGGGAGACATCGTTACTTTGGTAAGTGGAACTTGCTTTTTCTTTTCTTGTGCTGGGGTCACACTTATTGGAGGACCAGAATCAGAATTAAGAAACATTCCTCAAAAAAATTGTGCGGTCTTTGTATCCGCTCTAAAAAATTTGGTGGATCTTGTAAGTGTGGTTCTAGCATCATGGTAAATCTTGAATTTTTTAATATAGCATTTTTTTACCGTCGTGATTTGTATTAAGATTTAGGAATCTCTATTAAAACTACATAACAATTAAGGAATTAGCATTTATGCAAAAACCAGATGAATTCAATTAACATTTTACTAATTTGCAAGGAAATTTAATTAATACTATTTTGCATGATGCTACATTTGTAGTATGCAGTAGTTTTTGACTTTTATTGCACTGGCAATCACGGATGAAAAATAAACCAATTGAACTTACCAGAAAGGTTTATTAGCAGAATTAATACAACCTCTATGAATGGCTCTATTAATGGGAAATGTGTGTAATGCGTTCTAAATTAAAAACGGTGCCACGAGGCTTTATATGTGTGGGTTATCTTTTGAAGACAAGTAATACACGGTTATAACATCAACAAAGTGATTAAAAATCTAGATTAATCTCGTATGCTTTAGGAAAATTTGCTTAAATCTTAAGTAAGATACACATTCTCATTTTTCGAAGAACTAATCGATTGCTATAACATCCTAAGCAAATCTTGATGTTCTTATTTACTGAAATGGTATACCATGCGTCATTTAGACTTCATTAGAACCTTAAATCATAATTTCCGAGAAAGAAGAAGGGCTATTGTTAACCTCTTTTAAAGGTCACCTAAATGTCTTTGCAAAAAAATCACTTGTAGTAAGTAGATATGTTTCGCTTGAAACCCCGTTCTATTAAAATCATACAAAACAAGTTTGATACAAATGTCCTTCCAATGTGTTCTAAGCAATGTCACGCGCAGAACCGACCTCATAAACAAACCACAACATGTGAAAAAACTAAATTGCTTCACACTTGAAATGTGGCTATAATTCTGTGGTTTTTATTACTATCTCGGTGTAGTATCTCGATTAGCTAGATAGAACAATATTTTGAAACAAACCATGTCCTCGTTGGGGTTTCCCATTTGGTAAAATTACTTCTATACAGGTTTTCATCCTCTAGGCAAGTCCTTTTGGATGATTTAAAAAAAAATCTTCCTTAAGCTAAATGTTATTATTAAAACTTCTGTTATCAGTGTACGTAATATTACTACGATTAGACAGACATGTACCTTCCAGGTTTATAATACAGTCGCATTTCCTACCCATTTCTCATAAGAAAAATCAGGAATACTTTATCAGAGAATGTGCCACCAAGGACCAGTATCTTTTGAGACTTTTTTTTTTAAAAACAAGAACAGTTTGTTGTGTCTCTTAGGACCAGTCATAGGTAAACGTGTTTATCTAAGATCTCAGAAAATCCAACTTCCCCATCCCTAATTCCAAGAATAACACACAAACACATTAGCGTATTTGTTTATTCTATCAGGCGCCGGAGCTTTCTATCGTCCATACATTGAAGACACAGTGTATGCGTGTCACGTAGTTGGAAAACCTCACACTCGTCGCATGCACGTTTACCTAATTCACTTATGCGTAGTGATGTCACCATTAGGTCACCAGTCGGACTTCTCTCAAGGCCGTTCACTATTTAAATTTTTGACGTTAAGTATTTTAAAATTCGAATTGGAATAACTATTTTGTTGTCTATGTTTGAAATCGATTGGTTTTAAAGCCGTTAGTCGATTGTCTTTTTGACAAGCAATTTGAAGAATAAACAAATTCAGAAATAGTCTCTCAATATTGAACTTTTTGAGAAGAAAACCTCAAAGTAGTATACGGATTTGCTTATCTAAATACGTTGTCTAAGTTTTGGACAAAAAGGATGTTTATTTAAATGATTAACCGAGTACATATTTGGCCTCTGTTTTAGACTAAATTCATCCTAGAACGAATTCGTTCCAATGAGTAATCATTTCAAAATTCATTCATAGCCTGACCTTAGGAAAATCACCTTGACAAAGAGGCATTTAAAAATTATTTAGTATTTATTAACTTCCGCCAAAAACACCCACATTCCCAAATATTGCCAAAACAATTGCGTCTATCTCAGATATATCTTCAAATTGCATTTAATAATTAAAGAAGTACCATCTATTATCCTCCTACGATTTCTTCTTACATGGACAAAGCGTGGGTTAGGACCAGTCTTATATGGAGGTGGCTTGATTGGTCCTAGACTTTAATCTGGTGATTTCATGGTCTATGTTTGCTATCGGATTTACGTGAACGGTTGTGACAGACTGTTTTATTCTTAATTTTTTGTCAGCATCTGTGTGTTTTTTTGTGTTTGAATAATGTCAGAGTAGAGAGGAATGTAGAGAGGAACATGAGGTTGAAATCGAGAAAGTCGTTCACAAAAACACTAGCTTGAAACGGGAGCTAGTGGACCTGCACCAACAATACATGGAGGTTGTTGATGAACGGGACAAACTGCGGGTGGTCACAGATGGTTTCAACGACTGCAGTAACTATTATGAGACGGCTTTATGTAAAGTTAGGGACTTAGAAGATGAACTGCTCCACGCTAACAATCAAATTATTAAGTTTCAGAAAGAAAGAGAATGTACTCAGGTTAGGGAAACAGATTACCTTTATAATCAATTGTTAAATTCAAATTGCAACCCACATTCTTTAACAACAATAGATCTTACTGAAGATTCTATTTTGAAATACACTAGTAGTACTTATAAAGTAAGCCAAAATAAAATAAAGAAATATGCAAAACTAAATAGAATTATAAAGAAATGCAATAAATTTAAAAAGCAACAAAAACATAGTTCCAAAAACATTAAACTAAGAAAGGAACGTGTTTTTCTTATAAACAAGTTAAGAAATTATCAAACTAAATTAGAGGACAGTAAGAAGTTTTATGAAATAGACACTCAAAACTTACAGTCTGACATTCAACTACTAGAGCGTCAACTACAGTCATGTTATGCTAAGTATGTGAACTCTCAAAAACAAATTAAAGAACATATTCTCGCTGCAAATGAGTTAGTCAATAGTTGTAATAGTAATGCAGACTGTGTAGACATGATGACCTTCAACAACACTCAATGTACATCACAAAGGGAATCCAGCCCGGTCACTCTCTTGCCTGAGGTAATGGAGGACCCAGTTCGGTTGGGCAGTGCTCCGGACTGTATACCCATTCAAAATTCACTACACAATGTACAAGGGTCATCACCGGTAGGAAACACAGAAAGTAGTTCACCCCTGTGTTGTAGTACTAAATGTGGTTGCTCCATTATGTTTTCAGATAGTTTAGGAATAGGGTTAGGAAAATTAATTAGTAACAATCTGAGTCATTCTTCTCAGAATTATTGTACACCTCAGGCTTCTTACAACCAGATAATTTCATCCATTACTAGGAAGGAATTAGATCCTAATGCTATTATAACTATATTTGTTGGTAACAGTTTGAACATAAATATTGATGATATCACTGACAATGTCACTCAACTGTTGAAACTAAATTGTAAGAAAATAATTCTGTGTGCCTTTCCATACTTTCAGAAATTGTCAACCAGGCAAAATCATTACATCCATAACCTGAACAATCGCATGTGTTTATTAGCTAGTCACTATAGTGACAGGTTGACATTTTTCGACACTAACAGTTTCGTTCAGAAACTGAAGTCAACTAGGAGTAATGCGTACTTGCCTATTAGTTTTAGACGTCAAATAGCTCGGCTATTAGCTTTTAGTATAAACTCAGACATATGTGGTATGTCGCAGTTTTCTGTAAATAGGTCTACTGAAATTAGTAATTATACTAATTTTAATTATACACATATTAATTTAGATTTAAACTAGTCACTAAGACAATAGAAGGTACGAGTGAAACTTTAGTTAAACTCGTCAACAACTTCGAGGTATCTTCTAGCTCTCAATCAATTAATTGTAAAAAAGGGGCTGAGCAGAATTCCTTAAAATTGTTTCACCAGAATATTCAGGGACTTTCTTCCAAACAATTAGAAATAGAACTATTTTTAGAAAAAACTAAGTTTGATATTATCTGTTTAACTGAGCATTGGATGAAAGATTATGAAGTTATGCAAATAAATTATGAGAATTACAATGTGAGCAGTTGCTTTAACCGTAAATCTAAGATGCGTGGGGGTTCATTAATCTTAGTCAAAAATTGCATTAAATCTAAGTCTCGTAATGATATTGTCGATCTATCGGTTGAACATAGTATTGAATTATCTTGTGTTGAGCTAGATAAGCATGTAATAGTGTGCGTTTACAGACCCCCTAATTACCTGAACTACTCTATCTTTGAGTCAGTAATGGAAGATGCTTTAGCAAAACTTGTAACTGGTAATAAAAAAATAATAATCTGTGGGGACTTTAATGTTAATATCTTAGAGAATAATGCAAACAGCTGTAGATTTTTAAGTCTCTTTAAATCTTTTAATTTGTCAAACGTTTTTTCAGAACCAACCCGAATTACCACAAGTACTGCTACATGTATTGATAATGTTTTTTGTTGCTGCGACTACTTAGATAAATCTATCGTAAATTACCTTCCTTCAGATCACAGCGGGCAGACAGTTGCTTTCGCGTACAATAAACAATTACAAAGAATTCAGATTCAGACCAGGCAAATAACACCCAGCAAGTTAGAAAAGTTTAATAATAATTTAATTAGCAAGCTAAATATACCAGGCCATATTAGAAACAATGTAAATGAATTGTATGAAGAATTCTTTTCGGTAGTGCACACTGAGTTCAATAACACTTTAAAAAAGAAAACCAAAACTATTGGCCCAAAGTTTATTTTTAGTGACTGGGCAACACAGGGTATTAGGAAAAGTAGGGAACGATTGTTTGAGCTGTACGGCCTTAAGCCTTACATCAATACAGAATCTTTTAATAAATATGTTGCTAATTACTCGAAAATTTTTAAAAACACCTGCAAGGTAGCCAAATCCTTATTCATTAGCAATAAAATTAAATCAGCCGATAACAAAATAAAAACGGTTTGGAAAATTATCAACAGTGAAACAAACAGAAATATAAAACATAGTAATGACTTCACATTAGAGACTTCAGGTGGCCTTGTCAGCTCCAACAATGAAGTTGCTCAAGAATTTGTAAATTTCTTTACCAGTATCCCACTTAAAACTACTGAAACCTTAAATTCCTCTCCGTTGCTCTCTATTGATTTATTAAAAGCAAACGTTTCAGCCTGTCCAAATGAATTTAAATTTCAGCATATAAACCCCACTACAGTCTTAAAAGCTTTTAAACAAATCAAGATCAAATTAACCGAGGACCTATGGGGTATGTCTATTAAAGCTTGTACCTCAATTATGGAGACTGTAGCGCCGTATTTGGCCTCAATATTTAATTTGTGCGTGGATCAAGGGGTCTTCCCGGATCTAATGAAATTCAGCAAGGTAATACCGCTTTTTAAATCCGGGGACAGTAAAGACACCAATAACTATAGGCCAGTATCCGTGTTGCCGGTTTTCAGCAAGGTGTTTGAAAAGATAATGCTCAATCAAATGCTTTGCCATTTTAACACCAATAAAATATTACACGAACAACAGTATGGTTTCACCAAAGGACGTTGTACAACTGACGCCGGTGTCACTTTATTAAAACACATATTTACTGCGTGGGAAGAGGCACAAGATGCCATAGGAATCTTTTGTGACCTTTCGAAGGCATTTGATTGCGTAAATCACGAAACCCTGATCTTGAAACTTGAGCATTACGGTTTAGGTAAACTTGCGCTTAGTTTAGTAAAGTCGTATTTGAATGATAGACAGCAGCAAGTACAAATAAATGGTGTCAATTCAATGGGTTTAAAAGTAAAAATGGGTGTACCACAAGGTTCGATTCTGGGTCCCTTCCTCTTTTTAGTTTATATTAATGACCTACCCCATTTATTTAACAACCACCCGCAAATGGTGTTGTTTGCTGACGATACTTCGTTAATATTTAGGATAAACAGACGTGCCACTAATTTTGACGATGTAAATAATGCCCTACTGCAGGTCCATAACTGGTTCACCGCTAACAATTTAGTACTGAATGGGAAAAAAACTAAGTGCATTCGATTTGCCCTACCAAATGTCAAAAGTAGTGATTGTGACATAATGTTGAATCAAGAGAAACTGGAATTTGTCGATAAAACGGTTTTCTTGGGAATCACGCTCGATTCAAAGCTACAATGGGGTCCTCATTTAACATCTCTTGCAGGACGGCTGAGCTCAGCTGCATATGCTGTTAGAAAGATCCGTCAATTTACTGATATTGATACCGCGAGGCTAGTCTATTTTAGTTATTTTCATAGTATTATGTCATACGGTATTTTACTATGGGGACGTGCGGCAGACATCGAGTCTATATTCATTCTGCAGAAAAGAGCCATCAGAGCCATATACGAATTACGTAGACGCGATTCTCTGAGAGAACTGTTTAAGGAAATTAATATCTTGACAGTACCTTGCCAATACATCTATGAAAACATCATGTACGTTAGGAAAAATCTGCATTTATTCAGTAAAAGAGGTGACAGACACCACTATAATACTAGAAATAGGGACCAACTCGTTCAGCCAGGTTTCAGGCTTGCTAAAGTGGATTCATCTTTCATGGGGTACTGTTTAAAATGTTACAATAAAATACCTCCTCACATTCTACAACTGAATGAGACGAAATTTAAATCTTGTATAAAACGCACACTATGTAGGCAAGCATATTATAATTTGGGGGATTACATTAATGATAAAAATGCTTGGCTCAATGCTGGTCCTGCTCCACAACCATAGGCAAACTAATTGATTCCCAGGTTACGTTATTGTGGAAGCTGCAGAAGATTGTAAAATATCCTTGCATTGTATAGATTCCATCTCGTAATATTATATAATTGCATAGCACATTTGTGTGAGTTCTATGTACTGTAAAGCCACCATTTACATTTAGTTATCTTTTTTTTTTGACTTGAATATGCCTTGGCGGCTGAGAGAATGTCATGCTCTCTCAAATGTCTCGCTGATGGTGGCGTGTGTGTCGGGTCATTTAGCTCCCTTCAATATGGTCGAGTTGAATGGCGCCGATACATGCGTCATGTTCGTGAACGGGCGCTATCAGTTGGGACTGGTCATCTCTTAGCTGCCACGGTTAATTTGAATTTCTTTTTTTTTATATTGTTGATTTAATCTTTTCTCTGGACGCTCTTAATGTGCACGTCTTACTACATCGTTCTCACATATATGTTTAATCACACATGAATGATGTAACCAAGATTTTGTAAAAATATATTGATTTAAAAGAGTGTCCATGGAGTTTCTTGCCCGTTCTTCTCCATAGAGATCTACGCTAGGGAATGGGCAACTACAGTACTTTCTCAAGTTATTATGCCTTGTGACTGTGACTGTAGCTTTGATTTTATTTGTATTTTGACATTCAAAAGTGCCGTAATGGTCTAGTTGAAATAAATGCTTTGAGTTTGAGTTTGAGTTTGAGTCAACTTGTAACAGTCCTACGTACTGAGTCGTTGGTCTAGAACTTTAGACCAATAGGTCGCAAGCGCTAAAGCTAAGCATGTGGTCTATAGGTTCTATTCCGAGGTCGGGTAAAGTTTTCCTGGGTTTTTATATTAGGAATTACTTAAACGCAGCCCGAATTCTGAATTTGTGCCCCTTTGATGACAATAGGCTTGCCGTGCATGGATGAGACGTATTACAGATAACAGATAGGTACGCTTTTGCCTAACTCTTCGGGGATTTCAGGCGTCTTGTTATTAATTTGTGAGACGTCCCTCTCCATTTCAAATGCCTTTACTCGTATACAGATCGACCTTTCATACTTTAACCCATTGAAAGTATATGCACTGCTGCTAGATCATTAAATCCAAGGTCTCTTCACGAAGTTTCTACATGTACAGTACCGACGGTCAAAATTGATTTCGTGAGAAATGGAAATTTCTGTACCTATACATTACTTCGTCTACCTCATTAACCTAAAGCTATTAAACCAGACGGTATCGCTTTGAGGTCTCGAGTTCGATCCTCGGGTCAGGCAAACTGTAGTTGGTGTTTACAGTTAGAAAGTTCTTAGTTATAGCCTAGGATTGGAGATAGGGGGAGATAAGTCTACTTACAAGTCTCGCCCACTATCCAACAAGTATCTGATATTGTTGGAAAACTGTGGGAGGAAGTAAGCCACATCCTTAAAAGCTATATTCAGGCAAAGTTATAATTGTATCAGCCCGTAAAGGTCACATACTTACTACGAACTAACGTTGGCGATAGGTACCTACTTGCTCTGTATCGATTTTATTCACAATGTCTTATGTATTTTCTCTAACTTCAAATCATTATTTTAAAGTAACTTTTCGGAAGGTCGAGTTCATCTAAATATTATTGGTCCTTTGTTAGAATTATTTACATTGTCATAGTTTCCCAAACTTCATGTCATTATTTTAAAATAGCTTTTCAGAAGGTAAATCCTAAATATGATTGGTCCTTCTACACGATAGTGTTAGTATGTTCGAAATCTTGAGATGAGACATACCTATAGGAGTATAAGTAGCTTATTCTGGTATTAATGGCAAATGTTCTATACTAAATTTAACAAAACGTTGTCCAAACGACCTTAAGATTTCATCAAAATCTACGCGTCTCCTACCTAAAAATGTAAGAAACAAGCCTGAAAAAAACTTCAGTCAAGCCAAATAAACCTCCAAAATTACCCCACAGAAGTAACACAGCCGTCGCGCGTCGCTCGAAGTCTGATAACAAAGTTTGTAACGAAATCGTAAAAAAGATCCACCATTTGCAATAAAACCTGGTAGTTAGTACATGGTTCGTTGAACCTGTATAGGTGCTGACAAAAAACTAAAGCGTACATGTCTGCTTGTGACTGTTCAACAATGAGCTCGGGGACCAGCCTTCCCTAGTGAAATAATTGTAACGAGAATATAATTTGGTAGAATAATATTATTAATCTATGAAGCGATGGACGCGGACTGTGTAAATTATGATATGGCAAGAAAGTAGGTGTTTGATGACATGATGAGTAATAGAGAAATATGGAAGAACAAACATACTGCGTGGACCCTAAGGCGCTGACTCCACGAGCGAGAGAATCGCGGCGATATTATCGTCCTTGCCACGTTTTTCTATAAACTCTCTTTTGGGCCGTCTCCACGAGCGAGAGAATCGCTGCGATATTTTCGTATAGAAATACGTCAAATCGCCGCGATTCTCTCGCTCGTGGAGTCAGCGCCTTAATGAATTGAGGAAAGGGAATGATGATGGTGATGAATATTCTTCATCCGTAGCATACACAGCGTAGATAAGTAATTTAGCCTTTAGTATAGGCCAAGGTTATTAGCCTTTCAGTTGACTTCCAGATCCTTTTTAACATCAACCGCAAGAACAGACCGCAATAATACGATTAGTGTCCGTGTAAAACTGTTTGAAAATGCAAACTGGTGTTATAAAAAAGACTTCAGTACATAGTGTCTATCTAGGGAAGTATGTTTTTTTTTCGTAGTCGTGTCAGCCGCTCGGATTAAGTTGGTCTTTGGATGGGTGACCAATCATTACAAACCGAGTTTCCTCCGTCCGGAAAGCCCGTTAAATCTTTGTTCCCACCTGTCATTTGGAGATCTTTGACAGTCGTTACAGAAAGAAAGAAAGTTTGACAACCAGTCTTGCCAAGGGGTATCGTATTATCTAGTACTAACTGGGTTGTGGAGGTCAGATAGGCAGTCGCTCCATGTAAAATACTGTTATTCAGCTGCATCTGGTTAGACGGTAAGCCGACCAACATCAGTTTTCCTGAGCTGATGATGATGAGTAAACCAGTCGTGTCAATGCGATCTGTCTTACCGATTTCAGGGGTAATCCCTCAGGTTTACCCCTGAAATTTGCAGTTTTGAAAGGCATTGGAGTTATACCTTTATACGAAAAAAACTAGTTAATTTCCATCGTAAACCGTACCTACTCATACCATCATCTTTCGTGAAGTAACGCTGTTCAAGAAAAACAGAACTTTTCATGTAATTTTTAGTTGCTTACAAACTTTATTCGTCTAGGCTATGATGCAGCATTTTTTGTTGACCGCTGACTTCTACACGAATACTTTGGAGAATGATTCACAATAAAATTTGCCAATTAGTTATAGATTTGACGGGACGATTCAATACACTTGACGGGACAATTCAATACATATGTATTGTAAAACGAATAGAAGGAAAAATGGTTGGGTTTAACAAACTTCAATTCATTTTATTAATGCTCTAACATTGTAGACAAGAGGACAAGGATACCTGAACGTAGTATTTTGTTATTAGCTAATAACCTATGTTCATTTTCCGGGTACTATATTGGTTCAATTTTCCCACATAACAGCTGCACACAATTGGCAGCGGGACACAGTTGTCCCTGCTGGGACACAGGCTTCCACTCAATGAAGAGGAATCGACCGTTATTTTTACCATAATATGGACTTAGTGCAAGTTGGTTAATATTTTTTTTCTGCTCCTGACATGTCGGTTTCTTTACAAAGTTTTGAGAAATGAGAGCTATGGTGGTGCCTTACTTACACAATATAAAATGCATACCTCGTCCTCTTCCTTCGTTCTTTATCGATGCAAGCGTAAAACAACATATACCCATTTATTTCTTTTTACAACCAAACAAGCTCTCAACATTCATTAGCAGAAATCCTCTTAGGGCTATCAATGCAATCAGAGCAAGTTGACATTACAATACACTCCCGTGCACGCTTCGACACGATTTAAGTGCTACGAGTATTTATAAGTATTACGGTATTTTATTAAGCCGAGCACAAGCCTACGTAATCGTTTGTATAAGTAGGTACTGTATTAATTATAGACAAATCTAATTTGTTCCTCGGTGGTAGGTAAAACGGTAGCAATAATTTAGTAAAATTATTGGTGTCACGTTTTTGTTTCCACATTTATTGTGACAGATTTTTGGTTTCACATTTTTGGTGCCAGATTTTTGGTGTCACATAAGTATTTGGTGTGAGAATTTAGTCGAATCTATGTGAGTTTTGAGAGTTAATGTGAGTAGATATAAGAGTAGGGGAAGACCAAATAAACGGTGGATGGACTGTATGAAAGAAGATATGTCTAGAAAGGGGATGGCTCAAGAGACGACCCTAAATAAATTGGCATAAGAGCAGGAACGTGATGATAATGATAATCCTTCCTTGTGTTGTTTTTTTAAACGCAACAAAACCATCGCGAAGGTACCCTTGCAACAATGAACTATTCACAATTAGCTATTCATACAAGTTAATACAGCTATTTGACGACTTAGCCAAAACATGAAACAGTGAGCTCAAACAGTTCAACACCTCATAGCTTATCGCGAAATAATCAGGAAACATAAAAAAAGAAAAGCGCGTCCAATTCACAAATGACGTCAGTGGTTATACTCATAGAAATTGTAAAAAAAGCGAAGATCCGCTGAAGCGCTCACGTAATCGCTGCACTGCTGAGTAATCTTCAAATTAATCTGTCAATCACGCGTTGAAACTACAAAGGTTATTAGCTAAATCGTAACATACTTAATACCCCCCTTAGTATTATAAATGCAAAACTGACTGGCTAAATCTCGTTAAATCTTTATGCGATGATGTAATGGCAAGCAATTAAATTAATCATGTTTACTAAAAACAAGTCGTTTTTGGGAATTTTAAAAGTTAACTACCTATATTTTTTTAACCTTCTCAATTTATTTTAAACCTAGACTGTGTGTATGTATAGCGTACTCAATAGTCTAAGTTGACTAAGGCGAATTGCCTGATTGCTAAATTACCATAGTAAATAATTTAGATCAAGCACTTTAGTTCAAGACAAAGTCAAACACTAATAAAAGATCTATAGAGCTAACATAGACTTAGCTAGGTAAGTACAGTAGCGCTTCATCTGAAAATAAAACCTTATTTGTATAATACAAATAGGATTAATTTTGTACGAAACGACGCTACTGCACTTAGTTTGAGCAAGTGAATGTTTGATTTTTAGTGCTAAGAGGTTTCAGTTATTACCTAACAGTAGCCACCATCTTCCACCCGTCCTTTCTTCTTTTGTCTTGTGGTTAGTGTGTAACCTGGTGTGAGGTTTTTATGCCGTCCATGAACCTCTGACTTCGCTTTATAAGCCGTCGAGAAATATCTCTCAGGCAAACTGATTTCTTCACGAGGTTTTCCTTCATCGAAGCTAGTGACATGAATTTGAAAAGTTAGAGGCGTGTTTTGGGTTCGAACTCGAGATCTGCTGACTACACCTCCCGTCTTGATTAATACTCTGTTTCTATAAACTTTTAAAATATCTCTAATCAATCAAAATAAACAAGATTAAACTTCCTTCATATTTTTACTTGTACAAAATATCTAATGAATGCTCCACAATCTTTGATAAATTACTCTTAATGTTTTCTCCTCCAGTTAACGAGGTCCGCCCACGCTTTTCTGCCGGAGTAAGGCTCCTAGCGGTACTCACATGATGTGTACCAGGTCCGTTATAAGCCTCATAATGCCTGTAACTACCCACGTGGTTTACTGGTTAAATGCAACGGCAATTTGACCTTATTTATTTAGTTATACTGATGGTCTTTCAAAGAGGACCATTAAATTTCTATAGTTAAAAAAGCCTTGCCAAAAGTGGTCCTTTGGTCCTTTGAACTAAAACATCCAAGCCGGAGCTCCAATTGAATAGGAATTCCGAAATTCGGAATTGTATGCTTCATAATATGTAGAGGATGAGGAAATAAGAAAGGATTAGAATCTAGAAGCTACATTAAATTAGGACTAGTAGGACCAAATAACATTTTTACATCCTGCCGATGTAAATTTTGGCTAATTTTGCTTCCGGGTAGCCCCGTGTTTAACAGTCGTGTGTAAAGCCCATGTTTAGACAATAATGTAGGCTATGAGAACATAATTATAACATTATTATTTAACATTATCAACGTGTGTTCGCGTGAGGAATTCATAATTATTACATCTAGGTGACGTAATATTATGCTCAGCGTGGTCGCAGTGTCAAGGTCCAAGCCGTTTAATTATCATTTTGCGTTTAATGCACGTAAATAGATTAGTTTAGTTACGAATTATTTACATGTCAAAATAGTAAACGTAAAGAACACTAAAAATAGTGCCGTACGTACCGGAACCTTTCAAATTTTCTGAATTAAATCTAGTTTGTACTTTCGGAAAACTCTGTTAAGACGGGTTCTCAAAAGCACATTGGAACATCTCGCAGTATTTGTCAGGATTGTAGCCCAAATTCTTGGACAAAATCTAAAGGAAACGAGAGAGAAAGGACCAAATGCAAATTGCCAGGCTGAGTCTATATTTTACCTCACAAACAAATCGTGCTTCAGCTCCTATGCTGATCCATAAACATTTATTACTTGAAGTATTACGAAACAAAGCCTTAACTCTTTGGAAGCTATTGATTCTTCTACTCCGCTTTAATATTTTAACCAGGGTTGGGTTAGGTTAGTCGGAGGTCGTCGCAATAAAAGCCAAGGTCGTATTAGTTAGGGCGATAACGTTTGGTAACAAACTGCTTGGCTGCACTATTACGATAAGAAAGTTACAAGAATTGGCAATGGACGTGATTTTGATAGGCTAGTTGATTTTGGAAATATTGAGTCTGTAAGAAATCATGCAAAAAATAAAACAGAACTATAATATAAGTCAGAAGCGTTGTCGCTTTTGGATCTTAAAATACTGCTGGTTACTTTCCAGAACGTTACTTCAAGGTTTTCTCTAAGTGCAAGAAAATGGATCAATTGCCATGTAAATAGGACTAAAAACGTATCTAAACAATGTGATAGGATTAGAACTGCCTACAAACAAACTCCTTGATCGGATGAAGCCTTAGCAAAATTACAGAACGATCGGACAGATGTGCCGTGAGTCGGAACGATGCAACGAATACCTATTCGTGATAGCACAATAATTTGATACGATGACTGTACGTCCGTTTTTTTTTAGTAGCGCGCGAGCGACGGCCGGCGATCGACGCACGTTGTGCTCACTAACCGAACGAATTTTGGAATACGAATTTTCAGTTTCGAATTTTAATTTCGGAGTGCGAATTATTGTGACTATATTTGAACTGTGAAAAGTTTGTGTTCGAAAAGTTTTTGTGTTAAAAATCTATGGTCTTTCTTTAAAAAAAAAATGTTTTCCGTTTTTATCTGTCATTTTACAATGCCGGTTTAGGCTTATCTGTAATAAGTTTACAGATTATTAAAAATTTACAACTGTGACTAAAAGTCGAGATATTCGCACTAAGGCTAGAAGTTAAGAAGTTAACTCTCGACCTTAACCGACATTTTATGATTAATGTAAACGAGAAAATATAATTGAAACCAGTTCGAAAGCATTGCATTATTGCTAGGCGCGTTGACGAATAGTTTTTGTAAAACAAAACGAAGGAAAACAAATTAATAATTCACATTGTAGCGCTTGAATTACTCGTCATACAGTATTTTTGTTTTGTTTACATGCTCAAGGTTGTCTGAAACGAGTAGTTTTTTGTTATGTTTGGATATCATTTTGAAAAGAAGCGTGAAGCGAATACCATTTTTCATCGTGTTTAGTCACCAAAGAGGTTCGAATAGCTATGGTTCGTGCGATATGAGGTGGAAAACCGGCTGAAGGTTTTTTTTATAAACATGCATAACGAGTAAAACTGTTCTATGCAATCGATAAGTCGAATGAAATCGATATTTTAATCACTTGGTATCGTGGAATCAAAGAATTTAACAATTCTTAGCGGATAGTACTGTGTTTGGTGTGTTGAATAAAAATGTGTATCGAAATTACTAGGTAGTAGTAGGGTTAAAATTAATTTACTAGGTAGTTAAGTATTTTATAATCTAAAAAATGTAACATAATCGAAAATAAACATTTTATTCAGTAGTGCATAAAATCCCATACAATTGAACTGGACAAAGATAGCCACTATCTGACATATCTGAAGGAGTATTAAAATTAAGATAATGCACTTGTATGTAATCAGCTTTAACCGATATCTAGTGTGTTTTCTCAAAATTACGTCAACTTTGATTAGATAGCTATAGCCTAATAATAAAACCCCTATATCACGAAAACTTGCTAAATAACTAATGCCAAAATAATCCTGCAGACCAATAGGTTCGAAGGACCATTTTTCTTAAGCGTCAAACATTTAGCGTGTCCTGAAAAGCAATGGCATACAACAAAATTTGCATACAATAAATAAATTAAATGATAAAGTCCAGACTTCGTTTAAATTACGAATTTTAATGACGACCCGATTGGCGTAGTGGTAGTGACGCTGCCTTACGTTCTTAGGGTCCTGGGTTCGAATCCCGGTAGGAGCAAATGTTTGTGTGATGAGCACGGACATTTGTTTTCGAGTCATGGATGTTTATATGTATAATAAGTATGTATTTACAAACAAAAAAGTATATATGTAGTATATCAACTATCTAGTGTCCACGACACAAGCTTTGCTTAGTGTGGCACTAGGTGGCGCTGTGTGTTAATGTCCAGCGATATTTATTTATTTATTTATTATTTATTTATTAAATAATTTATAACCGATCAACGAAATAGTGTTTTCAGAAAATTGGAGTGGACATGCTATGCCTTTGGAATCGATACTTTTACATTTTTCTAATAAATTATATCAGTATTTATTGTTTCGTGCAAAACTCAAATATCTATCAGAATCTAAGAAATATTTTGTATGATACGAATATTTAATCATTTTGGAGGACCATAACAAATAGCAATCGGTTTTAAGACGTTGCATATTATTATTTTTCCGTCCACTTTTAACAAGATTGATACAAGCTCATCGGTTGTTTACAAGTTGCTTATAACAGTAATATTATGACACTGGCAGCATAGTCAATATTGACTCGCATTGCCAAAGAAGAAAAAAACACAATGGATTTTTTTTTCACTTTCCCCCCATTCAGTGCCGCTGTTAGAATTTTACTTGGTCTTGCCAACAGGCAAACAATTATGTATATAAAACAGAAGAATTGGTCACGTTGGAGGAAAAGGGGAGAACTTTAACAATGGCAAACACCATTGTTGAAGTTCTCCCCTTTTCCTCCAACGTGACCAATTCTTCATACGTAACTGGGGTATAAAAAACGCGAAGTTGCAAGGTTTCCACGTTGAAATGGTTACATGTTTTTCGTTCGTTGTTTGAAAATGAACAATTACTAACAAAACTTTGACGCAACAAATACTTCTTACGTACATTTACTTACTTGAAAAAATAATTACTTGTTAAAAAATGTTCGTTTTCTCTGCTGCAGTTATAATAAAGCGGATTTAAGATAACTTATTAATTTAGTGATTAATAATCATTCTCCCGATGCATGTTTAGGCAAAAACTGACATAGACCTGATTTGGGGCATCTAATTTGTAGTTCATCGATTTTTTTGTCATCCTATACTTTTATAATAATAGAATCCATTTTCGTTATACATATGCATTTCAGGTAAATTGTAAAATTAGCATGTAATACAAATGTGTCAAGTCTTGACCTATCTTGATTCAACTATTTCATTTTCAATTTCAAGGGAAGTCTTACTCATAACTTTACAAGCCTATGCCTTGACATTTATTTCTACATGCGTAAGACTCTAAACAAGGGTCTCTGTTGGGTGTGATTAATCGCTACTGTTGATGTCATTACTTTTTAATTACAAGTGCTACACAGTAGGTACTGTTTTCAAGATTAGCCTTATAGTATGGGAAATCCCCTTTAAATGAAAACGAGCTGTGTACTATAAATATCGTCTTCAACCTTATATTGATAAGGTAATAGAACTCTCTTGTGCATCCCTAATCCGAATGCTTCATGCCACTTTAGCATTGTCGTCAGCCCATCGCCCTTTAAGACACCCTTGGGATTCGTTGACCTGACATTGGCCATTATCATCTTTAGTTCTACATTTTCTGTTCAGTTACTCGTTTGATTCACCTATCTTTATTTTTGCATTACATTACACATTCCCTGTTATTACATTGCTATCTCACTTAGCCTTAATCTCCATTTATATTCAAAAACAAATTGCAATCGGCTCACCTTGTACCTTTATTTATTTAAATAGTCATTGCATCATCACGTCATTCCCTGTCCTTATTTATAACGTTATGTATTCCATTGTTGTTTTCCGTTTTTCCGTCTGCCAAACGTGCTTTGTCAATTACGGAGTTGTTTCCTCAATTCTAATATTCAGATGATCAAAGAGTTCCATTTGTAATGTACTTTCTGATCGCCCGCATCAATGTTTCTTTATGTTGGAAATTGATTTTGTTACTTTTATCGAGTGTTGATTCTTAAGTGACATCACCCACAGTTCGATTTAATGTCCTTTGAATCGATCCGGTTCCAAAGAAATGAAACGGACGACAAATACATAGAAGGCTTCGCGAATAATTCTTGGAAATTGTAGTTTTTCCTCGAATTCGCTCGTCTATAAAGCAGCATCTATTAAACTAGTTTATATTGAAACACGTTTAAGGCAAAAAGTCTATAAAGATACTTAGATAGTCAATGTTTATTTGTATGCCAAACAAAGCAGCCTCAGCGATCAAGAGGTGGGTCATTGAATTAATGAAGGTGACACAATAAGTACTGTAGGGGACCGAACACTATGCAGTGAATAAATCTCTATAGACTATAACTCCTGCAATAAAGGATAATAATTTTGAATATTAAGTGAGTAACGACTCAAAAATAAATCTTATTGTAGCTAAGAACAAAAAGTCACCTTTAAATAAGATGCAAGTGAGGTCAGCTTCAATATATGATTAATTACTAAGCGATGGCGATGCTAATTGCGATGTCGCAAACGCAACGAATATACGTAACTCTTTCAAACGCCATGCATTTAGCATAAACGCTTAAGATTTCAAGTTCAACCATCCGGTCTTTACATTGCATAATTCTGTTACAAATATACATAGGTCGTCCCTTTCCGTAACTACCGCGGAAGTCTTGACCCCATTTTAAAGTTCCCCAAAAATATTCCCAGTCTTTTGTTGCAATGACAATGCCTCTAGCTACTCGTCCACCCATCGTGTGAACCTGTGATGACATTTGGCAAGCAGCTCCAAACGTATTTGGTTCAGAACGCGTGCCAAATCCACTATTTTTACACATACGACTATTGTCGCTCCAAAACTCAATTAAATGATATTTGCTCTTCGATAAAATGATAATTACTTTCTTATCTATAAATCCAGCGGGTCGTTGAAATAGTATTCGAGCGACTATCGTCGTTTCTGCTTGTGACATATGGATTATTTTTGCTTCTTATTCGTGAGTCTTTATTTGTTTATTTATTATGTATATCTCTGTGGTTGATGTCCGGATGTTGTCCGCGATGAAGTTCGTGTCTATTTGTATTTTGTTGACATTTCTTAGTTTTCTTAATGGATTTTACGCGTGCTTTCAATTCTAATTTAAGTTTTGCTGAAGCTTTATCAGTGTTTTGTGATTGTGTATGTTTTTATTTATGATTGCATTTATCGACAGTAGGTTAGTAACTTCTTATGATATGGATGATTCCAATGTTTACGTTTTCTAATTTACATTGAAATTATCTTAGGTGTTTATTGTGACTATTAGATAAAACTTAATACATGCATAATAAGCAAGATATGATTTATGCTCCAATTCACTCACAGGGTCACAGCCCATTATCTGTTTAAAGTCTAAACAGTCCTGCTATAATTCTATAAACCTCAAGGTCAGCACCATAATAATCGCTAAGCTACCTTGCGTAATCACTTTTCAGTAGAACTGCACATAAAATATGTATAAGCGTTGTCGAACCGTTTCAAGCCCAAGGTTAGTTTGGGCATTTCTAGCTAGCCTACTGAAATTGTTTTCTAGAACCGCTGTAAGGTTGTCGCGTGTGTAATTTACTGTATCGATTTTATCGATCACCTGTATGGCGATTGTTAGAATATCTTCATTCATTATTAATGGACCAGCCGTGTGTTGCAATCGATTACCTGTAGACTTTACTGCAGTATAATATTTATAAAGATGAAGGACGATTGTAACGAATCTTTATCCATATACTTAAATCGAAATCAAACAGTAGTTGAGCAGTAAACCTTTAAGTATTAGAAATTACATTATGATTTTCTACTTCTGTTGTCCTGCGTGCAAAGCTATGTAAATATTTCACTACAATTTTTGTTCGGCTCTATCAAATGAATACAATTTTTCCACTCCCACGCGAATTTCTGACACATCAACTGTTATTGCGTAAAGTAACGAAATAAAAGAAGATTTATATTTATTGTTTGTAAAACCATTGAATTTATAGCTACTGTTTAAACTTATATAGGCCAATGAACTTATGAAGCGGACTGTTGAAAATGTATTACGTTTTGTACACGCAACGTTTAAACAAGAACTGAAATGAGTTAATACTGATCCAGTGAGTTGAAACTGTTCAAGTATTTAGTTTACTTTCTTTTAATTAGCGTTGGTTTGATTTGTGATAAGTAGCTTGCGTTTATCGATCATAATGCTGAAGTTTAATGATACGATCTGTAGGCACGTCACTTCAAAATTAGTTACTCAAGCCGGTATTGAATCATCAACGTTACCTAAGTATTATGCAGGTAACTAACTCCGTGCCAAGTCTTACTGTAGAGACAATGGCAACATATTCTTAACAAACCTTGAAAAATGAAAACATGGAAAGCTGCAGCTGTCCAGGGTGCACGTACTGGTGGAATAAAATCAGAGTCATCGATTCGAGAAGAAGAAAAAGGGCAAAGTTATGACTTTTCAAGGGTTGTAGTTTTAGGGTATTGGAATCGCGGATCAATCCAAACATAAAATAGCTTAAATAGACATAGGTTTTCTGATTTTAGCAGTATACTGCGATAAAATACGAAAGATCGTAAGATTTGAAATATTGATTTGACAGTAGTATGCTCTAAAATCCGCAACAGTATGAATGGTCCATAAATCAATGTGACTGATGTAACATAATTTGTCTCAAACAAACGTTAGATTTTTTACTCCATCCCAAATTCACACTTATTCCAAAGTGTTAAAATCCCAGATTGAAATATAGAACCGCGGTAGGCGTTTGATTGTGTTGCTAATCTTCTGACAAGGTAAACATCATTTTTTTCGCAGAGAAACACTAATTATATTAGTCGTGAGGTATTATGTGATTTATTGCTCACAAATATTTCGCTAGTTTTCGTTCGTTGTAATAATTTTTGCATTTAAATTGGAAAAAGTTTTGCAAGGTACTGTTTTAGGGCCCATGCTAAAAATATCGTTTCATAGGTGTAATATTATTCAAATATCTTATAGGAGATTATTTAAGTACATGTCTTTGTTAAATAACGATATTATTTCAAGAAAGAGAGACAGTACCATTTTATCCTTTTAAATTCTTTCATTTTTCAAACAAAACCTAATATTGGTAGAACAGAAGAAAATCATTATGCTTTTATACCTTTACAATGTTTACGTGTAAGAATCTCATAAACAGCGCTTTCTCGTTTACGCTCTGTTTACGTAGAAAATGTTTATTTTTATACTCATTTTATACATCAATTGATTTCTGGATCAATACCGATTAACTTGGGAAAGTAAATACGTTATGGAATCTTGAACACGAAATCTCATTAATATTTATAAGGGTAGAGCAGGAAGGAACTGCTTAATAGGGAGCTGTCAGTATGCAAAACAAATAATTATTGTAATCATTGGTCGAACAGTTAGTAATTATGTTGTTATTGTGGTTGAAGGGCTTGATTATCACGATTAACAATAAGCCGATGATTATCAAATTACACAATGATTATTACGTTTATTCATGCTATAGAAAAAGATCATTAGTCTCCTGCCCTACCAATTTATTTGGGGTCGGAGCAGCATGTCTCTGATGTCTTTCTCTATTACTCGTCATCTTAACCTAAAATATGAGATTAGTGTGTGGGACAGGTTATTAAAATTGTCACCAGAAGACCAAATATAAATAATACTGAAAACTGACTGAAGAAGAAAACAACAAACAGAATACGTGATATCTCTAATTAACATGTAATACAACATAACTACACTATAGTTTACAAGTGTTAACCAAGAAGATCTAAACTTATCGATGCGTTAGTCTTCACATCTCTTATGGAACATTATCTTCCATTCCCATTGATTAAGTCTAAAACAAACATACAGTACAACGCTCTTCATTCATTCTAACAGAGCGGAAAATGTAAGCAAGCTGCATGTAGTCTGTATCAAGTATTCACAATCGATACGCAAAGTATTTATAGAAATGTGAAATCCCTTTCCTAGTATTTTCAGCTTAAGCGGCCTAACACGGTGCTGAATTTAGTTGTTGTTGTGCTAGTTTAGACTTAGTTGTCTGAATTTAGTTGTCAGTGTGCTAGTTGAGACTGAGTTAGGAAACTGTCCCTCGGTTCTCTAAATACGTAGGGGCTTAACTCAATACAATTTTATTCATCGTGATGAGAGACGAATTCAAATAAATGGGAATTTGAGCAGGAGAATGGTGACATTATAGTTGATTCTTGCTGAGTGTAAAATAAATGTAGATCTCTTTTTGACCTCTATTCTGAAATATCAATTAATGTTTTTTTTACAATACTGGGCCCTACACTGTTGTGTGTCCCTAAATCATATTTCACGGCCCCCGCAGATACTCATACAGGTGTCATATTAAATTGAAGAAGTAACTATCGTTTCCACTAACTCATTTAAGTCTATTAACAGCTCTTTGTGTAAGTGCTTAGCTTTGAATTTAGGTTAACTGCAGTGCGATTCACAGCTTCCCTTAATCCTTACTGCCCACGTTTTATATCCCGTGTTTTGTTATGCACTACAACAGAACTGTAGGTCCCAAAATAGATATAGCCGTTGAGATAGACGCTTCCGCCCCTAGCTCGACGTTCTCTCTGTTGTGTTCTATTGAACTTTATTGCTGCTATGCAATTCTTTTGTAAACTCTTTATTATTATTCGCCTGTTCGCATTTCGAATGTGTCATGGCGTCGTATGTTATTAAACCTTTTTTGTCAAATGAGGTGTCAATCCCATGTCAAAATATTGAATTACAGTCATCGTATATTTTGTATGCAAGTTTGAATACAGTATTTCACTGTTCATTTATTACGTAATTGGCATCTCTGTTACATTGATCTTTGTTCTGTTAATTTAAGGTTACAGGTACTGACTTGCCTGTTAAAAATTATAGAAATCTTTAGTTGCCAAAAAAAAAAGGTTTCTATCGGATTGAAGCTTTCAATGGTAGTATAATAACTGTGAAAAGGACTATATTTTGACTTCTAGATTCAAATCAAAGTTCTATACTTTTTTGTAGGTTTCTTGTTCTGTCATATCTAAAAACACTTTCAATGTTTAAAGTGTTTTGGCAAGGTTTTCGCTTCTGATTACCTCATGCTTTAAAGCAGACGATTGATACGTATTGTAATGTACTCATACTATTACTTAACGTTAGTTTATTTTCGGTACCTTACTCATACTTCTAAATATAACACTAACTAAAAAGCTTCGTACCAGTAAATATTTACATTAGTAATAATCTATGAGTTAAAAGTAATCTCTTCAATAATATTTTTATATTGTAAAAAGGTTGAAAGATTTTTTATTTGTTCATCGATAAATTTGTTGGTATTAATAGTTTTTTAACTAGAGTTTTGATTGATGATCTCTTATTTTTGTTCCTATGGATAGGTGCCGAAACTGGCATATTTCTTTATTATAGATGTTTTCTATAAAGATAATATTTTTCCGTTCGCCTTTGCTCTTCGAATTATAGGATAATAAATCAAAATCAAAGCATTTATTTCAAGTAGGCCAGTTACAGGCACTTTTGAATTGTCGAAACAAAAATGAACATTTAAAGTAGCTACAGTCCCAGTCACAAGACATAAAAACTGTGAAAGTACTGTAGTTGCCCATTCCCTAGCGTAGATCTCTATGGAGAAAGAGAGTCTCAAAACAAATCACTTCATACATGGAAGTACGGTCTGAAAGGTAACGTATAAAATCACACTTTGCCGTATAAGCTCATCCAGGCACGTATCCAGGGGGGGGGGGGGGGGGATAGTTGGGACTTATCCCCACCCCACCCCCCCTAAATCTGACTGAAAATAAACGGGATCATAACCACTGCGAAGTACGTAAATTATAGTACTTACAGTGATTGCAGCGAATTTTTACACAGTTCCATGGCGCCGGCCACAGGGCGCAAGGTAACGGAAAATAAAATACGTAGAAAAACCAACCATCCGAACCAGAAAGCAAAAATTTTCGAGCTCGCTTCGCTCGCTCGTACTCCTATTTTCTTTCTGGGTGTCCCTAATAACAAAATTAACTTATTAAATCACAAAATATACGAACGTGCTCAGACATACGATGTCCTTTGCGTCCATAAACTTTCCTTTATAAATTGGCTAAATGGCGTTTTGTTTTATTATAGGACAAAAGAAAACCTATCAAATTGGAGATGGATGAAAACAGTTGTGCCAATCTAACAACAAAAAAAAAACAAAAAAATGAATTTGGAACCTTATAAACAAATCATCTATACTCGATACCTTTTTGACTGAATGTATGGCACGCCCTTCTGCAATTAATTTCAGGAAAATGGTAACTTAAAAGGACACATCTCGTTCTTGAAAATTAATTATTGGAAACTATAACATCACATGAGATCTTTCCAACACCTTATAATAGTACTAGACTACCGCTACACTAAACAAGGGTCTGCTATTAAAAAATTAAAAATAACAATTCTTCAAAACTGTCACTTGTCTAGGTTTTTATACACTTGATTATTTACAAGTCATTCACCTTTTCCATTGTGTTTAAGACAGACATTGACATGACGTACAATCATACCAAACATGACATTTAGAACTACAAACAGACTGCTTCTCATATACATACAATGTTTTACGACCTACATCCTCGTCTTAGAACTACAGCCCTAACATACCTGTCAAAAACACAAATCTTTATGACCCTTAAAATAAGGATGATTTTAGTTGCTATCACTGACAAGTCTGTCTAAATGACTATCATCTTGTATCATCATAATCGTTTCAGTTGAAAGACGTCCACTAATGGTCGTAGCCCCCCCTAGTGCAGCCACATTAACCAGTCCCATGCGTCTGGCAACCGGCGGATCCCCGCAACTATCCATATATCATTATCATCTTTGTATTCATGAAAATCTGGAGCTGTTAGAGGCACAACAACTAAAAGAACTACAGGGTCAATCTCCGACTTGATCCATGCCTTGTACCGGTAATATTTCAGTCAGTGTGGGTGAGAAAACTGTAATACTAGCTTATTCTGAGGCTTTATTATCTCCTCGGTTCCACCTACACTGTATAACCTCTTTGGTGTACCGTAATGTGTTTCTACAGTCTTGTCCTGATCATTTTCCTTGCAGCCAGTTGTCTCGCCTACGTTATGTAGGCTTTAGTCTTCATGTTCTGCTATAATTTCGGTACTTACTTTACCTTTTCTTACATTGCTAAATAAAGATAGATAAAGTGAGATATCTTTTTCTTTTGTCTCATGATATTTTTTCGGATTATTTGAATTATCTAGGCCACAGAATTCGTCATCATTTTCCTACTGTTATCCCAATCTATTTGAGGTTGGCGTAGCATGTCTTCCTCTTCCAGACGTTTGTATACAAACGTTTACAGAGATGACGAAACATATATGTTTCGTCATCTCTGTAAAACCCATAACATCCATTACGCAGTCCATCTATCGTTTCTTTGGGCTTCTTCTGTGTTCTTTAATTACCTAAGCTATATTATCAATTAATCAGTCGAATTAATTGTGGAATGCAAATAAATGAATATGAATATGAATAAATGCAAAACTCATCATGATTACTTGAATTTAGGGCTTAATAAATTAATCCTCATTGCAATGAATGTTAAAGGTTTTGAAAAGTCTTCTATTCAATCTATGTTAGTTAACATGTTCAGCTTTCTGTGCCTAGTCTGACGTAAGAATATTCTAATGAGTCTCGCATAATCTGCAAGTATATGGTCTGTTAGTAGAAAATACATCGGATCTCCGTCATTAACACGATGTAACTCTAATCAGAAAGTGTCGGTATGCGTTGCGCGCTATTAAACAAGACTGCATTCCGTTGTATTACCATAATAATACTTTATTGCCTTGTAGCTAGTTTTGTTATTGAAATAATCTTTTGTAGCTACTACCATATTGGTGTTGATTCTGTTGTGCACAAACTAAACTTAATTTAGGCTATTTATATCTTTTTCTCTCTAATAAAACAAGAAAGAGACGGACGTAATTTAGAGCTGTCAAATTTAATTGGAACTAATATTTCCACAAATGAAGTTTGCACGTAAAAACATGTCGAGTGTCGACTAAAAACGCGGTGAAGCGCAAGGTATAAACTAGTTTGACATCTCTAACTTAGTTGATAGCTATAGCCGTCCTTTTCTCGCAATGCCTTTTAGTAAAAGATAGCAATAGCCTAAGTTAAGTTTAGTTTGTGCACAACAGAATCGACACCATTCACTACTAGCCCACCTGCACCAGCTTCGCCCGTTGACGGATGTTCTGCTACCTTTGAACACCTATTTGACCTACTTAAGGTTTTAATTTTCAAAAATACTTTATTAACGGATGCCTACGTCACAATAGGTACCTGGATGCCAAATTTTTGCCCAAGCTGCCCAGTGGTTTGAGCCGTTCGTTGATAATTAGTCAGGACAAACGATTTAAAAAAAAGAGTATAAGAAAAAAAAAGAATATACAAAAGTATATAAGGTGCAAGCAGACCGTTCACGAAATCGTCAACCAAGCATTCTCTTCATCAAACTAAGTTACTTTACGCAAACAGGGAGAACAGCTACATTTCGGCTTCATTAAGGGTATATAAATGAACAACTTTTACGATACCATTGTAAAAGTTCCAACCAACCAAATTCAAGCCAACTCTGAAATATGAAAAACCTTTGTAATAAGTACGAAACCTTAAAAGAATCAGCTGCTCGCTACAATTTTTCCAGTTATGCGAACATAAATGTATGGAGAAACTGATTGTTTTTCGCGATGTCAGACTTTTCCATTTCATGAATACCTGCTGTAGCCTCTTTAAATTACGTACATAATTATGTTATTGTGTATAAAACAGTAGTGCATCGTATAAAGGTGTGTCCTGCAAGTGAAGGATGACATCTGTTCACCCCGTGCAGGGCAACGTGACCTATAAAATCGACCAATCATATTTTATTACTACTTCTGTTTCTACTGGAAAGGGCGTCACTTCAGCTAGTATACTTTGCGAAAACTACACTAAAAGGAATAATTAAGTTATATATCCGTAAATATGACTAAATATTACCATATTGTTTCCAAAATACTTGTTATAGTATCTAGATTATACCCGGGCGTCGCACCGGCGCGGCGCTGTGGATGCGCGCGCAGCGACCTCAAATTTTCCTGCGTAGTATTGAATCGGCCAGTCACTTTTCCTAACCTCAAAACCGAACCCCAAACAGCTGTTTCGTAATTCTCGATGAAACAAACACGTAATTAATGAATATTACCGCACTGACAATTGCACGGGACGTCTAGACGCTTCAGATGCCATTACGAAATTGTTTAAATTTAGAATCCGGCGATATTTTTTTTCGATTTACGGTTTTCTTGGCTTTCATTCAGTTTCCAGCCAGCCGGATTCGCGGATAGCTGTATTCTTTTTAAATTGGCTTACGATTATTGCATTATAAACCTCTTTTGTTGTTGTTTATAAAATTTTCTTCATTTTCTTTAGCTTTATTGTAGGTTAATATCGTTAGTCATGATAATAGTTCATATGAATGTTATAACATAAAGTGCAGTGAACATTGTGAGACATGTATGTGCTAAGTGAACCTTATAAATAGGAACCTTTAGTGTTGTTTTAATTGTGTTAAAATGGAGGAGGAGTACGAGTATGACTTCGCGTACGAGTGCCGGGTTGGTATTTTACTATTGGTCTTTTTGTCCAAATATTTTTGTGCATTGATCCAATATTTCACCCAATGCAGACAATGCATTTAAAACACGTGACTGCGCATTTTTTTATAAAACAAACACTTGATTCTAAAAAACCTTCTTGATACTAGTTAATGTTTTTTAATTGTAGTTGGTCTTGTTTCGCTCAAAAATGTTAAATTTATTATGATATACCACAAAACAAGTTGCCAATACGTTTGCGAAACGATAAGACCACTTGGCAGTCAATTAAACTGTCAAACAGGTGAAAAAGTGGGTCGACACATTTTTATATTATTGCTTCAACATTTTTTGGTCTTTTCGACCAATTTTACATTATGTCGACCAGTCAAATAATTATTACCAGTCCAGTCCACCGTATCCTTATAGAAAAACAAGAAGTTTTGCAATATTAACTTACTTTCGTGAGGTCAATCACCCCGGTCGAAGCTTCGATGTTTCAAAGCCAGTTTTTGCGACAAAATGCCTTATTATCAGTTCTATTAAAGAGTAACTGTATAAAGGAGGCATTTCAAATGCATCACTTCCTTTGAACATTTACATTGCAATGCTTAATTTTCGAGTCCAAAGATAACATGACAATATTTTTTTTATGTAAAAAGAACCTACATCAATGCTCCTACTTATTAACCGACTTCAAAATAAAGAGGTTATCAATTAGGTTTTTAACGCCACAAGAGTCAGGTTGGCACTAGCTTTTCCGAGTATTCAGTGGGTCTAAAATTGCTGTTATAATAGAATCATAATATGAATCACGTTGCGATTCGTAAAATAGTCACAAAGTGGCAATTCCTAATATTAACTGCGTCCGTGTCCATTTTAAGAATTTTAACGTGATTAATCGTATTATTCGGTTAATTATGATCCTGCTTAAGCGGCCATTTTAGGTACCCAGAATTATGAATTAAGAATAATCTACTTTTCCATAGATACAATCCTAGTGCAATACCTATGTACACTACACGGTCTAAATGTAAAGAACAACAGAATGATGAATTCAATCCATTTCTCCATGTAAAAGGTTTGATTGAGCCACGATGTCCGAATCCAACCCTTTTACTTAGAGTTTTTCATTAAATGGCCCTTTGGTCCGGTTTTAAAGATCAATTCGTCCGACAAGATCAATAACGAACGATAGAATACATGATTGATAGAATACGATCGAGAAATTCAAATTAAGAACAATTAAACATCGCCATTAGGTACTGTTTTTATTACTGGCAAGATATAGATCTAGAAAAAAAAATGATAGCCATCACCAGTTGTCGTTAGACGTTGAATTGGTTTATCTTGCATCAAATATTTAGTGATTGATATTTTATTAAAATTAACGTTTGGACGAACAAATTATACCAAGATTTGTATTAGTATATGACCTTATCTGTCTTTTATTGTAAAATATGACAAGCGAAAGCGCAACATAAAATCGTCAGAACTGTCAAGACTATTGATTCTATTGAATCAATTTAATCAACCTGCCATTTTGGACATAAGCCAGAATGATTTCTTGAATACTAAGAAGCTTTTTATATTTTACAAAGTAATTGGTAATATTTTATACCTGAGATATCAAAATAAACTTTATGATCTTGAAGTTCGTTTTATATCTTACAATAATTTTGAATTTATGGTCATTGGATCGAATATCTTCGATCGCAAATTATCGTCAAATGATGTCTGACAGTTATGATGTCGCTCATTATTATCTAACTATATTAACTATAACTATTTAACTTTTGACAGTTAATCTGACGTGCTGTTTTTTTTTTAATTTCAGCGTCTCGTTGAGGCGATGGCGCCTCGGTCGGCGCGGTCCTTCCGCCAAGAATTCAATATGCAAGATTTGACCACAGAACACACCACCTATACGTCACACTATACCACAGAAAAGTAAGTAATTGGTTTTAAATAATATGTGTTGCAGTTTACTACTAACGGTAGATAGAAGATTGTGTAAAATAGAAATAAATTAGCAGACAGCTGTCATTCAAGCTAATAAACATGTCAGCAGTATCGAACTAGTTAATACCGTATTGAATAATATTTTTATTAATACCTACTTCCTATTATGACCGTTTTTCATCTGACCGTACAGCGTAGTTAGGTGTATCATAAAAATAACGGTGTAGTAATTAGTAGTAATAAAAACTAATCAAGCTTTCCTCCTAAAACCAGATACGTCAGGACATCACAATCAACAGAGCTAGACGGTCAACCAGTTGTAAAATCAATGACCAATGGCAAACTAAACTCACCTAATTATACAACGAAAACAATTATCACAGAAGATGACAGACCTGACGTACGAAAACTTAAAAGAGTCCACAGAATGTATGAAGGACCAAACATTATTGAATCTAAAGGTATATTGCATCCCGAGACGAGAGAAATACTCACTGTTGGTCAAGCAATCAGCATGAGAATACTTGACGTAAGAACGGGGAGACTATCTGCCCCCGACACAAGACAGACGATGAGCATCGAACAAGCAGCCCAAGAAGGTCTTATAGACCCTAAACTCGCTGCAAGATTAACAGGACCGTGCGGCATGACCGAAGACGGAAACGAAGTCACATTATTAGAAGCCATACAGAGAGAATTATACGATGCCGAACAAGGACTCTCAGATCCAGCAGAAAAAAGAATCAAGGTAACAGTCGAAGGCGAGAATTCGACTCAAGGAATGAGTATCTCGGATGCACTAAATCGCGGACAAGTTGATCTACAAAGAGGTCTATACAGACTGCCTAATGGAACCTACATAAGCATAGCCGAAGCCTACCAACGAGGCTACCTCATTTATAACGAGATTATCAAAATAAAATCAAGCGCGTTGTGTCTGTCTGATGCGATTAGTCAAGATTTAGTCGATAACAGCGGTTGGATTTTGGATAGGAACTCGGGCGATAGGTACCAAATTGATGTTGCTATTAAGAACGAACTCATCAATCCTAACATTAGGGAAGTAGTTGATCCTAAAAACGACACAAAAATAACGCTTGCTGAAGCGATAGAGAAAAATATAATTAATACTAAACATTCGAAATACGTACATACTATAACTAAGGAGAAACTTATTTTCAAAGAGGCAGCAGTTAAACGGTACATTTGCAAACCCATGACACTTAAAGACGTCTGCGACAACAATCTAATGAGTAACGATGGTAAGATTCTTTCACCAGCGAACCGAGCTCCTTTGAACATCCTAGAAGCTATTTCCGCTGGTGTTCTTGATAGCGATAACGTTAAGTGCATCACAAACACAACGACAGGCGGTCTTCTAACACTTTCGGAGGCTTTAGGCGCGAAAATAATTTTACATGACAATAAATTCCGCGATAACCTAACAGGAGAAATATGTACCATTCCTGAGGCAGTAGATCGTGGATTAATTACTTCAGTTTCTCAAAGGTCTATTTTCGATATAGATGGATTCAAAGACCCAAAAACAGGAGAATTCGTCTCCTTCAACGTTGCTCTCAGTAAGGGCAATCTTAAGTACGTAAAAGGTGAGACTTTCCTTAAGTCAGAAAGCGGAGACTGGGTGTTTCTAGAAGACTGCACTAAAGTGTCTTTAGTTAGGGCTGAGGTATTAGAAATGTTTAATCGTAAGATAGGAGTGTATGATAATGGTAAGGAATTGTCAGTTTTAGACGCAGTATTCAAAAATATCCTTGAACCCAAAACAGGGCATTTGTTAGATTCTACAACCAAACGGCCTATTCCATTCAATAAGGCTGTAGAAATAAATATGATTACACCTGAAGGTGCTGCTTTACTAAATTCGCTTTTGAATATTACGCTAACTTTACAAACTGTTACTAAGACAGTAAAACGGTATGTAACTGTAACTAATACTAGTGCTACGCAAAGATCTGAAACAATAATCACATTCGCAGAGGCAATAAGGCGTGGTCTCATTGATGAAAATACACAAACATTCACTGATCCGACCACTGGCACAGTGTTCCCTATACAACAAGCTTTAGATGAAGGTTTATTAGGCGTAGAAAAGAATGAACCGCGTGTTGTCCACATATCTGACCGCGTGTCCAAGAAAGACTTAGTACCAGGTCAAGTTGTTGAACTTAAAATCACGAAAAAATCATATATCAAAGATGTCCCCAGCCCTGAAAGTAAAGTCCAAAGGGATAGCAGTAGGCCTGAAACTCTTAAAAGCCCTGATTTTACCATGCTTGAAACAACACAACCTCGCGAGGGGCTAGTACAAGAAATTAGAACTGTAACTTCAAAATCAGTTGTTACTGAACCCTCGGTTAGTTCTTTGACCATTAAAAAGAATACGATTGAGTTGCCACGCGGCGGCTGGACTTTGAAAGAGGCTATTCAACAAAATCTCTTCGACCCAGCCACTGGTATGTTCATAATACCAGGGACAGACAGAGTTTTAGATCTAGACGAGGCTATTAAACTTAACATTATAAATGGAGACTCGGCAAACGTCGTTGATCCCAAATCTAAAAAAGAAGTACCTCTGGATCGCGCTTTAGAATCACGCATAATCGATAGTACGGGCCATTATAAACACATCATGGAAATAATCACTATGAAAGAGGCAATCGAACGTAGATACATTATTTTCACCACCCTAACAACAACAACGCATTCCCAGAAAGTATTAACCATCACGTCAATAGCTGGTATGCCTGACAAGATGGAAATATCCGAAATGCACGACGCGTCTTCCCCCGAAATTCCTTCGGAGGATCAGTCAACTTTAGAACCAGTACAGGTTACTCCTGGAGTGATCTTTGATCCATCGACTGCTTTAGTTATTTCCACCTCGACCGGAGTTTCTGAGAATGTTTTAGAAGCTGTAGAACGTGGTTTGTTACCTGAAAATAGCGTCAAGGTTATTGATCCTCAAACAGGTAGGGCGATATCGTTGAAACAAGCTGTACAGCATGGTATAGTTAACACGAGAACGGGAGAATACACGAATAAGACCGGAAAGAAAATAAGCCTGGTAGATGCAGCTAAAATAGGCCTAGTGGCGGTAGTAGGAGCACCTTTAGTAGCAGCGTCTAAAATCATACAAGTTGTTAAAAGCACTATGGTTGTAGACCCACAGACAGGTGAAAATATACCAATGGAAGTAGCTTATGAAAGAGGATTAGTTGATCCAGTAACTTACAGAAAATACGAGGAATCTCTCAGGGATAGGACTCCAGAAATGGAGGTTACTCAGGAAATTAAGACGTCAAGTACAAGTAGTGTGACTTATTCACACGTTACCAAAACAACAACCATTCCATCTGAAACTACCGTAACCGTAGTGGTAGATCCGAAAACTGGTGAAAAACTGCCAATAGAAGTCGCATACGAAAGAGGTCTTATTGATCCGATATCGTACAAGAAGTATGAACTGTCAATCAAGGAAAAATCTCCTGAATATGCTCAGAGAGTCCTTAGTTCACCAACTTCAAGCGGCGTTACATTTACTCAAGTTTCCAGTGTAACTACACCTGACAAAATGGTAACTATGGTAGTCAATCCCAAAACAGGCGAACAACTGCCTATTGAAGTCGCGTATGAAAGAGGCATAGTGGATCCTATTACTTACAAAATATACCAGGATGCTCTAGCCATTAAACAACAAGACATTTCGATGCAACCGGGAACAACTAAATCATTCCCAGGGACGAACACAGTTACAATTTCTCAGGTCACTAAGCCCGTATCGGTTGGTGCGGCAGTGTCTGAAGGTTTCATAACCGTAGAGTCAATACAAAATAGTCTTTCAGCTGACAATAGAAGAGTTCTAGAAACTACTATTACTGACAAGACAAGGACGCCTGATGTAATACAAATTACTAAGACTTCACCTAGTAGTAAGCCTAGGTATAAGGTCAATATAGGTAGGGAGCAAACCCCCGAAGGACAAGTTCTAGAAACAAAACCTGTAGTATTACAAAAGCTTAGAAAGCACGTCGTCACTCCTCTCGAGGCTGTCGAACAAGGCTTGATAGACAAAGAAACAGCAACAATTTTAGAAGCCGTCAAAGTTTACAAAGACGAAAACGGTTCACCAATTAGTCTTGAAATAGCAATTGAGAAGGGTTTAGTTGATGAAAACAAGGGTCACATTGTCGATCCCGTACGTGGTGATGTTCTTACCATCAAAGAAGCTATAAAGAGAGGAATACTAGATGTTGAAGGTCAGGACGAAGTATTAATCCCGTTAGCTAAGAGTCTGTCTATTCCAGAAGTTTTGGAACAAGGACTCTTGGACCCAGTCACTGGAAAAATAGTTCACCCTGAAACTGGAAACGTTTTGACATTAAGAGAAGCAATCATTTGCGATATTGTTGATCCTTTATCTAGTATTATCATCGCGCCTGGTAAGAAGATCACTTTGGCTGAAGCTATTGAAAGAAATATTATCGACAATGACAAAAATGTAGTCAAAACTACTGACGGACCTCTTGATTTTATATCAGCGGTTAACGCTCAGGTGTTCCCTGATTCTGAAATCAAGCCGGTCATTGATATTCCACCAGCAGCCATGACACTAAACATTGCTATTCAAAAGAATCTGATAAACCCACACACTGGAGAAATGAAGCATCCCCTAACTGGTGAAATGACGCCTGTGGGTCATGCTATCCAAAAGGATTTGATAATGGCTATTCCTTACCCTCAAACATCAGAAACTATAACACTTGAACAGGCTTTAGACAAAGGAACAGTAAACTTGAAATACGCGACGTTTACCGATCCCAAGACAAAAGAAGTCATTCCTTTAGATAAAGCGTTGGAGCGAGGGCTGGTAGCTATCAAACCTATGACAGATATGCAAGCAACTGGTGTTGTAACAACAATCACTGAAACGTTCACGTCTCAACATACTGTGACAACTAAGATGATCGAACTTCTTGCTGACTACGTACTCGTGAGTTCAAACGAGGTGCAAAATACAAAAACAGGTGAGATAATATCTATTGATGACGCTCGTCGCCAAGGTATTGTCAGAGATGAACAAACTAACAAAGAACAGTTTATAACTAACGATACGAACATCAGTTTTGAAGATGCACTGAACCTCGGATACATTAACATTGAGACAGGCACATTTACGCATCCCAAAACTGGAGAGACTGTAACTATTTCGGAGGCTGTTACTACCGGGTTGTTGAATACAGAAGTTCCATCAGAATCAGCTAAAGCGAGTCCCCAAAAGCAAATTTTAGAAATGTTAGACCTAAATGAGGCGTTTGAACTTCTATTTGATGAAAAGACTCAAAAGTTCCGAGATCCTAAATCACCTAATAAAGTTCTTACATTCAAAGAAGCTCTTGACAAGAAGATTATTAATCCTGACTCAGTTATTTACAATGTTGAAGCTGGAAAACCAGTCACTCTTAGAGAAGCATTAAATTCAGGACTGATCGATAAGAAGACTGGAAAATTGAAAGAACCCAAGACGGGCAAGTCGGTCGATATTAAAAACGCTGCCAAAATGGGCTTGATAGCTGTGCTTGCTGCCCCAGTGTTAGCCGGTATGGCAGTTGTGCAAGGTGGTAAGGCAGTGACGAGCAAGATTATGCAACCCAAACAGGAACAAGCCGTAGGTTCGCCTAGTCGTGTTTCTACCTCAGAGAAAACTATAAGGTATGAAACTTTTGAAGAAGACAAAGCTAAGAAACCATTCGGCAAGGACAAAGAACCAAAACCAACCGACAGTGCTGTTCATAAACCTATCAAACAAGACGATAAACCACAAAAATCATCGCCACAGTCTCCATGGGACAAAGAACTGTCATCCTTACCAACGGACAAGACAGTCACAATTGAAAAGAAACCCGCAGTCCACATGAAGGAGCCATCTGGTAAACTGCCTGAGAAATATGAATTACAAAAAGAAGTTTCTAGACAGGACACAACTGGAGTCACGTCAACTGAAATAACTATCGACAAGAAAACTGTTTTATATGGCAAAGATATGACTCCCGAAGATTTACATTCTAAGACGGAAAGGGATGTACAAAAAACACAACCGAGTGAAGATCTGAAACCTGATTCAAAGGTTAGTAAAACCATTGTAAGCGAAAAGACCACTGTCGTGACAGAGTTGCCCAACAAACCGACTGAATCGGCTATTAAGGACCTGGATAGGAAAACTAAACCTGTTATCGAAAAACCAAGCCCTACAATGGATATGGAACATGTTGTTTTTGAAGAAAAACCAGTTATCCAAGAATTCATTGAAACACCAGCTGGTGGTGAGCAAATTATAACAGTAACCAAAACGAGTGTAACTAAAACCATGATTGATTCTGTGGAGGAAGCTACACCAAAAGAACCGCAAGATCGCTTCCCTAAAGATAAAACTAAACCGGAATTAAATGAAAACGAAACGACACCAGCTGGTGGAAGTAAAACTATTGTTACAGAAAAGACAGCTGTAGTGACTACCGAAGGTCCCGAGGCCCATAAAGTAAAACCTGGTGATAAAAAAGCACTGCCATCACAGAAACCGGAAGAACAAAGTCTTAAAGCTAATTACGATCATTTCACAAAATTCGACGATGGGCCAATTATTGAAGAAATCCATGAAATTACTCCAGATGGGAAAGAGATTACTAGAATAGTTAAAACCACTGTATCCAAATCTGAACCTACATCCGAGTACTATACTGAACATAGTAGCACAGTCATAACTTCATCATCGTCTACATTAACTACGGTACAAATATCTGAAAATCAGTCGACTTCGTATCAAGTAGTTACTGAAGAAACCAGTGGACCTGTAGACTTCACTGAGACGGTTTCACAAGAATATCAGGTGACTGAAGCTCCCGATGAAACAGATGATGTTCAGACACAAAGAGAAGAAAAAGGCGTGTCTCCAGATAGCGAGAAGGGTGTACAACCAGTCAAAGATAGCGAAATACCTACAAATTTGCCGCTATCTGAATCGGACATAGCAGTCGGAGAACAAAAACGGGCGACTGAAAACATTAAGGATCAACAAGATCCAAAAGACATAGTAGTAGAATATGAAGATGTTCAAGTAGTTCAACGTAAAAAACCATTAGGAATAGCCCCTGGCATCATATACGATCCCAACAATGGAGTTGTTGTTTCAATGAGGGAAGACCGTGTTGACAATTTATTGGTAGCTGTAAACAGAGGTGTTATACCCGCGGAACGCGTAAAACTTCGCGATCCAAAGACAGGTCAACATATAAATTTGAATGAAGCTATTAACATGGGAGTTGTTGATAGTGAAACTGAAGAGTTCACAGATAAATCGGGTAAGAAGATAAGTATCTTAGAAGCTTCATGTAAAGGCTTGATCTTTGTAATCGGTGCGCCGATCCTAGCAACAGCTACAATTGTTGGAGTTGTTAAGAAACCTGTCATTGTCGACCCTACGACGGGCCATAAGTTATCATTAGATCAAGCGCGCGAGAGAGGCCTAATTGACGCTGAAACCTGTAAGAAGTATGAGCAAATGCACAAGTTTGGTACTCATGAAGCAGTAGACACTAAAACTGAAACAGTTGACGTACCTACAGGTGCGACCAGCTCAGAACAAGTAGTTGAACTCTCCACTACTACAGATACTACCACACGTGCGGATGAAGTCGCAATAACACAAGGAACTGAACCTTCTGACATCACAACTAACACCGTTGAACAGGAAGTGATAAATTTAGGCAAAACAACTCCTACGGCTGTTCACGACGCCAAGTCTGTTTCTGCTATGCTTATCGATGCTGAAAGACAGCCTCTGAGAGTGATTGACGAGATCACGGAACAAAATGTAACTAAGGAAAAGACCGAACCTGTTAAGCCTCTTTACGAAAATATTCAATTGATTGACGCGATTGCGCAAGGTAAAATCGAACCTAAGGTTTGCAGGATAATTGTAAACGGTGTCGAATCTCCGCTGACAGTACAAGACTCATTAGAACAGGAACAAATAAGTAGGTTCGCCCCCGTTGATGTACTATCTAAAAACTGCGTTGTAGTTAGGGACGTCAAACCTAATTATACCGTTGCTATTTCTCAAAGGATCACTCCAGAAGAACTGTCTGAAATGGGCGTATATGATATCGAAAAACAGATATTTTTAAATCCGGAAACAGGAGCTAAAATCTCCTTCGAAGAACTGGTATACGGCCTACAGATTTTCGACCCAGAATCCATATTGGTGAAAGACTTAGGTTCCAGATCAGATGATTACATTTCCTTTGATGAAGCGATTGCTAGGCCGATAATTGATAAAACAACAGGCCACATGGTTAACCCTAAGACTGGTAAACGCGTACCCTTCTTAGAGTGTGTACAATTAGGGTGGGTAGTCGAAAAACCCGAGGATGTCTCAATTCCCGAACAAGTAACTATCGAATCAGCATTAGAACAAGGCTTGTATAACGCGAAGACAGGTGAAATTAAAGACGTAAATACCGGAGCATTAGTCCCAATAGGACAAGCCATCGAAAAGGGACTGGTTGATCAGGAATCACTGCTTATCAAAGTTCCGCGCACCAACGAAGTCATAACACTGTCAGACGCCATTGAACGTAACATTATAGAAATTCACGAGGGTGTCATAACCATTGTAGAGACTCACGAGATTGTTGAGACATCTGTAGCTATTCAACGTGGAATAATCACTATTATTCGTAGACCTATCTCCATCGCGGCGGTTATTAAAAATGACATGTTTGAACCTAAATCAGGAAAAATTAAGGACAAAGTAACAGAACAATTAGTTACCGTAGGAGATGCAGTTGATAGGAATATTGTACATCCAACCATCTCTGAAATTAAAGACACTACAACAGAGAAGTTTATTCCTCTCTCTGAAGCCCTTGACACAAAACTAATTGATCCAGAAACCGGAAAAATTAGGGACAAAAAGACTGGCAAAGACATTCCATTAGATGAAGCATTAAAGCAGGGATTAGTAGCAACAAAGGACGTTACATTCTCTCTATTTGATATTATAGAACTAGGATACTACTCCCCCGAATCTGGAAAAGTGATGAACCCTAAAACAGGACAATTAATTACGCTGAAAGAAGCTATCAAAGATAAACTTGTAGATCCATCTGATGTGATGATCAAAGATGATAAATCTGAAGCAGTCGTGCCTTTTGACAAGGCAGTTAAATCAGGTTTAGTAGATTTAGAAAAGGGTGTTATTACTTCTCCACTATGTAATTTGAAAGATGCGTGTGACAAAGGATATCTGCTTAGTGATAAGAAACCTTGGACTTTACAAGAAGGTCTGGTGCAAGGATTCTATGACCCAGAAACTGGTCTTCTTACTATAAATGACGTGACTATGACCCTTCAGGACGCGATCGAGATCGGCAACATCAACCCAGAAGCTCTTACTGTTAGGAACTCTATTACTGGAGAAATCATTTCGCTTGCGGATGCCATTAAGGTCGGTATTATTGACTCGAAAGAAGGCAAAGTTAGAGATCCTATTTTTGGCGATAAAATCACTCTTACAGACGCTTCGGAGCGTGGTTTAATTGTACCAGCTAAACGTAAGCTTAGCTTACCGGAAGCCGTATTCAAAGGATTTTACGATCCTAAAACCGGCAAGTTTTCGAACCCACTGAACAAAGAAAAGGTGCCTACGGATAGGGCTATCAAGAAACGTTTGATTGATCCACAGTCTACGTTAGTACACGCCGCTGGTAAAGTAATACCGTTCGAATTTGCAGTAGATCGGGGAATCATTGATAGTAGGACAGGCACAATCAGGTTAGGTGATGAAAACATTGATTTCCGCGAAGCTTTCGAAAGAGGAATCCTTGTTGAAGTCCGCAAACCAATGTCTCTCATAGAAGCCCTTGAAAAGGGCGTTTACAATGAAATCACAGGACTGTTTATGGACCCACAAAGTGGAAAGAAATACACTCTGGTTGAAGCAATTAAAATGAGTTTAATCGATGCTCACTCCGTTCACATCTTAGACAATAGGCTAGGCAAATGGGACAAGATTACTTTACCAGAATCGTTAGAGACCGGGGTCATTGATGACCAGACTAGTAAGATTAGGAACATTAACAGCGATAACGAAGAGATCAGTCTACGTAAAGCTTTCGAAATAGGTTTGTTAGTAGATAGCAAGGCGCCTATAAGCCTGCAACGTGCATTACACCAAGGTCTTTACGATGATAGTACCGGCAAAATCATCGACCCAGCTACAAACCGCAAGATCACCTTGCATGAGGCCATCAGAAGGTCCATCATTAGTCCAAAATATCTTTGCTATTTCGACAAGAAATCCGAGAAACCTTTGACTTTGGGTGACTGCTGTCGCAGTGAGATTATTGATAGAAGAAGCGGAAAATTCCATGAACCGGGTTCAGATGTACAGATCTCTCTGTCTGAAGCAATGAGCCTTGGACTTATCGTCGATATCGAAAGCGCAGGATTCACTCTTTACGACGCTTTAGCCATGAATATGTACAGCATAAACGAACTTGCATTTATACATCCGGTTTCTGACAGGCCAATCTCCCTTAAAACGGCAATCGTTGAGGAACTGATTAACCCAGAAACCTCATTAGTTAAACATATTCCTAGTAGTAAATACATCAAGTTAAGCGAAGCTATTCAAAGCGGTGTTGTTGATGATGAAAATAGCATCTACATCTTACCGAACGGAAATCAAATCAATCTGCTAGACGCTAAACACCGCGGTCTTGTAGTAACAGCTAAGAAGAACTTGAGCCTCGAAGAGATTATAAGAAACGGTCTGTTCAGAGCCGACAACGGTAAAATAGTTGATCCTAGTACCAACGAATTCATAGATATCAACAAAGCTATCGAAATTAATCTTCTCAACCCTGATCTTACTGTTGTCAAGGATAACTTCACTAACAAATTCAAACCTTTTCCTGCTGCAATTCAACAGGGTGACGTAGATGTCACCAAGGGTAGGGTCATTGACACAAAAGCTAAGAAAACTTACAGTTTAGACATCGCCTTCGACAAAGGCCTCCTCGTGACTGTTATTCAACCTTTAACCTCCCAAACTGTAACTCGGAGATATGTATCAGACTCTTCAGCCTCTAAAGAACCTACCCTTAGGGAGTTCACATTAGACGAAGCTATCAAATACGAATTTATCGATCCCGAAACGGCTGTTATCAAAGATCCTCATAAGAATAAATACATTCCATTAAAATTAGGCATAACTGAGGGCATTATCGATAAAAACGCGAAAGGTTCGTTCGATACTCAGAATAGGTCTAAAACTCTTTGCTTCGTTTTTGAAAACGGTTTGATTGTGTACGTCCGCGAACCTCTAACTTTTGAGCAAGCGATAGAAAATGGTCACTTAAACGTAGCTACCGCTCGATTCACTGATCCTCACTCCAACGAAGTACTTACGATTAGAGACGCCGCCGCTTTAGGCTACATAGACCCCGACACAGCGCTCATCAAAGATAATCTTAAGAAGAGGCTAGTCAAACTCCCTGAGGCATTCCGTAAAGGCCTTATGGATGCCGAAAAGGGCAACATTCTAGACACAGAGACCTCTAAACTTAACACCTTAACGGCTGCCATTGAAAGCGGGCTCCTCATGACACCTAAGAAGAGCTTCAGCTTAATAGAGACATTAAACTTCGGTATTTACAACCCAACGACCGGAGCGCTTAACGATCCATTCATTACTACAAGTGTAATGGACAGAAAGAGGTTGAACTTAGGCGAAGCGATCGCACAAGGCATCGTAGATCCATCAAGTACTGTCGTCAAAGAACCAGAGACAGGAAAGATATTGCCATTGGTACAAGCGATGGAACAGAAGCTCGTTGATCCCGTCGGAGGCAGGATCACCATAGATCAAGCTAAATCGATCAGTTTGGACTTAGTCAAAGCTCTGAAGAAGGGCTACTTGCTGCACGCAGAAACAAGGGTAAGTTTTTCAATTTCGCTTTTGTCTTTGTGCTTCTATCGAGCAAAGGTGTTGCTTTACATCTTCCTATTTCCATTCTTAGAAGGTGACTTCTATCTAAAGCGTTTGGCTTAAACATTGGCATGGCACGACCCACCGGACCTTAGTGTCGTTTTCAGGGTTGAACATTCTGGTGATGTCACAGTTTTGTACATTGTGGCCTACACTAATCGATATAACATACAGCATATTAGACATTTGAATAAATATACATTTTCTTTCAAAGTAGTGACAGCACTTATACATACTTTAATATTCACTTACATTTTTGATTTCAGTAAGGTTAGCTTTTCTATTCTTTAGACGAGAAATTGAGCTTAACGTAGTGTAAAACTTCAGTGCCTTGTGTTGTCTTTAAATGCTTATTATAGGTTAGAGCGCTCATCAATCGCTAGTTTTTCTCCGAAGAACTGACGATTGGGAAGTGTGCTTACCACATTGTACTAAGGCTCGATGTATGTTGTTTTTTATTTCCAGCCGTTGCCTGCGATGCTAAAGAACCCTTTTGAGCTAAATCGTGAATGCTTGCCTGTGAGGGATCATATTAACGACGATATAAAGAACCATCACCGTTTCGCCAAATACCTAACCTCCCATTCATATTGTGCTAAGAATTTGAGGTCACTATGGTGGGTCCGAGGGGCCCGCTGACCTATCAGCTTTATTATGTTCGCTTCCATTAAAAACCAGTGTACTATGACTGCTGGTCCCGTTCCGTTTTAGATTTTCCTAGAGTTCGAACTCGAACGAAATACTCATTCCTTGGAGTGCTCACATGTTTTGGAATGCATGAACAAAGCTATGCTCTTGTGACGTTGATATAAGGCGAATAATCGCAAACATTCACAATATCAAAATGGTAAAACATTTTCAACACACAAACACGGAAGGTAGTATTTATCCATTATCGTCTTCTTAATTTAAAATTTGAAGCTGTTAATGTTTTTAGCTTACGTTGCCTGATTTATGTGACTTAGAAGACTAATGTCCTTAGTTGTCATATGTTTTGTATTTTAAAACTCTAGCAATACATTCTTGTTATGTGAATTTAATTGTGATTGCAAAGTGTTTATTTATATGAAATGTATAACAACTGATTGTCACTTGCCTGTTAGGTCATATATGTATTTCGCGTAACGTAAGCTAAATGTGTTAACAGTTAATGTGACTTCATTTTATTTATATTTGGAACCAATATTGTTTAACCCTCTAACGGTCTGTGTTTTCGTAGTACACTTTTATAAAAGTGACTTTCTATAAATATTTTTCTTAAGAAACCTTTATAAAGTTGTACTCACTCTGAATTCATTGACCATTGAAAGGTTAAAAAGAAATGAATTCACATTTTTTATTTTATTTCAATGTAAAATACGTTCGACGTTTATGCGTGTAAATTCTTGACTTTATACTTCGTTTACTTTTCAAGAATACTTTTATTTATTTTCTTACTTTTGCTGTTCAAAAATACTCTTTCAAAGTTTCAGATTTTTCCAAGAAGGTATTCTTTAACTTATTTTTATTCCTATTTTAACAAATAACTCTAATACAAACATTATTTTTAAGATAATATCGAAAGATGTTGTTACCATAAGCGCAAATGTTTTACGCAAATATCAGAAATATTTGAGCTGGCAACGATTTAGTTCTTATTTTTGCCACAACAATGGCGGTAGTGTGTTCTGAGGTTATAATGTATCTTTCGCCTTCACTATGCATGGGATTTTCCTCCTTAACCTCTATTCACACTACCAGAAATATACCAGTGTTGCTTGTAAGAATATTCCTGAAATTTACTCCAATATATTTTCACTGCTTGCATGCTACGCTTCGCATGATTCTTTCTGTTTATCGTTCGCAATCTTCGGTCCTGTTGTGAATATTGTCATACTCATGCTCTGTGTTACTTGGCTGTCTTCCGTCGCCTCTCGTTTTAAGATGTTTCTCGACTTCGCTTCCTGTCTGCGTAGATTTTGTTCAATCAATGCTTTTCTTTCAGATTTACTACTGGTCTGCATGAGCTAAGTGATCTCATGGGGCATGTGTGTACGCTTTGCAATGAAGGACGACCTTTGATTTTGAATCTTATTGTTTTAGGATACATTGCATTAGAATCGCGAGCATTGCCAACGTTCGTTTTTTTAATGTCATTTAAATATTTACCTTCTTATAATAGTCTAAAAATTGCAAATCGTTTGTATAAAAACCTAATTGTGTCTGAAAATGTCATGTACAGTTTCTACGACACATTTAAATGTTACAGTCACTTGTTTCAAGTGAAGCACAGAGTAGATAGACATGCATTGTACAATCGCCGTAGTATAGATGCACTATTGAGCTCTGAGAGCGATGTAAATAATTATGAACCTTATTGTACATATACTTATGGGTTTATTTTGTGTGTAGCAAGCAGTTGAAGAGAAATACAGGCTTTGCGATGAGACGTTATCTAAGTTGCTGGAATGGATCGCTGTGGTTGAAGATAGACTGGCCAACCAAGAAGCCGTTAAGGAAGATATGGATGAACTGCGCAACCAGATTAATATTCTGAAGGTACGGGGGAATTTTAAGGTTATAAAAATACATCTTAAAATAAATATGACTGACGAAATGTAGATGAACTAATAGGTACACCTGTGACTAACCTTTAGGGCAATACAGGCGAGATGTTACGTTATATGTTAAAAAAATAAAGTACTCGCACTCGCATCAATCCTTAATTCAATTTCACAATTCTTACAGCCGCTTTTAGAAAATTTTAAGTGACTGCCTTCTTGAACCCGTTCAAGGGAATTTAAAGAATAATTTCAGAGACAAGGGCAATACAAGATATTATTCTCCACTGTTCTATCCTCCATTACTGTATACTAACAAAACTATTCCATTCACAGCTGATCAAAGATGACCTGGAGAGTCACCAACGCCAGGTGTCCGCGTGCGCTGATCAGGCCAAGCAGCTGCTGGTCTCCGGGGGAGATGTGCTGGCTCCACATGAGGTAAACTTTTTGAAGCTTGGAATTTTACCCGACTCACGACTGCCAAGGATGGGTTACATTTTCCGCGCGTATCTTGTCTGTTTGCAATAAACTCGTATGTTCCAAATGGCTGGATTGATAATTCAACGATTAAAGTTTCATTAGATTCGAAACCTAAGTGTCCTTAGACAGGAGATTAAATAAAAAAAAAATGGCCGTTTTTTGGCGCTTAATTTGTAAGTCGTATATTTTCTTTTTTTCAACCAAACTTATCTAGTAGAGTATCAAAATGAAGGAAAATAAAGGGAGATTAGGTACAAATATGTAATGTGTAGGTACATGATACAATTTGTGTCGGATTTTTTAAAATAATTGGTACGTTTAATCAATGTTATGTACCTATACTAGTTCAGAGTCACAATACAACCTGCGCGTACCGTACAGTTACACCTCAATAAACATATCAGAACGTATCCAATACCTCTATTGTCTAAGATATGAATACACCTGATGTTCCCCTATTGTCTATCTCACCAACACCTGCTATTCCTCCAACTAACTCACCTGTACTCCACCAGGTGGCGGCACTGGAGCGTGGCGTGAGACAACTGAAGCAGCGCTGCGACAAGTGCACCGACAAGTGCGACAAGATGCTGCGACGATTGGCAGCCGCTAGAGATGAGCTTGGGAAGTTCGGGTAAGGTATCTTCTATGTTGCCGGGGTTGCGGGACTGTTCGAAAGAGATACCGCGGCCCCGGAACGTAAAGGGCGAGGAAGCAACATGGATGGGTTTTAGTCAGTAAGAGTCTGACACTCCCTCCCGCTCCGCCCAGAGTGGGAGAAGTCATTTGATGATTTCCCATCCTAAAAAAAAAAAAAAAAAGGTATCTTCTATGTTAAGGGTTTTGGTTTCCGTACTTAGTCCCCAAAGTGGACCGTTGTGCGTGACCTTCGGGTGGGAACTTTTAAAAAAAGTACTTTAAGATGTGAACGTGTTACTTAAGCTTGTAAGTTTCTTTTTATTGTGTAAAGTGCAGTTTGTTTTCTGAAACAGTCCACATTACCTAGTATGTACTACCATGTGAACTAACGGTCGACCAGTATTCAACCTTATTACTTAGGGCATAAGGGCCAAAAGTGGTCGACCGTCAGTGAGCGCGGTAATAAATGTACAGTAATTAGTCCAAGCATGATTCTGTTCAAGAGGGACAAACGGTGTGAATGTCCTCCAGTCTTTTGGTGGGAACATCCTAAAAGGCTTATTTTACGCAAGAGAAGAAAAATAACGTATTGGTTGAAATTAAATGTTATGAAAAAATATCTGAATTGAAACAAAACACTGTAGTATTATGCCTACCTACTTCTATTTTAATCCGACTTCCAAAAAGAGGAGGTTCTCAATTCAACTGTATTTTTTATTTTTTTATGCAAATTGTCCCTGCTCTTTACCTCGATCACGGCTGGTGGAAAACAATGGATGAGGTATATGATGGAACGAGCGGGCCCAGAAGATGCCTGGTCACTCTTAGCTCATGTTTTTCAAAATCCATCTCCCTCTCCCCAGCAACGAACTGAACGCCTTCAACACCTGGATGGAAGGCGCCTACCGCACCCTAGAAGACAAGGAAGCAGCACTATCCAAGCTGAACTCTCTCCCCGACCAGAGCGAGGACGTGAGAGCGTTCGTGTCGGACGTGATCGCGCACCAAGCCGACCTGAGGTTCATCACTATGTCCGCGCAGAAGTTTGTGGATGAGAGCAAGGTGCGTAGAACAAATAAATGAGCTGTTATTATATTTATGTAGTATATATCAACTATCTGGTGGCCACGGCACTAGCCTCGTTGCTTAGTGTGGCACCAGATGGCGCTGTGTGTAATGTCCAGCGATATTTATTTTTGTTTTAAGAATTAATTTTTGGTGTAATGTAAAATGCTGAGGACCGAAAGTCTGACAACTACTCGTACCAAGTGGTATCGTATTACCCAGTATGAACTGGGTTGTGGAGGTCAGATAGGCAGTCGCTTCATGTAAAATACTGGTATTGAGCTGCATCTGGCTAGACCGGAAGCCGACCCCAACAAAGCTGGGAAAAAGATGATGTAAAATGCTGAAATCCTGTTACTAGAAATGTTACTAGATCTTTCGCGTCTTGGTTTATACGTTTTTTTTAATGAAATGGTATTTTTCATATAAAATATTTTACTTAAGCGTAACGAAGCCTAAGGGCTCGGTAGAGTTGGAAAGAAATGTGGGAGGCCATTTCACAGCAGTGAGACAGAATAGACTAATAAAAGAAAAAGGCCAAAAGTATCGTATGTATTATATCAACTATCTGATGTCCACGATATAAGCCTCGTTGCTTAGTGTGGCACTAGATGGCGCTGCGTGTAATGTCCAACGATATTCATTTATATTTATTAGCCTTTTGTATCTACATGTTACTTAAACACATTTTGTCTCCTCAGGAATTCCTCTCAATCCTCAACGAGTACCGTACATCCCTACCATCCCGGCTATCTCACATCGCGCCCCGCAGTGAGAGCGGAGTGCGGGAAGGCGCGGGACTAGCTCGCAGACGTCACGCCGACCTGTGTGCGCGCGCGCAGAGGTTGCAAGACTTCTTGAGAGGCGCCGCTGATGTTACCAGACAATATCACGATGCGTTGCAGAGGGCTGGCAGGTGGATTAGTGAGGTATGTAGAAAAACAACCTAAAATCTTTCAGTATAAGGTTCATTTTCGTCGATTGCGATAAATGTAACGAAAAAGCCACCTCTAGGTTTGGCAGTGGCGTAGCTTGGCTATTGACGATGAAACAATCGAAAACTAAAATTATGGCTAAGGTTGCAATGCATCGAACGGTTTTTCAAAGTTGGTGTGATCAAAGGAACACCCAGTCTAGCAACGATCAGTCAAATAAATTGAGTCATGATTTTGCCAACAGATTCAAGTATTTAGGAAACCTGTGCTACTACTTATTTGACGAGCCAAATGGCGCAACGGTAGTGAGGCTGCCTTACGTTCTTAGGGTCCTATTTTCGAATTCCGGTAGGTGCAAATGTTTATGTGATGAGCATTTGTTTCCGAGTCATGGATATTTATATGTATTTTGAGACGTAAACATAACCTTACTTGGTTCGGTGACAGAACTCGCTGCAAGGCTAAATTTATTTTCCCTTTTAAACCTAATCTTTCCTACTCTCTTCCAATTTCATTTCTCATCCTTTTCCAAACTACAATCATGACTCTGACTCGTTCCGCCCACGCTCGCCAGGAAGAACTTAAACTGGCTTTGAGCGAATTAAAGGCGTCTAAGCAGTCCTGTGACCAACTAAGTAGGGAATTGGATGACAATGAAAGGGTTCTCTTTGAAGCCCATGAAATAAATAGAAAGTTAAAAAAGGAAATGGGTCAAATATACAATCAATACACTGACGCCATAGAAGACCGGGATAGGCTCCGAGTCATTGTGGACGGGTTCAGCCAGTGTAGCGCTGAGTATGAACAAACTCTAAATCATAAACATCTACTAGAACAACAGCTACATGAGGCTAAGAGTCATATAACTAAGCTTGAGACTGACAATCACAACATCACTGCCTCGCTGAATCAAAGTCTGTTCAGTGAATTGGTGCCTATTGCCCCATCAATGGTTTCTGCCACAAATCCCTCCCTCACCATAGATTTGACAGGTGAGAATTGTTCCAACTTATGTAGTTCAGTGAGGGCAGTCACCAGTAAAAATAAAATTAAAAAATACATTAAAATCAATAAATACATTGTTAAAACACAAAAAATGGTTAAAAGACAGAAATATTTCATTAAAAATGTTAAATTGAATAGGGAAAGACTAAATGTATTAAAACAATTAGATATATTGTCATCTAATTTGGAGCAAAGCACTAGGAGGTACAAAATTGACACTGAACATCTACAATCCAAACTTGACCACCTACAGGAGAAGCTAAGTTCTATGACTAGCAAATATAATACCTCTGAACATGTCATGAGGGAATATGTGTTGGCGATGAATGATTTGGTTAACTCACAAACAAACAACTGTGAGCACTGTCAATCGACTTTACATGTAAGTACACCGGACCATTCGTTGACAACATGTAATACCACCTTACCGCAGCCATCTGTTGATTTGTATACTCCTGTGAATAGTTCCCAGAAACAATATAAACAAAGTGTGAATAATGACATTGTAATTTTTTGTGATGAGATTGGAAAAGATCTTGGTAATTTATTAACAGATGAATATCCAGGACACTCAGTAATAAACAACTGTATGCCAGGATGTTCTTTATATAATATTATGAAAGAAATTATTAAATGTAAGTTTAACCAGGATTCCATTTTATTAATTTTAATAGGTAATAGAGGAAAAGTAAACAAAGGAGAATTGCTCCAGTATTATAGAACTTTGTCAAACTTAAATTTGAGAAAAATTGTGTTGTTTACACTTCCCTATAGTAAAAGTTTGCCACAGGAAGAAAATAACTATAGATATAATATTAATAATACATTGCATAATTTGACATTGAACAGTAATGTATTTCACTTAATTGACATAAACAATTATATTGGCAATAATTTTTATTTGACAAAAGATAGATATCTTGTAGACAGGTGCTATCTTACAAAATACTGCAAAAGACAAGTAGCTACATCGCTATCTTATTATTTTTCTATTACAGCCAAGAACTTGGCTAATCAAGTTGCCTCTGTTAATCAATGCAATATTGAGTTAAATTACTCTGCCAATAATTTGTCTACATTAACTCAATCAATGAATCATTTAAATTAGAAATTGAGACAACAGAGGCAACCTCTTGCAATATTATAAGGAAACCAGATAGTAAATCGGGCGAATGTTTTGAGAGTTTTAATAGTATCAACCTGGTTCATCAAAATATTCAAGGATTATTGAACAAAGAATTAGAAGTAGAACTTTTTTTGAATTGTAACAACATAGACATTCTTTGTATAACGGAGCACTGGCTTAAATGTCACCAATTAATTTTCAATTTTAGTAATCACCAGGTTGGTAGTTCATTCTGCAGAGTAAATGCTATTCATGGCGGCGCATTAATCCTAGTAAATAATCATCTTAAATTTAAAGAACGGAAGGATATTGTAAGCCTATCTGTTGAGCGAACAGTTGAAATAGCCTGTATAGAATTGGAGCAGTTTATCATTTTAAGTGTATATAGACCTCCTTCAGGGTTGTATGATTGTTTTGAAAAGGTAATGGATGAAGTATTGCATAAAATCTGTAGTTCTAAGAAGTCTATAATCACTTGTGGTGATTTTAATATTAATTTGTTAGAAAATTCTGGGTTAAGTACAAAAATTTTAAGCCTGTTTCAGTCATACAATCTTGAAAATAAATTTCTCGAGCCCACTAGAATAACCCCTACTAGTGCCACTTGCCTAGATAATATTTACACTGATATTATACCCACCCAAAAGGTAATTATTAATTTAATAGATTCAGATCATTGTGGGCAATTGATCACAATTCCAAATGTAAACAAGAAAGTCTCTAAAAAAGATATCATTGTTAATCCAAAAAGTAAAAATCGCCTGGAAACTTTTAAAACTAAACTTTTATCAAAACTACCACTTTTGTCAGCCAATGATGATCCCAACCAACACTATAACGATTTTTTCAGCGTGTATTGCGCACAATTTGAAACCACATTTGTCCCTAAGACAATTTCGGTAAATAGTAACGCTTCTTTCAATGACTGGGCCACCATTGGTATTCATAAGAGTCGAAAACGACTTTATGAACTGTATGAAGAGCGGACTTATACAAACACTGTAGAATTTAATTTGTATGTTAAGAATTATTCTAAATTATTTAAAAAAGTTTGTTTCTTAGCAAAGTCACGTTACTTGAGTTCGAAAATTAAAAATAGTAGTAATGTGATTAAAATGACATGGAACATTATTAATAGTGAAACGGGAAGGTCTTGCAACCGAAATAGTGACATCAGCCTTGCTATTGGCGATAATATTTTAAATTCTGACACTCAAGTAGCCACAGCCTTTGAGAATTTCTTTGCGGATATTCCCGTATCGACAACTAAATTGCTTAACTCGTCACCTGCTGCTGCCGAGTCTTTACTAAAGGAAAATGTTTCAGTCTGTGATTCCGAATTTAATTTTCAATATGTCACTTGTAAAGATATAATTAAAACTTTTCACACATTAAATGTTAAAAAGACCGCCGATCTATGGGGTCATTCTGTGGACGTTGCTAAATCCATTATAAACGTTGTAGCTCCTTCTTTAGCTGTAATATTTAACGATTGTATTGACCGTGGTGAGTTTCCTGATCTAATGAAATATAGTAAAATAATACCATTGTTTAAATCGGGCAGTACATCAGACCCCACTAATTATAGACCCATTTCAGTACTACCCACCTTTAGTAAGATTTTTGAAAAATTAATTTTGGCACAAATACAAAGTTTTTTCAATAAACATCAGTTATTGCATAAAAAACAGTTCGGTTTTACAAGGGGTCGTTCAACTACTGATGCCGGTGTTGAACTTTTAGGACACATTTATAATGCTTGGGAGGACAAATGCGATGCTTTGGGAATCTTTTGCGATTTATCTAAAGCTTTCGATTGCGTTCTTCATGAAACATTAATCAGGAAACTACACCACTACGGAATCCGTAACGCCTCTCTGGATCTTCTTACGTCATATTTGAGTGATAGGATTCAGAGAGTTGATGTTAACGGGAAAAGATCTCCCGGATCCGTAGTAAAAATGGGGGTACCCCAGGGCTCTATTCTTGGTCCATTTTTGTTTCTTATTTACATAAATGACTTGCCTTACCTCATAAAGGATAATCATGACGTAGTATTGTTTGCAGACGACACTTCTCTTTTATTTAAACTCAAACGTCAGCAGCCAGTTATGGATAATGTTAATAGCGCCCTGGCAAAAGTCGTTAATTGGTTTAATGTTAATAATCTACTCTTAAATGAAAAAAAAACCAAATGTATTAAGTTTACGATACCCCATGTAAAACAAGTGGAAACTACTGTACTAATTAAGGATGAAGAGTTGAAACCGGAAGATAGCACAGTGTTCTTAGGCATAACTTTGGATGCCAAGCTTCAGTGGGGCCCGCATATAAACAAATTGTCGAAAAAACTTAGCTCGGCAGCATACGCCGTTAGAAAAATCCGTGACTTAACTGACTTAGACACAGCTCGTTTAGTTTACTTTAGTTATTTCCATAGCGTGATGTCGTACGGTATTCTCCTGTGGGGCAATGCCGCCGATATTCAAACAATATTTGTTTTACAAAAAAGGGCAATTCGTTCAATTTATAAACTAAGTCCCAGATACTCCCTCAGAGAAAAATTTAAAGAGATTAATATTCTTACTGTGCCCTCTCAGTTTATTTATGAAAACCTTTTGTACGCACACAAAAATATTAATTTGTTTAAAAAATACAGTGATATCCACAACATAAATACGAGGAACAAACACAAATTTGTTGTTCCTGCAACGAGACTCAAAAAAATAGGGGGTACGTTCAGATGCCAATGTATACGTTTTTACAATAAACTTCCGAGCCATATTCAAGCACTAAGCCTGAATAAATTCAAATCGTTTATTAAACGAAAGCTATGCCTGAAAGCTTTCTATCATGTCAATCACTATCTCGAAGATAAAAAGGCTTGGGATTAAACTGCTCCAATGAAATTTGCTCTGTGAATGTTGAAATTTCGGACTTCGCTTGTTTATTGTTGATTCCTTTATTTTATACACTGTGACATTGAATGATTTGACATGAATACTTAGTTCAGTATTTTATTATTTTTTTACGTTTTATTATTTTTTATTTTATTTTTTTTTGTGTGTGTATTTGACATGAATATTTACTTGTGACTGTCATGACATTTAATGATTTGACATGAATACTTAGTTCAGTATTTTATTATTTTTTACTTTATTTTCGTTTATTTTATGTGTGTGTTTTTGACATATCGTATTTTTATTGACATTTGAATTTGAATTGTAAATTATTATTTATTATATTTAATTATTGTGAATGTGAGGACCTTGTGGGTCACTTTTTGTTGTTTTTTTTCCCACGACTGTCTGGCAGCTTGAGTGCTTTATGCGACCTACCCAAATGTCCTTTCTTTGGTATTGTTCGTCGTTTCGTTGAGCTCCTTGAGTTATAAGTCGAGCTACACGATAACTGACAAATGCTTGCACTGACTGGACAGGTCCACTCAAATCTGTGTGGTTCTTTCTTCAAAAGACCATCTCAGACACTAATCTGCATAGTCCTCATGTGAATTAAGCAAGATTGTCTGGACTTCAAAAGAGACTATGACCTCTGAGTTTGTTTCGGCTGTTTCTTCTCAGAGTAGTCAGGTACGAAACACCGGCCTCATCTAGTTTTAAAAAAAAATGACGTGTAAAAGTGTTTGAGAAAACCTACTTGCTGAATAAATATCATTTATCATTTATCATTTATCATTTATCATATAATAAACAAGTATCGCTTTACAAAAAATAAGTATAATAAATAAGTATGTCTTTACAAAAAAAAAGTATCTATGTAGTATATCAACTATCTGTTTTCGACGACACAAGCCTCGTTGCTTAGTGTGGCACTAGATGGCTCTGTGTGTAATGTCTAGCGATATTTATTAAATTAAATTTATTAATGTACAACTACAAACATATAAAAACAAAACACGATGAGAAAAGAAGAAAAGAAAGAAAACAAAAGTAGAAGTGGCTGTGGGCTTCAAACTAGGCATAGACTTGTATCTTGGTAGCCCAATAGCATCTTTGCTGTAATTTCAAAGTTTCATAATCTTCATTACTGTATACCTAACAGTGGCGAAGGGTGAAAAAAGAGTCAGGGTAAGCCGAGAAAAAAAAATAGAATGATTTTTTTTTACTTGACTTTTTGATGTTTGTTTTGACCTCATTTTCATTATCAGCGACCCCAAAAACCATGAAAACGACACCCATGAAGAAAAAACTGAAATTTTTCATCGGCGCCATCTTGGATTTTCATTTTGACCTCATTTTCATTTTCAGCGACCCCAAAAACCACGAAAACGACACCCATGAAGAGAAAACCGAAATTTTTTCGTCGGCGCCATCTTTGATTTTCATTTTGACCTCTTTTTTATCATCAGCGACCCCAAAAACCACGAAAACGACACCCATGAAGAAAAAACTAAAATTTTTCATCGGCGCCATCTTGGATTTTCATTTTGACCTCATTTTCATTACCAGCGACCCCAAAAACCTCGAAAACGACACCCATGAAGAAAAAACCGAAATTTATCGTCTGCGCCATCTTGGATTTTCATTTTGACCTCATTTTCATTATCAGCGACCTCAAATACCACGAAAACAACACCCATGAAGAAACAACCAAAAAATGTCATTTTGTATTTTCATTTTGACCTAATTTTCATTATCAGCAACCCCAAAAATAATGAAATTGGCATGGTAAAAAAAAATAGAATAAAATGCAGAGTTACCATAGGAAAACAATAAAAGTGAACAACAAAATAAACATCCAAATAAATAACCAAATACGAAATCCACCATTACTAATACTATCTCGTTCTTCCTCTATCATACTTTCTTTTTCTGCCACTGTCGTAACTCGATAAAATTCGGCTGCACAAAATAATGTCATTCATCAGGCATGAATGATGTCCGATTCTTTACGAAATTCAACGAGCGATAACGATTTCTTTCCATCTCGCTCACGCGCACGCATTTTCTATTACTTTCTCTATGAATAACTCGGTTTGCTTCGGCTTACCAGAGCCCTAATATGGCGGGCTGGCTGGTGACGTCATGACGTTTATTTTGCTTAGAAATTATACTGCCAAAAAGCCGATAGCGCCTGCGGGTTATTTTATAGCAAAATGTTATTGAAGGGTAATTTTTGTTTTATTAAATGCGAGTAGGCGTTTGGTGATGCTTGTAAGAAGTAGTGATTATGCAATTTTTCAATTACGGTAGGTAGAGAGTGGTTGTATTCTAAACTTCTGAAGGTAAGCCGGTGGGAATTGAGTTGTTAGGAGCCTGCGCCACTGATACCTAACTTGTTCAATTCCCCACCAGATCGAGCCACAAGTCCGCTCAGTACTCTCGGAGCCAGTAGGCGGGGAGCCTCGCGCGGTCGAGACACAGCTCAACAAGGCTAAGACGTTGCACAACGAGATCATATCACAGGGACGGCTTATTGATAACGCTAGAGATGTGAGTATACCCATAGGATTTTGTAATTCTTTTTTTTTTATTTCAATATTTTTTGTCTCCCTATCACTTGGAATTCTAAGATAAACAGCGAAATGTCCCGACGTACAAAGGCATACCACGTGCATCATTACGAAGTCGACCCCCCCTCCCCCCACCCTCATAGAATTATTTCATCGGTAATAATTGTAAAAAAATCTACGTTGTTTCCTAAAAAAGTGCAATTACTTCATGATGAAAATGTATGGAAAACCGCCGATTTAAAAAAAAAAGGCCGATAAAAATTTCTAAATTATCAATAAAGAAATTTTACTTCGCGCTCATCACAGTAACATGCAAATATAAAAACGTGGAACGTAATATTCGTGCAATGTTAATCATTTGAATGCAACCTTACAAAATAAATGATGACTGTCCTTTCCAGTTCTGTTAACATCAAGATTGATCAATGAATTCTAAATCTTTCAGATTTAAAATAAAAAAATACTTAAAATGACTCACTCTAACAAACAAAATTTAACCATTTCTTCCTTTCCAGGCTTGTGAACAACTAGTCAAATCCCTAGAAGGAAACCTAACACCATCAGAGATCCGTCAGCTGGAGGTCCCAGTGATAGACCTGACAGGTCGCTACAAGGACATCACGGACGCCGTGGGGTCCAGGTGTTCCGAGCTAGAAGCTGCCCTGCTGCAGTGCCAGGGGCTACAGGACGCGGCCGAGACGCAAGCCAACTGGGTGGGGCAGGCTGAGAGCTTGTTCAAGTGAGTACAATGGTTATTTAGATGTGGCTGGACTTCGCAAGGTGTTCTGAACTAGAACTAAAGGGCAGCGTAAACGACACTTTTTGTATGCGACGGACAAAAACTGCGATTATTTTTGCGTGTTTGACTACTTTTTTGTCTACTATATGGCGATCAATATAATCCTTTCCATCATTAGATCGTTATAGTGGAAAGTCAACAAAAAGTCTGTTGTATGCGCTGCTAAACCATTCTACGTAGTCTTTCAAAATAGAAAAACTGATTTCATAATGTTAACTTCATCATTATCTTCCTGACCAAATCATATTCTACTTGGTCTTCCTCCATACTTCTATATTACTCGACGTCATTTCATTAGGCACCTCCTTTTTCCTCCATCATATTGTCAACAATGTCTTGCTTAGTAGAAATCAAATTCAAGGACCCCAGACTGCGATTTCCATTGGACTTGTTCGGTATTGTCATCAGGAATTTGGATTTATATTCGGTTTATTACAATAAGCCCCTGTTACTTGGGATTTAAACATAACTGGCAAGATATTATGCTATCTCTTTCTTCCTTCCTCGACAAATAATTTTGCCCTGATCCCAACTCAATCTTTCAGGAGTCAACAAAAACCCGCCTCTCTAATCCGGGAGCGTTTGGACGAGCAAGTGCGCGAACAACGCATCGCTATCGGCGAGTTGGAGGCGAGACGACCAACGTTGGCCAAACTGTTGGCCAGCGCCCGCCAGGCTGCGCTCACGCCATCTAACGCTAGGATCGCGAAGAAACTGGAACAGAGAGCTGATGATATTTATGCTAGGTAAGGAGTTTTTAGGAATATTTGATCTTGGTAAATTGAATTTCAAGAGAAGTCGATATACTAAGTATGGTCGAACAAGCTATTTGGTTTACAGGTTAACCTACAAATTACACTGTAAACCAAATAGCTTGTTCGACCGTACATGCCAACCTACTAAGTACTTTTTATTGCATGTAAAAAAAATGTAGCTTTAAGAAACATGTAATGTATTTTAAAGTTTTCTCAAACAGCAGTTTTTTTTAGCAGTATAGAAATAGACATTAAAATAACGAAAAATATTTTCAAAAAGTCGTTTTTGTTTTAATGTTACATTGCAAATCAATATACAAAAGCGCCACCAGCTTTCTTCTGTTAAAATTGTTGAAAAGCGACGCTAAGATCGTCTCGAAAACACCACATCCAAGAACAATAGAATCATCTCACAACTATTTCTACCCTTGATATTTTCTTACTCAAATACTTCTCTCACAGATACGAGAAACTCGTGGAGCGTTCATCAAAACGCAGCTCGTTCCTCGACGAGGTATCGTCTGAGCTGGCGCAGTTCACGGCGCAGGCGGCGCGACTGGACGCGGCGCAGACGCAGCTGGCGGAGCAGGCCGACACACGTGACCTGGCGCGCATGCCTGCTGAGGAGCTGGGCGGCCGGTTGGCGCACTTGGCTGCTTATAGGTGACAGATTTAACCTTATCTCTCTTAATCCATTCTCTACTTTTACTCACTAGTATCTCCTTTTGCAAGAGATTTATTTAGATTTTTTTCATGAGTTAAAAAATATAACGGATTTATATACATATTTTAAAATATAAGTATAAGTTATAACATTATGAGTGACACCTAAAAAGTCAAATTATTCATAATTGAAATTAATAAAATTAAGAAATTTTATACAAAAACATAAATTAACTTTTTTAAACTTTCACGATCAGAACACATTATAAAACATATGACATCCGGGTATTTATCGCGAATTTACCTTTAATTCCTTTCCTTTCCTTTCCTTTCCTTTTTTTCCTTTGATCCGGTCGAAACGTCGGGATAAAATTAAAGGTAAATTCGCGATAAATACCCGGATGTCATATGTTTTATAAATTAACTTATTTAAATAACGGAATAATAGGAAAAATAAGTAGAAATTCGAGCTGATTATTTAATTTTTTTATTCCATTTGTTTTCGCAGAGACAAACAAATGCCGTTGTTGGAGGAATGCCTGCGCAATGGCAAACAGCTGATCGCCAAGAAGGATGTCACCGACACACACGTCATCCGTGACAGAATGAAGGTACGAACATAGAACCTTCTCCTTTTTGGAGGTCTGTTCAAAATAGTCATTTTTATTTGATAGCCTTAAGTGCAATATAGGAGTATTGATATTTGAAAGAATATCAATGATTTAGCCAAATGTGTTATACTCGACACAAAACTAGCTTGGAGCCACTTTGCAGGATCAATCCCACCATCTTTTCCTTCACAACTAATAATATTATGCTCTAATTGGTCAAGATATTTAATTTAAGACAAAACTTAACTTACCACAAATTGTGTAAACAATTTTTTTCTTGAGATCAACCACTACAAGAAAAGTACGCAGTCACTTACACCCGCATCTTTATACAAGTCAAAGTGATTACTTTAGTAAAGTAATTCAGATACGGTTTTTATCCTGTAGTTTCTTAATTGTTAGAATTTAGAACTGTCAAAAACTAACATTCGTAGCTTTGCTGTCGTTGACAGTCTTATTTCGTTTAAATTCTTGTCCATTGCTTAAAAATGTTTGTATAAGTTTAACTTTTCTGTAGATACCAGGGTTAGTACGGTCGAACAAGCTAATTGTTTACAGTTTAACCCACAAATTACATTGTAAAGTGTAAACCAAATAGCTTGTTCGACCGTACATGATTTCCTTTTACAAGTTTCTACCCAAGAATAGTGTTACTAATATTATTATGTTCGTTTCTGAAGGCCTTAGAGAACCAATGGCGCGACTTCAACGCGACACTCGAAGAGAAACAGAAGCTGTCGAAGCAGAGAGCTGACCAACTCAACCAGTATGAGACGCTCAAGATACAAGTGAGTACATTTACTTGGAGAAAATAATACTCACGGCCTTTCACTAGTTCCAGTAATACCTGGCAGATAATGGTGATGGTAATTGTGGAACTAATGGCGCTAGCATAGCTGGTTCCAAGCATCGTCATTGGTTGAAAATCAAGGAATGTCATTTCATATTTTAAAATACCTTGACCTCATTGGTCAGATTGAGACCTAGTAGCGTCATCTACAATTAGCTTTTAACGTGTCTTCCCCATTTCATACAAATACTGTTCTATATTTTAATTTGTTTAGTATACTGGGTACATTAGATATAATGGGTATAAAAGACCTTAAGGAAGGCCAAATATTTATTAATACTTGTCCCCCGTCATTGTGATCATATTTGATGTAGACCTTACCTGGGAACCTTCTAGTTACTGAGATATTTGGGATCAAAGCTAAACTTTTCATTTTTTTTTAAATATAGGTTTATAATATTATAAGTTTTCTTTATAACACGTCCACGGTCCCCGTACAATTCAATCCATCTATCAACACAATGTTTTGACTGCATTATAATATCGACATCCTGCATTATAATAGACGACCCAAATGGCGTAGTGGTAGTGAGGCTGCCTTACGTTGTTAGGGTCCTGGGTTCGAATCCCGGTAGGAGCAAATGTTTGTGTGATGAGCATGGACATTTGTTTCCGAGTCATGGATGTTTATATGTATAGTAAGTATGAATTAACAAACAAAAAATATCTATGTAGTATATCAACTATCTGGTGTCCACGACACAAGCCTTGCTTAGTGTGGCACCAGGTGGCGCTGTGTGTTAATGTCCAGCGATATTTTATTTATTTATCGAGTCCTACTATAAAACTTGACTTTTTACCTTCAACAAAAAGTCGTTTCCCAGCATGTTATCTTTTTCGACCCATATATAAGTGCACCATCTCCCCAGGTGCTGGACTGGCTCCACTCGATGGAGAGCCGCGTGTCCCGGCTGCAGGCGGTGGCGGTAGACCTGGACGTCATCAAGCAGCAGCACGACGAGCTCCGACCGCTGGCTAAGGACTACAGGGACTTCTCTATCACTATCGATAAGGTGAATAATGTTTAATATAGGTACCATCTCAACATGAATGATGTAACCACGATTTTGTAACAACATTATGATTTAAAAGAGTGTCCATGGAGTTTCTTGCCCGTTCTTCTCCATAGAGATCTACGCTAGGGAATGGGCAACTACAGTACTTTCACAGTTTTTATGTCTTGTGACTGGGACTGTAGCTACGTTAAATGTTCATTTTTGTTTCGGCAATTCAAAAGTGCCTGTAACTGGCCTACTTGAAATAAATGCTTTGATTGATTGATGATTGGTGACTCAAGGATTATGTCAATTTATTTATTTATGTACACACAATTTATTTACATAGAAAAGCACAAAGGTACTGCTTATTTCAAAAGAAATTTCTTCCAGCAGACCCACAGGAGGATAAGAAATGTAGACACCGTGATGGTGTAGTTTATTTGAGAGCTCAAAACATGATTTGCCTAGGGTCGGCCTTCAGTCTAACAGATGCAGCGTAGTATCAGTGTTTTATTTTTGACCGTCTGTCTGTCTGTTTATTCCGGCTAATCTCCAAAACGGCTAGCCCAACCACTGGAACACCTTATGTTATAAGGAGTAACTAAGGCTACTTTTTTGTTGGAAAAAGGATTAGGGTTCCGTGCAGTTTTGCAAAATAATATTTCAATTGTTGGACCGTTGAAATATTTTTTTGTAAATAAATTCTCGCGGACAAAAGTCGCAAGCAAATAAACAAGTAATAATTCACTGTGATGCTATCAGTGTCTAAAGGCAGCCTTCCATACTTTGGTCCATTGATGTTTTGCTTGAAAATAATAATTAATTAATAATATTTATTCGTCCATCAGGTTAACGAAGCCGGCGCAGTGTACGAAGCGTTGACTCGCGGAGATCGTGCAGACAGCCCTCACAGGAAGAGACAAATCTACAGCCCGACCAAACGACAGACACCAAGTAAGTAAAATTGTCTTTAAAACTTGCTTTGAAAATGACTGTTTATCATAAAAATAGTGAAACTCGTTATTTATCACTTGAAATAATCCTTTTTATTTCTTGGCATCTTGACACAAAATAAATATATAAAATATATGAATAAGTATATAAAATATACATTACATAATTATAGTACAGTTGTACTAAAATGATATCTTTTCATAGTGTGTAAAACCTAACTTGTGTTTGCATTTTCGTCGCTAAAAATATACGGCGCTTTATTTTTGTATCCGTCTCTGTTTGTTCCGACTAATCTCTGTAACGGCTGGACCGATTTTCACGGGCTACGAGGAAATAGCTGACGTTATATCTGTGTGACTACGAAGGTCTCGGGCATCAGCTAGTACTTACTACTAAAAAAACATTAATCACGGTATTCTTAATCTTGTATACTTGTTTCAGGCCGCACCCTAGACGGTCGTTCACCGTCCCCCAACAAGGGTCACGGACTGGTCAGTCCCGGGTCTACCCACTCCACTTCCAGCGGATTCTCTTCACGACGATCTAGCCAGGATGGATTCCATCTTGAAGGTAAGACAAAAAAATGAATGACTTTCTGTTATTGTTTAAACTGTTGTCGGGTTTTTAATCATTAAGGTTAAAGCGTCAGGGTGGCCCGCGAAATCAAAGAAGGAGTTTGACCGTGAAAAATTCGTTCATCGACTCTTATGAACTTGGAGGATGATTTTGATGATTATAATTCTGTAACTTAATACGTCTTACAGTCGCGACCGATATGTTGATCAACATACAACATAGCACTGCCCTGCAAATTGCAAAAAAACGTAAGAAAATTTGAATTTCGCGGGCTACCTTGGAGCATCCCCCTTAACGATTATCTAGAAAAACCCGACAACAATAGGCTTGTTAACTGAAAAAATCTAATTAGTCCGTCACTTAGATTATCAAAAAATATTTGACCCGTATTTTTTCTTTTGTCACATAAACCAAAATTGACGAAGATACGACGCTTTTAAAATTCCCAATACGTCACTGTTCGGTATCATTCATTAGTGAGTTGATACCGAACAGTGACGTCACGAGCCCCCACTCCCGAGTTTTGATGGGTTTTATCTTTGTCAATATTCGTTGATTTACAAAAACAAAAAATACGTGTCCATTATTTTCCAATACTCTAATTGACGGACTAAATAGATTTGCAATTTATTGATGGTGGAAACAAGCCTATTGTCAGGAAGCAAACCTGACATAACATCCGTCTTGTCGGAGGATCCTCCCTTTTCTATGAAGGATGAAGAACTTTACACCCTATTCTATACATATACTCCTATACCCTTATTCCAGACCTTAGGTCATTCAGTCCTTGGATTGTTGTTTTTTTTATTCTGTTCTTAGATATTACTAACTTAAAAAAGAAGGTTATCTGGGTTATCTACGACATATTTTTGACGACTCGAATGGCGTAGTGGTAGTAACACTGCCTTACGTTCTTAGGGTCCTGGGTTCGAATCCCGGTAGGAGCAAATGTTTGTGTGATGAGCATGGACATTTGTTTCCGAGTCATGGATGTTGGATGTTTATATGTATAATAAGTATGTATTTACAAACAAAAAAAGTATATATGTAGCATATCAACTATCTAGTGTCCACAACACAAGCTTTGCTTAGTGTGGCACTAGGTGACGCTGTGTTAATGTCCATATTTATTATTATATATCTCATTCTGGCTGCTCAAACAAACTCATCAGTATTTCTCGTTCGAACAGAACTATCTCCAGTCCAGCAGCAGCTAGCCGAGATGAACAACCGCTACAGCCTGCTGGGCACGAAGCTGTCAGACCGAACCGCGGAGCTGGACGCCGTCAGGGAGGAGCTGCGCAAACATCTCGACAGCTTGAGGCAGCTCAACACCTTCCTCGACAAGGTAACACCATCACCTGCTTAAACAACCTGTCAGACACTGGTCTACCCTGGGAGGGGGGAGGGGGGGCTTATACACGGTTGTGTTCATTGGTCAGTTGAATAAAAGATACCATTAGGAAGACTTGTTTTATTATCACAGGGTCACAAAGCAAAAGTACGACACACGGGGTTCACATTAAGACAGCTATTAAGCAAGTGTCGACAATCATAGACAAGACATAGATAATGCATAGTAATGTATAGACTAATAACATACTAAATAGTGATGTAACAACATACACCATGCCATCTACCGAGCCTTTTCTCAACTATGTTGGGGTCGGCTTCAAGTCTAACGTGACGCAGTTGTATACCTATATTTTACATGGAGCGACTGCCTATCTGATCTCCACAACCCAATTAATACTGGGTAATACGATAACTCTTGGTAAGACTAGTTGTCACTACCTTTCCTTTAACCTTTTGGACGCCATTGTCACATATACGTGACAAGCAAGCACGTATCCTGTACGCCAAACGACACAAATATGTGACAAAATAGTAGATGAAATTGTGGCTTGGCGTGGAGGGCACGCGCGAACGTTTATGCGGTGGCGGTCAAAAGGTTAATGACTGTCAAAGATCTACAAATGACAGCTGGGACCAACAGCTTTACGTGCTTTCCAAGGCTCGGAGGAAACTCTGTATGTATTGGGTGGTCACGCATCCACAGACCAACCTAGGCAAACACGGCTTAACCTAAATGTCGGCGTTTGTTATCAGGTTCAAAGACTGCTGCCTAAGGAGTCGGTGCCCAACACAAAGGAAGAAGCTGATAAGACCATCAAACAGGCGCGCGCCGTCCTGGAAGAGATGTACGAGAAGCAAAGCATCTTGGACTCTACTAAGACACAGGTAAAGTTCAAAATTGGTATTTTCTAGATATCCCGAAATAGAGTAGACGACAATAAAACAGTAATTAGTCCGTTAGTTAAATTATCAAAAAATATTTGACCCGTATTTTTTCTTTTGTTACGTAAACCAAAATTTACGAAGATACGACGCTTTTAAAATTCTCAATACGTCACGCTTTGGTATAATTTTTTGTGAGTTCTGACGTCACTAGCCCGCACTCCCGAGATTTGATGCGTTTTATCTTTGTCAATATTCGTTGATTTACAAAAATATAAAATACGTATCCATTATTTTCCAGTACTCTAACGGACGGACTAAATAGATTTGCAATTTAACCTTCTGGACGCCATTGTCACATATACGTGACAAGCAAGCGCGTGCCCTGTACGCCAAACGTCACAAATATGTGACAAAATAGTGGATGAAATTGTGGCTTGGCGGGGAGGGCACGTGCGAGCGTTTATGCTGTGGCGGTCAAAAGGTTAATAACTTTTTGATAAAAAGTCATTCAATAGGATTAAATGAACTTAGAGGGTTGTATTGATGATATTAATGATTATAACTCTGAAAATACATACGTGTTACGGTCCTGAATCATATTTTGTTCAACATACAACCTCACACTGACTTGCAAATTTGCAAAAAACGTAAGAAAATGTTCTACTGGAGTCAGCAATGTTATCGTTTTAATAAAATTGTGGTTTTTCTTAGGTTCGCGAGCTACTGAAACGCAAACAGAGCGTTTTGGGAGCGGACAGACTTCACGATGAGATGGAAGATGTAGCCTCCAGGTGGAAGGCGCTACATGACGCCTTTAAGGACAAGTTAGTATTGTACTTCTTAAATCCACTCAGTACGACTATCGATTCGAAATATTTCATCCCATTTTTTCTTTTTAGTATGGGAAATCATCAAATAACTTCTTCAAGGGAGTGTCAGACTTTTACTGACTAAAACCCATCCATGTTCCTTCCTCGCCCTTTATGTTCCGGGGCCACGGTATCTCTTTCGAACATGCCCGCAACCCCGGAAATATTTCATCCCTCAAAAAAGTTTTGAAGCTCGTCGGAAGCGTCCATTAATTACGTGGGGTGCTTAAGGGGGAGGGGGTTGAGCCGAATCTCACCTAATCTCACAAGGGGTGGTCTCAGAAAATATTACGTAATTTTTTCCCGCAAGAAACGGTGTTCAATTGCAAGAAACCTGGATCAAATCTCAACGTATCTCACCAAGGTGGCTCTAAGAATCAACAAAATTGACTGACTTAATTCATGGACGCTCCCTAATACCTTTATCAAGTGCGATTTAAATATTACATTTAACTTGAACTGACCGCTACTCATACCGATAACATATACTCAAAAAATGACGGGTCTAGTTTTAAATCATCAAAATTTTCACATTAAGGCTGAGGCTACACAAGGCAGCGATTTGCGATTACAAGCGAGATTCCGGCGTATTTTCTGGTAAATTCGCTTCAATTTCGCTGTGTTGGTGTAGCCGATGCCGTGATTACAGTAATGTTGTTCCGATCGCATAAAGAAATCAAAGATCGCTAGTAATATTTGATGTACAGTGTAGCCATATACGTGAGCATTCATTTACTTGTTTTAATCGCTCATGTGTCGCAGGTCGCGTCGCGGCCTAATGTAGCCTCAGCCTAAAAGTCAAATCAAAACGAGACGCGATGCGACGCTATGCTGCGCGCACATTTTTATATAGCTATTCAAAATATCACTTTATTTACTACACGAAAAGATACACATTTCATTGCAATAATCACTGCGCGAAATCACTTCCAGACGGTGTGAACACGGAAGGATCTCCCTCCTCTTTAAATCCACAATATAAACAATCTGTGTCTCCTCAGGATCCGTCTAATGGAGGAGATGAAAGACTTCCACGACACTCACAGCAACTTGTCGCAGTGGCTCAGCGCTAAGGATCGTATGATGGCCGCGCTCGGACCCATCTCTTCTGACTCCCGGATGGTGCAGACCCAAGTACAACAGGTATGTTTGTTTGTTTCTTCTTCGTCATGACGCTAACACGAATATCTTGCTACCATTATAAATTTATTTATTTATTTTATGAAGGTAGCTTCACAGCTTACAGTACATTATTATGAAAAAAAAAGAAAACGAACATTACGCCAATTACGAAGTACACAGAAAAAAACTTTTGATTAGCCGAGAGTGTCGCGTGGTGCGAATTAATTGGCATTAAAATATGTAGTGTGTGCCTGTGTGCGTATGGGTAACTGTACGGTGTCTGTGAATGTATGTGGTGATGTGTGTATGATATATACTTGTAACTAACTGGCACTAGTGGCGGCACTGAATATCCCGCGTTTGATCCAGGATTAAGATGAAAAAATAAATAAATGTGAAATAAATAAAAAAAATACTGCTTCGCCCACGACTATATATTACTATGTTTTATATTTTTTAAATAAAAATTAATAAATGTCGGTGGAAATTACACACAGTGCCATCTAGTGCCACACTAAGCAACGAGTCTTGTGTCGTTTACACCAGATAGTTGCGAATAAAGGAAACAATAATAATCGTAACAACTACGATCACCGACAACCATCTTTTTTTCCAGTAAACATCCTCTAACTGTCATTTTTTTCCCCAGGTACAAGTCCTCCGCGAAGAGTTCCGCGGGCAGCAGCCCCAGCTGGCGCACCTGGAGGAGGTGGGTACAGCTGTGCTGGAGCGCCTGGAGCCCGCCTCGCCTGACGCCAACAAGCTCAAGCAGAAGGTCGTGGATGTCCAGGACAGGTGGAACGACTTGCTGGACAAGTGAGTTGGACTTTGATTTTTGGGATGTAGCTAAGAACAACTATACCTATTTAGAAGGTAGCAGACGAATTTTATATGATATGAGTACGTTTCTGAATTTTGTTTTTCGGCGTTCAGATACGTAATTGTTGTTTGAATATAACTGATTGATGATTAGTCTTTTCCAAAAAATGAAATGTATTATTACCAGTTTACAAAAAAACATAAGTTGTCTGTAAAGTCGGTTTACGGACGATAGTTTAACGTGACGTCATAACAAAACATTGATGAAACGATTGCATACATACGCTCCGATCGTAACGTTACAATGAGCGTAACGGGACACTTTCGTGCATGTAGCCGGCGTTCATCGATTTATTAGACGTTGTCACGTTAAAATGTGACCATACCATAATACGTATTTCCTAGAAGGCGGACATGTATGGCGGACTGACGAACATTACGTTATCATGGACTGAATGAGTGGTAGAATATCCATTCTGACATATTTCTTTTGACGAACAAATTCAATCAAAAGTTTTCTTCATCTGTAAAAAATTAAGAATTGATCAGAATGCTAACCCTTTATTCTCTAACAGACTGGAGAAACGCGCCGACAGCCTAGGCGCGGCCGCGGACACATCGCGTGAGTTCGACGCGGGTCTGACGCGTCTCCGCGACGCGTTGCAAACCATCAGCGACAAACTGGATGAGATCGCTATGGAAAAGGAACCCGATGAACAGCTCAGGAAGATTGAGGTAAGGGGAATATCTCATTATGCAATATGCGAAAGAGATGAAGCTAAACAAAGCTTGTATCAACATCTCTTTCTCGCACTGCAGTAAGATTTAAATAATTATATAGGTCATGGGTTACACTATTCTTTTTTAGAAACAAAATATAAGTCCAAGCATCTTTATTTACAGAGACGGCTCGTTCGGGCTCGATTTCGGGTTCGGGCAGAGTTTTATTGGGTTTTTTCATTAGGAATTTCTCAGTAGCAACCCGGATTGTGCCCGTTTGTTGGCAATAAGCTCATCACCAATTTCCTAACAAAAATCACGCGGGGCCGTCTTTGGGAACTGCCAATAGAAGTGAAAACTAAGTATTCTACATCTGCTACGGGTTGTGCTCCGCGCACGTCTAAGTGGTGCTACGCCGTAGCGGATCGGCTACGAGTGCTACGAAGCGTTTGACGGTCACGCGAGTTCCATGATTTTTGTTCACCCAAAAGTGCTCAACGCGCCTAAATAAGTTTTCAATTCAAAAACTTAAGACTATCCCCATTCAGTATTAACCTCACAACCCCCCCCCCCCCCACAGAACCTAGAACGTCAGCTAGAAGGTCAGCGCCCCCTGCTGGCGGACCTGGAAGGCGCCGGCGCCGCGCTGTCACAAGTACTGTCGGACCCGGCGTCGCGCCAGGACATACAGAGCAAGCTGGCGGCCGTGGCGCGGCAATACGACAACCTGCAGAGGAAACTCGACCATAGGAAGGCGGAGATAGAGGCGGCTTTGAAGTGAGTAGAATTTTTATGTAGACTTTGCCCCTTGTGCTTGCATAAGAGGGTTTTTTTTTTTTTTTTTAATTATTTTTCTGTCTTAAGGATCAAATCCGTGATTGCACTACCGTGCTCACCAACGGTCGACCAGTTTTCAACCTTATGACCATATGGCATAAGAATGAAAAGTGGCAGACTGTCAATGAACTCGATAATACGTACTGATTTCTCAGTCATTCTATCTTACTAAGTCTATCATAGACTTATAATAAAATAATAAAAAAATAGGATATTTAAATATTATGTACTAATTCTAACTTCTGCTTATACTTAGGGTAGGTTAAATTAGCTAAAGGAACTCTACACACGTTATCGATATGTTTTTTTGGGTTCATGTCTACAAATTAATATTTTGATTCATATAACAATATTCTAAAAAAATTGTTTAAATCTGTCAAATAACATATTTACATTTTATTTGGACAATGTCTGCAGATAGTATAATTCGGTATGTAAAGTAAAAATTAACCTACGCTGATTCCAAAACCATTTGGAGATTTTAGGGTCCTATGCCTTATTTTTCTATTTTTAGCTTTCTATATCACAAGATTGTGTTTATTTTCACAATAATACTTGTAATCATTTGACTTTCATTTGACCTCTAAATTACGTCATAACGTAGCCAGAATAGACTACTTCCTTCGTGCTTTTCAAGATAAATTATAAAAAAAAATACTTTTGTTTGTCATACCGTCAGTGTCAAATCAAAACTGTCAATGCACTATGTGTTATTTATTTGAATGCATCGCGCGCTGATAATTTCGCGTTCAAATGATCTTCGCAACAAAAAAGACGACGCCCAGGCTTGTATTCCATATTTACTTCCTTGCACCACTTCTTTTTTAGCGTTTCTTTCACATTTACAAACAATTTGTGTCGGCTATTTGTTGTAGTGTTTTTACATGACGGTACGAAGCATTTAGCACTAGTTGTCGATGACAGATTCATTGCACGGATACGCAGCACGGATAATGGATAGAAATTAAAATTTGCTAAAAATCGTAGGAAAAGAATCTCAAACAAAAAGTTCACATCACAGTCACGATCACAGCATTCACATTTCACAACAAAATAAAAACACGTATCTGTCAAGCGTCAACTGTCATCAATGTCAACTTTGAAGTTATTTAGTGTTTTTTGTATGTACTGAAAACGTGGCAAAGACTTAAAGCTATTCAGGCTATGAAATGACGTCATCACGAATAATACTTTAAAAAATAATAAAAAAGAAACTGTAACTTGGAAAAAAAAAAGCTTAAAATTAGTTGCTTAAAATTAAATGTTTTACGAAATAAAAATGTAAAAAAAATACCTGAAAAATACTTTACATACCGAATTACATGAATCCTATTAAAAAAAAATCTATGAAATAACCAGTGAATCTAACAACATTTTTCGTTCCCAGGGATGGCCGTAACCTCGAAGAGAACGTAGCCCGCACGCTGGGCTGGCTGCAGTCAGAGCTGAACGCCCTCCCCGCGCGCCTGCAGGTGTCAGCTGAAGCTACCAAGCTGCAGCAACAGCTGGAGCGGCACGAACCTCTCTACAGGGACCTCACGCAGAGGGAGCATGAGCTTATCATGCTTTTAGATAAGGGTAACTTCTGCCAATAAGAACTAGTCTTTATAAGCGACATTTTTGTGTATCTCGCAGGGTAATTGGATAATTTCTTTGAGTGTTGTGTGTTAAAATTTGCTTAATAATACCAGCTACTATTAGGATTTTGTATCGAATACTTATCAATAACTCATTAGAGTAAAAAAAAAATTGGTTGATTTTATTTGAAATTAAAAAAGAGGAGCCTACACCTGCTTCAATTAGGCAACACGTACATTTATTTCGTTACAAATCTAATAAATGTTCTTCTCCACCAGGTCGTGAGATGGAGAAGAAGCCAGCACACCAGAACCTGCGCAAGGATCTGGACAGAATTCAGACGCAGTGGGACAAACTGAAGCGAGAGACAGTCGATAGATACACCAGACTGCAAACCGCTATGGTAAGTTGTGTTACAGATTTCTTTGTTTATAGCCTTTGCCGACGACTACGTCTGCGTGAAGGACAAAAATTATCCCAGGGGAACGTTTTACTGGTATAAAAAGTATCCAATGTGCTAAACTAGGGTACGGTTTACAAATCTGCACATTTCCATTGTTTTCTATTGAGCCGTTTAGGCGTGAAACGATCAGAAAAATCGACAAAATAACTTCAGTTTAAAACCGATGCCGAACCATTCTTGGAAACATATTAAAAGAATTATCCAAAATTTTTCAATTCAATCAAGGCAAAAAGCATTTTTAAGTCATATTGTGCCAAATTAAGTCGAGTTTTGACTAACATCAGACAATGGGGATAGCAACTGTGGAACTAATGGCGCTAGCATAGCTGGTTCCAAGCATCGTCATTGGTTGAAAATCAGGGAATGTCATTTCATATTTCAAAATGCTTTGACCTCATTGGTCAGATTGAGACCTAGCTATGGTGGCGCCATCTACAATTAGCTTTTAACGGTCTTCTCAACAATCGCTTACCAGTTTATTTCTTCGTATAGGAACACTGCCGCAAATTCCACAAGGCTCAAGAATCGTTCGTCCCCTGGCTGTCCGACCTGGAGGACAGACTCGCCAAGCTGCCGCCCACCGCCTTCACCAAGAAGGAGGTCGAGAAGCAGCTCAGAGAGCTGCAGCAGATCAGGAATGATATCTGGAAGAGGTACGTTTTAGGAATGATGCTAGAAAAGTTGGATATACTGGTACTTGTGAGTTTTATTTAACCCTTATGCCTTAAATAATAAGGTTGAAAAGTGCTCGATCGTCAGTGAACTCGGTAGTACCTCTAAGGCTTCCGAAAATGGTAACAGCACGCTGTGACGTCACTGTTCAACTATTTATTGATTTCAAAGCAACTAAAAATAGAATTTGGAAATTAATTAAAAAAAACGGGTTTTCGGGCTCAAAATAAAATTTGTTTTTAGAGATTTGTGTCTTGGAATTATTGTTTTATGGTGTCAACTACCTTACTTTCAAGAAAAAAAGAAAGAACATTGGAACTTTCATGAGAAACTTTGTGTTGACTAGCAACTATACTTCGATCTTCTCCTCAGATCCGGCGAATACGAGAACAACAAGACTCTAGGCGAGACCTTCATCTCATCTTGTGACATCGATCAGGAGGTAGTCAGGAAGCTACTCGACAACATCAAGGAGCGATGGGACAGGATTAACAACGGTATGATCACATTTATCTATAGTAATATTATAAAGCAGAAGAGTTTGTTTGTTTGTTTATTTGTTTGGTTTAACGCGCTAATCTCAGGAACTACCGGCTCGAATTGACAAGTTTTTTTTGCGTTGGATAGTCCATTTATCGAGGAAGGCTATAGGCCATAGGAAGGATATATAACATCACGCTATGACCAATATGAGCGGAGCAGCAATAAGAAATGTTGCAAGCCGGAAAAAAGCTTCCGTTGAACAGGCGATGTGTTGCGATATCAAAACTTCATGCGAACGAAGTCGCGGGCAGAAGCTAGTTTTAGATACATTTCTAAGAAAACATGCATAAATCAATAAATCGCTCATATTTCGCTAGCAACAATACGTTATAATGCAATGTATGTTACATCGTGACTATGTTATTGCTGTTTATTATACCTTGCTATTAAATGTGTGATTTTAGCTGCTGGTTCTCTTAAGGCTGTTTTCTTTAACATACTTACGTGTAACTGTCGGTTAATATGCCTACGTCTCGTAGCTGTGTTTCTATAAACAAAAGATAGTCCTATCCGTGTCACCTACTTGAAACTTTATTCAGAGAAAAAAATCAAAAAGAAAGCTCTTCTGAGACATTTTGTTTCTATCGGTTGGCAAAGAAAATGTCAAATAGACAGAGATAGCAACCTACCGATACCTGTTGGTAGGTTATTGAAAATGGCCGTAAGTTGGATAAAAGTTAATACAACATTTCTTTTTTTTATTTGAGTTAACTCGATTTACTTACAAAGTGAGTACTTTCGTATAATTTTGATGTTCTCTCTGAGCAGCAGTGCAAGTACGTAGGATTCGATAGGACTCGATTAGATAAATTTGACAGTTATTTTCGATAAAATGAGTTTTTATGGAGTCAAAAACTCATTTTATCCAGAATAACTGGCAAATTTTTCTAATCGAGTCCTATCGAATCCTACGTAGTTGCACTGCAGGATTTTTCAATTTGTTTAGTTCATCAAAAGGTCTTAAGGCGCTACCCCAGGCAAAATGAGCAACTCTATTTGTGGTGATTCAAACTTCGTTTGAAATACTATTAGAATAAAGTTCTAATCAGCTTGCACTACAAAGTGGTTTTTACGTCAGTCACTGCGGGTCGAATAGTGCGAAATTAGTGATTTTTATTCTTTATAAAATCAAATTTCCGTCTTTTGAAAAAAAAAAAACTAGCATTATGTTCATTATTAAATTGTCTATCCATTAGTATAAGAAGCAAATCAAAATAATGTTAACTTTACGAGAAGAAGCATGTTATAAATATTTTTTTCTCATTTTTGTGGTTTCATTGTGAGGGGATTTATTACACATTATGAGACTTAAAATAAAAAATAAAACTACCACTTTGCAGTCTAAGAATATGTAGAAATTTAATGTATTTTTATTACTTGGTATTTCTTTTGGATAAAGAGGAGTTGGCTCCAAAAAACTGCACAAAAAACGGCTTTTGCCTGGGGTAGCGCCTTAACTCTAAAAACTAGATGATTAAATCTTCATTTTAAAATTGGTTTTGATTCAATTTTAAGCTTTGGTTTACGTTTTTTATAACGATGATATGACATGATGGTTTGAAGCCACTCTTTCCACCATACCTACTTATTTCAAAACAGTCCTTTTTGTTTAATTTTTATATTTACCAAACTAACTCTGTCTCCCGTTCCACAGAGGTCCTCCAACAAGTAGAGTTCCTGGAGACGACAGCGCGCAAGCTGGGTGAGTTCGCAGAGCGTGTGCGCGCTGTGGACACTCCGCTGCAGCGCTGCGAGGAGCGGCTGCAGGAAGCGCTGGCAGCGACGCCGGCACAAGCGGCCGAAGCGGTCGCTAGGCTTGCCGACCAGATACATGCGCTTAGGGCGCCGCTACAGGTAACCAGTTGTAACTTTATCTAAAGGGACATGACTCAGAAACTAATGTCCATGCTCATTACACAAACATTTGCTCCTACCGGGATTCGAACCCGCTGCGCCATTTCGGTCATCAAAATAATGGCTCAGTAATTAATAGGTCTAATTATTCAGCTTGAAGTTTGATTTATTTTAAAAGATATGTTACCTCAACCAGCAAATAAACTTAAAAAAAAAAAACAATTCTCTCCAACAGAGTATCAACGCCGCCGCAGACGACATAGTAACGCTAGCACTAGAATGCTCTGGCCGCGACGCCGCAGCCCGCGCTAAGAACGTTCTAGAAGAACAGGCGCACGCTCTGGCTGACAGGCTCGATGACCTGGAGGCGAGGGCGGGAGAGGCTAAGGGCAGGATGGCAGGCGCTGCCGCTGCTATGACACACTTCCAGGTAAGATCATCATCAACATCTGCCGAGCCCTTTCCCAACTATGTTGGAAACGGCTCGAAGAAACTCGTGGCTAGATAATAAAAGCCGCTCGGGTCGACCTTTGCCATGCTTGCCTAGGTTGGTCTATGGATCCACACTGGATGGAGCGACTGTCTTTCTGACCTACACAACCTAGTTAATACTGGGTAAGACTGGTTGTTAGGTAGGTAGGTTGTCTCCACGTAAGAACGTTCTCGTCCATCGTGAGAAAACCGGCATGTCTTAGAACCAAAAATTCGAAGATATGTGACATCTACGAGTACCAATCCGCACTGGGCCCGCGTGGTGGATTATAGCCCATTCCCTCTCATAGAGAAGAGGCCTGTCCCAGCAGTAGGAACATTGAAAGGCTAATGTTGAACGTTCTAAAATATTCTAGCTTTTTAATCAAATTAGAATGTTCATTGCTGAACACAATTTGTCTAATGATACTTCTAAAAACGAGAGATAAAAGATGAACTACATTTTCCTTTTTATTGATATTGAAGAACTACTTACTACAAGATGCTACTTAAATAAGCAATGATAAGACTTGAAGATATGATAATAATATAAGATTATGTTCAGATAAATCTTATTTTGAAGTTTTTTGCTCACAGCATTCTTTAGTTTCTTTTTATAATATTTACGGGAAGCCGCGTTTAGTAGTGTAGTTTTTAGAAGCTAGTAGAATGTCCGTGCGAAAATCATACGTTCACAGTTATTACAGTTCCGATTATGCGTGACAGTGATCTTTATTCTTATTGCCATAAAGTTGCTTGTTGGTTTGTAAAATAACTGAACAAGCAAGAATCACCATGCCATTTTTCTCGCTTTTGTGTCGAGTACGCTGTACGGAGTCGAAAAAAAGCTTTAAGGTAAATATTTCGGGTATTTAAGGATGACGCGCCACAAGGCAACGAAATTCAAATTTTCTTAGGTTTTTTTTGCAACTTGCAAGTGAGTATCAGGGTGTATGTTGATGAAAAATCAGTCGCGCAAGTAAACACGTATGTAGTTACAGAACTTTTGTCATTAATACAACCCTCGAACTCGAAGAAGTGAACTCGGTAGTACATCAAGCTATACAAAAGCAGTATAACCTGAACCTCGCATTTTATAATTAAGCTCTCTGGACAATAAGAGATCAGCTTCGCACAGCTGGTTTAATGCCCACCCCTTCTCATAAACAAAGCCTGTGTCACAAACAGTTGGAAAATTCTTGGCTAATTACGCTAACAACATAATCTTAACCAAACCATTTCCCCCCTCTCTACAGGACAAAGTAAAGAACTTGTCCCACGACCTGACCGATCTCGAGAAGGAACTCGACACCATGAAGGCGCCCGGCCGGGACATTAAGACTGTGAAACAACAACTTGATGACATCGGGCGCTTCTACAAGCGGTTGGAGAAGGCCGATGATTTGGTCGGAGATACTGAGCGAGCGGCTGAGATGTTGGTCGAGAGTGGATACACTGTCGATAGTGCTAAAACAAGGGATCAGGTATGTTGATACTACCTTTAGTTTCTTTTTATAGGGTTACGTCTCGCATGTCGCATCCGGCTCGAAGGACCGTGTTCAAGTCCAAACCTAGATGCGTTACCATGACTTCACAATACAACGAGACGATACCTGTACTGAATTGTTTGTGAATCTATATAGATGGCGATTCGATTTATATGAGCCAAATTATACATGGACTTTTAGTAACATAATTTTTATTTAAGTTTGTTTGTGTTGTGCCTTAATGTTATCTTGTAAATATTTTTAAGTTCAGTCGTTATTTTTTTGGGAATTTACTTCTTATACCACTGATGATATTGTTACCACCAGAATATTTTTTGCTATCTTAACAGTAGTATTAAATTTGTGACCGAGTAAAGATTACAGTGTTTAAAATAGGTCAAAATGTAATTTTTCAATTTGCAAAACTTAAAAAAGCCTTGGTATTTTTTAAATATTAAATTGTATACAAACCCCTTTTATCTGATCGCTAGCAAACAATTAATTTAAGCCTTATGAACAAAGCGGTTTAATGACGAATTTTTTAAAGCCTTACCAAACACTAGAATATCTTAAAGTACTTACGGGATTATATCCGTGATTTTCTTTCGGTTTTTCGAGCACCCGATATTTCGACGCTGTTGCAAGCATCATGATCGCGGGAATACTGAAGAGGTATGCGGGTGGGACGAAAATTATTAATTATGAGCAGACAAATCTGTCTACCTTCTTCCTTAAAGTCTAAAACAGTGCACTAGAATATCTTACGACTAAAACCATACCTTCTTGCCGTAGGTGGAAGCTCTCCGCAAACAACTCGGCAAGCTGGACGAGCGCGCTCGCTCCAAGGAACAAGACCTGGACGATACACTCAGCAAGCTGGAAGCCTTCTACAAGGCCTACGACTCCGTCATGGATGACGTTACTGAGGTAAGCATAACCAAACAATATTGACTTTATTCTTTCTGCTATAAAGACCAATTGGGTTAAGAAATCTAAAAGAGTAACCAGCATATTACTTCACGCCCCAAAGTTTTGTTTAATAAACTTAATTAAAACGTAGTTATAAAAACCGGAATATTTAAGCTATATTGTAGACGAAAATGGAACCACAAAACTATCAATTACTTTCTTATACAAGGATAGGTATCGATATCTAAACATAACAGAAGTAGTTTTTCACGAGTTATTTCGGGTGACGGTGGGAAAGAAACGAAAAAAGTCGTTAAAAACTATTTTGTTCTATCATGTTTAGATATCAGTCCCGAAGACACCTACGAAGCCAATTCCTGCCGGCTTCCTATCGGAAACAAGGCAGTTAATTTACTCTTAACTGCGGATTTTTTTTTCCGTTTATAAAAACCGATATGTCCATTAAACACAACTTTTCTCATCCACAGGCCTCAGAACAAGTTCGAAGCCTAAAGCCCGTCTCTTCGGAAGTGGAGCAGATCAGGTCCCAGCAGAAAGACTTCGCCGAGCTGAAGCGCCGCACCCTGGAGCCACTAGGACAGAACGTGGCTCACTGCAACAAGATCGGTCAGGGCCTCGTGAGGTCTGCCCTCCAGGGAGTTAATACGCAGGTCTTGGAGAAGGATCTGGAGAAGATGAATGATAAGTGGAATGCATTGAAGGAGAAGGTGAGTTTAAGCTTTTGTATTTTCTGCTTTTGTTGAATTGAACAGATATTTAGTAATGTATCCTCGTAGACGTATCGTCGATCTTATTTTTCACCTAGCATAAAGTTGAGTGTCACTTGCACGTCATAGTAGGTAGTTTACCTTGACGCATGCCAATGTTTACTGATAGATAGTTTCAGCGGTATATTCCCGTAGACCCCAGTGCATTGCCAAATCAAAATCGTCGTTTCGTTGGCCCCACTACTGCTCAACTACTAAAGTAAAGTTTCATATTACTTAAAGTTTTAGTATCAAGTGCAGCGAAGCAAATCACTTAAATTACACTTGTGAAACTTTTCGACCTATTTTACAAACCCTTCATAAAACTAAATGCATTTTTGTGCCCTGAATAATGTATTTTGTTCGCTCCCAAACCAAGGGGAAGTTTGGGACGAGATGTCCGCGATCCGCGGAGACAATTCAATCAAGATGCCCTTTAATTATAAATATATCAACTCACCTAGGCGCTGGTGAAGTCCTGCTCCGAGGCCATGATTCAGGTCCAGGTTTGATGGGTGTCTGTAGGTATGTGTGTGTGTACGTGAATAGTGTTATGATTTTGTAGTCGATTTCAAACCTGACCGGCTATCAACTGGCGACAGGTTCCAACGCGTTAGCAGGTCACAACAACACAATAGTTCCAGTCTGTTCAATTGTTCACACGGCACGCGACGGGTTCGACCTAACCTCAAAGGGCGCGTGGGTGCTTCAACGTTCACAAAATATACACAATTACTCGGTTCCCAAATCAATGGCGAGGCTTTAGTCAATTTATTTCAACCAAATGGTCCCTGTTTATACGGGATTCAAAGGGATTTATCAATATTACGCCCAACAAACAATAGCCGGCGAGTTCACAAGCAATTTTAAAGACAAGTGATCAATGACAACTAGATGACAGGTCACGTCAAACCAAAGTGACGGCCGCCATGACAGTCAGCGCGTTCCATAGTCCGCGCGGGACGAAACATCTACCCCCCCCGGACGGGCCTACCCGTCCGCTAATCAATTGGCAGTCTCAAAATACCCCCCCAATGGGGGCGGGCTGGTGAGTCAAACAACCAAGTGACTCCTCGGCGAGCCAATTTGTTACCAATGTCAACCTGGCTCTCATTAAGGAAGGCGTATACTTCCTTCAAATAGTTACTTGTACCCTTGTAGTTGGTACCGCAATCAAACTGATCAAAGAAGGTAACCCTAGGCGAGACAAATCTATCCAAGGTCGCTACAAAGGCCTCTGTCGAGAGGGAGGTTAACAGTTCCAAGTGCACTGCCTTCATTGACAGACAGACACATACACAAGTAAGCCTTGACAATTTTAGAATGGCCAACAGCGCATTGCAACCGGCATGCGAGTTCCCAATGTGACGATCGGTCACCAACAAATCAAATCAAATGGCCCTCTTTGGGCAATAAGGGGGGTGACGAGTCCCATAGGAAGGCTAGAGTGCCTCAACCGTCCTCCAACAAGCAAAAGACCCGCATTATCCAAGAAGGGGCTCAACTTACTCACAGCTCCCGAGCTTAACCCTGCCAGACTTCAAGATCTCGATCTCCTTTTCAAAGTGCCCAGCCTGCACAGAGCGGACCCAATGAGGAGTGACTCCTGTTGCTCTTGAGGAGAGAGAATCGGTGATAGGCGCTTGTCCCCTGGATTCCTAGAATTGTGACCAAGACGCCTGATCCACGAGGTAACGTTCAACAATTGTCGAGGGAGCTGTATCTGTTCAACAAACAAATCAAACGGAGGGTCCTTTGTCCCAACAGCGAGCACCTCAAGCCCGGGCAAAAGGACCGACATCAAGACTGGCGTTCGAGGCCAACCATCCTCGAAACTTGCCTGAAAGGTCATTCACCTTCAGGCCCACTTAACCCGCTAACCAAGACGACAAAAGGCAACTCTGGACGCCGTGTCCAAAATAGCACGGACCACAACAGAGTCACCCAGGGGGCCTGTAGCGGGGCAGACGCCAATTTTCTAACAATGCCTGGGCGGCGACTGATCGCCGCATCCAGGCTGCCGTCGTTCACGACGAGGGTAGCACTCAAATGCTTCGTCCGCGCGGTGTCCCGGGCCGCTCGCCATCGCTGGAAGGGCATATCCCACCGGATGCCTGAATGGCGGAGGGCGCGACTCCAACCGGGGGCGTTCCGCCAGCGGAGGTGAAAGGTAGCGGTGCTGATCTGGCCATTGTTGCCCAGCAGCCGCCGTACAATTGTTCATACGAGGGGAGGCCAAATGGCGCGCACGCGGCTCCCGTTTACCATTACGAGGGGAGACCAACTGGCGCGCGCGCGGCTCCCGTTCAACTTGCGCGGGGGGTGGAGTGCAGCCATCAAAATTGCGGGCCTCTACCCGGTTCTCGACCGGCGTACCAGAGGCCCGGTGCTCGTCTCCGTGGTACCCCCCCCTGCGCGAACCCTCATCAGAAGCTGATCTGCCAGAGCGGTTCGCGTTGGCGCACAAAATCTCAAGATGAGCCCCTTCACAAATTCCACACGGGCGGGGCTTGGGGCAGTCCCGGTGAAAGTGAGCCCCCAAACAAGAGAAGCATAGGCGGCGTGCGTTGGCAATTCGGCGGCGGGCACTAACGTGCAACTCCAAAAAAGCCGTGCAACTTGCCATGCTATGCCCCGTGGCCTTACAAAAAACGCAATCAGGACTATTCTGGGTGCCCGCAAAACGGGGGGCGGGGCGACTATCAACCGGCCCCTTAGCCCTAGTCCGTCCCTGGTCTCTTGGCCGAGAAGGTGGTGGGCGCGACCCCATTGCGCCACAAGTGTTGTCCAAAAGGCGACACTCATCCTCCAAAAATTTGATGAGGTCGTCAAAGGGGGGAAGGTGGGTGGCACTGTCCCCACCATACCTCTGCTCGAAGCGGGACCTCAAGTCCGCGGGGAGCAACTGCAGTACAATGTGCACCAACAAGTAGGACCAATGGTCCACCGGCAACTCCAAACGTCGCAAAGCGTTGGTTGCTGAAACCAACGGGTTCAGCAGATTAGTGCGCAACGCCGACGTGTTCTCAATGGCCAGTAACCCCAAAATCTGGCCGATGTGAACATCAGCCAAGCAGCGCTTATTCTGATACCGTCGGGATAGGAGTTCCATAGCGGTAGGGTAGGCGGAGTCCGTCACAGGCAAGTGCTGCACCAAGGCTCGGGCCTCACCATCCAGGACCGACAATAGGTAGGCCAACTTTTGGGCGGGTCCGAGGTCCGAGCGGGAGTCAACCAGACTCTCAAATTGGTTTAGGAAACTCAGCCAGTGGTCCAAGCGACCATCAAAGTGTGGAAGTTCCAACGTGGGAAGCCTACTCAATAGACCGGGGCCTGAAACAACCGAGGTCTCCGGCTTGACCTGGTCAGGCGCTCGGCTCCTCAAAATCTCCCGGGCTCGCTGACTGACTGCGTCCCCCAATTCCAAAATCTGGTCGTAGTCGGCAACGACCTTATCTCGAGCTGCCTGGCCCCAAGCTTCCAATTCCAAATCAACAACAAACTCGTTGAACCGGGTGAACAACTTATCCACATCACCGAGTCTTACATCCAATTGTTCGGACCGAGCAAGTGTGATCTCCTCCAAATCCAAGCGCTCAACCGTGGCCGCAGCTGAGGTGAACCATCTTAGTTGTGAGACCAAACCAGCGGCCGCCTCCTTTACAGCCTTCAGTGAGGCCATTGCAACCAAATTCAACAATAACACTGTATGTCAAAAAGAAACAAATCAAACAAATCAAATCAATAAACTGTTTCAACAAATAACCCATAAATAAATCTCAATTAGAACCTAGAACAATTTACATAAACCTCTAGTTAACCAACAAATACCACTCAATATCAGTAAATATCAATTAATATCAAGTTACAATTAAATGACAACAATAATTTCAATCACACATGTGTCCAATACACAATACAATATTTCACACTGCAAGTACAATCGACAAGGGGACATATGATGCAATTAATTCCAATCAAACAATTATGTTCCAACTTGAGCCCGGCTGACAAATAACAAATTAGCTCTTGTTCAAACTTCCAATTGACCAGGCACTAAGTAAGTTGTTTTTTCAATTTTAACCACGCTCTGCTACCATTGTTCGCTCCCAAACCAAGGGGAAGTTTGGGACGAGATGTCCGCGATCCGCGGAGACAATTCAATCAAGATGCCCTTTAATTATAAATATATCAACTCACCTAGGCGCTGGTGAAGTCCTGCTCCGAGGCCATGATTCAGGTCCAGGTTTGATGGGTGTCTGTAGGTATGTGTGTGTGTACGTGAATAGTGTTATGATTTTGTAGTCGATTTCAAACCTGACCGGCTATCAACTGGCGACAGGTTCCAACGCGTTAGCAGGTCACAACAACACAATAGTTCCAGTCTGTTCAATTGTTCACACGGCACGCGACGGGTTCGACCTAACCTCAAAGGGCGCGTGGGTGCTTCAACGTTCACAAAATATACACAATTACTCGGTTCCCAAATCAATGGCGAGGCTTTAGTCAATTTATTTCAACCAAATGGTCCCTGTTTATACGGGATTCAAAGGGATTTATCAATATTACGCCCAACAAACAATAGCCGGCGAGTTCACAAGCAATTTTAAAGACAAGTGATCAATGACAACTAGATGACAGGTCACGTCAAACCAAAGTGACGGCCGCCATGACAGTCAGCGCGTTCCATAGTCCGCGCGGGACGAAACATATTTTCTACCTTAAACATTGATTGCCTTCAAATTTATCGACGCATGCACTCAAGTATGAGAAATCTATTTCAAAAACCAATGTTTTTCTCCAATAGATGAACGAACGCGAGCGTCGCCTCGACGTCGGTCTCCTACAGTCCGGGAAGTTCGCTGAAGCGCTAGCTGGACTGGAGAAGTGGCTGGCAGACACCGAGGATATGGTGAACAACCAGAAACCGCCCTCCGCTGACTACAAGGTCGTGAAGGCGCAGTTGCAGGAGCAGAAGGTAATACTTCAACTATAAGATTTTTATTACAGATCAGGCTGAACGCAAATTTACATTTTGGAGTGTTGAACTGAAATTATGAGTTTACTCTTAAGTTTTTTTCTTCATTTTAGCAGACTGTTTTCGTTGATTACCAATTCTAAACACAGCAGTGAATATTTGAACAGTTTTATTCATCCTGATTCCACATTGGTGTAATTGAACGTGAAATGAACGAACGAGCCGACCAGAAAAAAAGGCCGATTTGTTTCAGCGCCAGCTTATGTTAATACATAGCATGTTACGTTTCATTAATGTATACTCAGCATAATAAATATGAAATCGTGAATGGTGAAATTCATCAAGGTTATACGTGTTTTAACTTCGTCAAATTGTAAGAATGAATTCTACTGTAATATCGGATTACAATAGAATTCATTCTTACAATTTGACGAAGTTAAAACACAGGAAACTGTGACCAAAGCTCTACATAAGACTGCCATCAGAAGCTGTTCGAAGCCAAAAACTGCACTACTCCAACATTACATTTCCACGCAACTAAAACCTTCTTTTCTCTTCACCAGTTCCTGAAGAAAATGCTAATGGACCGTCAGAACTCGATGTCGTCTCTGTTCGCGATGGGTAACGAGGTGGCTGGAGGCTGCGAGCCGGCCGAGAGGAAGGCGATAGAGAAGCAGCTGAAGGGACTCATGCTGAGGTTCGACGCGCTCACCAATGGGGCGCAGCAGAGGATGCTGGACCTGGAGCAGGCTATGATGGTGAGTTTATATTGTATTTTTCTACTTTCTCGCAAAATTTGGAAAAAAAAAACAATATTTTATGTTTGTTTATTTTTTTGTAACTTTTTTTTATTTGTTGTGTGCACTTACGGCATGTGTGCCGAATAAATGTTTTTTTTTCTTTACCTATTTTCAAACACGTCAAAAAAATTTCAAGTTTTGTATTTATTGATTTTTCTGATAATAAAAAAACTTTCAATTTTGCTGTCAACAAAATGTCGTCCATAGTAATAATTAAAACGTGTTATAAGCAACTTGATCGAGTATCTTAACAAACTGGGGTACTTTTTATTTATTTAATAAAACCTTATACACAAATAAAATCTGTATAAAGGCGGACTTAATGCCTTGGGCAATTTCTACCAGTTTTCCTTAGGGTGATGCAGAGACAAAACACTATTAGAAAATATTAATAGGAACTACATAAACCTCTTTATTCTTTTTACTATGCCATAAAATCTTGCATCTTGCCATTTCCTAAATTTATACCAACCAAATATTTAATGTTTTTTTATTTTCATGCGTATCCTAGGTGGCGAAACAATTCCAAGAGGAGTTACAGCCACTGGTAGAATGGCTCGGAACAACTGAACGCAGAGTCAAGTCCCTGCAGCTGGTACCCACGGACGAGGAGAAGATACAACACAAGATCAGGGAGCACAAGGTATGTGTCTATTTTTGCTGTCGTGTCGATGGCTTTTCTGGCGCACTGAACCCCAGCAACGACACACATGTTTCTATCTAGCTGGCGCACTGAACCCAATTCCGTATCACGAGTACCGAAGTAGACCATGAATGACCATAAGGTTTTGGCTCATTTGAAGCCATTATGTTAATCTTTTTTAAGCCTGTTATTCGGTTCCTGGTTGCGCAAAAGTTTTTTTTTTAATAATAGGTACTTTTAGTTGCTGAGCAAAAGGTCCTTTTTTTCTGATGAGAAATCATCAAATGACTTCTCCCACTCTGTGCGGAGCGGGAGGGAGTGTCAGACTTTTACTGACTAAAACCCATCCATGTTCCTTCCTCGCCCTTTATGTTCCGGGGAGACGGTATCTCTTTCGAACAGTCCCGCAGCCCCGGGAGCAAAAGGTCCTGGATTCGATTCCCAGGTCGAGCAAAGAGATATTGGGTTTTTTCTCCGTAGCAGCCACGGAGTCTTGAATTGTGCCCCGTTGATGGTAATAGGCTCGCCCTAATTACCATAAATATAACGGGCGAAATGTGGGTTTACTATTAGTTGCACCTTGCCTAACCCTTCGAGGATTAAGTACAGGCAATGATATTTTAAGTTTAAAAGGTGTAGATAGGTTATAACTTGTACTCAGCAAGCGGCACGGTAAAATGTGGCTAATTAGCCAAATTAAATTAAATATCTCTTTTTCGTTCGCGATACTTGAATCATGCCATCCTACTTTGACTTGTAATCGTAATGCAGTGTGCTATGACAATAATATAGATACTCATGTGTGCGATAGTGTGCCGTTTTTGAAGATCGAATTTAGTATAGGTAACCTATCTACGCCTTTTTACTTATAATATCATTGAGTAGTGAGTACAAGCGTGATGTTATGTGTTAAGAAATTATAGTTAGTGATGACTGTGGCGTAGTGTTTTTTTCTGTTTCCTCGATATTAATAACTTTTTACTTATAGAACCTCCACGAGGATATCATATCGAAGCAGCCTCCATTCAAGCAGCTGACAGAAACAGCGTCCACCCTCATGGGACTGGTCGGAGATGATGAAGCGACCAATTTGGCAGATAGGCTGCAAGCCGCTACGGACAGGTGAGATTGAAGCTCCTAAAAACAACCTATTAATGATTGGTCTACATTTAAATGTGTTTCTCTAGTAAAAACTTTAATTCGAATAATTTATAATTTTCTGTTTTTGTTTCTAGTCGATATTTCATTAGTATAATAAGCCGCAAAGAAAGTTTTAAATACAAGATCTTTTGTTTACGAAATGTTTCCGAAACTTGATAAATTTAACTCACAACATAAATATTAATATTACTGGATCTTTAATGTTAACTTTGGTTAATAATTTTCTTCTCTAAGGTCCATGTTCACCGAAAAGATAACGGTCTGATTATCTAAAAACAACTGTCACTGTGACATGTTCCCATACAAAAATGTGTTTTAAACAGCTGATTTTAGATAATCAGACCGTCATCTTTTTGGTGAACATGGGCCTAAGAGTATACAATTTTATGTTAGAGTATTGAGTGTCCCACTACTGGGCAAAGGCCTCCCCTTCCTCCTCACAAATCTCTCTATCCTGTGCAATCTCTGGCCAAGTTCGCAATATTCCAATTATTGTCTGTTACTTCGTACCCTAGCTTCTTATACCAACATTTACAAATCACTAACCATCTTCTTCTATATCCAGATACCAAGCCCTAGTAGACCACAGCTTGGAGATCGGCGACCTTCTAGAAGCGTCCCGCAAGGGTCTGCGTCACCTGGTGCTGACCTACCAGGACCTGTCTGCGTGGATGGACGCCATGGAGCAGTACCTCGCTAAGAGGAAGATCTTGCCTGTGCACATGGAGAAACTGCTGAGGCAGATGGATGAGTTGGCTGTAAGTATTATTATTCATTACCTAGGCAAAAGGTTCATCCTATATGACGTGGGAATATTTTGATTTAAAAGAGTGTCCATTGGGTTTCTTGCCCGTTCTTCTCCATAGAGATCTACGCTAGGGAATGGGCAACTACAGTACTTTCACAGTTTTTATGTCTTGTGACTGAGACTAGCTACAGTCTTGAAATGAATGCTTTGATTTTGTTACACTTCCGTGTAAGCTTTCAGGGCAAATAGCCGTGTAATTTAAAATTATGATGAACAAAAAAGTACGATCTCTTTGAAGTCCTCGAGGACCACGACTGACGGACGCACAAAATATAAAAAAATATGTTTGGCAAATTAGTTTCTCCTAGTTTCGTAATTTTCTCTATTTTTTATTATTTAGGCGTACAGAGATACCCCAGTACTATTTAACTCTAAAACACTTGAAACTTCGCCTTCGCAAAACTTACCAATCCCATCTCTACCACAGGAAAAAACCGAAGAAATCGCCTCCAAACAAGAACCAATCGACAGCACAGTAGAATCAGGTCTCGAGCTGATGAAGCACATCTCAGGAGACGAAGCCTTACAGCTGAAGGACAAACTGGATGCTCTGCAGCGCAGATACAACGACCTGACCAGTCGAGGAGCTGAACTGTTGCGAGTGGCTTCGGAGACATTGCCGCTTGTACAGCAACTGTATAATAGCCATGCGAGGTTAGTATAAAGGGTGTAAAACACCTCTTAACGAAGCTGAAAGGCACTTGTTCTCCCCGTCATTATGATATGTTTTTTGTTCTACACTATACCTGGGAACCTTCTACTTACGGAGATATGGGGGGTCAAAGTTACAACTTTTGGACAAGTTTTTTTTTTTTAAATGCAAGTTTTTATTGTAAGATTTTTACTTTAAGGGGCCGGCGGAGCATGCGTATTTCATACAAACGTAATACCAAAATAATTTGGAAATGAAACATATTCATATGATAGTGTGTATTTATTTCGATTGGGTTACAGAATATCTATGTTCCCAAATATATATTAAATAACTTGACCGTAAATTCGAAGCTTAAATGATTGAGACAGCACTTCCGTTTCCGCGTAGTTCCCCTCTCTCTTTCTACCTTATATACCCTTCTCTTTCGCACATCCGTCCCCTCTCCCCCTCACCACCAGGTGGGCTCATGGCCTGATGGGCCTGAGCCTCTTGCTCATTGGCGTTTCGTTTCCCGGCGCGTTCGGTTCGACCACGAACCGTGTTATATTTCCCCAACATTAACGTGTTACCTAAGTGTTTTACAAGCGCGAATAAAATATTCACGTAAGTGTTTGCACAAAAATATTTTTAACTATACTTAACAGCTTTGCTGTCGATTGATTTATACCCACATGATAGATATCACTACATGTGGATAAATTATCATTATTTTTTATTCTGCCGAAAATTTTATTCTTCAAGAATTACCCTACATTTGTATGATATATTTTTTTTTTTTTCTTTCTTTCTATTTCTAATTTGAGTAAATAGTTAAATCAGAGTGAAAGGTTTTTATTCGTATTATTAGGATGGAAGGCAGGGCTATACCTCCTGAAAACAATCCTGGTGATGTGGCAGTTACTCCGGGCCCAAGTCGCCGCCGATCGAGCAGCAGTTCCTCAAGTAGCTCTAGTGGCACATCTTCGAGTTCTAGTAGTTCAAGGACATCAGTAGGGCGTAAACGAAAACGTTCACGACGCCACCGTCATAAGAAATCAAAACGTTCGCGACGTTCTAAAAACAATAGAGTTAATAAATTATCTAAGGAAATAGAGGAACTTCGTGACTTGCTTGGCCGAAATAATAATAATAGTACACACACCAATCCCGTAGATTTTTGTAATGAGTCCTATATTGATTTAAATGAAAGCCGCGAATTATTTTGTGATAATGATATTAATGAGGGTAGCAGTGAAACCACAAAGGAGTTTTCGTTTAATATTCAAACCAAGCTTAAGGAACCGTCAGTCCCTAAAGCACCTAGCGATTTTTTAAATACCCTAAACTGTATTCAACATTTTGATAATACTGACTGGTGTGATGTTCGTTATGCCGATACTCAAAAAATGTATAGCCATTCACCTGGTTTTGTAGATTTAGAGATTAATGACGAAATCAAAGCCTATGAGTCAACTCGTCATTTAGCTCAAGCCGATAGGGCCTATGCTGCCCAGACTTTCTGTTTATTAAAACTTAGGGAGGTTTTACAGGATTCTTTGAAAAGTTTCTTAACATGGGCAAGAGACGAACGAGATAAATTGTGTTTTGATAATTTACAAGAAAAAATTATTGAAATATTTTTCAAAGGTGATGTGCATAAGGTATCATCCGATTTACTGCAATTACTTTGTGGCCACAGAGCCGAAATTATTCAGATGAGACGTGATGCCATACTGAAATTTATTCGAGATCCTCTTATAAAATCATCCTTACATAAAATACCTCCCTCATGCCAGAACCTTTTTAATGCTGAGTCGTTTACGACTACCCTCGAAAAAATCGGTGGTGTTAAGAAAGCGTTCTTACCACTGAAAAGTAATGACAGCTCTGCCTATCAAGCTGGATCTAGTAAAACTGTATCTAACAACCGCCCTCCGCAGGGGGCGGTTTGTTACAACAAGCCTTCGCAAGGTATTGTACCTGGATGCTGCCATGCTCACGCTGCACATCCGGCATATAACGCTCCTCCGCAGGGGAGCTATCATTCTCAATGTCCTCAGGGATATGCAGACAACTACTCTAATCGACGAGGAGCCTCCAATACAAGAGGTTCCTTTCGATCCCGAACCGGCGGTCGCTACAATCGATCAGGCAATGTCCAATTCAAAAACATTCGAAATCAGAACGCGTCCAATAGCGCGTCTAAAAATGATCCGTTTAAAAAACGGAGGAACTGACTCGAGTCGCTCGAGCACCGAGTTCAGAGCCGGCCAGTTGACCCGCTTTGCCCACCGTTGGGAACACTTGGGAGCTCCAAAATTTATTTTAAAAATAATAAATGGTTATCGAATACCATTCCTTCGAAGACCTCCACTGATTGTCCCAGATGTAACAAACAGTGCCTTCAATACTCTGACGTCACCAGAAATGTCAATGCTTGTAACCCAAATGAAAGCACAGGGCGTTCTCGAGAAGGCAGATATGTCCCCGAGCTTCTTATCAACAATATTTTTGGTACCAAAAAGCGATGGCTCCGTCCGTCCAATTTTCAACTTGAAGGCTCTGAACGAGTTTGTTTTCACAGACAGATTCAAGCTGATAAACATTTTTCGAATACCAGATTTTCTACAGCCTCGGGATTGGCTTTGCAAGATAGACCTTTCCCAAGCCTATTTTCATTTGGCCATTTGTCAGTCCCAACGACGGTTTCTCAGGATGATTTACGAAGGAGAATTACTCCAAGTGACATGCCTCCCGTTTGGACTGAGCACGGCTCCAAAGGTTTTTGCGTCTCTGACCAATTGGATCGCTCAAACTTTGCGAGAAGAAGGCATACGTGTAATTGTCTATTTAGACGATTTTTTGATCGCCCATCAGGATATAGGCGTTCTCAGATCACAGGTTCAGTTAGTGGTGCAACGGCTACAATACCTGGGTTGGCAAATCAACTTGCAAAAATCCGAGCTCACGCCCCAAAAGAATCTAGTCTATCTAGGCGTTCATTGGGATCCCTGGCTCAATCAAAAACGACTTCCGCTAGACAAATATCAGGGCCTGCTGGGCAAATTGTCACGAATGCGGAGGGACAAAAAAGTAGTATTAAAGGACCTACAAAGCCTTGTAGGCCTTCTGAATTTTGCCAGTTTTGTGGTCCCAAACGGCAGGCTCAATCACCGGAGTTTGTTAGATTTCCTAAATTCAATTCCGAAATCGTCAAAAAGCCTGCATGCCTTACCAGCAGAGGCGCAAGAAAACTTAGTATGGTGGATGCAAAACTACCAAGCCTCGACACCGATTCACATTGCACCTCCAAGTCATTTCCTTACAACAGATGCCTCCGACATAGCATGGGGCGCACAGTTAGACAGTCGGTCACTGTCAGGACCTTGGAGCGAGCAGGAGACCGGATTACATTGCAACCAAAAAGAAATGCTGGCAATTTTAAAAGTCTTACAAGGTCATTGTCAGCTCCTGCGATGCTCTACAGTGCTTGTACAGTGCGACAACAAGACTGTGGTAGCTTACCTGCGCAACGAGGGGGGGACAATATCAAAACCCCTGATGGTTATTACAAAGAAAGTTTTCCAAGTTCTAAACCAACACAGTATCATTCTAAAAGTTTTTCACTTGCCAGGGAAATTCAACATTCTGGCCGATCGTCTTTCTCGGGGTCGGGCATCCGTAGAATGGCACTTAATATCTCGATGCACCGAAATAATATTCCGGAAATTCGGAATCCCGGTAATAGACCTCTTTGCCTCGGAAACGGCTCATGTCGTTGCCAATTATGTTTCCCTGGACTTGAACGACAAAAAGGCCATTCATCACGATGCGTTTTCGATCGAATGGAATTACCAGCTAGCGTGGGTGTTCCCACCACCTTGTCTGGTCCCAAGAGTACTAGCGCACCTCAATCGAGCGACCGGAATTTTCCTCTTAGTGGTTCCTCGGTGGCAACGAGTTTTCTGGAGAGGAGACCTGAAGACACTAGCAATAGGTCCTCCCTTCACTATTCGGAACCTGGACCATTATTTAGTGAACACAGCAACCGGCCTTCCACCTCCCAGAGTCCAAGATATAACTTTAGAGGTATGGAAATGTGGGGGTGGGGTCAAAACTTGAAAAACTGGAATGTAAACCAAATAAAACTGTTAGAATCATCCTGGAGGCCATCAACTCGCAAAACCTACAGAGCTGCTTGGTCACGATGGTTAAAATGGGCAGAAAAACATAAAATTAACCCAGTTAATCCAGAAGAATCTGTATTGGCACAATTTTTAGCAGATTTGTATTTAATTGAAAAATTATCGTATAATACAATACTCTTGCATAAATCTGTAGTTGCTACCCTGTGCAATGCGGATTCAGATGGCCTTTTAAGTTCCCATACCTTAGTAAAGCATGTGCTAAAATCAATTGCTCTTAAACAGCCGGTAACAAGCAAAACCCCTATCTGGAATATTGATGATCTATTGTCTCATTTAGCGAATAGTGCCATAGACTCTAACAATCTTTTTGCAACATCTAGGCACACAGCCGCATTACTACTTCTTTGTTCGGGCAGACGAATTCATGATTTAACTCTCCTCTGTATTGATTCCGATCACTTAATTATTTCAGATGATAGTGTAATTGTGTGGCCAGTTTTTGGTTCCAAAACCGATTCTACTACGCATAGACAATCAGGTTGGAAGTTATTAAAAAATCCTAATAACAGGAATCTAGATCCTGTTTATTGGATACGTCAGACTATTGACCTACTCAAAAATAGACGGAATTTGGCTAAATGTCATAATTTATTTGTGAACATAAGAGGTCAGGCTAGACCTGCTTCTCGAGCTGTGATAGCGGGTTGGATTAGATCCCTGCTTTTAGAAGCCAAGATAATAGCGACTCCTGGTAGCTTTCGGTCTGCGGTTGCATCAAAAAATTGGTCAGAAAATCTTCCAATTGATACTATCTTGGCTAGAGGTAATTGGAAAGTTGAAAATACTTTCCAAAAATTCTATAAACGTCAAGTTATGCCGGCTGCCTCGGTTTCCGGTCTATCCATAACGAATTTGTTTGATCCTTTAAATTAAGTGACTGATTAAGTACCTAATTAATCGAATCACACAATATTTTAATGATTATGTAATTTCACAACTAAATTGTTCAAGTCATATAAATTGACGTTATTATAAGTTTCTTTATTTTTAGTTAACCTCATTAAACGGTGATTTTTAAAGAAATTTTTTTTTTGTTTGTTTTTGTTTATGCAAAAATAAATTGTTTATACGCACATCGATGTTATTGTTTTGTTTTTTTTTTTTAACTAGGAAAAAGTAAAACTAAAATAACATAACTTCCCTCCTCATTAGTCCTTGGACATTAGATTCTGATTTATTTCCATTCTCACATTGGCGTTCTTCACCACCAGGCGATAACAAACACGTCTCAATCATTTAAGCTTCGAATTTACGGTCAAGTTATTTAATAGCAGCGTTTTTCCTGAAATAAAACGCTTATTAAATTACTTACCTAAATTCGAAGCTTAACTCAATTCCTGCCTGTTGATTTTCAACACAATGAGCAAGAGGCTCAGGCCCATCAGGCCATGAGCCCACCTGGTGGTGAGGGGGAGAGGGGACGGATGTGCGAAAGAGAAGGGTATATAAGGTAGAAAGAGAGAGGGGAACTACGCGGAAACGGAAGTGCTGTCTCAATCATTTAAGCTTCGAATTTAGGTAAGTAATTTAATAAGCGTTTTATTTCAGGAAAAACGCTGCTATTTTGAGAGGACAATGATACAAAGACGAGATATGAGGAATTTAAAATTTCTATAGAAAACTTATTTGTCTCATAACTATTGTTAAAATCAGTGTCCAATCAAAATATATATTTGGAAACCTAGATATTTTGTAATTCAATCGAAATAAATACACACTACCTTTGGAATATGTTTAATTTACAAATTATTTTGGTATTACGTTTGTATGAAATACGAATGCTCCGCAGGCGTCTTAAATACCTCCATGAACCTCGTACTATTCAATCTATCCATCAGCACAATTTTTTGAGTGCGTTACATTGAGTTATACCACAAAACGTGATTTTTCACCCAAAAAAAAAGGTAGTTTTCCAGCAATCATTTTTGCGTAAAGTTACTTAGTTTGATGTACAGAATGCTTGGTTAACGGCTTCGTGATGAGGTGGTTTACACCCTGTATAGCCTATTGAGAAACAAATAGTCCTGTTTAACGTGTGGAAATCCTCAATGGACTCCTATGGACTAAAACCTCACGGAGTTCACCTCGTCACTTCTGGATGGGGTGAGGGGACACAATTGCATTCACCACAGTCATTCCAACTAGACAAATAGCTCTAAGGAAGCCATTTAGCCCACATTGAGTCCAATAGTTTTCAATAGCTCAAAATCCCTTATATGGCCTATGGCACAATGGCCATATTATCCAATAGCTTATTTTGATGTCTCGGGTACAAATAGCCATGATTTAGGAAGCTTTCTTTGTAACAACATGGACGCCTGAATATTAGTGTTTTAATAAGAACATCTCCATAGAGCTCAATTGGAGAAGTTTATTCATTTTATTAGTTACCTACCTCGATGATTTTGAGCACGTCTTCAAAGAACAAAACTGCAAGCAACTATAACCTTCAGCATCAATACAAACTAAACTCTCAATTAACTCAACAGACTCACCGACTGGATGGCCGGTGCCGAATCCTGCCTGCAATCAGTGGAGCCTCGTGAAGAAGATATCCTGAGGCTGGAAGCCGAACTCCACGAGTACAGGCCTGTGGTGGAAAATCTCAACCAGATTGGGCCCCAGCTATGCCAGGTATGAACATTCTTCTTTGTAAAGTGTTTGCATATAATATTGGTCGAATGGAGAAACTTTTTCATTCATCAATTTGATCGAAACGAGCCCTTTCTGATGATTAGTTTTGCTTCCTATTTCGATATTAATGCTGCTTAGTATCGAACAACCATCCGGCTCGAAGGACCATGTTTGAATTTGATGTTCAGTGAAAATATCGTGGTGCTTATGCTCATCTCTACAATAAATATGGTTTTATCATCAGATCTCCCCCGGGGAAGGCGCGACGCACATCGAGTCGATAGTGACGCGCGACAACCGACGGTTCGACGCCATCGCCGAGCAGGTGCAGCGCAAGGCAGAGAGACTGCTGCTAAGCAAGAAGGTTTGTTCATTTACCACTATTTTTCAATAACTTTTTTAAAGAGTGCCCATGGCTTTTCTTGGCTTATCACTTCGATAGATATCTACTTTTTGGAACGAGTAAACTTTCAATTTTTACTGACCGACTCCTTGACCATTTGAAAATAGATGGCTTAATTTTATTTAATGCACAGGCGCCAGCACATCAAGATACTACAATCTGTCATTTTTTTAAATAGATTTTCAACCTTACCGCTAAAGTATTAGGTTCAAGGTTGATTGGGAAAATTTACCAGTTTCGGGTAGCTTAGTCGTAGGATAAAGAGATAAATAAATTTAATAACAGAATTATATGTTTTTTACAACATTCTTATACTTATATCGGTTGTGAAGTTTCGATAATACGCAGAAAAACCGTGCCTAATAAATGGTTTCACTAGAAACATTTACATAAACTTGTAAAAGCTGACAAAGCTGAAGAGATTGTTTTGAATAATAATTCTTATATTTTACCTTTCCTTTTCTCCTGTAGCGTTCCCTGGAAGTGGTAGGCGACATGGAGGAAGTCCTGGAATGGCTGCGGGGCGTGGACTCCGCACTGCGGGCCGCCGAGCCGCCATCTTGTGAGGCCAGTCTCGTGCGCGCGCAGCTCAAGGAACAGAGACCTCTCAGTGACGACGTCGCCGCGCAGAGGGTACGCGTCAGAGACCTGCTCAGTCAGGCTAAGAAGGTAACGAAATTATTAAATAACTAGTGTAATATCCATAGGACCCTTTGTGTTAACACTCGGAATAGGCTAGTATAAATTGCAAATCTATTTAGTCTGTCAGTTAGAGTACTTATTGAAAAAAAATGGACACGTAAAATCAATGCGTATTGACGAAGATAAAACGCACCAAAACTCAGGAGTGGGGGCTCGTGACGTCAGAACTCACTAAAAATTATACCACGGCGAAGCCACGGCGTGACATATTGAGAATTTTAAAAGCATCGTATCTTCATCATTTTTTTCTGATGCCAGGAACCGTTTCTGCGTTCCAGTTGTAAGGGTATTATTGCCAGCGTAGTTTTAGGAACCCTTATGCTCTGAATGATAAGTGTGAAAGCTAATCGACCGCCAGTGAACGTGGTAGTACCTACCTAAGATATTTTTATATTCAATTTGAAATGGTTTGATCTGAGATGCCTTCGTATTGCATAAAAGGCGGTAACTACTAAAATCAAGCGGGTTGTTGGCTTATTTGCGATCCATCCATCTTTTTGGCCAGTACTTCAGCTAACAGCAAGTCTGATACTAGAACCACGAAAATCTTAAATCGTGATTAATATTATTCAAGCTTTAGTAGGTCGAGTCACTGTTGAACCTACGACTCTGCTTCAAAACTTCAAAGTTTACCATATCATTTTTTGTCCCAGGTCCTCCGTGAATGCCAGTCCTCCGAAGAGACAGCAGTCATTCGTGACCGCAGCGAGGAACTGAAGGAGATGATGGAAGAAGTAGGACACCTGAGCGCCGAGCGCCTCGCTGCGCTGGAGCAGGCATTACCGCTTGCTGAACACTTCGCTGATACACATCACGGGTGAGTGTCTACCTTAGGACCCTTAGCTAACCGGCCCTTATGAGGTACCCTGGTCCTTATAGGTACAAGCTTATTATTTGATCCTGATAGATTAACAAGGCCATTGTGTTTCTCTAAGATTTAGTTAGGTCTCCACTTCGAACCCAAGAGACGCACTTCTGATTTTACGGAGTCATGTGCGTATTGTACAATTATCACTTGCTTCGGTGAAGGATAACATCGTGAGGAAACCAGCATGCCTGAGAGATATTTCTCGACGGCATGTCAAGCAAAGTCCGAGGCCCTCGGGCGGAAAAAATCACTATCAAACCATATACCACTGTCATGCTATACTATAACAACAGTATTTATTTTCAGTTTGTCATCTTGGTTGGACGACATGGAGAAGCAGATCCAGATGCTGGCTATGCCCGCTCTCAGACCAGAACAGATCGTTCAGCAGCAAGACAAGAATGAAGTGAGTGTTGCACTATTTTGCATGAATTTGTGTTTTTCTTTTTGATATGGTCAGAAAGGTGTCTGATGAAACGACAAGTAATAAAGAATAGAAACATATGTTGCGCCGATCCCAATTGGGATAACGGCAAGAGAATATTCATGATGATGATGAAAGGCAAAAAGTATATCATACAAATCTCAAAAGTTAAAAAGGTTTTGGGAACGTATCAATTTAGCATTGAAGAATATATCTATGCAAAACACATTGTGTATTGCATTTCATCTAATAAGATTCGTATTTAAAATCTTTGTACCCAAAATTTTTTAGTGTTTCCATCTCGTAACCATTTCTTCCCCTTACCTAGATGCTACAACAATCCATCGGCGGCCACAAGCCGTTAGTGGACAAACTGGTCAAGACGGGCGAAGCCCTAGCCAAGCTCTGCGGAGACGACGACGCCGCCAAGGTGCAGGACATCGTGGACGCTGACTGCGAGAGATACAACGCGCTGCGGGCTGAGCTGCGGCAGAGGCAGCAGGAGTTAGAACAGGTGAAGATAGCAGGAGATTTTAGCTAGCGAAACTCCCATCGAATAGCTGACTTCACCGGAGTCTCGCTGGCTGATTTATTTTTATTTTTTATTGTGGTTCACACAAAATATTTAATTACAACACGCACACTCACATTTTTCATTTACACTTTTTTAACAAACACACACACACACCATATCACACCATCCATCTATCACACTCCCACATCCCACCTGTCACACACACACAACATTGATCTATCACACCCACGCCATCCATCGATTACACCCACACATCCCACTTGTCACACACACACAACATTGATCTATCACACCCACGCCATCCATCGATAACACCCACACATCCCACCTGTCACACACACACAACATTGATCTATCACACCCACGCCATCCATCGATTACACCCACACATCCCACCTGTCACACACCCACAACATTGATCTATCACACCCACGCCATCCATCGATTACACCCACACATCCCACTTGTCACACACACACAACATTGATCTATCACACCCACGCCATCCATCGATAACACCCACACATCCCACCTGTCACACACACACAACATTGATCTATCACACCCACGCCATCCATCGATAACACCCACACATCCCACCTGTCACACACACACAACATTGATCTATCACACCCACGCCATCCATCGATAACACCCACACATCCCACCTGTCACACACACACAACATTGATCTATCACACCCACGCCATCCATCGATAACACCCACACATCCCACCTGTCACACACACACAACATTGATCTATCACACCCACGCCATCCATCGATAACACCCACACATCCCACCTGTCACACACACACAACATTGATCTATCACACCCACGCCATCCATCGATTACACCCACACATCCCACCTGTCACACACACACAACATTGATCTATCACACCCACGCCATCCATCGATTACACCCACACATCCCACTTGTCACACACACACAACATTGATCTATCACACCCACGCCATCCATCGATAACACCCACACATCCCACCTGTCACACACACACAACATTGATCTATCACACCCACGCCATCCATCGATAACACCCACACATCCCACCTGTCACACACACACAACATTGATCTATCACACCCACGCCATCCATCGATAACACCCACACATCCCACCTGTCACACACACACAACATTGATCTATCACACCCACGCCATCCATCGATAACACCCACACATCCCACCTGTCACACACACACAACATTGATCTATCACACCCACGCCATCCATCGATAACACCCACACATCCCACCTGTCACACACACACAACATTGATCTATCACACCCACGCCATCCATCGATAACACCCACACATCCCACCTGTCACACACACACAACATTGATCTATCACACCCACGCCATCCATCGATAACACCCACACATCCCACCTGTCACACACACACAACATTGATCTATCACACCCACGCCATCCATCGATAACACCCACACATCCCACCTGTCACACACACACAACATTGATCTATCACACCCACGCCATCCATCGATAACACCCACACATCCCACCTGTCACACACACACAACATTGATCTATCACACCCACGCCATCCATCGATTACACCCACACATCCCACCTGTCACACACACACAACATTGATCTATCACACCCACGCCATCCATCGATTACACCCACACATCCCACCTGTCACACACACACAACATTGATCTATCACACCCACGCCATCCATCGATTACACCCACACATCCCACCTGTCACACACACACAACATTGATCTATCACACCCACGCCATCCATCGATTACACCCACACATCCCACCTGTCACACACACACAACATTGATCTATCACACCCACGCCATCCATCGATTACACCCACACATCCCACCTGTCACACACACACAACATTGATCTATCACACCCACGCCATCCATCGATTACACCCACACATCCCACCTGTCACACACACACAACATTGATCTATCACACCCACGCCATCCATCGATTACACCCACACATCCCACCTGTCACACACACACAACATTGATCTATCACACCCACGCCATCCATCGATTACACCCACACATCCCACCTGTCACACACACACAACATTGATCTATCACTCCCACACCATCCATCGATTACACGATCCAACGATGTAAACCGCTTTCTTATCGGTCCGGGCTTCTTATAATGAAGGACCTGGATTAAACGGTTCTGGATACAACAATCAACCTTAACGTCCACATATTAAAGCAAGTTTTCCCACTCTCAGGCTCTACAAGAATCGTCTCAGTTCTCTGACAAGTTGGAAGGCATGCTGCGCGCTCTGTCGGGCGCGGCTGATCAACTACATCGCGCTGAGCCCGTCTCTGCGCACCCGCCTAAGATTGAGTGAGTATTTTTAGGATTTTCTTTCGTTTTAGCGTTATTTTTAAACTTTTATTTAGAATCATTATTAAAAATGGTTAGGAATTGTATGTTTTAGTATTATGCACGACTCAAAAAGAAATTTGAATAGACAGAGTCACCCACCTAAGTGTGAATCCAGCTTATGTTTTATTTTATGTTCAAAGGCATTTTGCAGATGTAAATCGATACTAATATTGTAAAGAGGATTTTTTTTAATGTAACGAATAAACTTAAAAACTACTGCACCGATTTGAAAAAATATTTCAGCAATGGATAGCTGCATATTATCAGCGAGTAACATGGGTTACATTTTATACCAGTACTCCCACGGGAAACCACCGCGACACGTCCAAAAAGTTTTCGTTATATTAATACCTAAAAGCATCGCAGGAAATATTTATGTTTTCCTTGAAAATAAGAAAAGGTGTTGCTTTGTAAAGCCGTCAAAATGCTTCTTGAGATGCATAAAGTTTTTTGAAACATTCTCGGTTTCAAAAAGTATAAAAATTCAAGAAAAGAAATATGAGCACCTCCCTAAAACCTCATTCACGTCAACAGAGACCAAATCGAAGAGAACAACGTCCTCGTAGAAGATCTAGAGAAGCGCACGGAGGCGTACAACGCAGTACAACGCGCCGCCTCTGACGTCATCAGCAAGGCTAACAAGAGCGATCCCGCCGTCAGAGATATTAGGAACAAGCTCGACAAACTTAACAAGTAAGTAGCACATGAGCGAGCAACAGAAAATATACCCTAAGTTTATTATTGTAAAGTTCATTTTGTATTAAGCGGATGCAGCTGATTACCAATATTTTACATGGAGCGACTGCCTATCTGACCTTCGAAACGTTAGGTGTTTGGTAAGTCTTGTTAAGATTCGTTGTCTGACTTTCGTCGTATTCATTGATTACTTATCGGTAATCATAAAAGTTCTGGAGTGTCGACCGCGAACCGGAAGACGTTGCGTTGGAAGACCTCCCACTAGGTGGACCGATGACCCGGTGAAGGTTGCGCGAATCCGTTGAATGCGAGTCGCAAGGGACCGGTCAATGTGGCGACACTTGGGGGAGGCCTATGTCTAGTAGTGGACGGAAATGATGATGGTGTAATGAATCCGAGCGGCCGTTACTACTTGAAAAAAGTGTTGTTAACTTCCTTTTACATATCGCATTTGACTAACCACACTACCATTCCAACAGACTATGGGACGACGTACAAAAATCGTCGTCAGACCGTGCGAACTCCCTGGACTCGACCCTGGAGGTAGCGCGCAAGTTCTGGCAGCAGCTGAACGCTGTGATGTCGCAGCTGTGCGAGCTGGAGGACACCCTCACCGCGCAGCCTCCACCTGCAGCACAGCCGAGAGCCATACAGGCACAGCAAGTGGCCCTGCAGGAGATACGACATGAGATTGATCACACTAAGCCTGAGGTTTGTACTTTTTTGTTTTATAAGGTTTCATAATAAGAATCACAGCTATAACTTGAAGTAGACTGAATATTTACTGTCTGAAGTAACATTTTAATGCTTGTCGACCCAAAGAAATATGATTTTCATTAATTAAAAAAAAAGAAAAAAAACAGCGACGGATCTAACAACAATGAAAACCTGAATAAATTGGCAATGTTGGATCTTCGTTGGAAATTCCGACATTTTACTAATATTGAGGCAATTAAAAGTTTAGAAGATGAAAAGTATCTTATGAATATTTGGGGACTGCTGATATATGTGAAAACTAAGTAATCCAAAATAAACTTTATCTCAATTGTATATGGTTGATTTTGACTAACCGTTCTATGAAAGCGTTTGGAGACGATGACGTGAATTCCATAATTTTTGTTCACCCAAAAAGTGCTCAACGCGCCTAAAGAAGTTTTCGCTTCAAAAATCACATTTTTGTCCCTACAAATTATCCCACTGAGCCGAATAACTTTAACATCTCACCAACAATCCTCCAGGTGGAAAAAGTCCGCAAGACCGGCTCGACCCTCATGTCTCTCTGCGGAGAGCCGGACAAGCCTGAAGTGAAGAAGCACATGGAAGACCTGGACTCCGCCTGGGACAACATCACGGCGCTGTACGCCAGGAGGGAAGAGAACCTCATTGATGCCATGGAGAAGGCTATGGAGTTCCATGACACGTTACAGGTGAGATGCGAATCTAGAGTATTTTACTGTCCCACTGGACATAGGTCGCTTTCATAAGTATATTAGATGTTTTATATGTTTCGTTACTAAATGTGGGCCCATATCTTGGCCACCGACCAAAGTAGCGACCAAAATTTGGAAAACTGAATGAAAATTCCATCACGAAGTAAATTGATTTAGAAATATTTTCAAATGCCTTCAATTAATTGATGAATAAGCTGGGTTCAATTTCCAAAATTTGGGAGCGTGATTGAGTTTTTCCATAAAGAAATTCTGAATTGAAACCCATAGAATGGATTTCCGCCTTATTGACCTTATAAACTAGCTAGTGTACCATATCTAGATCTTACATATTTGTTTGTCTATCTTTAACGTTATTTTGTCATAGCATGGTACCGAAATAACAACATAAAACAACAACAGACGGTTAACAGACCAACCTACTCCTTCAGGGTGTTCAGACATGATTAGGGCATCCGGAACCCGGTTTCGATCCTAGTAAAACCCGGTTTTTCCCATACTAATAGGACCGATACTAGATGTCCAACACATGATCTTACATTACTAACCAACCATCCAACTTTCTAGAACCTCCAAGAGTTCCTGGACAAAGCCGAGGACAAGTTCTCTCGCATGGGAGCTCTGGGCTCAGACATCGACGCCGTTAAGCGTCAGATCGCTCAGCTGGCGTCCTTCAAACAAGAAGTTGACCCACACATGGTCAAAGTTGAAGCGCTGAATAGGTACGTGACCTCTTTGATAATTATTCCTTTAAAACCTGTTCCTTTAAAACCAGTTCCTTTAAAACCAGTTCCTTTAAAACATGTTCCTTTAAAACCTGTTCCTTTAAAACCTGTTCCTTTTATTATTGCACCTTTGATGCCTGTACCTTTAACACCTGTTCCTTTTTTAATTACAACCTTTGTATTGGTAGCTTTAAAACCAGTGATAGCCTAGTGATGCGACCATAGTACTGTCAAGTCGTAGGTCTCAAATTCCGCACCTCTATTTTTCGGATTCATGTGCGAATTGTATAATTATCACTTGCTTCGGTGAAGGAAAACATCGTGAGGAAACCAGCATGCCTGAGGAATTTTTCCCGACGGCATGTTAAGCCAAATCAGAGGCACATGGGTGGCATAAAAACTCTGACACCAGGTTAGGCAACTGACCAAACGATAAAGAAATACCTTTGTATTCCTCTATCTCGTATACCTGTATCTTAACACCCTTGCCTTTCACACTTATACCCTTTTGAAACCTGCTCTTTTTGTTACCTGTTCCTTTTGATACCTGTTCCTTTTGATACCTGTTCCTTTTGATACCTGCTCCTTTTGATACCTGCTCCTTTTGATACCTGTTCCTTTTGATACCTGTGCCTTTTGATACCTGCTCCTTTTGATACCTGCTCCTTTTGATACCTGTTCCTTTTGATACCTGCTCCTTTTGATACCTGCTCCTTTTGATACCTGTTCCTTTTGATACCTGTGCCTTTTGATACCTGCTCCTTTTGATACCTGCTCCTTTTGATACCTGTTCCTATTGATACCTGTTCCTTTTGATACCTGCTCCTTTTGATACCTGCTCCTTTTGATACCTGTTCCTTTTGATACCTGTGCCTTTTGATACCTGCTCCTTTTGATACCTGCTCCGTTTGATACCTGTTCCTATTGATACCTGTTCCTTTTGATACCTGCTCCTTTTGATACCTGCTCCTTTTGATACCTGTTCCTTTTGATACCTGTGCCTTTTGATACCTGCTCCTTTTGATACCTGCTCCTTTTGATACCTGTTCCTATTGATACCTGTTCCTTTTGATACCTGCTCCTTTTGATACCTGCTCCTTTTGATACCTGTTCCTTTTGATACCTGCTCCTTTTGATACCAGCCCCTTTTGATAACTGTTTAATACAAGATTGTAGAAAAAAAACATAGTATTATTAATTTGGGGTTACGGTTTCGGTTTTTTTTTTTTTTTTGGGATTTGCATGATTATTCGAAGTTAGCAAAAGGCTGAAAAATGTCTAGCTTTTACATTATAGAACGTAACTCCACTCAAGTGAATTTGATACTTTTAACAACGCAAATAAAGCAATCAAACAAAACTATTGTAAGACAGATTGAAATACGTTTAATTTTTGTGAATTAATTTATTTTTAATTTAGTTTGGTGATGGTCCTAGTCCCTGAGTAAATAACCCTCCTCTAAACTGTTCTAGATTTCTTAATTTTTACTTATTTAGATTTGATGCTATTTTGCCCGCACTATTGATCCTTTACATTCAATAAAAGTTCAAGAAATTAGTGTAAATCCTTTTTGGAATTAAAAAAGGAGTACTCATCTTTGATGAAAAGTAAATTGGTTGGCCAGTAAGAAGATCGAAATATAAAATCATTTTATCGATTTTGTACATTGATTGTCTTCGCTTTCTGAATTCCTTCATCCTTTCTTATTTTTTCTAATAAAAAAAACTGGCCAGTATAAATAGATAGAGTATTTTTTCCTTAGTTTTTTTTTACCCTACAGCGCTTATTACCCCGGCGTATATTTTCCACATACTAATCGTGTATTTTTCTATGCGTTCCCCGGATTGACCCAACATTGAAAAAGGAGTCTTATGAGGCAAGGAATAACAATTAATCTTGTGTGCGCTTCTGTTTGTATCTTGCATCGTAGTGATTTAGTCCCTTGTGTGATGTGTGTCTATTCTATTTTCTAGTAAAATTGCGTATTTTTTTTTGTAAAATATACAAGTTGTGAAAATCAAATGTGAATTTGAAAACATAAGCTATGGATATGCTTTACATAAGAAAGCAGTCTTCTCAGGATCACCCAGTCTTTTTATTCATATATTTAATTATCGATCTTATAACTACCGTATTAGTGATCATTCAAGGATGAAATTAACAAATCTCCTCTTTCAGTTCATAAATTAGTAGTCTTAATATCTCATTACTATCAAAAAGCAAAATTTCAGTCATTTTTGTCCTTCCACTTCTTTGTAAAAGGTAGGGGTAAACTCATTTTTCCTTAAGATGGGAAACTCATACAACCTTGAAAACATGTTGAATTGGCTGAGTGACTAATTTAATGTCTTAAATCAGGGACAAATAAAAACTTCTTCTACTTCCTTCTTTGTCCTTCTAGTATAATTTAATATGTGTTCTGTTCTGTCTCTTTCTGTTACTAACACATTTTCATATGTCTGTCTCTGTCTTGTTTGCAATGTGTACTATTGTGCGAAGATGTTGAATCGATGGTGGCTTTATTATATCCGATAATGTACCATGATTACAAAAAATATGATTTAAATTTCATCTAATCTCTCCGAAAATGTTGAAGTATCTGACTTCATTTTATGAGGCACTAAAGCTTTATGAAATGAACGAGTTGGTAAAATAACTTTACTTCAAAATACAAAACAAAAAAAAAAAACAATTTATTTAGTTCCTATAACTAAACACACAGAATACTACGTCATTTTCAATCATCTCTTTTTCTACAGAGATAATTAAAAATATTAATCGTAGTTACATTTACCAATGAGAAATTAATCCATCGAAAAATGGAATTCATTTCTGGGTACATAAAGCTCCATATCCAAAAGCCACCATCGATTCACCCCTCCCCGAACCCCACGTAACCGTCCCCCCACCCACAGACAAGCTCAAGAGCTGACGGAACGTACATCGTCGGAACAAGCGGCGGCGATCAAGGCGCCTCTGACCGAGGTGAACTCGCGCTGGTCCGCCTTGTTGCGAGGTATGGTGGAGAGGCAGCAGCAGCTGGAGAGGGCCTTGTTGAGGCTGGGGCAGCTGCAGCATGCCTTGCAGGAGCTGCTCACTTGGATACAGAATACTACTGACACGTTGGATACTTTGAGACCTGTGAGTAGTAGATTGATTAAGCTGTAATTTTCTGAGTAACGGAAACAGAGAAACTATTCTAATTTTAAATTAGAATAAATGCTTGCAGTCAAAAGAACTATTGTTTCTGAAAGCCAGGTTTTACGGAAACCAAGTTTAGTTTTGCACAAGATACATAATTTGCCCTTTTTTTAATTACATATTTTAATTTTATCATCTTCATGATTGTAATTTTAATAGCAATAAAGCTTTTAAAATGTGAGTGTCCACTATCCTCAACAACAAATATTTAAACAAAAATATGACTAGGCCATAGAATTTATTTCTCGTTCTTCTCCATCTACAATTTGGCAACATTTCTATCTAATTTCACCACCATAAGGTAGATAACACCATATACAATAATTCTTAGACAACAATCTAAAAAAAAAGGTTATTTTGGGCCTGTAAACAAGATTTATTTTCTATTAATTGCCAAATTAAATTTTAGTTGAAATCATAAATAGAACTTGAGTCATTGAGTTGACCAAACAGTGACGTCACAGCGTGCCATTTCCATAAAATATCTATGAGAGAAACGCGTTTTGACAGCTCTTAAAAAGTATATCAATTGATTGGTGTGTCATCCTATTAAAACTGCCCATAAACTATAAGGAATCACTTCTCTCTCCAACAGGTTGCCGGTGACCCACAAATACTTGAAGTGGAGCTAGCCAAGCTGAAGGTCCTAGTGAACGACATCGCGGCCCACCAAGCTAGTGTGGACACACTCAACGACGCCGGCGCACAGATCGTGCAGCAGGGTACGGGTATGTGGCCGCGCTTACGCTTATGTACCTACCTATTGACCGTCTGTCAGTCATTTGTTTTTGATGGAACGTAGTCAAGATTCGGGAAGTTTTGGGGAACAAGTAAGTGTGGACTTTAAAAACAGGTCTTCAAAGTTGCTTTTCGAATTTTCAAGAGTTCTATTTACTTCTGAAGAACAAGTGTTTCTGGGTACAAGTAATTGTGGACTTTAAAAATAGGTTGCCAAGGTTGTTTTTAGATTTTAAAAGATTTTTTACTTACTTTTGACATTTTGAAGGGCAAGTCTTATGTTTTTAGGTTTCTGTACCCAAAGGGTAAAAACGGGATCCTATTACTAAGACTCCATTGTCCGTCTGTCTGTCAGCAAGCTGTATCTCATGAATTGTGATAGCTAGACAGTTGAAATTTTTACAGATGATGTATTTCTGTTGCCGCTATAAACATAAATTAAAATTAAAGTGGGCTCCCTTACTAAAGCGGTAAAAAACGAAAGTGAAAGTAACGAAAGTATTTTTTATTGAATCCTGACTATCGTCCATATCCGCATGTAATTCAATCATTGTATTGCTAACTATAAATTAGAAAAAGATGTCTTAAACAACACAATTTTAAATATCTTAGGATTTAGTAATAAAATCAATAAAAACATAACATTTTCACAATTCATTAATGACTGCATTTTTTGAAATAACAGTTTAATACTTATTACTTTTAGATATCAAATATCGGTCTATAATAATCGTAACTTTAAATAACATTTCAGTATATAGGTACTCTCCTAATTGCATCTTTTAGTTAAAGTCTATCTTCAAAACTAATAGATCGTCCTAATATCTAATACCTACATACATTTTCATATCTAATTTAAATCCTCGTGTGCAATATGCACTAATGCTTTCAGCTTTAAATGTTTGTGAATGTCTTGTATGTGTAACTATTAATACTAGATTTAAAATATAATCCAACCTAAGTATATTCTTTTTGCACGAAATATTAAAATAAATAGTTACTTTAATCCTTGTTAACTCTGTAACATCTTTGGTTTATTACGGTCATGAAGACATATTTAGCACAATATTTTTTTAACAAAGATATTGTTGGCATTTTGCCGAAAATTACCTGTTTGAATTTCGCTTTAAGAGGCTTGATTTCGGCCACATATAATAATTATCTTATCCGTTTTTGATTTGTGGTAATAACTAAAAAAAGACGCATTTATTTCAAATCAACTCTTTGAACTAAAATCAAAGAATCAGATTTTTGTACAATAAAACTGTCTATTAGGCTTTTTACCTGGTCTTACTCCTCCAAGATCGGACCATAGACTGCATGAGCTAACCTCCTTAACCATAAACTATAGGTACGGACGAAGCGGGCGAGACTGCCGAGAAGTTGGCAACACTGAACAGGAAATGGCGCGAACTGCAACAAAAGGCAAGGGACCGCCAGACGGAGCTTGAAGATGCGCTGAGAGAGGCACAGAGGTAAGACTTGGTTTTAGAAACTAGGTATCTGATTTAATGCCCAACTTTCCACTACAGGTGGATGCTCCAGGTTAGCCCGCGAAATTCAAATTTTCTAACGTTTTTTGCAATTTGCAGACCAGAGTGCTAGGTTGTATGTTGATTAAAATATGCGCGGCTGTAAGACGTGTGTAGTTATAGAATTATAATCCTCAATACAACCCTCGCAAGTTCTTAAAAAAGTTTTCATGAAGAAGTACTGGACTGCAAATTGCAAAAAACGTAAGAAAATTTGTATTTCGTGGGCTACCCTGACGCTTTCACATTAAGCTGACATCTGACGTTTCTGTATGTTAGCTTTTTCCTCCCACTCAGCATCTTTCATTGGAAGTGATTCATCTTCTGAACACATCTAACGGTGTTCGATTTCTGCACATGGCCATTTAGTAGCGTACTATTCGAAAATTGAAATAAAGTGCACTTGATGTGCAGATGAACTTCAGTACATCACTCGACGGAACCGTAACATACCAGCTTTTAGGTGGACTTAAAAAAATAGAGTTGCAGTTACACAAGAATTTAATCATTGATATAATGTTCTTTCATAACGTACGCAGTTCGATACGATCACAAAACACTCCATCATATTATTTTTACTTTTTTCTCTACCATCACATTATCCCCACCAGTTTCAACGCTGAGATCGGTGACCTGCTCAGCTGGTTGTCCGAGGTGGACAGTGTGATTGCCGCGTCGAAGCCCGTCGGAGGACTGCCTGAGACCGCGACCGAACAACTTGAGAGATTCATGGTAAGGATGTACCGGTTTTATTTAAACTGTTTTATCTTTATAGTAATAGGCCAAGTAAATTATTCCTTATCTTTTATTTGACATAGGATTAACTAAACAATTTGTAGAATAATTACAATTTACAAAAAGCAAAAGATTGTTTTAGTGTGAATTCTCAATACTTGTCTTGGTCTTTTTTTCTTTCTATGGTGTAGGTATGAAGTGTGTTAAAATCACAAAAAAACAAGTCATGAATTTGTCGTGAAAACATGATATACACTTAAGTTTGAACTTTGACCCGACAATGGTGTCGATTCTGTTGTGCACAAACTAAACTTAATTTAGGCTATCGCTTTCTTTTTCTCTCCGATAAAACGAGAAAGAGACGGACGTAATTTAGAGCTGTCAAATTTAATTGGAACTAATATTTCCATACAAATGAAGGGTGCACGTAAAAACATGACTAAAAACACGGTGAATGCAAGGCATAAACTAGTTTGACATTTCTAACTTAGTTCATAGCTATAGCCGTCCTTTTCTCGCACTGCCTTTTAGTAAAAGATAGCAATAGCTTAAATTAAGTTAAGTTTGTGCACAACAGAATCGACACCAATATCTTTATAACTAGAAGGTTCTCAGGTATGATCTAGCTAGAACAAAATAATGATTTCAATGCCGAAGAGAACAAGTGCCTTTCGGCTTCGTTATGGAAACTTGTACACCCAGTATTACAGTAGAATATTTTCTTTCGTATTCATTGCTGACTGTTAAATCCATCTTTGGGATAATATTGTGTTGATATCTAAAATCTACAACTACTCAACCCAATAATTCCCACCATAGGAGGTATACAACGAGATCGAAGCAAACCGCCCCAAGGTAGAAGCCGTCCTGCAGCAGGGACAGGAGTACCTCAAGAAACAAGACCGACCCAACCCCACGTCGCAGCTCCATCATAACCTCAAGAACTTGAAGTCTAGATGGGATAATGTTACCGCTAGGTAAGAATAGCATAATAGGCTTGTTAACTGAAAAAATCTAATTAGTCCGTCACTTAGATTAAGTTTCAAAAAATATTTGACCCGTATTTTTTCTTTTGTCACATAAAACAAAATTGACGAAGTTACGTCGCTTTAAAAATTCCCAATACGTCACTGTTCGGTATGATTCTTAATGAGTACTGACGTCACGAGCCCCCTATCCCGAGTTTTGATGCGTTTTATCTTTGTCAATATATGTTGATTTACAAAAACAAAAAATACGTGTCCATTATTTTCCAATACTCTAACTAACGGACTAAATGGATTTGCAATTTATTGATGGTCGAAACGCCTATTGTGCCTACACTGTTCATACTCGAGTTCTATAAGGCCATAGTACGAATCACATCAAAATGCCTTTTCCCAACTATGTTGTGGTTGGTTTCCAGTCTAACCAGACCCAGCTGAGTAACAATATTTTGAAAAGTGACTGCCTATCTGACCTCCACAACCCAGTTAGTACTGGGTCATACGATACCTCTTGGCAAGACTGGTTGTCAGACTTACGGGTCACTGATTAAACACAGAATACAATTCGTTAATCAAGTTTGTTTCGTGTAGAAAAATACTAGTATCTAACTCATCTCAACAACCAATAATTTTTGAAGTGGCGATAAAATGGTGAAAACAAGGCACTTACACTTCCCAACTCTTTCTACAATATAGTGGCGCATAGAAAATTATTAGATAATCTTCATATCTATGGTAACTAGGCCTGTTCATGAGTTTGAAGGGCTCTTCAGCAATTACCCCCAAATGTCACACAGTATCTTTAAAGCACTAAAAAAAAAACAATTATTCTTTCTAAACAGGGCGTCAGATAAGAAGATCAAGCTTGAGATAGCTCTGAAGGAAGCCACGGAGTTCCACGACGCACTGCAAGCCTTCGTAGACTGGCTCACCAGCGCTGAGAAGACGCTCACTTCCGCCAAACCTGTCTCCAGAGTCATGGAGACATTGCTTAGTAAGTATTCTTTGGATTAAAAAGAGATTTGCATCATCAATATTCAATGAGTTTGGTTTGAGTTTGAAGTGATTTAGGATAGCCCAAATGCAACTTAAGTACATAATCTTCAATGTTCAAAAGCTTTCACAAAAGTGATTACAAGAAAATGGCATAAGAATTCTTGAAATTCTTGTGAATCTTTTGAGTCCTCAATCAAGATATCCTACGGTTTCTGACAGCTTAATCATTTTAACCTGGTATTAAATCTAACGTAAATTCATTCATTGATTCGTTGACAAAATGCAGGAGTAAACATCCCTAAAAAACATTCACTGACCAACTTCGACTTCTTCAGTACCAATAACTAACAAAAACTTTTCTCCAACAGTACAAATCGAAGAGCACAAATCATTCCAAAAGGAAGTCTCAACCCACCGGGAGACAATGCTCCACCTCGACAAGAAAGGCACTCACCTCAAGTACTTCAGTCAGAAGCAAGACGTGATCCTCATCAAGAACTTGCTGGTGTCCGTACAGCATCGCTGGGAGAGAGTCGTCTCCAAGGCTGCGGAGAGGACCAGGGCGCTGGACCATGGGTTCAAGGAATCCAAGGAGTTTAATGATATGTGGTGAGTGTAGTATTTCATCATCTATCTACCTTGCCTTTTCCAGTCTAACCGGTTACAGCTGAATACCAGTATTTTACTTGTAGCGACTGCCTAGCTGACCTCCACAACCCAGTTAGTACTGGGTATTACGAATACCTCTTGGTAAGGCTGGTTTTCAGACTTTTTTGAGGTTAAAATTGGGGTTTAGGGTCAAATCTACGAATTTTTGGAGGCTGTATTGCAGTCAAGGGTACTTGAATGGCAGGATTAATGCGAAACAAACATGGCTTTAAAAACATACACTATTGTTTCTTCTTGGCAAGCATCGTAGTATGATGTGTTGGCGCCATCATTGTTTCTATGAGAAAATATCTGTTTTTCAAAGAAATTTCTATGGATTTACTTAATAAAACAGCTGGTCGTTAAGTCACTATAGAGATGGACCAAGAGATAATTTTGGTCTAATGTATGTAGCTTTGTTTTTTTCTTATGTTTACTTTTTTTTTGTTTTGTCTTAATCGAGACGGATAAATACTTTTTCTTCCTTTCTCTATAAAGCTGTGTAGATACAGTTCGTTTGTACTCAATCTTATGCTAATAATCTTAGGAACAACTTGATGAACTGGCTGAACGACACCGAAGAACAGCTGGATGTACTCAACTCTGAGGCAACTGTCAACGACCCGGAGAAGATCAAACAGAGGTAAGATATTATTAATTTGAAGACAAATGATATTCTGGTTAAGATAGCACGATGCTGGAAGAAATTAAATTATATATGTCTTCAGTAAGAGATAATGAAACGAAATCCTTTTTTTTCGGATGGGAAAGAGAGTGTCAGACTTTTAATGACTAAAACCCATCCATGTTCCTTCCTCGCTCTTTATATTCCGGGGCCGCGGTATCTCTTTCGAACAGTCCCGCAGCCATAAGACGGACAGACGGCTAGCTAACCCATAGCTCACCGTCCACAGGCCCATGAAACGCAGCCTACGTTCTAATCTTCTGTAGACGTGATCTTCTCACCCTGACCTAAGCCCCACACTGCGTAACAAAATCTTAAGACATTACATTAAATGCAGTCATCATCATCTTCCCCCCCAAGTCCCATTCTACTTGGGGTCGACGCAACACGTTTTCTTCTAACATTCTCCCCTGTCAGATGTCACGCCATAATTTACTCCTTTCTCTTTCATATCATTGTTCACTCAATCCATCCATCTTTTCTTTTAGTCCATTACATGTCCATACCAAGACAAACAACTTCCTTTCAATTTGTCTGTAACAGGCACTACTTTTAAACTTCCACTAATATACTCATTCCTTAAAATCAGTATGATAGACAAATCTTAACAAATCTGACATTGCAGTTTAGTATTTGCAATCAATTTAATATTCTTCTCTCCACCACAGATTAACAAAACACCGCGAGTTCCAAAAGGCCCTGGCCGCCAAACAGCCAGTCTACGACCAGACCATGAAGACTGGTAAACAGCTGAAGGACAAGGCGCCTAAGGGAGACGAGAACACGCTTAAGACTATGATGGCGGACATGAAGACCAAGTGGACTACTGTCTGCTCGAAGGCCGTTGACAGGTATGCATTAAGTTTTTCAGTGAACCTTGCTATTTCTACATTATATGTGTAGATGATACGGCTTGCGGCTTGTAGTTAGGCCTAACTTTAAAAAAAACGTAGAAAAAAATCGGTCTTTCCAAAGAATTGTCAAAATTATAAAAAGGAAAAGAGCATCGAAGTATTGAATTCAAGAATCCCTTGCTACGCTCGGGATTCTACTCTAAAATCCATCGCTGCTCTTGGGATTCAACTTAGTCCTTTGAATTGAATTCCCTATTTTCCAACAATTCTGAACATGTTAGGTATCATCAAAAAGTAAACATTAAATATTTTAGTAAATTAGGCTTTTTGTTGGCCTGCACTTATGAATTTACGCTGGATAAAGATAATGGATGGCTCTCCATTGATATCTAAACCCATATATCTGACCTCATCTTTCATTTCAGACAACGCAAGCTAGAAGAAGCTCTGCTGTACTCAGGACAGTTCAAGGACGCCATGTCAGCTCTGCTGGACTGGCTCAAGAAACAACAGAAGGAGTTGGCGGGAGACTCGCCTGTACACGGTGACTTGGATACCGTAATGGCGCTTATTGAGCAGCATAAGGTATTGTAAAAGACTTAAGACCGAAAATTACTTAGACAATCTTATAAGACTAAATTAGAGACCGATAATCTTTATTATCTTATACCTGTTTTATTAAAAAAAAAAAACTAATTGGTACGTCAGGTAGATTTCCACAAGAAATGAATAAAACTCGTGTGACGTCACATTTGAGTACATTCAAGACGGGAAATCATGTGAAAAAGGGCATATAGAAGCATTAGAAAACCTAGTAACTTCTTATTGAACAGTTCAATAATTTGATGATGAATCAGAGATGCAGACATCGTACCCAGAAAAGAAAACACGACAAGATTTTCATAAATCCAATTTATGTTACAGCAATTCGAAGAAGATCTACACTCACGCGAACAACAAATGCAGTCTGTTATGAAGACTGGCAAAGATCTGGAAGCAACGGTACGTACCAAACTATTCTTACTCTAAGTTCATTGAGATAAAGTTCAATTTTAAACAAAAACATACTGTAAAAGCGTGTCTACTTTTGTTTGTATTGGGTTTGGGATTTTAAATTCAATCTACCAAAAATTAAGGTCCATATTTGCGAAGCCTTAAAACTCCAGCAAAGTTATATGCCGCAGAGTTTAATTATACTGCAGTTTTAACACCTAAATACAATGTTTAAAGGTTCACATTTGCTCGCAGGTACCTCGTGAAGACGCGGCTAGCATTCGTCAACAATGTGGTGAGCTGAAGACCGCTTGGGAGGCTGTACAGACTCTCAGCGAGAAGAAGGCTACCAAGCTTGAAACCGCACTCAAAGAGGTAAGTTTTGTGCAGAAAATATGTAGCTAGTACAATAATAATATCAAAAACGGTACCATAGTAAAAAATCTTCAAGAATCTAGTTTGGCTATAGTTAAAAGACTGTTCAGTAATATTCCATTAGGGAATAAAGCTATTGCAATAAAAACGTATCACAAGATTGTTTTTTCCGGTACTGATACGTATAATTATATAAAAATAACAATAAATGTCGCTGGACATTACACACAGCGCCATCTAGTGCCACACTAAGAAAGGAGGCTTGTATCGTGGACACCAGATAAAAAGAAGTTAATATGAAGTGTGCAGTTTTTCTAAAGTGACTATGTAATAATGCTTCTATACGCTAATGTTATACAAATAAATACAATTTTCGTTACATTACTTGAGTAAGGTAAGAAAAAAACCCTTTAAACTAGTCTATAAAACCAGAAATAACAATCATTCCTAATCGTTTTTCCCTCCATAGGCTGAAAAACTCCACCGCTCCGTCAACATGCTTCTCGAATGGCTATCAGACGCAGAAACCAAGCTGCGTTTCTCCGGACAACTGCCCGAAGGCGACCAAGAGACGATGGCACAGATACGCGACCACGAACGATTCGTTCGCGAACTGAACGAGAAGCAGAAAGACAAGGACGAGACGATATCGCTTGCTCACTCTATCTTGAGTAAGGCGCACCCTGATGCCGTGACTGTGATCAAACACTGGATTACTATTATACAGAGCCGGTGGGATGAGGTGAGAATTATTTTGTACTTATATTTATGTTTTTTGGCACTCATAGCAAAAGGCCTCGACCTTGATGTAGTGGCTTGATATCCCTAGGCGATAGCGATGATGTAAATACCAAAAATTGATTGAATTGAATGAAATAAGCTATCGAAAAGCCGTTGAGAGACATTGTAGAAATACGAAAAGTTTGATTGTGATCTAGGCCGTCTGCTGAAAGAGCTAATAATAATATGTCTTTAGTCTTTTGTCAGCTAGTGTACGATCTTTTTGGTTTTTGAAAATCAGATCAAACAGAATTATAGAAACCGTTGGTAACTTTATGTTTAGGTGTTTATGTGTGGTGTTGTAGCCTGAAATTTAACTTTTTGATTGAAAAATGCAGGTTTAGAAGGTTTTTCTGATAAGTAAAACTTTCATAGCTGTGAATAATTTGTTCCGTTTTGCGTACCCATGATTATTTCGTCTATTTTTGCAAAATAAAAGATTGTAACAACTCTAGGTATAATAAACGCCCATTTCCTGCAAAAGATAAGACAAGATTAAAGAAAAAAAACACAGATACGCTATCTTTTTCCCACATGAGCATTTGCACCAAATAGATTGCACCTTCAAAACAAAATAACATCAACCAGTAGCATTACAGATATTTATCGATAGCATATCGTTTAAAGCGATTATCGCTTCCATTTTCAAATAAAACACATGATTTTTTCTTTTAATTACCAGTTACATAATGTTATTGTAGTGTTTTAGTGCAAATAATTTGAAAATTAAACGTTTCTTTATGTTTTTGTTGAAAGAGTTTTGTTTCGGTTATAGCTGAGTGTATTGTGTGTAAATGAGTGAAAGATAAAAGACAACTTGTGGCAACTATGTTGCCTGTGATACAGATTTTTAGGAAAGTTACTGCGGGGCAGGTAAAGTTAGTTTTAATATTCCTTGTTTAAGGCTGTACAAGGAAACTTGTGAAGTTTGCACAGGCATACGTATTTCTAGTTATAAAAACACGCGTCTGGAATATTCTTAATGTGCACACAAAATAATGAAAAATATACATACTAATTGCACTCTTGAGACTGAGGTTTACTGAAAATTTAAGCGTTTCTTAAATTATGCGGAAGACTTTCAATACTTTTCAGTAGCGATAACCTGAGATATAAGCTTAAGACAACATTTGTAAAGCATTAATAACCAAGGCCAAAACAATTTTTATTTACGTACTCGTAGAAACATATTTTATCACAATGTAATTATATCTTAACCATCATGTTATTGCTTTTAATCCGATAATTGTTTGAAAATGGGAGATGACACATCACTGGATGTGCAAATCGAAAAGAGATGACAAATCAACAAATCTGATTAAAGCTTTATGGCTGATAGCAGATATTTAAAAAAAACATATTAGTGCTACATTTTACGGACACTTCAAGAATTGATGTGTAGGGTTACTTAGTTTGATGTACAGACGGCTTCATGAAGAATCGGCTTACATCTTGTCGGTCCTCTAAGTGATCCTAAAAACCGATTCCTACATGACTAACTCTCCTATATCTTGACCCAGGTATGGCAATGGGCGATGCAGCGCGGCACCAAGTTGGAGACGCACATGCAGAGCCTGAAGGACCTTGACCTGGTGCTTGAGGAGCTACTGCAGTGGCTCATCGGACTTGAGAATACTCTGCTTTGTAAGTTGATGATACTTTTAGTTCTTCACCATATTTGATGGCTAACCAAAGTCGGCCGCAGCAAAGACCATATCTACAGATGGGGGTCCATGGAAGGCTCAGATCTCAAGTGTTTATGCGGTGTGACTCCACAGACAATGGCCTACCTTTTATCTTGCGCTGCAAGCCCTGACAGCTGCGTACTTGAATATCGTATGACTGCATCAGCGAGTGGAATCTGTGTACCTGTGTTTTGGGCCAAATATATTTGATGAGAATTTGCGATCGACACGCTGAGCAGACTCTCTCAGTGTGATATATTCAAACATAAATTATGCTTTAAATATTTACCTTTATCTCGGCAATACTTTATTTGTATACACCGGTTTTAGAAACGTCATTTTTTTTTTTAATAAATGATAAATGAAAATTACAAAATTTCACAGTGAGAGACCGCTTAGTTATCGGGAAAAAAAACCATTATGTGTATTTCTTTTTTTAAATATTCCTTTCTCTCCTTAGCACTCGAATCGGAACCTCTACCAGAATCCATCGAGCTTCTAGAAGGCCTCATTGAGGACCACAAGGAGTTGATGGAGCACACGCAGAAGAGGCAGAACGAGGTCGACCGCGTCTGTAAGGCGTACCAGGTGAGAACCGAAGGACCAGTATTTTTAATACCTGCTGTAAAAAATTGAACTAGTGTTTGAAAGCCAAAGTTACAAAAGATGAGCCAGTTTTCAAATTATGTAATTCTCTGTATATTACAATCCGCATTTTGGATGAAATTATAATTAATTCATTGCTTCATATGGTCGAAAAAATCATCTGCTCGATAATGCAATTTATGTTGCGGAATTTTCTCCATTAAAGGCTGTTCCATTCCATATTTATAATTAATTTCGGATACTAATTTGAACTTGTATTTAGCTACGTAAGGTACAGTTTTGAGTTCCCAAATTTTTACAATCTGTAAAATCTGTGACTTCCATCAGTAAAGTGTTAAATCTGTAAAGTCAGTGGCCCAAAAAGTCTGACAACCAGTCTTACCAAGTGGTATCGTATTACTCAGTATTAACTGGGTTGTGGAGGTCAGATAGGCAGTCGCTCCATGTATAATACTGGTATTCAGCTGTGGGTTCCTATATTTATTTAACAATAGTAGATAGAAATAGCTGCAGCGCAACCCCAAATAATTTGGAACAAGTGCAGTAGAATGATGTGAATTAGAAACGACGGATGGACTGTGTTGGAAGGATGATAATTATGGCAAGAAAACAGGTGACATGCTGCGCCGACCCCAATTGAATTGGGATAAGGGCAACAGAAAAACAGTACAGAACAGTAGCTAGAAAAACGAAATGCTCATTTGTTGCTTTTTGTGAATAGGTCAAGAGTCAAACCACAGGCCGTGAAAGCACACCAAGAAAGGTTTCAGCAAAGAGCGCCACTAAGGGAGCACCTGGGTATGTCATGAAAATATATGTTATACCTATGTTAAATGTTTTGTTTTTCCTCATAAGTGTTGTTCACATTATGTTTATTATTTTCTTTTGCCTAAAAAAATATTTGTTTCGTTAAAAACTTCAGTGTTGTCCATTTTAATTTTCAGTTCAGATTTTTTCTTTTTTAATGTTGTGTGCTCATATACCATACCTTTATTTTATGTTCTTTCGTTTTGTCTCTCCATTTTTCACGAATCATGCACGTCAACGACACCTCGCCGCCATCTTGTGACGTCATTGCATGGTGTTGCCTGCTTGCAATGTGTGTCCATCACAAAAATATAGCCGCGGTTCCCAGCACGACCTCAATAGAGAGAGATCAGTCTCGCCTGATTATTATGGATCTAGGCGTTTCAGGTGTGTTTTATTTTCATTTATAAAATCTATCATTTTATTTCAAAAGATTTACTTTTTGTTGAGTGTTTTCACCATGTTTGAATGATTTACGAAATGTTAAAGTCTCGTGCAATGTAGGAAGCGAATTTATAGATTGGTTACACCTATCAAGTAAGAACGTTAAAAGAAATATTATTGTTTCATTGCCAATTCCAAGTCGAAGAATATGGTGAATTTTACACTCCAAATATCTTTGCTTTTCTATGATTATTAAAGATTCGGAAATCCAAATATGGTGAAAACACTACAAAGATTTTATTCTTTGTCTAATTGTTTCATAACTAAACCTACTTTATGTAAACGCGTAGAACATATTACAGAGCCATTACAATGAAAAAAAAACTAAAATTCAAAGTAACGTTTATACTAAGTAGGTTATAAAGGTGGTTAATTACCTTCATGTGCTTTTCATGTTTGTCATTTGTGTAACTGTTGGTGCGTTATCAGAAAATTAAAACTTCAAAATGAATCCGAACTTACTCAAATGTATTCAAGATTACCTACATTAAAAGAAAATACTGGTAACCAGTGTTTGATACATAAAAAAAAACAGCAAATGTTGATATAAAACAGTGTTGTTAGCCCCTTAATCTTAAGAAGTTAGTACATTTCCTGCCAACGCACCCTACAATTGCTTCGTCCCGCTCTAACACATTGTAAACGTTGCTTTCCGTCCCGCTCTGGCACGCTTCGACACGAGCAGGTCCAGGATTCACACTCGAAGTAGAAGAGGAAGGTTTGAACGACTATTCTTTTTTTAAATGTGTGTGTAGATTAGTGGCTTGTAGTTTTTTTTTTAGAAAAAAGTAGTTTTGTATTTTAGCATGATTGTGTGTTTAAAAAAAGGTATTGAATTTCGTAGTTAGCCAGTAATATACAAATTCGATCAAAACCGATTTAATTTTTTTAAACAAAAAACAATTTAATTTAAAAAATTGGTCACACAATGAGTAATTGGCAACTGTAAGTAACCAAAGACTATTAATTGTATACTCTATGATTAATGATTAATTGTTTCCTATTCTTTAGATATTTTGAAAACAGAAGATTTTGTTGACAGTTATTAATAAATAAGTAATAGTAAAGAGATCCCATAATTAAATATACCTAAAAGTAATAACTATTCCAAAGTTGTTGATAAGCATACACCAGTTTTGGTTCTTCCGTTCTACTTTTATTATAAATATTATTTATAAATACCTAAGTAATTGTATCACGCTTGGAATGTTAAATGAATGTTTCATATAATCTATTTTTATTATCTATTTTATCTTACTTGCATCCTTGGAATGCAGTCGATGCGGATTTTGCCTTAGGTAAACAATGGTATATTTATGTAGTTCAATATTTTTAGTAGACTGTAGGTATTAAAGGTATATCAACTGTTCAACCTGAGCAATTTTGAATTCTAACAGCAAGTTATGAAGTCGAATTTCAATTAACTTGTTTGTTTCGGTCTTTGTAAAGTTGATATTCTTTTTAGAATTTTTGATGCATGTTTAGTTAGATTTTTCTTTACTTTGAGCAAGCAAAAATATGAATACCACAAGAATTTTTTATTTCTTTTTCTGGTCGTACTATTTTTTCTGCACTAGTTGTGAAAAGTTTTCCAGTGCTACAAATGCGTATCTTTATTTGAGTAAAGATTATTTTCAATAATGCATGACCTAGGGTTGTCAATCACAATACACTAACCTGAATGAAATTCAACACTATCCAGACTTCAAATAGGTAAACAAAAAACAACCTATCAATCGATAGTAAACTCTATCTTACCGTAATTACGGCACAACTTCCAAAAACAATAAATCTACGCACTGTAACTTCTTAAAACAACGCAATCAAAATCGCACTTTACCGCTTTAAAAATTAAATTCACTTTACATAGTCCGCACAAACTAACAAAGGTTGTCGAAAGGTATACTAGACTAACTCCACGCGAGCTATGAAACGTCAGAACACGCACTGTTTTCGTCAAACAAAAGTGCACTTTACAGCTTCAAAAACAAAATTCACATTCCGTCCGCACAAACTAACAGGGTTGCCAGAAGGTCTAACTTCACGCCGTGGTTTCTCATCTACTAACGGTTTGGTTTGTTGGTTTCCTGTGATTATAATGTTGCGTGTGCTTTAGTCGCATGAGTCCTGGTCGAGAGACGCCCGACCGCAACCTGCCGCACTACGGACCGAGGTTCCTCGCTAAGGGAAGGTAAGGGTACTGATTTTACAGGAATTCGTCTAGGAAACATCGCGCCAGTCGAAAAAAAACACTAGGAAAAACGATAGGAAAAAAACCGGGATTTAAATCATTACCAATCATTAAAAGAAACAAAAATCTCAAGCAGTTTTACTAGAAATAAAAGTATTGCCATCTAAGCCGAGATTTATTTCTAAACGACAAATTAATTTAAATAGCTATATGTATTTGACGACAAATTAATTTAAATAGCTATTTAAATTAATTTGTCGTTAAATACACGTGAACTTGATAAATATTTTAACAAACTTGAGAGTTCTCACGCGCTTGCAACAGCGTCGAAATATCGGGGGCTCATAATAATTGAAAATCACGGAAGACTTCCCGTAAGTGTCAAAAACTGACAGCAAACAAGTGGCAAAACAGCGTTTGAAACTTGATCTGACTTCAAAAGATGTTTTTTGCTAAAAATAAGTATAAATTCAGTATCGCACAAATGGTAGGTAGACACAATCGCATAATGGGTTCTATCAACATACATTTTATTCATGTCGTCAAAATCATCACAATCATTGGTAGAGTGGGGAGTTTTTAAATGTTATTATTAATTATGCTTTGTTTTTTTTTCTTGCCATAATGTTTTATTTTTTTGGGTTTTTTGTGTGTGGCAGCCCTCGCTATGTTGTATTATTTGCTCAGATTCAGCATGAATAGTATCTGGCATGCTGGCAATTGTATATTTAGAAATCCTTTGATTATTTTAACTCAAGGTTTTAAAGCTTACAAAGATTTTTGCATTAAATTAGATCATTGTAAAAAATACATTCTAATAGTCATTTAGATTTGCATAAAAAGTCATAATTTATATCTAGTCAAAAAAAAATTTCTCCCCAGTAAAATGTCATAAAAGTTTCCATACCATTCACCAGCTAATTTATAAACCTTTTCTTTAGCGGCAAGGGTGCAGAACCAGAATTCAGGTCACCCCGCGTTAAACAGCTGTGGGACAAATGGCGTACCGTGTGGCTACTCGCGTGGGAGAGACAGAGGAGGCTGCACGAGCGTCTGGTGCATCTGAAGGAGCTGCAGAGGGTGTCCAACTTCAGTTGGGACGACTGGAGAAAGAGGGTGAGTTCTAGTTTAGATCGTTGGGAGAAAAATATACCTTAACGACGAAGAGACTAGGCAGAAAATTGAACTTAAACGTACCATGCATATGACCATACAAAGATGCTGGTAATGGGCTTGTGTCCTAAAAAATCTAATAAGTCCGTCAGTTAGATTATAAAAAAATATTTGACCCGTATTTTTTATTTTGTTACATAAACCAAAATTGACGAAGATACGACGCTTTTAAAATTCGCAATACGTCACGCCGTGCTATAGTTTTTAGTGCGTTGTGACGTCACGAGCCCCCACTCCCGAGTTTTGATGCGTTTTATCTTTGTCAGTACTCAGTGATTTACAAAAACAAAAAATACGTGTCCATTATTTTCCAATACTCTAACTGACGGACTAATTAGTTTTGCAATTTATTGATGGTGGAAACTATCCTATTGATGTGATCGGGTTTTTAAGACCCAATAGGCTTTGCTGGTCATCAGAACGCAGGGAGTACTGCGCAGCAATATGTTAAAGAGTCTCTAAAGAAATTGAATAACGTAGCTCTTAGTAATTTGGACAGTTTTCCATATTGCGGTCTAAATAAAGATCGAAAGGACCAGTTTTCATATATATTGGCCCTTACATCACATACTTTTGTGGGACATACAAAACTTCGAATGAACTGAATAATCTCAAATAACTTCGCCTTTGTCATCAAACTAATATTCCTTCTAAATTGTCTTTAGTTCCTGAAGTTCATGAACCACAAGAAATCCCGTCTGACGGACCTGTTCCGCAAGATGGACAAGGACAACAACGGACTCATCGCACGACACGAATTCATCGACGGAATTATCAACACCAGTAAGTATTCAAACGACCTTAAAAAGCTGGAGGCGGTAGGAAGCTTTCACGTACCTCAAAACAATTTCTGAGGACCAGTATCTTATACGAATAAAATGGTTTAAAAAAGGAGGAAAGGCCTCCTGCCCCTCTCAACCTCCCGGCTTTGCCTGAAAGGAAAAAACAGGCTAAATAGTTGTTATTAAATGTGTCCACCTCATGAGTTTCGCACTCAACGTGAGTCTTTAATAGTAGTTGTTGGATCTCCTACAACTCGGTGAATTTGGGTTAAGGAAAATGACTAAAAAGCGACGTTAGAACTATAGATAAAACAAACATAACCATAAAATAACCATAGTCCCACAGTAAAAAAATTCAAAACTAAACACAAAAGTTACCTTACTATAAATCCGTACTTAAACCTCTAATCTTGTACAGAATTCGACACATCCCGACTGGAGATGGGTGCTGTTGCCGATCTGTTCGACAGGAACGGCGGCGGTCTCATCGACTGGGAGGAGTTCATCGCCGCACTCAGGCCTGACTGGGTAAGTAATACCTATTAAGTTCTTTGAGGCCAAGCAGAAACACGTGCCCCGGTAACAGATGGTATTTTCAGCCTTCTCTGAGAGAGAACCATCACTCGAACACCGACTATATTCTATAATATTAAAGAATGCACGTAAATCAGTCCAGAAATAGGTAGCAGAAAAATACTTTCTAAGTCATCTTCAGAATGTTTTGGTCCTTCGAGCCGGATTAACGTGTATCAAAATCTCTTTTTTTTATTAAATCAATACTATAAATCACAGTTATAGGAAATGAAAAATAAGTATCTAGCTAATTTTCAACCACAAAATCAGCCTACACATAATTTTATCACCATCAGTGCCATGTAACGCTTTGTTTGCATTTAATATTCTGTGTCACTTATCAAAAATGCACAGATTATCTTATCACGAACTGATATCACATTTTGGCGACAGAGAGAAAGGGCCGTTTGCTTTCACAGTATTGTTTGTTGTTACCTACTAAGATACGGTTTGGTGTGTTGATAAAATTTATGTAGGTAGGCTTTTTTCGATTATTTTTGCTACAGTATTTTAACTTAAAATAAAAATAGCTCTGATTGACCATTGGCTTTATGCCTAGCACCTTCCAATGTAGGTGTATAAGGGCAACCAACAAACTACGTCTGAAGCTTTTACTAAGCTTTTTGACTCCACAACCCAGTTAGTACTGGGTAAAACAATACCCCTTGGTAACGACCTCATACTTACTAATGCGCCCAAATATCCAGATTGAAAGGAAGTCTGTATCCTTATATGTATTTATTATATTTACAGCGAAAGACTTGGTCCAAACCAAAAGTTACTAATACCAAGCCCCAAACAGATCTCTTTCTAACCCTACCATATTGTCACCAGGTTGAACGCCCCCGCGGCCCGCCAACAGACGCGGATAAGATCCACGATGAAGTGAAACGTCTCGTCATGCTGTGTACTTGCCGACAGAAGTTCAGGGTGTTCCAAGTTGGAGAGGGCAAGTACAGGGTAAGTATCTTTTTTCCATTGTATGTAGAACAGTACAGGTATCATAGATTTGTATTCCGATGAAAAATCTCTCGAAAAATGTGATATGATACTTTTGTTATTAATTTTTGATTTTCAGAAATTTTCATGATTAAAACTTAACTTACGGCTGTGTCTTTTTAGCCAAAGAGAAACCATGTATTTCAATAAAGCCATTAAAAGGCACACACACAGGCACATTAAAATAAATACTTTACATGCCTATTTAGATATATAAGTTTCAAAACTGTAAAGCCGAAAGGATTACAATGATAAAAGTCATGGGACTTCCCCGAATTTTCTACTACTTAGCATAGGAATAGCAGGGCAGTTCAACAAACTATGGAACTTTGATGGCCCTCAATATTCCACTAGCACTACTAGAACCTCCACTAGCCCAAACAATTTCTCCCACACAGTTCGGCGACTCACAAAAGCTACGCCTGGTCCGAATTCTCCGTTCCACCGTCATGGTACGAGTCGGAGGCGGCTGGGTCGCCCTCGATGAGTTCCTGGTCAAGAACGACCCTTGCAGAGGTATGTACAACCTTGTTCTTAGGGGTGTGGGTTAATAGGACACTCCTATGGGCTTTACATGGGTTACTTTGGCAAACAAGTGTGAAAAATAGTAAAGGTTGTAAAACAAAATCTTGTAAGCTGTGTTGACCATAAACAATTTGCAGTTGCGTTATAAAAATGTAATTCAATCTTTATCTATTGTTTCGAATACGACAGAGAAGAAAAGCTGCGTGGATTAGGCACATAGACAAAGGTCAAATTGACGTATCTAGTCAGTCGTAGTACAAGTAGCGTGGATTTTAAAAATGACCTCTTCGAGAGTAAAGTTTCGTCACAACACTTCGTTATGTCAAAGTAATTACATGTTAGGCCTGTTGTACACAATATAACACTTTTGGACACTTTCAAAAACATCCTTGGATGGAATTGAGTAAATGTCACAAGAGTGTAATATTGTATTCAAGCATTCTTTGTTCGATTGCCGTGGGGAGTGTCGTTTACTTCTCTACATATTTAAGTCATTTTCTTCAGCGACATTAAGTAGGTACCTAGAAACTCTTAATCAATCCTAATACCTAGGTAAACAAATCTTAGAAGTATCATCAATCAGAAATTCAAATATTTTTTATAATAAATGGGGTGTCATTGTTATCACTTTTTTACGTCTCTCTCTATTTCATTATACATTCCTGAAAACTCAAAAATTACCAAAGGCCTCGTAATTAACACTAACTCCATAATACCTATTTCATTTTAATTAGGAACTTTCCCATGGCAAACTGAACGAAATATATCTTTATAAGTAATATTGTTCGATCTTACTGCAAAATTAAAAATGAAAGCCCACATTAATAGATTTATGAACCGAAGAACCGAGTAAAAGGGTCGATAATGTCCCATATATTAATATCAAAAATCCAATCCCCAATATATTTATGGCACCTAACCCATATCTGCAGTAAGAACGAAAATCTTTTCAGGGGAACTTTTTCTTTGATAATTTTACGATGTACCTGTGCCTAATTAAGTATTCTTTACATTTGGATAAATGGAATTTAAAATCAAAGAAAAAAATATCAAAGAAAATACTCTTCTGAATAAAACATCATTTTACCCTTTAAAATTAACTTATCTGTCCCTGTCTGCAAAAATGATGTTTTAAGGGGCCGGCGGAGCATGCGTCTTTCATACAAACGTAATACCAAAATAATTTGTAAATCAAACATATTCTTAAAGTAGTATGTGTTTATTTCGATTGAATTACAGAATATCTAGGTTCCCAAATTTATATTTTGAATGGAAACTGATTTAAACAAGAGTAATGAGGAATTTAAAATTTCTATAGAAATCTTATTTGTCTCATAACTCTTGTTTAAATCAGTTTCCATTCAAAATATAAATTTGGGAACCTAGATATTCTGTAATTCAATCGAAATAAATACACACTACCTTAGGAATATGTTTGATTTACAAATTATTTTGGTATTACGTTTGTATGAAAGACGCATGCTCCGCAGACCTCTTAAGTACTGAACAATGAATTTGTGTCAAAAATGTAATGTGGATTGGCAAATGAAAATGCAAGAATACCATTACCTAACTGAAAATTGTTTTCGTCAAATGAAAGCCGCCGACATTACATTTTTAAATTATGAAGCCAATTTAGATCTTATAATACACAGACCTCCATTAAAAAAATCTTAAATATGTCCAACAATAATTTATGGCTTAGAACTAATTATTTGCAACTTCTACAATGCTTTTGTACCGAAAGCACTGTAAAAGTTGTTCGATTACTAGGCACTGACTTTTACGAAAAACAAAATGGCGGCACTTTGTCGAATTTAGAATATCTGTTACTCTTATGTCGTCAAAGTAAAAATGCCATGGTAGTATTTTAGTATTGTTTTATTGTAATATCGTGGTTTAACCAGTGCCTTCTAATCAAAATATTTTTTTTATATTATGTATTAGGTAACTATGTATGGTGATATTCAAAGTGTCAATCAAACGTCTCGGTACTTCGTATAGATATGTGTTAACCCCCTAATAAGGGATATATTGACTAATATGTGAACGTCCCTAACTTTATGGGCAAGTATTTTTTTTCCTAAGTCTTTATGTATTGGGCGAAAATATTTTTTTTTGTTGTGTCTTTGAACTTCTACTAAATTATGTAGTTACTAAAATGTATTCTTTTCATTGAATACAAGATATCTTTTTCTATATATTTTTTTTAGAAAAAGGTGGTTTTAACTTGTTAAATAACCTTTTTGTGTTAAAAGGCATTCTAAAAAGGTTTTTGCTCTATACATTTAGATTTTTAAGGGAATATTTGTTCAACAGTGTTTTAAAATAACAAAATAACATATTTTTTTAAATTCAATTTTATTAGACGGGTACAAATATTAACTACAGATTACAAAATTAATTTCACATTCAAACTTACATTATTTTTTATAAATTATTAAGTAGCTGGCAATATCGTTAAACAACTAATTTAAACTAGCAATACTGTTTAAAAATGCAAAATAAAAATCACAGAATACAAGTTACACACTAAAAATTACTTTTTGGAAGCTCAGTATGAAACTGGAAATACCAAGGTCAAACTACCTGTTATATGATCTAAAAAAATATTTTTAGAATGACTCGACACAATCTTAGCTACCTAAAGTTTATTCCGAGAAGTAAACTTAGAAGACATAATGAATGTATAAGAAAATTAATCATTACTCAGTTCAAAGAATTATTGTATAAGAAAAACTTGTCAAAATCACCTTAAAACTACGAAATCAGTTAGAACAAAGTATTAAGTCTTGAAATTTATTCTTAAATCTAATGGTTACTGCTTAGCTAAGACAAGCCTACATACTTGCGATAAGACTAAATAAATATGGACTATACTTCCGGTTAAATATTTGAGTACAAAATTTGTTCGGCGAGACAAAGAGCTCTACCTATAAGGAAGGCTATTGCCTATAATGAGAGATACTCTCATCCTATTCCTATGAACGCCTACGGGAAGCCTGAACGCCTATTTACGACCGCCAGATAGACTAATATGACGTTTTATGACCATAATTATCGTAAAGTTGTATTTTAGAAGCGAATTTCAACGGCCGCTTACGTAATCGCGACTTGCGCCGGAGCTAATCTCAATTGGGGCAAACATTTGGGCCAAAGAATCCATATAACGGCAATACTTTTAAAACAGTTTATAGCCAAAATTGGCCCAAGTTTTATTTCCAATGCATGGAATCTAAAATTCATCAAAAAGTTGGAAGAGCAAACATTACTTAAAAACTACGACACATTAATTGAAATATGAAGTTGGCACAATTAGTCAATAGTCGTCTTCCTAATGAAGGATGTGAGAGATGAAATCTCACTACTAGCTCTTTCGCTAGGTAGAGGGCTGAATTCCATCTCTTCGCTCAAATTCTGTGTGTCTGAAGTGTTCTCAACAACTGGCCAACGTTTGTGACTTGGGGCATACAAGACCAACAAAGCAAAGATGTAGATGTTCCACATTCCATACACTCCAGTGAAAAATGCAGAAGTGTATTCCAGCTCAATGTTCTCATCCCACTTCCACTGGCCTTCAGCAACTTGTCCTAGAATGAAACCAATTACAGTCAATGCAGCACAAAGCAGCGTAGCCAACATCAGGAACTTGAAGCGATAGATGATTCCTTCATAGTGTAGACGACGGACAGAGCACATAGTAGGTAGAGACTGCCTTTTGTGAGAGATATTGATGAAAACTTGCCAGATCATGTAGCACAAGAACAGGAAGTAAACCCCAGTTGATATCCCAGCCAGAATAATGAAAGTCAAAGCCAAATTAGTGCCAATATCAGTCACCCAGATAGAGTAGAAGGGATTTCGAAGCTGCACACCTCTCTCGCACATGTCAAATATGAAGAGAGATACACATCCCATAGCAACAGCACTCAAATGCCTCCAGTACTGCTTCACAGAGCTTTGAGCTGCATCTTGAATCAACATGTGCTCACCAGCAAAGACGAGCCAGAATGAAAACAATGTAGCATAGAATAACCCTTGACGAATGTCTCCCAACAATAACATAAAAGGCAAGTCAAAATGTAAGGTCAAGTACTCAATTGGCATATTCAAAAGGCAAAGGGCTAAACCTAAACTCAAAAGCATCTTCTCAAGTAGTACAGGCTTCCGTTGAAGCATGTGTATACGTCGCCAAAACCAAACAAGTATACCAATAATGCAGGGGAAAAATACAGTTTTCAAAGACAACCAAACTTTGATAAAACCTCCATTCTGGTTGATCACAGTCAACCACATGTCTTGTATGTGCCCTATGTGTGAGTTCATTTTCGGTGTGTCAACTGGGAGTCTTACATTGAGTAAATAGTAGTCATGGAACAAAGAACCAAGTTCAAACAATGGAATTGCTGAACAGTTGTATAGATATTCTTCACTTTTCACATCATTATCACAGTCTAAATGACGTTTTTCAACGGATTGTGTGTAGAGCGTCCATTTGTCCTCGGGATCACCTTTATTCCGATATGCCAGCCGAGCGTCGATTGTTATTGTGCTGCGTGACTGCACCTCGATCTGCGAGTGGTATTTAATATCCACCTGCAGTACTCCGATCAGGTTTTGTTGCCATCGCGAATAGTCAAGAACCTTGCTCTCTCGCGGAACCGGCATTTGAAAAGCGAAAACTATGTCGGTCTCCGACAAATCATGATGCGTTTCCCCAAGGTCGACGGTCTTGCAAGAGCCCTTCCCACGGTTGTAATACCATTTCGTCGTGTCATTTTTTGCAGTAGAAGTATCTCGGCACACGGTAGCGAGTATATTTTGAGCGTTTGCAGGCATGGGTGCGACCAACCCACCGATCAAGAAACATGTTACCTGACATAGCAAAAGGAAACTGATTAAAATGGCGAGTTTGCGCCCACTTAAGTTTTCAATTATAGTCCCCGTCATGTTTCAGACGTTTAACACACGGATCACATTTAAAAACTGAGTCAACACGAGTTAAAATCGACCGGTGGCGAATTCCATTGTTCTTGTTTTCTTTTTCGACGCGATGTATTTGACATGCGCAGTATCGATGTTGCCAGCGAAAAACGTAACTCTAATAACGTTATAACGATTTTGGTTTCGACCGCGATACGTTAAATAACTAATATAAAATAACGCAAATGATATTATAACGTTATATCATTTGACAAATATTAAAATCTTAAAACTGCTTCAATTAATTAAAACTCAATGCGGAAAACAAATCTTTGAATAATTTTAGAAAATAATAGGAATCCTAACACAGCCAGCATTAATCACTTCACTCCCATTGTGAAGCATTTTATCAACAAAGAGCTAGTTTCAGTAAATATTTTGTTATTGCTAAAGTAAGCATTAATTACGTCCACATACAATTTTGATGTTGCTACTAATTTACTAATTCGTATTCGCTTTGCCCAATCCACCTCCCGTGGTCCCTTATAAAATTCGTTATTCTTTTACTTTTTTTATATTTTGTTTTAAATCCCAATGGAATCCCCTTTACATAAGTAGTATCATTAGTGCTACCGCTGCCTGATCCGAGCAAGCCGGAGCAGCATGAAGCTTGTTGCCCGCTCGGTAAGAGATATGACATGCCTTGGAACCTTTCTAAATTCTTTTTATCACTTTTTGGCTTTTTATTTACACCAAACTTGTAAAATATTGTGGTTCCATCGCAAGTCCGTCTAATTGGTGTGGCTTAGATTTTACTTTTGCAACGTTGTAGAATTATTTTGCTCTATAAATACATTTTACACGTTTGGTGCTTTTATTGTTATACAGCTTTTATTCCATCAAATGTGTAGAATGCTACTGTAGTTTGGGTGTATACTAATTTATTATTAATAAAATATATTGTAGTGGTAATATGTGGTGATACTAAAGTTTGCTTAAATACGTAATGGCATGAAAATGGTTTTTTATTTGCATTAAGTATTTTTATTATGGAATTTATTTTATTTGGTAGTTAGATACTAATTGTTTATAATTCAAGCGCAAGAAATTTTGGTGATTTCTAAATTACTTAACAATTTTCTTCGCAATGTAAATGTAAATATTTGACGATTACTTCATTATTTATGAGTCATTAAGACTATGACTTTCTTTTTACTTTTATAAAGGAAACATGTCATAAATATTGTACTGAATCTTAAGTTCGATCTTGCTCTTGATTTATACAATTGCATAATATTTGGTGAGAGAATATACTAATCGTATTTTACTATTCCTATTCCTAACTGCACAAAATTAAAAATCCTCCCCCATTTTTTTACAACTGTTATGTTTGTTTATGTTGACATGTTCTGATTTGTTTGTTGTTTTTTTTTCTTTTCCTCACTACCTATGCACGCTATCCCGTTTTTTTAACACGTTTCGGTGTTATTTTTTCCGCCTTTCCTTTTACCGAACGGTTTTCTTTGGCCCTGTCCTATCCTGTTCCGTTTGTGACCCGCGCACCGGACGCCGCCCGCATGCAGCCAAGGGACGCACCAACATCGAACTGCGAGAGCAATTCATTCTGGCCGATGGAGTATCACAGAGCATGGCAGCGTTTAGGCCGCGTACGCCGGGCCGCTCTAACACAAACACACCACCGTCCACTGGACCTATTACAAAGGTAAGTACTCAAACCGCTATACTTTAAATAAGTCTTCTCTCCTACAGGATAGAACTTAGTTTTAATTTCGCACAAATAAAAAAGCGCACAGTAGTTGTTGGAGGGAGCAATCGGTTTGGGAATCAACTTTTTCGCTTTGTTGTCTGATTGAACTTTGCACATGGATTGTGTACATCCATTTGCAAGGTGCAGTGTCGTGAGTGCAGCATGTGTTGAGCTCGTAGAGATTGGTCGTACTGCATTAGTGTTCAAGCTATGCATTGACGCACAGGCTCGTGTAGTGTTTTGGTGTTGTTTGTTAGTGTATTTCATTGGATCCACTGCATTGGAGAGGTGGCACGTCTACGCCTATGGATGTTTTGGTAATGTATTTTCGTTCACCCATCCCGCTCGTCCCCTATCATACCCGCATCAGTAAAATTCACTCGCGATCGACTAAACGTGTGGACTAATAGTAACAACGTGAAAATTCGTCATAAACAAACGCGTTCCGGAATAAAAAACGATTGGCACTATGAAGACAAAAAACGAGTTGTTTCGTTTTTACGGTTCCTTCCTTAATAAGCCTCCCGGTTTTGTATTGGTGCGTTTAGCTGAAGAGTTTATGGAGCAGCTGAGGCCTATATTTGAGGCTCTACGGCAGCGCGAGGAGCTTCCGTGTTCGTATCCCCTGCACGTCGGTTCAACACATGGCACTAAGCAGGCGTTCATATACGGCCACTCAAGATCTCAAGGTTCCACGACGCCGGGCGCGCATCACTATAGCCACCACCACGGCTACCAGCCCTCTCCAGGATATCATTGGGTAATGCTATGTAGGCAGTGTGAAAGTGGCGCGGTTGATTGCACTCTCGAATCATTTTGGAGGTTTTTTTGGAGGTTTTATGTTATTATTTGTTCATTGTGTTAGTTCCATCGTATTTGTACGTAATGTAGATGTCACCGTAAAATTGTCAAACACGTTAGATTGTAATCTCTCTAGCGATATTGTAAACTCTCGAAATATTGTCAACTGAACATACGGAAGTATCTCTGCCCCCATAATCGGGACTTGGGGCACCCCCCGTTAGGTTAGCTAGGTTCCTTTAAATCCTGCACGGAGGTCCGTCGACCTCGCTTTTTAGGGGAATATAAAGTGTTTTAAGGTTGAGTTATATTAATCGGTATTTCTCAGGAATGGTACATTATCTTTTCATGAGAGTGGTACCATTGGGCAAGGGGGACCCCCTCCTTCCCTCCACACCGCGTGAGTTGACTACCATCGCATGCATGCATTTAACGAAAAATAATGCGTTTTATTCTAAGCAGTATGTTCGTTTGACAATATTTCGAGAGTTTACAATCTCTAGTTATTTTACAATCTAACGTGTTTGACAATTTTACGGTGACATAGACACCGTCAAGTCCGCTAGAGTAGCATGATTATAGCATTAATTGTGTATCAATTTGAATATCATATTTGCTTTTGATTTCAATAGTCACTTTTCCATGAGATTAGACACGAAAATTTTGAAGTAGCTGATGCTTAATTGGTTACGTCTATGAGTAGTGCAGATTAAAAATAAAATTTCCATGATAGGTAAGGGAACGCACAGCTCGTTCCGTGCCGATGTCCGCGGGAGGAGTAGCGGGCAGGGCTTCCAGGTCTTCGCTGAGCGCTGGCACACCTGACTCCTTGAGTGACAACGAAGCAGCAAGTGGACTTGGAGCGAGGTATAAGAAAACCAGCGTGCCTAGGTGAGTTATAAATAAATATTGGAACATCATTTAAACTTCTTAGCTGAACTTTAAGAAAAATGAGATCTCTGAGATTATTCGTAGATTGAATGCTATGTGTGATTTATCAGGTCAACGCTAACACCTGGAGGATCTCGACCAAGCTCAAGGCCGGGCTCACGGGCCGGATCCAAACCACCATCGAGACACGGATCAAATCTCTCTCTAGATAGTACAGGTGAGGAACACAATCTATTTATTCGATATAGCTTTGAAGAGATTTAGCTGATTCGACTGGTAACAACTTTTTTTTTGTTTTGTTTCTGCTTCTACGTTAATTAAAGTCTCTTAATCTGGACTCAGCCTCTGATTAATCATGGCCATCTGTTTTTATTCAATCTCCTTTATTTCTTATTTAGATGACGTATCGACACCATCTCGCATCCCGATGCGAAGGGTGACAAACACAAAGACATCGATAGCACGCGCGGCTGCTAACGCCAGCAAGCTCGGTGTTGCCACACCTAATGGAGGATCGCGGCCTCGTACGCCAACCGGCTTCTTAACCCCGGCCAGCGGAAGGTGCGTTACTCCAAATAATCTTAATAAGTAACGTTTTTGGTGAATGTAGATATGGTTGAAGTTAGTATCGTTCAAAAGCCGCTTTTTACTATAAACGGTACTTGGAATGGTTTGAGAATCCTGATCTATCTACATTCATTATTTTATTTAGAGAAATGAATGATTCTCTTTAGGCCCTCTTTTCTTTTTCTGTCAGGTAAACACCTCTCCTTAGGCTTAACACTAATATTAAATAAAAGAAAAAAGGTCTCATGCTTCTGAGTGTATATTCCTTGACCTCTTTCCGATCTATCTTGTAGTCATCCTATCGGATAATGAGAGTAAGAGAGGAGGGCATGCACCTAAGTAATCTACTTTCCATTAAGTTAGGTAGCTATAACCGAAAGAGGATCAGGAGGGTATCTTTCTAGATCTTCTATTATTATCACCAAAAAACTCTTCAAAATCATTCATTTCTCCACCAAAATATAGCAACATAAAACTGTAAAATAACCGGTGTACTGATACGCATGGACAGGTATCCTACCGGCGGGATGTACCGCACATCCAGTATACCGACATTGTCACCGGTGCCGGCGTTAGTGAGGTACACACTCAGAGTTCGCCCTTGAATTGTTTGTCCAACGTGTATCTGATTTTTGCTGACGCAATTTGATCAACAATCCTATGAGTTCTCGTTGATCCCTAAATTAAGTAACATGGTCATTTAAAGAGTTTAGAATCATTACAGGTTTAACAGATGAAATTGCGTCCGAAAAAGGGTTTTCAAAGATACACGAGTGTTGAGCACGTTACGCTTCTTGAGGGTTTTAGGTGTAGTGACGTCAAGGGTACGTCTAAACATGTTTGGGTGCACCTATATTGGGGCAGATCACGATATTGTTCTTTGTTATGTCCTCTCATATCGCATTATGTATGTAAAAAGGGTGGTGGATAAACTTCATTCAAGGTTTGGTATTGGAGAAGTCCAGAGGCATGTTACAAGTAGCCAGTTAAGCCGCTTAACACAGTGTGGTTTTTTACTAACAAAAACGACAGAATTATCAGAGCGTTAACTAAATGATTATATTTTTTTCCTTCCCGCATGCAAAATGGAAAACAAAATAAAACAGCTCGACACATTCCCAGCCATCGTCAATGGCGTCCGAACATCCCAAATCCTTATCCCATACTCATCCAGCATTCCAAACCCAAGGTTCCACTAAAATTCCAGTTTACGTTGGGAACCGCTCTCACCGATCCCCGTCCGGTGAGAGGCGATTGAAAATATCTAGGAAATCGCATTCAAGAGAAACTTCCCAAGAACCCAGTCCCACTTCCCAAGGCCCCTCGAGGAAGTCAGAGCAGAGAAGTCCTGAAGACGACTCCTCACTGTTCAGCATATCGGGAATGACGAGCGACAATGAATATGAAAGTAATATAAGCGAGTCGAGCGGCGAAGCGTCAAAGCCGACCCAGCGCGACGTCAAAGGGTACAAGCTTGTAGAATGCTAGCTTCGGTTTTTGCCCGATTATTTTTGATTGATGCTCTTTGAATTTTGGAATTTATGTTTTCATACGTATCTACATGTCATCGCCACAAAATTTCATGCTCACATCTGTCAGATCATCTGCTTGTCGAATCATGGATCCGTTCATCTCAAGATTGTTTATCGCACTAAGAACACGTCACTTGTTGATAATGTCACTGCATACAATAATACTAACATCGCCTGAAGCACTAACGGCTAATGATAGCTTTGCACCATAAAACATTGAAGTGACCGAATATGTCGACGATCAATCGCAATCGACTATTTTGGAACCTTTACCGCACTCCATCCCAGTATCCTTATGACATGCTTCTTCTGTACATAAAACTGCACTATGTGCAGTTGGCCTTGCCTTGTCCAAAAAAAAAACAATATTGCAATACCATTCAAAAAAAATTGGAAATAAATGTGTAAAAATTGCTTTTTTTTAAGTGTTGACGCGAATTCTACTCGCGCAAAAAACTTTACCTTCTTGATAAAGTTCGATTTATTTTTAATGTATTGCAATATTTTTAATTCACACCTTATTCAGTATTGATATGTAATTATGATCTATTTATGTTGTGCCTAACGATCTGTTTCTATCTTTGTTTCTGCACATGCATTTCTCCTACAAAATATTCTTGAAAAAGTTTTTAAAAAACTACAAGGCTATGGTCTAACTCTAAATACATGTGCAGTGACAATCTAACATATTTCCTTTTCTGTTGTCCTGACTAATTTTCTGTATGTCTGTCTGTGTGCTCGCTAACATCAACATAGGAGTGGGTCGTTTGCCTCTACCGAAGGACAAACACCCGGCAGAAGCCGCATCCCAGTACTAAAGGATCACCATACTAACAGTAATGCCAATAGGTAACTACTAAACTTATGTAGTGTGCTTTTTCTTTTGTTTTATTATTTTTGTTTTTTGTAGTCAAAATTTTTCGTAGGTATTTCTTGATTGTAGAACAATTGGCGGTAAAAATGGGTTTATGTTTTGTTTTTCTTTCTTTTATTTAGAGTTGACTAGTGCTTTGCATGTTTTGGGTATTAAGAGGAAGGTTACTAATGTGTCTTATTTTACAACAGGCAAAGGACACCGTCGGGAAGCACAACGCCAGTGCGGTCAGGTCAACAGACCGCAGTGACAAGGCTGTTAAGAAAGCCCTCAGACGCGTCCGACACGGGAACGCCCACCACGCCCGCATCACGACGCGGCACTCCGGCATCATCTCGAACTACGGAGAAACGCGAACCATTCCGACTTTAGACGATTAATTTAACGCCAACCACACTTCATAGTTCTGAACACATCAAAACTACGGAGTTGGGGACAGCACCTACGCTATGCAAGTCGCTCTGACGTCATGCTATACAATTTAAAATCATGTTTAATCAATTGCCAAAATTATTATATACCCCACCTTTAAAATTTTTACCGCGACAGAGCGGCTCGCATGCTTAGGGAAGTGCCGACATAACATTTAATAACTAACATAAAATTAACCAACGCGCGAATTAAGCAAAGCTTAATAAAAAAATACGCCAATATGGCTTTTAATTTAAGTGAGAACAATTTATAGATAATGGTATTAGTAAAACTTAAAGTCTGCACTTGTTGCCTTGTATTTTTTTCTAAAATCCGCGCCAGTTTTTTGCACTTCGTAATTTCTTGTTTTATTTATTTGTGCTGTCAAGATTTACAGGACATGTTTGTTCATTAGTCGATGTGAATAAAATACTTTCTCTTATTTATTGTCAACGTTGCCATAATTGTTAGTGTACCTATGTTTTTTGTATGTAAAAATGCGTATTATTGTCTCTTTACGAGACTGGTAAAGTGTGATGACGATTTTAATATTGTTTTCTTTAGGGACCATTTGGTTTAACGGATTAATGAAGATAGGTGATTGTCGGCAACCGCTTTGAGACTGTTGGACTCTTGCGTGTATTTCGCCAGATACACGTTTAGACAGATTGTTTCAAAGCCGTCGTCCGTAATCTGTTAAGGTGATAATAGAATACTTTTTCTTTTGTAATGCACAATTATGTGTTTCCCTTCATATTTTTAAGTCTCATTTGTCATTAGACATGATTTTTGATTTGTTAATTAATCTTGTTTTATACACTTCTGTATATAATTTATGTATTTATCACAACTGCACAATCTCATGTCGAGAAAAAGAAACGGATATTTCGTTTGACAGAAAATGGAAAATCACTCACGACTATCGCCAGAGTCTAGGGTGCTTTTCGTTTTTACAAAAATCAAAAATCTAATCATGATGACTATTATATTTATAAGTACATCAAGTACACAATCGTAAAAGACGATGTTTAATAAAGCGCTAAGAATATTTTGATATTTATTGAAATAATTGCTTTAAAATGTAACCTCTTTCAAAATGTTAACCATCGCTCACCATTTATTTGTAAGTTTTTTAATATAAATCTGTCCCTGTTATTAAGCTTAATTATTATTATTACGAAAAATTATTAATCTGGTCATTTTTATTTAAATCATTGTTATATTTGTTATGTAAAATCGTGGCAAATCTACTAAATGGCTTCTGATATTTTTTGTATAAAAGGATATCTTAGCATTACATCCGTTTAAAATCTCATAACAAAATACCTATCAAATAAATGAAAAGTAACAATTATTTTGTCGTTTTTTTTTTCTTATGATTAACCACACACACATTTTATTTCGTATTAGTTTAAAGTTTTATTTCTCAAAGTGTAGGACTGTGTCCCAGCAGTGGGGACATTAATAGGCTGATGATGATGATGATTAGTTTAACTCAAAGAGAAGGGCATTAGGTTGTAACGCAAAAACATGGATGTAGTTACATGTAATGGATTCTTGCTTATAAAGTCAAATACAAGCAAAAAAAAACATTTTGTTTACAAAACTTACATCTTTCTTTTTTTGCAGGGGCCCTTTTTAATTCACTTGCCAGGTGTAAAAGAGTCTAAACTAGTGCTATTGACTTATAGGTTGGCAAAGAATCGAGTCAATGAAAACACTGCTCTGATGCCCTACAAACAGCACATTTTTCCGAAATCATAATATTACTAAAACATTTTATTTACAGCTGGTGTGTATGTAGTGTTTATTTTTAACCTATAGAACTCGAGCTTTCTAGTTTCTATAAAAACTAGGACTAGACTACCTAACCGTCAAAAACTCACAAGTCTTTGATTTGGCCTTTGTGGCCGGCTCCTGGCTCCCAGGCTTAGGAAATGACAATCTACTTACGCAGATGAGCAGTTGCAGTTTGTCTCTGGTGAAGGATGGTTATTGTTGACGACCATTTCTCCTCTAACTGGGAGAGTTAGATGAGAAGATCGAATCTGGGGAATCGTCTCGGATGGGACATATATATGTCACCGTAAAATTGTCAAACACGTTATACGAGTATTGTAATCTCTCTAGCGATATTGTAAACTCTCGAAATATTGTCAAACGAACATAATGCTTACGATAAAACGCATTATTTTTCGTGAAATGCATGCGATGGTAGTCAACTCACGCAGTGTGGAGGGAAGGAGGGGTCCACCTTGCTCAGTGGTACCACTCTCATGAAAAGATAATGTACCATTCCCGAGAAATACCGGTTAAAATAACCTAACCTTAAAACACTTTATATTCCCATAAAAAGCGTAGTCGACGGAGCCCCGCTTCGCGGGGTATTTCCGTTCCTTGTCCCAAGTCCCGATTATGGGGGCAAAGATACTTCCGTATGTTCAGTTGACAATATTTCGAGAGTTTACAATATCGCTAGAGAGAAACACGTTATATTGTAATATAGGTAACGTATTTGTCAATTTTACGGTGACATATATAAGAACAACAGAGCGAAGACGTATATTCCGCGTGTGAGCTCCGAGGAATCTAAAACTTAAAATAAAACCACCGATGATTTAAGTAACCCACTGATTCTTCGGAGCTCGCGCGCGGAATATAGATGTTCCACGTTCCGTAACCCCATTAAAAATGCTGAAGTGTAGTCAAGCTCAATGTTCTTATCTCACTTCCACTGGCTTTCAGCAACTTGACCGAGAATCATACGAATCACAGTTAATGTTGTATAGAGCAAGGGGTTCAACCTAGGAAACATGATGCGATAGAAAACGCTTAAACCGGGACCACTCGACCACCCGATTTCTTATTACACTTCCCTTTCTCTGCAGACAGGGCCCGATAAATCGTGTAATGTAGTAAGGCCTTTAAACTCACGAGGCTACAACTTTTACTTTGTAAAATGAAATCTTTATTCAGTGTGCCAGGTAGGCACACTAAATAACGGTTCACTCAAATAACGAATAGCCGTTTTAACAATAACGATAATTTAACGCAATAATAGTAGGGCAACATTATACATTTCTGTCAGTTGCGACTTTGTGAGTTGTCATTTGTGTCAGTGTCAATCTGTTCGTGGTTACTTATTCATGAAAAAAATAAACATCGAAGAAACTTAAAAAACCATCAATAAAAAGTGGTAAAATGGTAGGAATTAACATGGATGGACCCGCCAGGGAACGTGTTCTGAATTTAATTCAAGAAAAAGACAGAGTGGAGATGGAAATTCGTGAACATACAGCTGTATTGGAAACCAACAATGTTGGCATGCATGACTCTCTTGTTGATGCTGAAGGTTTCCCTCGGAATGATATCGATGTTTATAAGGTCCGACATGCAAGGCATCGTATAATTTGTAAGTACGTCATTTGATCTTCAATAGAAAAAAAACAGATCAGCTCGTGGAATGACTAAGCAGGTTTGAAGGTGTTCTATGACCTTTGATTATTTTATAATTGTACTTGTAAACTATTGAACCACTTTATCATCGACCTAGCCTTTTTCCAACTATGTTAGCGTCAGTTTCCAGTATAACCGGATGCAGCTGAATACAGTTTACATGGAGCGATTGCCTGACCTCCACAACCCATTAAGACTGGTTGTCAGACTTTTTGGGTCACTGACTACCTGTAAAAATTGTCAAAGATCTAGAAATGACAATAAATATTGAACCAAGTACATACATAGCTAAAGTAATTTAAAGTAATACCAAATGACATACTTCTAAAAAAAAATGAAAACGTTTACAGTCTCAGTATAAATAAGTCTCAATATACTGAAACTCACAATTTAATTTCAGGTCTCCAAAATGACCACAAAAGCCTCATGAAATCGATTGAAAGGGGTCTAGAAGAGGTACACAAACACCTTCGGGGGTCAAATGGTGAAGGGCCATCAGTGACTGTTGCCGCATCAAGCAACGGTTACACAAACGGCAGTAGCACTGGAGACTCTCTTCCTCTTGCTGCTGAAGATGGGGAAGTCTTTGCTACAGTTGGTTTTGTCAAAGACGGGTCACCTGCGGACATTGGTGTAAGTATGACATGGATTTACATAATCATGTTTAAGGTGCCTTTCCGAGACAGACTGCAGACCGCAAACTGCAAGCGACACCACTTGTTCCTATAATCATATGTGTCGCTGCGGGCCGCGGCCGCAGGCAGTATTGACGCCGCGCTCGGAATCGAAACTAAACAAGTGGTGTCGCTTGCAGTTTGCAGTCTGCAGCCCGTAACTATACAATGTGTAACGTTAAATGCACAAAACCTGAACTTAGTTTGACCAGAATCTATTGAACCACTCTTTAATATACTTAAGTCACATTTTCCAAAAAATCTTCATGAAAAATGTTGCCCTGTCTATTTATTAATAGGTCAAGCCATCACGTGCGCAAACCCCCCAAAATAGGTAAACAAACAAACACAAATGGTTGTTGTCCAATTTAAATTTGCTCATACGCGGGATAAAAATAGTTCTTGCCAGTAAAACTAAAACAGTCCAGGACATAAAACCTTTAATCTATCATTATAGATATTTTTTGCTCTCAGAAATCTCATTATTTCTTAACAACACTTCGTCTTTCTCTCAGAATTAGGTCAATTGCATTAAAAGTCATGTGGGGTGTCTGAGGTTTTGCGCATTTAACGTTACACATTGTATACAGGGTGGAATTTTTCAATGCCACAATGCCAATGTCATACTTCATTATTTACTAAGGCTCTATGGTACCAACTAGTGTTATTTCTCAACTACGAGCAAGCCAGATATTATTTTTTCTTGTTTTGTCAATATCACAATGGGCCCACATTGTGAATTGCATAATTATTCCCTCTCTGGAGGCTGTGTATCCCAACAGTGGGAACATTATAGGCTGATTATGCTTATGTCAATAACAAGAAACTGCTACTAACCATTATTTATTTATTTATTAATCTTTAATTCAGGTAGAACCCATACATTCGTTAGTATTCCTTAACCTATGTTAGTATAATAGACTAAACGACAACAACAATAACAAAAAAAGCTGGTTTACACAGCCACTTTATCAAAGTGCATTAAAATCATCATCATCAGCCTATTAATGTTCCCACTGCTGGGACACATGCCTTCTCTCTATGAGAGGGAATGGGCTATAATCCACCACTCGGGCCCAGTGCGGATGATGCATTAAAGTAGAAAAATTAAACGTTAAGTATAGATATTAATCAGATTTTTCTCAATTTTCAGGGCCTGCAAGAATATGATGAAATCCTCCAATTTGGTTCACTGAACCATGAGAACTTTCAAGATATGTCCCAAGTCAATGATATTGTGGTGAGCTCAGTTGGTCAAAGAATAAACATCAAAGTAAAGAGAGGCCACAGCGTTGTCAGTTTGACAGTTGTGCCCAGACCGTGGCAACAACCGGGGCTACTGGGTGCCCTTATACAGAGGAAACCGTAAAATGTTGGTGTTATTTTTAATTTAAAATTTATGCCTGTATTTATTTTTTAATGAGAAGAAGTCTGTATTTCGTTGGAGAGAATTTCATGAATTATTTTTTCGGCTATACTTTTTTTTAACAATGATGTTGCTACCTACAATTAAAACAACGTAAAAATAAGATATAATTTATAGTGTTTTTGACAGATTTCACTGAAAATTCAATGTAATATTGGTAAAATGGGGCGAAGGCGACCCGGAGGTTAATTCGGACAAAACCATGAAAAGTATTTACACATTTATTCAATGGTTTTGGTAGCCAAAAACAATTCTTAAATTAAAACAAAAATTATACCAGTAACGTTAATTAATTATGGAAATTCAAAACAGAAATACCGTTTAAGGTTTTTTCACCCATTTTATGATATACTGCCAAACTCAGGCATAATATTGCTTCATAATATTCACTAAAAAGTAATTAACATAATAAAACGAAAATTAACAAACAATTTATATTTTATTCAAAGAAAACCATACTTACAATTAAAAAAACCGAAAAATATTGTAAATAATTGAATTTAAAAATAAATCTTATGATTGATTACCATTGCATTTGTTTTTTTCCTTGGTAGTTTTATTTTTACTTGCTTCTCTTCTTTCGGATCGCCAAGTTTGATAATTTTATGGTCCCAATCGTCGCCATCTTGGTTTTCTGTCTTTTCAACTTCTTTTTCTTTTTTACGGAATGATATTTCGTCGTCGTTGTACATGTACTTCATTGAGAAGTCGAAATAAATCTTGTCATCAGCTAAACGGTAGTCGGGTTTTTCAATAGTTCCTCTTAAGCAGTCGTGGTAGTGGCATACTGCTTTTTCTTGTTCGTAGGTTTCGCACGAACCTGAAAAGAGGTGTTGGATTTTATTGCATTATTGAAGTGAAAACTTCTTTAGGAGCGTTTGAGTACTTTTTGGGTGAACATATATCATGGAACTCGCGTGACCGTCACGTAGGGCTGCGTAGCACTCGTAGCGGATCGGCTACGAGTTTTCACTTCCATCGGTAGTCTCCAAAAACTGCGCCGCATGTTTTTTATTTAGATATTTTTTTTATTTTTGGACTGTCTTATTTGGTCTAGTGGTCCCATGCGCGGCAGCTGAGCATGAGGTCCTGGGTTCGATTCTCGGGTCGGGCAAAGTGTTATTGGGTTTTTACATCAGTAATTTCTCAGTAGCAGACACGGAGTCTAGATTTGTGCGCGAATGATAGCAATAAGCTCGCCCTAAATTACATGGTACTTAAACATAACTGTCGATATGTGGGTGTACTGTTAGATACACCTCTGACTAACCCTTCCGGGATTATAGGCGAGATAATATGTTGTTTTTTTTTTCTGTTGCTGAACATGACCAGTGAGCTTCTGGATTCAACTCCGAAGTCAGTCAAAGAGTTATCAATTTCTTAGTTAGCAGGAAGGAGTTCATTTGATGATTTCCCATCCGAAAAAAAAAGGAAGGAGTTCATGGAAATACGCTCGCCACCTACACTTAACTATAGCGAAGGCGAAGTGTAGCTGCACACCTTTGCTTTACTCTTTACTGAAGATATAAATAAATAAATATCGCTGGACATTACACACAGCGCCATCTAGTGCCACACTAAGCAACGAGGCTTGTGTCTTATTATTATATATATTATTATTATATACTACATAAATATTTTTTTGTTTCTAAAAACATACATATTAAACATATAAACATGATGATAATATATGTTTAAAACTAGGTAAGTATGAAATACTACCTGGTCGTTTGACCCTCACAGTGAGGACGGCCCGTTCAGGCGCCATGTCTTGGAAGTGTACCAGGTAGCATGCTAGCAAGGTGCCCGTCCGACCTCGACCTTGTCTGCAATGGACACCTACAACCTGAAATATTGAGAGGAAACAATGTTATTATTTTGGAGAATATTGGAGCTTTTGTTCGCGATATACCTAGTTGGGAAAAGGCTGGTCAGTATTTACGAATTGAGTGTATGTTCTATTGGGTAGTCAATACTGCTGGTAAATATTTTGCATGAGACTCCATTAACTTGGCAACAATCTCGTCCTAAACAATCCAACAATAATAGAACGCGCGTAAAGTAAACAGTGAAGTTTGTGTAGCCAATAGCCATCTAGTGGTGGTTATACAAACTATTACAATTAAAAAAAAAACAAAAACAATACAGAAACAAGAAGTGTCATCAGATGACGAATGAAATAGAAGAATTGAATGTGAACTCAAAAACTTTAAAGAAAAACTTTTTCAATGAATAAATAATTGTAAGTTAGAAAATAATACAAATAAAAAAACTGACCTCTCCTCTTATCTCAGCACGTTCACAAATCTCAATAAACTTCAGAATCTGTTTCAAAGATGGAGCACCAAACTCCTTGATCCTTATCTCTGACCATTTTAACTTTTTTTCGCACTCCAAAATTGGCGGGATTCTCTCTGGTGACAACGTGATGAGATGATTGACTCCGACATCCGCTACATAATTCAGGTTTTCCACTGTTTGTGGGAAACCCATAGCCGCGATTTTGTTCTCAATAAACCACGAGAAATTGTAAGGAGGATACGCTTCGTATTCCTTTTTTTCTTGAAGGGCTGGGACATCTTCCACTATTTCTTCTACTTTTTCCTTTGGTTCCGTTCTATATTTGTACCAAAGTTTGGCCAACTTTACATTGGGCCGGTTGGGCACTGAACTCATTCTCACGAACACTTTCGATAAACTTCACTAGTAAAGGAATTACCGAAGTTTATTTTTACTAGAGTACACCGCACTTGGTTTCGGGCCAACCAATATTGGCAGCCATTTTGGCACGGTCAGATTCGACATTTTAATGTTTTATTTATAGTGAAATGTCAATTACTAAATAATTAAGCTTTTTTTAGATGTGTGGTTTTGTTACGAAGTGTGATGAACTTCACACGGGATCGAATTATCAATGGGGTTCCTATATAAAATAGAAACAGATGTATTATTATTTTTTCTCTGAATTCATAAAAGTTTCCATTGTGTTGACAATGGAAACTTTTAAGACTTGTTCATTAGTTTTGCTGTCGTCTTGTCGTCGCCACTTGCTAAAATACAATCAAAGTGAAAATGAGAGCTGGACGCTGCGTCATAAACAAAGCGATCATCGCGTGAGAAAGCCACTGTTGCGTTCATAGGTATAAATGGTGTAAAAGACCTCATAACGAAGTCGAAAGATTTTCATGCTGTTTCACCAATGGATAGAGTGATTCTCGAGGAAGGTGGTACTTATATAAATTGTACCTAAGCGGTCGAAGCCGCGGGCATTAGCTGTTTCTTGATAATGTAAGTCATTACAATAAAGCATATTACAGGAGTAATATGCTTTATTTTGGGTGGGAATTCATCAAATAACTTCTCCCACTCTGGGCGGAGCGGGAGGGAGTGTCAGACTTTTACTGACTAAAACCCATCCATGTTCCTTCCTCGCCCTTTAAGTTCCGGGGCCGCGGTATCTCTTTCGAACAGGCCCGCAACCCCGGCAGGCTTTGGCCCTTGCGGGCCCCTCCTTTTATGATGCTGGCATCTCTTTGAGGCGCGCGTGTAACACGAACACGCCGCGCGCCGTCGACACGGCCTGTCGTCATTAGACGGACGGACGGCTAGCTAGCCCATAGCTAACCATCCACAGGTCCGCGTCTACGGTGGCCGGTAGCCACCACGTGGCCCCCGACGCCTGGTGCGTCTCCCGCGGCGGCTGGGGCGTGAGGCTCTCTCCCTCTCGCGTTCCGCCACCTCCTTCGCTAGCATAACTGCTTTGGAGAAGGAGGTGGCTTCCCATTCCGTCTCGCTCCGGACCATGCATTGAACCAGGGCCGGACGCGACAGGTCGCCGCCGCCGATCGCCGCTAAGCATAATTACCCCTGAATTAGCGTCTAACGTGATCCTCAACAATTTTTACCAATGAAAAACGAGACAGGTAGTTTGTTTTGGTTCATGAGATATTACGGAAAGATCAATGACCGCTATTTCCACGCTACATAGTCACCGCCGCGTAATGTTGTCAAACACGTTAGATTGTAATCTCTCTAAGCGAGTTGTAAACTCTCGAAGCTCTCGCTAGATAGATTACAATATAACGGGTTTTACAATTTTACGGTAACACGTATAGGAAAAGTCATTACAGGTACTCAGTGGTCCGCAAGTCTGACAACTAGTCTTACCAAAGGTTATCGGTCAGATAGGCAGTCGCTCCATGTAAATTCCTGATACGAGTATACAGCTGCATCCGGTTAGACTGAAAGCCGGCTCCAACATAGTCGGGACAAAGCTAGGTAGAATGATGATGATATAGATAACACCACGCCTGTACTCCCTGAAGTGTTAGGCAGAGGTGTATCTAACAGTACACCCACATATCGACAGTTATGTTTAAGTCCCATGTTATAAGGGGCGAGCCTATTGCCATCAATCGAGCACAAATCTAGACTCCTTAGCTGCTAATGAGAAATTCCTGATGGAAAAACCCAATGACACATTGCCCGGCCTGGGAATCGAAACCCGGACTTCAAGCTCAGCAGTCACGCTTGCAACCACTAGACCATCAACGAGGCAGTCATGATGATGATGTAGGTACATGTATACAGGGTGTAAACAAACTCATCACGAAGCCGTCGACCAAGCATTCTGTTTGACTTAGTTTGATAACTAAGTAACTTTACGCAAAAATTGTCGCTGGGTAGGTAACGATCTTTTTTTTGGGGGGAAAAATTATGTTTTGTGGTAGAACTCAATGTATTGACGCATACAAAACATTGTGCTGATGGATGGATTGAATAGTACGGGGGTCGTAGAGGTGTTTAAAGTAAAAATCTTACAATAAAAACATGTACCTACTTATTAAAAAAAAGTTGAAACTTTGCACGCAAAACAATGATCGCAATGACGGGGACAACAACAAGACAGTACCTTTTGGCTTCGTAAAGAGGTTTCTTACACCCTTTAGAAAAACATCTTCAAACATCTTTGACTGTCGTTACAAGTAGTCAGTGGATCAAAAAGTCTGACAACCAGTCTTACCAAGTGGTATCGCACTATCGAATTACCCAGTACTAACTGGGTTGTGGAGGTCTGATAGGCAGTCGCTCCATGTATAATACTGGTATTCAGCTGCATCCAGTTAGAGTGGAACCCGACCCCAACATCTATACTTAATATTATAAAGCAGAAGAGTTTGTTTGTTTGTTTGTTTGTTTGTTTGTTTGGTTGAACGCGCTAATCTCAGGAACTACTGGTTCAAATTGAAAAATTCTTTTTGTGTTGGATAGTCCATTTATCGAGGAAGGCTTTAGGCTATAAAACATCACGCTATGGCCATTAGGAGCGGAGCAGGAATGAAAAATGTTGCAAAAACGGGGATTTTTTCCCTCTCTTATGTGACGCAGACGGAGTTGCGTGGGTCAGCTAGTAGTTAAGAAAAGGCCAGGCAGATGGTGATGAGAAAACATCGACAAAATAAAACGTCCTCCATAAAACAAACAAATAATATTTAATGTCAGGTACACAATACAACAGATCACAGTCATCTAATTGAGCGCACTCTTGGTGCACTCCTTGGCAGCTTGTATAAACTCCTCCATGACGTCACTGCTCACTCCGAACTTCACGGGGTTGTCCTCTGAGAGGTATTCGAAGTACCTGCCTACAGCCTCTTCGTGTTCCTCGGCGTCTAAGGATCCTGTAACAACAATTATAAAGGTTACATTTACTGTATTGAAATGAGCGGTGGTGGCACAAAGTGAGGAAAGTTTAGACTATAAGGTATGAATCTATACCGACTTGGGGCACCCCGACACGGATAGATTATGGGTATGGCGGGGTCAAATGAGCGAGCGAATAGACCCCGCCATACTCTTCGTGGTTATGTTTTTATAAACCATTCAGAAGTAGCCCCAAATAGCGGGGCTCCAATAACCGGGACTCCCTCGACCCAGATGCAAGAGCGAGCGAGTCAAACTAGTTGAGCCTAGGCCAAATTAGTTTGTCCTGAAATCGGGTTCGGTCGGTAATACCTAGGTATAGGAGTAGAGTAAAACCAAAGAAACGATGGATGAACTGTGTGTGTTTTACTCATCATTCTCCTGCTGCTATCCCAATTTATTCTATACTAGCTGATGCCCGCGGCTTCGCCCGCGTAAAATTATAGGTATATGTCACCGTAAAATTGTTAAATACGTTATATTGTAATATCTCTAGCGATATTGTAAAATCTCGAAATATTGTCAAATGAACATGCGGAAGTATCTCTGCCCCATAATCGGGACTTGGGGCACCCCCCCGTTAGGTTAGTTAGGTTCCTTTAAACCCTGCACCCGGAAATAGGGGCCCCGCGAAGCGGGGCTCCGTCGACTACGCTTTTTTGGGGAATATAAAGTGTTTTAAGGATTGGTTATAATAATCGGTATTTCTCAGGAATGGTACAATATCTTTTCATGAGAGTTGTACCACTGGGCAAGGGGGACCCCTCCTTCCCTCCACACCGCGTGAGTTGACTACCATCGCACAGACAGGTATTTGACCCTAAAAGCTGGCCAAAATCGATTTTTTTTATATTAGTTCTACTCCCTCTAAGCCATTGTTTCCTAAAACAAGGATAACCGCTCCAAACAATAGCAAAAAACACAAAGTGCTAGCCCCTTCCAGTACGTCGTGGGCTCAGTCGGAAGTTACCGTTCGCCAAAAGTGTTCGTGTGATTGTTCGATGCGCTCAGATTTCGTTGTTTTAAAATATTTGCCATCTTGTAACTGAACGATTTTGTGTTGGTTTTCATTATGGATTGTGCACAACCAGGTATGTATTTTATTTGGCACTTACTTTTAACAAGTAATCTATAGCTTTTCTTAATTTATACCCTTGAGAAGTAAGCCCCAAGAAACTGCTTTTAAAAAACACATTTTGGAAGATCAAAGGGAGTTTTAATATATTTCTCATCATTTCTAAGCCAAAATTGTAATGATTAGCTTTAGAATAGACCTTTAAGGAGGTATTTAAGTACGAAATAACCGCCCCAAAGTGCCCCTCTATTTTTGGTGATTTTTTTCCCTAGACACGCTCGATACTCAGTAATTGAAGTTTTACTTATATTTGGTGTATTTTTGTTATAGGCTCTTCTGGAATGAGAGTTATGACTCGAAATGATTTGTTTAATATAATGGAACGCTCAAATACCTCAACTTTTGATGAAAAGTTGCAATGTATGGAGCGGGAACTGCTCAATCAATATGCAGAAAATGACCAAAATATTGCTGATGTAAAGCAAAAACTATCGATCATCAGACATCAATTTAAACAAAAATGGTTAGCTGCTCGCAAAACAAAGGCGAGATTCCTAGAAAACAATGCCGAGTGGCTTAAAGGATGCATATCGCTACCGAAAGCAGGTAGGTGATACTCAAATTCCATTACTTCTATTGTATTGTTATGCTTTGAAGTATTTTGTTTACCCGCACAATAAGTAGTTTTTAACTTAAATTTTAATTTTAGAGTTAGTAATATAAAGTATTTGTTTGAGTACATCTATTGTTTTTTGTTGTAGGAGAAAGTCCCGGTCGACCTCAAAAATCGTTTTTAGAGTTGAGTGAAAGAAGCAAAAGACGTAAAACTAAAGAACTAAGATCATCTGACACAGATGAATTGACGTATGCAACACAGATGAAATTACGGGAGACGGGCAAAGTAGATGCATCAAAAATCGTAAAAGATTTAACAAAAAGTCCCAGAAGAGCAAGGAAATATGCGGTAGCTATGAAAAAAAGCACCTACGAAGAAGATCAGGAGAAATCAAAAAGATTAGCACATTCACGTGCATTGTTTATGTTTGTTGAAGCGGGACTAACACAGGCCCAATATGAAGTAGTACGAGATACTAATCCAAGTTTTTATCCGTGCTATTCGATTTTGAAAAAGTTAAAAAAAGATTGCTATCCTGAAATCCACAGAGTAACTGAAACGTGCGCTGAAGTACAGGTTCAAAATCTCATGGATCACACGGCACGACGACTGATTTTACATCTTGGTGAGGCAGTGGAACAATTGAGTGAAGCAGAAAAACAATCATTAGTATTAATAAGTAAATGGGGCTGCGATGGATCTCAACAGATGCAGTACAAAATGAAATTTGAAAATGAAGCCGATTCGGACGCAAACATATTCCAAAGTTCCATGGTACCGCTTCAGTTGATTTTCGGACCGGAAAGAAAAATACTGTGGCAAAATCCTACCCCATCTTCACCACGGTATTGTCGGCCAATAAGAATAAGATTCATAAAAGAAACTACAGATGTGACAAATGAAGAGATTGACTATATTAAATCGCAAATAACAGCGCTCACTAAAAGCGAAGTCGACAGCTTTTCCATCAAGCATAAAATGCTTTTCACCATGATTGATGGAAAAGTATGCAATGCTGCTACGCATACTAAATCAACCATGAGGTGCTACATATGCGGCGCCACGTCATTACAGTTTAATGATTTGGAGAAGGAGAGACCATGCAAAAAAGAAAACCTAGAATTCGGCTTATCTTTGTTGCATGCTCGGATAAGATTTTTTGAGAGCATTTTACATGTGGCCTATAGATTGCCCGTAAAAAAATGGAACGTTCGCCTTACTGCCGAGGAAAAGCAAGCAGTGGAAAATAAAAAAAAAGAAATCCAAGATAAGTTCCGGGAGAAACTCGGTCTGTTGGTGGATATACCAAAAGCCAACTTTGGAAATACCAATGACGGAAACACTAGCAGACGTTTTTTTGAAAATTTCGAAGTATCAGCGACAATTACGGGGATAGACGTAAATTTAATTTATAGATTAAAAGTGATTTTGGACACATTATGCTGTGGTTTAAAAATAAACTGCGAGATGTTTAAAAGATATTGCCAAGAAACGGCAAAGTTGTACGTTTCTTTGTATAAGTTTTACCCTATGTCTCCGACATTGCATAAAGTGTTGCGTCATGGGGCTTCAGTGGTAAGGGAAGCAATTCTTCCCATTGGACAACTGTCCGAAGAAGCGGCAGAAGCCCGCAACAAACACATTAGGATGTTCCGGCTCAACTACGCCCGAAAGTTTTCCCGGGTTGATTGCAACGCAGATGTTTTTAACAGGCTCCTCTTAACTTCCGACCCTGTCCTGACGGGCATGAGGAAGAGGAAGAATAAAAAAAATCTGTCACTTTCGAATGATGTTTTAAATCTGCTACTAGAAAGTGACATTTTAAATTTAAGTTTTGATGAAGACGACGAAAATGAAGAATAAATGCTTGTTTATATTACATACGCTTTTTTTTACCTTTTCCAAGCTAAAACTAAAATAAAACATCGTTTGACAGCCATTAGGCGTACCAAATATTTTTGGCCAACTTTTAGGACCAAATACCTGTCTGTCGCATGCATTTCACGAAAAATAATGCGTTTTATTGTAAGCAGTATGTTACATGGACGCGGCGGGAGACTTTGTTTTATAATATGTAGTGATGGTGATGGTAATGGTGATGGTGACTCGTCATCTTAGCTTTCAGCACCTTTCTAGCCATATTATCCTTCACACAGTCCATCCATCGTTTCTTTGGTCTTCCTGTACTCTTATAGCCATCTACATTCATTCTCAATATTTTCCTCTGTGATAAAAATAGTGATGCGTTTACGAAGCACGATAATAATTGCAATTTTCCCTCGAGACCGTTTATTCCAGCGGTTTCGTCACAGCTGTAAGCTGTAAATACTACAGTGACGTCAATTGTCTACCGGAAGTCGATCCTATTCATGAATCGAAATAGTCTTCAATGTAAAATACAGAATGTTTTATGATCAAAGTCTTGCTGTTTACTTTAAACGATGATCAAATTTAACGCCTTTATTATGTTTGCTTTAACTCTCTCCATTAATTACCAAAGTTTGTTTGCAACCGTTTCAAAGAAGTTGTCGTATTTTCTTCCGGCATTAAAAAGTCGATCAAAATCTACCTAGTTAGAAGTTGATGAAAAGAAATCGTATTGGCGACTAATTCTTGGTCAAGGTTTCCAGAAAATAGAACAAGGTTATCTACCCACCACGTTTTGTCTCGGGACGCTATTCTTTAAATTATGGTAGACAAATGGGCCTGCTGTTGGCTTCAATCTCGGTTAATGGAAATTTTCGTGAAAATCTCAACATCAAACTAGGCTAGATTAAATTCGGCACTTTTTGAACGTCAAAAATTACAAAGACTATCTCTTAAACGCCAGTCACTTCATCATCGCCTTCCGATCCTTGTCCCATTTTACTTGGGGTCGATGCAACTCGTTTTCTGCTTCCATTTTCCCCTGTCAGACGTCACGGCATCGGACGTCGGTTACTCCTTTCTCTTCCATATCATTCCGCACTCAATCCATCCAACCCTTTTCTTTGGCCTTACGCTCCCTTTCCATCCATTAACATAAACTTCTTCATCTTGGTGAAGCCTTTCAGCTGGGAAGAATTGACGGTAAAACTCCTCAGTAACACATCTGACTGTTATGTTAGAAGATCTTGATTCTTCACAAAAGCTGGCAGGATGTCTATGTTACTAGCTCTTGCATCGCAAGCACTTGTAGGAAACTACCCACATTAATCAAAGCGATAGCAAAATCTCCCCGCCAATCAACATTGACAGATTGATGGACCGACATATTCACTCCCGATCCTCATGGTGTGCCAAGAGAAAAGGTAGTGGCATAATAATTATGTTGTATTGCATTACAATATGATTATCATCACTTTGGAGGTATAGGTTATGCTTTAGATTCCTGTATAAGAATTAGACCCTCTTCACGAACTCGACACAACGATTTGACTTTTGTCATTAACAAACGTGAAAAATCGCTTAAGAGTGTACCTTGCGGCCACGGGTTTTCAGTTACACACTGAAGCGACAAGCACCATGCGTATTGCAACAGCGATGGCGGAGAAAACAAATGGTGGAAATTGCGACAAAGCGAAGGAAACAAAAGATTCGCCGGCGTGTCGCATCACCTGAGACCACACACGGCTTCTAGTTTTACCTAAACATCTTCTTAACTTAATGTTCATAATAAGTAGACGTTCGTAGAGTTCGTATTTAGTGTCTTATTGTTCATAGTATAGGTTCGCGCTCGAACACGGACGTGTTTCCACTGTGCACGGCACGAATTATATTCGCGTGTTGCGCGGCCATAGCCGCTGCCCGTAATCACTATGAGTTCCAAACAACTTATAGTGAATGAGTTGCTGGCATTCCTAGTCCATGCCATCGACTACATGGACGAGGTGAGCATCCTGCAGATATGCCGGTCCAATTTCAAGGAGGACGACATCAGCAGCGGGAAACTGTTGCTCTTTCAGTCTCTTGGGAAACTAGACCAGATGCCCTCTCGGCGCAGAGATGGAACCGAGAAGAGTCTTCAGGATATCATCGATATGCTGAAGAAGACGGACCCGGACGACGTGCCAGATTTCGTGGCGAAGCAGCTAAGTAAACTGCCTCCCGTCACTTTCGATCACGTCGACGTTACAAGGCTGCTAAAGGACATCACTTCCTTGAAAGCGGAGATGACCAAGATGCAGTCCAGAATGGAGGTTTCAGAAGAAGCCAATGCCGAACTACGTGCAGAAATAGCATTATTGCGCAACGTTGGTTCGGAAATTGGGTCACCAGAGGCCTCAAAGGTGAACAATCGTCGAGGGGCGCAAAATGCAACCATCGGCAGTTTTAGATCGGCGAACACAAGTGCGTCACCAGCTGCCGATAACGCTGAGCAAGCGCCGCCCGCCACCGTCGTCGCCCGCGCCACAACACCGGCTGCGGATACGTCACGCGTAGGTACGTCGACCCCTAAACGTGCCTACGCTGCTATTGTCACTAGCGGTAAACCTGATGCGTCGCTGCCTAAGCGACAAACCAGAAAAGGGGAAAAATTGAAAATGGGTGCTCAACCTGCCCTGGCTGCGGTCCATAGCTCCGTGCCAAGAACGAGCCAAGTTGATGAGGAGGGCTTCACGAAAGTGGAAAGGAGGAGGAAGAAGAAGCCCTGTTCTCGCAACCTGTGCGGTACCGCTCCGAGTGGACCCAACATGCTGCTGCGTCTTGCAGTGCCCACGACGCAGCTGTACCTTTCACGTCTGCATCACTCAACTACAACTGAGGAAGTGGTGCAGTATTTGAAAGTGAAGACCAACTGGACTCTGAGGGTTGAAAGGTTGGAATCGCGCCACAATATCAACTTCAAGTCATTCGTGGTACGAGTTCCAACCAACCATCTACAGACCTGCATGAAGGAGGACTTTTGGCCGAAGGGTGTCGTTTATCGACGTTTCCGAGGACGGTTACGCGACACCACGCAGCGAAACACGACGCCGTCAACTTTACGTGTATAGTTATAGTTTAATTATGTATTAGTATATTTGATATTGCTGTTATATGTTATTTTGTGTATTTTGTCTATGGGCCATAGTTGCCTGATAATAAAATGATTATTATTATTATTAAGTCCCATGAACCGGTAAATTTATTATGGTACAGTAAATATCTCGTCTTACCGTTCCTGATCATCCTGATAGAGTTCATGGCTTGGTCTGGCAGGAAGCGGTGGAAGTGTATGAGGTAGCAGGCCAGCATCACCCCGGATCTACTCCTGCCTTGGCGGCAGTGGACGGCCATCACCTGAGGAGTTACAATAACACGATTTTAAAACTAATATAAGACTGACTGATGTTGAACATGAGATCCTGGGTTGAATTCCTAAATCAGCCAAACTGTTATTGGGGTTTCCCATAATTTCTTCCTTCGATTCAGTACTTCTCAATCTTTGTTTGAGGTAAACATAATTAGTATGAAAATTTAATAGCGCATTAGGTGCGTCGCGATAAGAGAATGATACAATTAAATAATTAATTCATTGAAGAGAATAGGCTAGTTTCCATCATCAATAAATTGCAAATCTATTTAGTCCGTCCGTATTATGCAATGGAATGGAAACTTTCAGACAGACCTCTGGCAGTGGCCCTCTTTCAGTTTCCAAAAAGGGCCAAAAACTAACAACGGACTCATGTCAATTTTCATCTCATCGATGAAAATGAACATTGCTGAGCAGTCCGTTATACGGGGCCTGAACCAAAACGACTTCAATAAGCCAAACTTTCGTAGATATTGTGATATTTCACTGAAACTGAAACTTTCTTTTGGAACACGAATGGCTATAACATAGTGCAAATTTTAATACTCGTACAGTGTGACCGTTTTATCATGATCGTTTACAAGCATTTAAAATACAGATGACGCGTGTCACTTTACTAAAATGGAAAAGCACTTGTGCGTTAAGTCCAGCATTGTAATTATGGCATTTAGCCACAATTTTAATGATTATCGTTATGTATTTGGCCCGAGCTAGTCCCGAGACGCAATTCGTTTTCGGTCAGGAAAATACTTATTACCTAGGTGATCTGAAATAGATTTTGTTTATTTATGTCAAGTGAAATTGTTGTGATTGGTGGTAATTTTGAAAACAAACGCCATAAAGATAAGGTCGTTCAATTTTAACTTCAGCATTTTACATAATACGACACCATAATCCCCAAGGGATTAGGCAGAGGGATACCAGGGTCACCCACATTTCGCCAGTAATGTTTTTTTGGTTTTGTCTGACCCGGGAATCGAACCCATGATCTCAGCAGTTTACGTTCGTCGGGCCAACGAGGCAGTCAGCGAATTTAGTATCTGCTCTGTCACCTGCGTGTCTTTTAAAATTACTTTACTAACATCTTGGTGAAAGATTGAAAGGCATAGATTCCCGAAACGAACGCATCAAAAAAATGATCACTTTTCTTTGACATAAATTGCCAAAATAGTACCTCTCGTTTCCTCATGGATAAATAATCGAATCTCACTGCAGCAATAGACAGTTTTCACGCGAGTTTTTAATAGGACCAAGAGTACACCTAAGAGACGCCTACCTATCATATTTTGTCTACCAGAAAAGACTCTGACCCAGTGGGTTGACATTTCTCTATTTTAAAATTAGAACCTCGGTGTATGTATACATGAGGTCACTGTCCGATCTTTTTTTTTAGAACGGAGTAAGTACACCTGCGTTTTGTAGACCTATCATTTTCGTGACTTTTGTTTTAAATTGGGAAAAACAAATAGGCTGATCTGCTTAAAGCTGGGGCTAAAATCGTCTTCGAGTTCGAGACATTAGATGTTGTTGATCTTTCTGATATGTGCCCTAATTTAGGCATCGTTTAGTTAATTAATGGATAGCTTTGTACACTCACCTCTCCTTTTTTGTCGGCTTTCTTACACAGGTCGATGAATTGCTTAATTTGATCTATGCTGGGTGCTTCAAATTCTTCTACGGGTATTTCTACCCACCTTAGCCGGGGCATATCATCCACTGGAGGTTTCTTACCGGCTGTTAATGTTACCAGAACCGAACAACCTTGATCAATTAAAAATTTCAGATTTTCCTTATTTCTAGGGAAGGCCATAGCAGCTATTTTTTTCGGAATCACCCATGAGAATTTTAAAGGTGGATACGCATCGACCTCAATTTCTGGGAAAGGGTTTTCTGGTATAAACACTGTTAATTCATTTCTAATTTCCTTTGTGGCTCCGGCCAGACTTTTATCATCTTGCTCTGTGATATTTTCTATCCTTGAAAATATTTCTCTCGGTTCGTATTCATCACCCATGGCTGTACGATTTGTGTTCACTGCACGAAAAAAAAAATTGAATTTATTTCTATTTACCGCGCAAATTAATGTCAAAATATTTTTTTAAAATGTTATTTTATCAGGCACTAATATTATCTTATCACTGCTGGTTATTTTTCCGGTTGACCATCTAGCGCGGTTTTTGCGTGTTAACTGACTAGAAAGGGCGGGAAAAGTTGGCACTGGCTTCGCTGGAGATGTAACATTTATTTCTGGAGTCTCTTATTTATGTTTTCAACGATCAATTTCTAGCGTAAAAGATTTATTGTTCACGAATCTCAGCTTTGTTTTAACACAAAAGATGAAAGAATATTGACGATTTTTGTTGTTTTTTGAGGTTAAGTTTTCCCTCGATGAGATGTTTGGTAATATTGGTCTCGTGTGTGTTCGCATGTTTTAAAATTACGTATGTTTTAATTATGTATGACGTGTATGAGATATTGTTGTCTATGACGTGCTTAAAGCTTCTGTAAATACAGATCTGCTAAAGTGCTAATTCCGGCTGGATGTTCTTTGTAAATATGCAATCAGAGAATGGGGCCAGAAATTGTTTGCTGCGTTTGAAATTGTTCTAAAAGTTTCCTCAGAATAGGATTGTATTTCAAATCAAGCGGGCTTCCCAATTCCTGTAACTTTTTTGTTAAGTATAAGCAGTTTTTACGTTTGTAAATAGACAATTTCAAAAAAAAACATGATAAGAACTTACACTATATTATTATTTTTAAGAGGTAAAGTTAGTAATTTTGGTTTGAATATCTCCGAAAAACCTACTCCCTTTTAAAGGTAGGTACACTAGTAGTGCCATAAGGTGCTTAGACTTGTTCGCCTGACTTTTTGGCCGGATGAGGCGAAACGAAACACAGTGAGAGATGGGGGAGGTCTTTACCGAGCCAGCAAACTATTTTATTCACCTATAAAACGTTGAAAAAGTTGCACGGTAGCGTTGGTATTCTAGAGTCCACGGAGAAGAACCGCAAGAAACTCCATGGTTACTCTTTTCAAATCATTTGGTAATACAATATTATTATGTTACGGCATTAGTAGGTACTTTAGTATGCGGGGAAGCGTAGGCCCGACAATAGGTCAGGCAGGTAGCAGTGGGACAGAGGGTTTTATTGACGCGATGGATGGTCTGGGCGAATAATGTCTCTGACGAGATGACGAGTAATAGTGAAGTATGGCAGAAGAAGACATGCTGTGACGACCTCATATGAATTGGGATACATAAGGGCAATATAATGATAATGATGATAATATCAGGAGCTTAACTAACTGAAATACTGGGGTGTTCTTAATGGTTCACGTTCAGCTGGGTTCAGTCAGAACTATAAATCTATCTCTAATGAATGGTCTCAATTTTTTTAAAGATGCGTACCTATTTATATTAATTTTCAGCGGGCATAACCCTAAAAAACACTTGAATTAATTAAAACAAGTACTTACATTATATGAGCTCGAGTTATTATCACGCTATCAAAACTAAGACTGATGCACGCCAAATACAATGAAATCCGAATAAGGAGACAGCACTGTGGCTGTCAATATGTCAGACTTAGAAACAAAACAAACCTAAAGTAAAATCAACCTTAAACACAAAAACGAAAGATTGAAATTCGCCTGAAGTTTTGCTGAAGAATTATGGCCAAGACTTTCAGGAGAATTTTAATCTTATTGCAGTTATGTTTACGGGTGATAATGGCTTGGATCACAAAAGTAATAGGCTTGGATGATCGTTGAACCTTTAGCTAGTTCAAGGAGTGTTTTTGACTAGCCAGACATATTGACGTTTGGCTACTTCTGCCAAGTGTTATTAAATTAAATTAATTACTTTTTATTTATTGCTACACTAATTTGAACGGTAAAAATAGTAAACTACCTATTTTATTTTAATACAGTTGCTCCAGTCGCTCCATGTCAAATACTGGTATTCAGTTGCATCCGGTTAGACTGGAATTCGACCCCAACATAGTTGGGTAAAGGCAGATGATGATGATAACATCACACAGCTATTTGCGCCTGCTTGATGGAAATAGGCTCGTCCCTTATTACAGGAGAAAACATAACTGGGTGTAGTATTAGGTACATCTTTACCTAACCCTTCCAGATTACTGGCGTGGTATAATTATCGAAGGGTAAGGCAGAGTAGTAGGTAGTTCCTCTAGCACACCCTCTACACCCCTATTTCGCCACTTTATGTTTAAGTCACATGTAATCAATAGGGGTGAACCAATTGCCATCAACCGGTTACAAATTCAGGTTCGGATTGCTACTAAGAAATTCCGAAGGAAAAAGCCCATAACACTGGCCCGATCTGAGAATCGGACCTACCCAATGCTCAACACGACAAAGGAACTTAGTACCCGCTTGTGATCATTAGACCAATCGAGACGGACGGACATAAGTATTAATTACTTTTATTAATTGCTACGTTAATGTGAGATGAAATGAAGAACCAAAATAAATATCTTATTTTGGGTGTTGATAGTGATGTCAGTTAAGATGGCTTGGCAAGTAAGTGTAAAAGAAAACATCATCATCCGTAGGTACCAATGATGGAGAAATAACATAACTATGCTTTATATACAACTAGCTGACCCACGCAACTTCGTCTGCGTCACATATGAGAGAAAAACGAAAGGAAAAAAGATCCCCGTTTTTGCAACATTTTTCATTCCTGCTCCGCTCCTAATAATCGTAGCGTGATGTTATATAGCCTAGCAGCACCTGATTTAAAGGGATTAAAACGAATAAAAAATAACGTATTGGTACTGTTGTACGGCTATTGTACCAAATGCCTGTAAAATAACTAGGTATTAAATACGGTAAACCCCTTGAACAGCTACATACCTTCACTCCTAGTTTAATTTAGTTTAAATTTGTTAAATAATTTTGTTGTACTCTCAAATCTGTTTTATTTCTTTTCTTTTTGCCAAGATTTTGTTAACACACTTTTTAGTAAAAGGTTTTTGTATCATAGTGACAGCAGAACACTGACTCCTAGTTTGGGAATCAGGGTTACTCTATCTGTATGACCTTTACTTCACTAAAATTCATGTGACCTATTTTGTTAGCAAATGTTGAAGGTTTTTGTATAAATAAAGATTTTTATTTATTTATTATAGCTATTGTAGAACATTCAGGTTGTAAAGAAGTCATTGAAGCAGTTTGTGTGCTTGTTGGGATAATAATAAATCACGCTTGTCATCCCAGAAGAGTTAGGCAGAGATATAGGTACCAAGGTACATACCTATAATAGTCCGGGGCTGCGAGACTGTTCGAAAGAAATACCGCGGCCCTGGTACACAAAGTGCTAAGAAGGAACATGGATGGGTTTTAGTCAGACAAGTTGACACTACCTTCCGCAGTCCGCTCCGCCCAGCGGGACGGGTTAATTTGATGATGCCCCATCCGGATGGAGAAACTTTGCGCGACCTGGGAATCAAACTAGACCAACGAGACAGCTTTAAAAAAAAAGTTATTTGTTATCCAAGAGCGCAAAGTTGCTTTTTAACCGCGTGCTCGATTTTGATGACCGAGCAAGCGAAAGATTCAAAACTTACAATCTTGAGCGTTAGCGAGGGAATCAAAAGAGCACGAGGTAAAAAATATTTGCACTCGAGTGCAACACGTAACTTTTCATCCCACCTCAGCGAGGAAATGACTAAAGGCAAAAAAAAGTGTGCATTATTCACAGTTTCAGTTAATTCTGTTGGCGTCAAATAAACTTCCTCGTCGCTAGAACCACTCATTTTAGGTTTTTCACTTGTTTTCAAGTTTATTGTTTTTAACCTAAGGTTTTTAACAATATGACGTGAAAAGAAAACGGCGCGCGCAAAGCAAATTAAAAAAAAAAGTACCCAAGAAGGTTCCGAGTCTGAGTTTTTAATAAATTAAAAAAGGTTGTATGCTAAATTCGGCACCATGGAGGTAGAAGTAAATAGGTTTAATGATGTTTTTAATTCACAAACTTAGTGTACACGATGTTCTAAATTCAAATTTACTTTATCCTCTAGAGGATAATAGTAATTTTGCATTCAGCAGGCTTTTGCATTCAGCAGATATCGAAGAGCAAAAATAGGTACGCTTTCCGAGATGGGGGATGAAAATAAAATTTGCCTAGCTTTTCCAAACTATGTTGGGGTCTAAATACGAGTAATAACTGCTGGCAGCTGAAATACAGCATTTTACATCCTATCTAGGGGCATTTGATCCCCACCCTGTGATTGGGTAACACGGTACCTACCTCTGCCAGAATTTAACTGGTGGGGGTGGTGTACTAATAGGCTTTCAGTTTATAAGTTGGTAGATCAATAATCTTTGTTACACAAGAAAGCGGTTACAAAAGTCCCTGTGACTCCTGTGCTAGTTGATAGATCTGTGCATATCGTTGAGCCTAAGAAAACAGCACATTTTCTTCTATTAGTTTACGAGTTTCTAGTGTTTCGTTGTTTTGGACCGCTGTACCTAAATGGTCCACTCTGTGTGTCACCTTGATTTGCATTTCTCCTCCAACGATTTTCTATATATTTGACTTGTTCCACTGGTTTAGACTTTCACGGTTTTTCACAGACAGGTACAAAAGAAAATCAAGGATATAATCCCGTAAGTACTTTAGGTGGACTTGTTCCATTTTCAAAGGATTACAAATTCTGAATTTATTACACCGGTCATAAATTCACTGTGATTAAATGGGTGACACTTCCCAGAACGTACAAGCTGTGCGTACAAGCTACTTTCTATGTATATTATTGAAGGCTAAAGGAGAAATTTATAACGTCTTATTGCAATAAATAAAACGACATAGGAAGCAGAGGGACCCAATTCATTATTTATCATTCTTATTCACAATTGTCAACCGTATCACTTTAGCGAAAGGTGTATTTTTGAATAGCTCGACGATGGCCTAATGCTCTTTACCTGACGCAATCGCGGACGAAATTAGATTACGGTTTTAGATCGCTTCGAACTTGAAACACATTCGATAAAATATGGGATAACAGTGTCTTGCTCGTGGAGTCGTGGGTAAACAGCTGCACGGGTCGATCTCCAAGGTTAGGCAACACTTGCTGAGTGCGATCAAAAGATGGTTGGCTGTCCGTTGCATACCGAGCCCCCTCCGCAAGAGCGTAGCTAGGATTTTGTTAAGGGGGGGGGGGAGATACAAGTGGAGAAAGTCTGTATTGTAGTTCAAGGCGGTATTAACACAAGAGCCGTAGGCGAGTGTCAATTATATTTCATCACCGCTGCTCTCAAAACGGTGAAGGAAAACATCGTGATGAAACCATACGTCCTAGAACCAAAAAATTCGAAGACATGTGACATCTGCCAATCCGCACTCAGCTCGCGTGGTGGATTATAGCCCATTCGCTCTCATAGAGAGTAGGCCTGTGTCCCAGCAGTGGGAACATTAATAGGATGATGATGATGACAATCTAATAAAATTCGCCTGTCAATAGAATCAACTTAGTTTTTGTTTATTAATAGGCTATACCTACCTACGTAATATTACTCAACGGTTTGGAAGCATTTCAGCATCTTCTTATAGGTGGGGGCAGCTGCCCGTACCTCGGTAAGCTCTTGGCACGGGGGACTTAGGACTATATTTTCAAGAAACCTCAAGAACGCTCCTTTATAGGAGGGTATGCCGAAGAGGGTAGCAGATTAGGTGTCCACAGTTACTTACTTCATCGACGTGTTAAATCTACCTATTCTGATCTGGGCTCATCAAGTCATCACAATATACGTTGTTCACTCAATAGAAAGAAATTAAATGGGTAATCTAGGTAATCTTTTTCTTCTTCACGTGTCGCTGGTGATCTAAAATGTGTCGACCCAGAACTATGAGCCACTTGTTTAGCGCCTTCAGTAACGTCCATCAGTTCCTTAACTGTTATGAACAAACACCATGACACGCCAACTTTTAAAATAATATACCTAATACTTACGTTGAAGCCTATCTTTCAGCACTTATACTACATAAGTATTGCGTTGTTTCTATATTGTCGACTTAGTGTCAACGCACCTATGTTCTTGGTAGACATCGTGTGGGCGTCGCTGACAAATGGCCCTCACAGAAAAACACGTGAAAAAGAGGAACGTGGCAGACACGTGAATGGTCTGAACCAACACAAAGTTGGAAGTACCTACACCCAACATTTTGAGGGCCGGACTCCACTGCAGTAGAAACGAATCGAGAAGAGAGGTGTGTTCTAAAACAACAATAGTATTTCGTTATTTATACTTCTCGTCTCCGCTTTACTTTAGTGTCTCGATATTTTTTAGGCCAGCCTCCGCATTCAGTGGCTAAGCGCACAGCGGCGTACGGTGAGCGTTGCACATCTGCCCTCCTCTCCGATTTGCACAACTGCTCACCTTTCCACTTTGCACAACACCGCATAGCATCGGAGGATACACCCTAGCTCTTCTCTTCCTCGCTTTGGTGGAGTGATGGAGTCCAGGCCTTAAGGTTAAATAAACTCTGCCATCACCTCCATATAAATTCGAATGAAGTATCTCTCAGCTTTAGTGTCTCTACCAGTATGACGGATCCTTAAATGGCGATGGTCTTATGTAGTGGAAACTGCGAATCCTCAAACATAGGGTAGGAAGGTTAGGCTCTCAGGCTAGATTCCACACTAAGTCCTTAAAGTGGACCTACCTCCGCAATCTTCCCAGTTTTCTCAGGACATTCGCAAGGGATCTTGGTGTTCCAAGTCGCCTCGCGGATTTGGGTGACGCCGGTGCACTCAAGGAGCCACCGTTTCCTCCGCCTCATGCGCGCTCTGCATAGGGGACTGTCAGTGCAGATTCCTAGGGTGTATAAGTGTTTGTTCAGTGAGCAGTTACCATTATTTATTCTTTGCCTGTATCGCTTGCGTGCACGCCAAGCTCTGAAGCTTCTAAAAGGTTACCTTGTAAAATCATTGCAATAACATTATTTTCGACGCTCATAATTTTATGTTGACCGCGTAGACGTATTAATGCGTTTTGGCTCAATTTATTTGGGATGTCAAAACGCTGCTATGATTTATTTTCGAAATAATATAATTTATACGAGTGTTTGTATATAAATGTGTTATTGAAAGCTGTCATTGTTTAATTTAGATATGATGGTATGGTTTTCGTAGAAAGTATTTCAGATTGGTTCAAAGTAACCTTGATTTGAATTGTGTATTTTTGTGTCGAAATGGGGCTAATTATGCGCGTTTTTTCTAACACCAATTAGATTATTGGAATTTCAACCCTCAGCAGCGTACAGCGTTATTTAGTTGTGTTGTGAAAATGGGTAAAAATGAAAATAAAAAAAGTTTAAATTAAATATAATATATTTTATAATAACACAAGTATACTAGCTTACATGTGTAAATATCAACTATGTATATAATCGTTTGACTATAACAACATTTTGGACATAGTTTTGAGCCAATCAGCAAAGTTATTGAAAAAAAAAAGTGGTTTTTTAATATCTCATTTTTATAAAAATTCGGTCTTGATATTTCACAAACACGGGCTTATTTTAAGTACATTTGATTCAAATGATCACAGAATGCAGAAAATGTCAATATGTAAAAGAATACTGCTCATAAATACATGATTTCAAAATACTTTCAAGGAATGTTAGAAATGCTTTATCTTAAAAAAAATCATACTTTTATACGGATACTTTTTCAGCCTTCGCAAATAAAAAGTCGTTGTGGAAAGGAATATAATTTAAAAAAAAATCGAAAAGGAATGTTTTAAGTACATCGATAAGGCGTAATAATTTCAAAGAAAAAATATAAAATAATAGCACAGTGGAAAACTCATTTTCTTTTATAAAATCGATTATGAACAATGAAAGTGACAAAACATTGATAAACATAAAAAAATGCTTTACAAATTATGAAAAAACTTAATAATAAAAATCTATTATCTAAATAATACATTAAATATTGGTTATAACCTAAAATTATTTTATTTTAACTGCATACTGAATTTGATACAGCATTCACATTATATTTATAGATAAATTACAATAGTCTTCCCAGTTTAATAATTATATTTTTGATCATTATGTCTTAAACTGGTGGACCCATATAAACTTTTTACAGTTATACATTTTGCTCGACATAATTTTGTATAAACATCACTCATAAAACGCATTATCTCATGTAAAAACTTTTACATAATTAAATTTTGAATATTTCAAATTGTATCAACATTTTTTTCAAGTAAACTTAATAAGCTCATTTTGTTTGTATAACACAAACCATTTTTTTACATTTCAACTGTGTTTTCATATAACAAAAATGATTTAAAAATCATTCAACACTTTCAAACAGATTTTAATAATTATTATTTATTAATTTTAACTCTAATGAGCTTGGCGGGTAAACTGCCATGCACAAAAGGAACGGCTACAGACCAAAATTTAATTTAGTATATAAAATTTCTTAACAATTCTTAAAAAGGCGACGTTTTTTTTAAAGCGAGCTATTCAAATTAAGTCTATTATTTCAAAGAAATTTTATTAAAGGAACAGAGATGATTACTGTACGAAAACTATTAAATATAGACGACAATTAACCGTTGCATTATTAAATACTTGGTCATTTTCATAGCAATAAACCATTCTAAATCTGGCAATACACAAAGCGGATGATCCACTATGTATGATCCGCGGCGGATCACAGTTACATTTGCCCTGAACCGCGACGGATCACGGATACATTTGCCCTGAACCGCGACGGATCACAGATACATTTGCCCTGAACCGCGCGGATTGACGTTTATCCATGCCGTTTCGTCTTCAAAACATAGACCGTTATAGTCTTTTGATTTTGGTCCTTTCGATATTAGAAAATTGGACGCGACCAAATATAAGTAAAGTAAGTAAGTTATAAGAGATTCAAGGCACGTTGTCTTTTACAAAAAGGAATGTTTTTTTTTATTGTAAATTTGTGGAATGCGTGCATACTTTTAGACTTTAAGTTATAAGCATAGTGTTAAGTTACATGATTTTAAGATTAAGTACATATCATAATTTCGTATAGCGATTGGTCTCGACTTTTAAGCTTATTGCAAAAGTTTACTAGTTTTTTTTTTGCTAAGAATATACTAAAATGCTTCAAATATGACATAAGCATACGCCAAGGTTATTTATTATTATTATTTTTCTAAAATATTATATTTTGCTATTGTTAGGAAACTTTTTGTTAAAAACTTCTTTGGACCTAACAGTCCACTACCGCCATTGTTGAATCAGTGGCGGGTTTAGTAACTACATGATTAAATAAATTGCTAACATCCGGCTCCTCCTTACTATTCTAAAATAATTCATAGAAAATTGACAAATTCATAATTATTTTAACTCTAAGATTTTGATTATCTATGTAAAACATGAATTTTGATTTTATATAGCACCTTCCATAGGAAGTGAATAAACTATCTAAGTGATTAAAGACATTTCATACTACGGCTTTGTTATAGACGTCATACATCTTTCAAGACATTTTTCACTTCAAATTAAGTTTTGTAATGGGGAAGCTTAAGGGGCCGGCGGAGCATGCGTCTTTCATTCAAACGTAATACCAAAATAATTTCTTAATCAAACATATTCATACGACAGTGTGAATTTATTTCGATTGGATTACAGAATATCTAGGTTCCCAAATATACATTTTGAATGGATTTAAACAAGAGTTATGAGAAAAATATGTTTTCTATAGAAATTTTAAATTCCTCATATCTCGTCTTTATATCATTGTCCTTTCAAAACATTTATTTGGGAACATAGATATTCTATAATACAATCGAATTATATACACACTACCTTAAGAATAGGTTTGATTTTCATATTATTTTGGTATTACGTTTGTATGAAAAAACGCATGCTCCGCAGGCCCCTTAAGGATAGGCCGCGAAATTCAAACTTTCTTATGTTTTCATCATATTTTAATAAACATACAACTTAACACTCACATGCAAATTGCAAGAAAAAATAAGAAAATTTGAATTTCCGCAGTCTACCCCTGCTTAATCCAATATCAAAGATTTATTCAGCTAAGATTCAAAATGAGCACAGTATGGCTTTCTTAATTGTTTATTCGCATTTTTGTTTTTTTTTTAGGCAAAACCCTGCCTTTAGGCCGACTTTAAGAAATATGAAATGAGTATGTCGTCTTTAACAAATAACAAACAAAAAATGGATGGAATTTGACACTTACGCAGTATTTTACAACTAATATTATTGTCCAGTTAACGTAACGATTTTACAACTGATCAATAATGCCTTTTTTATCTTTGTAAGAATTTGTTTCACCATTTGAAAGAAATAAAATCATTTCTTTAAAATTCTAAACAATGTGATGATTTATAATTTAAATTTCAAATTATTTTTTGAGAATGATGAGTGAACTAAAAAGAGTGAATGTAATAAATTGAACGAATGATTTCTATTGAAGCCTGCCCGGCTAGCATGGGCAGGTGATAAAAATTTTATCCACCGGTTATTTCCACTGACAAGGGACAAAATTCAAACAAAAGTGGAAATAACCGGTGGATAAAATTTTTATCCCCTGCCCATGCTAGCCGGGCTGATTGGGTGAATATTACAATTTGATATGTTAAGTAAAATTGAGCTAAAATCGGAGAATTTGATGATAATAATGTTCCTTTTTAAAGTACATACATTCTAAATGGAATGATTTTACATTTTTTTTCTTAACAAGATTTGAAATACGTAAAAAATACTATACACAAATATTTAGGCACAATAATTAAGTTTTTACTACTAGTAACTATGTTGATATGCAAAAAATACGCATAATTATATCATAGCGCTTGTATATCCTCCAAGGGTTAGGCAGGTACCTAATAGTTCATTCACAAGTCCCAGGTAATAGGGAGCGATCCTATTGCCATCAATTGAGCACAAATCCAGACTCCGTGGCTGCTATTAAGAAATTCCTAATGGAAAAACTCAATAACACTTTGCAAGACCTGGTAATCGAACTCCAAGGACCTTATGATCACCAGTCACACTTGCGACCCCTTTATCTATCAATCCTCTATGTGTATAAAATATAATAGCATATTTTTTGCATATGAAACACACAATAGGCATGACGACAATTTCAAAAAATTGCAAATCTATTTAGTCCGTCAGTTAGTATTGGAAAATAATGGACACGTATTTTTTGTTTTTGTAAATCAATTAATGTTGACAAAGATAAAACGCATCAAAACTCGGGAGTGGGGGCTCGTGACGTTAGAACTCGCCAAAAATTATACCAAGGCGTGACGTATTGAGAATTTTGAAAGCGTCGTATCTTCGTCAATTTTGGTTTATGTAACAAAAGAAAAAATACGGGTCAAATATTTTTTGATAATATACTGACAGACTAATTAGATTTTTTGTCGTCTAGCCTATTTTTGAGAATTATATATTCGCGATATGTAATAATACTTCACTATACCGTCTGTACCTAAGTATTGCTCCCTAATACTATTGTGACGCCTAATTTAGCTATTTTGACACTTATTGCAGTATATATAAGGCATATAATGGAATGTTTTTACGTAAGTACTAATGTTAGAGTCTTGCGTAGCTGTGTGGTTGAGGTGGTGCCGTGAAATAGTACTTTGTTAGTTTGTTTGTGTTGTTTTGTAAGATATTCTTAAATCTAAAGGGTGTAAAATACCTCTTAACGAAGCCGAAAGGCACTTGTTCTCACCGCCATGCCGATCATTTATTCGGTATAGACCTTACTTGGGAACCTTCTAGTTACATACATATTCGGGGTCAAAGTTTCAACTTTTTTTTTATTACAAGTTTTTTTACGTTATAATTTTACTTTAAATATCTCTACGACCCCCTTACTAATCAATGTATTCGTCAGCACAATGTTTTGAGTTAGTTACATTGGAGTCTTACCGTAAAACGTGACTTTTTACACAAAAAAAAAGGTCGGTTCCCAACAATTATTTTTTACATAAAGTTACTTAGTTTGTTGTTTAAATACTTGGTAGACGGCTTCATGAACAGTCCGTTTACACCTAGTGTACCCAGGAGTTAAGAGAATACTAGATTTAGAATGTGACTGCAACTCAGGCACGAATGCCTCAAACTCTTCATTTTAGAGACATCATATCAAAACACCTGTAAACCTCGAAGGATTAGGTCCCAGAGGCGTACTTTATGGTACACTCACTTTTCGCCAGTTATGTTTAAGGCCTATGTAATACGCCTAGCCCGTTGCCATCAACCAGGCACAAATCCAGACTTCGTAACTGAGAAATTCCTGATGGGAAACCCCAATAACATTTATGCAATAGGTTCCGAAGTAGACACAATAGTTAACAATGGCGTCAGACCGATTCGGTCGAGCTTCACAGACGAAGGGACAACTGGTGAAATGTGTGTGTTCTATTATTACCTTTCAGAGATTACCGTCGTGATGTTTTCTTAAGTATGTCTTCTTCAATATAACGCATTTTATCTCATATTCTAAATTCTATTTTTTTTACGATTTAATAGTTTCTTTGAACAACGGTACTGCGCTAGAACGAGAGATAAACGGAATATTACCCACCTTTCTCACACAATATCACAACACAACACCCCAACCAGAACCACTATTCACTTATAACATATTTTCGCACCATGATCACTAAATCAGCCATATCGTTCCTTCGCGGCGCGGTACCGTTGCAGTATGTACTAGAGGTGTAGAACTTGACCGTCGTCCTTTGACGTGATTGGAAATGGGATGGGGTCCGATTCTTCTAACGTTACGGCTGTTAGGTCTACGATTTCGTCGTGGTCGTCTTGGTCGAATCTGCGGAGAAGAATAGAGAATGGTTAGAACGTATGAGAGTTGGTAATTTCGCCCAAATTTCTAAGAACTGTAATGGAGATTCTAAAATGAAAATAAAACGAGTAAAACCAAGGGTAACCAATGTATGTAGTTGGGTTAGCTGTATTGATTTCATCATCTGCCCAGCCTTTTCCCAACTATGTTGGGGTCAGCTTCCAGTCTAACCGGATGCAGCTGAATACCAGTATTTTACATGGAGCGACTGCCTATCTGACCTCCACAACCCAGTTAATACTGGGAAATACGATACCACTTGGTAAGACTGGTGTCAGACTTTTGGGGCCACTGACTACCTGTAACAACTGTTAAAGATGGACAAATGTCAGCCGGGACCAACGGCTTAACGTGCTTTCCGAGGCACGGAGGAAACTCGGTATGTACAGCAACCTAGGCAAGCATGGCTTAACCTAAAGATCGACCCGAGCGGCTGATATTAATTAGCCACGAGCTCCTCGATGTTAGCTGTATTGATTTAAGTAAGCAAATAACATCATCTGCATAGCCTATCTGTGTTTTAGCTGGCTTCATGTCCCAAATAACATCATCTGCATAGCCTATCTGTGTTTTAGCCGGCTTCACGTCCCAAAAAACATCATCTGCATAGCCATCTGTGTTTTAGCCGGCTTCACGACCCAAATAACATCATCTGCATAGCCTATCTGTGTTTTAGCCGGCTTCACGTCCCAAATAACATCATCTGCATAGCCTATCTGTGTTTTAGCCGGCTTCACGTCCCAAATAACATCATCTGCATAGCCTATCTGTGTTTTAGCCGGCTTCACGTCCCAAATAACATCATCTGCATAGCCTATCTGTGTTTTAGCCGGCTTCACGTCCCAAAAAACATCATCTGCATAGCCATCTGTGTTTTAGCCGGCTTCACGTCCCAAATAACATCATCTGCATAGCCTATCTGTGTTTTAGCCGGCTTCACGTCCCAAATAACATCATCTGCATAGCCTATCTGTGTTTTAGCTGGCTTCACGTCCCAAATACTGGTTAATTTTACATGGAGCGATTGCTTATATAACCACCAAAACCTAGTAACTAGGTAATTTGAACACTAGTAAAAATATTAGACAGTCACCAAGATTGCAATTAAAAATAATACTGTTTTTTGTGACAGGGCAGGAAGATGGCGGGCCGAAACTTGGGGCGGCTGCGAATACAGCTCTCATGGCTAATTTATCTGGATATTTATTGATCTATCCAGAAAGATCGCTAACGCCATCTAAGACTCAAATGAAGAGTTAGCATACAAGAACCTTTTTTTTTTCGGATGGGAAATCATCAAATGACTTCTCCCACTCTGGGCGGAGCGGGAGGGAGTGTCAGACTTTTACTGACTAAAACCCATCCATGTTCCTTCCTCGCCCTTTATGTTCCGGGGCCGCGGTATCTCTTTCGAATAGGCCCGCAACCCCGGCAGGCTTCGGCCCTTGGGGGCCCCTCCCCTTATGCTGACATCTCTTGCTCGGCGAGCGTGGAACACGAACACGCCGTCGACACGGCCTGTCGTCATTAGACGGACGGACGGCTAGCTAGCCCATAGCTAACCGTCCACAGGCCCGAGCGTAAAGAACCTGACAACAATTGTTGGTCGGACAGATTGAACACCCGTCTGGTCGGAGGATTCTTCTACTCCGGGAGGTGGCGTTTTAGGTACTGTTTTCACGCCAAAGACTCTCTAACTTGATGACTTATTTATTTGACTTTGACTTTTTTATTTGCAACGGTACCTCCCTTTTCAACAGGCAATGAAGAAACTTTACACCCTGTTTTTCGTTACCCCTAAAGATAATGTATGTTGATAGTAAAACTGGTTACCTATCCTCATCGGGCTCACTGCTGGGCTGCGAGTTCCGGCTGACGGTCTCCGGGGGCGGCGCGGGCCCGGCGCGCTGGTTGGCGGGACGGACTGTGATGATCAGGTTCGACGAGTTCGCTACCATCATGTCTGTCACCTGGAGCATAGGGATGAACAGGGATTATAGTAAGACTTAAGTATATGTGAATGGTATGTGCGTTTTAGATGTTTTGTTTGAATAATTTGTGAAATATCTCATAAAATACGACGGCACTTTCGCTGATTTTGTGTCACTTTTACTTATAATGCACTCGGTCATAGTTAAAACAATATCGCCGTCAATCAAAGCCAGTTTCTGTGAAGATTTTGGTTTGGTTAGGATTGAACCACATCTAGAAGCACGAAATCGCATTTTTTCATACATTTGCTAGAGCGAGAAACGGAGGTTGCTGCCGAGGGCATCGTCAGTGCTGCCACGTGCGATACCATTAGCTAGATTAGGTTCAATCTATATATTTCACACGCGTCCCTTTAGCCCGCAGTTTCACCCGTGTGTGTGTGTGTTGACTGATGTCGGAAATTAGCCCACGGGAACGAACCATCGGGATAAAAAGTCACTTTATCTTTACCCAAAGGATCCCAAGCTCGAATGCAGTACCACCAGTCGTTGACCCCAAAAAATCATTTGTTTTTTTATTGTTATTATACTTAGGTATTGATCATCCGGTCTGACAACCAGTCTTACCAAATGGTATCTTATTACCCAGTACTAACTGGTTTGTGGAGGTCAGATAGGCAGTCGCTCCATGTAAAATACTGGTATTCAGCGGCATCCGGCTAGACTAAAAGCCAACCCCAACATAATTGGGAAAAGGCTACACAGATCATGACTTAGGTATTGATCATGTTGAGTTTGGATAACTAATTTAATTGATTTAAAACACAGTGCTTGCACATGAAATAGACACATGATCCTTCTTGCTCTAAGTTGTCCCATACCTGATCCAAGGTCTTGTTAGACACATCGATGCCGTTGACTTCCAGAACCTCGTCGTTGACGCCCAGTAGTCCGGTGGACTCCGCGAGACCTCCGGGCACTAGTCTCGATATGAAGATCCCAGGGGATCGCTCTACGCCGTTTGGTGTTACCCGAACTGAGGTGCCGTCTCTGGAGGAAAGGAGGATTTGGTCAGAATAAAATAGCAAATGATGTCGGATATTTTTTAGTTTTGTTTTAAAAAAAAAAAAGATTCTCCACTCTAATTTAGTTATTTTATTGCGATGACACAGTGAAGTACATAATATGTACTTGTATTATATGTATACGAGTGTGCACTTGAATTATGACATTTTACACATTAATTGGGATAGGCTTTGTATACGATACAAGGTTAAATGACTAGCCTTTAATAGGCTGATTGACTGTAATCTAAGTTAATTTGTTAAACTAGGTAAACCAAGCAAGTAAGTTGACATTCCTTACCTAATAAAGAATCCTAGCGGTCGATCTGATCCGTGCTTCAGTAGTTTGACTCGCCGGCACGTTTCAGGAACTATGTCTACATCTATGATCGCTGAGACCTGGAAATATTTAACGAGTAAGTATTATAAAGTGTTTCTGTACAAGAAGGAGCTCGCAGCTAAATAATAACAGCCGCTCGGGTCGATCGAGGTTAAGCCGCGCTTGGTCTGTGGATGGGTGACCACTGACCACCCATTACATACCGAGTTTCTTCCGTGCCTCGGAAAGCACATTAAGCCTTTTGTGTAGACTGCTATATGTAGATCTTTGACAGTCGTTTCAGTAGTCAAGTCTGACAACCAGTCTTACCACTGGGTATCGTATTACCCAGAACTGACTGGAATGAGGTCATGCTTCATGAAAAACACTGGTATTCAGCTGCATCGGGTTAGACTGGAAGCCGACCTCAACATAGTTGGGAAAAGGCTCAGATCAGATGACGACAATTACTATTAAGTGTTTCGTTTGAGAGGGTAGCTTATGCCCGATCGCGTTTAGATAAAGCTTACAACTCACCATTCTAAAATCATGAGGGTTCGATATAGCGAGCCCCTTGTTCTTGGCTGGCGTCCCGCTAAGTATTGAGGAGATTATATTCCTTGGCCGCATCGTCCCATAACCGTTTAGCTCTTCCAAGCTGTCTCCTGAAAAAAACAAGAATAGATTTGTGTCTTTAAAGTTTATTTGTTATGAATCTTCGGCTAGAGAAGAAAGTTTATAAAATTGTTGTGCCTAAAATACAAACGGAACGCAGGTCTAATTATGCATTTACGAAAAAACATAATACTGATTCTTGTGAAGCGCCGACGAGAAAAAACCCAGACTTCAAAGACATCAGTTCTCACCCTTAGCGGATAGGTTTTACTTTATCTATTTTTATCTACTCTATGCAGCTGAGTACCAGTATTTTTTGACCTATACAAACCCAGTTATTACTGGGTAAAATGATATCACTTGGTAAGACCTGGTTGTCAGACTTTTTGAGCCACTGACTAACGAATTAATGCAGAAGTCCGTTTTAAACTGTTAAATAAATAATTGCTGAAAGGTCGAAAAGTTCGGCAAGTTTTGAACACGTTCAGGTAAGCTAACCTGAGTACCAAGAGCCAACCAGATCTTACGAAAAGTGAAGATCAACAAATGAAATGAATGGATTATTGATTTTGTTTGTTTTTTTTTGGGCACTGGGCAGCCAGGTTTTAGAAGAAAAAAAAAGTATGGATTATTGGTGAATATAAGATTCGTTATCGTTCTAGGTATGAATATGTTGACTTCATGTTTGAATTGAAGACCCATACTTAAAAAAAAAATAAAGACATAGAACCGTTTAATGATGATTTTAAGACCACTCTTTGCAATTGTTTTCTATCGAGCCTATTTCGTCTAATTATGTATCAAGTACGATCTTTGAAATATTCTTTTTTTTTTTGATGTCCTAGAATAAATAGTTCTTCTTAAAAAACTGCTTAAATAGCATCAATTAGGACTTTTCAGCCCCTTAGAGAACTTTGGTAAAATCCCAGCTTTTTCTAGAGGTTATTTAAGTAATGGTTACATTATCATGTTTTCTTGTCGTTTAGAATTAAATGTCATTTTTATCTCACGGTCCACCACCGGTAGCTATGCGTTGCAAGTTTCCTAATAAGAGGTAGGTACTAGGCGCGCAGACAATGAAACGGTTCCCTTCATAAACTGCATTACTCAATTAGTCATTAGCTGATATCACTATTTTAGGAATAAGTTTTGCAATGGTGATATTTAACTGGAATTTTCTTACTAACCCACGGTAAATGTAACTATTTTTCCAAGCAAATGTGTTAAATACATTTTGCCGTAATAAAACTAAGTTTTCATCTAAAGTGTTTAACTGCCTGTTTTGAAAAATTTGTAAGACTAGAAGAGCATTGGCAGAAGATGGTGGCTCCTTATACTCCAACCTAAATCCAACACCTCCACCTGGGCCTAAAACGACCTACCCCAAGGATCTCGTATAAATAATAGGGAATATGCATGTATTTTTTTCTTCACTTAAATCAATTAATTACACTATTATCAACCCAAGAAAAGTATTAAAAGTTAATTTCAACTACTGCATGTCGCTTAAAAAGAATACTAAACTCCTGCAATTTTCTATGACAGTTCAAACGTCCGTGATTGTCGCGACCATACTTTGACGTCATTTATCAAAATCTACCTTGTTTACATCTTTCTTAGCTTTATTCAAGCAAAAATTGCGATAACGATATTATAATAAAATCGTAGTGCAACTTTACCTACATTTCAAATAAAAGTTATTTTTTGACATATAAATTTTGATGTCACTACCGCCGTTATCGAGGACGACGTGTTTTGAGAGTGCGTTCCGTTTCACCAAAAACATGCTACAGAACAATAAATTGTAAAATAAGTGATGTATTAGAAACTTAAACAAGCGCACCATAATGTTTATAAGCGCCAATACAAGGCATTTATAATAAATAAAAAGAGTTTTGTATTTCTTGCATATTCCGTATTCCCTTTTTTTTTGAGTGGGAAAATCCTCATGCATACGCTGCTTCTGGGTCAAGCGTATCCTATTCGTATGTGTCAGGGGTACGGGAGATACAAGTACATTCGTGCCCACTCCGGACTGGTATCAGCCCGCCATTAACGGCAGGTGATCTGAAATTCACCAAAATAATAAGGATGGCGTTCCAGTAAATTAAGAAGAGTTCTCGTGTGTCCTATAGTAAAAAAAAACTAAACTACAAATCAAAAAAGATAAATTGATAAAACACAAGTTTCATTCCACAACAGCACAGCAACGAATCGAGGCCCTTACAATATCCGCTAGGTACATATTGTAACGAGATCATTGCCACAAATCCGCACTGCAATGCATCAGTGAGCACGTGAAGTCTGCCTCAAGTTACAAGAGTCGAGCGAGTTTCTGTCACACTATAGTGACAAGCATATGTCAAACTATAGTGACAAACATATGTCACACAGTTAATAGTAGCGTCCCTTACAGTACCCGCTACATATTGTAACGAGATCATTGCCACAAATCCACACTGCAATGCATCAGTGAGCACGTGAAGTCTGCCTCAAGTTACAAGAGTGGAGCGAGTTTCTGTCAAACTATAGTGACAAGCATATGTCACACAGTTAATAGTGGAGTCCGTTACAGTACCCGCTACATATTGTAACGAGATCATTGCCACAAATCCACACTGCAATGCATCAGTGAGCACGTGAAGTCTGCCTCAAGTTACCAGAGTGAAGCGAGTTTCTGTCACACTATAGTGACAAGCATGTCACACAGTTAATAGTAGAGACCCTTACAATATCCGCTACATATTGTAACGAGATCATTGCCACAAATCCGCTGCAATGCATCATTGCGTACATCACCTCGTCAGCCTCAAAGAAGAGCGGGTTCTTTTCTTGTCATCCTACAGGCAAGTATGTCAAAAAATCGCTAAGATAACTTAGCGATTTGCCATTTATAAATGTGGCATTAAATTGACACTGTTGCTCTCAAAACGGTGAAAGATAACATTCCGAGGAAAACGACGGCACCGATGTTCGAGGAAATGTTTTTGGACCAAAAGCATCTACTCTTCGAAAATTCGTACGTTATTTTAATTTTTTGGGGGTTGGTGCATTTTTTTTTATCTTCTACGCATTACCAGCTGCCATCTCAGTGTTCATTTTCCCGAGGGAATCAATTTCGTCTCCCGTAATAAAGCATTAGAAATAGCTTAGCGACCCTCGCCTCAATCGCCTCCAAATATCTTCCGCATCACTACAAGAAAAAAAAACCAAAACCTGTCAATTCTCATACATTTTGTGCGAAAACTGTCAATCTGAACCAACCCTCCAAAATCCCAATCTTTTACAACAAAGAAGCCCCACTTCTCCAATAAAACCGTTTTCCTATTGAGAATTAAACCGGTTCTTCTCCATCCATCTATTTACGTCGTTTCGTGTCATGGTCATGGGTCGTACGCTGCTGCCTATACTACACAATGCATCGCGACAATGTGACCGGTTACCTCTTTTGTATGACACCGGAAACGTCGGAACACGACAGGTTAGGTTGGACGGAACTGCGTGAATATTTGGCGGCGTTTGATGAGTCAGAATTTATGGGAAATAATTGTATGATGATTCATTTTTTTTGTGTAATTATGAGTGGATGTTGTTAATAAAAGACTTTACCGTCAGTGAAATTAGGAAAAGCCCGAAGTCTGTAAGGATAATCGTGGTTTTACTTCCTTATACCAATATAATACCAAAAATAAAACTATGTTGAAATGAAAGAAGATAGGACAACCTGAGCTACTGCATAAAGGAATACCTTTAAATTGAAAGAAGTGGCATTGGAACGAATTAAGACAAAGCCTTTTGCCCTGCTGTGAGGCTCTAAATACTTATCTAAGGTTTGAGGATGGACGAGTCTTTACTGTCCACATTTTTCCACTTCCTTTAATTTAAAAGTAATCTTCATGCAGTAGCCCATGTCGTCTTATCTTCTTTAGCTGGCTCATAATAAAATAGACTGCAAACAATGTGAGGTTCAATTCTATTACAAAATGGCCAAGCAGACTACCTAGGTTACGGCTTAAAACAAGGAGTGGAATGCGGAACCGCAATGGCTTCCTTCCATATGCAAGTCTGGTAAATCATTTATGGGAAAAAAAATTAAAGTTTTTTTTTTTTTTTGTAACTTTGAGTGGATGTCATTATTAGAAAACTTTGCAGTCAGTGAATTTAGGACAAGGGCGAAGTCCTTAAGGATAGTCAGGGAATCGTGGTTTTAATTCTTCATACAAATTTCAGCTGTTACATAAGACAAAATGTACCTTGAAATGAAAGAAGATAGGACGACTTACTTTTAAATTAAAAGAGAATGGGAAAATAGTACGAATAAAGAGAAAGATCTTTTCCCTGCAGTGGATACTAAAGGCTCTTCTAAGGTCTCATCTACCTAGCCTTTTCCCAACTATGTTGGGGTCGGCTTCCAGTCTAACCGGATGCAGCTGAATACCAGTATTTTACATGGAGCGACGGCCTATCTGACCTCCACAACCCATTTAGTACTGGGTAATACGATACCCCTTGGTAAGACTGGTTCTCAGACTTTTTGGGCTACTGACTACTTGTAACAACTGTCAAAGATCGACAAATGACAGCCGGGACCAACGGCTTCACGTTCTGAGGCACGGACGAAACTCGGTAGGTAATGGGTAGTCACCCATCCACAGACCAACCTAGGCAACCACGGCATAACTTAAAGATCGACCCGAGCGGCTAATATGTAGCCACGAGCTCCTAAACGACTGCAAGCAATGTGAGGTTAAATTCTATGATAAAATGGCCGAGCAGACTACCTAGGTTACGGTTTAAAAAAAGGAGTGCAATGCGGAACCGCAATGGCTTCCTTCCACATGTAAACAATTATAAATACAAGTCAAGACTAGCAACTACTCTTTAGAAGATGGTCGATAAAAAGACGGCACGGTTTGCACAGCAGATAATGCGATTAGCTTTTGCGCAGTCTTGAGGGTTTGATTCCCGCACTAAATAAATATGTAACATTATAACATTCATAACGGTGAAGGAAAACATCGTGAGGGAACCGGCATGTCCTAGAACCAAAAATTCGAAGACATGTGACATCTACCAATCCGCACTGGGCCCGAGTGGTAGATTATAGCCCATTCCCCCTCATTGAGAGGAGGCCGTGTCCCAGCAGTTGGAACATTATCTTAGGCTGATGATGATGATGATAACATTCATAACATAACATCACGCCTATAATCCCGGAAGTGTAAGGCAGAGGTGTATCTAACAGTACACCCACATATCGCCAGTTATGTTTAAGTTCCATGTAATTTAGGGCGAGCTTATTGCTATCATTCGCGCACAAATCTAGACTCCGTGTCTGCTACTGAGAAATTCCTAATGTAAAAACCCAATCAATAAATAAATATCGCTGGACATTAACACGCCATCTAGTGCCACAATAAGCAAGGCTTGTGTCGTGGACACCAGATAGTTGATATACTACTTATATATATTTGTTTGTAAATACATAAATAATACACATACAAACATCCATGACTCTGAAACAAATGTCCATGATCATCACACAAACATTTGCTCCTACCGGGATTCGAACCCAGGACCCTAAGAACGTAAGGCAGCCTCACTACCGTAGCGCCATTCGGGTCGTCAAAATAAACGTAGTTATATAATATGTTTCTTACAAATGCGAAATATCAAGATAAAACAGCAAGATTGTTGTAAAAACGCAGTCGTTTCTTGTTTTTTTACAAAAGAAGACATGTAAGGAAAAATGTGGCATGTAGTGTGGGCAAGGGCAAAGATATAGATTACTAGCTTATGCCCAAGTGGAGTTCCATAACTGTCCAACGGGATCATACTACCGGGATAAAAAGTATGTCCTATGTGTTAATCCAGATTATAAACTATATGCCAAAATCCAAATCCGTTCAGTAGTTTTTGCGTGAAAGAGCAACAAGCATACGAGTACATCAATCCTCACAAAATTTTGCATTTATATATATTAGTAGGAAAAGTAGAACTGGCTGAAGACCGCGATTTCCACTGAGATCTAAGCCGGCCTATGAGTATTCCTAGGTCCCTAGCTATCAATCTGCCATCGGTTCAGTGGTTTGATCACAGCAATGGTGGCCCAGTTGCTACGACCCCGACTTCGAAACTATGGAGGCACATTCCTTGGGGTTTTTCATTTAATCAACACTGCTCTAAAAAGGTAAAAGCAAATATAAGTAACCGGCACGTTCTGAAACCAAATTTGAAGACATTGTGTCTTCTACCAGCCCAGAGTGGGCCCGCGTGGTGGATTACAGCCCTATCCCTTTTATAGAGGGGAGGCCTGTCTCCCAGCAGTGGGAACTTTATAGGCTGATTATGTTTCTACAGTTGTTTGGTGAAATGCACCATTTAGAAGTGTAAAAATAATATAGAGGCAGTTACTTTCGATGAATTCCATGCAAGCTGCTACATCCATACAAGATGGACTAAACTATGAATTCCACGCAAGCTGCTACATCCATACAAGATGGACTAAACTATGAATTCCATGCAAGCTGCTACATCCATACAAAATGGACTAAACAAAGTGTGAAATATAACGAGATAGTGCGGTTCACAATTAGCGTTTAATCAGTCGGGCGTCTCGCTACGGTGGCCATCTTATAATAAACTGTATGCATTGCACCGTGACGCGAGTTTGTACTAATTTTCACAATTCATTCAAACTTATTAGATTGTTAGATGTTTGCATCTGAGTGGAAGTTTCTTTTTAATATAAATGTTGATGGATGGAGGGGGAGAGGAAGACCAAAGAAACGATGGACGGATTGTGTGAAGAATGATATGAAAGATAAAGGAGTAAATGATAGCGTGCCAGTTGACAGAGGAATGGAAGAAAAAAAACGTCTTGCGATGATGAATAGCAATCGCAGATATTAAGCTACAGTTCGTCAGAAAAGATCATATTCAATTAATAGGCGACATTCATTCGTAAGAGATAGGAGTATGGTCAGTATTAAAGATATGCAACAATGGCATGTATTCTCCTATATCTAACCATTAAAGCGGTTTATAAGGCGGAAGCCATAATAGGAAAGCTCATTGAAAGAGCTCGTCCGCGGTCTACAGCGAACCGCAAAGAATTGAATATTTTAAAGCGGATATATGCTGGCTTTAAAAGGCTTATTTATTTACTTTTGGCTTGTTTCAAGGAACAGTGATACGACTGATTTTCTTTTTAAATCGATAAAAACAGAAACAGGTAGACTTAGATAGAAACCGTTTTCACAGTGTTATAGGAAACAATCGTGTCAGAAATTGTACCTCAAAAAAGTAAATGCAAAACCTGTTCAGAGACCAACGTAGGCAAGCGCGGCTTAACCTAAAGATCGACCCGAGCGCTGTTATTATTTATCCCAAAAACAGAAAATCCAAAATCTGTGCAAAAGTTCGTACAACTCAGTGCAATGCGACGCCTTGCCTATTGCATGCGATGTAGTAAGAAATTGCATGCAGTGCGGCAGTTATAGTTAACTTTCAGAGATATGCAGTTTTGTGCAAGGCTAGGTCAATTACTATTTACCATATTATTCATATCTATTACTAATCCTTGACCGACTTATCAATAAACGCGGAGTAATGGAATACTCCTCTATTTTTCGTCATCTCATCAGACACTTCTTTTCTTACCATATCCTTCTTAACACAGTCCATACATCGTTTTTTTGGTCTTCCTCTACTCAAATACAGATACAGATGCCTTTCATACATCCCTTTTGTGGCCCAACATTCTGATCCATACAAGACAGCAGGTCTAACCATTGTTTTATAAATCTTCCCCTTACGTTTAAGGGGAATGCGGGAGTCGCAGATCGTTCCCGTGACCTTCCGCGAAATGTGGATGGTAAATGTGAGTGGAAAATGTGTGTGTTCACTTGTCGGCGCAACACGTTTTCTTCTTCTATTCTCCCCTGTCAGACGTCACGGCATCATTTACTCCTTTCTCTTTCATTTCATTCCACAAACAATACATCCGTGTTTTCATTGCCCTTCCTCTGCCTCTCCATCCATCAACATTCATGGCCATCACTCTTTTACCCCTCCTCATTACATGTCCATGTCAAGATAAACCAGTTCCTTTCAATTATTCTGTGACGTGAGTAGTGCCTGTATTTGCTAGCTACCACTTTCAAACTTCCTCTAAGGAATGTGTATATTAGAGGAAGTTTGAAAGTGGCGCCTGTATGTCCTAGCCACAACTGAAACTATTTTTGGTAAAATCACGCGAAAGCATGATAAACTGATGATACCAGGGGCGGACTTCCGTATAGGCCGAGTAGCCCCGGGCGGGCCTAGGACGGCATAATTTAGGGGGCGGCAAAATTTAGGGGGCGGCAACATTTGGTAGTATTTTTGTTTTTTTTTTTTGTAGTTGCTCACGCGCCTACGTGTAAAAACTCAAAAACAGAAATGGTTAGAATCAGTATCTGAAATACTGATTGAGATAATTAAATCATTTACTGACTATCGTTTTTTTTTTCATTTAGATTTAATTTCTATAGTTTTTTAATTTATCATGCTTTACAGCACATAGGAGGGCGGCAATCTTTCGTAGGCCTAGGGCGGCCAACGTTTCAAATCCGCCCTTGGATGATACCTGCATTCGGATAGGCAGGAAGCCGAACAGAACATAGTTGAGCAAAACCTAGGCCGACTTTGGGGTACGAAGTCAAAAGATGCAATCTTCGTCATTCAAGTTACCGCAATAAAGGCCAGCGCACGCCAGGGGCAGCAGGGCAGAGCATTTTATCTTGCTCTTCTTGCTCGTTTCCTTATGACTGAGGGTCGTGACAATATAAGGTCGTCGCCTTCTCCACCGACGCTCTCCATGCTGTTTTTAGCCACGTGGACAGATGCCTGGAAATTCCCTCTGCAGACTTCCTTAAACACTGTCCATCGGGTTGGTGATTTTATCTCTACTCAACGTAAATTCATAATGTTTAGAGATCGAACCCAAGGCATCAAAGAGGATTTCCCTTCGCGGCATTGAACATTGAAATCTGTATCTTGTCATCACTAGCTACGTGTGAATTTACGTTGGGGAAACATAAAACACTATGCCCTGCCGTCCTCAATCTGGCCTGGCCTTTAAGCGTTTTTGACGACCAATTATCTAAGTTTGATTCCATAAATCGAATGATAAACTGATAACAACATAATGTACCCGCAATTTGTTTACACATACGTCACATCAACTGGATTTGGCTCGAGTATAATCAAACACACTCAACTAATTCGGGTATGTCCACAATACTTAACAAAAGTAAATAAGTACACAGTGACTTTACCAAGCCCTAAAAGTGATATCTACCAAACAATCAACAGGCTATCAAGAACCTTATGGCCTTGGGATAAATGCGGTATTGTGTGTGCATGGGTATAGTGTCACATTATATGCTAATTTGGAGTCTTTATCAGCACAATGGGTGTTGGTACTTGCGTGTCTTTCTATAGAGGTAATGGTGTTTTAATTGTTGAAGCTCTGATTGAAGATGAGTCATTATAGTGGCCGTGGGTGTAGAAAACGATTTACTTTTGGTATAGAAGAGGTCGCACTTTAGGTACACTACACCCTACACAAAACATCATGCACAATGTAGTATTGTATATTTGGTTTGTACAACCCAGGTAGGTTATGTCTGTAATAGCCAACCCATCTAGAGAAAGAGTGGTGATCAATGCTCATACCTTCTGTTTATGAGAAGAGGCGTTTGCCCCACAGTGGGACAGTAATAGGCTGATATTTTTATCTAGATTACTGAGGTAAGTAAGTAGTTAGCCGTCTATGTAGCAACTTCTGGGCATTTTGGATTTTTAAAGTGACAATCTGATTGAACATTAATTCACATGCTGTAAATATATGTATTTAAAATGGTGTCACTTAAGGGCATCAGAAACAAATATACCTAGGTAAATTTTGGTTCAGGAGCAAATTGCTTCTTCTTTCCCTCACATTGGAAAGACCGTAGTCAATAGTGATATGTGCCTGAACATTGTTAAGTGCATAGCTGTGCTTCTCCAGCAAACACAAATACAATTTCTTTCACTCATAAATTGTTTGGAAAAAACGATTATTCATTTAAATAGTTTTCACTAACCTTTCCTCTGTATAATAACCCTGAGCAATGGTCGGGCGGTGAGCAGCGCTCTAGCAAGGTTATCATCATTGTTGATCGGCAACAAGTCTCCATCGCTTGGGTCCGTATAGGATATAAGGAAGGCCACGTCGTGAAGCCTGTGCAATTTCTCTATTAACGCCTTGAAGTCTTCATACTTGAGCTTTTCTGTACGACTGAGCGAGAATCTTCGGAATTCTGCATCAAACTGCGAAGAAAAAATAAGTTTATAGAGTAATTGTTTAAATACATAAACTCTGCCCCTATGATCCACCATAAGACCCACTGAACCTCAAGCCTTGTCCCTGATCATTGGATACGAAACAGGGCACTATTTTTTTACTGCAACCAATTTCGAGGTAGCAGGCAGTTGGTTGGTGGTTCTAAACCTATGTAGTCGAAGTGAACGGAATCCCTTTGACATTGTTTTTACAACAAATGGTTAGTTGGAGACAAACCAAGACAGTTTTAGCCCTATATTTAGGTACCTATATGATAGAATCGAGAAAATAAACAATTTGCGAAAATATTGTAACACTTTTTATTCTTTTTTTTTTCAGTACCCCCTGAATATTGGTTAGAACATTGTTGGCATTTGCATGTAATCATATGAGAAATCTGTTTTTTTACACAAAGAATGGGTTCACAATAACAAAGCAACTAGAATAGAATACTCTTTATTATGTCATCATCATCATCGGCCTATTAATGTTCCCACTGCTGGGACAGGCCTCCTCTCTATGAGAGGGAATGGGCTATGTAATCCACTACGCGGGCCCAGTGCGGATTGGTAGATGTCACATGTCGTCGAATTTATGGTTCTAGGACATGCCGGTTTCCTCACGATGTTTTCCTTCACCCTTTGAGAGCAGCGGTGATGTAATAAATTACACAAAGTAATGCGCCTGCCTGGGTTCTGGTACTTTATTATGTACACCATGAAAATTAAAATACAACAGTTTTAAACATTTTACAAGAGGTGACACAATGGGCGGTCTTATTGCTAAAAGCGATCTTTTAAGGACAACCTTTGCAATATTCTGCAATATTGCTACAGTTGAGATGGTATCTAGTGATTATTCATTATTAAAATCAACACCAGTTTTATTAGGCACTAAGTTTTACTATCTATCTTATCTAGCCTGATCATCACCATTTTCTCCCTGTCCCCATATTACTTGGGGGCAGCGCAACACATTACTCTTACATCCCCCTGTCAAAGACCTATATATAAATACAAAATAGTTTATCTTGTAAACTCGCGAAAAGATGTGTAGTTTCTTACTTACATGATGGAATCCTTCTTGTATAATAAAATTACATGATCACTCCAATAACACTTTAATCTCAAATATATATCTATAAAAACATCGTAGTTTCCTCTATCACATTACAATTTTAAATTCATTTCATCTTATCTCAACATTTTCCTATGATTTTTCCATTACGACTACTTTTTCGTATCCATCAAAATCTACTTCCAAATATAATTCAAACCAACGCTCAAACACACCATAAAGCTACACTATAGAGTTTATTGCTGCCAGTGACAAATTACATAAAATTCTATAAAGCTAGTTCTACAACAGTTTATTGTGCCAATTCGATATTACATTACATGTAAATGTGTTTGGAGCCCCCATTTAGGCAAACAATGCCACTTGAAACTAAACTATCATGCTATCCTTCACTTCTTATGTCATTCCTCGCACAATAATTGTGGCTGTAATGAATATTATCAATCCAACTCTTGTACCCATAATAATTTCTGCCAAATATGTCCGGACGGTTAACTTATTTTTTTAAGAACTTGGTATAGTAGGTGCAGAATAGTAAAAAAAGGTTTCCTGAATTGTAAACATATAAAATAAATAATTAGTACCTAACATTGAAGTGCCTGTTTAAACAAAGTTGTAATTGTTTCATTCAGTTAGTTATCTTCAACAGGCCTAATTCCCAAGGCACTACAATGAGTTAATTACTCAAAACATCTTTTACATCAATGCAGCGATTCAAGATTTTGATAGAAACACTTTAAATATAATTACTATCATTTAACTTTTAAAGCAAAAGGTAACCTCACTAATTCGCTATTTGTTAGCTCAATTACAGAAGGATAACACAGTTTTGCAAGGAATTCAAACAATTTCCGAGCCCATGCTTCCTTTTAGATAGTAATTCTCAGCCGAGTATTTTTTTTTTACACAGAACTGACCATGTTACTGAATACCCGTTCTTGCGAAAATGCCTGGGCGATATACTGCCAAAATTGAGCCTAAATAGTCTACACTATTCTGCCAGCTAGTAATAGGTCCGAAAGTTCGCGTGACTCTTCAAGTTTGGTCAAGAAATTAGAAATTCCATCCCACTTACCTTAGTTTTGACTTCTACAGTTTGACTGTCTACACGAGCCGCTATTTTGTTCTTCGACATCTCTAAAGCATTTAATATAAAGCACTAACACTATAAAACTATTCTCAAAACATTTAGGCACTTATTTTCAAACACAACATTGTAAAATATCAAAAGTTTTATTAAATTATTGATATGACGGTGTCCATTCCACTCGCGTCGTAATTTCAGTAAGTTTGTTCTCATTTACAACATTTTTCAAGTATTAGTAATACATGACACAATATCCACCAATGAACGGTAAGCTTATTTTTTTATTAAAATGTTGTGGCTTGTGATTGGCTTCAATATTAGTTGAAAACAAAACCAATAACGACAGTTGTTTCTACGATTCCTTTCACGCAGTATTTTAAAAAGATTAAACAAAATTATTTTCTATAAAGCAAGAAGGACGGCTGTTTATAATTTCGTCAAAACGTAAACATTTGCTGTTGATTTCATAAAATCTTATTTCGTTATTATCGTATGAACGGAAAATTGAGTCTTGCGGATCTTCAATTCCGTTTCATTCGTTAGTTGAAACGTCTAAAAAATGACATGACAATAAATGTTACCATTGGAAATATTTCCAAAGATTTGAGAACTAGAAAAATGTAAAATACTGGTGAAAACAGCTTCACACGCTTGACACTCACGGCAAACGACTTCCCTTTATAAATTACTATACTTTCATACTTTGTGCAAACGACAAACGGGCAGACAAACGGACAGGCTCATGTGGTGCTTTTGTGTTACCGTTGTTATTTGGCCAGCGAAAGCTGTCCAAGAAAAAAGGCCGGAATTTTAACAAAATCAAGAACTGTTAACCCTGGCTACACACTGCTTAACGGTGTTGATACTATTTAGTATTCAGGAAGTAATTATAGTAATTGTGTGTCCTGCCCACAATGACGCACGCTGCTGAAACATGGACGCTTACGCAGGAGGCTGTGTACAAACTGAGAGTTGCACAGAGAGCCATGGAGCGTGCCATGCTCGGCATAAAGTTAATTGATCGGGTTCCTAACGTCGAAATCCGAAAACGAACAAAAGTTTTCGATATTGGAAATCGCGTTACAGATCTCAAATGGAGTTGGGCAGGACACCTAGCAAGGCGCAGGGATGACAGGTGGAGCAAGGCTGTCACCGAATGGCCTCCAAGAAATGGAAAAAGGAACGTGGGTCGTCCGGCGGCGAGATGGGCAGACGACATAGTTGCCGTCGGGGGAATAACCTGGATGAGGCTAGCGCAAGACCGTGGAAATTCGCACATGAAGAGAGAGGCCTATACCCAGCAGTGGGTGAGTTCGGGCTGTGGATGATGATGATGATGAATTATAGTAATGAGGGATTTTCTTTTTCAACTCTCCTAGTCGCTGGATAGATGGCGCTGACCGGGGTACGTTACTGGAAGGAACGGAACGTGACAATTTTTTGATTATTTCACTTGTATGTATGTTAGTTTGATCAGCAGCGGAGAATCAGCAGCGAGTGATTGCATCCCACACAGTGAACCCAAAATGCCTCATTACACGTTTTAAACTGGTGATGGTTTGTTGAGATTTGGCAACTTTTTGGTTAGCGTGTGGAGTCGCCAATGTCGCCATACGATACGATAGATGAAGCTGTGCATGACCAGTCTAAAACAATTTTATTGTTTGGTTGAATAAAGTTAACTTTGTTCGTTTTTCTTAGTTCGATTTGCGTTTCTGTTGCATTGAAATTTACTTTTTTTTTAATTTTTGCTATAACTTAAAAATACAACGGTTGGTTGACTGAAATCTATCTATCACTTGTCTTGCTTCGTACCGTGCATTCCGAGATACATGTAATCACTCACAGCGCTCACAGCAATATTTTGCGTTCCGTTTTAATTTTCACGATTACGACAGCTAAGATCTGTCATTAGGTCATCTGACAGCGCTCACGGTGATATTTCTTTGGGGCATGGTCGGTGTGATCGCAAGTTGGCGCGTGTCATGACGTCATCTATGACGACTCAAGGAACATCGATATCGCGCTTGTGATCGCGCTCATGGTATCTCGGAACGGGTTTATGGACGCTCATAGCAGCTACTAATATCTAATCTGTGCTCATGAATAGCGTTTACAGTCTATCTCGGAACGCACTGGTAGTTGTCAATGTCATTTATGTCATTGTCAAATGTCATTCAAACAACAAAAATAACTATTATTCGTAGACGAAAATAAGAAAAATAAATAAACCAAGAAATTTGATTACCTATTAAATACGATGACCAAACTAACAAACAAAGATGCGGAACGGTTAAATCCATGTCTGAAGGTCTAAGAATTAGTTTTAGCATTATTATTTCTCCAAAAATTATTTACATTATGTAATAATTTTTTCTATTTTTTTAGGAGCAGGAAATGTCCTACAAATGCTTAAGCAACAATGGATATGATAATTCTAAATGCGAGGAATACTTTGACAATTATAACACTTGTAAAAAGTTTTGGGTAAGATAAATACAATTTATTTGTTTTGAGGTTAAATTTTAATGAAGTATCACTCACCTAGTGAACAGCAGCAGTGGAATCAGAAGTGGTTCGTTAGACAACACAATAGATAGTTAATAGTCCGTTTAGTTTTGTGTGTACACACCTCACGCACGTAATATTGTTTAAAAGATTTTTATATACACATTTAGTTAATTTATGAACAACATTGAAAAAACCACACTTGACACATGACACTCACTAATTTTTTCTTCAGTTGACCGAATTACCCATAGACTTTTTTGTCTAGTGGTATGCAACCTTAACACTTTCCCTCACTAGCAAGAAAAGTTTTGTAGTCCCAAGTCGGCTCTAATCTTGACTAGCCTGGGCTTCGGGACTGCCTTGGTAAGTATATCGGCTAACTGTTCAACAGAACTTGTCTTCCTGACATCAACAAGACCCTCTTGCACGGTTTCACGAACGAAAAAGTGTCATACTCGAATGTGCTTTGTCCGTTTATGAAATTCAGGATTATGTGCAAGGCGTATGGCTGCTTCATTGTCCACTCGTAACATTGGTATCCCTTCCAAACTCGTAAGCTGACAATAGATTCTTTGGAGCCAGACTAGCTCGCGTGCGCCTTCGCTTGCTGCTACAATCTCTGCTTCAGTTGTTGAGATTGCAACTGATGGTTGACGTTGGCTTAGCCAAGAAACAACTCCTTCAGCAAAAAGACAAGTGACTCCTGTCGTAGAGCGTCCAGTCAGGTCGTCACCAGCGTGATCCGCGTCACTATAGCCTTCAATAATAGCTCTGGTACAGTTTGCGTTGTACCTAATACCGTAGGATATTGTGCCTCTCAGGTATCTAAATATCCTTTTGACCTTCAGCCAGTCATCTTCGGTGGGGTTTTCTAACTTTCTAGATACGAACCCTACAGCGTATGCTATGTCAGGACGTGTGCCTGTCATCAGGTACGCTAGTGCACCTACCGCCTCTCGGTAAGGAAATTTCTTCCCAGAGTTCCCGTTTGTAACTTTCCCTGTTTCAGTAGTCGAAGTTTTCTCTATAGGTGTCGACACTGGATTGCATTCGGACATGCCAAAGCGGTCTAAGATTTTCTTGGTGTAAGCTTCTTGCTTAATACCTATAGAACCATCTTCAGATCTCTGGATTTCCATCCCTAGGTAGTACGATGCCGGCATGCAGGCCGAGAACAGGCAGCTGTCAGCAGTACTCTGTACGAAACCTTTCGCTAAAAGAATCTCCTCAAAGCAGGAATTCCAGCAATGTGGTGCCTGTTTTAGTCCGTACAAGCTTCTCCTTAATCGACAGACTTTTGAAGTCCCATCGCTGAATCCGTCAGGCTGCTTCATAGATAGATCTCTTCCTCGATCTTGCCATTCAGGAATGCAGTCGACACATCAAATTGCATCAGATGTTACTTTTCTTTGGCGCTGACACTCAACAAAGCTCTTATTGTAGCCATACGGGCCACCGGACTAAAGGTCTGTTCATAGTCAATCCCCTTTTGTTGCCTGAATCCTTTTGCTACAAGCCTCGCTTTATATTTTGTCAATTGTGCCATCTGGTAGGCGTTTGATTGTGAAAACCCATTTACACGGAAGCGCTTTTCTGTTTGGCGGCAAATCACACAACGTCCAAACTTGGTTTTCTTCTAGAGACTTCAGCTCATTTGCCATGGCCTTCTGCCACTCAGCTTTGTCTTTTCTAGAGAGAGCTTCTGAATAGGTTTCAGGGAATCTTTCCGTGCCTATGAAATACACATAGTCATCGAACTTCTTAGGACGTGTGATGGTTGTTCTGTCTCTCAGACTATAACGTGGCTCCGCTTCAACCACGGGCTCACCCAAAACCGCAGACTCTACTTCTACTAGAGGTTCAACAATTTCCAGTAGCTCTTGATCTGCGTCAACAAAAACTTCATCACCATCAATATCGAAGCTTTCTCTCGATTCATGTCTGCGTGGACTGTCAATCATAGCTCCTACATCATCGTTTTCGTCTTCTTGATCTTGGTCTTTTCCGATATTCGTTCTATCTCCCTCCAGAACATGATCAGGATCGTCTCTATTGACCGGCTCTAGCTCGGGAATATGTTCGCTATTTCCTTTATTTGTCACTCCCTCTGCAGCAATAGGAATGTTGATGGATGTCTTGAATTCCACATCAGACTCGAACGTTATGTCCCTCGATTTCAACGTCTTGACTCCATCCCAGGGGCCTAATTCTGCTATTTTAATAAATTCGTCAATCCAACACGATTCCATTCTCATCCCATTGTCATTTTGCTTAAAGTTCGTAATCTGCTAAATTCACAATGGTCGGTCAATGGTCTCGTAATAAAATTGTGTTTTAATGGCATTGTTGTATTGTCATTAATAAAAAAGCCTTAGTACAAATGGTTTTCGAAATCTACTAATAAATGCGAACATTTATTCATGCCAGATTTCATGTACGAGATTAATATTCTATGACATTTCTTTCAATGGAGTGTCAGTGGTTGTTCATTGAGAAGTCATAATGGCGCCATTATGATAGTAGAATTAACAAATTGTCAAAATTTGACAGAACTTGATCATTATGAAATCAATGATCGAATACTCTGACACTATTGTAATAGCAGAATCGAGGCCCAGATTCGATAGCCGTCATCATTCTCGTAGCCTATCAATATGCCTTTTATAGCCTTCTTGCTCATTTTTTTCCGTTTTGGTTTTGGAACATGTGCATAACATGTGCTACCAATTATTTTTAGATGGGATATCTTCGGCTTTTTCCCATACCATAGTTCATATGGTACTTTACTATCCACTCTTGTGGGACCTGTCCTATTCAGTACATATGCAATTTTATTAATCAATTCAGCCCATAGTATTTGTGGCATCTCTCCTCTTGCATGCATAATTGACCTTGCAGCTTCTACTAAAGTACGGTTCTCCCGCTCACTACAGCCATTTTGTTCAGGCGTGTAAGGCATAGTTAGCCGTTGCTGAATACCATGTCTTTGTAATATTTTTCGAACTTCCTCATTATCGAATTCGCCGCCGTTATCACTCAGTAGAGTTTTGACAGTATGGCCTACGGTCTTCACTTCTTGAAGCATTTGTAGAAGTTTATCCTTTACTTCTGACTTATGTCTCATGAAGTAAACCATGCGATAACTTGAATAGTGGTCCTTAAATAGTACATAGTACTCGTACTTCGAGATGCTTTTTGCGAAGGGACCCACAAACATCTGTGTGTATTAGCTCTCCAACTGCTTTAGCTCTTTCTCTGGTCCCGAACGGCTTTCGATGAGACTTTCCGTAAACGCAGCCTTCACATGTCACTTTATCTGGACTAAGCTGGATGCCTAACTCACGTTTTACTACGCGAATGACGTGTCTTTTATCCTGGTGCACTAGCCGCTCGTGATATAGCTGTAGCATGTTTAAGCCAGTTAAAGCATTGACCTCAATTTTCGTATGCTCTCTTGGAATTAGTGTCTTTAAATCCAACTTATATAGTCCACCTTGATGGACCCTACTTCCAACAACTCTAGTTGTGCCCTCGATATCCAACTTGCACTCTCTAGTTGTGGAAGTGAAGATGCTGTTCTGCATCTTATCTTGCGCCGCAAGCATCGAAAACAAGTTTTTCGTTAAAGACGGTACCAGCCACACATCGTTCAGAGTAATTTTCTCCTTTTGCCCATTGACATTTGACTCTACTACTACGGAGCCCATACCAGAGGCGGATATGGTAGTTCCGTCTGCCGTAGTCGAAATGGACCTTTTTGGCGCAGCCGTGAGGCACACAGTACATACTATGTATTTTTGTCCTTTTGGTATTTTTTTTATTATTATTGTGTGTGTGCTTAATACTGACGTCAAATAAATTCTTCTTTTTTTCTTTCTAGTCACTGTGTGATCTGAGTCAAATTCATGAAAATCGGTGAAGAAATTCCTCCTTACTGCGATATGAACCGTTGCTCCGTTATCCACGTACCAGTTCTCGCCCATCCTTATCCTGTTATCCTGGACTTGATTCATAGAGCACGCATTTACCATAAGGGAAATCTGCTGTACCTGCTTGAATTTTGAGCTAGACGCCGATGATGTGCCCGAAGTTTGCTTAGGTGGCCTCCCATCCTTAATCCACTTCTTACACTTGCGAACTCTGTGTCCTTTTACAGAACAGTAGTTACAAATCAGCTGCTCGTCCGAATTCTTCTTATTTTGACGAGTAGATGTAGTCACTAGCGCCTCCTGCCGTGAGTTCTCTTGACTACCTAGCTCTCTTTCGAACGTACAAAGGTGCGTCGTTAAACTGTCGATAGTCCTTTCAGACTGAGCATTAGCCAACTTGACTTAAAGTTGAAATACCGATCGTCAAGTGTATCTAAGACCTTACATATCAGGAATAATTCAGGGAGCTTAGCGGTAGCGTCGATTTTAGCAATCTCCGCCTTCAATTCATTCCATAGATTCTTAAGGTGCGACATGTGAGTAGGAATGTCATCTTCCTTTCTTTTACGAAACCCGAAGAACTCCAAGCATAAATTATACGGTCTGTCGTCTGTTTGTCCGTCAAATAGTCTATGCAGCTCTTGCCAAACCTCGTGTGCCGATCTATATCGCATAACTTTCTTTAGTGTATCCTCGGTCATGTTAGTAGTTAGCATGAGTAGAGCGCCACTTTCAGTCCGCCTAAACTTTGCCATTGCAGTGTTATAGGTGCTGATGTCAGCGTCACCTGCTCCTTCAGCAAGGACCGGCTTTTGGAGTTTCCTCTCAACTGCTTCCGTGGCACCTTTTGTGCCTTCCAGCATTATAGAAACTTTATATTTCCAGGTATTCCAATTTTCCTCGCCCGCTAATTTGCCGAGTTCAATCTTCGTCGAAAAATCCATTTCTTCTCCTTCCGGTGGGACCTAGAACCTAATGAAGTATCACTCACTCAGACAACACAATAGATAGTTAATAGTCCGTATAGTTTTGTGTGTACACGCCTCACGCACGTAATATTGTTTAAAAGATTTTTATATACACATTTAGTTATTTTATGAACGACATTGAAAAAACCACACTTGACACATGACACCATGATTGCATGACACTCACAAATTTTTTCTTCAGTTGACCGAATTACCCATAGACTTTTTTGTCTAGTGGTATGCAACCTCAACAAATTTCTCCTCAATTAATGAAAGGTCCTTTTTTTTTTTTTTTTTTTTTAGGATGGGAAATCATCAAATGACCTCCCACTCTGGGCGGAGCGGGAGGGAGTGTCAGACTTTTACTGACTAAAACCCATCCATGTTCCTTCCTCGCCCTTTACGTTCCGGGGCCGCGGTATCTCTTTCGAACAGTCCCGCAACCCCGGCAGGCTTCGGCCCTTGCGGGCCCCTCTCTTCTGCTGACATCTCTTTGAGGCGCGCATGGAACACGAACGCGCCGTCGACACGGCCTGTCGTCACTAGACGGACGGACGGCTAGCTAGCCCATAGCTAACCGTCCACAGGCCCGCATCTACGGTGGCCGGTAGCCACCACGTGGCCCCCGACGCCCGGTGCGTCTCCCGCGGCGGCCGGGAAGAGAGGCTCTCTCCCTCTCTTGTTCCGCCACCTCCTTCGCCAGCATGACTGCTTCGCAGAAGGAGGTGACGGCTTCCCATTCCGTCTCGCTCCGGACCATGGATTGAACCAGGGCCGGACGCGAGAGGTCGCCGCCGCCGATCGCCGCTACGAGGACACGGCGGTGCTCCGCCCACGCAGGGCAGACTTCCACCGTGTGCTCCACCGTGTCCTCCGGTCGATCCTCACAGTGGAAACACCCGGGCGTTTCCTCCCGCACGATTCGGTGCAGGTACCTCCCGAAACATCCGTGTCCGGTGAGGACCTGCGTCAGGCGGAAGGTGAGGGCGCCGTGGCGCCTCTCAAGCCACTCCTCAAAGAGGGGACTTACCGCCACTATCGTGGCGTGCCCTATAATGAAAGGTCCTGTGACTGAATAAAAAGGATAACTGGATAGATGACTATAAATATGCCAGCCAGTATCGAGCCACCTTGTATAAAACCTCTTGACTGAAAAAAAGGATAACTGGATAGATGACTATAAATATGCCAGCCAGTATCGACTATCGAGCCACCTTGTATAAAACCTAAGCCGAAAGGAACCTTGTTCTCCCCGTCATTGCTATCATTTTTTTGTTCTACACCATACTTGGGAACCTTCTAGTTACGGAGACCACCTCCACGACCCCCATACTATTCAATCCATTCACTAGCACAATGTTTTCAGTGCGTTACATTGAATTCTATAACAAAACATGATTTTTCACCCCAAAAAAAAAGTTGTTTCCCAGCAATAATTTTTGCGTAACGTTACTTAGTTTGATGTACAGAATGCTTGGTTGACGGCTTTGTGATGTGGTTTACACCCTGTATTAGCCCAGATCATGGCCTGCCTGCTTGGTATATGCCATCTAGATCTGTTCAGCCATTTAGCATGATTGAGTCATGAATGAATATCCACATTTTTAAGAAGGATTATCAACAGAACAGCATTGAATGTACGGTGGTAGCAAATATGACTGATAAGAAAGAGGTACAATTCCCAAGGCATGCAAAATGTTATTGGGTTTTTTCATCAGGAATTTCTCAGTATGAGCCTATCTCCATCAACCGGGCACAGAATCTGGATCTGTGCCCCGTCGATGGCAGTAGGCTCATTCAATTTCATGGGAATGGGTGTACTGTTAGGTAAACCTTTGCCTAACCCTCTGGGGATTTAGGGGCCATCCATAAATTACGTCACACGTTAAGGGGTAAGGAGGGGGTCGACGAAGTGTGACATTGTGTGACAAAATATGTGACGTCACACTAGGGTCTCGCAAATGTCACCAGCTGTGATAAGGATGAGGGGTCAAAACATCATGAAATTAGTATGAAGTAATTTATAGACGGCCCTTTACAGTTGTGAAGCTTATTATTAACAGAACCTATTTTTTTAATTTTCAGGGAAAAGTATACAGTGATAGAAAGGCCAAGGGTCAGTATCCATACATGCCAGAAGTAGAGGACAGAGCAAGTATTAAGGAACAATATTTCAAAGCTGTTAAAGATAGCTTTTAAATGCATTTATTAATTTACACTAGTCTATATAAGTTCTGAATTAAAGTACATACTGTTTTACAATAAAACAAGGCATTTTGATGGCATTAAAAATATTCCGCTGTAATTTTCAGATTGTATTTTGACATTGTATCCTACATTTATTTGTACCAGAAATATATTTGAGGAGCTTTAAAATGTCTTCTGCTCACATTTATTTAAAAGAGTGATTGTACCTACAATTTGTGAAAAAGAAAACAAATTTAGTTGTCTATGGTCACAGCTGTCATGTTTTTAAAAATAGACCTAGGAACTCTATAAGGTTTAATGCAATATGGCCCTTACTCATGCAACAATAATGATTGAAATATACTTTATTGCTATGTATTTTACCTGTATGTTAATTGATATCTTTCCTGGCGGTATCGAGGAGTTTTTCTTATATAAGGTGTTAAAAAATTAACTGCAAGAAACTTGAGGAGTTGTTTGGAATCACAAATAAAAAATAATCACGAAAAAATTTTATATAAGTAACGATTCGTTTCAATCGTTTCACAGATATGCAATATTTTCACGCCGCCCAAAATTATTGAAAATGCGCACTTGACTGTACTGTGACTGCACCGTGCAGGGCGCCGCGCGCGTGGTCGTTCATCCCTGCGACAGCGCAAACGTAGACAGCTGATCCTAACTTTCAAATCACATTTTGCAGACTTTGGACTGGCAATGTTTTTTTTTATGTAAAAACTAAAAATGCTTGAAAAAAGTTTTTTTTTTTTGGAATATACATATTTGTTTTTTGATACCGAGTACGTACACGAAATTCTTGCAGTTAATTTTTTAACACCTTATATATGTCGCTAGTGGTAATATACAACCTGAATGAGACTATTTCCAACTAGAGTTAAAATAATGTAAAGTCTGTAATTTAATATATTTTACAAATAATATTTGTATTTTTACTGAAACTTTCCAATTATCAAAGTTTTGTTTTCGCTACTACTTGAATACATACATTAACTCACGCCTTTAGCGGGCATCCATTAAATACGTGAGACAATTTTAGCGACTTTTCAACCCCTCTCACCTTGGTGAGATATCGTGAGATATGATTTGGCCCCCTCACCACCCTCTAAATCTCACGTTAGATTTATCAAAATTCGTGCCTTAGTGTAAATACGATAATCTGGCCTTGATTGAGTTGAATTAAAAAAAGATGAATTTATGATTAAACGATTTTTTGCTAAATTATTTTATTTGAATATTTATTATGTTGTTTAGAATTTAGCCATATTTTAGTGGAGAAACATGTCTACTTAATTAATTAGGTACCTAGTTTTCATGCAATTTGTGCGGGGAAAAGAAATTGAGGATATTTGCCGAGAGACCCCCTCTCTATGCAGTGGGATTGGGTGAGATTTCCCCCCCTAAACACCTCACTTATGGACGCCCCCTTACCCACGGGGGTAGGCACAGAACGCCACCTACTATAGTCCTTACTTACTCATTTTGCCTCGTCCACGATCATATCATGGTGGAATTGTGTGTAGCGGGTTCGATTCCCGGTCAGAGCAAATATTTTTATTACCTACATGTAGTTGATCCAGATTTGACTGTGTACATGTGTAAGTTTAAATGCTTGTAAACGCCCACGATGCAGGAGACCTAGTATGGTTTAATCAGAAGTAACGTCAATAGGAAACCAGGATTAGATGGACTTTATACATATTTGATTTCTGAACATGGGCCAATGGACAAACAACTAGAAGTTGATAAATAATGTATTTGGTTTACAAAAAACTTATTGTACAAACATAACACTATCACTCTACTCTTTAATTAGTTATCGAGTCGTTGAATATAAGCAGTACCGAGGCACTGCGTCATATCATTTTTATATTCACTCTTAAGAGGGAACAGGGACTGGGATTTCCATACAAATGTATGTGTATTTCTTGTGATATAATGGGTCTGAGCTGTAGCTGTCATCGCACTCGACTGGGGCAGGTTTGAAGCAGCGCGATGGCAATGGTTTCTTCAAATTCCAATTTTTCAAATCCCTCGCAAGCCCTATTCCCTTTTAAAGTTCCCTTAAGTTTCCCGCTTTTGAAATAAAATAAAGTCAGGGTGAAAAAAAAAGGATTAGAAAAGTCATACAATCAGGATGACTTCTCAAACAAACAAGGACTGCTATATAGAGTAAAATAAAACCACAAACAATCATCTAAATATTTTATTGTGACACATACAACAGTGTAGAAGCGATGACCGTGTGTCTTAGTGTAAAAAGCCACTAGCTAGCTATAAATATATAGACCATCACCGTTACAAGGCAATATTATGGGAAGAACATGTTACACAATCATATGTTTGTTGGTCTTCATTTTGGCTGAGTTCAGATGACCCTAACACGTCATTGATAACCGATCAAGATATTGATAACTAGCAATGATAACGATTTCTCTTAAACTCGGGTGAAAAATTGAAAATCGATTTCAGGATATGAAAAGGTCATTCTAGGTCTACAAAACTAAGTTAAAACCACCGTGATACGCAGTCTTTTTAGGGGCCTAAAACTCCTAACAAATTGGACATAGTTCTTTATTCCCAAAAAAAAAAAAAAAGGTTTAAGTGAAGACTAGATTGTTTAGGGCCAGATTTCGTACTACCTTGGTCAGCCGTTACTAATAGTATTGGAACATGGTAAGTTCATCTGAACCAAGCCCATGACATATCAAGGCAGTCACCATGGCTAGAATCTAGCCAATTAGACGGTATATCTGTGCCCTGCATTATCTGACAACTCTTACAAAGAACAATGGAGAAGAAGCATCAGGTAGTGCGGGGCACTGACTAGTACGTAGATAACGGCGACCAATCAAGCTACACAAAACCAGTTTATGCATATCTCTCATTGTATTGAAAATCTATACAAAGCGAGACCATCGCATACTGGGAATTTGTAGTTTGATTTGTCTCCGCGTGTACTATTCAGAAAAATCTGCCCAACTGCGTGCATCTGCGCAAAAGTTATACAGCTACATACAATACACAACCATTCTTAAATTCCTAATTAACATTATTTTACAATGTCGTCAACTCTTTTGAACTGGCGCCGTACAAAGTCGTCCTCATCAATGTTACATATGAAAAATAGATAGCGCTATATGCCTTGTAATTGTAAGTCACATTGCACCATTGTTCTTTCATAACGGAAAGCGAAGGAATGACTTGGGACGCTAGGGTCATTTAACGTAAAATTTTGCGCGCGTTCTCGCCCACATTTTAGCTCTGCGAGTACGATGGAGTCGCGAGCGAATTCTACGCAATTTTTTCGCTAATATACGGCCCTAGCCTAATACGTCCCCAAGTAATACACCTCTTATCAATAATTAAAAAATATGATAATTACAGATCGACGATATGCTTTCTTAAAACGGCATTCTCTCTCTAAAATCTTAACTTCTACGTTTCTTAAACATTATTCGTCATATTACAATACGGGTGCTAATTTTAGCCGTGCCAGTTATTGTGTTTTGAACTTTATCTCGAATGGCAAAAAAGTTGAAAATTAACTGTCAACTTAGATTCGGTTCGAGGCACGTTGTTGCATTAAGAACTAGCACTAGTCACTCTGAATAAAGTTCACAACACAATAATTGGCTCGAATTCGTTTTGTAATGAGATGCTATTATAGGTACAATATTTTAGACGCTCAATTTTTTGGTATTTTGCCCAAATGTACGCAGTTCCGTTTGCATAACTCTTAGGGTTACCCTGACTCACATCAGTCCAAGTTAATTAGTTTTATTTGAAGCCACAAATGCACAATGCCAGTAACTCGCATAAGGGCGTATACTCGTAGAACGCTGGCTACCGGCGTCGAACGTTGCCGACAAGTCCAGACTGCGCTGGTTCGGCACAAAGTATAGAGACTGGCTGCGCCGATTACATGCGTGGACCGGTTCCGATAAGCGCTCGCAGATCGGCGCCGCACAGTGGGCCCATATTGAAAATTAGTGGACATAGGCAACAAAGTTCCAATATCGATGCGATTTTTTTTTATATGACGTGTTATGATATTCCTGACAACTTTTACTCTTGTGAAATTTCTTCTAAAGTTGATAGTTTGTCTGAAAAAAAAATAATTAGATTTTTTTGTATGGAGCGAATCACGTTTATTTTTTTTTCTTCAATTGTACGAATATGTTGGGTGTGTGGCGTGAGTACATGATAGCTAGGGTCATTCTCTATCCACAAAAATAAAAATCAGCGCCGGCCATCCGCGGCCGCGCCAGTAATCATTCGGTAAAAAAAAATATTTTGTATGAAGTTTATTGCCATTTAAAAATGTTTCAAAGAATATTTTTTATCTCATTTGGCTGTTTTGACCTTCTTTTTAGTTAAATATATAGTTTTAATAGCACATAGGTACTTACAACTAGTAATTCTGGTAGAGATTTGGTTATTATTGCATGTTATCGGTAGCACCTGCATTGTGATTGATGACTCATTTGTTTAGGCACTCGGCTAAGCGCATAACAAACGAGTCACCGAAAAATGCTTGTCTCTGATTGGCTGTTATTTTTTTAACTACCTTTAGATTTTTTTGTATGAAGCGAATCACGTTAATTTTTTTTTTTTTCAATTGTATTAATATGTTGGGGGGTGTGTGGTGTGAGTATGATAGCTAGGGTCATTCTCTATCCACGAAAAAAAAATCAGCGCCGGCCATCCGCGGTAGCGCGAGTAATCATTCGGTAAAAAAATATAATTTGTTTGAAATTTTTTGTCATTTAAAATAAACTCAAAGTATATTTCTTGTCTCATTTGGCTGTTTTGACCTTCTTTTTAGTATAGTTTACTTTTACGTATACTTTTTAGTACAGTAATATATAGTTTTAATAGCGCGTAATTACTTAAAACTAGTAATTATGGTAGTGATTTGGTTATTATTGCATGTTATCGGTAGCACCTGCATTGTGATTGATGACTCATTTCTTTGTGCACTCGGCTAAGCGCATAACAAATAAGTCACCGACTTGCCCGGACAAATTAAAATAATTTCACCTATCATTAACAAAATTAGCATAACCTGAAACTTATTACGATATTTATTCAACAATAGATAACGTGCAGTTAGTTAAACAAATAACAGCCAATCAGAGACAAGCATTTTTCGGTGACTCATTTGTTATGCACTTAGCCGAGCGCAGAAACAAATGAGTCATCAATCACAAAGCAGGTGCTACCGATAACATGCAGTAATAACTAATTCACTACCATAATTACTAGTTATAAGTACTTATGCGCTATTAAAACTATATTTTACTATACTAAAAAGTATACGTAAAAGTAAACTATACTAAAAAGCAGGTCAAAACAGCCAAATGAGACAATAAATATACTTTGAATTTATTTTAAATGACAAAAAATTTCAAACAAATTATATTTTTTTACCGAATGATTACTCGCGCTACCGCGGATGGCCGGCGCTGATTTTTTCTTTGTGGATAGAGAATGACCCTAGCTATCATACTCACACCACACACCCCCCAACATATTCATACAATTGAAAAAAAAAAACGTGATTCGCTTCATACAAAAAAAAACTAAAGGTAGTTAAAAAAATAACAGCCAATCAGAGACAAGCATTTTTCGGTGACTCGTTTGTTATGCGCTTAGCCGAGTGCCTAAACAAATGAGTCATCAATCACAATGCAGGTGCTACCGATAACATGCAATAATAACCAAATCTCTACCAGAATTACTAGTTGTAAGTACCTATGTGCTATTAAAACTATATATTTAACTAAAAAGAAGGTCAAAACAGCCAAATGAGATAAAAAATATTGTTTGAATCATTTTTAAATGGCAAAAAACTTCATACAAAATATTTTTTTTTACCGAATGATTACTGGCGCGGCCGCGGATGGCCGGCGCTGATTTTTATTTTTGTGGATAGAGAATGACCCTAGCTATCATGTACTCACGCCACACACCCAACATATTCGTACAATTGAAGAAAAAAAAATAAACGTGTTTCGCTCCATACAAAAAAATCTAATTATTTTTTTTTCAGACAAACTATCAACTTTAGAGGAAATTTCACAAGAGTAAAAGTTGTCAGGAATATCATAACACGTCATATAAAAAAAAATCGCATCGATATTGGAACTTTGTTGCCTATGTCCACTAATTTTCAATATGGGCCCACTGTGCGCCGGTAGCGTTCTACGTGTATACGCCCTAAGAGTATGCAAGTAGTAATCTTACAACCACATAAACGTCACTGAGTGTCTAAAATTAAAAATAAATTGGTTTATACAGTAAAGGTTTATTACAGACAATTTTGCGAAGCAGATAAAAATGGAAGTATATGTCGAAGTCTGCAAAAATAACCTTTTAAAAACGAATTTACTGTTCGTTTTGAAAACAAAGTTTTTCTTGCATTCAAACTTAAATAAAAAGTTTTATTTAATCAGAGTATCTTACTTAATATGAAGAAAACATTAAAGTAGAAATTATAAATTAAATAATACTACCTACTCTATTATAAATTATAATGTCTACTTCACGCGCACAAAAATGTTTGGTTTCTGGCAACATTTATTTTTATTATTTTAGTAGTGATACCCTACACATTAGTTTCAGGTAGTTTTACTCGTTTGGACATGATTCATCTCTATTACAATCTCAGAGATAACGACTGGTCACTAATCGACACTTTATCACTTAAGAGGGAACAGGAGCTGCGATTCTCCATTCAAATGTATTCCACTTGCATTTTTATCTTAGCATTCATTGTGTATGAAATTTCATTCTTCTGCCTGAATATTTAATTGTAATATGTCTAAGCTGGTCCCAGACGTAATCAAATCTACATAATCATTCCCAAAGCTCTCATTGATCTTACTCAATTGAATATTCGTAGATGATCGTTGGGAGTCGACCAATTTTCAACCTTACTGCTAAGGCCAGAAGGGTAAATTCGGGGTACAGTTTAATCGTCGACCATTGAATTTGACCTAAGCAAAAATAGACCTTGAAGTTTTATGACGTGTAAGCGACTTTCAACCCTATGGTGAAGCAGGCAAGGTCGACTTCATAAATTGAAGGAAGACACGGTGTATTAACAATTAAAGGACCAGAATATACATTGAAGCTCATTTTGTTGATTATCTTACACGTACGTCTAGAACTAGCAAAAAGCGATCTGTATGGAAAAACTACTGTATGAGGCACTTTTATTTTGTAATGAATTTAGTACTATACTTAATCTCGTTTAATGCCGTTTGGTACAACTCACATTCAGAACAAAATTAATTTAGAAGTTTCCATACAAAATTGCTTTAGAAATCAAATAGCATTCGTGTTTCAGGATTCCAAACTTGTAAATAAATATGGCTTATTGGAAAAAGAATCCAACCTTCATTGGAATAAATTTGAAATTCGTTTAAGTGTAAATAACATCAACAGGAGAAAAGAATTTGAAAAGACATCGCAATAGTGGATTTTCTAAATTATCTTCTAAATAGCGAGTAGTATCCGGCTGAAACTATTAACAATATTGCGATTAATCAACTAAATACACTATGTTGCAAAAAATCGACCACTTAGGTCCATGTTCACCAAAAAGATGACAGTCTGATTACCTAAAACAGCTGTTTAAAACGCATTTTTGTATGGGAACATGTCACAATGACAGCTGTTTTTAGATAATCAGACGGTTATTTTTTCGGTGAACATGGACCTTAGTGAGTCATTTTAAGCTGGAAAACAAGTTAATGTCAACTTGCCATCACTACCTATACTAACTGTCGATAAATATCATCGCACGCGTATCACATAATACAGTCCCTGTTTTTGGTACAAGTTGACATTCAATTGTTTTGCCGGCTTAAACCGATTTGACTATAATCACATTCGGCGAGATTCGGCAAGCTGTTCGAGTGAGGGCAAGAGTAGCTAGATGTTCTGTATAACTCCGTCTCTTTTTCACACAGAAATCATTCTCCGAATACTGCCAATGTGGTCCTAGTCTAGGAGTCAATACATTTTTTCGCAACATTGGGAAGAAACAAATCATGTATTGAACACAATGTCTGTCCAACAATAAAATATCTTCAAAGGCGTTACACATAAGGTTTAATATGCCATAACAATGGTGGGCTCAAACAAATAATGCTGAAGTATAATATCAGCATTATTTTTTGTTTTGTTAGTTAGTATTTCTTTTGTTAAATTATAATGTTAGTAATAGTAAAGTTAGTAGTAGTAAAGTTAGGTTATTTTTAACTAAGCTTAAACTAAATTTTGGGTTTATGTTTAACATTTTTTTTTTATCTTAAATTAAAATCTAAATAAAGCCGAAGGGATTAACTTTATGATTTAAAAAGTCACCATTTTTTCTCTTTGGATATTATATGAATGCATTTAGTTTACAATATATTGAAATCGGTTAAAAACGTCTTTCCCAAGACAACAATATTATGTTTTTTTAGCAAAAGTAAAGAAAAATAACAGGCAATTTTAATTTTTTTACTATTGAATAAAGTATTATGTATAAGTAATTTTGGTTAAGAAATAATGTAATTAAACACGAAATATACAAATATTCAAGAGTCCAATAGTTAAATAAGGCAGTGCTTAACATATAATTCGCGATGTTTTAATTAAAAATCTCATTTACACTTAGAACTAAAATATTTTTGTATAATTATTTTATTTTAGCCATCCTCTTTTGCGGAACAATTAAAATAAAATAATTAAAACAAAACTTCACTAACATAGTGTATAACATAAGGAATACAAGACTACTTGGTCTACTATTATAAATATAGGTACAAATTGAGGAATGAGCATCTAAAAAAAAATATTCTCTGGATATTTTTTACTTCATAACAAAAACAGACCGACTACGAAGCCTGGGGTTCTAAAATGGCCGCTTTAGCAGAATCGTAAATGAATCACGTTAAAAAATTTAAATTCTTTAAATGGTCTTTGTAACCATTACCATAAAGTCCATTTTAAGAATTTTAAATTTTGTTCATTAAAATGAATCACGAAAATTAAAAATTCTTAAAATGGACTACAGTAATGGTTACAAAGACCATTTTAAGAATTTAAATGTTTTAACGTGATTCATTTACGATTCTGCTAAAGCGGCCATTTTAGACCCCCTAGTGGGGAGGACGCTTCAGAAACAATAAAAGCCGCAGGGATTGATCTACAACGTTAAGCCGCTCATGTAAAGGTCAGTCTACGACGATGACTGTTCGTTAAAACAAAAATCGGCATAGGTCGGAAAGCACGTTAAGCCGTTGGTACCGGCCGGCATTTTTAGATTTTTGGCAGTCGTTACAGGCAATCACCACGAAAATCTGACAACCAGTCTTACTAAGGGGTATTGTAATACCCACTAACTGGGTTGTGGAGGTCAGATAGTCAGCCAGTCGCTCCATGTAAAATACTGGTATTCAGCTGCATCCGGTTAGACTGGAAGCTGACATAGTTTGGGAATGCTAATTTTTTTTGCATTATGTAATATTTTTAGCGCAGTAGTAAGAAATAAAAATATATAAATTTTTCATCGTTTGACGATGCTTTTAAATAGTAAGGGTAAAGTAATAACCAAATTTTTATTCATTTACTCTCTAAAATAAGTTACAGTTAAAAAAACTACAGATCTTAAAGAGATTTTACTAAACTAAAGAAACTATAAAAAAAACGTCCTAAATAGTAAAGAAACTACAAAAGAAAAATAAGACTAAAGTAATCTGCGCATCAATACTGGTAAAATAATGTTTCATTCCTCAATTTATACTATGATTTCATAGGTCAAAGATAAAATCACATTCTCAAAAATAACTGGATAGAATCAGCAATATTTATGAAGAAAACGATGCTCTTTTTTCCCAAATAATTTTGGCAATATTTAAAGAACTTTGACCAAAAAGGTACATTTAAAATAAAAGTAAAGTTAAACTAGACAAAAATAAAGGACAATGCGCATTATGAACCCCAAAAATAAAGACGTACACAGATGAGACAAAACGTTATAGAAAGAATAAAAAGTTTTGAGAATGATGCCGGTAAAAATTAATAGAAAAACATGAAGACTTTAAAAAAAAAATCCTTAACTATTTTCTAATTTTAAAATTGCATATATCATAAAATATAGCTTCTGGTGTGTGTACAATCCTTATAAAAATAACATAACATTTAGAAATTATAACAACAAAATGTACTACTGTATCATAAACCATTTTTTATGCTATTTAAAAACTGTATTTTTTTCTATTAAGCCGTATTTGACTGTTTATTTCACAATGAATTTAACATTTTGGACCAATTGTCTTGTTTTTTCTTTTTTTTTTGCAACTCTGAATTATTACAAGTAGGTACAATAAACAGTCTGTACAAATAAAAATATGAGACTAGATTATTTTAAAAATAGTTTGTCCTGGCTGTCATTTGTAGATCTTCGACAGTCGTTAACCATCATTACCAAAGGGTATCGTATTACCCAGTACCAGCTGGGTTGTGGAGTTCAGACAGGCAGTCGCTCCATATAAAATACTGGTATTCAGTTGAATCCGGCTAGACTGGAAGCCGACCTCAACATAGTTGTGAAAAGGCTAGGCTAACTATTTTTCGTTCTTATTTTGCAAATTTTTTTGTTAACAAAATTATAAGTGCGTAATTAGCTGTGTGTCCGTACGACTACGGCTACGTACGGTTTGGAACTCGCGTTATATTTCTGAACGGATACCGATAAAATTGATCTCACTGGTATTTCATAATCAGGGAGACAGGATAGTTTTTATCCCGGTACGTTCCCGTGACATAAATAATGACGTCCACGCAAGTAAAGCCGCGGACTAAAGCTAGTTTTAAATAATCTAGTGCCAAATTATATGGATATGTATTTCTGCAAGTTTGCGTGTAGGTACATAATGTTGTTATTTGTTTGATAAACCTGTTTTTAACAGTAAAATGTTATGTTACTAACACGCATTGTCGTCTAAGAGTCAATCTGACCTTTGCTTTATGTAGAAACAGCTTATTCGGAAGTGGTCGCACATTTGACGTACCTGTAGTGAGAAATAATCAGAATTAAAACATGTAACTGAAACAGCGATGAATTTATGGTATAAACAGCACGGAACCGTCAACCAAGCATTATGTACTTCAAAATAAGTACTTAAAATCTATTTTTTTTGGGGTGAATAATCACGGTTTAGGGGGAGGCCTCAATGTAACACACTCACATTCGTCTAGGTTCAGAATGACCAATTCCACGGCTTCAAAAAGTCCATTTCCCAGAACGTGTATTTCCCAAAATCGAATAGTACAGGAGTTATGGAAGTATTTAAAGTGAAATTATATATTAGCATTTAAACAACAACAGTTTCTAAACCGTGTTTTGTGCCTGGTGTCAAGAGTTTTAAAGCCGCCTGTGAGCCTCTGACATGACTTTACATGCCGTCGAGAAATATCTCCCAGGCATGCTGGTTTCCTCACGATGTTTTCCTTCACCGATGCAAGTGATAATTATACAATACGTCTTGAGTTCAAACACGAGACCCACTTATGGCAGTCCAAGAGTCACAGCATCAGGCTATCATTACTTAACACAATAATGAATCTATAATACTAATCTAAACCAATATTATAAAGAGGAAAGATTTGATATTTTGTTTGTTACTATTTAACTCAAGGACTACTTAATCGATTTGCAAAAAATATTTCGCCATTAGAAAGCAACATCTTTTCCAAGTAACATGGGCTATAAATTATATTGATATCATGCAAATTAGCTGAGCTTTTCGCGAAGTGCTTTAGGTAAAGTTAGGTAATAAATTAGGAATAATACTCACGACACATCCACCATAATGTATATGCGCCAATACGGTGAGGAGCGTAATGGCATAGAAGGCGGTGATCTCGTACTCCGGCAGCAGCAGTGAGATGGACGCGGCGGCAGTGAGCGGCCACAGCAACCAGTTGACGGCGTCGCAGCGCTGGTTGCTCATCTGACTGACGATTAGGCGACACTGGGGGAGAAGGGAAAAAATATTTATTACATTTCAAGCTCATTGAGATCATATTTGTGCAAGTTGGTGGATGTAAAAATCGTTGCTTTAGAAATGTACAATCCAATGCACAAAAAATGTATGAGGCTTATAGTTTTCTATCCCAGCACCATATTTTTAATTCCTGTCCTTAATCCATTTTATTCGGGGTCGCAGTTTTTTTACGATTTCTGATTTTTTAAGTACCTACTCCAACAATGATTGGTCCAATTGAAGTGTTTGATCAGTATTAGAAAATGGATCGAATGACATCAACATTTTTTTAGGTGTAATTGTAAAACTTTCGTACAAAATGTATGAGAATGTTTTTTGCAATTCCTGACTTTTTTGTACCAACCCAACCTGGAGAATAGATATACACCGTGTTCCTGAGGATATACACTAATTTTGAATAATACTTCTATAGCTCCTGTTAAACATATCGTACAAAGGAAGTAGTAGTTTAAATGGCATAGTTTTTAAGTTATTGGTAATTTAAGTTTAACCAATTTAATTATGTTGTGCTGTGAGAAAGAGTCTTTATTTGTGAGATGTTGCCACTTTGTGCAACCAAAACTATCAAACTGAATTTAGAAGATGAAACTAATTTAATACTCACAGCCACATTACTGAACAATGTCCCGATAAGCAGGAATATCGCTCGGAGTTCGTAGTCGGGGATCCGGCTACACTTGTGGGGGGCCCATACAGAAAATGAAGTACCAGGCAAACATGACATACAAGAAGTAGGTAATACGGTTTGTTCCCGTTGAGTTACCTCACAGCTGCATTTCTGAACAATGTCCAAATAAGCAGGAACATCGCTCAGAGGTCGTAGTCGGGGAGCCGGCTACACTTGTGGGCCCATACAGAAAATGAAGTACCAGGCAAACATGACATACAAGAAGTAGGTAATACTCACGGCTACATTACTTAACAATGTCCCGATAAGCAGGAACCTCGCTCGGAGGTCGTAGTCGGGGAGCCGGCTACACTTGTGGGCCCATACAGTAAATCAAGTACCAGACAAACATGACATACAAGAAGTAGGTAATACTCACAGCTACATTACTGAACAATGTCCCGATAAGCAGGAACATCGCTCGGAGGTCGTAGTCGGGGATCCGGCTAGACTTGTGGACCCATACAGAACAGACTAGGAACACGGTCAGGAATGACCATAGAGGTCGGAGGGCCTCTGTAGGGGAACGCATCTTGCCTGTGCGGAGTTTGTATGACCTAGAAAAAGACATGATTATTAACAATTAAAAAAAGGATGGGGAAGAACTTTGCCAAGCAATGAAGGCTAGTTATTTTGAATCCCTAGAAAGAATATCAGATTTCAAGTTCAATTTCGTGAAAAGGTGTGGTCTATGAGGCACCAAAAGTTAGAGAGAGACAACACGATAAACTTTATGATTTTTGTGAGATTCCATACTACATACACTGTCCTGGTTTGCACGTTTTACCGTGGCTGCAACAAATCTCTGTAAGAGGCACTGGGATATGCCAAACGCACGCCCAGTACGGGATTGGTCAGTGATATTTCGTCGAATTTTTGGTTCTGGAATATGCCTGGAATTTTCCTTCATAATTTTGAAAGCAATAAAGTGTCCATAAACTCACCGATATATATTATAAAGGGCGACGGGCAGATTAGTGACGACGCCCGTAGCATAGATGAGTACTTCGAACACATTCGCTAGAGTATATCCGGCGAATATAAACTTTTTGTAAAAACTTGTGCCTTTCACACCCGTCCAAATGAAGAATCCTGTCGAGGCCTGAAATATTAATTAAAAGATTATAACTTTATAAATTACGCTTGTAGACTCTAAAGTTAAGGCAGAGATGTAACTATAGTACAGCCAGATTTGGGAAATTATGTTTTAGTCCCATATAAATGGGGGCGTGCCTATTGCCATCAATCGAGCACAAACCCAGACTCCAAGCTACTATAGAGTTCCTTATGGTGAATCTATTGCCCCGCCGAAGAATCATACTCATCAGTAGCGCTTGCAAACACTGTCCGTCCCGGCTTCGCACGAGTGCACTTTACTATCACCTACGGGGTCTACAGCTATCTTTTTTTTCAAGCTGGATCCAACCACTAAATTTATTTGAAATCTCTTGTATGGTATCGGAGATTAGCATCTACGCACATAGTGACACGTGATTTTTACATAATTACGATAGTGAAAACAGGCCAGCTTTCTGTTACATATGCGCTTCTGCAGCAGTTTAACGTTCGTACAACTTTTCACTTTACTACTTTTATAATAAGGTGTATTATTCAATGTCAATCGTTCTTGGATAATCTGTCTAGCAACCTGTACTACCAAGTGATATCGTACTAACTGGGTTGTGGAGGTCTTCTTCTTCTTCTTCGTGTCGATGATTTCCCCTTTTTTATTTTTAAAATTGCTGTCGACCAGTACTCTGCTCGACAGCGTTCTAGTTAAATGATGATGAATCGTTTTTGTATATAGCGGAGAATGATCTTACCCACATACTGAAGTCATAACCCCATGGCAAGAATAACACACCGGTGTTGTACTTCTCCCAATGGCTTATGTAGAAATTGAGAAGGAGATTCCACATCACATAATATATTCTGAAAATAAAAATACTATGTAAAGTGTATTGTCGAACAATTATAAACCTTAAGAAAACCTGACATTAATAAAGCATGAACGATTAGAACGAATCGCCCGAACGCTCTAGACACGGGCTTTTTCTGCGACAAAAATTACTGCCTCAAAAACAAAAAACATTAAAAAGGGTAGATCATGACAGGACAACACAAAAAATCAAACTAAATGACAGAATTCAGAAAGCTATATGTACGCCATCGTGGGTACAACTAAGTTATTACTACATATTATAAAACCAAGTCCTCCACCGCATCCGTGTTTGCGATAAACTAAAAAACTACTGTACCGATTTTCATGCTAATTCCATCAATAGATCTATAGAGTGGTTTTCGAGGAACGTTTTAGTATATAATTTGTACGTGGGCAAAGCCCCGAGCATCAGCTAGTTAACAGTAAAAGCCACTACTAGCATGATACACAATATTTTTGCATAATAATATATTGTAAGCGCAATACAATATTGCGAAACGTTATTACGTTATACACGCAGTCCAGCTACTGAAATCGTGACTAGTAGTACTTGAAAAGAGGTTTTACAGTTTGTTGTTGTAGTGATGAAACATCGATTTTTAATCATAAAGTGAACATATGTAATTAATTTCTGGCTCTTAATAAAACAGACAATGGCCAAAAATGGTCGCAAAAAGGGTCACTTACTTATGTGAATGTTCAGTTTTTTAATTCCACATAATCTTTTAAATAATTTTGTGTCTAGTCATTCGAACTTTTACTTCGAATGGAAGGGAAAAACTTTTTTTTTATTTCCTAATTTGTCCCCAGAAAATTTATTATACTAAAAAAAATGTATTTACTTTGGAAATCTGTGTTTGGATCGTAAGATTAGACCATCATACTAAATTTCACCTGGTTTGGTCCAGTAGATCGGAGCAAATTGGCTGTGACAGACGGACGGACAGACAGACGGACAGACAGACGTACGGAACCATAAAAATGGACAGAAAGCGACTGATGATTGATGATCTGATGATTTTGGTTTCACTGACTATTATTCCAATAGATTTTTGCCAAGCCCCATACATATTTGTCTACTAATGTCATTTTAGTCCAAAAAATGACATTGGCCAAATATGAATGGGGTATATATCTTTACCTTATAGGCGGTATTGAGTAATCCATCCTTCCAAAGATAGAGTAGAGACAGGCAGGAATATAGAATACTGTGTATGAATCCAGCCCATGGTCGAAGAGTTCTCCTAATGGGCCTGAAGTCTGCGTGCGACGAGCTTGCTTGCCGTCTATACCATCTAGAACACATATAATATTAGTTAACATTACGCCTGTGTCAACAGAGGAGTCAGCCTGAGATGTGTAGTACACAAAGTCACTTGTTATGTAAATACAGGGTGTAAACAACCTCATCACGAAGCCGTCAACCAAGCATTCTGTAAACCAAATAGCTTGTTCGACCGTACATTAAACAAAGTAACTTGACGCTATTTTTTTTTGGTGAAAAATCACGTTTTGGTGGTAAAACTCAATTGAACGCACTTAAAACATTGTGCTGATGGATGGATTAAATAGTACGGGGGCCGGGGGTCGTAGAGGTGTTTAAAATTTGACAAGTTTTTTTTATATACTTAAGTACTTACCTACAGTAAAAAAAAAACTTGTCAAAAAGTTGTAACTTTGACCCCCAATATCTCTGTAACTAGAAGGTTCCCAGGTATGGTGAAGAACATAAAAATGATCGCAATGACAGGGAAAACAAGTGCCTTTCGGCTTCGTTAAGAGGTTGTTTACACCCTTTAAATGAGTATTATTCAAGCGAGAGGCCCTCACTCTTGGCAACACGACAAAAGATATCGCTCTTTAGTGCACTAAAATATTGATATTGAATTGCAATGATAACACAGAATTAGATTTCAGGGTTTCATAGATTACTATCATTTGTGTTGAACCAAAATTTCGTAAATATGTGTCTACCAACCCGCACTGGGCCAGCGTGGTGGCTTACAGCCCACTCCCTCTAATAAAGGAAAGGCCTGTGTCCCAGCAGTGGGAACACAATAGGCAGATTATTATTTATAGGAAAAAGTATGGACTTACCTAAAGTATAAGCCAAAAACAAGAACACCCCAATGAAATACCACAGAGATTGCGGGATCACCTCCATATGTCCGTTCAGAGGAACCTCTCCTAAGGTCTCATTGTACTTTGGCGTACTGGCGGCGTAGTAATCGTAGTCGTAGTACGACAGTAGCAGGAAGTTGAGTACGACCAGCAAAAATCCGCCGAACGTTAACACGTTGGGAGCCACCCATTTTGGTACAAACTGGAAATGTTTTTTCAAATTAGTTGGTAGACCAGTGGCGACTAGCAAAAGGTACCTACGACTAATAAAAAAATATAATTACGATATGTTACCCGAAATAACAAGCAAAAGATTTTTTTTCTTTTCTTATTTTTCACAAGGTAAGTAAAAAAATATTATTGAGCAAATGTTAAGTTACTGTAACAGTGTCAACGAATTTTTAAATGATAAATCTTTAAAACTTGAAAATAATGTTTTTAGTAAATGTTAATGTCTATGTTTTTAGAATAAGTTAGTCCTCTCCGCATATCTTAGTTTTGCTGTGCCCGGCAGGGTCCACGATTGTTTCCAAAAAAATGTTTACCACCTTTTTTTTAGGGTTCCGTAGCCAAATGGCAAAAAACGGAACCCTTATAGTTTCGCCATGTCTGTCTGTCTGTCTGTCTGTCTGTCCGCGGATAATCTCAGTGACCGTTAGCACCAGAAAGCTGAAATTTGGTACCAATATGTATATCAATCATGCCGACAAAGTGCAAAAATAAAAATTTAAAAAAACATTTTTATTAGGGTACCTCCCCCAGACGTAAAGTGGGGAGCGATTTTTTTTTTAATTTTGACCCTGACGTGTGATATATTGTTGGATAGGTATTTAAAAATGAATAGGGGTTTTCTAAAATCATTTTTTGATAATATTAATATTTTAGGAAATAATCGCTCCGAAAGTCAAAAACAATGTGTCCCCCCCCCCTCTAACTTTTGAACCATAAGTTTAAAAAATATGAAAAAAATCACAGAAGTAGACCTTTATATGAACTTTCTAGGAAAATTATTTTCAACTTGATGAGTTGAATAGTTTTTGAGTTATATAGCACTTTTTCAAAAAAACGCAAATGATAACTTTGTTTTTCATACAAATACTATGAAAAACAAAGTTATTTTTGCTGACGAAAAATGTTGGTATTTTTAATGGTCTGGGAAGCTACGGAACCCTACAGTGAGCGTGGCCCGACACGCTCTTGGCCGGTTTTTTTTTTCTTTTTTTTTTCGGTTGGGAATTTGGGGAGAGAAGGGAGAAGTCTCCCACTCTGGGCGGAGCGAGTGGCAAAGCCGGGAGGGGACAGCCTAGAACACTGACTTTATTAGTGGGGTAGTAGTAGCAACAGGCGTGCATGTATGACCAGATAAATTAACGTGGATAAGGCGCAAGGAGTACCTACATAAGGATCGTAGCAGAGGCCCTACTCCCTAACGCTTCGTCCGTATACTCGGATCTATCCGTCTCTCTTGCGCACGTCTGCAGATGAGTGCGAGTGAGAGAGACGGGAGCTCGTGGCTAAATAATAACAGCCGCTCGGTTTGAGGTTTGCCTAGGTTGGTCTGTGGATGGGTGACCACCCTTGCATACCGAGTTTCCTCCATGCCTCGGAAAGCACGTTAAGCTGTTGGTCCCGGCTGTCATTTGTCCATCTTTTGACGTAGTTTTCGTTACAGGTAGTCAGTGGCCCAAAAAGTCTGACAACCAGTATTACCAAGGGATATCGTATTGCCCAGTTACTGACTGGGTTGTGGAGGTCAGATAGGCAGTCGTTCCATGTAAAATACATGGTATTCAGCTGCATCCGGTTAGACTGAAAGCCGACCCCAACATAGTTGGGAAAAGGCTTGGCAGATGATGCTCACTCTGGTGGAGAAGCACCTTGAAAATAGACTAACACCCCTTGGTTGTTTACTTCTTCTACTTTAATTACAAAAATCTTGCTATAGATAGCAGTAAATTGCCTGATGTTGTCGATAAGTCATATTTGGACTAAATTGCTCAAGATTGAGAAATTACGTGGCCTTGTAAGTACTCTTTATAATAAATCGATTGACGAAAGCCTTTGATTTTCGCGGTGCCGATGATTCAGTAAATTATTCGTGCTTGATGCTTGATTTCAAGCACTAAAGGGTCACAGTTTTCGTGAAATTGTTAGTCGAGTTAACGTTATTCGTTTTCAAGTAAGGAACTCCAATGAGACAGCTAATCACGATCTATAAAATCGACACTTGGGATATTTTTCAAAAATATATATATTTTGTATGGCAAAATATTCTTTCTGTGTCTATAGGGATAAGGTTCAGTTTGTATTAATGTTATAAGGCGAATATTTGCCCAGATTTACCAAGTGTATTTTATGTGTATACGATTGTGCAATGGTGGCACCATTACACAATCGATCTCGATCGGGATCGTAAAACCTCGATACTATAATCGGAATTGCGATGATTGAAACTAACAACCCTATTACCGGGATAAAAATGTGTCAAAATATCCTATTATAAACTATCTGTGTGCTAAATTTGATCTAAATCTGTTCAGTAGTTTTTGCGTGAAAGAGTAACAAACATCGATACATCCATCCATACTCACAAACTTTCGGATTTATTGCCGCTTCGCCCGCGTGAAGTTTGATAAGTATCCCATGGGATCTTACTACCGGGATAAAAAAGTATCCTATGTGTTAATCCAGGTTATAAACTATCTGTGTGCTAAATTTCATCCAAATCCGTTCAGTAGTTTTTGCGTGAAAGAGTAACAAACATCCATACATCCATACATACATGGCCATTAATAAGTGTCATGACAGGTAAAAATAGTCATTTTAACGCTATCTATAATACTTCATATTCATTTATTTCCGATCCATACGGTAAAAACATGGTGTTAAGAAAAGGCTTAGAGCTAAGAATCGTTGTAGACCCTGTCAGGGCACAGCAAAGTCTATTTCTTACAAGCTAAAACTAAAATATAAATGAAACCAAATTATTAATTACATTTGCAAAAAAAGAGAGTAAAAAAAAAAAGACAATAAACATAAAAATTAAAAATATCAGTTGTACACAGCCAATACTTAAAATTAAATTAAATGTAAAAACTGAATAATTAAATATAATGCTCAAGTACCTATTTATTCTATTCTAAGCAGGTAGCTATTTTCCAGTGTTTAATTAAACTTAATATGCAACCATCAAGGCAAAAACCTAGCTCATGTCATGCGCAATTTCGATTGACAGCGCTTTTGGATATGCAACTTTGAGTTCAGAGCCGAAAGGTCTAAAATCCAGCAGCATCCACAGTGTCCTTTAAGACATTTCTGACCACCTAAGATTTGTGACAATGGACAATAAATTATAACAACAATGAACCAAATGATAAAATAAAAAACAAGGTGGTCTGATAACAACATTTTGTACAGATGATAAATAATTTTGTACTCTAATCTAATAGCACTAGGTTGAAATTAAGTAAACATTTGTCTTTTGATAACCTCAGATGTTGATAAGGAATCATACGATATTCGTCATTGTTCTGTGTTTATTGATGTAGGTATTTCCTTGTTTTATGACTAGAAAGTAGTTTTATTGGCATTTAAAGGTTTACATTGTTTTGATTGTAAACATAACACTGCCGCATATTATATTTCGGTTGAAACTACAAAATCAAAATCAAAGCATTTATTTCAAGTAGGCCAGTTACAGGCACTTTTGAATTGTCGAAACAAAAACACAATACCCCTGAGTACGAGGCTAACACAGCACAACAGCCTCACAGGTTGATCTGGACAGTAAAGCAGTGCTTGCCTGGGTCGATCTGTGGATGGGAGTTACTTCCGTACCTCAAAAACCCTGTTTAGCCGTTGGTCCTGGTTGTAATTTACAGATGTTTGATAGTCATTATGAGTAGTCAGAACACTGAAAGTCTAAAAACCAGTCTTATAAAGGAGTATCATATTACCCAGTTTTAACTGGGTTGTGGAGGTTAGATAGGCAAATAAGTAATAATAAGTACTGGTATTCAGCTACAGCCAAATAGACTGGACCGGACCACCAACAGAGTTCGGGAGAATGCCACTGATGATGACAAGGCACAAAACAAATTCCTGTCCTGTTTTGCATCTGCAGTCAACTGCAAAGCTGTTTGCTAGTTCTTTTGTTTCTGGTGGTAGGTAGAAACATTTGAGGGTTTTATGACTGCGTCAGAGAGCTAAGTTACTCAACCTGCTACAATCCTCACATACTTTTCATCATTCATCAGGATAGTAAAAAGGTTTTGAATATATTTATGAGTCACCACATGTTACTCACCTCTACAACTTTGTTCCAAAAAGGATGCATAACGTAAACACTCAGCGGGCTGGTGTCTATGGCCATATACTGAAAAAAAAAGAAAGTTTATTTAAGGGCAGTTTTAGATTAGAATATTGTCAGAGCGATTTAGCAATTCGTCGGGCTACGTCAATTAGCCCGACGAATTGCTAAACTTAAGTGGCAGTGGGCAGGGCACATTGCTCGCAGAACGGATGGCCGCTGGGGCCGAAAAGTTCTGGAGTCGCCACTACAGAACTTTTCGGCCCCAGCGGCCATCCGCGAACCGGAAGACGATGCGTTGGAAGACCTCCCACTAGGTGGACCGATGACCTGGTGAAGGTTGCGGGAATCCGGTGGATGCGAGTCGCAAGGGACCGGTCAATGTGGCGACACACACAGCGTGTGGGGGAGGCCTATGTCCAGCAGTGGACGTCTTTCGGCTGAAATGATGATGATGATTGTCAGAGCGTATAAGCTCGTTTTTAGAGCTTTACGCATCTATTACCTAAGATAAGCCTAATCTCGTACTGCTATCATTCTATTGTATTGTATAACGGGCTGGTGTCCGCAACTCCACGTCAAAGCGCGTATTTAGCGTATGGGCTATGTCCACCACGCGGGCCCAGTGCGGGATGGTAGATGTCGCATCTTCGAAGTTTTGGTTTTAGGACATGCCGCTTTCCTCACAATGTTTTCCTTGACCGTTTTGAGAGCAGTGGTGATGAAATAAATTACACAAAGTAATGCGCTTGCCTGGATTCGAACCCACGACTTACTTTTCGTAAGTCGGGGTCGCCACCACTGGGCTACCGCTGCTCTCGACAGCTATCATTTTACCCATAATGTATTACATCGTCGATTTTTTTAAGCGCATTATGTGGCGTGCTGGTACCTACACGCGTAAGTCGGTACGGTACGACTGTAAATTATACACATTACCAAACATACGCGACGCGACTAGTCTGAAACAGCTCTGAAGAACTCAGTCAATCAAACAAGGCAAGCCAAGCTCAAACAAGTTCAAGCAATTCAAGCTCTGTGGACAAATTCTTGATGGAAATTTTATAGCACTTTGCACAACATGGTAATCAAACCCAGGATTTTATGCTTGCAAACATTAGACCAGGCCAGCCCAACACATGGCCCCCGGGGCACCTACTGGCCACATAGGTCTTTCATCCGGTCTGCGAGCTAGATAAACGTTAAAAGACATTAATAAATATTGTGCGAGTATTGTTTAAAAATGTCCCGGAGTCAGTTATTCCCACGCCATATTAATACCTACCTGCCGTACCTCACCTACCCTTTTATACCAACCACATCATGGCTGTCTAGTCTGACGAAGCTTGTTTTATTTCTATTTAGAGGTTTGCATTTCTTTTGGCCCGCTACGGTTACAAAAATACTAAACTTGGCCCTCTATATAGTTATGTTGGATACCCCTGCACTAGACCAATGAGGCAGTCAACCTCTTGAGATATAAAATGATAAAAGACTATTAGTCATTTTCTTTCCTTCATTGATGGGGTTGCTGTCACACCTTTTTTGTTAGTGACTAATTTTGACGAATTGTTGACTTATTTAGACTTTGAAATTGATTTAAAAGCAGATCAAAATTTGGGTTCTACTGTTTTTTGTTTTTTCTGTCTGTTTATGTTAGTTTAGAAGTAGTATCATAACAATAAATTATTGAAAAATATCTGTATTAAGTAAGAAAAATTCCAAAACAATATGAATCCAAACAATGTTTTTTTATTAAATCAGTTTTATTGCATGCTACACCTACACAAATATTTTTTTATAAGTGGAATAGTTTAATCTATCAAGTAGATTCTGTACAAATACACACATAACTGGAACAAGTTTCGTTCCATTTTTTTTGGCTGTTGTTGCGCTTGAACAGCATAGTTTCGTACAAACATAGCATACTAATGAGTCATACGCAACAAATAAATGAATAAGACACAAACAACTACGACTTAAGTTAAACGTATCATCATAATGCGGCAATTACATCGACGACTTCCTGGTACCGCGATGCGTAAAAAAATCGATATCTTTTAAGGTTATATCACGATGAAACAGCATTACAAACATAAAGTAAGCCTTCTATTACCTTCTAGTACTATACAAGATCGCTATTTTAAGCGGAAAACACTAATTTAATAAAGACAACAACCCATACCTTGTAATTATCGAACCCTTCAAGGTGCTCGCGACTAAGATACTTGTAACCGAACATTTTCACTGTTTACACTTACTCCACACTAATAAAATGTTCAGTAAACACTAACTAGTTATTATAAATACAATATTTGCACTTCACCTTATACATTTTCGGTCTATTTATAATTTAAAAGGTAAAAAAATAAACGCGTTTCACGACACTGTCGCGGTTTGGCTGACGTTAGTGGATCTTTCTTTCACAGAGTATATAATCACTACGAGTTTCTTTTGACAATGACAGATGTAGGCAGGCAGGCGTGACCGGTGACACTTGCAAAACTTGCTAGCAAAAAAAAAAGAAGTCTTTATTTTCTTTTCTTGGTAAAAAAAATAAAGACACAAAATAATAAATAAATATCGCTGGACAAAACACACAGCGCTATCAGTGCCACGCTAAGCAATGAGGCTTATGTCGTGGACACCAGATAGTTGATATACTACACACACAGATACTTTTTGTTTGTAAATACATTCTTAGTGGATTCGTTTAGGGTTAAAGTATATCTAAAACCCTTGAACTTAATATTTAAGCAGGACTTAGTATTCCAAAACTCGTATCACATAAAAGTGAACCAGATTAGTCAATCTATAATGAGAGGTTTTCTTAGTGAGAATTAAAAAAATAATAGTTTCCATGAACTCGATAGATGGCGTTGACCCGACTCCGTTACTAGGTGCTGAAGCCAAAACGCTTGAAAAAACACAGGCTACATACGCTCGTTGACTGACACTTTCGTTTGCATAGGCTTCCGAAAATAATCATAAGGTCCAAGTGAAATTATGTGACGTTCTCTTCCTTGCAGTAACGTAGTCAGACCAACGCCATCTATCCAGCGACTAGGGCAGAGTTGAAAAAGAAAATCCCTCATTACTCTAGTTAGGTAAAATAAATATTATGATGATTATTTGAAAGCTATTATTCAATCGTTCTGGTAACATTGAAATCTGTCATGATAGTGTTGGTTGTGGCGGCATTTTCGATTTCACAAGTTGTTTTGTGATAAAGTTTTTTGCAAAAATAAAACCGACTTCACGTGACCTTTGTTTGATTGATTTAGTTTTTTGTCACCAATTTCTGAAGCTAAAGTTATTTTTCAGTTTTTTGTGTGAAGGCGGTTTTATTTTTTGCAAAAAAGTTTTTATTTTTCACTTTTTAATGGTTCACATGTGCTTACTCTTTCACAGCGTACCAGCGTGATTTTTTGCCGTAAACTGGTGTAAACAATTTAATAGACAGACATGAGATTTCAGCAATCCCACTCAATTTGCTATCATTTATTGAGGAGTTCCGTTGCCTATCTCCGAAGTTCTTCATCAGATCTTTACCAAATTGAAATGGGATCACTCCGAGAAAGAACTCTTCCAAAAACTACCCAAATCACTTCTTGTGTGCCAATTGAAGAGTTCCCTCTATTTCTCCAGGATCCCATCATCGGGATCCTGACTTGATGATTATGGGATCACCTGGGAAGTTTACACTTTCAAATTATAAAAAAAAAAACAAAATTTTCCAATGATTGCAGTATCGGGTTGACCTTGACTATAAAACCATTTAGGTTGTAAGAAGGATGGCTCTACCGCGACGGTGCACCGTTCCCGTGTTAAGGACTTCTGAATTTGATTTTATTTCATAGAGCAAATATCCCACGAGAACGTTTTAAATATAGCCTACGACACTCACAAATAACGTACCTTTCTATTGGTAAAAGAATTTTCAGGTTCAGTAAGATCCAGATATTACCCCCTGCAGCCTCACAAAACTTTACATAAAATACGTCTCACAGCTATCGGTGTTTCTCTAAAGTTAGCTTGAAATATCCTATCCGCGTCACTTCAGTCACTTGATTCATATAAAAAAAAAACAAAAAAGGTTTGTTTCTAACCATCCTAGATAATGTCAAACAGACAGAAATAGCAACCTACCGATACCTGTTAGTAAAGTTATCGAAAATGGCCGTAAGGTAATAGGGTAGGGGTAACCGGGTAAGGATAGGGTGACTCAGGCATTATTCATCAAAATAAGTTTACCAAAATAGGTACTTAAGTAGGTAATAAAATTAACGAAGTCATTGTACCAAAACCTTTAATTACTTAATACTTAGGTCATTTACGAATAAACAAATTGTGCATACAAAATACATAATTATTGAGTAAAATAGAAGATACTCGTATTTAACTAAATTGGTTTAAAAACGTAGAGCACTTGATCAAGTTCTTTTTCATAGTTATTTTACTGTTAACACCCTAATTACAACCAGGAACAATATGATTTCGAAAGTGCGTACCTACTTACCTAGTACCTACTCGTTACCGGCGTGTGTGTGTTTGTTATTTAGAATACTACTGGCTGCAGTTTCCCTGGTAGAAAAAGATGGAATCCCGTAATCTTAAAAACAAATAATTCGGTTTGTGATTCTTACTTTTATTCTTAATAATGTTCCCAATGTATAATCTATTACTTAGTTGTATGCGTGAAAAACTATCGCCATCTTGGATAGCAATAGAGCGAAATACAGTGGAAAAGTAATTTCCATTGAATTTGAAAAGGTTTAAGTTATTCCTGGAACTTTCCGAGCTGGAAAACAAATCTGGGCACATTGTAAAAGTAATACGATCGATTCCGTTATAGCCCGGCCAGTGAACGGACACACCACGGTTGTTATTTCCCCGTTCCGATAGCAATATTTTATTTATTAAGTTTTTGCTTTTTTCTACAACACTAATAACAGTCTCATCCATTTTTATTTTTGAATTAAAAATATCGAAGACATTCATACTACATTTAACAAACATAACGTTAAGTATGAAATTCCACAGGTTTTCTTGTATTACTTCGTTGTCGTTTTTTAGCAGATCACAAATGTATTCGACTGCGAAATATTCAGCAAAGGACCTGTGCACAAACAGAGGCATATTGTTTGCCACAGCGCGTATGAGGCCAGTCTTCTCTCGTCCATGACTCAGTTCATCAATCATATCCTTAATTTCTTTCAACACGGCTTCTTCAAAAACCTCGACATGTGGGTAAAATATAGCGTAAGCACCTAGCTTCTTATGTTTAGCCACGCTTTCCGCGCGTTCTTTCTCATAAGTCATTTTATTATCCGGATTAAACATGTCAATCTTATTTTTTTCTTGAAAACGGATCTTTTTTATTTTAGTTTCAAAATAATATTCGTAAAATATGTAGCCAGTGACATCTATGTCCCAGTTCTTTTCTCCATCTTCAACGTCTTTAATCTTGTTCTGGAAACATTCAGCTAATAAGAATAAGTGCAGGGGTGGTGGAGTTGTATCTTTTGAATCACACAATGTACGAACGCAATTGCGAATGTCAAATTCGGTCAAATAAGAATTATAGCCCTCATAAGCAATATTAATGCCATTAGCTAAAGACTCCAATTTTATAAAATCCAAGAAGTTCAAATAAACTTTAAAGTATGGGTTTAGTTCTATTAAAGAGAAGACACGGCTCCACTTTTTCGGTAGCAGAAGTTGCATAAAATATAAGAAGTCACGAACATTACGCATTTGTTTCTCATTCAGATTCTTTAATGGTATCGTGGACTTCCAAAACTTGTTAAAATATTTATCCCGTTCAGGGGAAGTAAAGTGTTCCATTTTGTACGATGATCCAAACTCTTTTTCTAAAACAGTTTTTACGTGGTTGAATGACCTGCTTGTGATCCAGATTTTATGCTTTTGTGGAAAACTCCTGACAGATTTAAGTAATAGTAACGCTTCTTTTTCATAGTGAGGAAAGATTTCATCGAAGCCATCGAAAAGAAATATCAGTTTTCCTCTGTTGTAAAAATCTAGGAATATTTTCAACTGAAGTTCTGCTGAATGACCTCCTGAATATTTGATTAGGGAAACAGTTTCATTTGATGATTCTCCAAGTTCAATTAAAAGTTCTTCCTCTTTGTAAGGTTCAGTGGATTCCTCAAGTGCAGCTTGACACATGAACTTTAAACTTTCCAAATCAGTGATGTCTGTACTGTCGTCCTGCCACTTACTGAGTATCCTAGCATGCTCCAATAGGTTTATTCTTACAATCCAAACTCTAGGATCGATTTCCATTGTGTTTCGTGATAAGTGTGAGAGTAGTGTTGACTTACCCATCCCTGGTAATGCTGTTATAAGTACCACATCGTCTTCTAAATCATACAAAGTTTTTAATACTTTATCTTTGACTTCATCAAAATCATCGTGTTCCCGCTTTTTAGGACGACTAACACGTCTATCAATATAAAAAGGCTTAGCCTTATTGTAGTTATAATCAATTACTGTTTTACCAATAACGATAGTCTTATTGTTAATAATTTGATTCAATACTTCTTCGTCGATCAACTTTGCAGACTCATCATCTATGATTGTATCTAAAAGTAAGTCTTCACCCTGAAATTTCAGTTTAGAAGTCGCTAAGAGCTTCTTTTGAGATACAACACTCATGTCTGTGAAAACGGTTCTATCATAGTTTAAGACTTTACATGCTTCTGAGAAATATTCAGTCACAATATCAAGTGTAATCTGATTCGTAATTATTATTATTTGCTTGCCAGCAACAGCTTTTGCGATATTTTCAAGTCTTTTACAAGAATTTCTAAAATCTTGAAAATTATTGCACACAATAATAAGTATCTTGTCCTTCGTTGTGTCCGTCAATTCTTTACATAAAGTGTTGTAGCTCTTTAAAGGTAGTTTGAAAATGTATTCCAAGTCCAACACAGCATGGTCTTTATTTCCTAGATATTGCTCCACCTTAGCAACGGTTAACACACAGCTCCCAGTGGCTGTAACAGTTCCTTGAATCTGGCCATGCGATTCCAATAGTTTTATAGCGTTTTCATTAAATGTATAGCCTTTCTTCTTAATGTTATGCATCATATTTAAAACTCCCGTCAATGGCTCCTTCATGGCATTAGATACTACATTCTCATAAATTTTGCTTGTTTTTGTAAGATATGATCCCACTTTAGGTGTCATCCATAGTTTTTGTATTTCATTATGATATTTTAGAAATATTACGTCAGATCTAACCCTAAAGTTGTTGACGTCACTGCACGGATGATCTTCTATTTCTGCTCTCAAAATTTCCTCTACGTCATTTTGGTCAGCTTGGTTAGTGTAAAACAGTAATTTGTCGTAGAAATCTCTCACCAAATTCACGTCGTATTCGCCTCGTTCAAATGAAAGTTTCGGAAACATCTTAACTCTCACATCCAATTTGTATTCGTACAAATTTTCGATTTTAGTTTTCAACGTCTCATGCCATGACTTGGCCAGATTGCCTAATGATTCACAGTTATCTGTAAACTTTAGAAGTTTTGAAGTTTTATCGAAAACTAGTATGTTGCCAACAGCAGAAGCTATGCCTCCATTTAACTGCAGAAATCCATCTCCTACTGACTCATCTATGGTAATGATGTTGTTTGGTTTCGATTGTTCAAATAATTCTATAATTTTTGTTGTCAGGTAGTTCAGTCTCTTTTCTACTTTTTCCTGTTTGCCTCGTATGGCTAAATCTTTGTTGCCAAATAAAGCCGGAACTTTAAGTTTCAGAGAAAGAATATAGTCTTTAGCAGCCAGTTCTGCTGCAGCGTTGATAATCGATTGAGGGACATATAGTCTGTCGAGTTGTCGTTTTAGATTGTCTGTTATCGGTGGTCCAATAAAATTAAGCTTGCCATTTTTATAGGTAAGAACAGTTCCTATCAGTTTACTTAGTGTCGCTATTTCAGAGGGTTCGCTAAGGAACTGAAACAATAAATTTTGTAAATCACACTTTTTTGCCTTTCGGTTTTTGAGAACCTCTAAGAACAATATGTTTTTGATAAGCACAAGAAATTCTTCATTGGTTGTAAAGAAGTCTTGTCTGAAGCTGGCAATCCGATGTCCTTCGGGTTGGATTTCAGAAACGTGAAAAACGTTGAGCGCTAGAATTACATGATAGCGCAATATTAGATCATCATTCATTGACATTTCGCTATCAGATTCATCACAAATAAACTTCGCTAGCTGTTCAGCTAGTGTAGTAATTTGTTCTTTAATTACTGTTTTACATAAAAAGTCCAAGTCTTCCTCTCTGTATGACGTCTGCGTGCAACAACCTCCCGTTCCTATAAGTTCATTTAAATAGTCGGCAAAATAACCTTTGTATTTTTTGTTATTGGGATCACCCTTGGCTGTTGTATACATGACGAAAAAGCATTCAGTTTCATCAAACTTACGTTCAAAAATTATGTCTTTACTGCTCGGGTCGAAACATCGTCTTATTTCCAAGTAACTGTTGAAATATTTAGCAAAATCACTTTTACTAGTAATCGCTAGAGTTTTGTCGTTTTCTCTATGTTTGGCTTGAATAAACACAGTTACTGGTTTATTATAGCCTCTTATTTTTGCTTGAAAGCAAATGTCGTCAAAGTCACCTATGTCGTCTCTATTGGTGGCCAGACTGAACTGATCAACATTGTCGTCATGTTTCAGTCTGAAATATATTAGACTAATTAATTTCGTCTCGTACAGTTGTCCCTGGATGCCCGACGTGCCTGCACGCTTTTTGTACATTTTACTATTTTTGATTAGGTGGTAATTTCTCGTCACTAAGACAAGACACAACAAATTAAAGAATTAAAGTTACTGTTTTATTTCTTCTATTGGTCCTGCATGAAGTATATTCTCCCATGCGTAGAAAATCGCCTTCAATCCTACTTGTTGGAGTTATAGCTTCGAGTTCCGTGTCTTCTACTGATGACTTGTGACCTGCAAATAATTGTTAAACGTTTTATTTTTCGTTGCGGATCTAACTGAACATAGCATAGGTAGGTGCTACTATTTCTTTTTCGAGAATTTATGTAGGTATTTAAATGGAAGGGGTTTAAGATTTGGTTTCTTGAATTTTTTTTCGATGATACGGTTATTTTCAGACAGCATTTTGCTCCATTTCGGATTGTATTTCAAAACTTATTTTCCTGTTTATTCTGAAGGTTATTTTATTAATATACTCGTAGCTCTGACGTCAAATTCGTTTATTGTAATTTGCAGAACAAAGAGTTTCGACTAAAATAACGTGTATTCGAAACTAGCCTTTTTATGCCCGGAAAAACTCCAAGGCAACGTTTTAAATGCAACCAAATGTTTTACACTTGGGGATAATGTAGCTTCACAACCATTTCACAACACAATTAGTGAACTTTTGGAATCGGGTAAATAGTTCTGTAGATAACCCGCCACATTCATATATAGATACAAACTTTACAGATTTATACAGATTTATAATATTAGTACAAAGGGTGTATTTAACGAAGCGAAAGGCACTTTCCCCGTCACAGCGATCATTTTTTGTTCTACATTATGGAAACAGTTACGTAGATATAGGGGTCAAAGTTCCAACGTTTTGACAAGTTTTTTAAAAATATGTACAAGTTTTATTGTAAGATTTTTTTATTTTTCTGACTTTAAATACCTCTAAGACCCCCGTTTTATTCAATCCATCCATCAGCACAATGTTTTAAGTGCGTTACATTTAGTTTTACCACAAAACATGATTTTTCACCCCAAAAAAAGTTTCCCAGCATTAATTTTTGCGTAGTTATAGTTACTTAGTTTGATGTACAGAATGCTTGGTTGACGGTTTCGTGATGAGGTTGTTTACACCCAGTAGCTATATGCGATATCCCTAGATAGAGAAGTGAATCAATACCTGTTTGAGTCCAGTCAGCTTTATGGAAAGATCACTATTGTCAATCCTAGGTCTCATGTAAGGGCCTGGCCTCCTAGAACTTAGTCAAGTTATGCTGTAGATTCACACCATTGTCGCGTGAGCCCGATGCAATGTACCACAGATCTTATAAAATAAACAGGTTGTACCTACGAGTATATTGAATCGCGCGTTGTGAATAAGGTAACACGAGACATTACTAAAGCAACTATTTTAGTTATGCCTATTTTAGTTTACTTAAGCCGCGTTGACACGATCAGAGTATACTGGGACTGAGTGGACTTGGGCGCAACTAGTATTGTGGCAACCCATAATCCGAGCGCACTCAAAATCAAACTCAAACTCAAAGCATTTACTTCAATTAGAATATTACGGCACTTTTAATGTCAAAAAAACAACAAAAAGGGGGCCAAGTGCGAGTCGGACTCGCCCATAAAGGGTTCCGTAGCAGATTGAATGAAAGGTAAATTGCTGTTTACGATTTATGACGTAAAAAAGACTACTTACTAGATCTTTACATGGTACATCATATATTTTTTTTAGTTTTATCATTCTCTTATTTTAGAAGTTACAGGGGGGGGGGGGGGGGGACATTTTACCACTTTGGAAGTGTCTCTCGCGCAAACTATTCAGTTTAGAAAAAAAAGGTGTTAAAAACCTCGATATCATTTTTGAAGACCTAGGTATCCATAGATACCCCACACGTATGGGTTTGATGAATTTTTTTATTGAGTTTCCGTTCTAAGTATGGGGAACTCCCCAAATACATTGTATTTTTTTCTATTTTTGTATGAAAATCTTAATGCGGTTTACAGAATACATCTACTTACCAAGTTTCAATAGCATAGTTCTTATAGCTTCGGAAAAAAAGTGGCTGTGATACGGACGGACAGACAGACAGACAGACAGACCCACAAGCAGACAGACAGACATGACGAATCTATAAGGGTTCCGTTTTTGCCATTTGGCTACGGAACCCTAAAAACGCTAAGCTACAGTCACAGTCACAAGGCATAATAACTTGAGAAAGTACAAACTAAAGTTTACATTACGGATAATTTTATGCAAAACTTTTATTATGCGTTTATTTTATGTAACTATAGTAAGTTAGCACCGAATTTCACGGTGCGTCTCTTGCGGTCTAAACAACAACGCCTGTGACTTCATTCTGAGCAACAACCAAGCATTTGCAGTTGCATTAACTTATCTGTAGGATACGCACATACTTTTTTCATCCCCCCATCTCGGAAAGAGTATTTTTGCTCTTCAATATCTGAGTGCAAAAACCGTTTTTATCGTCTTGAGGGTAAAGTAAATTTGAATTTAGAACATCGTGTCGTGCACTAAGCATGTGAATTCTATTTACTTCTACCTCTATGGTGCCGAATTTATCATATTTTTTTTTTTAATTTGTTAAGAACTCAGACTCGGAACCTTCTTGGTGTACTTTTTAGGGTTCCGTAGCCAAATGGCAAAAAACGGAACCCTTATAGTTTCGCCATGTCTGTCTGTCTGTCTGTCTGTCTGTCCGCGGATAATCTCAGTGACCGTTAGCACCAGAAAGCTGAAATTTGGTACCAATATGTATATCAATCATGCCGACAAAGTGCAAAAATAAAAATTTAAAAAAACATTTTTATTAGGGTACCTCCCCCAGACGTAAAGTGGGGAGCGATTTTTTTTTTAATTTTGACCCTGACGTGTGATATATTGTTGGATAGGTATTTAAAAATGAATAGGGGTTTTCTAAAATCATTTTTTGATAATATTAATATTTTAGGAAATAATCGCTCCGAAAGTCAAAAACAATGTGTCCCCCCTCCCTCTAACTTTTGAACCATAAGTTTAAAAAATATGAAAAAAATCACAGAAGTAGACCTTTATATGAACTTTCTAGGAAAATTATTTTCAACTTGATGAGTTGAATAGTTTTTGAGTTATATAGCACTTTTTCAAAAAAACGCAAATGATAACTTTGTTTTTCATACAAATACTATGAAAAACAAAGTTATTTTTGCTGACGAAAAATGTTGGTATTTTTAATGGTCTGGGAAGCTACGGAACCCTACAGTGAGCGTGGCCCGACACGCTCTTGGCCGGTTTTTTAATATGTTTTGCGCGCGCCATTTTCTTTTCACGTCATATTGCAAGGAATCCAACTTGAAAACAAGTGAAAAACCTAAAATGACCACTCATTATCTAGCGACGAGGAAGTTTATTTGACGCCAACAGAATTAACTGAATTTGTTAATAATGTGCAATTTTTTTTTTGCGTTTATTCATTTCCTCGCTGAGGTGGGATGAAAAGTTACGTGTTGCACTCGAGTGCAAAGATTTTTCACCTTGAGCTCTTTTGATTCCCTCGCTAACGCTCAAGTTCTAAGTTTCTATTCTAATAATTCTAAGATTCTAAGTTTTGAGCACGCGGTTAAAAAACAACTTTGCACTCATGTATAACAAATAACTATTTCGTTTTCTATAATAATAAATTATAATTCAATCATAATTCGAAAGACATTTGGCGGTATCTGTTATCATAGGAACGTTATTGTTGTTTGGGGACAGACTTGACTTTTGTTTTGGATGGAAGGTTCCCTATGTCCGTTACTGTACATATGACAACGTACCTGCATTTCAGGAGGACGTGATAAGGTAACAATCTTACTTTCGCACTTATAATATTAGTTTCTTCTAGTTTGGATGCAGAAGGCTAAGGGCTGGGTTTTGTGGCGCAACTTTCGAGAGGTTTTCCATATCCAGCATTAACTGCAATCGGCTGGGTTCATTGATTGTTGATGAAATCTTTACTCCCGGTTGGTATGCATAGGAAAAGGTAGATTTGCATAAAATAGGCATCCAGCAATGTCCAGCATTGACATTTTATACCAATTCAAAGATAAGATCCGTAACAAGCATCACGTCAGTGGCTAACAAGAAGCAACCAGCTAATTTACAAATATCATCTTCATCTTCTAGCTCTTGGCCCATTCTACTTTGGGTCGGTTTAACACGTTTTCTTCTTCCATTCCCCCTGTCAGACGTCACGGCATCATTTACTCCTTTCTCTTTCATTATTATTATAGTAACCTGCATAAAGGTAACTGGACTTTTATTCTATTAAGTACTCTTTTCCTTAGGACATACCTTTTATCAAAAAGATTTCTTAATGTTTTGGATTAGGTTTCAAATGATAAATTATAAACATAACGGAGATTTGACAATCTCTATTGCTTTGCGAAAAATCTTATCAAGACGTACTGAAAATTTTGCTCACAATATAATTTCAGGCACTGCTAATCTTAGAAGAATATACCTTTAGATAAGAGTACCTATATCGTAGTGTATCTACACGGAACATGGTAATATTGTCTTTTTTTCCATAAAACACTATGGGCCGTGGACATGTGGGACGAGTTGCTGAATTACTCTTTGATTCTATGTATTACGCAAGGTAAAATGTGGATTAATATAAGAAAATATGGTGTATGATGTCACCACATAAGTCCCCGATGTCGATGGCAGGCTATCAGCTTGATAAGATTAAAATTATAATAGAACAGAATAGATTGTATCACCGATATTGCAGCACACTTTGTCAAATACACTCAATTGATAGGTTGTGTACGTAAAACAGGTGAAAAATATCGAAAATTTATTATTGGAAGTGATTGTGAAAGAAAAATCAGACGCTGGTGGTTTGAAAAGACTAGCAGTGGACCGCAAGCTACGAAAAAATGGATAACGAAAACCATGAGTACTACCCAAATTACTCCGGATTCGAATTTGTGTTAAAAAAAAGCCGAGGCAAGAAGAAAAAACGGAGCAGAAAAGCAAAAACCCAAAACAGTGTTACCAGTAGTGACACCAAAAGCGAAGAGGGGACTTTAGATGAGGCCAACTTAACGGATGACAACAACAGCGGAGCTGAAGATACGGAAGAAGGTTCTAGCAAAGACGCTGTAATTTTACGAGCTAATGTAGACGATGCAGTTGACAACGAAAGCCGAATATCTTTAGACGCTATGATGTCAGCAGCACCAGAATACGAAATAGATAAAAAAATAGAAGACGAAGAAAACGAGCTAGAGAATTCTATGGACAAAATGAATATTGAAGACGAATTATTAGATACAGTTGATAATATTTATTCAAAGAAAGAGTACTCTTTGCTCAATTCCAGAGCTTTGCCAAAGGAGGCGATGACGTATGAACTAGAAACGTTTGACAAAAATGCACTGATAATTTTTAATCAGAAAGAAATTGATGGGCACCAGCCCAGACTTGGTACAGAGAAAGACGTGGATGCCTTGACTAGAACCTTTAAGAATTTTGGTTTTGAAGTTACGCCACATCATAATTTGACCAAAGATGGCCTTTTTGAAGAGCTTAAAAATTGTAAGTAAATTAAGCAATAACAAAATAGAGTCATAGATTGATTACCTAGTGACGATAAAGCCAATGATCTAGGAAACTACCAGATTGATAATTTGACAAGCGAAACAAGTTGTTTCGATTTGTCGTACATCACAAACTTTATCCTGATTAATAACAAATTATGATTTGATTAATGACCGTATTTTTTAGTTGTAATAACATAAATAACATGGGTGGACAACAAAAGACGGTCTAACTCTAAAATTCCATAAAAAACAATCCTCGGTGTAACAAGCCTTCTTCATTTTTAGTATATGTCTGTACTTACCAAGCGTTTTGAGGGCCACCCGGGGATGAGAATCAAGAATATTTTGTAATTCTTAGACAACTTATTTACGAGGCAAGCAAGGCCTGGGGTACAGGGAAGGTCCTTAGCTATCGACAGCTGGGTAGCTGGTAAAACTGCAATCAGACGTCTGTCTATTAGGGGCAAAACGATGTTGTTAAAGGGATGCTGTGAATATTTTTAAATAGAAAGTAACGGAACTGCTCATATCATTTCAGTTGGCGAAAGGGACTTCACGAACTACGGATGTGTCGCTGTCGCTATATTAACACATGGCTCTCACAACGGCATGCTTAGGGCCAAGGACCAGCTCTACAGTGAGATTGAGGTCATCAACCATTTCAAGGACTACGCCAAGCCTACCCTCGTGACCAAACCCAAGATTTTTATCATTCAGGTGAGATTATTTGTGATTATTACTGACTTCGTGCGTGCGTGTATGGGCAGATGTATGAACGTGCACGAAGCAATAGGAGAATGTAAGGATCCTAGTTATAGGTGTGAGTTCTACCATGGGGGTGTAATTCTATCATGTTCTAGTTGTATGTATTTTGGATTACTAGTGGGGTAGACGTGTTCTTGAGTAAAGACTGGGAATCGACAAACGTTAGGTGATGCTACGCACTCGGTGGTGCAATGATCTTCGCAGGACTTTGGATAACTTTAAAGTATGAAGAGTGTAAAACACCTCTTAACGAATCCAAAAGGCACTTGTTCTCCTCGTCATTCCGATATTTTTTTGTTCGAAATTGGTGGTCAAAGTTCCAAATTTTTGATAAGTTTCTTTTTAAATACAAGATTTTTTTGTAAGTTTTTTACTTTAAATATTTCCACGAACCCCGTACTATTCAATCCATCCATCAGCACAATGTGTTGAGTGCGTTACATTGATTACAACCAAACGTGATTTTTCACACAAAAAAAAGTTGTTTCCCAGCAATAATTTTCGAGTAAAGTTACTTAGTTTGATGTACAGAATGCTTGGTTGACGGCTTCGTGATGAGGTGGTTTACACCCTGTATTTAATATAGTAGTAGCATACGAGTAGGCTACAATTAAGGATCCAAATAAACGGCGTGATATTGCAGAGGTATCCAGAAGGATGACAGTTATTTTAGTTGAAGTGGACAATCACAGTTGTGACAGTTATTTTAGTCGTTTAATCTTTGAGTTTATGCCACTGCCTGTATCTGATTGCTAGAAGCATAGGTCTTTTTTATACTATGCTAGAAGTGATCAATTGTTTTTGTTAGTCTACGGCTGTTCGTAGTAAACATGTCCTGAAGAGTCATAATCAACTTATAATGTTCTTTCGGCTAATGGGACACTGGCCTTTTGTTTTGTGAGAGGGAGTGAGCCATGATCCACGTCGCGGGTCCATTGCGAATGGATAAAATATGTCATCATATCTTCGGAGTTTTGGTTGTACTCAAAAGGTTTTATCCAACTTAAAAGTTAAGTGCTGTCGTTTGCTAATTACAATAAAACCATCCATGTGACCTAGCTCAGATTGAGGAGGAACAACTCACAGGACGAGCTCATGACTAAATAATAACAGTCGCTCGTGTCGATCCTCATGTTAGGTCGCGCTACCCATTACATACGGAGTTTCCTCCGTACCTTGGAAAGCACTTGAAACCGTTGGTTCTGGCTGTCAATTGAACTTTGAGAGTCGTTCTAGGTAGTCAGTGGCCCGAAAGCCTCACAACTAATCTTACCAAGGGGTTTCGTATTACCCAGTACTAACCAACAAGTGGAGGCTCAATAGGCAGTTCTTCCATGTAAAATATTGGCATTACATTCAGTTAGACTGGAAGCCGACCCCAACATAGTTGGGTAAAGGCTACGCAGATTTAGATCCCTATATTAGGTCATTAGGTTTTTAGGAGTCAAGCTCATCACGCCACTTTACTCCGGGGTTTTCACGGTCTTTTGTCATTCACTCTTATTTCAGAGATCCGTTTTTAGCTTATCAGAAGCTGTGTCAGAAGTAATGAAGTGTCAACCTCTTGAGATTTCCTTCCGGCCTTGTGACGTCCGGTAATCCTCTCCAATGAAGGCCTCAATTGCAAAACATCTATCAAATCATGTCGATAAGAATACCTCAACGATTCGTCATTGCATTTTGTTTTTATCAAGGTAGGCAAGACAAAGACCGAATGTAGCACTTTCATCGACTGAGTCATTAGTGTTTATTTATTTTTGAGTTAAGTACCTAAATTCTAACTCAATCCGGAACTAGGTATTTTTATGAATGATCATTATTTTGATAGTGATAATGCGCATTTTGCATCGATTTTGTGTCGAGTATGTTTGATGATACATGATCCAATTTTTTTAGCGAAACATGTGTAAGTGCTCAAGGTCGCAGTAGATGATACCTAATTATTTTCTACGATGTCATCTTTATATTGTGGCTTAGATCACCTCAAACGATAAGTATTACTTTCTTACAATATCATTGTCGGCTTAGAAACGCATGTGACTAAAGACTAAAAGAGTGATGCACTTACGCCACTTAGGTACATAAATGTTGATGGATGGAGAGGGAGACGAAGGCCAGAGAAAAGATAGATGGATTGTGTGAACAATGATATGAAAGAGAAAGGAGTAAATTATGCCGTGACCTCTGACAGGGGAGAATGGTAGAAGAAAACCTGTTGCGTCGATCCCAAGTAGAATGGGACAGGGGCAGGAAGATTATGATCATTGACGGCCATGCCATTATATTGTATGTTTGACCTCTTTGCGTTTCGCGTGCGTGATGAAACTTAGGTGGGTCATACCATGTACGCCTGTGAAGGTTCCTGGCCCAAGAAATCTATATATTTACGTCGCATTGCATTGTATAGTAAGCCGGGGTACAGGTACTTTATAATAAACCACTGCATAATCAAATTTTTGAGACTTTTGAGCAATTATTGCGCAATTTTCAATGCTAACCCGCAAAATTTGTCATATATGCACAATTATGCTTTTAGCCGTTCAGTAGGGCTTTTACTACTAAACGGTTAAAAGGATTGCACAATAATTCATCATGATATTGTGCGATAAAGTTGCAGGGCCGAAACATTCAATCATACCTCGATAAAATCTAGTCATTTATTCTGAATGATAATCATTAAATTTGATCGTCAAAGTTTGCAAGAGACAGTCCCGCTCTTCGCCACTTCCTACCGTTTTAGCGAGGGTGAAACAGTAGCGCAATAAACTCTCCAGCAAGAGAAGGCTTTTTAAAGGCTCTTTGGGGGTATGAAGAACAGGGCGTAAAGCTTTTCATACCCCGTAGAAAAGGGAGGATCCTCCGACCAGTTGTTGTCGGGTGCTCGTATATACTCTTAAGTCGCGGAGAATGTTGCTTGCGCGATGTAGGATCTGTGACGTGTTTTCGCTGTTAGTTTATCATATTTGTCATAGATGGCGCTGTAGTACTTTTTGTCCCATGTTTGTAGTGCTGCTACAGCTCCTTTCTCCACGATACGACGAACATTCGCTCATTCCATACCAGAAACACACTTCTATATTCCTTGTTTCCTTTTTCAGGCGTGCCGAGGAACTAAAATCATGACAGGCGTCCCAGTCTTCCACTCGGGCAAGATTCGCAAGGACCTCGATGAGGAAGACTTGGAGCCTTACATCCTGCCCGTGGAATCTGACTTGCTGATCCTTCATAGTTCTTATCCAGGCCGCGCTTCACACAGGTAGTTTTATTATAACTAGTTTACTAGTTGAAGTAATTTCACTTGGCTCATAGAAAATTAGCAAATGTTTTGCTTATACTTTGTCGTCAGCGTTAATCATAAAAGGCGTAAAATACCTCTTAACGAAGCCGAAAGGAACTTGTTCTCCCCGTCATTGCGATAATTTTTTTGTTCTACACTATACCTGGGCAGCCCCGGATCTTCAATTTTTTTTAGGCGGGGCAAAAACTGAAAAATGCCGCCCCCACCTACTTACATTTATTTTTACCTTTATCATCCATATAGTTTCAGCTATCAGATGTCGACTAATTGATTGAAATTTGGACATAACCTACATAGGCCTTCCGGAAATAATGCATCCATCGCTGTTCTTTCACGTCAACCAGCAAACCCATTGTCGACCTAGCAAACGACCCAAGAGCTAGACTAACCTCACACTATACCGAAGACATCCCGGACGTCAGCCTGTACGAGATTAGGATGGCTCTGAAACAGCTCAAAAACAACAAGGCACCGGGTGATGACGGAATTACGGCCGAACTCCTGAAGGCGGGTGGAAAACCGGTACTTAAGGCCCTTCAGTAGCTGTTTAATTCCGTCATACTTGAGGGGAAAACGCCACAGGCATGGTGCAGGGGTGTGGTGGTACTCTTCTTCAAGAAGGGTGACAATGCCCGGTTGAAGAATTACAGGCCCATCTCACTTCTAAGCCATGTCCACAAGTTGTTTTCTCAAGAGTCATCACGAATCGTCTCGCGCGCAGGTTTGAAGATTTCTAACCACCCGAACAAGCCGATTTCCGAAAAGGCTTTAGCACCGTGGACCACATACATAATACGCTGCGGCAGGTTATACAGAAGACCGAAGAGTACAACTTGCCTCTGTTTAGCGTTTGTGGACTACGAGAAAGCCTTTGATTCGATCGAGACCTGGGCTGTACTGCAGTCTCTCCGATCCGGTGCCAAATTGACTACCGGTACATCGAGGTGTTGAAGTGTTTGTACAAAAAAGCCACCATGTCAGTCCGACTTCAGGACCAAGCCTCGGAACCTATCCTTCTGCAGCGAGGTGTAAGACAGGGAGACGTCATATCTCCGAAACTGTTCACCGCTGCACTGGAGGATGTCTTCAAGGTTCTGGACTAAAAAGGGCTAGGCATCAACGTCAATGGCGAGTACATCACTCACCTTCGGTTTGCCGACGATATAGTGGTCATGGCTGAGGCCATGGAGGACCTCAGTACAATGCTCGATGACCTCAGTAGAGCTTCCGAAAGAGTGGGTCTAAAAATGAACATGGACAAGATGAAGGTCATGTTGGATGCCCATGTCACACCCATTCCTATCAAGATCGGATACTCTACACTCGAAATTGTAGACGATTACCTAGGACAAACGGTCCAGTTAGGTAGGTCTAACTTCGAGAAAGAGGTCAATCGTCGAATCCAACTCGGCTGGGCAGCGTTCGGAAAGCTGCGCGGTATCTTCTCGTCCAACTTACCGCAGTGTCTCAAGACGAAAGTCAGTGACCAGTGTGTTGCCAGTGATTACATACGGGACCGAAACGTGGTCGCTCACAATGGGCCTTATCAAAAGGCTTGAAGTCACCCAAAGGGCAATGGAGTGGGCTATGCTCGGAGTTTCCTTGCGTGATCGAATCTGAAATGAAGACATCCGCAAGAGATCCAAGGTCACCGACGTAGCCCGAAGAATTTCCAAACTTAAGTGGCAGTGGGCAGGGCACATTGCTCGCAGAACGGTTGGCCGATGGGGCCGAAAAGTTCTGGAGTGGCGACCGCGAACCGGAAGACGATGCGTTGAAAGACCACCCTCTAGGACCTAGAGGGAGGTCTAACGTAACTTAGAGTCTAGGTGGACCGATGACCTGGTGAAGGTTGCGGGAATCCGTTGGATGCGAGTCGCACGGGACCGGTCAATGTGGCGACACTTGGGGGAGGCCTTATATGTCCAGCAGTGGACGTCTTTCGGCTGAAATGATGATGATGATGAAAATAAAAATGAAATATATAATTGCATTTGTGAATTGAAATTACAATTTTACTCTTCGAGCTTTTTGTTTAGCAAATAAATCTATGGCCTTGTCATAATTTAACTCGTGTGCAATTCGATTTTCTATCACCAAGATTGCAAGACTCGATAAGCGTTCCTGGCTCATAGAAGATCGCAAATAATTTTAATTAGTTTTAGTTATGCGCGTATTTTGAACTATGCCTACGCGCCTCGCCAATAATAAATATTCGTGCAGCACGTCTCACTCCGCGCTCTGGGTATTGGTCGAGTTACTATGACCATGTTTCTGTACTTGTACTATTATTTATTCCGTGGTCAAAGTTAAGTAAATGATGAGTTGTCCATTCGTTTGTAAAGTGTGAATTTGGCCGCCCTCTGAACTTGCCGCCCGGGGCATGGGCCCCGGCTAGCCCCCCCCTAGATCCGGGGCTGTACCTGGGAACCTTCTAGTTACGGAGATATTGGGGGTCAAAGTTATAACTATTTGAGTACATAACATTGAGTTTTACCACAAAACGTGATTTTTCACCCCAAAAAAAAGTCATTACCCAGCAATAATTTTTGCGTAAAGTTACTTAGTTTGATGTACAGAATGCTTGGTTAACGGCTTTGTGATGAGGTGATTTACACCCAATATACATATACTTGAGTCTCTTTCTTTAGCCAAACTTGCAATAATCATGCAGCTTTTTTGCCAAAAGTCAATTTTAACAATTTTGAAATGTCTTATAAAAGAAGAATGAAAAAATATCGTAACACAACATCACGCCTGTTATCCCAGGAGGGTTGGGCAGAGGTGTACCCACATTTCGCTAGTTATTGAGCCTATTGGCATCAATCGGATACAATTCCAGATTCTACGGCTGCTATTGAGAAATTCCTAATGGGAAAAACCAAAAAACACTGCCAGACCTGGGAATCGAACCTAGGATCTCATGCTCAGCAGCCGCGGCGCTTGCAACCACTAGACCGACGAGGCCAAAAATATGTGCCTGCATCTTCGAAAATTACTTGCGCTCAGTTTTTTTCTCTTTCATATTTCACCACTAACCTGTAATGTGACTTTGGTATTTACAAACCAATAATATTGTTACGAGCTGGCTATGAGACAAATTAATTACCTACTACCGATTAAACAACAGAATAACTTCATTAATCACAAAACATTCAAAACTTACTTAACTTAGATATCGCACATCTAGTTCACTTCGAATCGCTTCGTTGTGTAGCCAGAATCAGACTGACTGTCGCGGGCCTGAGCGGTGTATTTATACTCGCACACAAAAAAAATAACCCCGAATATTCTAGAGGGTTATAGAACTGCTACATAAAAAACACTAACAAAAGAATAGTAGGTAAAAATAAGCTACTTGTACAAAACAAACGAATATGAACCGTATGCCCTAGGCGTACGGTCGAAATTATAATATCTTTTTCTAAATAGTTCGCGAATTTGTACCTGCCTAACTTTAAAACTAATAATAATGGAAAGCACTCGAAATTCCAACGTACACATACTGTAATCACGTGCTTTCTCGAATGTTCTAGTAGGTCCAATGTAACAATATTTTAAACCGAAACCAACAATACTCAACCAACCTTTAAAATTCTTCCAGAAACGAACTCTACGGCTCTTGGTTCATCCAGACCCTCTGCAAGAAAATCGACACCCTATCCTCGACAGAAGACCTGGAATCCATCATCACCGAGGTCAAGAGAGACGTGGCAATAGACAAGCAACACGAAGAATATAACAAGAGAACCTTCGAGATGAATGTCAACAAACAAATGCCGGTGATGACGTCTACGTTGATCAGGAAGCTGTATCTAAAGAAGTTTGGGGAAAAGCCCGTCGAAGAGACGTATGTCGACAAGTCTAAGCGGCAAAGTGAGTCGAGGCGGCAAAGTGCCGTCCTGGACGCAGTCAGTGCCGCGCCTGTAACGCCCTTGCTGGTCCAGTTTGGACCTTGTTCTTGCTTTTTGGAGCATTTCACTTATATGAGGAATTGTTTGAGGTGAGTTCTTGAAATCTTTCTAGATTATTTATACTGAATGCCGGTTTCGTTGGTAGCGTTACCATAGCACATATAGGCTGATGCTCCAGGGTAGTTCCCAAAGGTCGAGGAACTTTTTTAACCTTGAAAAACCGTCATGAGCTTGGAGGGTTGTATAGATAATTTAGATGACTATAATTCTGTAACTACATACGTCTTACAGTCGCGAACAATATTTTCATCAACACACAACCTAGCACTGGCCTGCAAATTGCAAAAAACGTAAGAAAATTTGAATTTCGCGGGCTACCCTGACGCTTTCACCTTAAGGGTTTTGCAAAAGTAACTCTGTCAGTTTTTGTCAACACGCCTGTACCATTTAAACTTTGCTTTTACTTTTTTTGCACACCAAAGCGTAAATAGAAAATCACTGAAACAACCTTAGTGGACTGAGCTGCAACTTTGCAAAAAACTTTGCTTTTTGATAGATGTAGACCTTACGCCAGTGCTGCCACCTTGTGGTTTTGTCATTTCAGAAAACCCTTATTATACTTGCTAATAATTATGACGTGACTAGATTAATGAAATTTTACTTTTAACATTCCAGGTACTTTGTCGAAGAGAACCCTTCCGATGAAACGGCACAAGACATTTTGGACATCGCTAACACATTCGAAGATACCGTCGAATTCAACACGCCTAAAGACAAAATGTGCAAGGCCATCAGCAAGCACCTTATGGACAAAGCTCGATATAGCCAATTTTACAAATATCTGTATTTCTATAACGCACAAACGCAACAAACTTTTGGGAATAAAAATTAGGTAAATTAAGTATGATTTTTTGTTTTTTCTATCGATTGGGGTGAAGTACCCACATGAGTCATATTGTGAGTCGTCGAGACAACGACTCCATTTACGATTCTTGGATTCGAATTTCGAACCCAAATGCTATAGCCACTTTCTGGAGCCATGGAACAGTCAGAAGGCGTCGCGGTAGTCCTCGTAGAAGATGGCGGGTCGACCAAGTCAATGTGGACCACATTGGCTTAATTTAATTCGAAAGTCGAAACAACTGGAAGTTATGGGGAGAGGCCTTTCCCCAGCAGTGGGGTGATGCAGAATAACAGTATCAGTATGCTATACAAGGTGTCGATTTAGTGATAGTCACCTGTGGCCATCATGAGGGATTATACATACCCGTCATATTGGTGCATCAGGGATATTTGCGGAATCGCAGGAGGAAACCAAACACGGATTATATTTTCATACATGACAAAAATTCTAAAAATATTAAATCATTCTTGCTTAATTTCATTGTTTTTAATATCCACGAAATTGGCGTTATTTGACCTTTGTAATTAATTATATTGTAGCTACTTACGGAATTACTGAAACTTACAAAGAAAGAGACTAATTTCTACGAAATAAACGAACTAACTAAATAAACATATTTTTTTATGTCCTAACCCTCTTCCCCTCAGGTTGGTCCGTGGATGGTTGACCACCCTTACATACCGAGTTTCCTCCGTGCCTCGGAAAGCACGTTAAGGTGTTGGTCCCGACTGTCATTTGTACGTTTTTGACAGTCTTTATAAGTCTTTTCAGTGGCTCCAAAAGCTCCTTAATTACCAAGGGGTATCGTATTACTCTGTATTCAATTAATATAATTTAATGGGCATGAAACCTTATTTTTGTGTACTTAGTATATGTTTAGTACCTAGCTATAATCATTGGCAGAATTTAAGCAGCAAAATAAATTAAAAATAAATTAAAACAGGTCAGTTACAGAATCAGGGCAAAAATAAAGAGCAGTAGGTAACGATCATTTCCGAACGAAAGCAGCTCGGTCTGTGTCATCATTTTCCACCAGCCCGGCTAGCATGGGCAGGGGATAAAAATTTTATCCACCGGTTATTTCCACTTTTGTTTGAATTTTGTCACTTGTCAGTGGAAATAACCGGTGGATAAAATTTTATCCCCTGCCCATGCTAGCCGGGCTGAACCGCTGGACGGAGTTCGGTGAAATCAGAGGGGATGACAGGTGAGGGAAAGAGGGTTCGGAAGGATATACGATACTTTTTATCTTAACATTACGATCCTAACATATCTAACATACTACGATCCTGTGTGTCTACATCAAATAACTATATGGCTAACCTACATATTTACTGAGTTCTTTATTGTTTCAAATCGAGTTCAAATAACCGTTTAAACGCGAAGATGACAGATGAAAACAAAATGGCGGACCCTTTTAGAGTGCAAACTGTTTCATCTATTTTTGTTTAATTGGGTTAACAATGTGTCAGTTGTTATAGAAGTATTCAATATTGGCTTATATTGGCATGAACCAATTAAAATGGTACCTATTATGGTAGCCATATTTTAGTACGTTAGTTAGTGAAGGAGCTCGTAGCTAAATAATAACAGCCGCAGGTGTCGATCTGTCGGGCCTGTGGACGGTAAGCTATGGGCTAGCTCGCCGTCCGTTCGTCTTATGACGACAGGCTGTGTCGACGCGACGACGGCGCGTTCGTGTTCCACGCGCACTTCAAAGAGATGTCCAGCATAAGGACGCGGTCCGCAAAGGCCGATGGCTGCCGGGGCTGCAGGACTGTTCGAAAGAGATACCGTGGCCCGGGAACACAAAGGGCGGGAAAGGAACATGGATGGGTTTTATTCAGTAATAGTCTACAATCCCTCCCGCACCGCCCAGAGCGGGAGGAGCCATTTGATGAATTCCCAACCGAAAAAATAAGGGTCGATCTTCAGGGTTAAGCCGTGCTTGCCAAGATTGGTCCGAGGATGGGTGATCATCAATACGCACGTTTAGCCGTTGGTCCCGGCTGTCATTTATAGCTCTTTGACAGTCATTACAGATAGTCAGTGGTCCGAAAGTCTGACAACCAGTCTTATGGCCATCCACATTGGTACTCTAAACTTTCCTCACGACAGATCTTGGACGTATCTTCATGTTTAAACATAGGTGAATGATAAGTAGGTGCACATAGTTACAAGCTCCCTCCACCTTTTCTTACGTAAATCAGCTTGACCAGGATATGTTCCTTTATTAACATTTCTTTTGTTCATAAAATGCTTTGTTATGGAATGAGTGCAAGTCGTGAGGAAAGTTTTAAGTTATTATGAATATGGATTGCTATTGGCTCGACGGTCTGATTTGCATTGATCCAGTATTTCTAGTGAGATTATCCAGATAACAACTGCAGTCACCGACTTAGCTTGCAAAGGCTTTTTTACCCGACTATGGCGATACCAAAAGGAAGGGAAGATTTAAGCGATCTATGTAGGTATGTCTGTGTGTGTTTACGTAGCGGCTAAACTTTTCATCTAAAGTTGATGAAAATAGTGTCAATTCATTCGTTATTATGGGCCGGGTAACATAAGCTTCATTTTAACCGACCTCAATAAAAGGAGGAGTCACCTTGTAAACCCCGAATTAGAGAGTGAATTTTACAGTAGTCGGGTTTTTAGTGGTTGTACCTAAGCCACACAAATTCTTGTTTTTTTTTTTTTTTTTTTTTAATTTTAGAAAGCGTTGCCCTACTCTAGGAACTTTTCCTAGGAGTTTCTACAGTTTAAATGTTTGTAAATTCACATACATTAACAACCAAACTCACTACTTACTTAAAATCATGCCATTTCAGGTAAGAGTTGTAGTGGGTGTAGCTCGGCCACGGATGGAGGAATAAGGAACGATAGACCGTGGAACAGACGAGTTCTAGAGTGGACCGCAATTCAGTAACCGTAATGAGAGAAACCCCTCAATTGGCTGAACCAGCGATCTCAAAGAGGTGGCTGGGACAGACTGGATGCGGGAAGTAGAGGGTGTTGTGGCGCTGCAGCCCTTTGTTCAGCTGCACCGGTCTTCGCTAGGCTGAATTATTCTTCTTCTTTGCGTGTTGATAGACTCAAATAATACCTGACTATGTTGCCACCTGCACAGCTCTGTCGTTGGCTTCGTTTAAATCTTGGAAGGTGCAAGTGAATCTTGGAAGGTGCAGTATGGGCAAGAAAGGAGGTGGGGCATATCCTGCAGAGAGGCTCCACACTGACATTGTATATGGGACGGGTCAGTGATTCACTATTTGGCCAGATTATTTCTACAGCGGCCAACCTGAGCCTGCAAACGGTTAAGAGAGAGGCTGAATTGATTGGTGGACATAACATAACGTCAAATCACAGTCCTCGAGGGTTAAGGAGGTATACCCATATTTTGTAGTCCTCGAGGGTTAAGGAGGTATACCCACATTTTGTAGTCCTCGAGGGTTAAGGAGGTATACTCACATTTTGTAGTCCTCGAGGGTTAAGGAGGTATACCCACATTTTGTAGTCCTCGAGGGTTAAGGAGGTATACCCACATTTTGTAGTCCTCGAGGGTTAAGGAGGTATACCCACATTTTGTAGTCCTCGAGGGTTAAGGAGGTATACCCACATTTTGTAGTCCTCGAGGGTTAAGGAGGTATACCCACATTTTGTAGTCCTCGAGGGTTAAGGAGGTATACCCACATTTTGTAGTCCTCGAGGGTTAAGGAGGTATACCCACATTTTGTAGTCCTCGAGGGTTAAGGAGGTATACCCACATTTCACCAGTTGTTTTTAGTCTCATGTATTAGGGGGTAAGATTTGGAAGTGACCTACACTCACCATTGGGTGGCAAAGGGTTGAAAAAGAAGAAGAAAAGGGGTGAGCCTATTACCAGGCACAAATCTGCCAAATAACAACTACCTTTGCCCAACCCAGGAATCCGAGTCCAGGACCTCATACTCGGCAGTCGCGCTGATGACCATTAGACCAAGGGAGGCGGTGGAGAAATTCAATAAAACCCTGGAAGCCATATTGGATCAATGCTAACTCCTTACAATTTAATCTAGTCCAGTATCAAGTATCTAGCGCTGAAACGGATATGTCCTTCTTTTCATTTACATATTAGGCCTGAATTTTTGTCGCGCTGATGGTCGGTCGCGTAAGTTCGGTCGTGATATCAGCGAGAACAGAATACGGCAGTCGGTCGCCGCTGACATCAGCGTCGCAGTATGGCGCTATCAAATACTCTATGGGCGCTATATAGTAAACAATGTATGTATACTCGTACGCGACTGACCGTGCGCGACAAGAATTCAAGCCTGACTGCAATTTGGTTATTTATAAAAACTACATAACATCAATCATCATTATGAATAAAGTATAAAATATTATCTTAACGTAATTGGGGTGACATTGTACCCTCGTTAAAAAGGCATCTAAAATAATGACTCTCTCGTCTTTAAATACGTTTCTTTTTATTTTTTCCTAAAGGTTGGTTACGTAAAAAATCTCTACAGACGGCGAATCCGTCTGATGTAGAGATTTTGACCTAAAGGGTTTAATCAAAATTGCCGTTTGTTGTGATAATAACGCCGTAACGCAATGTGCTTTAGCAAAATCTTAACTAAGTTAATAACATGAATTACGTTACAATAGGCTTGTTAACTGAAAAAATCTAATTATCACTTAGATTATCAAAAAATATTTCACCCGTATTTTTTCTTTTGTTACATAAACCAAAATTGACGAAGATACGACGCTTTTAAAATTCTCAATACGTCACTGTTTGGTATATTTTTAGTGAGTACTGACGTCACGAGCCCCCACTCCCGAGTTTTGATGCGTTTTATCTTTGTCAATATTCGTTGATTTACAAAAACAGAAAAACGTGTCCATTATTTTTCAATACTCTAACTGACGGACTAAATAGATTGCAATTTATTGATGGTGGAAACTAGCCTATTCGTAAAACGGTGACAAAATTTTAAACTTTTAATTCAAATCTGATCAACAACCATTTTGAACCTTGACAAAGACCTAATCTACACTGAAAATCACACCCAGACAACACCATTGAAATTAAAGTAGTGCCTTCTTTTTAAAGCTAAGCAGTTGAATAATCATCCGGATGGAAGGTCTGAGTTTGTGATAGACAAAGAGACATTTTACCTTTGTCTCTGGAACGGCGAGTCATTTGTGTTGCAAATGCCTATATACAACTACCGGCTACGCATCAGGTGGGTGCTTGTTCGTTGTTCATTGACATTGCGAATATTGGGAGAAATCCGTTTTCAGCACTAGAATTTAATCAAAAAGCTCTCATGTTTGTTGAAAAAAGCGTAAAAGTACCACTCCACTGCATAAGTCGCAGTGGACGTTAACTACCCACTAATGAGTGGCTCACCGCATATTTAATACTAGCGGACGTCCCGCGGTTTCACCCGCATAGTTCCCGTTCCCGTGGGAGTACGGGGATAAAATATATCCTATGTTACTCGTGGATAATGTAGCTTTCGAATGGTGAAAGAATTTTTAAAAACGGTCCAGTAGTTTTTAAGCCTATTCATTACAACCAAACAAACAAACAAACAAAGTTTTCCTCTTTATAATATTAGTGTAGATGTAGATACGTGGTAAGGTGTATTTCCGCTGACCCCACTGTCGTCGTTTCGTTGACCGCTTACCCTACTGGTGGGGTCAACGGGAAGTTTACAATATTGTTCCCGTTGACCCCACTGGTTCGTCCCACTGGCGGGGTCAACGGGAAGTCTGCAGTTTGTATTCCCGTTGACCCCACTGCTGTACATACGCCTTTTATGAAAGAAGAAGATTACACGTATAAGGAAAATGGCGGGGACAATTAGGAGATGAGAAACAAGGATAGAGTCCACCAGGAGGGCAAAAATTAGGTTTTCATCAACCCGAATATCACTTATATTCGGATTGGTACTACTAAGGTCCATGTTCACCGAAAAGATAATGGTCTGATTATCTAAAAACAGCTGTCACTGTGACATGTTCCCATACAAAAATGTGTTTTAAACAGCGGTTTTTAGATAATCAGACCGTCATCTTTTTGGTGAACATGGCCCTAAGTTGTATTCTCAAATCGGATTCCACTTGTAATCTGTTTCTGTGTTCAAAAACCCAATAATACCTTATAAGCATACAACAGGACAACAACAGAAATTACCTTAAATAAATAATTAAGGTAATTATAATTTAATAATTACCTTAAATATTACCTTATTACCTTATCTACCTTTATATTACCTTATTTAAGGTAATTATAATTTAATAATTACCTTAAATTACCTTATAAGCATACAACAGGATATACAACAGGAATTTCAATCAGAACCTGCGGAATTAACGCCATTAGTACTAAAACGTTAATCATCCTTCTGATGGAAGGATGAGATCTTAGGTTAGATTCATCATGGATCGTAAACTTTGGTTATGCTTAATTTACCTTGCATTAATTAGCGTGCTAGGTTGGTAATGAAAATGCACGTAAAGACGGATTTCTCATAGCAGCTCTCAGCAAAACACATAGACTAGGCAATGCCTTTGAAACACATTGCAGAACAAGGATTTCTGTGGTATACTACCACTAAAACTCGACCACTGAAAAACCACGTTCTAATTAAATTAGGGGTTTACAAGGTAAAATCGACCCCTCCTATTGTTGAAGTCGGTTAATATGTAGCCTATGTTATCCGGGCCATAATAACGATTCGATTGACACCTTATTCATCAAAATCGGATGAATAGTTTAAGCGCTTCGGTGGAACATACGCAAATACAAATACAGGGTGTAAACAACCTCATCACGAAACCGTCAACCAAGTATTCTGTACATCAAACTAAGTCTCATCACTTTACGCCAAAATTATTGCTGGGAAACGACTATTTTTTGGAGTGAAAAATCATGTTTTGTGGTAGAACTCAATGTAACACACATAAAAAAATGTGCTGATGGATGGATTGAATATGAATAGAATATACGGTTGTCGTTATTACATTATACGTCGTAAACTTACATTACAACTTGTACCTATTAAAAAAAAAAAAACTTGCAATTTTGACCCAATATCTCCGTAACTGGAAGGTTCCCCAGCTAGGTATGGTGTAGGACAAGTGCTTTTCGGCTTCGAATAGAGGTGTTTTACATCCTTTACACCTATTTACATACTTACATGGACTGATAAAATCAGAACCCTTCCTCGTGTAAAAATTAACGAGGACGCTTTGAAAGTGATTATCATTTGTTTCAGCCCTCTGAAATGGAGACTGTGCAACGATTCTTATAAGGTAGGTAAAGCATGAATATGGAAGGTGGAGAACCGCGGTTTGTGGACGACTTCTAATACTCGTAGAACCCGTGGGCCATCATCATTTATTAAAAAGTCGTGTCCTCACAAACTGTTTACCAACCAATGGCATGACAAGGATACACAAATTCAAGTAGCTAAGGGTTAACTCATAATTGTATCAGACTAATTCGCGAACACGTTTCGTAAATATTTGGATTATTTTGGATAACGACCTATAGGTTTATAGGCAGGCATTACAATACGATAATGTCACAGAGAATAAGGTGAAACCAACTTCTAAAGATTTTACTTAAGAGAAAATACAGAATGATAGAGAAGGCCGCTCGATGTTTTTTCGTTAACCTATTTTGTCTCACTGCTGGACAAAAGCCTCCCCGACAGCCTTCTTCTCCGGCCAGTTTCGCACAAAGTCGTCACACCACGCCGCTTTCTAGACCTCATTTGGCAACGATGCAAACTGCGTGACTGCGCGACTGCGTGACGACGTGACTCACGAGACGTGAGGTAGGTAACAGGATCGAAAATCCAGTGGATGCAAGAATTGACAAAAATGCGCTGGATGCAAGAAGAAAATGCAAGTAGAGCTGGGCATACGGCTGTTGAATCACGAGAAGTCTACGTCCAACAGTGAACAAGAACGTCTTTCAAGTGAATGATGATACGCCACGACCTCAGGCGATTTGGCTCGCGTCTTGACGTGTTGCGTCGCGGTACCTCGTCGTGAATAGAGTTTAAGTTTCTAGTAATTTACCTTAAACCCTCGCATTGCCAAATCCTTCAACAAAATATTAAATCCACAATCATAAAAACCTGTCTACAACGCTGAGTACCTACACAATCTTTGGATCTAAGTAGCCGTGCTAACATCTAAGTCAAGGTGGCGCCAAGGTTCCGCAGATAATGACATCAGCTGACAAAAATGTGGACGCATTTGTATGACGTTCGTGTTTATGTGTTCCTGGTGTTGGCAGTTTGTGATGCATTTGATTTTTGAGCAAATTCGACGTGTTTTTTGAGAAGGGATTTATTTCTAAACTTATATTGTCACTTACGGGATATCTTCCGTGATCATTTGTTGTTTTGAGCTCCCGATATTTCGACGCTGTTGCAAGCGCCATGATCGCGGGTTGACTGAAGACTGCGGGTGGATGGAAAATAAAATTGTTACGAGCAGACAAATCTGTCTACCCTCTTTCTTTGTCTTTAATAATCACGGAAGATATCCCGTAAGTGACAATATAAGTTTAGTTTTAAACCGTGAAAGCCTAAAACAGGATTTATTTCTGTATGAAATTTTAAATTATTTACGGTGTTGAAGGGATAATACCAGCTGCATGTGTCTATCTTCAGGTTAAGCCGCCCTTGCCAAGATCCATTACATAACGAGTTTACCCCGTGCCTCAGAATTTACGTTAAGCCGTTGGTCCTGGCTGTCATTCATAGATCTGTGATTGCCATTATAGGTAGGCCAGTAGCCCCAAAGTTTGACCAACAGCTTTACCAAAGGGACTCGTATTACCCGGTACTTATGACTGGTTTGTGGAAGTCAGATAGGCAGTCGCTCCACGTGGGCTCAAACTCAGGCAGGTGTGTAATTGGTGAAATGTATTTTCACCACTCCTCTAAAAACAGTGAAGGCGAGGAAATCTACAACCAAAAAAAACATGTGACTACTCAGTAGAAAACCTCCTCAGTTTTCGCTGACTATTACCTCTGCAATGATGACCATCATCATTTCAGCTGAAAGACATGCATTGCTGGACAATAGGCCTTCCCCGAAGGAGCCATTTTTGCTATACTAGCCACGCTTGGCAGGCGGGTTGGTGATGGCAGTACCGTTGTTACAAAAGCACAGAGAGCGCTGCTGCCCATTCTCTGGTAAGTCCCTTGACGCCTCCAAGCCTAACATATAATAATAATAATTTATTCAATAAGTAGTTTGTACAGTTAGCAAAACAGTTAGGTTTACAGGCTAGGAATCTACTTACTACTATTATAAATGAAAAAGGGTTATAATCAATCTGTTGGCAATTTCATCCAAATCCTTTCAGTAATTTCTGCATGAAAGTATAACAAAAAACGATCTTTACAGACTTTTACATTGATGATAGTCTTAAGAAGATTGCTAGCCTGCATACCTAACTGTTTTGCTGACTGTACATGGTATACAAAGTTGTCTTATATAATTAGATGTTATAAATAGAACCAATACTGTATATAAAATGGGTCATAGGACTCCCTTTCCTAAACTAGGCAGAAAATCTGTCTGGTATCTTAGGAAAGCGTATCCATTCACAGTGAGTCTTATTACGGTTACAAAAATATTGGTACGTGCAGTAGGCACCGATCAAATATATCCGTATCTATCGTAGCTTTCCTTCTTTAAATCCGACACCACACAGTACTAATCGGATACAGAGGTACAATATGAATGTAAATCCATAACAAATGCTCACGGATGCACACGTAACCTCTTAATAATTTCACAAGCTAAGTCAACACAATGTTTGCACACTCAATATGTCGTCAAAATGCTTTAAATTCCAGGCTTAGCCCAGGACAGTTAGTACACTGTAAACAGATTATGAAAGTTCCAAATCTTGATGCATCACACCTGCCCACTTTGTATGCACTGACTCACACTGATCGAAATAACTACAATGATGATACTCTTTTCTCTTTAGTGTAGAGTTCAAAATGGCCCAGTAAAACTTCTGGAGTTATGTCCGTTTGAATATGACGTCGTAATGCACTTAGGATCAGAAATATCTTTATTGTAGCCAATTAATTTTGAAAGTGTTCGAAAATTTTTGCGCGTCGTTCTTGTAGCTGCTTAAGGGGGAAGCTCACACCCTGCCCGCGAAATTCAAATTTTCTTACGTTTTTTGCAATTTGCAGGCCAGTGCTTGGTTGCATGTTGATGAACATTTGATTCGCGACTGTAAGACGTATTTAGTTACAGAATTATAATCATCAAAATCACCAACACAACCCTCTAAGTTCATATAGATCGAGAAACTATTTTTTCAAGGTCAAAGTTATTCCTCGATCTATATGAACTTGGAGGGTTGTATTGATGATTTTGATGATTATAATTCTGTAACTAAATACGTCTTACAGTCGCGAATCAAATGTTCATCAACATACAACCAAGCACTGGCCTGCAAATTGCAAAAAACGTAAGAAAATTTGAATTTCGCGGGCAGTATGTGAGCATTCGCCTTAAAGCTTTATCATAAGTGCGGGGTGCATAAATGTGGGCTGCGGGACTGTTCGAAAGAGATACCGCGGCCCTGGAACACAAAGGCATAAGAAGGAACATGGATAGGCTTTAGTCGATACAAGTCTGACACTTCCTTTCGCTCCGCCCAGAGCGGGGGTCATTTGATGATTTCCTATTTGGAAAAAGGGATGGCATAAAACATGGATGGACTGTATGTGGCTGCAAGGTGTCTGCTGAGATGACGAGTAATGGAGAAGTGTGCAAGACATTCTAAATAAATCGGTACTGGTGCCCCTATGGGCAGGAAAATGATATAATGCTAATATACATATGATGAGGGGGTTTTAATAAAACTGTAGTAAAGTTTCTTTCATACAAGTTCTGCTCTGCTCTATTTGACAGGTGCTGTATCACGAAAGATTTTTGTTTGAAAAATATGATAGTTTGTCAGTTATTATTTAATAATGCTAACTTAGGTAAGGCTCTACATTGTTTTGGGTGTAACAAAAAGTGTGAAAGATGAGTGGCGAGTACCTACCTCGTTGATCTACGTGGCAAACGCGATTGCCGAGCGAGAAGTCCTTAGATTCGGTTCCCAGGTTTTGGGATTGGCTTTTACCACAATTTTTTAGGAACATTATTTTGAACCTTATTCATCATGGCAATAGGGATAAACTAAGCAATATTTTTTTTGATGAAGGAGACCTTCCAGGATTGAATTAAACCTATTTTAATTTGAAATAAGCAACATTTTTAATCAATGATGGCAACTTTTCAGTTGCTGCCGGTAAGACTGAAAGTTACCCAAACGTAGAACCTTTGGGGTAAGGCAAGGAAATGACCATGTGAAGTTGAATGCAAAGTATTTATTTACTTATTTATTGACTTCATAGTCACCAGAAAGCCGTTAGGTAATTGTTAAGCCTACGTCATTTTAATTCTTAATAAAACATAATTATGGACCTTGTTATTCAGGAACGAAGGAAAAAAACGAAACTTGGTTATCTTTTTACTACGACCTCCTTTAAATTCATAGAACCGCGTATTTTTGAAGGAAGTACAAATATCGGTGGTTATTAATAATTATTAACAATCATAATCAACCTATTCATAGTTTCAGGAATTTAATTCATAACAAATTAAGAGTATGTTTGCGAGTCATCTGGGGCCTAATTCTGCTATTTTAATAAATTCGTCACTCCAACACGATTCCATTCTCATCCCATTGTCATTTTGCTGAAAGTTCGTAACCTGCTAAATTCACAATGGTCGATCATGGGTCGGTCAATGGTCTCGTAATAAAATTGTGTTTTAATGGCATTGTCGTATTGTCATTATTAAAAAACCCTTAGTACAAATGGTTTTCGAAATCTACTACTAAATGCGAACATTTATTCATGCCAGATTTCATGTACGAGATTATCATTCTATGACATTTCTTTCAATGGAGTGTCAGTGGTTGATCATTGAAAAGTCATAATGGCGCCATTATGTTATTAGAATTAACAAACTTGTCAAAATTTGACAGAAATTGACCATTATGAAATCAATGATCGACTACTCTGACACTATTGTAATAGCAGAATCGAGGCCCTGGTTACCGTTTGACCGGAAACATAATTGATGACGTCATTCGGGATGTGGGTACAGTCATCTACGCTAATATTATCAAGAGTTCAAGTTTGTTTGGTGATTTCCTCGCGAATTGGCGTGAAGAAGAACACCGTCGTAAGGTGGAAGGAATAAAATTAAATATCGCTGGACTTTAACACACAGCGCCGTCTAGTGCCACACTAAGCAAGGCTTGTGTCGTGGACACCAGATAGTTGATATACTACATATATGTATATTTTTTTGTAAATACATACTTATTATACGTATAAACATCCATGACTCGGAAACAAATGTCCATGCTCATCACACAATAATTTGCTCCTACCGGGATTCGAACCCAGGACCCTAAGAACCCTGCCGGGGTTGCGGGACTGTTCGAAAGAGATACCGCGGCCCCGGAACGTAAAGGGCGAGGAAGGAACATGGATGGGTTTTAGTCAGTAAGAGTCTGACACTCCCTCCCGTGGGAGAAGCCATTTGATGATTTCCCATCCTAAAAAAAAAAAAAAAAAAAAAAAGGACCCTAAGAACGTAAGGCGGCCTACCTACCACTAAACCATTCGGGTCGTCGGAATGGGGGAGGCATTTGCTCAGGAGTAAAACAATCATCATCTACCTATTGTCCAGTCCGCGCCACGGAGGCTATAATTTTTGTAAACAAAGAATTTCTACAAAGTTACGTAGCGTCAATTTAATCAACAACAAATAGTCCCAAATTCAATCAATTCAAATTATCATACGTCTGCTACGAAACGAACGAGCAATTTCACTTGATCGGGTTATATTTTGGCGATAAAAAGCGCTGTCGTATGTTTTGTGGTAGGTTCTGGAACGCATCTGACATCGTGGAACGTAAACATTTGGGCCGTCATTTTGAAGTAAGTTCTCGCGAAAGTGACGCTGTCATTTTTTTTCGATCCAAGGGTTGCGAACCGGAATGTGTGTTTTAGTATATTTTATAACGAGGGACTAAGCAAAGCCATAATATACCCGAGGTGGTTTGACTCTCGAGCATGCGAGGGAGTCAATGAAAGCGAGGATATATTAAGTTGGCGTTTAGTCTCGAGGTGCAAACTGTACTTTTCACTTCGAGTTCGAGAAAAATAGTCATTTAAAACCGAACAAATTTACACACGACAAAAATTCTGAACTGAGCGGTCAGTTTTTTCTTCTATCAGGTCAGTCACACAAACTCTAAACATTTTCGCAATGAAGATGATCCACACTCCACAGATATTATTAGTAGTAGCATGAGAAGTGAAAACAAATTTTATAGGTTCTATTCTGTGAACAATAGGGGCTAACTAAAAAAAATATACTTTGCACGTTTGGATTGGATGTAGGAAAAGCTCGAGGCAAAATAATAACAGCCACTCGGGTCAATCTGTAGGTTAAACCGCGCTTGCCTAGGTTGGTTCGTCGATGGGTGACCGACCGAGCTACCTCCGTGCTGAAAGTCTGACAACCAATTTTACCAAGGGGTATCGTATTACCCAGTATTAACTGGGTTGTGGAGGTCAGATAGGCAGTCGCTCCATGTAAAATACTGGTATTCAGCGGCATCAGGTTAGACTGGAAGCCGAGCAGGAAAAGGTTTAGGCAGATGTTGATAATTCTGGTTGGATGTTGTAGAAGGTAATCGTAACATTTTTGGTTCCAGTTTCCAGTAAGCAGCGTCTCCTCACGACGTGTTATTGCAGATCAGTTTTGCACCTTTTTTTTTTTTTTTTTTTTTAGGATGGGAAATCTTCAAATGACTTCTCCCACTCTGGGCGGAGCGGGAGGGAGTGTCAGACTCGTACTGACTAAAACCCATCCATGTTCCTTCCTCGCCCTTTACGTTCCGGGGCCGCGGTATCTCTTTCGAACAGTCCCGCAACCCCGGCAGGATCAATTTTGCACCTGCCAATACAAAATAGAGAAGATCGTATTTGAATGTCGCTGACTGTACTAAAAACGTGTCTGTACAATGTTCTTAACATATCATAATAATAATTCTTAATTAGTTCCTGTAAATTATAGAGCAAATAGTAACGCCACGATTACATTTATTGTTTTAATTAATTCTGAGAGTTCTCAACTTCTTCAACTTCAGACGGTACAACATTTTTATCGCAACAAGTACTAGGTCCTACCACACTGAATACCACAAATACATCATAAATATTATTAATAAGCTTATTAACAACAATTACCTAAATAAGTCGGAGTAATTTAGCAACTGTGTGTTGCCAGTGATTACATACGGGACCGAAACGTGTTCGCTCACAATGGGCCTTATCAAAAGGCAAGTCACCCAAAGGGCAATGGAGAGGGCTATGCTCGGAGTTTCCTTCCGTGATCGAATCAGAAATGAAGACATCCGCAAGAGAACCAAGGTCACCGACGTAGCCCGAAGAATTGCCAAACTTTAAGTGGCAGTGGGCAGGGCACATTGCTCGCAGAACGGATGGCCGATGGGGCCGAAAAGTTCTGGAGTGGCGACCGCGAACCGGAAGACGATGTGTTGGAACACCTCCCACTAGGTGGACCGATGACCTGGTGAACCTTGCGGGAATCCGTTGGATACGGGACCGGTCAATGTGGCGACACTTGGGGGAGGCCTATGTCCAGCAGTGGACGTCTTTCGACTGAAATGATGATGATGAATTAAGCAACTCGTCCTACACGCCCACGGCCCATTTGGGACGAGTTGATGAAAATCAAAATAAGTAATATTTTCATTCTGCAACTCGTCCAACGTCACTATAGAAATGAAAAAAAAAGTACAATCAGTAGTAACAGCCGCACGATGTCTAGGTCGGTTTATCGATGGGTGACCATTCATAACACACTGAGTTCCCTCCATGCTTCGGAAATACGTTAAGCAGTTGGGCCCGGCTGTCATTTGTTGATCTGTTACAGGTAGTCAGTGGCCCGAAAGTCAACCAGTCTTTCCAAGAGGTATCGTATTACCCAGTACTACTCGTATTTGGGTTGTGGAGGTCAGATAGGCAGTCGCTCCATGTTAAACACTGGTTCTTCGTGACGCTTCTTTTCTAAACCTCTCGCGTGTCTTAAGTTACACAGTTCGACATAAGCAATTGTCTTTCTATTGTGTCTCTAATTACGGCATTCGATGAGTTAATTTCGTTGCGGGGTCCAAGACAGTTATTGTTTCCGTGGAACTACGTCGAGCTTCTGGAGGTCGCCACTGTTCAGTCTGGCTTTCAGAAGTTGCAGTGGCTTGTGTATAGGTGGCAGGCTTGACTAAAAAACAAACATGCTGGTCAGTTTTTGGGGATTGCCGATAGAAGTGAAAACTTAAGTAATGTATATCTGCTACGGGTTCTGCCCCCCGCATGCCAAGTGGTGCTACGCCGTAGTGGATCGGCTACGAGTGCAACGGAGCGTTAGGTGACGGTCACGCAAGTTCCATGATTTGAATTAAGACCAAAAAGTTGGTTTGTTTCAACTTTAAAAACCTAATCAACGAAGAATGCACTTTTAGAGAAACCATAACGATCTGAACCTACCACAATTTCAATAAATTTTTATTAAGCCAACAGGAATTCCAAATGTTAAATCTCAAATTCAAAGAAAACCGTTTAGATTTATGTTTAGCACAAGATATGAATTCAAGACATACGTATCCATACTTAATGTTTACAATGCGAATGTAAATCTGTCCGTCGGTCTCTTCTCTTTGTTTCTTTCTCATTAACGACTGGACAGACTTCGATAAAAACAGTGACACAGATAGATCAAGAAGGGGTAGGTTAGGGTAGAAGGCCTAGCCGGGGATCGTTGAAGGCGCACTAGTTCCCAGGATCCCCGGTGCAAGTGTGGGAAGGGAACACCGGGGTGGTTTTTAGTCGGTTAGAGTTCGACAGACCCCTCCGCCCGCCCCAGGGCGTAGGACATCCGTGTGGATGTTCCACCCCGGCAAAATAAAAATGGTTAGGGACTGGTCACGAACTTCATGCGTAAGTACTCGCGGCCCATCCACAAAGTCGACAGGAGGCTGAAGGCGGTGTTTTTAGTGGGTGCAACACAACTAAACTCGCTCCCTGGACAGCGCGGTATGCGTCAGGCATTTTTCAGGTCGCAGGACCTGTGGTTAAGGACCCTGTAAAACGCTTGCACTGACTGGACAGGTCGACAAAAATCCATGTGGTTCTTTCAACAAAGGATCATTCCAGATAATTCTTCTCTCTCACTCAGGCTTCTTTTGGAACAAGGCTCTCGATAAAACTTTTTTTGGGTTAGCTCAATCCATCTTCGATCTTATCTCTGTGCTCAAAAATAGATTGAGGTCAAGATTAGGCCCAATTAACATAAAAATACACTACTCTCAATGCATGCCTTAATGTGACGAGACCAAGACAATGTCTGACTTTAAAACAGATTGTGACCTCTGAGTTTGTTTCGGTTATTTCCTCTCAAAGTAGTCAGGTACGAAAAACCGGCTTCATCTAGATTGTTTAAAAAATATAATTACTTATTTTGACAAGTTTGTGTTTGTAAAAATACAGCGAAAAAAGAAAACTAAGTGATCCAAAATAAACTTTATCTTATTAATGTATAAGGTTGATTTTGAGTAACTGTTCTATGAGAGCGATCGGTGACGATGACGCGAGTTCCTTGACTTTTGTTCACCCAAATGGTGCTCATCGCACCTAAAGAAATTTTCACTTCAAAAATGATTTTTGTGCCTAGTGTACATTCCCGCGGCAAAGTTGTAACCTCCAAGAAAGCGAAGCCGCGTCCAAAAGCTATATAGTAAACAACCGGTAATAATATTAGAGATATTCTCAAAACATTTATGCCAGGATCATAAAAGCGTCAGATAAATCTGATATTAATAGCGTAAATAGAAAGGAACAGTTATGCCTGGCTGAATTGAAAACATACGCGCTTTTATTTGAGGCTGGCTCGCAGTCTACAAAACTGAGCCGAGGCCCTGGTCCATCGTCAACAAACGCGACACTACCAAAAAGTAACGAAAAAAAAAATGAAATAGGCATTTTATTTACAACAATGTGTAATCATAGGCATGACGACAGTATCAAATAATTACAAATCTATTTAGTCCGTCAGTAAGATTATTGAAAAATAATTTTTTTTTGGGTAGCTGCTCCTCCCAGACCTCGTTACGCACTTGACAGGGTTTACTGATTAGTCAATGGCAGTCACCCAACAGCAACCTCACCGTGATGCAAAATCTGAAACAGCGTTTTGAAACACAGCGTTTTGAAACACAGCTTAGTCCCGTATATTCGCCTCATACAGTGAAAGTAGATCGTCGGAGTATTGTAGCAAACCCTAACTTAACCTTTGGGTCATCAGTGATTTATGATTAGCTCCGGTGTCATAGCCTGACAGGTTAATTTCTATCAAAAGGTCGCTCTAGGTCAACTTGCTATTAGGTTCGAGATCAAGATTATTTTGAAAAGGATAAGTTGTTCGCATTGACAGTAGTGTCGATTCTGTTGTGCATAAACTAAACTTAATTTTGAGCTGTCAAATTTCATTGGAACTAATATTTTCATACAAATGAAGGGTGCACGTAAAAACATGTCGACTAAAAACACGGTGAAGCGCAAGGCATAATCTAGTTTGACATCTCTAACTTAGTTCATGGCTATAGCCGTCCTTTTCTCGCACTGCCTTTTAGTAACAGATAGCAATAGCCTAAATTAAGTTTAGTTTGTGCACAACAGAATCGACACCAGTGTGATCTTCTCAATTAATTCACATCATATTTGCTGGAAGAAGCTGTAGTACTACATATTAGCTTGACTGCCTCGTTGGTCGCGTGGCGCAAGCGTGACTGCTGAGCATAAGGTCCTAGGTTCGATTCCCGGGTTGGGCAAAGTTTTTCCATTAAGTATTTTTCAAAATTCGGTTTTTCCATTAAGTATTTTTCGAAATTCGGTTTTTCCATTAAGTATTTTTCAGTAGCAGTCTCGGAGTCTGGATTTGTGCCCGATCGATGGCAATAGGTTTACCCCATAACTTGCGAAATGTGGGGTGTTCTATAAGGTACACCTCCGCCTAATCTTTGGGGGATTACAGGCGTGATGATAATGACTTTCACAAATTTTAATTCAATTCTGGGGCAGCGCTTTAATATTCTTGCAGTATTGTTTATTTTAGTTTAGATCAATGCACTGCGTCGTCTATGGAGCCTGTAATACAAGCAACATCGTACCTAAATGCTTTATCATTCGAGCTGCCTTCAAATCGGATCAAATCTACGCTGCTCGAATTTCCTGCCCTGGTTCCTACATTGCAGCAATATCATGCTTGCATGATATTGGGAAGAGGCCGGTAAATATTTGTAAAATTGAATTGAGAAAACAAAATGGCGGCCATACGACTGCTACGCACGATTTTGATCTTGAACGCGCCAATAGTATCATGCAGCACTACAGTAAGTGCCCCTACTCCTAGATGTACAATAAGATCTGCTTATTGACTGCTGACATCGGTTCGGTCCCTAAAAAATAAAGAACGCTAATACGGTCTTGCGCGGGCGCCAAAAAGTCTGATTGCGTCAACCGAAAAAAAAACGTTAGCTCACACTTGACCGGTTTCTAAACCAGCTGATTAAAATTCCGATGTTGCCAACGTTTATTTTCAGTTTCTAAATATAACCCTTAGCTCAGAGATGAGGTATCCGTTTAAAGGTGAAATTAATTTTGACGAATGGTATAATGCAGATGGCGATTATTAATTTTGTTTTCAATTCTATTCCTTGTTCCAACGGTCATTTTAAAAGGATCCTTTCGTCTTTAGAGCAGCTGTAGTGGTCCTGACTTTGGACTTACGAGTTTCGCTCCATACCCGGGCAGGACACTTTGTGTAATTAATTTATTAACTACTGATCTCGAAACTGTAACAGAAAGCTTAGTGTAAAAACCAACAAGGCCTAAAACAAATAAGCTCGACAGACGTGACGCCATTTTCTCGTATACTTCTTTGCAAACCCTTTTAATCAATACTTAGCTGGTAGCATGATAATAGTACATTATGGTACAAGTGTGTAATGTTGGTGATTACCGCTGAGGCGCCATTGAGACCCGAGCCGTTAGGCGAGGTTCTTAAGAGAGCCGAGGACGGTAATCATCAACACACACGTGTATCATACGACGTTTTTCAACACACTTGAGAATAAAATAAAACTAAAAATAACTATAATTTCAACAGTGAAAACGAGTTGTGAATTTTTTTTCGCAATGGCGGGAATAATTAATCAGTTTTCCTATGCGCGCGCATCTAACAATGGCGATCGGCCATAGACTAAAATAATGAGGTTTCTTTTTTTTTTGCTTTTCGCGGGTAGCGTTTTACCCACGTACGAAATGGGGAATTCAAAGTTTTATTTAATACAGAGAAAAAAAAAGTTAAATTTGAGTGAAAGTTTTATTTATTAAAAACTTATAAGTTGAAATTATCTATGTAGATACGAAGTTGCATGAAATGAGAAAGCAATAGGTATATTAATTTATTTGTACTAATGAACACGATCTTTTTTGTATCGAAACTTTTTTGAGAACAAAGCAATTCAACCAATAAAATAAAAAAAAACCCTATAACTCACTTGTGAATAATAGCAATGAAAAAGTCACAGTTTGATTACAGGTGTCATTATGTGCCTAATTGCGGTGAAATTAGAGCCACTTTATGAGCAAGTGTGTTGAAAAAACTTTTTTGCAAAAAATATAACCGACTTCACACAAAAAAGTGAAAAATAACTTTAGCTTCAGAAGTCGGTGACCTTTGTTTGATTGATTTAGTTTTTTTGTCACCGACTTCTGAAGCTAAAGTTATTTTTCACTTTTTTGTGTGAAGTCGGTTATATTTTTTGCAAAAAAGTTTTTATTTTTCACTTTTTAGTGGTTCACATGTGCTTACCCTTTCACAGCGTATCGGTGTGATTTTTTGTTATGAACTGGTGTAAACAATAGACAGACGTGAGTCTTCAGCGATCCCAGTACATTTGCTATCATTTATTAAGGAGTTCAGTTGCCTATCTTCCGAAGTCACCAGATCTTTATCAAATCGAAATGGGATCACTCCGAGAAAGTACTCTGCCTAAAACTACCCAAACCGCTTCTGGTGTGAGTTACCTCTATTTCTCCGGGATCCCATTGAATGGAACTTTACACGTCTAACTGTCGAAATCTGGGTGTATTGTATACTTCTGCGTACTCCCTCAGAGCATACAGGTGTGATGTTACGTCATGATGTTGTATAAACAATATTTGCTACAAATTGCTGCAATCGTTTGGTTGTTACCAAGCGATTGCAGCAATTACTGCAGCTTTGCCGTGTATTTTTGAAGAGTTCCATTTATATCTCCGAAGATCAGCGTAAGATCTTAACCAAATTGACATGGAACCACACGGAAAGCACCAGCTTTCAAATAAAAGAAGAATCATCAAAATCGGTTCACCCAGTCGAAAGTTCTGAGGTAACAAACATTGTCGAAATCTGGGTATACAGGCGTGATGTTACGTCATGATGTAGTATAAACAATGAACCTACAAGCGGATGCAGCAATCTCTGCAGATTTGCCGTCTATTTTTGAAGAGTTCCATTATATATCTCCGAAGATCAGCATCAGATCTTCAACAAATTAAAATGGGACCCAACGGGAAGCACCAGCTTTCAAATAAAAAAAGAATCATCAAAATCGGTTCACCCAGTCGAAAGTTCTGAGGTAACAAACACAAAAAAAAAAAAAAACAGACGAATTGAGAACCTCCTCTTTTTAGAAGTCGGTTGAAAAATAACTAAATCGCTATTTTAGGGACTCCGTTATTTTGGATTTTGAATAATATCAATTAGCTAACCGTGCATTCTTAACGAAACCAAACGTGAATTCGAAATTCCAGCTCAATCGGTTGGTCATAAAATTCAGTTGCAGGATATGATATGCTCCACCCATCTGCATCCAGTCCCAGCCACTTTACAAAGATCGTAGGTACATCTAGCTAGAGGGCTCAGAGAGATGTCAGCATAAAGAGAGGGGCCCGCAAGGGCGGAAGCCTGCCGGGGTTGCGGGCCCGTTCGAAAGAGATACCTACCGCGGCCCCGGAACATAAAGGGCGAGGAAGGAACATGGATGGGTTTTAGTCAGTAAAAATGATTTTCAATACACTTCCTCGAAAACTGGTTCTTTTCGCACTACTATTAGGTTCAAAATGCAGTGTATTTCACACACGTGCGTTTTTCATATTTTTTCTACACATATTATTATGCAGAAAGTAAAATTGCCACAGATAACTATACCTATACTTAGTCCTTGCCAAACTGGTCAATGCATAATTAAAAAAAAAACACTCACACCTGACTATAGAGTCAGAGGTGAATGTTTTTTTTTTAAATTTCGGATTAAGCGATCTACGTCTTTACGGCGGCGTAATCATTTTTTGAATAAGTATTCAAATTGTGTTTAAAAATTCAATATCATAGATAAACATGATTCTTTAAAACTGATATTTTCTTTTATAAACAAATTAAAATTTATTTGTGTTCTAAATTCAAAAATATATAAAAAATCTATTTTTTTATGTTAGGCTGTATAATGGCTTCACACCTTTGCTTCTCCTTCAACCTGGCGAAAAAAAAGCGCGGAAAAAAAAATTAAATCATAGTCTCGTAATAATTCATGACACAAATATTTTAAGTACATTCTTTTATTTTATTTCTTCAAAAGTGTATTGAAAAACGTCGTTTGATACACGTGGACATTTGTTATTGCAGTTCTCGGCTCAAAAACACCCTCGCCTTACGGCTCGTGATACCGCCTTGAACTACATTAACAAACTTTCTCCACTTGTATCAAAATGTACTATTCCCATCCGAAAAAAAAAATCGCTCCTTGTTCGGGTCAATCACTAAACAATAATGAACATGTAACACAACGCGTAATTGCGACACCGCGTTTCATGCCTTCAATATTTTATAAATTAGGCCGACTCCGTACGTTTCGGACAGCACACCGGGCGCGACTTGAGGTCGTAGCACACGTATCAACTCTCGGAAAGGGATCGTCACCGTGTCAACTCGAGCCGTTCAGTATTATTTGTATGAAACTCCCTACTGCAACGCACACTAATCGGAATCGTAACGTATTCGGCTCGCCTCGGGACAAGCTCACGAACCGCGGTGCGGTGCGTGGTCAACTTACAGTTCCCGCGCTTACGGTTCTCCGTACCCTAGCTTACGGCTCTCCATACCCTAGCTTACGGGTCTCCGTTCCCTAGCTTACGTCTATCGTCGATTCAAAATGATTGAACTAGTGCCGCCTAGCCCTCAACCAGCGGACGGCGAGCCGTAAGCGCGGCGTCGCCTAGCTGTAGCCTAGTCGACGTGCTGGTGCTTCTGATCCGCTTACGTTACGTGGTTACGTTACGTGGACGCCTGTTTGACGCCAGGGGGAAAGGCGAGGCGGTGACGATCTGCTCCTGAGTTGAGATATGTTCTGTGACCCTTAATCTCATCTCCTTCACTTCATTACTTTTAATAGCTATCCCATTTGTATTAAGTACCAAGATATAGCTATCTTGATAATCTTTTATCTTAGTTTATCCTTGCCCCACCCCAACACCAAACAGTCTTCCTACGATAGCCAAAAGTAAGCAGCTTTTAGGCTTTCGACCAATACCATTGCGAGTAATTGAGATTATTTTATACTACCATAGTTTAACAATAGTAATCTTATAAAAAACACATTATGATCCAGATACATGAATTATAGAGGTAGCTAGTGCTGCCAAATTGCTTCACAAATTCACTAGAATTCACTTTTAAAAGTAATACAGTCGAACCTATCCAATGTGCGTCGGACTAGGCGATAAGTTTGGTTCCGTAGACATTATTTTCTGCTGCATTTATTATGTAATTATGGTATTTTAATGTCTATTTTCATACTAACTTCAAGTGAGACTCATCTATTGCCTAGTTTTTTCCCAAGTATTTTGGGGATTGTCCAACAAAATGCAGCTGAATAGCAATATTGTACAAGTACATAGAACCTTTCTGACTTCCAACACAGAACAGATAAAAAAAGTTAGAAGGGCCTTTTGGGTAGAGCAGGCGCACCGCTCATAATTATAGTGAACGCTCATATGTCAATCGACCAACAGTCACGCTCTAATAGGCTTGTGTCCTAATAAAATCTAATTAGTCCGTCAGTTAGATTATAAAAAAATATTTGACCCGTATTTTTTCTTTTCTTACATAAGATCAAAATTGACGAAGATACGACGCTTTTACTAGTAAAATTCGCAATACGTCACGCCGTGCTATAGTTTTTAGTGCGTTGTGACGTCACGAGCCCCCACTCCCGAGTTTTGCTGCGTTTTATCTTTGTCAGTATTCAGTGATTTACAAAAACAAAAAATACGTGTTCATTATTTTCCAGTACTCTAACTGACGGACTAATTAGTTTTGCAATTTATTGATGGTGGAAACTAGCCTATTGTGACAGCGTACGAAGCGTGTGTGAGTGCACGTCAAGCACAGTTTTTGCGTTAGTGTGATGTGATAAGTCATCAATGCAAGCTCGCGATCTTAGTGTGAGTAGTTTATTTGTGTGCATTAATGCACGTATACGCTTACTCACATGTAACTGTTGGTTAATGTACCTCCTTCCGTAGCTACCGGTGTTTCTATAAACAAAGAATATCCTATCTGTGTCACCTACCTATCACTTGATTCAAAGAAATTTCAAAGAAAGCTTTTTGTGACGTTTTGTGTTTAATCGTCCACTAAATAAAATGACCAACAGATCAACAGACAGAGATAGCAACCTACCGAAACCGAACAGTAAGTTTTTTAAAAAATGGCCGTTAGTCTGTTTTGTTTATCCGCGCATTACGCGGCCACGACTTGTTGTATGACCGGAGCTTCTGCGGCTGTGGGTTCTGTTAGATTCTCACTGTCTACAGTAGGGTAGATAAGAAAAAAAAATCGAATGAATCCATCAGTTAGATTATCAAAAAAACTTTTTTGCAAAAAATAAAACCGACTTCACACAAAAAAGTGAAAAATAACTTTAGCTTCAGAAGTCGGTGACCTTTATTTGATTGATTTAGTTTTTTTGTCACCGACTTCTGAAGCTAAAGTTATTTTTCACTTTTTTGTGTGAAGTCGGTTTTATTTTTTGCAAAAAAGTTTTTATTTTTCACTTTTTAGTGGTTCACATGTGCATACCCTATCACAGCGTACCAGCGTGATTTTTTGTTATGAACTGGTGTAAACAATAGACAGACATGAGATTTCAGCAATCCCAGTAAGAGACACACATCTTTACCAAATTTAAATGGGATCACTCCGAGAAAGTAGTCTTTCTAAAACTACCCAAATCGCTTCTGGTGTGCCTATAAAATTTGAAAAGTTCTCTCTATTTCTCCAGGATCCCATTATCAGGATCCCGACTTGATGATTATGGGACCTTCTGGGAAGTATACCCTTTCAAACAATTAAAAAACAAATTCGGTCCAGTCATCTTCGAGTAATCGGGGAACATTGAATTGAGAACCTTCTCCTTTTTGAAGTCGGTTAATAACGACGTTATGGTACGTGACCCAAATATCCGGATAGCCTTTAAAAGATTTGGCCGAGTATCGTTAATTTGCTTCTAAGAATTGAAGAGCTCCGTTCCTTTGTCATGGATCCCATAATCAGAACCTAACCAAATTCTCATCAAACTACCCTTGAAGTACCCTTGCCAATAAAACAAAAAAAAACAATACATGTCAAGGAGGCTTATCCCCAATAAATGGAACTTAATACACCTAACTGATGCTGTATAAACAATAAACATTCAAGCGATTGCAGCAGTTACTGCAGATTTGCCGTGTATTTTTGAAGAGTTCCATTGTATATCTCCGAAGATCCGGATCAGATCTTCAGCAAATTAAAATATAACCGCACGGGAAGCACCCGCTTTCAAATTAAAAAAGAATCATCAAACTCGGTTCACCCAGTCGAAAGTACTGAGGTAACAAACACTGTCGAAATCTGGATGTACTGTACACATCTGCGTACCCCCTCAGAGCATACAGGCGTGATATTACGTCATGATGTTGTATAAACAATAAACCTACAAGCGATAACAGCAATCACTGCAGATTTGCTGTACATTTTTGAGGAGTTCCATTGTATATCTCCGAAGACCAGCATCAGATCTTCAGCAAATTAAAATGGGACCACATGGGAAGCACCAGCTTTCAAATAAAAAAAGAATCATCAAAATCGGTTCACTCAGTCGAAAGTTATGAGGTAACAAACACAAAAAAAAAAAAAAAAAAAAAACCTACAGACGAATTGATAACCTCCTCTTTTTGGAAGTCGGTTAAAAAATATTTGACCCGTATTTTTTCTTTTGTTACCAAAATTGACGAAGATACGACGATTTAAAAATTCTCAATACGTCACGCCGTGATATAATTTTTAGTGCGGTCTGACGTCACGAGCCCCCAGTCCCGAGTTTGCGTTTTATCTTTGTCAATTTAAATTGATTTACAAAAAAAAAAATACGTGTCCATTATTTTCCAATGCACTAACTGACGGACTAAATAATTTGCAACATATTGATGGTGAAAACTAGCCAGTTTTTCTCACTACCGCCAAAAGCTCGGATACGCAATCGTCTGCTAACTCTAATGAACCCTAAAAGAATGCTCCATCCATCAATCTAGAAAGGTTTTTGGCTAGACGCCTATGATTATTAGAAATAACGGTCTAGGCAGGTATTTAGGTTGCTGTATCAATTTGGGCGAAGGCCGTTCCTAGATACAAATACCAGAAGCTGGAATATAGATGTTATTTTAACTCTTTATGATAGACTTTATTGCCGCCATTGCACCTATGCGAAACAGGAGTGGGCTGGGTGAGATAGCTTATCACCACTCGCTCAGGTGAAGTGGTGATATGAAGTACCTCGATTTGAGGTTTATCATTACCATCATCATTTTAGCCGAAATAATATGTCTACTGCTGGACATAGAAGTCCCCAAGTGACAATGAAATCAATTGGAATGCATCCGATTTATTTGACTGATTCGAATTTCTTGGAATTGAAGATCAAAGCACTCTTTAAACCTTTAAATTAACACTTATTCAAAATTCAGAATAAAGTTATAGATAAATAAACTTCAATCTGATGAAGGTTGCGAGGATCCGCTGGATACGAGTCGCACGGGGGACTGGTGAATGTGGCGAACATTGACCAGTCCCACGTGCGTACTCCTTCTCTCTGAAACTTTTGGCCACCCAATGCTGAGTGTAGGTCTCTTCCAAATCTCTCTTCCATACACGACTAGGTAATTCCTAGCTATGCACATCTCGCTTCTGTTCTTGCTGGGTTTCGAAAACAAATGAATAAAAGTAAGTAGGTATTATAGGTGGTACTACGTGAATAAGTATTAATTTAAAAGTTCAAAGAGTGCTTTGATATTCAATTCCAAGAAATTTGAGTCAGTCAAATAAATCGGATTCATTACAATTGATTTATCGTTCGGCGTCATGTTGGTATGCATCTGTCAAATAAATAAAAATGCAGACAGACCCTTGTAATTGATGCAAGCTTTGTCCAATATATTATCAAATACGTTTGAAGTTATGGGAATAGGGTAGACGACAAAATCGTATATTTTATAACGAGGGACTAAACGAAGCCATAATATTATACCCGAGGTGGTTTGACTCCCGAGTTTGCGAGGGAGTCAATGAAAGCGCGTCATTTTTAATTAATTTGATAAAAACAAAAAACACATTTTCAATATAGAAATGTGGTAAGTATTCTAACTGACGGACTAAACAAAATCATATTTGTTTTTGTCAGGAATCATTCCTATTTCCAGACTGCTGCTGGTGGTCGAGAACATTGCGTAGGTACCGTACCTAGTGACAAAAAATGAAAAGAGTATGCTTAGATAGTTTATGTGGAAAGGATGAGTGAAAAGCGACTAACAAAAGCAGCTGGATAGATAAAGTTAGAACAAAGAACACGGATGAACACAATGTAAGTACAAATTGCTTTCTCGAAGACCCTAAACATAAGATGTGTACTTACCGCTTTAAAACTCAGACCCTGTCAAGTATCAGGCACGCATAAAATAACAAATATACCCACGCCGTTTGTTTTACTTGAATTATGAGAACAGTAACATCCTTGGCATACAATATCTGGTCATTCTCATCCCTCAGAGCTATGAAGAAAGGTGGATATGAATGCAGCTATCTTTATCTTTTAGCCGAGCAATGCTAAGCTAGGATATAGTAAAAAATACATGCGGGGCAGCCTTTGGGGATTGCCGATAGAAGTGAAAACTCGTAGTCGTTCGGATCGGCTACTAGTGCGTTAGGCGACGGTCACGCGAGTTCTATACTTTTTATTCACTCAAAGTGCTCGATGCGCCTAAAAAAGTTTTCACTTCAAAAAAGAAAACGAAATAATACTTGGTATAACAGCGGAACCGGTAGACGTTGCGTTAGAAGGCCTCTCACTAAGTGGACTGGTGAAGGTTGCAGGGATCCGCTGGATGTGAGTCGCATGGGTCAATGTGGCGACACTTGGGGCAGGCCATATATGGCGCGGGAAAAATACAAGAGGCGTCGGGCGGTGCTGTGGCGCGGGCGCAGCGCGGTCGCGGCGCCACTTCTTTGATATTTCATACAAAATGTATAGAAGAGGTGTGGCGCTAGACACACTGCGACGGCGTGGCGCTGGCGCGGCACGGGCGCCGCTTCCTCGCCTTCGGCGCACTCGCAGTTAGCAGCGGCATGCACAGGGAGAGAACAAGATGGCGCCTGCGCCTCACCTTTCCGACTGCTCTGCGCTGCGCCGCGGCGCCGGTGCCGCGCCCTCACCTCGCCCGCGCTGCGCCCTTGCCTCGCCCCCGCCCGACGCCTCTTGTATATGTTCCGCTACCGACTGTGAACGTCTTTCGGCTGAAATGATGATAAAAGCGGATGCAACAAAGCGTATACACAACAAATGTGCGTGCAACAAAGTGTTATTTCCTTCAGTTTAAGAGGCCTGCGAAGCATGCGTAGTTCATACAAACGTAATACCAAAATAATTTGTAAAACAAAAACGTATTCATAAGGTAGTGTGTATTTATTTCGATTGGATTACAGAATATCTAGGTTCCCAAATATATATTTTGAATGGACACTGATTTAAACAATAGTTATGAGAAAAATAAGTTTTCTATAGATATTTTAAACTCCTCATATCTCGTCTTTATATCATTTTCCTTTCAAAACTTATATTTGGGAACACAGATATTCTGTAAACCAATCGAAATAAATACATAATAATTTAAGAATACGTTTGATTTACAAATGATTTTGGTATTACGTTTGTATGAAATACGCATGCTCCGCCGGCCCCTTAAGGCCGCAAACTTCCATGCGTGTGGGTCTTTTACAGACTGTACTTGGTAGTGTAACCAAAAGCTCCATGAGCTCATTCCACCATCTCTTTTCTTCCATAGGGACTTCGGGTTATCACCCTTACCTTGTCGATGTTCCACACATTTGCACGAAGAGCTTTTCTCTTCGATGCGGGACACATACAAGAGGCGTCGGCCGGAGGCGAGGCGGAGGTATCAAACACAGATATTTTTACAATTAAAAGTTTTTAAGTGAGTTCAACCTTTTTTGAATAAAATCGGATTCAGTTTTTATACAATACATGTGTCAACATAAAATAAAAGTAATTATATCAACTTCGAAGCAAATCACCGCCAAAATAACTTTCTACTCCTTTTTTACCCCGTTAGGAGATGAATTTCAATAAAATACGAAACACGTCTTCCATCAATTCTGTTTAAAAAGGTTTAAATGAAAAATGACGTAGATTAGACCAAGGAATCACGTTGTCCCATACAAACTTTGCCCCCCTTTTTCATACCCCTTAGGGGTAGAATTTCGGTAAATTCTTTCTTAACGGATGCCTACGTCATACAAAGAACACACCCTCCAGGTTTCAGGTCTCTACGATGAGCGGTTTAGGCTGTGCGTTGATCCGGCAGTCATTGGCTCCTGACATTCCTGAACTACTTCGTTCCCGAACTCCTTCGTTACCGTTCCAAATCGACTTAGCCTTTCCATAAGAAGTTATCACTTCAAAAAGGTGTATACTAGTACGTTTTCCAATCAACTAGGATTAAATTGTGTCGTTTTCAAACTCTCCAAATTACCGCACCACATCAGTTTAAATCATTCACTAAATGGCATTTATTTGCACTGTTTAATCAACAGAATTTATTAGATAGGGCCATGTTTTGTTCTAGAGTACCTGACTGACATACAAAAGTAAGCCACGTTTGTGAACTTTGCATTCAATCTGGTATTAGGTAATGGATTAATGGCGGTCGCATAGTTTTAATCAAAACTTGTGTGTGCCCCGGCTTTGCGCGGGTGGTATATTTACGTATATACATATAAACTTTCCTCTTGAATTACTCTATTTATTGCTGAAAACTGCATTGCAATCCGTTGCGTAGTTCAAAGAATCTAGGCGTACAGACAGCAGGCGACTTTGTTGTATACTCTAATGTAAAGAAGAACTCTAATATAACTAAACTCCCGAGGGGTCAGCACATCAGTGGCGAAGGGTCCATACAGCTCGATTCCTACCGGTTGGATAACGGTACAGTCAGTATTCTATAGATAAATAATATAATCACATTATAGATATGTATTCCGGCTTAATTACCTCTTACGAAAATTTACCCTTTGCTACTGATGCACAATCGCCTTTGAGATGGCAGGGTACTTGTCAACGTTCATTTGAATATGGAATTCATTGGAAAAGATGGAAGAATATCGCTTAGTTAGAGTATCTACAACCTACGTGCTAAGTAACATAATAGATATCAATCTAAGGGCGCTTTCAATTTCTAGGTAGCCGTCCGTCCGTCTAATGACGACAGGCCGTGTCGACGGCGCGTTCGTGTTCCACGCGCGCCTCAAAGAGATGTCAGCATATGGGGAGGGGCCCGCAAGGGCCGAAGCCTGCCGGGGTTGCGGGACTGTTCGAAAGAGATACCGTGGCCCCGGGCGAGGAAGGAACATGGATGGATTTTAGTCAGTAAAGTCTGACACTCCCTCCCGCTCCGCCCAGAGTGGGAGAAGTTATTTGATGATTTCCCATCCCAAAAAAAAGTGCTATTTCAATTTAGACGTTTCGTGTCGTGCCGCTGCGGCGCCGACGCAGTGCGTTTGTCGTACTGCGTACGGACGTTCGTTTGTTTTCATACAAAACGCGCGGTGTGGCGGCCGTGCGGCGCCGGTACCGCAGCGCATATCGACGCCGCACTGTTGCCGTATTGCGCGCTTTGTCTAAATTGAAAGCACCCTAATAGTCAACTGACTGAAAATACTAGAGCGTTGATGGTTTTTCGGCGCGTAGCTAGCTATGGTCGGAACAAACGGCGCCAATTTCCCACGGGGCACTCTTAGCGATGTCATTCAAACGACAAAAGAAGAATAAGCAATACACTACAGCCAACTTATCTTTGCAGGCGGGAAAACACAGAACTAAAATAAATGTACCAAGTTTGACATATCTATGCATTTTGTTGCTTGACAAGCAGCGCCATTTGAACTGCACACTTAAAGTGGTCATACTGGTATAGATAAATGCAATACTTCCCTATCAATAGATGTATCCTCCTCATTTCTATGCTCAATGCGTGGGCTATAAACATTAGTTTTCATTGATCTGCCATCAAATGGCCTTTATGAATGAAAATCGTTATGCTGCGACGCATATTTTTTAGAATCTAGGTAAATAAAAAAATATGTACTTATTAGATTATTCTGCATGGGTATAAATTTTATCGTCGAATCAATGTATTTATTTGGTTTTCCAACAAGGACGCATAGATAGAATATAAATAGCAATCTGTATACAAAAAATATTTTACGTGTGTACCTTCAAATACAAAAGACTACAGCTCTACAGCATGCACATAATTATAACTATAGGTGTTACTGTTATCAGAGAAAAAAAACAGCCAAGTGCTAGTCGGGCGCGTTCCGTGCAAGTCGCGTACCCTTAATTGAAGCAAAAGATTTTTTAGGCAAATTGCCCGCTTTTTGGGTGAACAATAATAATGAAACTCGCGTGACCGTCACCTAACGCTTCGTAGCACTCGTAGCCGATCCGCTACGGCGTAGCACCACTAGGCGTGCGCGGGGCACAACCCGTAGCAGATATTAGATTACTTAGTTTTCACTTCTATCGGTAGTTCCTAAAGACTTGGGGCCGAAAAGTTCTGGAGTGGCGACCGTGAACCGGAAGACGATGCGTTGGAAGTCCTCCCACTAGGGGGATCGATGACCTGGTGAAGGTTGCGGGAATCCGTTGGATGCGAGTCGCAAGGGACCGGTCAATGTGGCGACACTTGGGGAGGCCTATGTCCAGCAGTGGACGTCTTTCGGCTGAGATGATGAGACATAGGTCTCTGAAATTATTTATACTTCAATATAAATTCACAAGTAAACACGCCACCATTAACCATGGATTTTCCGAATAAACCCATAAACACTTAAACAACTGACAATAAAATAGCCATAGATAAAATAATATCATAAAAACACACCACAGCTAGACCACACTTGAAATTGTTAGAATTTTTTAAATGTGATATGCAAAGGCGTTCACCCACGCAGCCTGCTGAAAATAGCCATTGATTTCAAACATCATACCTTTGGCATTGCAGTCTTTGGTTATTACGCTATTGTTAAAGATGGAAAAACAAATTATGAGCTGTAAATCGTCTGCTATTTATTACGACACGTGCATTAGAATAAATGTTCTTTGATCTCTCATTGCTAACGATTACATAAACTGATGCAACTCCCACGCAATCCAAAAGATGGCCCCCAGGTGGATTCTGAATGTCCTTTTTCCTGCGTTACGCGAGGTTTTAAAGTGCTACAAACAAATTCGGGTCAGTAGCCGGGACCTTTTTTATTTATTTTAACTTCATGTACAATAGTGGTACATAGGCCCCAGCCAGTTTAATTTGTTAAACAATAAAGCCGAGGCGACAAATTGTTGTACATGCTCTACTTTTTAAACCACGACGCAAAAACGACGGAGTGTTATAAGTTTGACGTGTCTGTGTGTGTGTGTGTGTGTGCCTGTTTGTGGCATCGTAGCACCCAAACGGATGAACCGTAAATTAGTCGAGTGTTCTTAGTTATGTTTGATAAAAATCAGTTCAAGATGGCCGCCGCCACAAAATGGCGGATTCCATATTTATTCTGCAACTCCCGCAAGAATACTATAACGTTTAATAAATTTCAAATCCAAGATGGCCGCCACCATAAAATGGTGAATTACATTTTTTTCACAACTCCCTCAGTATGGGTATCAAATGAAAGGGCTTGTGAAATTTTATTATGACCCTACGTGCATGTGTCGGGGGTTTTTAATTTTTTAATTTAATGTAACTTGTATTCGGCTCATTCCGATCCGCAAACTCCGTTGGGTACCTATCATCGCCGAATCACGTTCGGGTTCGCTCGGCAAAATTCGAACTTAACGCAGCAGATTTTTCCCGTACCTTTTATCTACTTACAAATTTTCTCAGCTTTCACCTAGTTGTACTCATGTTCGTCATCATCTTCTTTTCTACCCATGTTACTTGAGATTCAATCTTCTTAAATGTAGACCGTTATTACGTTAACACTCCATTTCATTTTCATTAGCATTCTTCACAGTTCCGTCAATGTGTACCTCACAGGTATGTTCTAGACGAAATAATGCATTCTTGCGAAAAAATAACAGACAAAATATAATAGCGAAACTTCAAAGGAATTCCTTTAAACTCCAGAACAGTTGCGGAAATTAGGTCTAGACACATTTATCTGTTTCTAGATCTACGTGGGAATCAGACTGTCCTGAAACTCTCATTGGTCTAAAGTCTAAAACTTTTATGAGAAAATTGGAAGTTATTAACGTTATTACGAGTTTAACCCTGAAGAGGACGTATCTATTGAATTTGGCGAATCACTGATTTATAAACCAATTGATTGTTGACTCGTTTTTTCTTAGAGTGGAAATGAACAGATGACTAGTGTCTATCGATAACTTTCCATTTACCTACCAATGATTAGCTGCTGAAGCAAATAGCACAGAGTGGTTAGTAAATAGCACAGGATATCTACACACAGGAGGCCCAGTCGAAATGAATTGTTGTCGTCAGTTAATTACTAATACTCTCAAAATGGTGCAAGAAAACACCTTCAGGAATATCCACGAACCACTAGATGGCAGACATGAGGCGTCCACCAGTATACGTGGTGCATAACAGTCTATTTCCGCTCACAGAGAGGTCTGATCAACGTCATCACCAAGCCTTTTCCCAACTATGTTGAGGTCGGCTTCCAGTCTTAACGGATACAGAATATTGCCAGTATTTTACATGGACCAACTGCCTATTTATTGTCACTTAGGTCTGATGAATAGTGGGAACCCTATTATAGGCTGATTTTGCTATTGATAACAGATAGTTTACACAAAGGGTGTAAAAAAGATGACTCTTCCACCCTGTTGGTTCATATGACGTTTGCCTGCGAATCTGTATTTCTACGAATATTTAGCCAACCACGTTTATAAAACCAAACAATGCAGGAAAATCAACCCATGGATTACCTAGTTCAAATACTGGAACACGTATAAAATTATTGGAAGTAAATATGGCTTGTTCCCGTAAATATGGCATCCATATCATTCTTACAGTATGTTTATTGACCTTATTTAGGTCATATGCGTCATGTTTTCCAGGGCTGGGTTCAGAGTTTTCAGGAATGTCAGGTTTTATTCAATTCTCAGTATTTCGTGAATATTTTCGTGATGACCTAGTTTTGTTGACGGTCAGTGGAAGAGTTTCAATTTTAATTGTCCTCGTTCCCATAATTAATATTTGTACACCTGAAGAAGTCTACTTTAGTCAGGTGTTCAATTATTATACAGTAAGTATATAAATGAGGAAGTCTCAAAATGGCGCCGGTGACTGAGAAGTTGTGTGCAAATCGTAGTATCGATGCGGAGGAATGAGGAAAATTTCGTGAGGAAAGTTTTGAGTATAAAACGATGGATGGACTGTGTGAAGGATGATATAGCAAGAAAGGAGGTGTCTGACGAGGAGTGTGGAAGAAGACATGCTGCGCCGACCTCAAATGAATTGGGATAAGGGCAAAAAAATGATGATGATGATGATATAAATGATATACATCCTCCGAGGACATAAATACTAGCTTTGTAATTATAATTTGAACAGAGGAGAGGAGGGGACAGGAGGGTTGGAGACCTAGATGTCGTTCAGGCCTGACATGTAAAATATAATTCTCAAAACTAATAACATTATTGAATTTATCATCTCTGCTTCATTTTTTACAAATAGTGGAAGTGGCCGGGTAAATTGTAAATCGTGGTCATGTCCATCGTCAACAGAAGTTAAAACAAACAAACATACTATCAAGAATTAAGTTACAAGCAGTAGAAAGCCCTAAGACTTCCAAAATGAGTATAAGTACCTTGAAGTTGATGTATTTATAAGAAGGACCTCGATTTGTAATAAGGTTTCTGGAGCACGAGAATTTAAAGATAATGTTCCAGAAACAGGTACCTACTTAAGTTATTTTTTGCTTGAGATGTTTTTGGTGCCAGATGATGTAACATTGATTCACAGAACACTGATGCTGTTACAAGCGTCAATTGATCATCTAGGTACACTAATATTATAAAGAGGAAAACTTTGTTTGTTTGGTTGTACTGAATAGGCTTAAAAACTACTGGACCGTTTTAAAAAAATCTTTCACCATTCGAAAGCTACATTATCCACGAGTAACATAGGCTACATTTTATCCCCGTACTCCCACGGGAACGGGAACTAGGCGGGTGAAACCGTGTGACGTCCGCTAGTAATTAATAATCACGGAAGATACTCGTACCGCGTAACTGACAGTGGAAGTTTAGTCGAATTGTTGTTCCTATAAAGAATAATAACTAATATTATAAAGATAAATAATTTGTATTTTTGTGTGGATGTTTGTATTGAATAAACTCAAAAACTACTGTGCCGATTTCAAATTTTTTTACCATTAAAGCTCCATTCACCCTGAGTAACATAGGCTACATTTTATCTCCGTGCTCCCACGGGACCGGCCACTACGCGGGTGAAACCGCGTGAAATCCGCTAGTAAAGAATAATTTGTTTCGGAATATTTTATTGAGTTTGTTGAAAGATATTGGGGTGTAGAAGATTGAAAATATGCCTTCTATAGCTTTGATCATTTGAGATATTAGTCATAATATAAGATTTTCCAGAATCAAATGTGTTTATCCATTGTTGGGTTAGGGACGTGGGTGGGCACGGATGGACTATGCCCTGAGTATCGACTGATTCATCATTCCAGACGAAATACGCACACTCCTGGACATAGGCCTTTCGTCAGCATCGCCATACCGACCAGTCTTGTGCTTCGGCATTCAGTGGATCAAAACTGCTGAGCGGGAAAAAAAATTGCAATGTCAACTCTATTTTTAAAATCAGATAGTAACGTGGAAATTGAGTTAGTATACTTGCGAGCGTGTTTCGTTGTTCTAGTGGAAGCAATTGTGAGTTTTGGGCATGATGACATGTGTTGGGTTAGATTCCCGGGTCTGGCAAATTGTTATTGGGTTTTTCCATTAGGAATTCCTCAATATCAGCACGAAGTATGGATTTGTGCACGGTAAATGACAATAGACTCGTATTACATGGAACTACTGCCTAATCCTTCAGGGATTATAAGCGTGATATTATGTATAAAGGGTGTAAAATACCTCTTAACGAAGCCAAAAGGCTCTTGTTCTCCTCGTCATTCCGATCATTTTTTTGTTCTACACTATACCTGGGAACCTTCTAGTTACGGAGTAACATAGGACCAAGAGATATTGAGGGTCAAAGTTACCATTTTTATACAACCTTTTTTTTTTAATTTACAAGTTTTTATTGCAAGATTTTAACTTAAAATATCTCCACGGACCCCGCACTATTTAATCCATCCATCAGCACAATGTTTTGAGTGCGTTACATTGAGTTATACCACAAATCGTGATTTTTCACCCAAAAAAAGAAAATTGTTTCCCCGCAATAATTTTTGCGTAAAGTTACTTACGTAGTTTGATGTACACAATGCTTGGCTGACGGCTTCGTGATGAGGTGGTTTACACCTTGTATGTACGAGCTTACCAAATTCTTAGAAATTAAAATTTTGTCTGCATCTGACTGTGTCAATCAGAAAGTCCATTAATTTCCTATCCCGTCTTTTATTGGTGTGGTCAAATCCTTTCTTCCTGCGATGAACAATAAAGTCTGCAAGACAAGTGTTTATGACTCTTTAATTTTAACGACCCTTCTTTCGGCGCCGAACTCAATTTGAGAAGTCGTAAATTGTACCACTTTTAAGACATAAGCCCCTAGTTCCTGGATGTGATTTATTTTTGTTTTCAGTTCAAGACCTTGGGATTCAGAGTGGTATGAAAGTGAAGGTTATATCGATACCCTGGTATTGTGTTTTGGTTGAGTTTTCTTAGTAACAGTCCTAGTCACCACGGATAAATAAGTATAAATGAGAATATTTTCCGTGGTGCTAGGCAACTGGGCCTATCCCAGTTGCAAATATCGCTCTGTGCCTATTGGCCTTGTCTCGTTCTGTCTCTTGCTGATATGGAGGGAAGTGGAAATCGTGTTTTTTTTACTCCTCCGCTATAATTTTCTGATTAATTTCATTGCGGGATCAAAGACAGTCAAATTGTTTCTCTGGTACTTTGTCGAGCTTCATTGTCTCTGCGCTTTTCTGGCGGTTGCCGCTGTGATTCTTACTTTCAGGAGTTGCAGTGGTTTGGAAATAGTGTGGCAGGCTTGTCCGGAAACTGGAAAACCCCCGGAATTTAGAAATTGGTGGTATGATAACCTCGTTAATCGAAAAGGCGTTACTTTTAGGGGTATGAAGAACATAGTGTAAAGTTGTTCGTCCCCCTTGAAAAGGAAGGATCCTATGCTCAGACGGGTGATCTCTTTGACCAGCATTCTTCACCGTTATTCCTTAAAAGTCTTTGGATTGCCATGTTTTCTTGCTTTGATAAATTTTGTTCGTTTGGCAGGCTGCCGATGTTAGCTTAAGCTATAGGCCCATGGCTGCCAAAACTGGTAAGCGTTGAATTGAGACATTTAAGATCATCTTGGTTCGAGCTTTTCTATCTTTTTCATAGCATTTCGATGGCATCTTATTTCAATCAGCCCAAAATTTGGCGACAAGTTTGGTACTTTCAGCTTTCAGTAGCGTCCATCAGCTCCTGTAATTTACAACCAACAGGACAGGACACGATGTTAAGTCTCCAATCGTTTGTGGAACAACGCCACATTTACACTCCACTTAGAGTCATTTTTATGAATCTCCACCTGAAATAGTTTTCCTTGCTTTGGCCAACCTGTATCCGGAGTGTATTTAAAGACTTCCAGGTCAGTCATGGCAGCTCGTGTCTCGCTTGAGGATTCTCAACAAGTGACACAAATGGGTTGGGTAAGGATACACTTTCTCGCCATAGCTTGAGTCTTTTCTATATTCTTGACTTCCCTTGACTTCTATTAAACCCGGAAATGACACGTGCAGATCTCCAGAATAACTCTCTCTATGTGCAAACACCTCCTGTGCGTCATATGTATTCGGAATATCAAACAAAAGTTACCGAAGCGCATTCCGTTCATTTATAGTCCGCTCGTTAACCGACTGGCAGGTGAAACGACACATTTAAGAGCTATTGTAAATGCACTAAATCATTTTTAGCTCAAGACACCGACGATTTACAGCTTCACCGGTGTTAGTTGCTGTGTAATCTTCGTTCTGACAATGACTATTTTTTGGGCGATCATATCTCGTAAATTACTCAATAGATCTTGAAATCGCTTTCTATCATCGATAGACATTCTTTCTAGCTACATTTTAGTTTTAATTTTATTTGAGTCGGTTCAGGGATTATTTATTTAAGTAGGACCGTTCTATTGCAAGGTATTGGTTGACCATCGGCCGTAACTATCCCACCCTTTGTAGCACCCACATGGTAAAGCTTCCTTGGACTAAGTCCTTCGCAAAGGCGACTACGTGTAGATGGTTTTACATTCTATAATATCCTATCCTATATTCATAAATGAACACTTCACGTTCTCGAAAACGGTTATCAGAGTAGAGAAAGACCAAAGATACGATGGATGAAGAATAATATGGCACGAATGGAGGTGTCTGATGAGATGATGAGTAATAGGGAAGTGTAGAAGATGTCTTGCGCCGACCCCAAATTAATTGGAATAAGGCGAGAATAGTCGATTGCAATAAAAGTCGCAATGTGGATGTTTACGGGGACGAAAACTCGAACTAACTCGGTCTCTTTTAACTAAGAACGCGTTTTCTCTATTTTCATCCAAGCAGAGCTCGGTCGCACAGGTACTAGCTTATTAAACACACTTAAATTAGGCCAGAGATTGAATACTAGAAGTACCTACACTTTCATTGGATACTCAGGAACTCCAACAATTTCGCACACAGCAATAACAATTACAATCTCAAAATCACGAACAGTAAACGTAACAGCTTTAAATACTTAGTGATCTAATTCTTGATTAGCTACAATAGTACAGGAATTTGCTATGTTTTCAAAGAACGTTTATAGGGTATTATTAATATCAGTGTGTTCACATTCAAGAGCGTGCTCCATTAATAGGTACGTCAGTGTTCTGAATGAGTCTTGTGGTTATGCAACTTATGTTTATTTGATTGAGGGGCTTTTAGCAACATAATTATTGCTCGGATCTTCTAGCTGAAGCAACGCTTTTCGAGGTCAGTTTCTTGATGGGTGACCATTTTACTGTATACTAAGACACCTCCATGCTTCAAAACACGTGTCATTTGTAGTTTTTTAGCAGTCATTGCGGGTAGTCAGAAGCCCGAAAGTCTGACAACCTGGCATACCAGAGGGCCTACTCCCTAATGTTTCGTCCGTATATTCTGATCTATCCGCCTCTCTCACTCGCACTCATCTGCAGACGTGCGCGAGAGAGACGGATAGATCCGAATATACGGACGAAGCGTTAGGGAGTAGGGCCTCAGGTCCGGGGTATCGTTTTACCTAGGAACTGAGTTGTGGAGGTCAGATACTCACTCAGTTGCTCCGTGTAAAACAAAGGTATTAACTGCCTCCGACTGACTGAAAGCCGACCGCAAGGTAAGTGGGTTGACAAGGTTAGACAGATGATGGAGCAGATCTCTTTGAAGGAGTATTGACTCCTTCAAAGAGATCAGCTCAATCACCTATGTTTCGCTGTGAAAATTTCAGTTAGCAAATTACACTTCCAAATTTAAGCGATAGAAAAGGATACGGAATGAGAAAATGCTATTTCATGCATGTTTTATAGATGTCAGTAGCGAAGGGTAAATTTTTGTAAGAGTAAAGCCGGAGTACGTATCTTTAATGTTATTATATTGTTTGTCAATAGAATACTGACTGTACCATTTTTCAAAGGGAATCCGGTAGAAATCGGGTTGTATGGATTCTTCGCCCCTGATAGATGTGGCACAACCCTTACCAAACTAACCAATATGGCAGGCACGTAAGCCATTTTAGTTTTGACTCTATACCTAAGTACTTTATAGCAACGACTATGCCATTCGTATTACAAATAACCTCAAAATGCGATGAAATCGGATCAGATGCGTCTGCCTTTTGTCAACCCATAGGTGTACAAACAGCATATATCGTTCTCACTATAGGGATGCCGAATGCCGACTTCCTCTATGCGAAAGCGGGTGAGCCATTATCCGCCATGCTGGCCCAATACTGGTTCAGTGTTTTCCTCACTTTCTTAGCAGGATACTAAACCCTTCTTCTACCACTTTAAGAAATAAAGCCCATTATATAATGGAGTTACCCGATCCGTCACTGTTCCAGCAAGTATCTGATATATGACCTTTTTGACAGTTACATTTACGCTCATCTTCATCAGAATATATAAAAAACGCTGGAAGTGCATTTTAATTGATTCGGTGAATAAAGTTTGTTGATGGTTGTGTCATCACGGTCGAACATTCAGACATTTTGAAGTATTAAACGGGTTTGTGTCATCCATTATTATAATTGTTGCAAGTCCCATTATTCATAAGTCCCACTGCATGGAAATGTCTTAGTCATCCATGCATCCTTTAATCCAATAATTTTGTACGATTTTCCCCAAAGGGGTGACGTGACGTTGGTTCAGATGCACTTCTGAAATTTCATAAACATCGTCCGCGCACTTTTCAACTACGAGTACCATCGTCTTCTTGGCGTAAGGATGACAAAAATATCAGATTAGCAAAATCCAGAATTCAGCTGCGCGTACTTCATTTACTGAATTACCGATGCAGTCAAAAGCTTGCAAGTGCATACGTTACAGGACGTGCGGTGGATCGGCAATGATTGTTACCCGTTTGTGTATGGGTTACCTAGGTATCGTATAAACGATGTAAAAAGACTGTTAACAAAGCCGAAAGGGTCTTATTCTCCCCATCATAATGCGTATTTTTTTGTTCTAGACTAGACCATACCTGGGAACCTTCTAGTTACGGAGGTATTGGGGGTCAAAGTTACAACTTTTTCATATACATACTTTTTACACGACTGCCAAGGAAGTGTAGGTAATGTTTTTTTAACATGTTTTTAATGTTACATTGAGTTTTACTGTAAAATGTGATTTAAAAAAAAGTAATTTCCCAGCAATAATTTTTGCGTAGGGTTACTCAGTTTGTAGATATACTTACCTACTGAAGACTTGGTTAACGACTTCGGGAAAAGTTTGTTTACACTATATGTTTATGTAAGTATATTGACTCAAACTCAATTGTCTTCGAAATCGCCTACTATTTTTTCAGGTGCAACGCATAATCGAATTGTAAAATGTAACAGTTTCGGCGTAGATGAACTCGAGAGCTCGATGAGAAACCATTTACAGACATAAATAAAATTTTCAGGCGCATTTTACAATTTAATTGCATAAAATTATAAGTAGCGCTACGGGGCGTACCTATGAAAGTAATTATAATAGCATGTTTCCAGGCGCATAGGGTAATGGGGTTATGTTTGTTCTTTGATTATATACATGTCGTTTGTTATTCTCAGACATAATTAAAAAATGGTGTCATTTTTAAGGCAATAATTCACTGAAAACACTGAAAATAACCTATGCCTGGGGGACTGAAAAACAGTACCTTGGATTAAGGTTTGCTATCTCCCTTCCGTCTCATAGAGTCCACTGTTCAATCAGCGAAAGTGACGAACCCACGAAACTGTCGAATTAAATAAAGTGACTAGTGAGAGAAACTGACCAGTGTTTCGCGGACTCGTCTATTCAAATGTATCACTAAGTAGGTAGATTGTGTTCTTCAGAAAGGTCAATTGCGCCGCGCCGTGCGCAGAGTGCAGGGCTCATCTGGGTACCTACGTGTAATGCCTTACAATTTAGGCACGAACAGTTTAGTTAGTATCATGTCTTTGTACCTCTTGGCTTATTCCTCAAATCCCCCCTAAAAGTCCCCCTAAGGGGGACAAGTGGAATCTAAAAAGAAAAGTCTAGAATTCCCCCCTGATAATCCCCCATAGGGAGGGAAACATTACACTACAACGTTTTCTGCCTAACCCTTCAGGTGTGAAGTTATGTTATGTTGTCTGTCTAGGAAAAATGGTCTTAAAGTCAAAGCGTCAAGGCAGCCCGCGAAATTCAAATTTTCATACGTTTTTTCCAATTTGCAGGCCAGAGGTTGGATGATTTAGATGATTACAATTCTGAAACAACATACGTCTTACAGTCGCGAACAATATTTTAATCAACACACAACCTAGCACTGGCCTGCAAATTGCAAAAAACGCCCTTTTTTTTTCTGATGGGAAATCATCAAATGACTTCTCCCACTCTGGGTGGAGCGGGAGGGAGTGTCAGACTTTTACTGACTAAAACCCATCCATGTTCGTTCCTCGCCCTTTATGTTCCGGGGCCGCGGTATCTCTTTCGAACAGGCCCGCAACCTTCGTGGCCTACCCTGGAGTATTCACCTTCACCCAAGTCAGTAAATGAGTAAGCAATATACTAGACATAGTCTACTTACTCAAGACAATCTATTTTTAAACAATATTACAAACTTATACTCGTACCACGCATCATTTGAATCACTCATTCATTAGTTAAGTAAACAACAATTAAGTCATTACTTAATTTAATTCTGAATGTGATTTTTAAGACCAATACAAAAGTACAACAGTCATGCGTTGTTTTTCTCATTAATTGAGGAAAACCGTTTTATTCCTCTTAGTGAATGATTAATAAATAAATATTAGTTGGTCATAGGTAACTGGAAGCAATTATTGACCGCATTGTTTTTAATTTGACATAAAATCTATATTAATAGATTATTAAATGAATATTAAGTCATCATAATCATTCTCCTGCCGTTCATTATCAGCCTATAATGTTCCCACTGCTGGGACACGGCCTCCTCTCAATGAGAGGGAATGGGTCATAATCCACCACGCGGGCCTGCAGTGCGGATTGGTAGGTGTCACATGTCTTCGAATTTTTGATTCTAGGAAATGCCGGTTTCCTCAGGATGTTTTCCTATACCGTTTTGAGAGCGGCGGTGATGAAATAAATTACACAAAGTAATGCGCCTGTCTGGGTTCGAACGAAAACTTACTGTTTACGAACAGTAAGTTGCGGTCCGCCTGACGCAGGTCCTCACCGGACACGGATGTTTCGGGAGGTACCTGCACCGAATTGGGCGGGAGGAAACGCCCGGGTGTCTCCACTGCGAGGATCGACCGGAGGACACGGTGGAGCACACGGTGGAGGTCTGCCCTGCGTGGGCGGAGCACCGCCGTGTCCTCGTAGCGGCGATCGGCGGCGGCGACCTCTCGCGTCCGGCCCTGGTTCAATCCATGGTCCGGAGCGAGACGGAATGGGAAGCCGTCACCTCCGCGCTGCGAAGCAGTCATGCTAGCGAAGGAGGTGGCGGAACGAGAGGGGGCTCTCCCCCTCTCGTTCCTCTCTTCCCGGCCGCCGCGGGAGACGCACCGGGTGTCGGGGGCCACGTGGTGGCTACCGGCCACCGTAGATGCGGGCCTGTGGACGGTTAGCTATGGGCTAGCTAGCCGTCCGTCCGTCTAGTGACGACAGGCCGTGTCGACGGCGCGTTCGTGTTCCACGCGCGCCTCAAAGAGATGTCAGCATAAGAGAGGGGCCCGCAAGGGCCGAAGCCTGCCGGGGTTGCGGGACTGTTCGAAAGAGATACCGCGGCCCCGGAACGTAAAGGGCGAGGAAGGAACATGGATGGGTTTTAGTCAGTAAAAGTCTGACACTCCCTCCCGCTCCGCCCAGAGTGGGAGAAGTCATTTGATGTGATGACTGTGTACTTAGCAACGACTAATGACGGAGTGCCGAGATGGGAATTTTTCATAAAGATGATAAATTAACTCATTGGTGCCGAGATGGGAAGGTGCCGAGATGGGACTAAACCGATTTCCCATCCTAAAAAAAAAAAGGGTGTATTTATGACACCCTTCTATAATCTATCTATCTAAGTACTACTACCTATAATTATTTTGCCATCAGATTTTCACATGGAAAGTTATTGTTTTGGTTTTTTATCTCTTATGGTAATGGGAAACCAGATGTAAAAGAGCTGCCAAGTCATAAATAAAAAAAAGTTTTTTCAAATATGGCTTCCCTTATTTTTTTCGGTTCGATATGCCAGCTGGCATTATCTGCAATCAGTGTCAACTGTCAAATCACAGTCAATGCATTTCACTGCGCACCCCGAAACTAAGAACATGAGCGGACAATGGATGAACTATGAAAATAGGGGATGCGTCGAAACTTTTTTTAAATAACCGCTCATCGTTCAAAAAGACACGTGAATGTAATACTTATTATGTATTATACATAAAAATATATCAACCGCTATTTAAAACAGGTGTTGGACGCCGACGAACCGTAGTCTTGTTGCTACATCTGTACGGTACGGACCGAGCGCGAGCAACGTTTTCCCGCGCAAATACGAAATTAAAAAAAGTGACGTTTGTTTTTTTTTCATAAATAAATATTCTCGTAGACTGTGCTTTTCTGGATTAGAAACAAAATGGGCAGTTAACATATCTTTTTTCATTTAGTTTTTTTTTTGTCGAATTTGTGTTTCGAGGACTAAAGAAGAGAGGATATTGCATTTTTTTGTTTCTAAGGCTGTGTTAGTATTAAGGTGCCATGGCTTATACGTAAGTATTTTAATTAGTATTTTTTTATACTTATTTGATTATTTTTAAGGGTCACTTTAAATTCAACAATATGTAACTAGACGTGCAATGAATTTTAATTACTTCAACGCGTTATTTAACTAAATATAAAAAGTTTTTTTTGATGAAAAAAAAGCAATTTAAACGTGAACTAAAAATAAACTAAGTAAATCGTTTCAAATTACAAAACCCACACAAAAAAAAACAGTCTGTCTTGATTGTCAGTCAATCGTTGCATTCAAAATACCTATCAAAAAATTATGATTATTTCTGTCCACTTTATATAATTAAAAATAAAAACAGAAACAATAAAATTGTTTATCTCAGCACATTCCTGAAATATTTAGGTTATCAAAAATAACTCATGCCGATAAAATATAATAAAAATGCGAATCAAATCGTATGAGATTACCTATTCTCAATCGTGAAATCTCTTTTCCGACCAAGAATACAAAGTTTGTTTGAATCGTGAATGAATATTGAGTGACAGGACATTTAAAGATTAAAAACCTGAATCCTATCTTGATTCGGAAATGGAAAGTTATATCGCAAAATAATAAAACAAAGTTTCTGAAATTTTGGATCCCCAGATCATTTAAAACTTAGTTTAGTCACCCAGCCCACCAAGACACTAAAGTAAGTTTTAACTTTTGTTACAACGATTCACAATATTTTTTTTTTACGTATAACAGTCTAACAGCCTAACCTAATTAGATAATAACCTACCTGAATAAAATACCAATTTACTCATTTGAGGCATTAAACCGTAGTAAACCACACTTATGGGGAAGCGTCAGGGTAGCCCGCGAAATTCAAATTTTCTTACTTTTTTTGCAATTTGCAGGCCAGTGGCAGGTTGTATGAAATTGAAAATATCGTTCGCGACTGTAAGACGTATGTAGTTACTGAATTATGATCATCGAAATCATCAAAAGAACCCTCCAAGCTCGCATAAGTATAGGAACGACTTTGACCTTGCAAAAATCGTTCATCGACTTCTATGAACTTAGAGGGTTGTACTGATGATTTCACCTTAAGTATAATGTAAGACGTCATTTGGACGGAAGTAAAAACCACATAATCAAAGGCGCCTATCCTATCCTATGTCTAATTCTTATCTTATAATATTACCTGATAAGAGTATTATTGTAATGTTATCGTCAAGTACAATATACCATAATACACACATAGTTTATTCATATTATTGACATTGATTAAAATATACAATCTACGTACTTATAAGCAAATCCGCCCCTAAGACGACCCACTGACCAATGTCTACAATTTTTCTTACAAATTGCAAAGTACTACATAGAAGATTTCACCGAAAAAACTGAACGCGATTAGCAAACCTAAACGGCGTTCTAGGCCTGTCACTGTCAATATTCCATAGAATTAATAACTTTGACAGGTCTTGAACGCCGTTTTTGATGTTCGCTGATAGTGTTTGTTCTTTGGTGAAATTCGCCCCAAAATACGATTTGTGCTCCAATTTTAGGGGGACTGAAAATCTAAAATTACAAGCATATGAGACTTTTAAAATTTTGTTTATCTCGCTTGTCTCCATGCTATTCTTAATTATTTATTGGTATGAGGTAAACACTCTATAAATAAAAAATAATTGCCGTATGTATGAGGGATTGTTACTTGAGTTGAGAACGTTTGTGTCTTTATAATTTACTTCTAGATAATTTTGAAAAATCCTCCGGAAAAGTCTTTATCTTGGATGGTATTCTTGAGAGAAAATTGTAATAACATTTTCTTCATTACAAATTTGCACCAGTGCGAATCCCTGCAGGTGGCGTACCTATTCATATAAAATTACAATGATTGTGGACGGGATTTCTGACGGAGATATAGCGACGGCATAGATAATATAATCAGCAAACCGTACAAATGTATGTCCCAGGCATTCGTGTACCTATTTTCTCACTCACACCAGGTCGCATGCGTTATATGATCTGTTTTTAGTTCATTTTTCGAATCGAATGACTTTTTCATGAAAAAGTAATTCGATGGAGTTTGAATTCTGAATTTGAATTACCATAAGTATAAGCGCCGTCATAATAGTAGATTATGCACCAAGGGGCTAAAGTTGTGTCTTATGTAACGGGCGTCATATTGAATCTTGAGCGCAATGAAGGATTCGGGATTTAACTCCCGAGCGCAGCGAGGGAGTTAAGAGTTTAACTCACGAGCGAAGCGAGGGAGTTAATACAAGAATCCTGAATGCAGCGAGGGATTCAAGCTAGCCCAAGGCAAAGACACCTTTAGCCCAGAGGAGGATACTCTACTTTTTACACCTACTGTGAGAAAATAATAGCCATAGTACGAAAAACAAAGTATTTTTTAAATAAACAAACAGTAAGAATAAATAAATTAACTAATGCTACAGCCAATTACTATTACGGTATTACGGCGCGGTACGGTATTTGTTATTATTAATGCCAATTTTAATGTTATTCCATTCCTTTTAAAAAATGGTTCGTAGTTATCTAATTATTCTTACAATATTATGTCTTCGAAAACATGGCAACGATATGAAGAAGCAGTCGTTATGATTTTGTAGGAAATCGAGAATATCATCCACGCGTAGTAAGGGTATCGAGAAAAGCTTTCCTCTTTCTGGCACCAAAGGGTGTTTGTTAGTACTATACTGCCGATTTAGCTGAGCATGTGAGATTCCAAATTCAAATCACATTATTGACCAGCGGGTCATAATGAAATCCAGTGTAACATTATTGACCGGCTGTGCCCCCGGCCACTAATGACTCACTTTAGGTTGAGGTTGCTTGACATATAATTTGACATTTTCGAGCAGGTGGTGTGAAAAATAAGTAATAACAAAAAGTATTATAATGTTTTTAACTGTTTGTAAATTATAATGACAACCGGCGTTCACAAGCCATATTACAATAATAAGAAATAGTCTGCCTTGAATTTATGGTAAACACCTATTTGTCTATTCTGAAGGAAAACAAATCCTTATTCTTCATACATGAAAAAAAAAGGCAGTTTAAAAAAAACTGTGACAGCTGTCAACATCTGAAGCTGTCAATAGACAATTTTGTAAAAAAATCATTAAAATGTAATTTCTGTGTTGATATTAGGCTGCCATGTCAGAAATAACATTAGCTATCGAGATTTGACAACCGATAAATTCAATAGATTTAGAACCAGGCTTTTTGCTTCCAAACATGTTCCAAAACCCATTGGAAGTTTGGAACCCAGAAATCAAACTCTTTGTACGCATTTTAGGTACTCCACAAACTATATTTTCTCAATAAACTTTGAAACTAATACTTTAGAGATAAAGTTGAAAATCTATTAAAGAAATTTGACAGATTGTATTGATGTGCTGGGACTGAACTACCGAGTTCATTAACGACATCACACTTCACCCTTATGCCCTAAGTAATACGGTTGAAAAATGGTCAACCGTTACTTTTCATTCGCAAAACTACTAAGTTACTAGAAAGGTTACCAACCGTTTCCCTTCATTGCTTTTAACAACTAGCGCAAATGATAAGAAGCTGATAATCTGTGTTTTCTTCTAGACCTCACTGGTTGGAAACACTGACCTATTTAGGACCCAATTTTATCCATCTATTGTAATGCTGTAATGTACTGTATAAGCGGTTACTGCGATAACATCCTTATAGTTCATGCTCCTAAGATGAAAATCTGTTCGTTGTTTAAAATGTCCTGATTTATTTTACGTGTAGTGCTGACTGCCGCGGGACACTATAATTATTCAAAGTATTTATTTAGAATTTTAGTTCCTTTTTACATTTTGTTTGAAAAATATTTTTACTTAATATTTAAAAAATATATAAAAGTCGGAATAAAAATAGTGGATTTAGGACGACACAAAGATTTTCCTTATCCGTCTAAATTTATGATAAAATATTATCCGAACGAAACGAAACGACTCAAACGCAAATGAACCTGGAAAATCTAGTCATAAGAAGAAACTTCATCAATCGTTACTAAAGGTGGACGCACACTTGTCCGCGCCGAAGGAATCGACCGCGCCGAAAGTTTTTTTTTTTCATACGTATGACGTCATCTATTCGTCCGATTCGACGCGGATAAGTGTGCGAGGTTTTATAGCATTTGATACAAGTAATTCCAAAAATCGATTCTAATTCTAAAATTCGATTCTTTCGGCGCGGATTAGTGTGCGTCCACTTTTGGAGTCATGAAACTTTAAAACGTCAAAAATACGCAGAAGTTAGAAAAAAAGAAAATCTTTTTGAAGTCGGTTAAAAAGAAGAGCTAACGATTATTTCGATGGATTTAATTTTTAAATACAGATTAAAAATAAATCTATAAAACGCCACGATGTTTCGAAAATTATAGTCTATTTTTTCTAATCAGCCAGTTTAAACAGATAACGTAAATTGGTCTAGACGAATAAATTACGTAACTTATGTTCAGCTAAATCGATTTTGACAGCTAATTAGCTTCGATTAAACTGACAAACAGCCTGATTTGAATGTTAAGAGGCTTTATTGTAAACGGCACATTGACATTTACGGACGCTAATGAAAAAAAAGCTTTCAACTCTATATATTTTGTATTACACTGATTAAGTATTTCGGGTTACTCTGACATTGTTGCCATAATTATATCATTGTGCCCACAAATAGGCAATCGCGATTGTCATTTATTTTGACAGACGTCACTTACGCGATTATGCAGTAGACCAACAAGCCAACAAATAATGAACTCTATTTGCAATTTATAGTAAACAAACGCTTGGTTTCCCCAAGGCATGCGGAAGTCTGGACGATAGAATTCATTATTTTACAAGTTTTTTTAATATTTTTTTAATACTTTGTTGATAAGGGGTATCCGTACCTATTTCCCAGAAACTGGACTGTAGAGGTCAGATAAGCAGTCACTCCACGTAAAATACTGGTATTCAGCCTGCATCAAGTCAGGCTGGAGACCGAGCCGAACCGAACATAGTTACAAAACCTAGGCATATGATGATACTCGTACTCACAGAGTATATAATCACTACGTTTAATGATACTATGTTGATAAGGCGCCAGGATAGCCCGCAAAATCAATAGACCCGAATTTAAATATAGAACACATTTGTTTTCTTTAGTCCTAATTTCAGGCGGGAATTTTGACAAGCAGCTGATAAATGCTTTGTTTTTTTTAGACCATAGACAATTTAAGGACATTGTAGAAAAGAGTGTAAAATGAAAACAGTTTTAAAATGCCATAACTACAAGTTGTTTACATCGGTTCTAATAATGTATTTTATGTAAGCAGCTATTGGTGTTTGAAAGGCCTCGTACGTAACGTACGCAACTTATACTATAAAAACTGTTTTTACTTGATAGGTATTTAAATTTTTTCAAGAATACTTCGAACTACTAACCTTTGTTTACATTTTTCACGTCAAAATGTATGATACGTTGATAACATACTTATTTACGTTTGAAGATTCTTAGCTTGTTTTCATAATAAATTATAGGCGTTTCCTTAGATTTTTTGTAAACGTCTCTTTATTGCTATCTGTTATTAGGATGAGAGATATCTTTTGAGGTTTTATGTGATGTTTTTTGTTTTATAAAATCAGGTCATGGTGAATTTAATAATACGTCTTTATTATTTTGTATTTCAGCGTCGAAGTATTTCGTTCTTATAAAACACAAGCAACATATTTTTATATAAGTTCTAAATCTTTACAAGGTTGCTTCACAGTTAATCCGTAAACAAGTTTGGTTTCTAAGTGTTGCTTAAAATTTGCGTAAATAATAAAAAAAAAACGTTACAATTTCGTGGTATAATAATTATGTACGAGAACTTACAAGTTTCCTAGATGAGGTATCGTTTAGGTAAACTTGTGACACCAGTCAGATACGGAATAAATAATGAACTAGTTTTGGACGACTACTCCATAAAATACACAGTTTACCTAATCATCATGTTACAAAATTATACAAAAAAAAAATACTTATTCGATTTTTTTTTGACTGTTTTATACAAAGATCAAAAAGTACGGAACAGCCGTTTTTTAACAAGTTACTTTATTCTTATTACTCACGTCTATCTTCACTTGTAAAGCTGCATTTAGTGCTATTTCTATGTTGCTATTTTTACAACTGAGCCTAAGAATAGAGCATCAATCTATTCCGGTATGTGTACCAAACTAATTGTGTTTGAGAAATGGCCAATGGCATCAACCTCTTTGCACACAAGAATAATACAACTAGTTAGAAAAAAAATAACAGATAATCTTCTGCTAGTTATTGCAGCTATTTTGGATTTGCTCAAATACAAATGCAAGAGATTTATATTTGATTGCTAAGAAAATAAGCAGGTTTTTCTAATTATTTTAAGAAGCTCTCCAAAGTAAGCAAAAAAACGCCACATTTTAATCTATACTAATATTGTAAAGCAGAAGAGTTTGTTTGTTTGGTTGAGCGCGCTAATTTTAGGAACTACTGGTTCAAATTGAAAAATTATTTTTGTGTTGGATAGTCCATTTATCGAGGAAGGCTTTAGGCTATATAACGCTACGACCATTAGGGGCGGAGCAGGAATGAAAAATGTTGCAAAAACGGGGATTTTTTTTCCTTTCGTTTTTCTCTCTTATGTGACGCAACAAAGTTGCGTGGGTCAGCTAGTGCTAAATAAAACTTATGCTTCATTTTTATAATTGAAAAAAAATGGTCGTTTTACACTTATTGCGTCAAACGATGCGATAAGGGCCGAAGGAATAATATATTTCCCCTTTTTTATGAAAAGCCATTTTTTTTTGTTACTTCCTGTGAATAATCCCAGAAATGGTTGAGGCCTAACCATACGTTATCGGCATAAGAACCACAAAAATGCGTGCGTAACAAAATACATGGATATAATGACCTCATAACTACATACAATATAACACAAACTATTAAATATTTTCATGGCATAGAGATTACTCTATTAGATATGACCATTAACAATAATCATGTTTTTTTGTGCTTTGGTTTACAACAACGAATCTTAAATGCCATGTATGGATGATTTAAAAACAAAAAGTATTTTTATTATAATTTCACGGTTCTCGGTTCCTACCGTGGTCAAATTGTTTATTGTTCGTTTATTTATTTTTCTTTCAACTTTTTGTGTTCTGGCCAGTGTGATGTCATTTTTCAACACAACAATGAAAAATGTATTTTGTCGTTGCATTATTTACTTACTATTGAGAGTTTCAGACTCTTTTATTTTACTATTTACAAAAACATTGATATTCTTCAGGTTACAACGTTTTATTTTATTTTAAGTACTTTTTAAAATACTTTTACGCCTTTTTCTCATGGGGGTGAGCAGAAACCACATAACGCCGGCTACGCCGTAGCGGATCGGCTACGAGTGCTACGAAGCGTTGGGTGACGGTCACGCGAGTTCCATGATTTTTATTTACTCAAAAAGTGCTTAAACGCGTGTAAAGAAGTTTTCACTTCAAAACAAATAATTGACGATATGTTTTATGATGAGATGGCGAGTAATAGAGAAGTATGGAAGGGAAAGACAAGCTGCGTCGATCGATCGATGTAAAACAAATTGGTTTAAGAACCGGATAAAGATGAGACGATATTTTGTATCCATGTCCATGTTAAAAGGCGAGTGTCCATTTGCAATCAAAACGCATAAGTTGTAAATCAAGTCGTGAATACGTAATTGGGACTAGTCTCAATTACGTGCAGAGATTAGTTAACACATTCCTATCAGATGATTTAAGACAACATTAACATTTTATTAGCTGACGCGTCATCGCCGGGAAATACGTCAAGTCGTCAAAATTCAGATTATCCTTTTCGGGTTTTGCTTTGCGTCGTTTGGTAGAAATATTTTATTTTATACTTACAGGATTATTAATTTGTAAAACACCAACAACCTCGCAGGGGTACGTTACTTCAAAATCAACAATAATCAACTCTCCATACATAATGTCCGAACAGCTGATCGAGTCGTGTTGGAAAGTCGTTTTTTTTGCCTGTTTTCGGAAAAGTCTTAGAACAAATATTGTTGTTTACGATGTTACGAGTAGTAATCTACTCCTGCGAGGTTATTGGTATTTTACACATAACTCTTATTTAAATACAAATAACACTTATTTTTTTTTAACTTGTATTTTTTTTGGGACGTGCTTTATTAACCTTTTGGACGCCATTGTCACATATACGTGACAAGCAAGCGCGTGCCCTGTACGCCAAACGTCACGAATATGTGACAAAATAGTAGATGAAATTATGGCTTGGCGTGGACGGCACGCGCGTGCGTTTATGCTGTGGCGGTCAAAAGGTTAAAGACATTGTGTAATGAATGTTATACTTAATTTATTTAAAAAAAAATTCACCGCTGTTTTCCTACTATAAAAATAAAGAAGACCGCATTCATGTGGATTTTCAAGACTACTGAAAGCTCTGGATTTTTGTTTGGGTTCCGAGCACAGACAGGCCACCACTTTTCACCAACTTACTTACAAAGTGTACCTTCGGGGTGTCAGTGAACTGGATTTTACAATGCAACCCTTAAAAAAAGGGAAAGGCTAGGCAGAATATGATGAACCATTAAAAAAAAAACACAGAACCTTGAACTTAGTAACTACTTATTATTTTATTGCGATTTTTACAATCCGTAAGTAATATTTAAATATTTAATGTCAAACGAAAAAGTGGTTGTGGACATAATAAAGTTAGTTTGAAGTATCATCTCCATTTGATATAAAATGTATAAATCATCGGAAACTTTACGGGGTTTTGTAATCAATTCATACGCTAAATGCTGTATTTACAAGCAATCATTATTTTTATATTCATAACCTCTCGAGTGTCGGGGTATTTCTTATAATACCAATCATGATCTAAGAATATGTAAGGAAAATGTACCACTTATCATACCATGGGGACATTATCATACTATTCTATCTCCTGTTATTACGATTGGAAAATACTATAACCATTTCTTGCATTTTATCTTCATCTAATTTAGGTAGACAAATTAATATTGTTCTTCAAACTACCCGTTTAAGTTTTTCGTGAAATGAGTCTTTGGTCTACCATAATTACATAGTCTCTGGTCTGCTACCATAGAGCATAAATTCTAAATTGACTACTTCGAGTTAATTTTCACCCGAAGTTTCATCTAAGTACCTACTTGAATATTGATCTATGTAAATCTGCATGAGGTGTCAATGTACACACCAAGGTAATCAAGTATATATCTTCAGCACCTAATGGCTTGGTCGTTCTGAGACCCTTGACGGGAAATATGCATAAGATATCGTGTTTCCTCCATGAAAATGCTTACTATTTATATATGTGAAGTTGTGTTTGCTAAGAACTCTTTAACTGTATGTATTTACATCCAACTCAGAATTTATACTTGATGCGTAAGATTAACGCCACTACTATAGTGTACTATAGTGAGTGTGGTCTACTGTAGTGTACTATAATTTTTCTATTTTATCTATGTGTGAAAGCTTTTATTTCATGAACGTAGGTACGCATTATTATTTTCTACGTAGTTAGCAATTTATATAAGCTTAAAATAAAAAAGACTCCCTACTTTTAATAAAATACTGGCTAAAATAATAAAACTTACATTTCATTTCATATCTGCGAATCATTTATTTAATTCCCTCTGACATACTTTTATACGATCGAGTTCACTTTTACTTAACCCCAAAATGTATTTCGCTATATTTAACGTCACCAAAACCTGACTTAAATGATCTGGCGCCGCTGCTGGCGGATTAACGGGTTAACGCATGCGTGCTTAATAATTGGCATATTGGCGCCAAAAAGGAAAAAAAAATGGCGTCGGGCATTTAAGTGTTGACAGTTAATTAATTACATTTTTTTATTGTGTGTAACTACTCGTATTAAGTTTAAACGTACTTGATTTAAAGTAGGATGAAAGTGATAATTTAAAAGAGTTTTCAGTTTATTTTTTTCCTTATTGGAGATCCTTTCTCTTTTTCGTTACGAGGGTTTTAAAGCTTTATTTATGACTGTTTTGTATTGATGTTGGCATTTTTTTCCATTAGATCAGTAATAATTACTACAATAAAACGGTCTTTCAACAAGAACACTTAAAAATCGACATTTTCTAACCTGAAAAAGAATTCCGTACATCACCATGGAAACAAACATACCAAGATTTGAGCACACAAATTGACTGTAACTAGTCCACGATGATGGAATGCCAAGGTCGATTGCAGCAATTAGCGCTTCTCCTTACCGAGTCCGATAACTAAGAGCTCTAAGACATAAAGATACCGTGGGTTTAATGCAGACGAAATGTCAATAGTCAAGTCATGTTTTTTTTTTTGGAGGATGTTGGTTAGGCTATTCACTGGTTAATTTTAATATTAGATCCTTCCTTTGTTTATTTTGTAATTCATGAAAAGTTAGCTCACCTAAATTTTCTTCCTAGGAAATGTTTCTTTTTGCGATTTGTGACTCTTTAGTCCTCAAATCTCCGTAATTTAGTAGATTTTTTTTTATTTTTCTTGGAAACGACGAGCGATTGGCATCAATAAAGTTGCTCTCTTTGGTTGTATGGTTAATCTCCAAAGACCGTTTTCCAGTAACTACAACGGTAAAGTTGCCTGAGCTTCTTCATCTTTTCACTCAGTATATCAGCCTAGGAAGAGCATTTTAAATTCTGATAGCATTTCATCTATCAAGAATTGACTTCGAAAATCTATCAACAAAAATTGGCAACCTAAAGCCTTAACCAAACTACTTAGACCTAAGTATCCCAGAACTGTATTTAACACAATAGTTCCTGAAACTAAGACCCTCTTTCTGTAACAAACATTTATATGTACTGGCCAATGTCCTTTCAAAACCACGCTACAGTGTTGCAACGTAAGAAAACGTGCGTGTCAAATGTGACATGTAAATGTTTTCGTTCGCCTGTCATTTGGTTTGTTTAGTCTACAGTTGACCGCTGACAACAATGATTTATTGCAGGGTTCTTGTGAATGACACCTCTTAATTTAAAGAAGTAGGACGAGATATTTCGTGTCAAAGAACGGTTACGTACTCGTACGTAGTTTAAACAGGACGTAATAAAGATTTTTGGTAGCTATAACGAAGATAAGGAATAATGGTAATGTGATGCTTTTGTTTTTAAAACCTTCAAGGAGGTTCTATAACAGGACCCACATGTGAAGATAAAAGGTCAACTTCATGTATTTGACATGAAATGGTAGCAACATCCCCGTTTATTCATGGCATAAAAAATGGCTTTAAAAGGCCGGCTACCCCGACAGGCATGCACATGATAGTCCGGTTAAGCAGAAGCCAGCCTCGTAGGTTGACCTGCGCGACACCATCCATTTCATTAAGATAAAAGGAAGGAATGGAAGAAATAATGAAGAAAGGGAACAGGAAGAAGGATAGAAAAAGAGATAAGACATACTTTGTCTTTGAAAGGGAGTGGGTCTGGCCGTCTGGCTTAGGAGAAATCTCGGCCCTAGTTTAAGCTCCATTTGATAATAAATAGATATAACGTTATTTATTCCTAAATCTACAACTACTCGTCCCACTCAAGTTTGCCAAACAGTTCCGCTTACATTCCTCTAGTTGGCAAACTTGCGTGGGATATGCTTAACTTAGCCATATTACAAGTTTTCGACAGGTTGTATCCGTTCCCACCGAATTCTAAAACGAATTAAATAAATCCATAGGTACATCATTAGCCTATAGCGTTCCCACGGTCCCACCCCACAGCTGGGACACAAGCCTATAATATATATACCGCGCGTATCCTGTGCAAATAATTACCTGAATGTCGAAGAGAAGAGAGAGACCGATAAATATGAACCAGAAAAGCAATACATATTTGTGAGTCGATCAGTTGTATTGTATCACATTTTTCGCATTTAGTTACGAATAATGTCTATGTCAGGTAAATCTCCAGACCAAATAAAAAAGTTAAGACGGAACTTTGCGAACATAGAAGTGAGGCCGGTTTCGTAAACATGTAAATAAATAAATAAATAAATAAAAAGTGTTTATTTCTCACCACAAGCCAAAAAATACAAACAATATTTACACATAAGCAGTAGCCAACGATTTTTGGTTGTGGATCGCTGGTGCCTGTGGTAGGTAGTAACACCTGTAATACAGGTCACCAGGTCCCCACCTGTTTAAAGTTACACATTTGATAGCTTACATCTGGTATCACAGCAAATAACAAAAATTTCAACAATTAGTGAGCTTATTAAAATAAAAAGAAACAAAAGAGAGTAATAGACTAATCTAAGTAAAACAAATTAAAAAGTTAATAAAAAGTATGTATGGTTTTGATGAATGTAGGTTTGTGTGTGTGTGTATGCGCGTGAGTGTATGTGTGTATGTTTATGTGTTGGAGAGAGTGTTCGTGGATGAGTCTGATTAGACTAATACCTACGTTAAAGAGGGCTTCTGTGGCAGTATATGTTTGGCTTTGGAGACAGGCATGTAAAGCTATTTTACAATTATGTTTGTTCAATGAGTGTATGGAAAGAATTTGGTTTAATTTATTGTAAAGATAGGGTCCGAGGAAAACAAAAAATCTTTGACTAAAAGAAGTTTTAAGAGGAGTAGTTAAGGCAACCAGACGGTGTGTGTTCATTGTACATATTGTCATACATGTGTTCATTTATTGAGCGTAGTTTAATTGTAGTTTGATGTAAATGTGTGCGTGTGAGCGTGCATGCACAGATTGAGGCGTAGTTTTGCGCTGGCCGCACTTATTGTCCGCAGCGCCATGTCTTAGTTTTTTATTTGGTCTGAGAGGTCAATGCAATGTTTCAATTTGATAGCCGATAAGGAAGTGGTCCAAAAAGTCTAGCCTGCAAAAATTCGTAATTTAATAAAATGGCGATTTTGTGTTGTTTAACATTGACTTTTAATCTTGACACGTACACTAAGAAGATATTTACGACACCAATATAAAACCATGTTTACCTTTATGTCTGTTTAATCAGAGTGAACTCAAACACTACGGAGAAGTTTTGGCACGAACTTTGTCAGAAATTAATGTTCCTATCTTCTGATACGTTTGGTTACAAATGTACCACTTTTACATTTAAAGTACATAACGCAGTAGTTGAACAACTGAATCAACAAAAAATTCGAGACATCCTCTAAAATAATACCCAATAATGTATTTAATTATTCATAAGCGGAATGTTGTTAAGTTTGACATTGAGAAAATTCGGTCATTGTTGTAATTTATACGCAAACCTTATTCAGTTCTAGAATTTCTTTCTGTACTTATATGTTCTACTTTTAATAGGTGTAAAAGTACCTATAACAAAGCTGATAGGCACTTGTTTGGTCTACTAGACCATACCTAGGAATCTTCTAGTTACTTAGATATTAGGGGTCTAAATTCCACGTGTTTGATGTAGGTACAGAATGCTTGGTAGACAAGACGTCTCCGTGAAAAGTCCATTTACACCTATGTTCTGTTCATCGACTGCTTTGAAAGGACTCTTTATTATTCTATGCATCTCTACTCTGGGTGTTTCCCACCACATTGACAATACTGCTAGGGCTTTTCTCAACTTCCTGATGGATCCTACAATTCTCGGTCACTATTCCGTCAAAGTTTTACCCTCTCAGACATCTTTGCATCTTGACAGATGTCTAGCTTTCAACTCGATTTTAAAACTTTGCAGACTTTCACCTGTCGTGGACGGATAATATTATAATTTGTACTTATAGCTTTCATTAATATGATTGCAAAACGTATCTTCCCTTCCATTACTGGAACAGATTTCTCCTCTCAAGCCCCACCCGGGTTCAAAAACATCACAACTCGAAACACCACCGTATTGCATCCTCAATCACAATTCCTATCAATTTTAATCACCTCCATCGATCATGGTGACCAATGCAAATCAATTACGACGCAATTCAAACTGTAGCACACTGCAATAAAGTTTAATTTAAGACTGTCTGAAAGCCCGATACGGGGCCCTTAACCATGATGCATTATAATTTGAAATGCTTTTAGTTATGATTTATTGAATTGCTTGTGGGTAGGATGTAAGATGTAAGCAATAAAAGCTTTAGCCCAACGGTTAAGACGACCAAAAAAAATCGTGTGTTCTAACTAAGCAAGCTTTTATAGAAGTCAAATACAAATAAGGGATGAAACACAAAGAGTGATTGATATGAATGTTGTTTAATGGAGAGAAAGAGAAAGACCAAAGAATCGATCTCTCCTCTGTCAGATGTCATGTAATGATTTCCTCTATTTTCTTTCACTTAATAATAAGAAACCTCTACCAAACACTCTATTTTCTCTTCTATGATCTCCTTCTTCCCTTTTATAGATAAACTCAAACCATACATCCTAATAATCCACCCATTTAAAATACTTCGATATCTTCTATTGAATACTATTAAATACATCAACAGAGTACCTTCATTTTGATGTAAATGGGTTGTAAATTATAAATACAATCTTACGAGAGGAATGTGAATACAATGCGAAGGAAATAGCCGATGTAATTACCTCGGGAGTTAATTAGAAATTCTTAGAATCAATCAGTTATTTAGGTCAGTATGATTCCTGGAACATTCTGGTCTTCTTAAATGGGACGGTTTAACATTCCTCCTACTGATATGTCCGGCCCAAATTCTTTTATTAAAAGGCAATTAACTATGATTCTGAGTCTGTTATTCATTTTTGGATGCTGGCAATATTCTTGTCACCACCAAACAGAGGCTAAAATCTATCTATAATATGAACATTTAATTGCAATCAATGTTAGTCTACAATCGTGTAGGACTTACGAAGATAGTGTTATCAATACAATTTCACGTCAGGGTCCTAATAACATCGACCTAAACATGTGTTCGGAATTTCGGATGAGTCATGTTATCAGACAGATATTCCGCCATTCCTCGTGTTATCAATATGTGAACCGTTTTAAGCTAGTTTCCTATCTAACTGAGATTTAGAGCTTATTTAGGTCACAAATCATAAGTGCAGTAATAGGGTACACGACAAAAAATAATAATTAGTCCGTCAGTTAGATTATCAACAAATATTTGACCCTGCAACGGTGGCCCAGTGGTGGCGGCCCCGACTTACGTTCAGTAAGTCGTGGGTTCGAACCCAGGCAGGCGCATTACTTTGTGTAATTTATTACATTACCGCTGCTCTCAAAACGGTGAAGGAAAACATCGTGAGGAAACCGGCATGTCCTAGAACCATAAATTCGAAGACATGTGACATCTACCAATCCGCACTGGGCCCGTGTGGTGGATTATATAGCCCATTCCCTCTCATAGAGAGGAGGCCTGTCCCAGCAGTGGGAACATTAATAGGCTGATGATGATGATGATGATTTGACCCTGTATATTTTCTTTTGTTACATAAACCAAAATTGCCGAAGATACGACGCCTCCCGAGTTTTGATGCGTTTTAGCTTTGTCAATATTCTTTGATTTACGAAAACAAAAAATACGTGTCCATTATTTTCCAATACTCTAACTGACGGACTAAATAGATTTGCAATTTTTTGATACTCTCGTCATGCCTATTGTCATAGTCGTTTAATGTAAATAAAGATATTCTATTCTATTCTATTCTAATTAGGGTCTTCTGTCAGATGTATCAGATGGATATGGATGGATGATCTTCAAAGGTCTATGAAGACGGCTGGGGCCAGACTACATTGGTTGTTTGGGTCTCTCTGACGACCTCTCTCTGGTTGTATCCGATTGCCGAAGCGGTTTCCCCAGAATCTTATAATATTAGTGTAGAATTACTGTAGACTGGTATTCAGCTGCATGCGGCTCTTAGTTGGTAAGAGCCTAGGTAGATAGTGATGACTTCATTGTGTTCGCGTTTTTCTGGTGGTTGCCACTGTTAATTCTGGCTTTCAGGAGGTACAGTGATTTTGAAACATTGTAGCGGGCTTATTCCAAAAAAACGGTAGTGATGATGAGTTTTGAAAGTTTTTATGCGTTATATTATATACCCATACGTATCAATTGTACATATTACATTTTATTAATGTAGGTGCCTAATTGTATTCCTTTAGATAAATACTGCATTAGCTTTACCTTCATATTGCATTATTGTTTAATCTTAATGACGTTTTATGATCGATGGTAGGTACCATCCGTAGATCTTTATCATTCTTTGTTTGCGAATTCCAATGTGCATTTGTTTTATCATTGTTATCAGATATTTGATTTAGAAATTCTTCGAGTGACACCTTACTTGAACAGCGAGTGTTCAAAATATCCTGTCTAACACTCAAGACACCCACAGGATAGTCCGGTTAACCAGAAGCCAGCCTCATTGGTTGACCTGCTAGATGCCATTCACAAAAAGAATACAAAACTGTAGACGAATAAACTGGAAAATATTCTCTATGGGACAAACATTGTAATATTTGTAATCGAGAAAAAACATTTAACCGTCCCATTCAAAACTTCAATATACTCGAATCTTTGGGACAACTGATCATTTTTTAATTATTTGTCATGGAAATAGCCCTAGCTGAGGCCTTCTAATAAGCTACGTCAATACATTTTCAAAATCATCCTCTACGTCATATTAAAATACTGGTATTCAGCTGCATCCGGTTAAACTGGAAGCCGACCTCAACATAGTTGGGAAAAGGTTATGCAGATGATGGTCCTTTACGTCAAGTTTAATACTTATTTACGTCATTTAGTTAGGAGGAAAAAAAAAACAAAGTTGATGTCTTAGATCGTTCTATTTTTAAACTATTCGAAAACCGGATAGTTTTGGTACGAGTGTATTATGACAAGATATTAACAGCTCTATGATAAGTGGTATGCAAAGTATGCTCATGTCAGAGGCCGTGACCAAAAAGGCTTTAAGTAGGCATTATCTAACACCATGCCTCTATTTTATATTACCCGAATGTTCAGGCCGAAGTTCATAATTCGGCGTGAACATGTTGCCCTTGTTCATGTTGCCCTTACAATTTGTCAGGCCTTACAATTACCTACGAAATTGAGTGATAAATTAAAATCATACCAAAAAAAACTCTTACTGAAAATGTACATGAATGTTTTTTTATTTATTAATCTTTTAGCCAAGTCATTAATCAGGAATAAAGAAAGAAAGAAATAAAAAGAAACTATTATTAAGAATTTTTTTCTTCAGTAGTCTTTAGGTAGGTAGGTATACCAAGGTACTAACCTTAATTAGGGTGACCCTATTGCAATTACCTGGGACAAATTCAAACAGGTAGACCCTGGATGTACCTTCATCAGATGTGTTTTCGTAGCAGTGGCGAGGGGTTCATACAACTCGAAACCTACCGGCTTTCCTTCGAAACAACCACTGTACAGGAGTCTACTATTGTCAAAAGCAAAACAATGTAGGTAATTCAGTTAGGACGTCATAGCCCAAACATGACTAAAACTACAAATGGTTCGATGTATGGTTTTTTCAAACATTATTAAAAAAATACACCGGACCGGCTTACCTGTTACAAATATTTACTCTTCGCTACTGTTTCGTAGTACACTACAGAGCATTTCCTACAGGAAAAACCCAACGCCAGTTTGGCCGGGGATCGAACCTATGACCTATTGTCCATTGTGCTTGCGATCTACCTACCTCAGTAATCCCAAAACAATGGGTCATTGATTCGATCAACTGGAAGTCCTTGGCCCATATCTAACCATGATCTACTTATGTGGGATGACAGTTGACACAATGGTTTCTTAAAAATATAAGGTCAAAGATTTAAATCCTTAAGATTCGCCCGACCGCGACAACAAGTTTTTTTTATATTTAAATAAATCATATTTATTTCTGTAGGAGGAAAACGTCGTGATGGATGGTTAGCTTTCGCAGACTAGAGTCACAACTGTGAAGATAGACTATTGCTAAAGGGAATAAATAGTCTGTCTCGCTCGCACTAGTAGGGCAATAATCTGTCTTAAAACTATCGTGACTCAAGTCTGCGAAACCTCTAACTCAATACGGAGCAAGGAGCTAATCGATATTAGTGTTATCTCACTCACATAATTTGCCTAACCTTTCCCCAAACTATGTTGGTGTCGGCTACCAAACTAACCTGATGCAGCTGAATACCAGTATTTTACATGGAGCGACTGCCTATCTGACCTTCAAAACCCAGTTAGTACAGAGTAAAGTAAGACTGGTTGTCAAACTTTCGGGCGATTGACTACCTGTAACGACTGTCATTTGTTTTTGAATGCACATTATGCTTTCCGAGGCACGGAGGAAAGTCGGTAGCACTGGCCTGCAAATTGCAAAAAACGTAAGATAATTTGAATTTCGCGGCTACTCTGGAGCATCAGCTCAGACATCCTGTATGGAGCGAACGTCAGGGTACTGATGCTTTCACCTTATGGACACTTTAGCGCGACCTAAGAACCGTGAAGACCCATCTATAGATTGCAATCTTTGCTTGTGTGTGGGTTAGGGCTCCCGTTTGACACACATCTACTCTAAACCGTCGACCGATATTTGAAACAAAAGACCTTTATCCCTTCACATTATGCAAATAGAAACTCGAGATAACTAAAATACAAATTTAACAACCCCACCCAATTTTATCACCTATCCATACAATTTGTTTGGGTTTAGTACTTTTGTGGCCGCACAAATAAAGTTGTCGAAGTTCTGTATCGTAAATTTTGTATGGATATAGACAGTAAGTGGCTAAAAGATTTATATTCTGTTTCTAAAGGCTTTGTTAGGGACTTTAGACAAGGGCAATGTAGACATATATCCACATATACATCCACACAAATATTATAATAGATAAATGTTTATAAAACAAAGCGCGTCCTTCGCCGCGTCTTTCTGTCTGTCTGTTTGCGATAAACTCAAAAACAACTGCACCGATTTTCATGCTGTTTTGACCAATGGATATAATGGTTCTCGAAGGTTTTAGTATACAATTTGTATGCGGGCGAAGCCGCGGGCATCAGCTAGTACATATTATATAGAGGTGTAGTTCGTATGTTTGTAAGTTTTGACGAAGGGTGTTATCTTCGAAACTACTGACCCAATTCCGAAAATACTTTCACTAATGGAGAGCTACATTACCTATCCCAGAGTGTCAAATAGGACGTTCCAAGATACAATAGGGTAGACGACAAAATCTAATTAGTCCGTCAGTTAGATAAAGATTATCAAAAAATATTTCCCCCGTATTTTTACTTTTTTTACATAAACCAAAATTGACGAAGATACGACGCTTTAAAAATTCTCAATACTTGATCACGCCTTGGTATATTTTTTTGTGAGTTCCGACGTCACGAGTCAATATTCACCGATTTACAAAAATAAAAAATACGTGTCCATTATTTTCCAATACTCTAACTGACGGACTAAATAGATTTGCATTTTTTTGATATTGTCGTCATGCCTATTTCCCACAATAACGCAAGTGAAACCGCGGGCCAAAGTCAGTTCTTGTAAACGTAAGCTTTAAGAGAAGTCCCACTAGCACCATAAATCAGTGTTTGTTTGTTTGTTGCTCAATCACTACGAAACAGCTTGACAGTTATTGATGAATTTTGGCACGAGTTGTTGCATTGTGATTTGAACTGTTCATGTTTCAAACGTTGAAATAAAATTCTTTCTCGTTCATTCAATGTTTTTTGAAGATATTCTTTAGCGGTTCGTGTAAGACAAGTAAAATGAGTTTTTCATTGATCGCTACATTGGCGATGATGAATTTCTCCAATAACATAAAAGATATTTCACATCTGTTTAGTTCAGCATACTGGGTCAAATTAAATCTAGCGTAACTGTACAGACATATTCTTCATAGAATTTACGAAACAAAATAAAATGTTTTGATGATGTTTTGATGTCTCATTTTTTTGCAGTCGTAACAGGTAGTCAGTGGCCCGAAAGTCTGACTACCAGTCTTACCAAGGGGCATCGTATTACCTAGTACTAACTAGGTTGTGGAGGTCAGATAGGCAGTCGCTCCATGTAAAATACTGGTATTCAGCTGCATCCGGTTAGACTGGAAGCCGACCCCAACATAGTTGGGTAAAGGCTAGGTAGATATTGTTGTCTCATTTTGCAAAAGGAGGATGTTATCAATTCGTCTGTATGTTTTTTTTTTGTTAACAATTTTAGATACACCTGAATGGAATTTCGATGACCCAGTATTACTTAGAGGTATGTAGTTGAGGATTTTAGTAGACATTCAGTAGTTTCTGCTCCTTAGGAAAAAGGGTGATACAACAAAATCAGTTCTGTAATTTGCATGACAAGTGTCATACTTTCGTTCATGAGCTATCAGAAAAGTATCAGATTAATATCCTGAATGGTGTAGATTTCTCACAATCGGCACCTTATGGTGTAAAGATGGAACATTTTAAGGAAAACTTTTATTTAGGAAAAGTTTTATTTCTCAAAAACCACCCAGTTTGGACCCCAAGTTATCGGGTCAAAATTGTTGCAAATAAGGTCTAGTATCCCCCATTTCAAGGCCTGCACCCAATTACTAATCACTCTGTATGTATGTACCTTTCCCAAGACTGTCACACAAAATAACAATAAACCAAACAAAATTAACAAGTAAACCCGAACACACGTTTGAAATAAATTTGAACTCAATGCCAAAGTAATAAAAGGTCATAATATTGTGACATGTGTGGCTTATGGCACAATTGTACTAAAATAATATAAAGTAAATTGATCCAATTCACACGGCCATCTTGTATTTTTATTGTTTTTTTTTTTCAGCAATTTATGGGCTGACGTAATTTTTTTTTGTTTCCAGTTTAAAATATGGGACAGGTTTGTTTTCAAACACATCTGTGGTTATGAATGAGATAGGGTTCCCTATGAAATACATAACAGCACGCCCGTGATCCCAGAAGTGTTAGGCAGAGGTGTGTCTAATAGTAAATATAAATAAATAATTAATATCGCTGGACATTATACACAGCGCCATCTAGTGCCACACTAAGCAAGGCTTGTGTCGTGGTCACCAGACAGTTGATATACTACATATATTCTTTTTGTTTGTAAATACATACTTATACATATAAACATCCATGACTCGGAAACAAATGTCCATGCTCATCACACAAACATTATTTGCTCCTACCGGGATTCGAACCCGGGACCCTAAGAACGTAAGGCAGCCTCACTACCGCTGCGCCATTCGGGTCGTCAAAGTACATGTCAGTTATGTTTAAGTTCCAAGTAATAAGGAGCGAGTCTATTGCCATCAACTGGGCCCAAATCCAGTCTCCGTGGCTGCTACTGAGAAATTCCTGATGGAAAAACTCAATAACACTTTACTCGACCCGGGACTCGAACTCAGGTCCTCATGCCCAGCAGTCACGCTTGCGACCATTTCACCAACAAGGCAGTCCAGTCATCTTTGAATCAAAGTGTCAATAGATTACCGTTAACTTAGCCCTGGCACAGATATGCCCTTGCTTAAATAATCAAGTTTAACTTAAGTATAACTTAAGCACGATTAAGTATTTGCAAAGGTACGGTCAATTGGCCCTAAAGTAACTTGATGTTATGACGTTTTGACTCTAATGCACACACTGTGAACGTGTTGAGAACACTTCAGCAAGTGGCACTTTGCAGCTAATTTGAATAGGACAAGATTTACAGTACTTAGCTATCTACACCTAGACAGTAATAGTACGCAGTATTACGATGTTTGTAAAGAGACGAAAATATAAAAATTCAAAAAATTCAAGGCATGGAAACTTTCATGTTCACAACGCTCCTTGTTGCAGACCACACAATCACTATATAAAAAGATTACATCCACCCGTATCTACAGTCAAGTTAAAGTTATTAACTAATTACCTACTTGAGTTTAAGTAATACTGGTGTTTAAGTAATTACTTGAGTTTAACTTATGCCAAACATTTTAAGCAAAATAAAACACCCATCACATTTCGCCACTAGTCGTACCTATTCAGGTGAGCCCCATGTCCCGGAAAGTGTAGCTATTCTTGGCAGTGTCCTTTGTCCAGCAGTTTGTCTTTGAGCTGACTACAGAGAGCACAATCAAAAAGCTCAAAATTTATCGATGGTAAAACATATAAAACAAACACTCACTCAGTACAAAACATAAACAGATGAAGCCGGTTGTAACTCTAGCGCTGCCATAAACCATCAGAGGAGGTTTAATGGTTTCACTAACAAAAACAAAATGAAAACATTAACTCTACGATAGAAGCAATTTATAAATCGTAAAGACTGAAAGTCGAAGATTAAAATTGTTGTTGTGTGTAGAAGCGACAAAGGAAATGCTTACATTTTTGGTTTTTACAAAATTTTCGTTCGAGTATCTCAAAATATTTGACCCGTGTTTTTTTCTTTTGTCACGTAAACCAAAATGGACGAAAATACAACGCTTTTAAAATTCTCAATACGTCACGCCATGGTACAATTTTTAGTGCGTTCTTACGTCACCAGCCTCCACTCCACAGTTTTGATGCGTTTTAACTTTGTCAATATTTATTTCCAAAATAAAATAGACTCACCAACGCACTTGAGTGACAGGAAATTAAGCCAGCATTCTTCAGCAAAAGAACATTCAATATACATTCAGAAAAGTACCTTCAGAATACATTCAATTTTAAATTATCTCTGTTGCCAGTATTGTTATTCGTGAGGAAAGTTTTGTTGGAACATAAAGTAAGAGAAGACTAAATAAACGATGGATGGATAAGATAACATAGCTAGAATGGTAGTTGATACTGAATTAACGAATGATAGCGATGTATTGTGTTGAATAAGATATAATGCGTCCACCCCAGATAAATTGGGATTTAAATTGATTATGTGGAACAGCTGATCTCAATACCTAAAAATCACCTTTTTTATTACCGTATTCTTTATTACTGAAAAAACTTCATGCTTTATTCTAAATTCTCTATTGCCTATCATCAATGTCATTTGAATTTATTTTATACTAGCCGATACCCGCGGCTTCACCCGCGTTACATTAAATACAAAAACAGTCCTCTTGAATCACTCTATCTATTAAAAAAACCCGCATCAAAATCCGTTGCGTAGTTTTAAAGATCTAAGCATACATAGGGAGGGACAGACAGACGCGGCGCGCGGGAGACTTTGTTTTATACGAGTAAGTATAATAACGAGTACGATTACGTTTTCATACAAGTGCCGCTTCTGTAAATACTCTATGAACTCTGGAGTGCGACGACCCATTTCTTACAAATGTTTCAGATAACGCCTCCAATGAGTTTGGTGTTCCTTATTTTATGGTTCTAGAACTTTTTAGCTTTATTTTTACGATTATTGAGGTTTTAGTTGAAAAATAATTGGTTGAGTTGGGAGTCAGGGGACATTGATCCCTCGATACGTGCTCCATGTTAAATGCGAGCTATCAGTATTAAAACCGAATAGAGATTCTGAATGGACTGAATTTCCTGAATTTAATGAGATGGACGAGGTTTTCATACACTTTAAACCTTACGTTACCTAATGTACCATTTCAACATGAATAATTTAACCAAGATTTAGTAACAACAGTATCCATGGAGTTTCTTGCCCGTTCTTCTCCGTAGAGATCTACGCTAGGGAATGGGCAACTACAGTACTTTCACAGTTTTTATGTCTTGTGACTGGGACTGTAGCTACATTTAATTTTCATCTTTGTTCGACAGTTCATTTGATAACAGGCTTCTGAAAGAGGAGGAGTTTGGATATTCCACTAGCATCTTTTTTTTCATGTACCTATTATAGTTGGTGCCAGTTTAGATCGCAAAAACGGTCATTGACCTTTCCCTATTGTCTCTTCGCACGAAGTAACGCAAATTAACCATGTAGATATCGTTTTTGATTAGAAAAAAGTGTTGAAGATCACGGTAGATGACGACTCAATAGGTACCTACATGAACAGGCTTATTTTGATTTTCAAAGTTGAGAACTTGAATAAAATGTAGGTAGGTCCATTCCCGCTATTATCATATGTTAACTGGCAGCAACAATAACAGTGTATGTACGGTCGAACAAGCTATTTGGTTTACAGTTTAACGAACAAATTACATTGTAAAATGTATACCAAATAGCTTGTTCGATCGTGCATCGATTTCGTTCGATTTAGAGGAAACTTACGTTACTTACATTTAATTAACTTTCGTAGTTTAATTTTCGTACAATCGCAAAATTTATGTAGACTTTGAAGAATTGAACTTTCCAATTATTCAGTCATTTTTTTTTATGAAATGTAGGGATCCACCCTCAGAAATTACAGATGTGATGTTGTATTTTCATGTTAATTAATTTTCCGTGTCTCTTGTTCCAGATTACCAATTGTGCTGCTGTTCTGCGGGACAGTGGGCTTAGCTCTATCGTATTCCGGACCTGACCTACCGAAAGGTCCGTTCTGTGGCATCACTAACCAATGTTGCGAGGACAGGCAGGATTCATGCTCACATAGAATTCTAGGTATGTTTTTTTTTAATTTTGTTGTGGTGATTATTAGACATGTAATGAGTAAGACGACTGGAGGCGTATGTCCTGCAATGGAATCATCATCAGCCTAGCCTTTTCCCAACTATGTTGGGGTCGGCTTCCAGTCTAATCGGATACAGTTGAATACCAGTATTTTACATGGAGCGACTGCCTATCTGACCTCCACAACCCAGTTAGTACCTACTGGGTTTTGGCCCCTTGGTAAGGCTGGTTGTCAGACTTTTTGGGCGACCTGTAACGACTGTCAAAGATGACAGCTAACAATGACAGCCTGGACCAAATGCTTAGCATGCTTTCGGAGGGATGGAGGAAACTCGGTGTGTAAGGGTGGTCACGCATCCACAGACCAACCTAGGCAAGCACGGCTTAACCTAAAAATCGACCCGAGCGGCTGTTAATTTAGCCACGAGCTCTTTCTTTTCCGACTATGAATTTTGCTTTCCTTCTTTCAGATAGCAAATGTTACTGCGATCAATTCTGCAACAGAACGGCAGGACACGATGACTGCTGTCCAGATTACCCAAAGGTTTGCTTGGGGGTCGAAGATGAAGTGCCCCCGGCACCAACCATCGAGATCTGCAAATACGGAAACGAGTTCTACCAGCCTGGAGAAACTGTTACTCAAGACTGTCATGTTTGGTAAGTGATTTCTGCTTTTGTTTAGAAAAAACATCTTTTCTGCATCTTCTAGGAGAATTCTGGAATAAAGGAAAATATTGGAAAGAATTTGGTGTGTGACTGCCTAAAATTCTTGTGTCTAATTTTAACCGACTACTAAAAAAGGAGGAATTTATATTCTACCAGCTTCTTTTTTTTGTGTGCGTTGTACGTACACCTTTATTCCGTGATTACTGGGTCAATTGACGTGTTTTACTAAATAAAAATATTTAGTAGAGGTCGAGTGCGCGGTGGTTCCATTCTTCCATTTAAATTTTTCTCACTTTGCTTTAGGAGTTTATGATTTAGATCCTTTTATACGCGTGAGCTTTTCATTCCTAACGTTTTTGTTGATGATAATTACGATCTTGATTTCTCGTTAGGTTGTAAAATTATGCATGTTATAGAATGTTACAACTAAAATGGGTAAAATAAAACTCTGTTTACAGAAAAGAATAACCGTCTTGCAAAAAAAAAAAAACAAAAATGTGAAAAATAACTTTACTTTTGAAGTCGGTGGCAAAAAAGTCACTTTCGAAAGTAAAGCAATTTTTCAGTTTTTGTTTTTGGAAGTTGGTTATTTTTGTTCTATTTTTTTTTATTACTTTTGTACCTAACCCAAAAAGCATATTACAGACACACAAAAAAAATGAAATACGACAAAAAGTTAAACAAACATTCAACAATCATTTATTTTGTCGCCACATTACTTTACTTACATTAACAAATCTCCGTCTACATTCTAATTCCTGCCAATAAAACTATCGCACAATATAAACAAAAATATCTTATGTTTACGAAACAGTGCCACATAAGAATTCTTCTCGAAATAATGAGGTTTTCAACCCAGTTTCCTCTTGAATCACAGCTCAGGGATTAATCATATTCTAATTTTAAACCTGCTTTACTTTATGGCGTCCTGGTACTTTCTGACAGTTTTTATTTTGTCAACAGCCAATTAATTGTTGAAAAGCAAGTGTTGCCAGCCTAAATACATTTAAAAGAGGTTATTTATTATATTTGAAAATGGAATTAGGTTGTTCCGGAACTAGCAGCTTTATACCTGATTACTTATACGTTGATAGTGCGTTCTAGAATAATAAAATATAGTGATCTAAAATCAGCCTATAAGTAAAAATGCTGGGACACACTTAGAACATTTTGTAAGAGAGAATATATAATTTATAATCCAGAACGAAGGCCCATTGCAGGCGAAATACAAGCCCTATCCCAGTGGGGTTTCCCAGCGGCAAACATTACCAATCATGAATCAATCAGTAAATCAATTAATTAAAGATTTATGTTATGTCGATTGATACTTTGAATGCTGATGTCATATGACGTCTCAATCCATATTCTCAATCAAATGTCAAGAGCAAACAGTGAATTAGTTACAATTGTTCAGTATTACAAACAAATTTAGAGTTCAGGGTTAACGCTTTGTACGATACAATTGATTCAAGGTTGAAAGGATTTGCATAAAGTACCTATTAAGAATAGTCTATGTATTCGACGAAGTGGGAACCTAACATAATTTTTTTGAGAACTGGTCAATCTTTAGTTTAGACTGATGTTTCCACCAATGTAGTCCACAATATCCATTTTTTTTACTTTTTTGAGCTGGAGTGCTAACGCATGTGGCAACATCGACGATGCTGTCGGTAGCACAAAAAAACCCGATTCCGTGCTGCCAGATGAGGCGCAACCCTAATGCACACAAATCTTGAATCATGAATGTTACTGAGAAACTTCCAATGGAAAACGCAAACAAAAATGGCACAAATTACTTTCGCCGTCCAATAAATTCCATCTTTATTTATGAGACTCCATCAAGAAATCAGGTCTACTTCAAGACTTGAACGATATTTATAAATAACTAGACAGATAAACTTTATTAATATATGCAGACTATCTGGTAAAGAAAGTCAATGGCGCAAAGAAAGTATTGAGAATATTCGGTTATTTTTAGGTCTTTCTGAAACCGAAAGCCATAAGCTCGATAGAAATTGTTCATCAGTGATTTAAAAAAAAATAACTAGTCCTTCACGGTCATGTATGGAACAGCTTATTTTTTTTTTTATGTGTGATTCCTATGAGAGGTCCAGAATGGTGTAGTGACCATTTGGCCATTATCCGTAATCGCGGAAAAATATTAAACTCGTCTGTACAAAATAGATAATACCTACCATCACGATCTAAATGCATGTGACGGCAGAAATTTTTCGATAATTTTTAATGGAATAAGTTGCTTCATTTGTAAAACAATGATTTTCGTCTAGACACACTAAAACTAACTAGTCCAGTGAATGCGTTGCCCGTTTACTTAAAATTCCTTTTTCGTGCGATCTTACGTGCTGTCAAAGACCTCTGCAGCTGGTCGCCTGCTTGTTAGTTAGCTCGTGATGCGCATTTGCACCTAAATTACGCAGAGGAAATCCCATTCTGCAAACAATACCGTTTGCATTCTTAAGAATTTGTTTAAATGTCTGTTTGTCTAGTGTTTGCAGCCTGCAGTCAGGATTTGTGTCCGTTTGATGGCAATCGGCTGTTACTCCTTGGGACTTCTATAGAAACGCTATGTTTGGATGTTTAAGGAATTCAGGGACTTTTGCGCCACTGCAAGGAAAAACTCATCCCTTCATTCCAATTCAACTTATCCTAACTAATCCTTAAAAGATCATCTTCGACGATGACCCAAATGGCGTAGTGGTAATGAGGCTGCCTTACGTTCTTAGAGTCCTGGATTCGAATCCCTTTAGGAGCAAATGTTTGTGTGATGAGCATGGACATTTGTTTCCGAGTCATGGATGTTTATATTAAGTATGTATTCACAAACAAAAAAGTATATATGTAGTATATCAACTATCTGGTGTCCACGACACCAGCCTTGCTTAGTGTGACACTAGATGGCGCTGTGTGTTAATCCAATATTATCGGGAATGTCCTGGATGAGGCTGGCACCAGAGCTTGGAGCTTGGCACAATCAAAGAGAGCCCCATACCTACCCAGCAGTGGGTGAAAGCAAGCTGCGGGTGATGATGATGAAAACAATATGAAACAACTTCGTTCATACTCCAACAGTCTTCCAAAGACTTAAAACATTAAAATCCACACCGCTTTGAAGTGCGTATCGAACTGGATAACATCGCGTGAAACCGCAAGTTATTTTCAAAAACCACAATGCAATTATGACAGGTCTAGTAACCGTGTAACTGCACTCGTGCTAATGACTATTTATATATAGACGTGACCCAGGTGTTTCATTACTGGCAAGCCGCCATTTCATAGGTATGAGTATGGATCTGCAAAAAGTATCGATGCTTGAATAGTGCAATTTTTTTTTGACTGTGAATCTACGAGTATCTGACAATGATATGGCGGGACGTTTTGTATGGCTTCCTCGTGTACTTGCGAAGAGAAGTGGAAGGAATTATGAAGGCCAAGGATTGGGAAGGTGTGTTTTTTGTTATTCGGGCCTCAGTTTGTTATCCATTCAGTCCCGGATAACAAAAAAAAACTACTTATTGATACTCTTGGTATCTTTTTGTCTCTGTAAAGTTGAAGCTTTATTATTCTGTATTTTAAGTTGATTATAGACACAGCTCAAAGTCGTAGGAAACACCTGGACCAGGGACGCTCAGAACCAGGCAGAAGCTGTGGCAGAAGAAAGGGGAGGCCTATACCCAGCAGAGAGTGATACCGAGCTGATATCATGATAATGATAAACACAGCTGGCTTTATAGAAACAACATAGGTACTGCAAAAAGCAGTTCAACGTTTCTTTCTCATCTGTGTGAGGACCTAAATCTCAGCCGATGAATATTCTAGGTAAATTATGTATTATGCATATCTAATGATATGCATAATACATATGAATGGGCCGTAAAGTAAATAAACTGTCGATAAAGAAGGATAGACTTTCGTTCAGCTCTTTGATAGTGAAGATGCTCGCGATAACTTTGCGTGAAAAGGTGACATTGACCTCTGTGAAGTTTGTAAGGGAATCACCGAGTTTTATGGTCATATCTGTGACGTAATCACTCGTATCTTTATATCTATGAATACACTGTTCGTCAATAAACAAGATTAAACATTTTCACTTTTACAATAAAATTGTTTTCTCTCATTGCTTATCATCAGTTTTGCCAATTTAGGAATTCCCCGTAGTTTTTTTTGCTATACTGTAATATTGTACTCGTTTTTTTAAACTCTTTTTCGTTACACATTTTAATAAATAAAAGATGTAGACCAATTTTCTCAATTCACTTGGCGACAATATCAATTGGTACTGTTCAATTAAAAATAAACCCAATGAAAGTAGACAGAAACGAACCAGGATTTTTTGGGACTACCCAATTTTATGAGACTACCAGTAATATACAATATAAAATCAATAAAAAAATCAATAAATGTTTTATCGAGACTCCACATAATATACAATAACAAAAGAAAATTAGATACATTCACAAAGTCTGACGTCAATGGACGTCTGGCCATACCACAGACTATCATACCTCATATCAAAGCACTGCCAATAAATAAAATCGAACCAGATTGTTAAAAAATTGTGTCAATGTTGTTTCAATTCATCAGATTCAGAACAGAGCGTAATGGATATGAAAACGATAGAAGAGAAATAGGTCATAATGATGATTGATCGAAGTTTTGAATTCCGTTTTTTTTTAAGCTAATATATAATGTAGATAGAGCAAAGCAGGTTTTATACTTATCAAATGGTGCTAAAATGTAACTGGCCAGAGTGGCGAAACAAAGAATAGTTGATAAAGAACTTGGCATACCCTTGTTAAGACATAATCATGTGTTTTTACTTAATTTTATTCTATTTGCATCAGAAGATGAAGAGATCTCAGAAGTCAATCTCTTTCTAGCTAAACCTTTGTCCAGACATGAGAAAATTTTGAGAGAATTAGGACAGTTACCGAAATATCCGTCCCACCTGATAAATCTCTCCCGAAAACAACTGCAAAACCTCAGGTTATGTATATCCAGAAGAAATTCGACGTCTAATTGCATTATGCCCGTCACTCAGACTCGGATATGAGCACTTGAGAAGTCTCGTGTGCCGGTAATTTCAAACCTGAACACAGCAAAGCTGCTGGCGGCAGGAATAGAAATCGATTTTATACGTCTGGCGTTTTGTCGACTAAAATTAACAAAAGGTTAAAAAGGTGCTCTCCAAGATTGTCTTACGAAGTTACGAATAAAAACTGATTCTTATCTGTCTAGACCAGTGGCAATATTTTCTAACACGTTTCGTATTTCTACTTCGACACACATCACATTACATCAGGCGAGTTGCGTCCAAACACAAGCATATTTAGAGCAAAAAAAAATCAACAGCATTGACATAATGCCATTTGACAGCTAATGTCAGACAAGTGATATTATATCACCGTTATCGATGATGCTAAAGAAAATATTGTGTTGACGTTAATTACCGATAACGGTAGCTATGTCAATTGAAACTTTTGATATAGATACTTGAGGCTTTGGAAGCCACTGCCGTTGTTGTTGAATCTGAAGATCTAAATGACTAAGCGGAAGGTAGTCTACTTCACGGCTTTACTAGACCCGATTAGATAAAGCTGCAAATACTTGTTTCGAAACTAAACATGTTTCCAATTCACTTCTGTTTGCATTGGCAACCTCGGGGAATCCTGAGTCAGTGCGAGCATCCATTAGGCATTCATGCATAAATAAGGGGGTTAAATCAACATAAATACATACGAACTACAAATCGGACATGATATAACAATATGCAAACTCAATGCTGTTTTGGTTGGATATGAAGCCTCATTTTCACGTTAAATTAAAGTTATCCATCCTAAAAATGACGCCGTTGCAGCAACTTTTCTATGTTAGCTAGTAGTAGTAGCGTTTTGATGAACGGAAGGCTATTTTGTCTGGTACATTTATGAAGCGCAACATTGTTAAACAACATATCTGTGTTGCTGGCAACATGCATCATGCTAGGCTAAAGTAGTGAATAAACTTCACAACACTGCTCAAGACCCTTTACTCATCAGTCGTAGTCGATTTTAGGTCCATTGGTCTTATGGGCGGTTGAGGTGTTGAAAATCTTAAGTCAGCTAAAGAAGCTGATGCTTATTACATTCGACAGTCTCCGCCCTTTGTCACTTCCTAGTGCTTTGGCTGAGGAGCAGAAATGCCAGAAAAAATGTCCAGTATGTGTCCTCGCATGGATAAATCAGACAAAATCAGCCATCTATATCCTATCGAAAATAAGAATCAAATCATACAATTTTATTTACATTAGCTCAATAGATAAGTCGGAATGATAACGATTATGTAAAATGATATAATCCCCATATCTTTTATTAGTAATCTAGTGAAGAATGTATCATTGTGAAATTCTTGGACAGTAAACGTAAATGTTACTCACAGACGCGTCATTTCGACGTGTGTCATCGTGCCAAAGCAACACCTTTACAAACACAGGATTGCATCATTATAAAAAACATGCATGTTTTTGGAATTCGTCATTTTTCAAAGTGGTCTTGGCACATTACCGTTTTTGTGACGGCCAGCGCATTAGAATGCACATTTTCTTTGGGTTTTTTGGGCACTATTTGTATTATGATTGTTGTATTGTTTGGTCACGTTTTTCCTGTAGTTTTTCGTATATCGTTGTATTTTAGAGAACTGCCTTGTTGTTCTAAACACTGCAAGCTGTAGGGGTTTCAAATTTCATAATTTCGGCCATGTGTCATTTATATTCGGTTTTCTACGAGTACAAGTTATCTCCCAGTAGCGGTACGTAATCTGCATATTTTCCCCGGTGATGACAATAGGGTCATATATTTTACCTCCGTCATTAATGCATGGAGCTAAACATCACCAGCGAAATATGGCTCAACCTAAGTTTTTGAAAGTGCGAGAGAAAAAAAAATAGACAAGTTTTTGTTAAGAAAATATAAAATCAACCATTTTGAACTACAGTCCGGTCTACTAATTAAATGTAGGCAATGACATTCAACTGGCTGCCAACACAATAATTATTGTATTGGCACCGGTCAAAGCCACGAGTAGTATTTTATAGTTCTACCTATTTATAATTAAATGCCTAGTTAAAATTGCATTTTAAATAAATCTATTGCCTTTGAAGTAAACAAGAATTACAATAAGAATAAAACAAGCAAATTTACTTATATCCTCCTCCTATGACCTCCTCTTTGTAAGAGGGACAGGGCCCATATCTTTAGTTGGTAGGGATATGGCTATGAGTGCTCCGGTAACTTCCCGGTCCGCCGGTCATCCTGCGCTTAATCTCCCTCTATTCGTATCAGGGGGATCAAAAATGGCCGCTTTAGCAGCGCTATCTTATTATGATTCTGCTAGTGGTAATTTTAGACCACCAGATCGCCGTCTCTTCGGGGTATGAGAGTGACATTAGAGACACACCAGGCGTTTGCGTGTAGGTACACTTTTGCACTATGATATTTCCTGCATTGACAGTCATGGCAGCCAGTCTTAACTGAGAAACGTCCGTCTCAGCTGATATTGACTGCTATGATGATAAGGACCATATCCTAAGGGTCAAAGAGTTGAAAATAGAATGTAGTCAGCCGACTGTATTTCCAGAATACAGCTGTATCCATGTACAGACGCCATCACTACAAGCTACCCTAAACTGTCAATTTTTCTCAATCAACTTTACACCTAATGCTTTAGCAAAAAAGTTAAGTAGAAATCTATTAAAGGACAAATTGTAGCTTTTTGATACGCTGGCTTCTACACTTATGAAATAAAGAGGTTATCGACTTCAATATGATATTCCACACACGTTTCGCTTCTCTGTTTATTTCGCGTGTTCTTATCTTTACAAACTCATATAAAACCGCAAATGAATGTCAGTTTATTCGGTCTAAATCCGAATCCGAGGTGAATGAACTTAGCATCTCATTATGTTGCGATATTAATGCTTCAGCTGTAAAAGTGAGATAGTTTGTCTCGCTTTTGAGCCAACTTAAAACCGATTTTAGTGTGAGCAACTTTGGCATACCGAATAAATTGGATAGAGAGAGATAGTTAAATATCATTTTTAGGATACTCCCATAGCCAAACCTTCGTCAATCAGCCTCAAATTTCATTATTACAAGAGGTTCCAATCGTTAAATGCAGTGTCTGATCTGCAGTGAGTGATCTGAATATGTGTTATGTAAAACCCTGGGGCCAAACTGAGGGCTAATTCTAGGTCACTATTTTTAACACCTTCAGTGCAACCCACCTGGTGGGTTCACTGAATTCGCACTTGCGATGCCGGGAACCGACCGGTGGGAACACTTTTGCGCAAACGTATGCCAGTGACCCACCTGGAGGGTTTATTTGCAATATGTAGAGGTTGGCACATGAGCTCTATCAAATGGCGGTGGACTTCGAATGTTAAAAACAATTTTTTTTATTTATTTAACAATTTTAACAGTTTTAATTTTAATGATAATTTAAATAAGATTAAATAAAAAAAGCAGCAGGATTTCAATAGGCGTTAAACCCTTACTAGGTACACTTACTTCTAGCCAGCGTAAGCTGCTGAGTAATTTAATTAAAAAATTTTTTTTACATTTTTATTTCGTAAAACATTTAATTTTAAGCAACTAATTTTAAGCTTTTTTTTTTCCAAGTTACAGTTTCTTTTTTATTATTTTTTAAAGTATTATTCGTGATGACGTAATTTCATAGCCTGAATAGCTTTAAGTCTTTGCCACGTTTTCAGTACATACAAAAAATACTAAATAACTTCAAAGTTGACATTGATGACAGTTGACGCTTGACAGATACGTGTTTTTATTTTGTTGTGAAATGTGAATGCTGTGATCGTGACTGTGATGTGAACTTTTTGTTTGAGTTTCTTTTCCTACGATTTTTAGCAAATTTTAATTTCTATCCATTATCCGTGCTGCGTATCCCTATCCGTGCAATGAATCTGTCATCGACAACTAGTGCTAAATGCTTCGTACCGTCATGCGTCATGTAAAAAACACTACAATAAAATAGCCGACACAAATTGTTTGTAAATGTGAAAGAAACGCTAAAAAAGAAGTGGTGCAAGGAAGTAAATTATGGAATACAAGCCTGGGCGTCGTCTTTTTTGTTGCGAAGATCATTTGAACGCGAAATTATCAGCGCGCGATGCATTCAAATAAATAACACAGTAACTAGCATTGACAGTTTTGATTTGACACTGACGGTATGACAAACAAAGTATTTTTTTTTTAATTTATCTTGAAAAGCACGAAGGAAGTAGTCTATTCAGGCTACGTTATGACGTCATTTAGAGGTCAAATGAAAGTCAAATGATTACAAGTATTATTGTGAGAATAAACACAATCTTGTGATATAGAAAGCTAAAAATAGAAAAATAAGGCATAAGACCCTAAAATCTCCAAATGGTTTTGGAATCAGCGTAGGTTAATTTTTACTTTACATACCGAATTCAAAGGGTAGTATTGAAGTGTTCTACAGGGTGTAAACAACCTCATCACGAAGCCGTCAACCAAGCATTCTGTACATCAAACTAAGGTCCATGTTCACCGAAAAGATAACAGCCTGATTAGCTAAAAACAGCTGTCACTGTGACATATTACCATACAAAAATGTGCTTTAAACAGCTGTTTTAGCTAATCAGGCTGTTATCTTTTCGGTGAACATGGACCTAAGTAACTTTACGCAAAAATTATTATAGGGAAACAAGGTTTTTTTTTGTGTGATAAGTCATGTTTTGTGGTATTACTCAATGTAACGCACTCAAAACATTGTGCTTATGGATGGATTGAATAGTACCTACCTACGGGGTTTGTTGAGGTATTTAAAGTAAATATCTTACAATAACAACTTGTATTAAAAAGTACACTTGTCAAAAAGTTGTAACTTTGACCCCCAATATCTTCGTAACTAGAAGGTTCCCAGGTATACAAACAAGTACCTTTCGGCATCGTTAAGAGGTGTTTTACACCCTTTATCTGTGGTATTGATCAATAGGGCAATAGTTTCTCTTTACATGGACTTGAATAAAATCGTTATATTGTTAATTTCTTAACAAATTCACAAAATCTTACGTCATCGAAATAGGATTAAGCCTACTTTATCTTGACTGAGCTTAATTATTTCTAAGGAGTCCAATCAAATTGAATTGGTCAATAATGTTTCTTAATGATCGAAATGAATGAATGAATGAATAGTAATGACTACAACCATATTCATTCAAAATTAGTAATTAATTTGTTCTTTGATGAAGTTTAATGTTTTCAATTATCTTGTTGTCGATTACGAAATTAGTTGTATTTCTATAGGTTGAGATTTAATTGAATCTTAGGATTTTGTTGTTACTACTTCAGTGACGACGATCATAGTTCTTTAATAATGAACTTTATCAATTCTGTATAGGTATTACTGCGGAAAACCAAATTGTGATTCGGTCGGGCTGTTATTAATTTCAAAATTTTAAGTGAGGTAATTTTTTCATTTATTTCAGTCTCCATACATTACATTACATACTTAAATAAAGTTAAGGAAACCATTTCAATTTGATGGGTCTGTCTTTTATGATTTTAAACTGTACATGAGACTGGTGTGTTACTTCCAAACATAACTTACAACATTATGGTTGGGTACTTAGTATCAGTTGCAAACAAAACTCCTCCCAATTACCTACTCAAAATTTCGCCTTCAAAAAACCCAACGTCCGTTGGCCATGAGACAGAAAGCACATAAACACACGTTCCTATTGACTTGTTATTGAAAGAAATCCCCATGAGCGACGTCGCGGGTAAACCCAGTCTTTCAACAATGTTACATTGTGTTAATCATGACGAGTGCTGTGGTGACTACAGATTATCAGATATATTGTATAACTTATGTCACCGTAAAATTGTCAAACACGTTAGATTGTAATCTCTCTAGCGATATTGTAAACTCTCGAAATATTGTCAACTGTTCATACGGAAGTATCTCTGCCCCCATAATCGGGACTTGGGGCACCCCTCCGTTAGGTTAGTTAGGTTCCTTTAAACTCTGCACTCGGAAATAGGGGCCCCACGAAGCGGGGCTCCATCGACTACGCTTTTTAGGAGAATATAAAGTGTTTTAAGGTTAGGTTATATTAATCGGTATTTCTCAGGAATGGTACTTTATCTTTTCATGAAAGTGGTACCATTGGGCAAGGGGGACCCCTCCTTCCCTCCACACAGCGTGAGTTGACTACCATCGCATGCATTTCACGAAAAATAATGCGTTTTATTGTAAGCAGTATGTTCGATTGACAATATTTCGAGAGTTTACAATCTCTCTAGTTATTTTAAAATTTAACGTGTTTGACAATTTTACGGTGACATACATTGTTTTCTTTACGACGCTGACTTCAGCGGCGCGTATGTTGCTACATATTTCTCGCTGACGAACGCGATCGACGTCAACGTAGCAAGAATTCAGTCCTTACGAGCACCCCTACGTCACATCGTGTCAATATAAAACTTTAACTGTCACTTTCGGGAAAACTCTAATTCTTTTTTTATACTTATCAAAACAAAATTTTATACTTATCAAAACAAAATTTAAAATAATAATCACGAAAGATATCCCGTGGAGTGGCTATAAGAGTAAAGGAAGGCCATAGAAACGATGGATGGACAGTGTGAAAGATGATTTATGTAGATATTATAGATAGAAAGAAACCAAAGTCTGGAAGAAGATGTGCTGCCGCTGCGTCGACGGCAAATACATTGGGGTAAGGGTAAGAGAATGCATAGGAATTGGCGATATAGGCATGTATTTAGAAGCTAGCCACGTCTGCCACTAGTAGGGTGTAAAACCTCTGAACGAAGCCAAAAGGCACTTGTTCTCCCCATCATTGCGATCATTTTGTTCTACACCATACCTGGGAATTTACGGAGATATTGGAGTACCAAGTTTTTTAAACAAAAGTTTTTATTGTAAGATTTTTACGGCCCCGTACCATCTTTCATAAAGTTACTTTGTAGTGTGTTTGAAGTAGGCACAGAATGCTTGGTGGACTGCTTCGTGATAAGGTTGTTTACACCCTTTATAAATAATAATAATAAATAAATATCGCTGGACATTAACACACAGTGCTACCTAGTGCCACACTAAGCAAAGCTTGTGTCGTGGACACTAGATAGTTGATATAGGTAAGTACTGCATTTATACTTTTGTACTGTATGTAAATACAGTCAACGGTTTTCTAGATTTTTAAACCCGTCTGTCTCCATGAGGATTTCTATAAGCATAGATCTGCGCACATAAAAAGTTTATGATATTTCTAGCTTCTGCCAGCGGCTTCGCCCGCGTGAAGTTTGAAATTGACCCATGGAATCTTATTACCGGGATAAAAAGTATCCTTTGCGTTAATCCAGGTTATAAACTATCTGTGTGCTAAATTTGATTCAAATCCGTTCAGTAGTTATTGCGTGAAAGAGTAACAAACATCCAAATATCCATACATCCGTACATACTCACAAACTTTCGCATTTATAGTATTAGTAGGATGAAGGTGGCACCTATTTGACTAACTTTTTCGAACATCATTCTTGATTTACGGCAGACGTTTTAATTATTAATCCAGTTTTGTCATTCATTTGAATGGACAACAAAAAACGGCATAATAACTATAATTTAATCATAAAGACAGAGATTTAATTATTTTTCACAGCTGCTTTGGTACTAAAAAGATAACGAAGGATACGATTTATTTCTAGTACGAGTATATTTAAACCATAAATGTCAACAACTAGGGAATATATTTAAATCTTTTATTTGGGATATTAATTTCCGAGCATGTAAATTATGATCTGCATTTAAAACGAATATTAAAATCTAAAATAAAGTTTTTAATTTAGTTAAAAATGCAGGTCATGATAAAACATTTTTGACAGGAAATAACCTAAAACCTAGTTTAAAAAAATATCCACTAATCTTATTAGGCTACAACTTCCCAAGGAAATGAAATAATTGTGTTCAACTTACTTACTTAGATTTATGAAATTATTTTATTTTTTTACTTATTTGTTTTTTTTTTCATCAATATTTTACTTTCAGTCCGCCTTACTATTTATTAATGAGAAATTAAATTACTCTTTCACAGACACGGCAAATATTTCAACTCAAACATTTCAACTCGTCATGCTGAAAAGATCTTCAGATTCAGATCTATGAAACTCCTATGAGTTTCAACCAATTGAAGATCTTTTTCGGTCTACGCATCAGTAGACGATTTCAATGCATGTATGAAAAGCTACTTTTTTCACGAAATGGATATAACCTTCATAGGAAATCTTCTTCAGTATCACCCCTTTGACTTATGCAGATGTGCAAATGGCCACAAGTTGTTTATTTTACTTGAAATACTTCCACGATCCCAGCAATGTTCAATGCATCCATTAGGCCAAATTTTTGAGTGCGTTAATTTGAGTTCTACACTAAAACGGGATTTGTCACCGCAAAAATAATCGTTTCCCATGCAGCAATAAATATTTTGTTGCGTAGAGTTAGGAGGTAGAAACTAAGTTATAGTTTGATGTACAGAATGCTTGGTTGACGGCTTCGTGCAGAGTACATTTACACCCTATATATTACTGGTGGTTGGAATTTAATGATCCTACGACTTTTAGCACATAATAAAGCCGGTAACCGGTATCTAATCAAATAATCCGTCAGCATGACGCCAAAAGGCAACCAAAACATTTGTTTGTTTTTTTGCCTTGTTTATTTATTCAAACATGTAACTTCAACAATGACATATTCACCGAAACATTAATAAATTCTAATCAATTCAAATCAGTGACCGTGAACAAATAAAAAATATAATGTCAACAAAACTTTTAACGAGACACGGAAGCCCTTTGCTAGGCAATAGTAACGATTAAATATACGATTACCGAATAAATAAACAGTTCCGAATAAAAATGACATAACCAATCATGTCAGGGTTACTAAGAATTATTGATGGTAGAATAACAACATGGTGTCTACGGGCAAAGCAAACAAACCTTTTACCCAACTTTGGCGAAATGAAGGATTGTGATTTTAGCAGTCTATGTATATTTGTATTTTCGTATGTTCCTCTGTTGTGCCTAAACTATTCATCCGATTTTGATGAATAAGTTGTCAATCGATTCATTATTATGGACCGGGTAACATAGGCTATTATTAACCGACTTCAATAATAGAAGGAGTCGATTTTACTTTGTAAACTCCCTAATGTAATTTATAGAGCGTGATTTTTCAGTAGTTATGTTTTTTAGTTATGTACCACATAGGTACTGTTCAGTAAATAAATAAATAAATATCGCTAAGCATTACACACAGCACCATCTAGTGCCTCACTAAGCAAGGCTTGTATCGTGGACACCAGATGGTTGATATACTACATAGATACTTTTTGTTTGTAAATACGTACTTATTATACATATTAACATCCATGACTCGGAAACAATGTCCATGCTCATCACACAAACTTTACTCCTACCGGGATTCGAACCCAGCACCCTAAGAACGTAAGGCAGCCTCACTACCGCTACGCCATTCGGGCCGTCATGTCGAGTAACCTATCACAACATATTGCCTCATTGCTCTAGTGATCTCGAGAGCAACTGCTGATCATAAGGTCCTGGGTTCAATTACCAGGTCGGGCATCGTTATTGGGTTTTTCCATCAGAAATTTCTCAATAGCAGCCACACTGGTTTGTGAATTGTGCCCAGTTGATGTCAATAAGCTTGCCGCTATTACATGGTACTTAAACATGACGAACGAAATCAGGGAGTACAGGCAGCGTGATGTATCATCACGCCTTCGGTTTAAAGCACAAATTACAGTTCACTTAAAGAGAAACTTAACTAAATCAACATTCGGTTGTAGTTTCATTACGAAGTTCAAACTATCCAGGAAACTGAACACCATAGTTTTTGTTTTGTTATACAATAGCAAGTTTGTTCTAAATAAAGATACAAAACAGTTCGGCGATTACACGAGCTAAACGCGAGTTTTATAATTACTAAAAGTGTATGATTCACTGCTATAAACAAGACCAGAAAAATATATGATATTCTTCAGGATATATGCTAGCATGATACTGTTTTGAAAACATAATACAATTAATTTGGCTCGATAAAAAGAAATCACGAACTTACCTCTAAAAATATCTTTCAAACAATAAAAAACATACTAATATATGCATGCGATCATTCTGATTTTTTGGCAAATAATTCTACAAGCAATATATTAGCATGATACTGTTTTAGTTTTTTAATCCAATCAATAGTTTTTTGTAAATCGATCGAAACCACTCATTTCGCGCTATTTGCCCCGCAGTGGCTGACGTAACAACCACTTTGTAGTGCAAGCTGATTAGAACTTTATTCTAACAGCATTTCAAACGAAGTTTGAACCACCACAAATAGAGTTGCTAATTTAGCTCGTCTAAGCGCCTTAAAGCACAAATTACAGTTCACTTAAAGAGAAACTGAACTAAATCAACATTCGGTTGTAGTTTCATTACGAAGTTCAAACTATCCAGGAAACTGAACACCATAGTTTTTGTTTTGTTATACAATAGCAAGTTTATTCTAACTAAAGATGCAAAACAGTTCACATCAGACTTATGTGTCTAATATTGAAATCGCCTTACGCGAATCGATCAGACACATTTCGCCAGTCGCTGATTTACTAAGGGGCAAACCTTATCATCATTTCTCTAGCCTTTTTCCAACTATGTAAGGGTCAGCTTCCTGTCTAACCAAATACAGATGAATTCGAGTATTTTCCAAAAAGCTAACTACCTATCTGACTTCCACGACCTAGTTACCAGGTAACGCGATACTAGTAGCCAAGTCCATTGCCATTAATCGGCCACATTATTTCTGCAAATCCATTAAATATTTATGCAAAAAACACAATGGCTGACCTCAATCACAAAGAAAGAAAACACTGAAAAAAGAAATGGGGCAGCCTTCAAAGATTGTTTGTAGGCCTAAAACTAATATTTACACAATCAAAAATGATAACACTAAAAACCGTTTACATTTCACTAAATCATCTAACCGCCGTTTTCAGCAACACTTCGACACACGTTGGATTTTAAAACCTCAGTTCAGTACAGAGAGTTGAAATTCCAACACAGCAAAACTATTTAGGCATTCAGTTAGTTGTCACTTAGTGTGAGTCGAGTCAGGTATTAGGCTCATTAGTTTTCGCCAAAAGAACTTTTCGCCGAATCAATCAAATCGCCCTGACCTGAATTAGTAAGTGTGCAAACGCAGTTTAGCTCGAATCAATCATGCGAGCTATTAATATCACTTACGACCTTTTTATACCAATCTGTCTACTTTGTGTGCAATTGCAATGTATCAATCTTTTGGAAAGAAATGATGGATCGTGCAATCTTGTCACGTAATATTTCATGGAGTAAATTTATCATCTTTGTTGTTCTACTAGATGAAAATTGCAAGAGCTGGTACTGGTGAACGGCATCATCTGCCTTGCCTTTTCTCGACTATGTTTGGGTCGGTTTCCAGTCTAATCGGATGCAGCTGAATACCAGTATTTTACATGGACCGACTGCCTATTTGACCTCTACAACCCAGGTAGTACTAGGGAACACGATACTTGGTAAGACTGAATGTCAAACTTTCGGGTCACTGACAGTAACAGCCGGTACCAACAGCTGAAGGCACTTTCCGAAGCACGGAGGAGCGGCACGGGAAACTCGGTACCTAATGGGTGGCCACCCATCCACGGACCAACAAAGGCAAGCACGGCTTAACCTGAATATTGGCCCGAGCGGCTGTTCTTATTTACTCACGAGCTCTTCTTAGCTGGGTTACGCCGTTTTTGCTTTTATTGCATCGACATTAAAGCTCATTCTGTCCTGACTTCCGTCTATGAGTATGGTTACTCCCATTGACAGCCCAATTCCAAGCACTACTGAGTAAATGGGCTCTTCGCTAATGTGCCATGTTTTCCTGGGCCTCAAGTCTGCTATTACAATAGTGTCAGAATAGGCTATCATTGATTTCATAATTGTCAAGTTCTGTCAAGTTTTGACAACGTTGGTAGTCTACTAATACAATGGCGTCATTATGACTTTCCAATGGTCAACCACTGACACTCCATTGAAAGAGATGTCATAGAATGGTAATCTCGTACATACTGACAAAATGTATAAAAATATATACCTAAATAAATGAAATCTGGCATGGATAAATGTTCGAATTTAGTGGTATATTTCGGAGACCAGTTGCACTAACGGGTTATAAAATAATGGCAATACGACAATGTCATTAAGACCAATGATCGACCATTATGAATTTAGAAGAATACGAACTTTTAGCAAAATGACAATGGGATGAGAATGGAATCGTGTTGGAGTGACGAATTTATAAAAATAGCAGACTCGGGTCCCAGGTCTCTGCCAGTCTCAACCAGGTCTTACCCGCGATCTTCTGAATGCCATCTTATCTGGCTATTGGTCTGCCAACACTTTCTACCGTTTGTACTCTCAGTGCAGGTTCTCAAACTGTTTCACTCTTGACCTGAGAGCATTGTCAGTTATTCAAGAGTAACGAGACAGCTGTTGGCAAGTTACCCACTGCATACTACAGTTAAAGGGCAGTTACTGGTAAATTGATAGATAAATCAAAACTTCAATTCTAATGGAAAATATTTTTGTGACAATTTATTGACCTGTTGTCCGAGATGGTTAGGATGAATCCTACTATAATACAATAAAGGAGAAAGTTTGTGAGTATGGATGTGTAGATGTAGATAAAATGGATGTATGGATGTTTACTCTGTCACGCAAAAACTACTGAACGGATTTGGATGACATTTTGCACACAGATAGTTTATAACCTGTATTAAAACATAGGATAATTTTTATACCGTGAGTAGTACGATCACGTGGGATAATTACCAAAGTCGGCGCAGGCGAAGTCTCGTGCATAAGCTAGTATCGATAAAAACTGGATTTCTTATTGAAGAAGCCATGTTTTTTCTTCCTTTTCTACGGTTCCTTCAGCCTTATTTCCTTTCTTCAGCCTTATAGGGTATGGTTTTAAAAAATCCTTCCTTATTGCTCATCTTCGCAAAATATTCGCTATTCTCAATCTAGCGGTATGGGCTATGTGTTGTCCGTCAGTGAATTTAAAATTTTATAAATAGATCTTGGAATTAATTAGTACAAAAAACGAGTATGTAAAAATATAGTAAGGCACCAACGTCCATCATAAATTCATAAATAATATAAAATTTAAAATTAGTTTTTATAAAAATTAGTTTTTTTTTTAACACTTAATCAACACTGACATTTGATTAGAATTAATTAAATCAATCTGCTTTGTCGACTACCAAAATTAAAAAAAAAACAGCAAAAACCCAGTAAGCATCGATATATTAACCTTGAGCGTCACATCACTAGTTGAAAGTGACAGTGACGTCTAGCAAGTTCGTCATTCAACGGAATTGTATGGGTTGCGCAACACTGACGCGATGACGGTTTGTCGTCACGTGGATATGACGTCATGTCACGGCTTTGACTAGGACTTGTGACGTCAGAGGCTATTTTAAACTAAACTGAGTCATTTTATTATAATTGAAAAACACTCGTTTAACCTGATGATGCCTTACTGGTCAGCATCACAGGCTAAAAGCCATGCTGAAATGGTTCAACCATACTACATATATTATAAACGCGAAAATAGCTCGGCATGTGTTTTACCTTTTTACATGTGTTTATACCGATCGTTGATATTTGACAGATAGTTAGCCTGGGACCTGTAGATGTATGCCGAAGGATGGGGTTTTGGTAGACGATACTCTATACCTAAAGAGCTCAACTACAATAGTTGGTATGTTTTCTCCACAAGCAAATCGACGGTAAAAAATTGGAATTGCCATAAATGGTATTGAACACGCTGATGATAACCCAAGTTAGCTTGCAAAAAGTTGAAAATCCAACACCACGATCAATGTCTCCTTCGTTACGATAGTCGAAGCTATCGTAATGTGTTCATCCAAAAGTTATGTCTAGACGATGTTAGCAAGCTGATTATGCAAAATATTTACAAAACAAACAGCTGTCTGTTTGCAGTCAAATTATCACTTATTTGAGTTTGTGCATACCGCATCTTTAACAAGCTTTGCCTTCGGATGCTGGAATGCTAATTAGTATTATGATACCGAAATACTCGTTGAATGTCTATTTTTAACTTTTCTAGGTAGCAGAATAAAAAAAGCTTAGTAGGAAGATAAGAGTCGATATATTTCAATAATGGAGTAAAATACTGGTATTTTGCTGCATCCGTTTAAACTGGAAGCCGATCCCAACATAAGATGGAAACCTCGCTGAGTAAAAATGTGCCATTCACGTATATCCATTGAGGGATATTGGTGTCACATGTCTTTGCTTTTTGGGTCTAGGACATACCTACTTACCAGTTTCTTAGAATTTGTTTTCCTTCACCGTTGGATGTTTTTATTCAACAGTAATAATTAAGCAAACACCATATACTTTTTAACGAGATCATTAACATGTGAGTGTGGAATATATGACAATTTAACACTAAATTATTGCGTGTCGTCTAAAAAAATACCGCAATAAAATATCTAATAACTTTCTTTCAAAAATATACGCAAATATTTTTACTCAAAAGTAGAGTAAGCCAATAAAATAAATATACACCTGGCCATTGAAACATTATTTTTGTACACTGTCGTTGTCATCCAACAAAGTGTCAACGCACTTTTAATACATTAAACACTGGCGAGCAAAATAAATAGGACAATGTTGTAAAACATTGGTGTTTATTTTCAAATAATGACGCTTCCGTATAAATTAACTTTAATAACTAGCTATTATCAAATTTGCTAGGGGGCGTTGATTAATTACGTCAGACGATTTTGTCGAAATGTAACGACCTGACTTTGTTTAAGTTTGAATTAAACTTCAATCCAAAGTATAAATACCTACCTGTGAATTGGCCACGTTCAGTAGTTATAATTAATTAGATATGTAAATGAACAGTAGCTCTATGTTTTTTGTTAGGAGAACGCAAAAAATCTTAATAGATCACGAAAGATAGATATGGATGCGAGTGGCAAGAGACCGGTCAATGTGGCGACACTTGGGGGAGGCCTATGTCCAGCAGTGAACGTCTTTCGGCTGAAATGATGATGATGATGATGATGATCGATATATATCATTTATCAACAGTCAATCAATCAAATAAATCAGTGTTTATGACACTAAAAAAACAAAAAATACATCGATACTTTGAGTTCATCGTACAGGTACAACCCTTTGAGGTTCATTGCGTTTTTTTTGCGTAAAAAAATTAAGATTGTTTTCTTTTCTTTTCTAATAAATGGCCAATTTAATCGCGCTTTATCTGTAAGTTTTTGCTGGTTTTTGCTCAAAGTTTTTATTCAGAAGCGTGCCAACAGTCAGGTACTATTTTTCTTGCTGTAGATCTTCAAAGAGTTTTTTTTTTCTTTTTATGAAATCACTTAGGTTGAGTCATTTAGTACTTATTCTTTTCAGTACTCTAGTTTTATTACTATTTAAAAGATGCTATAATTTAGCGAAGAGCAATAAAATACTCCTACATTTTCAGTATCCTCATCATGAAAAACATTAAAATACAATTAATGCGCCTGCTTGAATACTTTTTCTAAAGAAAGTAAAGAATTATTTCGATAGATGTTAATCACATACACTTTATTATTACTTATGAGTCATTTACACCAAGAAAGCCGTGGCTAAATAATAACAGACGCTCAGGTCGATCTGCAGGTTAAGCCGTGCTTGCCTTGGTTGGTCTGTGGATGGGTGACCGCCCTTTACATGCCAAGCTTCCTCCGGGCCTCGAAAAGCATGTAAAGCCGTTGATTTTGGCTGTCTGAAAGTTCTGACAACCAGTCTTACCAAGGGGTACCACGTTACCCAGTACTAACTGGGTTGTGGATGTAAGATAGCGAATGCGATGGGCTAGGCAGGTGATGGCTTTAACACTAAGCAAAAGTACAGTTCCACATTCTCATTAAAAGCCATCAGGACAATTTTTCGTAATAGTTATTTCGCTTACTGAAATAATTATTACTAAATAGTACCCCAGTTTACTTGACCTTTCCCCACATCTTGATATCGTATTTCAAAGCTTCTTAGTTGTTCCAAGACCTCCTGCTGCTGATTCTAAAACAGTCTGGCTAGTTCAAACGTAAATACTAAACACATTAGCAGGTGTTAAGGTCGTATATTGTATGAACAGCAGTCGGAATAACCTTAGGATGCGTAAATTAATCAAAAATGTATTGCATTACAGAATATTACCTCATTTTTGAATTCGCAACTACAGTTTGCAATACCCAAAAGTTGGTCAAAAAATGCCTAGTTAAAAAATGCCTAGTCCGTGTATATCAATAGGCTTGTTTCCACCATCAATAAATTGCAAATCTATTTAGTCCGTCAGTTAGAGTATTGGAAAATAATGGACACGTATTTTTTGTTTTTGTAAATCAACGAATATTGACAAAGATAAAACGCATAAAAACTCGAGAGTGGGGGCTCGTGACGTCAGTACTCACTACGAATGATACCGAACAGTGACGTATTGGGAATTTTAAAAGCGTCGTATCTTCGTCAATTTTGGTTTATGTGACAAAAGAAAAAATACGGGTCAAATATTTTTTGATAATCTAAGTGACGGACTAATTAGATTTTTTCAGTTAACAAGCCTATTTGAGAGCAGCGGCGGCCCAGTGGCGGCGGCCCCGACTTACGTTCAGTAAGTCGTGGGTTCGAACCCTTTGTGTAATTAGGCGCATTACTTTGTGTAATTTATTTCATCACCGCTGCTCTTAAAACGGAGAAACCGGCATGTCCTAGATCATGTGACATCTACCAATCCGCACTGGGCCCGCGTGGTAGGTTATATCCCATTGCCTCTCATTGAGAGGAGGCCTGTGTCCCAGCAGTGGTTACATTAATAGGCTGAAAATGATGATGATGATATCAATTTGCGTGTTTGAAGTGTATGTTACGTAGTTACACTTTCATGCTTGTTCAAAGAGAGGACAATAGGAAATATGCAAGGAATACAAAAAAAAAAAATATTTATTAATAATGCCTTTTAATGGCGCTTAAAAACATTATGGTACACTTGTTTAAGTTTCAAAAACATCACTTATTTTACAATTAATAGTTTTATGTACTATGTTTTTGGTGAAACGGAACGCACTCTCAAAACACGTCGTCCTCGATAACGCGGTAGTGACATCAAAATCTATGTGTCAAAAAAAAACTTTTATTTGAAATGTAGGTAAAGTTTCACTACGATTTTATTAAGTATAATATTGTTATCGCAATTTTTGCTTGAATAAAGCACATACAATTAGTAAATTACTTTATTAAGGCCAAAAAAATAGATGTAAACAAGGTAGATTGTGATAAATGACGAAACATTATGGCCGCGACATTCACGGACGTTTGAACTGTCACATGTCATAGAAAATTGCAGGAGTTTAATATCATTTTTAACTTTAAGCGACAAGCAGTAGTTGAAATTAACTTTTAATACTTTTATTGGGTTGATAAGAGTGTATTGAATTGATATAAGTGAAGAAAAAATTACATACATATTCCCTAATTAGGTGTACTCACAGTTCCATGTTTTAGCCAGCTAATCCTGGCATCGCACCAACTCTGGGCTGGCTACCAAGATTTCCTATGGAAAAATCCGACTGTCCAATCTGGAAAATAAAGCAAGTATGTAAAAACATAGTTTGGGGTTTGAATCGGAGGCTGGTTGGACTGGAAAGTCAAAAACTGACCCAGACAAAAAAATCGCGTCTTTTTTCCAAATTAGGTATATCAATAGCGGTTTTTGTAGCAAAACATGTTATTTCATTGTTGAGCTTAAACAAGTATTTTTTTTAATTCGTTCAACAAGCAGCGTGACATCATTTTTTATTACGTATTCACGAAACTATTGACTAAAATATCTATGACTCGTTTTTTTTTAAAACAGCCTTTTATGGGGAGAAATAATAACAGCCACTCTGGTCGATCTTTAGGTTGAGCCACGTTTCTCTAGGTTGGTCTGTGGATGGGTGACTACCCATAATATACCGAGTTTTCTCCGTGCCTCGGAAAGTAGATAGGTACGTTAAGCAGTTGGGTCCCGGTTGTCATTTGTAGATCTTTGCCAGTCGTTAAAGGTCTGACAACCAGTCTTACCAAAGGGTATCGTATTGACCAGTACTACTGGGTTGTGGAGGTCAGATAGGCAGCCGCTCTATGTAAAATACTGGTATTCAGCTGCATCCGGTTAGACTGGAAGCCGACCCCAATATAATTGGTTGTAGGACAAACACTTATTTGTCGTACAGAGAAGGATTAAGCATAAGCATCAACCCGCACTATGGGCCTGGTATATGGCAGACACCCGGTAACAGAGACAAGGCCTGTATTTCAGCATAGGTACGTAAGGCTGCCCAAGCATCACGATTTCGACCAACAAGCTCAGTCTTTATAAAAATCAAATAGGTAGAGATTTAATAGATCGTATCGAGGTATGTACATGTGATGCGGAGGAATGAGGAAAATATCGTGAGAAAAGTTTTGAGTATGAATGTGGATCCAGGGTATTTGAGTAGAGGAAGACCAAAGAAACGATAGATAGACTGTGTGAAAGATGACAAGGCTAGAAATGAGTCTGGCTGATGAGATAATAAATAAATAATGTGTTTATTTTTCTCATCACAAACGTTACACTGAACAGGAATTATTTAATCAAATACACAGAGCAAACATTTGTGAGGGATTGGTGCCCGAAATAGGTATAGGTACAATATCTGTGTTACGGGTCACCAATGATGAGTAACGGAGAAGCATTGCAGAAGAAGACAAGCATGTCTTCTTCTTGGGACTTTCTGGGGTCATGTCTTCATTTTGGGGCCCCATTTTGACCCCAAAATGAATTGGGAAAAGGTCAGGAGAATGATGAGAGATTTAGTAGATTTGTATATGTCACCGTAAAATTGACAAACACGTTAGATTGTAAAATAACTAGAGAGATTGTAAACTCTCGAAATATTGTCAAACGAACATACTGCTTACAATAAAACGCATCATTTTTCGTGAAATGCATGCGATGGTAGTCAATTCACGCGGTGTGGAGAGAAGGAGGGGTCCCCCTTGCCCAATGGTACCACTCTCATGAAAAGAAAATGTAGGTACCATTCCTGAGAAATACCGATTAATATAACCTAACCTTAAAACACTTTATATTCCCCTAAAAAGCGTAGCAGACGGAGCCCCGCTACGCGGGTCCCCCTATTTCCGAGTGCAGGGTTTAGAGGAACCAAACTAACCTAACGTGGGGGTGCCCCAAGTCCCAATTGTGGGGGCAGAGATACTTCCGTATGTTCAGTTGACAATATTTCGAGAGTTTACAACCTTGCTAGAGAGATTACAATCTAACGTGTTTGAAAATTTTACGGTGACATTTAAAACTGGTGTAAAATTCGGAATTGTCTCGGTGACTGGTAGGAGAGTATTTCTAAATAAGTATGACCGACTCGACTGCCGCGTTGGTCTAGTGGTCGCAAGCGCGACTGCTGAGCATGAAGTCCTGGGTTCCATTCCCGGGTCGGGCAAAGTGTTATTGGGTTTTCCATCATTACACAGTAGCAGCAACGGAGTCTGGATTTGCACCCGGTTGATGGCAACCAGTGTGTCCTGCCTACAATGACGTACGGTGCTGAAACATGGACGCTCACGCAGGAGGCTGTGTACAAACTGAGAGTTGCACAGAGAGCCATGGAGCGTGCCATACTCGGCATAAAGCTAATAGATCGGGTTCCTAAAGTCGAAATCCGAAAACGCACAAAAGTTTTCGATATTGGAAATCGCGTTACGGAACTCAAATGGAGTTGGGCAGGACACCTAGCAAGGCGCAGGGATGACAGGTGGAGCAAGGCTGTCACCGAATGGCGTCCAAGAAATGGAAAAAGGAACGTGGGTCGTCCGGCGGCGGTATGGGCAGACGACATCGTTGCCGTCGGGGGAATAACCTGGATGAGGCTGGCACAGGACCGTGGAAATTGGCACAAGAAAAGAGAGCTTTATACCCAGCAGTAGGTGAGTTGGGGCTGTGGATGATGATGATGATGATGATGATGGCAATAGGCTCGCCCCTATTACATGAGACTTAAACATAACTGGCGAAATCTGGGTGTAGGTACCTACTATTAGATCCACCTCTGCCTAACCTTTGGGTGTTATGAAAAACGATGACTTATCTCATTCTTACACGCAGATTATAAAGTCACGAACATAAAAGCTCACATAACTAGTGTATCCGAACTACTTTTATTACTAACAATGTTTGTTTATTCTAACCGCCTACCGGTAACAATCAATGTCAATGTCAAATGTGATTGACAGGCCGCGTGACGTAACGTCTTATGTCATCAATCATGTAAATGACAGCGCCATGGTACTGTTTAGCAAATATTGGCATTGTTACTTGATGAGAGAATTTTAAATATTTGAAAGAGTTTCCTCTTTTATTTAAATCTTGGAACGAATTTCTCTTGCCTTTTTCATCATATTCATTAGAACTATTACATATACCTACGATTCTCCGTAGTAATAGTAAACAAAAACAGTACTTACACAATGGCGGTTTCGAGAAAAGTCACATTTCAGACCAAAAAAATTGTGACTCAGACCATCAAAAATTCAAAATGGTCTGAAATTGTAACTTTTCTGTATGAGTGCTACATTTTTCTTAATTACCTACAAGAAAAGTTTCTAGATTTTTTTTGTCATGACATTATCTATACAATATCCAAAACTCAATCGGTTTATTAGAAGTCACGAGCACCAATATGCACTATTTCCTTTTAAAAGCATTTAGTAACTTGCTTGGAGATAGGATCTTCAACAACAGTGCATTAGATAGGATCTTTTTCATAAAATATGAGTTCCATCGGTGGCCCAGTGGTGAGAGCAGCGTTGGCTCAGTGGTAGCGGCCCCGACTTACGAACAGTTAGTCGTGGGTTCGAAGTGTTCGAACCCAAAGGCAGGCGCACTACTTTTTGAAATTTATTTCATCACCACTGCTCTCAAAACGGTGAATGAAAACATCGTGCATCGTGTGGCCTAGAACCGAAAATTCGAAAACGACATCTACCAACTCGCACTGGGCCCGCGTGGTGGATTATACGAGTATGTATATAGCCCGTTCCCTCTCACAAAGAGGAGGCCTGTGTCCCAGCAGTGGGAACAATATTAAGCTGATGATGATGATGACTTCCATCATACTATGTTCGTAACAAACATGACATTTTAATCACCACGATAGGATATAAAAAGTACTATATTGTTGCTCGTGACATTACATAGTATAAAATACATACGTAGGTATTGTATGTCATTATATACCTACTACTATGTCATATAACTCTGTATATAGGTAGCTTATTTACTATAGAATGAGATGACTCTATGACATACCGGAAATTATGTAGTTAACCGTGATTGCATGTTTGAGTGCATCCATTATCAAAGTAAATATTAGGAAATCGAATCACACAGGTAGTGCTTTTCATTTATCAAACTACTCCGTACTGTACTAAATATCTCGATAAACCTTCGTCTGTGGAGCCGACCGATTCGGTCGGGACGCCATTGTTTAACTATTTTTAACCGACTTCAAAAAGGAGGAGGTTCTCAATTCGTCGGAACCTTTTTTTTTTCATGTATGTGCCCTGATCTCAAAGATGGCTGGAGCGATTTGAATTATTCTTTTTTTGTTTGAAAGGGTATGCTTCCCAGGTGGTCCCATAATCATCAAGTCGGGATCTGATGATGGGATCCTGGAGAAATTGAGAGAACTCTTCAAATTTTATAGGCACACTTGATATGATTTGGGTAGTTTTTTGATTGATTGATTGGTGACCTTTGTTTGATTGATTTACTTAGTTTTTTGTCACCGACTTCTGAAGCTAAAGTTATTTTTCACTTTTTTTGTGTTTTTGGAGTCGGTTTTATTTTTGACTACTTCGCTCACAGAGCTTGGAGGGGTCCGCGGAATCTGAAAGACTATTCATAACAACATAACATCAAGCCTGTAATGCTTAAAGGGATAAGCAGAAATTTTCCGAATAACCCTCATTTTACCAGTCATGTATAGAGAGGGCGAGCCAATTGCCATCAACCAGGCACAAATCCTGGGTTATTGGCAGATTCCTGATGGAAAAACCTAATCAAATTTTGGGCGACCCGGGAATCGAACTCAGGACCTCATGTTCAGCAGCATAAGGTCCTGGGTGCCAACATGTTACCTTTATCAGCCTATAACGCCCCACTGCTGTTGGGACAAAGGCGTTCTCTCTGTAATAAGGACCGTAGAGGCTACGTCACGTAAATCGGGGCTGCAGTTACTATTGCTCTGATGATGTGGTAGATTCTCTCACCGAATCCTTTTTCTAAGTTTCTTTGTGACTAAAATAAAATCGATTGGTGATATTTCGTTCATTCAATTGAATGGCCTGGCCACCTGTTGAGCTAGTTTACCGATTAATTTACAAAAAGATTCACACCTGCATTTAATTTATGTTAATTATCATTGATCTGTTTAAGTCAGACATCTTTAACAATAAAAATATTCATTAGCATATTAGTTTCCCTCGGAAAAACAAAAAAAAAGTGTATAAACTATTTTGATAGAATTAGATTGACGATCTTTCATATTTTGTAGGTACTTATTTTAGAATTTAATACGACTGGACTTTGGGTAGTGGAGGTCTGACAGGCAGTAGCTCCATGTAAAATACTGGTATTCAGCTGCATCGGCACGCGAAGCATGACCGATTGACCATCGTGGAAATAAGTTTTGTCGACGGAAGAAGAGACAAAATGACAGATTGTAGAAAGATTTCTATCGTTGTAAGCGTGGTGATGTTAAAAATGTAGAAAGTAGGTAAGTGTTTCTATTACTCAATCAAAGTAAAAAAAACATATTCTATTTTACAGAAATGTCAGTTCAAAAAACTTTTTTGCAAAAAATATAACCGACTTCACACAAAAAAGTGAAAAATAACTTTAGCTCCAGAAGTCGGTGACCTTTGTTTGATTGATTTAGTTTTTTTGTCACCGACTTCTGGAGCTAAAGTTATTTTTCACTTTTTTGTGTGAAGTCGGTTATATTTTTTGCAAAAAAGTTTTTATTTTTCACTTTTTAGTGGTTCACATGTGCTTACCCTTTCACAGCGTATCGGTGTGAGTTTTTGTTATGAACTGGTGTTTAAACAATAGACAGACGTGAGTCTTCAGCGATCCCAGTACATTTGCTATCATTTATTAAGGAGTTCAGTTGCCTATCTTCCGAAGTTACCAGATCTTTATCAAATCGAAATGGGACCACTCCGAGAAAGTACTCTGCCTAAAACTACCCAAACCGCTTCTGGTGTGCCTATAAAGTTAAGGAGTTACCTCCATTTCTCCGGGATCCCATTGAATGGAACTTTACACGTCTAACTGTCGAAATCTGGGTGTATTGTATACTTCTGCGTACTCCCTCAGAGCATACAGGTGTGATGTTACGTCATGATGTTGTATAAATAAACAATAAACAACCAAGCGATTGCAGCAATTACTGCAGCTTTGCCGTATATTTTTGAAGAGTTCCATTTATATCTTCGAAGATCAGCGTAAGATCTTAACCAAATTGACATGGAACCACACGGAAAGCACCAGCTTTCAAATAAAAGAAGAATCATCAAAATCGGTTCACCCAGTCGAAAGTTCTGAGGTAACAAACATTGTCGAAATCTTGGTATATTGTACACATCTGCGTACCCCCTCAGAGCATACAGGCGTGATGTTACGTCATGATGTAGTATAAACAATGAACCTACAAGCGGATGCAGCAATCACTGCAGATTTGCCGTCTCTTTTTGAAGAGTTCCATTGTATATCTCCGAAGATCAGCATCAGATCTTCAACAAATTAAAATGGGACCCAACGGGAAGCACCAGCTTTCAAATAAAAAAAGAATCATCAAAATCGGTTCACCCAGTCGAAAGTTCTGAGGTAACAAACACAAAAAAAAAGAGAAATCGGTTGAAAAGGAGACATGTCACCACACTGACAGAATTGAAAATTGCGCAACCTGATCGCACCGCAATATTTCTATCTTTCACTGAAATGGAGACGAGTCGATGTTTGTTTCTATTGATGTCATCAAATATTTGTCAAAGTTATTCTAGACATCAAAAATAATGTGATAATAATACTTAAAATGAATTCTTTATTATAATTAGATTGATATTTAACATAAATTATTGTAAATCAATCGTTTCGATAAACAGTTACAAGCTCCGGGGACACCGTAAAATTAGCAAAACCAATAGAAATTGCCAATAAAATCTTATTTTTTATTAATAGCTCTTACGGAACGATGATGGAATGTGTGATAAAAAGTAAAAATGAAGAGAATATACTGAGGGAACAGGTGGTAGAGGATAATTATATTGAAGAAGCAGACATGCTGCACCGACATAAATTGGAATAAGGCACGGATAATGATTAGTATGGTAACTTACGCGTGAATAGCTCTAAATAAATTAGATTAAAAAAAAACAAGCTTTTATCAAAATGAACAGGTGGTAGAGGATAATTATGTTGAAGAAGCAGACATGCTGCACCGACATAAATTGGAATAAGGCACGGATAATGATTAGTATGGTAACTTACGCGTGAATAGCTCTAAATAAATTAGATTAAAAAAACAAGCTTTTATCAAAATGAAAAGAAAAATATTAGGTTTATGTTTAACATTGAACACGTACACAAAGTCTCATGGCCGTGGTATTGACGGGTAAGTTCTCTCGCAAGGAGGCGATCCTAGTTGCAGGATCAAGTCATGTGATAAAAATGTTTTGTCACCAGAACCAGAGTTGTGTGCAAAATTTCAGCTCAATCGGTTGGGGGGAACCGGTTTAAAATTCAGTTGCAAGATTTGATCAATACTGTATACTTACAAGGCCCGTTTAGTAAAAGCTTTAAAAAGTATGTTTCTGCCAATGATTCATTCATCATTATTCTGCTTTCATCCTCACTTATATGAAGAAGACATGCTGCACAACCGTTTTCTTCTTCCATACTCCTCTAGGTATTTCTCGTCATCTTAGCAGACATCTCCTTTGTAGCCATATCATCCTTCACACTTACAGTCCATTCATTGTTTCTTTTGTCTTCCTCTACTCTTACCAATGATATACAGGGTGCAATTGAAGTCGTGGGCATTATTTCAAACTAAGGCAATACTCATGACCCTGCCGGGGTTGCGGGCCTATTCGAAAGAGATACCGCGGCCCCGGAACATAAAGGGCGAGGAAGGAACATGGATGGGTTTTAGTCAGTAAAAGTCTGACACTCCCTCCCGCTCCGCCCAGAGTGGAAGAAGTCATTTGATGATTTCCCATCCTAAAAAAGAAAAAAAAAGGCACTACTCATGATACTAATTGCATTAGGCTTAATAATAAGCAAATCAAAAATATTATGGAAAACTCTAAAAATGTGGTAAGTCATATTACATACATATCAAAAGGCTTTTTAATGCAAATAAACACTAAAAGTAATAAAAAAAAATACATCTTAAACCCCAATAAGTTTTCAAGTATCAAAATCTCAAGCGCAGTACAGCGCGTTACGAAAAGTAAACAAACATCAAATAATACTAACTTGCATTTATAACAATTGCAATTGCAATTAGTACGAGATTCATGAGTAGTGTCTTGGTTTAAAATAATGCCCATGAATTCAATTGCACCCTGTATACCAACTGAAAACAATTACGTATTGGAATTCTCATAAAGCTGTTTCCACAATGTATTTTTTCTGTTATCCACAGATCACAAAAGAAAAACCTCAAATCGTTTATTATTTTTTCCTAGCTTTTTCCTAGTTTTATTTGCTTATTTTCTAACAAAAACTTGACACCGTGACAGAAACATTTAAGCACTATATCTAGTCTGGACTTTGAGCTAAATACATCGGTCAATGACCTAAGTTTTTGTGCAAAAATGTTTCGAGAATTTCGTCATTTTTATTTAGATACTTTAATACAAAGGAAACAAAAAAAAAAAAGATTTACCTGTTTCAAAGTAATGGATTCTGATATTTTTGCGGATTAGCTCTTTAGTGAGACATGTTTCTAAATATATTGTTTCCTGGCGTTATTTATACGGTTTAAGTGGTTATGTAAAAGTATGTCAGTATTTATTTGTACATCCATAACATAACGCTTGTAATACTCGAAGGGTTAGGTAGAGGTGTACCTAATAGTCCATGTAATAGGGCGAGCCTATTGCCATCAACCAGGCCCAAATCTAGAATCCGTGGCTGCTACTGAGTTTCTGATAGAGAAACCCAATAAAGCTTTGCCCGACCAAGTTAGCCGGATTACTTACCACGATTTTACGTCACAAACCAATAAAACTGTGAAAAATGAAAGATTTTCTCTTATGTCCTCAACTCCTCATGCATATCAACATTCAAAGCAAGCACAAGCAAGCAAGCAAGCAAGCAAGCAAGCTGCTGACTATTATGTAGGTATTATATTATAACAATGACATTCAATAAAATGAAAGACTAGCTTTTACCTTCGATTCCACTCGCGTTAATATCGGATAATATCACACGTGAACCTCTGGTTTAAAAAAAAATAGCCAACAATAACCTAGAATAATGTAGCTTTCCATTAGTGAAAGAATTTTCGGAACCGGCTCAGTGGTTGCGTAGATTATCCCATACATCCAAACATACAAACCTTTAAGAAATTAGTTTAGATAAACCTGATATCATCTCCCAATTGTCCGAAATGTGATCAGTTTCCAGTCCGTCTAACAAGGCTCAAGGTTCTGAAGACTGAACATTATACAGAATGATGTCAGACCTGCTAATAGTTCTGTTAAATACTGAATTAACAATTAGTGTGCGCATTCAATGCTATATCATTGCATCATGATACGATGCGCTTGAAATGTTCTAAAGTGATAATTAGATGATTTTAATTAAATGTTTAGTCATAGTTTTTCACGTTTGCCGTCATTGTGATATCGTCATTATAACGTCATACTGTATATAATTTAAATAACTTGACATGAAACGTACATATAACTCCGTGTTCTGTAGCAGTTGTTCTCGGCTGTCATTCTTAGATCTTTGATAGTCATTACGAGGCGAAGTCTTTCTTCTTTACTTACTTAGGCTTATCACCGTTAAGCAAAAACATGTATGCACTTGTTTTTTGTTTGTATTTGACCATCTTTTATACCATGTTTTTAAGCAAATAAATATTATTCTATTCTATTCTAGGACCCATTAATGTTAATATTAATCCGTGGTGCTAGGCAACTGGGCCTATCTCAGTTGTAAACGTCATTTTGTGCTTATTAGCTTTGTTTTGTTCTGTCTTCTGATGATATGGAGGGAAGTGGAAATTACTCCTCCGCTAAACTTTTCTGATTAATTTCGTTGCGGGGTCCAGGACAGTTAAAATCATTCTCTGGGACTTCGTCGAGCTTCATTGTCTCGGCGCTTTTCTGGTAGTCACAGTAGTTTGGGAATAGTGTGGCGGAAGCTTTTCTTCTTAATTGTATGGTTAGTGTCTGACCTGGTGTCAGAATTTTTATGCCGCCAACGACTCACGGCTCTACATGCCGTTAAGAAATATCTCTGAAGCATGCTGGTTTCCTCACGATGTTTTCCTTCACTGTTTTGAGAGCAGTGGTCAAGGAATAAATTACACAAAGTAATGCATAATGTATGAGTTCGAACCCACGACTTACTGTTCGTAAATCTGGGCCACCGCTGCTTCAGTGATGCTGATGAAATTTTAAATGGTGTAAGTAAAGCATTCTTCCTCTTGTATGGAATCCAACAAATTTAAAAATTACTTAAGTATTACTGCCGTGTTTAAAGTCTTTATTTAATGCTGTAAATAAAATTATTATCTGAGTACTTAAACTAGATCTTTAATGAACGAGGAAGCAATATAGGTAGTCATGTCATAGTATTGCGTACAATGTAGGTAGTCGTTTTAATTAAGTACTAAATATATTAAATACTACATAGTTGTATGCAATCAGTGTTACAGGAACATAAATTGTTAACTCTTCCTAGTAAAATTAAGTATCTTGAAAGAAACCTTTAGAAGAAAACGAATTTTTACTAGGTACAGTAGGCCGCATGTATTTCTATCAGTTATTTAGACCTTGAGTTGGCCTAGCGAAATACAGTTTTAGTCTAATTAATGGATTTTTTGTAAATCGATCGAAACCACTCATTTCGCACTATTCGACCTGACGTAACAAACAACCAATTTGAAGTGCAAGCTGATTAGAACATTATTCTAACAGATTCAGACGAAGTTTGAACCACCACAAATACAGTTGCTAATTTAGCTCCATATTGTCATCACTATATCAATTAAAAGCACACGTGTAACATTCTCAAGATTACAAATCAGTTCCTGATTACAAGAATGATAGTTTTCTGTTAAATTTTAAGTGTTTCCTTAGAACTTACCGTTACGGAATGATTGAGTGCATCGATTTAAGTGGCTTTGAGAGCTTTTGAGTACTGATTAGTGAATGATTTAATATCTACTTGGTAACTAAATTGTTGCTGTTATGTTAATGTATATGTTATCTTAATTACACATTAGTGGTCTCAATGCAACTATTGGAATGTTTATTAAGGGGCTACCTCACGCCAACGACCTTGAGCGAGTGGGAGAAGTTTAGCAATAGCGTATACCCGTGCGTGAGAGTGGTCAGCGATACACTGCCGCCCGTCGCCCCGAGGAGCCCCACACCAAGATTATTCGAAAAAACAACCCACCTTGATTTATCAAACACAATACGTATAAAAGCCGTATACTAATATAAAGGGCATTAAATTGTCTTTGAGATGATCTAAGTTTCATGCAAATACGCCCGATAGTTTTTGCGTGATGATCGTTTTTTTGCCGCGTTAGACATTACTTCACAAATTAAAAACGTTACTCTCTTTTTGGTTTCGATGCTGTCGGATGATAGGTATCTACCTAATTCAAATTGATTAGATTTTCTGAGTTTATTCTGCCGCATGACCAACAACGGGCCAAAATAACAGGAAACTGGTGCCCTGACACAGCAAGGCGGGGTCGGGGCCACGAAGGAGATGGCGGGACGAACTATAGACAGGTTCCGTCAGAACTGGAAGAAGGACACGCGGGTTCGCGAGAAGTGGAAGGAGTGGAAGAATAGAATAGAATACTCTATGTACACCATAAAAAATTTAAACATTTTACAAGGGGTGACACAATGGGCGGTCGTATCGCTAAACCCCGCCCCCGTCCCCGCAGCTCCTCCCCGCAGCGCTGCCCGACCGACGCGGCCACCTGGACCAGTGGTCATTTCGAGCATCCCTGCTGCTCTTCCCGCAAAGCCCATGCCTGCAAAGGCAACGGACCAGGCTGATGATGACGGTTTCGTGACGGTGCAGCGGAGGAAACGCCGTCAGCGAAGCTGTAAGAACCGCTCCGGCAAGGCTCCTGCAGAGCCCAACGTAAAACTGCGCGCAGCGAAGCCGAACACCCCGGTGTACATCTCTCGCCTACACTACACCACGGAGGCTGAGGACATCGAGGAGTACGTGCGCCGAAGGTTGAAGTACACGCCAAGAGTACAACTACTGGAGTCGCGCCGCAACGTCAATTTCAAGGCGTTTGTGGTGCGTATCCCAACGTGTACGAGTATGCTACATTTGGTGATGGAAGAAAGTTTTTGGCCGCAGGATGTGGTGTTCCGTCGTTTCCGCGGACAGATTCCACAAGAACGCACAAAAGATCGTGCAAGTGAAGTGCATCGTGTACTAACATAGTTTTTAAGTTACTATACTAACATAAAATGTTATTAGTATGTATATTTAGGTTAAGGTATTTATGTATGGGTCTTTGTTACCTGAAATAAATGGTTTATTATTATTATAAAAGTTTTATAAAAGACAACCTTTGGATGGATTTAAAGGGGAAGGAGAGACAATACTGTAGGTAGCCTGTATAAATAAATACTCGTACATATATATACATACATAAGACATTATTATACTTACATAAATACTTTTTTATTTTATTATCATGAAACAAGTGCGAAAGAACTAAATTAACAATGGAGTGGGACAGAGCAGGCTAGAAAAAAAAAAGATACCTACTGTCTCGTTGGTCTAGTAATCGCAAACGACTGCTGACCATGAGATCCAGGATTCTATTCCCATGTCGGGCAGTGTTATTGGGTTTTTCCATCAGGAAATTCTCAGTAGCAGCCACTGAGTCTGGATTTGCGCTCGGTTGATGGCATTAGGCTCGGTCCCTATTACTGGATTTGCGCCCGGTTGATGGCATTAGGCTCGCTCCCTATTACTGGATTTGCGCTCGGTTGATGGCATTCGGCTCGCTCCCTATTAAATGGGACTTAAGCATAACTGGGCCTCGATTCTGCTATTACAATAGTATTCGATCATTGATTTCATAATGATCAAGTTCTGTCAAATTTTGACAAGTTTGTTAATTCTACTATCTTATTGGCGCCATTATAACCTCTCAATGAACAACCACTGACACTCCATTGAAAGAAATGTCATAGAATATTAATCTCGTACATGAAATCTGGCATGAATAAATGTTCGCATTTAGTAGTAGATTTCGAAAACCATTTGTACTAAGGTTTTTATAATAATGACAATACGACAATGCCATTAAAACACAATTTATTACGAGACCATTGACCAACCATTGTGAATTTAGCAGATTACGAACTTTAAGCAAAATGACAATGGGATGAGAATGGAATCGTGTTGGGAGTGACGAATTTATTAAAATAGTAGAATTAGGCGCCTGGCAAAATGTGTTTGTACTTAGGTACTGTTGGGTACCTTCACCTCTCTGCTTAACATTTCAGAGATACAGACCTGATTTTATGTTACTTATGTGATAGAGAAAGAGCCTCAAAAATGTTAGTCTCTCTCTTTTTGGTTTTATTTTGATACACTATTATAAACTACATTAAGGAGGTACGGTCAGTGTCAAAACTTGGTTAACACAACTCCTTTTAAGGGACTAGCCGGGGCGATGCAATGTAGGTGTCAATTCAATTTAAATATTAAATGTCAGTTATCTTTACCTTATATGTATAACCATATCATGTCACACACATGAATACTAATATTATTTGGTCTTACATAAGCCGAAAATCCTACTTCCTACTAATATTATAAATTAGAATTGCTACGATGGATGGATGGAAAAATGTTTGTTACTCTTTTACGCAAAAACTACTGAACGGATTTGGATGAAATTTAGCACACAGATAGATTCATCCCGTGGGGAAATTATCACGCGAGCGAAGCCGCTGCCATAAACTACTCGTAGTTACAAAATAATTTAATATTAAGCTACATAATTTTACGACTGCACATAAAATAATTTTGCAACAAAGCCTCTTCTTTTAGGAAACAATTTGTTATTACGGCTATAAAATTCATTACTTTGACATTTATGCATCGTAAATTATTTCAAACCATGTTATCGGTAGTTTTACTTGGTATGCGGCAGAAAAAGGAACTAAAAATAAAGTACTCAATTTGACGTTTAAAAAGTGACGTTTGCTAGCGCTAGTGGCGACAAAGTGGCAGGTCAGGGTATAGTTGACGCCCTTGTAGACTACTTGATATTATAACGTTTTTTTGCTATCAGGACTTCAAAGTATATAGGCATCTTGAAATATACGCCAAGCAAGGCATCCTTCGCATCTCGAGTAGGCGTTCGATGGTCGTATAGGTACACTGCGCTCACGCCTCTTCAACGCGACAACTTTAGCATTGATACAATCATGGCTACGGGCTCCCAGTTGTCAACCAACATCAGATGTGGAGGCACTCTTACAACCAGCAACCATCCCACCCAGAAGAGTTACAGTAGGTACCAGGGCGTAAGTGACTCGTACACTTCAACCAACTTATCTGTGCAGGCGGGACAACACAGAACTAAAATAAATGTACTAAGTTTGACATATCGATGCAAATTTTCTTGACAAGCAGTGCCATCTTGAACTGCACACTACATTCAGCTTTAGCGGAAGTATTTAACATAACGCGTGGGTTTTGCCGTCAGTTGAAAGGCAAAACAAATACTGACCAGGTAGCCGAGACATTATCTTAAACAATTAGCAAAGCTCACTTGAAAAATGACATCTCCAAAATAGACCCAACATTGTGTTGCTGACATCAGCCAGATCAGTGACGTCACCACCGTTTTCACACGGTCTCCGCACCTATTTAAGTAAAACAATACTCATACCATTCATTCACCACAAACAAGGGATGACACGCCGATAAAATCAGACAGAGCCGTTTCACGCTAAATTCAGAATATCATCAATATAGTTGAACAATAATATCAGTGAGTATCATTGAACATCATTCATCATTGCTTCAATTATCACCATATTGAGCTTCGAGCGCTGCACGCTGTATCGATACACAGACGCCCACGATCGATAAACAATGTCATTATCGAGTATCGACCTCGATGTGTCGCGTCCCTAGATGTTAATGCGAAATAGATGGGCACAGAAGGCTTATTGATGGCTGAAAGGGTCTTGTTTTAAGCTGTGTTTGGGCGTAGCTTAGATAAACTAAATATTAATGTTATAAGGGCCGCGAAAATATTGATAACGAAATGTACTTAACCATCTAACATTTTTATTTATTCGATCTCGAATTTTAGATTTTCATAGGTACCGCCGCGCTAAACCACACCAAACTTTTGGGAGCTCGATCTTCAGCGAAAACTTGCACCGCTTATGTCAAATCACTTAAGATTTCTGAAAGAATTAACGGACAAATCAATTCTAATTGTAAGTAAATAATCAATAAAAAAAAAAAAAACAATTTTAAGTTTGACATAAGCGGTGCAAGTTTTCGCTGAAGATCGAGCTCCCAAAAGTTTGTCTAGGCGGTCTTGACAGCGTGTGGTTCTGGTTAGTTAACTTTTGTGTTGATCACTCATTTAGGAACCAGATGTTAGCCTTCTACAAGCCTTTATTCTGGTCTAGGCCCTGAGTATCGACCATGATGTCTTAAAGTATTGAATGACATTAGGATAAATATAGCGTTTATTGTTACGAGACTCAGAATTGTGCCAACGCATAATAGAGTTGATTCATTCATGCATTTTGTAGCCAGCGAAGAAACATAACATTGAAGTTAACTTGGATTTAATGGCATCACTCTAGGGAGCCGCCTTTGCCTTCCACTGATTTAACGACTTGACAAAACATTGAGATTTCTTAAGTTTAAGCAAGTCCAATATAACAGCCCCTCGGGTCGATCATCAGGTCATACCGTACTTGTATAGGTTTGGTCCGTGGATGGGTGATAGATCATGATGATATTATATCGATATTTTATGATGGTAATTCCCTTCCCCTCCTTCCTTCCTTTTAAGGCAACTCATAGATTGTATCGAAAGGATACCTATGCAGCGTTTTTTGTCTTAACGATTCTGAGAAATTCAATCCGTCTTCGTTTGAGGAAGGTTGGACATTTTCTTTCGCATTTACCAAAATTCGCACTCGAGACTTCAAGATTCCCCGGTTAAAGCCAAGTTCTTTCCAATGTTTAAAAATCTCCTATTGGGTTTCTATTATAAATAGAGCCATCATTAGAAAAGTGAAGGCCTTGGAAATGTATTAACTAATCAATCAAGCAGAAATGAGATATCAACGCTTTCCCACAACTCGCTAACCCTGATCTTTCTCCAACAGTGAATGTGTGCACCACGAAGATATTGGCAACAAGTGGGTGTGCGACGAAGACCCATGCTTGATGAGTGACGACGTCCTTAGGAACGTCAGACAAGCCCGCCTTGGGTGGAGAGCCACCAACTACACCCAGTTCCACGGGAAGAAACTCAAGGATGGACTTATTTATAAACTTGGTAAGTAGTAACACAATAGTAATATTAGCATAACTAGACCCACTGTGTAAAACCGAAACCTACGACGTCGACGTCGTCTACGACGACGGAGACAGGGCAATACGCCTGAAGTGGTGTTAGGCAGGGCATCTGCCTAGACGCGGAAATGGCTGATAGAGTAAAGTTTTGACCAAATGGTGGCCCAGGTTACGCTTAAGAAACCAGGGTCAAGAAACGCATTGGGTTAACGATATCGTCAAAATCGCGGGAAACGTATGTATGAGGGACGCACGAAATACATAAGAATGTTAGAAGAAAGGGGAGGCCTATATCCAACAGTGGGTGATGCCGGGCTGAAATGATGATGATGAAATAGTAAAGATTCCAACGGTATTTGGAATAGGGTTCAAGTTAAAGGCGGAAAGGACTCATAGAGAGAGGAATGTCCTAACAGGCTGGGTTCGGTATACCGGTATCTGTGTCAAGTCTTAGCTTGGCCCTTCTGCTTATCAAGACCGTCTAGTATAGTGTTGGTCGAGGACTCGAGGCTCTAAACAAGTGTGTCATTGGCTGTGACGATTGCAAATTTGCGACCCTAATAAGGCTAAGCCAAAAAGCATTTTGCATCTCCCAGGCTTGCCGCGGAGTCTTATTACATTCTATTTGTAAGTCTAAAATGTTCTCCATAGAACAAATTGATGTCTCCAAGAGCGGTTGGCAACACGATCTTCAGCATATAATTTACAACTCACTTTAAACAAGTCCTGACATACAATCCGACATGAGACAATGCATTTCCATTAAAATACTGACAGCTTTAAATCATCAAATCACACTACCACGAACTTACTTTCTCTTTTACCGCTTGCAGGATAAGATTTAAAATCGTTTGGCATAACAAATTATGTGAATTTATATATTGCGGTTAGTGATAAATGAATCACGGCATAAATTTTGTGGTCTAGTTTATCAGATAAAGTGTCCAATTATGTCGGCTTTTATTATAGGATGTCTGTCAACTGCATAATATCGATTAGTATGCTAATTACCGAGGCTTCGTTTGCATTCAAACTATAGCTACTCAGGAATAGAATTTCAAATAGATATTTTCTTAGTACACCGCTTATGCCTGCCCTCACAAGGACTAAGTTATGCTTAATTGTCCCTGACGCCTCTCGTAAATCAGGGTCTCGTGTAGTGGAAAGGAAAATGTTTCTTATGAAAATGGGCATAAGAAACAATATCTTCTTTCTCCTTTCAACGTTTTAATCTGTGCCTTATCCGATGGTCGCTACCACTTCGGTAAACGGTGAAATTGATCTTGAGCAAATTAAAAAGACAATCAATGATCTCACAAAATGCACCAGACACGACAATACGGCTTTTCAACAACGAACCACACAACGACTTTACTGCCAACGGTCGCAAACCCATTTAAATCTAAAGACCCATTGAAACATGGACATTAGGACTCGAAAGTAGACCGATCTAGACAACTATTCAAGGTAGAACAAAAGGAGAAAGTGTAGTCAGTCTGTCGCGATCACGAATCACAATGAAATCAGATCTGTGTATTACGGTATCGCCCGAGGCTTTCATTGTGGTTCGATACAAGTTCACTGGTTTGAATAGAAAGAATATGTAGGTGTAGATATAGACTTTTGAAAGGACGATGAAGTAGTACGATTTTAAATGTCATCTATACATTTATACAGACCCCGAGATTCGAAGTAGGTAGTATTCTGTTTGACTATCTTTCTGTCCTTCATCTTTTTTTTGGGTTTCAATGGCTAGCCGTGTGCCTTGTTCTGTGTTGGGACAAAAAAGGTAAAGTTTATCCTGGTAGCACGTTTCAGTGGGATAATTATCGGCCTTTGAGCAAGCGACGCCCGCGCCACCGTAGACAAAAGCTTGCATACAAGATAAAAAAATAGCAATGTGTCCCTTGCGCATATTAAACTGGTCTAGCTCCATTGATATAATATATTTCACAAAGTTGATGGAAACATCCAGATTTATACCTTCTTTTTTAATTCCAGGTACTTTGCCACTGAGTCGCGAGACCGCCCGTCTCGGCCCGATCAACATTGACAAAGACATCCCATACCCGCCCCAGTTTGACTCCAGGACCCACTGGAAGAACTACATCTCGCCTGTGGTGGACCAGGGCTGGTGTGGATCTGACTGGGCTGTGTCTTTGGCTACTATTGTTTCTGATAGGTAAGTTCACCACCAACTAAGGTAGACTGGAAGTTGCATCGGAGATCAGGAAGTCCCATTTATGTGACGTTCGGAAAAACATTCCCGTTGTCTGATTCTTGGGAGAAATCGCATTGACCTGCAGCTTCCGATATATATGTAGTATAGTTAGGCCATGGAATTTAATTTTATTTGTACTACATTTTCTACAAAACATTATAGCTACGTACCTATTCTTGCTACAGAAAGGCATCTATAGAAACTTTTGTTTGTGTTTATTGTGATGTCCAAAACCATAGGTGGCGTCAGGCGTGTAGAAATTTTAAATTAATGATTAATATTGTATTATGACTGCTAATACAATCATAAGTTTCAAACCCTTGTTTTGATACAGCCAGATAAGACCAACTTTATCTCATACCTCCAAGATTTTGCGATACGCACTCCCATCAAACTAAGCATCAAATACCTCGGACTCAAAGTTCAAGAAATTAAAAAAATAAACGAGACCTCAAGAATGCTACACAGCGAGTAACATAAGAATGATACGCGATTCTTATTTCTCCGTATGCAAACCGAGACAGGGCTAAAAATAAAGGCTTGAGAGCTCTTGACTTCGCTCGAGGGTCCTAGTCTGAGCCAGGTAGAGGCAGTTGCAAAAAGATGAATTGTGTGGAAACATGAGGTCGTTTCTTTTGTTTCTCTCATTGTTTACTTTTGTCTTGTGTGGAGGCTATTTTTGGAGTATGATTATTACCTAGCTTCGTTTTAGTTAGTAGGTTTTTAAAACGTTTTTACGATTAAATTTAATAAGATCCTACTAATACAATAAATGCAAAAGTTTGTGAGGATGGATGAATAGATGGATACTTGTTACCCTTTCACACAAAAACTAATGAACGAATTTGGATGAAATTTAGCACACATATAGTTTATACTTACTCTGGATTAATACATAGGATACTTTTATCCCTGATTGACAAAAGTATTTAGAGAAGACTTTCAACAGAGTAATTTGCGCCTGATTTTTTTTTTTTTGGGACACGCCCGCTACACACGCCCAAACCACTGTAACTCCTGAAAGCCAGAATCAACAGTGGCGACCACCAGAAAAGCGCCGAGACAGTGAAGCTTGACGAAGTCCCAGAGAATGACTTGTTACTGTCTTGGATCCCGCAACGAAATTAATCAGAAAGTATAGCGGAGGAGTAGGAAAAAAAACCGTAATTTCCACTTCCCTCCATATCAGAAGGAGGCAGAACGAAACAAGGCCAATAGGCACAAAGGGACGTTTACAACTGGGATAGGCCCAGTTGCCTAGAACCACGGATAAATATTAACGTTAATGGGTCCTAAGTTGGGAGCTGTTATATTTGATTCCAATAATAGGTATGGCAAAAACCCTTGAACGCACGGAAATTTGCTCTAGTTTCTACAAGGTCCGTATAGTAAATAACTCCGGATGTAACCTGTACACTATCCAACATAATATTGCGTTCATTTTGCCAAAGACTACACTCCCACAAAATGTGATGTGCAGATTGTTCATATTCGCAGTCAGATGTGGAACATTGACAAAAAGGCGAGTCAACAAGCTTGAAGGTGAATAATTTACTCTTAAAGTTGCCATGACCCGTGAGAAATTGGGCAACACAGTGATCAACCTCCAGCCATGTCCTGTCCAGCCGCTCACGAACGGATGGAAAGAACTGGTGGAGGTGTCTGCCCTTGATGGAATTGTCCCACCTACATTGCCATTCAGACAAAAGTTCCTCCCAGACGTCGGTCTGTGGTTTGAATAATCTAGAAATCCTAGCACGATCACGTATGGTTAAAAAGTCTGCGTCTGATTGCAGATGTTCGTCTTAGATTTACCGACAATCGAAAGGATTAGAAAAAAAATCTATTCAAAGACCGAGAAAACGTTACCCATACACCCGAAGTGTTAATCAAAGGTGTGAAATTCCTATACTTCGTCAACTAATGGTCTGTCCTATTTAATAAAGACCAGATAAATAACACCAATTCAGCATATTTGACTATATTCAAATGGATGATCCATTTAAGTACAACGCGGCACGGTGCTTCACAGTCGTTCAGAAACGTGCTTTCTTGTTTTGCACTTTCGATTGGTCACGGAATCGTGACGATTTCGAAATGGTCTCTGATTTACTGCTAAGTGGTTGTTTTATTAATTGTGTTATGTCAAATTGTACTTATGATTTAGATGGTCACATTTTATCATGTTGAATTATTTAGGTAGGTTATCGGCCAGTGTATAGTCGGCTTTTCATGAATTACCTTCAAGACAGAACTATGATTTGAATCCAAACAACAGTATGGGTACATAGACATTTACAACGCGTCATATGATCTATGTGTTGTACCTGACTTCACGCAAATCTTTGCCCAAACAGTTACCCGGAGATTTTGATCCGTCGGATTATTACGTCACATCATGCACAACATCCGTCTGTTTGGAGGATAATTCCTTCCAAATGGAAGATGGGGAACTTATAGGACTACCTATTGGATGTTAACGAGTTTAAGCAAGTATCTTTCCAACAGATTCGCAATCCAGTCCAACGGAGCTGAGAAAGTGATCCTGAGTCCCCAAACGCTCTTGTCTTGCAATTTGAAGCAGCAGCAAGGATGTCGTGGTGGAAACATCGACACTGCCTGGATCTTCGCCAAAAACCATGGGTAAGTGGTAATATGGTTCATTTTTCGTACAACGCAAGCTAAATAAGCCGTGGAAAAAACATCGCTCAAAAGAGCAAAAAAATGCGAATCCTGAGTTTTACGCATAACTGCGCTGATGATGGCAAGTTCCCACGAATTCTGTCGCGTTTTTTCGATCATATTTATTTCTAGCCTCATCTATCGGCATTCTTTAATGTATGTACCAGACATTTGATACTGCAAAAAATCCTAGTGTCATTACTTATAGCCAACCTTTCAATAAATCAGAAAAAGAACGTCATAGGACTTCTCCTTGCTAGCTTGTCTAAAGCAATTTAAATTGAGTCGACCCAGAATTTAGGGACATTAGACCCTTCAGTAGCGTCCATCAGTTCTAGTAACGAGCAAACAACAGGACACGCTCATTGTTTTGCGGAACTGCACCACATTTAGGTACACTCTACGGCGCTGAAATAATGTCATGTGTTGTTTTAATACTCCGGATTTTTTTCTTCTAGCTAATCAATTTTTTTTTAACCACCAGATTAGTCGACGTAGCCTGCTTCCCCTACACAGCGAAAATCACCCACTGCCCCTTCAAGAAGCGCGGCAACCTCCTCACCGATCGCTGTGTCCCTGTGGTCCCTCAGCGTACCTCGAGGTACAAGGTCGGACCTCCCGGCAGACTGATCAAGGAACACGACGTCATGTTCGATATCATGCAGTCTGGACCAGTGCAAGGTTTGTTTTGTTATTTTTTTTTTTGCCTGTGGGAGATTAGAATCTCTTTTTGTAGGTTTTGGTTAGCAATGCTGATGCCACAGACTTTTAGCTGTTGTAGTTGCCTATGGATGAATTTTTTTTTGGCGCATGGTCTAAATCCGGACGGAACTAAACCGCCATTTTGTTTATTGAACACAACTGTTCACCAACAGCGCCCTTTGTCAAAATTGTTCAAGTGCCAAAAGAACCATGCAGCATTGTATGTGTAGCGGCACTACAAAAGTACTTTAACTACATTGAACAAAAAGTACTACAGCGACATCTATAACAAAGGTGAAAATAGCGAAATACGTCAGAATTTCTACATCGCGCCAGCAACATTCTCCGCGACTTAAGATCATATACGTGAACCCGACAACAACCTTCGGGCAGTAGCCCACCAGACATAACACCCGTCTGGTCGGAGGATCCTCCCTTTTCTTTGGGATATGAAGAGCTTTACACCCTGTTCTTCATACCCCCAAATATCTGCCATAGGGCAATCATTGTATAAGCAAAGATGGCTTAGGTATGTTCCTGTAACGCAATGCGTAATGAGCTGTCATTTAATAAGCAAAGCTAATGGCTTTAGGTACGTTCCTGTAACTACATCGGCTTTTCCGGTTTCACAGGTATGGATATACCTGTGAAACCGGAAACCAACGCTAGGTATTTGGCGGTAGAAATCGGTATGGTGATAAATATGAGTACCAAGATCTACCAAGTATTTTAATGCCTCACCCAAAAAGGCATGACTCATGTATCAAAACCATAATTTCAGCAAGCTTAGGTCATCGTGAAACTTGATAATAAAATAAGTATTTTGTTTACTATACGATAGTGCAAAAATATGCTACCAAATGGCCCGTGCAGATAATTTTGAACAGTGATTTCAATCATAAACGATTAGGTATTGAACTATTTTTATCTACTTTTCAACCTTGGTGGTGATATCATACAAAAATATAATAAATGGGTATCCTTGTATAATGTATACCTAGTTAAGATAAGAAAATCACGGCACTTCTGTGGTTTTAAAAAGAGATAAAATTTTACAGTAGCCTCATTCAAGACTGTTTACGTAGTACTTTTTATTATTTGAATTGGGACAGTTATCTTTATGAATGAGGACGCCATATTCGTGTTATTAGCAGTGAAAATCGTGGGTCACCTTGGTAAGAGTTCAGAGTGCGAAACAAACATACATTCACTCATATCTTTTTCTCAAGACTGGACGGAAACAACCTATCGCCACCTGGCTACGATCCTTCCATAGTCGTTGCACTTCGTCTACGTTCATACATCTTGGGATCTAAAATGGCTGTTAATATGGATAAGGTACGATTGAATTCCTGACTAGACCCCCTGGGTAATAGACGCATGGCGACAGTCGAGTGCTACGCAAATGCCCTTTCTGAAGAATATCACCAATAGTGGGGTCTTCCAAAATGATTTCAAGTAATGATATCGAATAACATCCCCAAAATATAGTCTCATTGGCCAGTATTCTACATGTAGCAATTGCAAATCTGACCCTGAAACCGCCCGAAATTGTAGCCAATCAAGAAGATTCAGGCAAGAGACAAGCCGTCCACGCAGTACTAATTATTGTCGCGTTGTAAATACCAAAAAAATCGCTTGTTACTATCCAGTCCAGTTTTCAGATTGATGTCATCAGACTCCAACCAATTGAGTTCCCACACAATTCTTACTTCTGATTCATTATCTTGTTATGTGATGAAATTCTTAGATCAGAATGTGTTCTGATAACTACTTTGAAGACTGATAAGATATGCAATTTTGGCATGCCAAAAATGTGAGTGCTTTGTTTTGAAAACAATACAAGTGCGCATTTACAGTAAGACTTGGGTCTCCATGACTTTTCAGATTTTTATATGACACTTTGCAAGATTTATGAAATTATCTATGAGTAGGTAAAAAAGTAAATCTCTTTGTTTATGAAAGTAAATATGCTTTTCAACTCAAGACCATGTTTTCTTCAAGTTTCAGAGACGGACAATCTGTCTATACTTATTAGCTATAGTCCGAAATTAAACTGCTTATTGATGCCCATTCTTCTCCATAGAGATCTAAGCTTAAGAACGGGCAACAACAGTAGGTACTTTCACAAGTTATAATGCCTTGTGACTGGGACCGTAGTTTCATCCTTTTGATATTGACGGTCAAAAGTGCCTGTAGCTGTTTAATTAAAATAAACGCTTTGAGCTTGAGTTTCATTTGGGAACAAAAGACATTAACAAAATGCAATGATTACGAAATCGCAATAAAGGCATAATAATCATCCAGTATTCATTCAGTCATCGGATCTTCGCCTCAAAGTGGGATCTTTCAAGCCAACAATAACCGGTCCACACATTCAAATTACATCGTTAAAGGCGTCAATTTAAAGTCCAAATTTTCTTCTTTCAGCTGTAATGACCGTGTACCAAGACTTCTTCCACTACCAGGACGGCGTCTACCGTCGTTCGCGGTTCGGTAACAACGAGCTGAAGGGTCTACACAGCGTCAGGGTCGTCGGATGGGGAGAGGAGAATGGAGACAAATACTGGGTAAAGATTAACAAGCAAATATGAAACTTGGATACAGAACTGAAGCCTGAATATGCCATGCAAAGTTCTTTCGGCATGCTTTAGAAGGATCAAAGAAGGATTAGTAGATTAGAAGTTTACGATATTGAAAACAGCCTCTTCTTTATCTAAGATCCACTTTAAAACTTTCTTAACTTTCTTTAATCCTAGCTTTACTTTTTTTTTCGGATGGGAAATCATCAAATAACTTCTCCCACTCTGGGCGAAGCGGGAGGAAGTGTCAGACTGTTACTGACTAAAACCCATCCATGTTCCTTCCTCACCCTTTATGTTCCGAGGCCACGGTATCTATCTCTTTCGAACAGTCCCGCAGCATCCTTGCTTTACTGCTTCATTTTCTTTCGTATCGATTACTAGTAGTAGCCAGCTGTAATGCATTCCAGCTAAACGCGCTTCCTCAGAAGATATTTTCAAATCATCTTCAGTTCCAAACTACTCGTATTCAGTGGTTTTTACTAGTCCGTTGTGATTGAGCTTTAATAAGTATTAGATACGACTCTTTATTCAAACTTCCTTCTTCTTCACAGATCGTAGCCAACAGCTGGGGCACATCATGGGGCGAAGACGGCTATTTCCGCATCGCTCGAGGCGAAAACGAATCAGGCATCGAGTCCTTCGTGGTCACCGTCCTCAGTGACGTCACAGAGGCTTACCTGCGCAAATAACATCCGACTCACCTGGTCACCCCATTGTGCATTACCACCAAACGTGTGAAAACCAACAGGGGGATCTTACTGCTGAATACTACCAGAGAGTTTGGTTAGCGAAGATTGTAGTAGTAGGGGTTTTTCGGGAGCAACGATTTCTTCTTTTGTTTTTTGAATAAGGAATGTGTCTAATGGCGTTAACGTAGCTAATTCCCAGCATTGTCATTGGTAGATGTTAATGTTGTTTTATATTTCATAACAGCTTAACCTCATTGTAATATAATGATTGTTGACCAACCTCCATTATTTTGTGGCTGTCGAAATTCAGCCAGTTCTTTTTAAAGCACAGGATAAGTAGCTTGTGATTAGAAATTGTGTATTTGAAATTAGAAATAGGAATAAACAAGGGTTCAAAATTACCATTTTAAATTAACACTAAGCACTTTTGAATTTAAACGAGTAGGGATTTTCTTCGCTAATCAAAATCTAGTATCACAAAATTGTTTAGAACCTGCGATTAAATTATTTAGAGTACGATCTCCGACCGATTAGGCATTAAGAGATTATATTTTTGTATCTCACGACTAAAATTGGCGTAGTCACTATTCAATTAACACACATATCGATATTTTAAAATTAAGAAGAAACGAACGATCCCGGCATGAGTAAAAAAGGAAAGCCAAATTATATTTTTATGCTCTGGCAACTAAGCTATCATCCGTCGATGACATTAACAGTGACAGTTGTTCAGTGTTGTCAAGTAAGAAAAAAAAATCGCACAAAAATACCAACACAAAAAAAATAAAACGAAAAATTCCAAAAAAATAAATATTATGCTTTTATTTTCATATAATTATATTCATATTTATTGTACAGTAGATCATTTTTTGTGAATCTTTACTGCCATGTTAGATATGGACACTTAATTAAGTTACTTATAGAAATCTAACTAGTCTTAGGCACATGTAAACTTTAGATTAAGACCATCTCAAAATATGCTTATAGACAATAACTGTTAGTGTAGCGATAACGTTATTTTTAATAACGGTTTTTTATTTACCGATAACAATACCGATTTAGTTTTTAGAGCATAGATACAAGATACAGCTCAACCAAATTCTTCACGAAGAGATGTTGAACATAAAATAAAATATAATATCGGGCCTGAAGCGAAGTAAGCTAATATCCGAAGAATTACGCAAAGCTTAGTAATACAACCACATTTCACCAATTTTATTGAAGTCCCATTTAATGGGGCATGCCTATTGTAATCTAATGGGCATATAATCACACATTTTCGAAAGTATAACAGACTTGCAGAAATTGTCTTGCGAAAATTGTTTTCTCATTGGCAACACTGCCGTTTTAAGACCAACAAAAGCCTGTGAGCTGTTAAGAGCCTCTTTTGCCACCATCTTTGTATCAATGCTCTAATAATTATTAGTTCTAAGGAATGCAATGCCAATAGCAACTTACTTTTAAGCAGCTGTTTTTAAAACGTAGCAAAAAATTATTGTTTCAACCCGTTGGAGACCATAGTAAAACCTTTGGGCTACGGCCCTAGAGAAATGCTAAGACATCATTTTCTGTTGCAAGAAAAAGATGATGTTATTCTATCTCTTGTTACACAGGTAACAGTGATGGTCATTTCATGATGTAGTCCGTAGTAGTGGGGGTACTTTCATACAAGCCTAAAGCTTGGCTTGTAAGCTACTATTCTTCATGATGTTAGAGTTTCTGAACAGTCTGCTTGCCTTATGGGCTTGCTTTATTTTCGGCCCCTAGGCCACTGAGTCCCAGGCACCATGTGAAACGTTAAGTTTTATTACGTACAGCTTTATCACTTAACATGTATAAATATCGCTGGACATTACACACAGCGCCATCTACTGCCACACTAAGCAACGAGGTGTGTATCAATGTTTCACATTCTAACTGGAATTGTATCATGAAGTAACCATCACTGTTTATTGTGTCAAAGAGATGGGATAGCAAAATGCCTTTTTGAATAACGATAATTTTCATAAATTCTATGTAAAAATATTTTAATCATTTTCGTACTTTTTTTAAGAGGGCCAAGCGAAAGTGGCGCCCTCAATATTTGTTTGTTCTTTAGTTAAAAAATATACCAGTTGCCGTATGGCTTCAACAATATCTTAGTAAGTTTTTGTTATTATTATAATGAAGTAAAATAAAATATTTATTTTTAAATAGTACTTACGATTTATTGTAATTTAAGTTTAAAATAAAATAAAGTTTCAATATTATTTTGTGTTTTATTTAAGGTTTTTTTGTGTCCTTGTATATCCCACTGCTGGGAAAAGGGCTCCCCCATATCCTTGCAGGTTTCTCTAAGGTAATAATTTAACGTGAAAACAGGAGGAAAACAACATTATAATTAAGTTTTGAGTACAAAGGTAGATATATACTGGTTTTTTATTGAAAAACTTTATTCTATTAGAGGATTACTCTTGATTTATTTTAATTTAAACCTTATACCAATACTTTAAAAGTGAAAATGTCGCACCATCTAAATCATGATGTACAATAACTATAGGACAAAATATGGTTCATACATAATGATATAATACAAATACATAGTATCGATTCTAAAGCTGTGTCTTAACCAAAGCGATCGTCGCGAGAACACCCAACCGTCGCCTTATGTTGAACCAAATATATTTCGCAACTGAACACATGTGTAGTTACAGAATAATAACCTATAAAGCACACAACCCTCTAATTTCATTTAATTCGATTGAATGACTTTTTATGAAGTTGTCATTGCATAAGCGTTCCGGTTTTCTCAATAAAATGAGTAACAATAAAATTATGTTATTGAACGCGGCGCTCCCGTATTCTCGCGACAGATCGCTTCGGTTAGAACGGGTAAGGTCAGGATCCTACATCTGAATTACTTACATATTATTTATACTTCAGAATGAATGTAAATTCTAATTGATTTTTCATACTTTACACTTCATACAGCTAGAATATACTTTTTAAGAATCAAATCAACAAACTTCAACAGTAAAAACAACATATACTTACATAATAAAAAATAGTTTACTTATAGGTAGGGTTAATTAGGGTGGTCGAAATAGGCATGTCCGCCAGTTAGAGTAAGTACCTACTTATTGAAAAATAATGGACACTTTTTTTTTTTGTTAATCAATGAATATTGACAAAGATAAGACGCATCAAAGCTCAGGAGTGCGGGCTCGTGACGTCTGAACTCGCTAAAAATTATACCAAGGCGTGACGTATTGAGAATTTTAAAAGCGTCGTATCATCGGCAATTTTGATATATGTAAGAAAAGAAAAAATACGGGTTAAATATTTGTTGATAATCTAACTGGCGGACTAATTATTATTTTCTTGTCGTTTACCCTATTGGGACCTCTTTAAAAAAGTAATGCCTACTCTATGCCATGTAAAATCAATCTTTTCCCATTACAATAAAGTTTGTTTTACATATTCCGTTACGTTTTCGAATAAAGTTCCAATATAAAGATCCTAACATTCATACACTCAATTTATTTTATTCACATCTGCCAGGCGTCCCAAGACGGCCAATTATTTTTATGACGTCACTATTTGGACCACCCTGTATAGAGTGGAATTACATTTACACGCACTGATCAGCATTTTCTTGCATCTCTTTCTGTCACATACAGTTGCAACTCACTAAAGTGAGAGGTCCAAACGCACATTAAAGTGCTTCCGATGTGAATGAATGCGGATAAGTGATCAGACTTCTCGCTCCACCAAACGACGCCATTACGTGACAGAAAGAGATAGCGATACTCGGAACCGCTGATCTGTGTTTGCAATTGTGTTTTTACGTTTAAACCTAAATTATAATATGTAAAGTACTAGGACTAACTGCTAGACGCTCCTGGACCTGGTTTGCTGGCTGCCTTTGTCTTAGCTGCTTTTTCTACATTCGCTGCTCTAGTCTAGAATGAAATAAAATCAAATTATAAGCTTGGATCAGACAATGTGCTTCCTAGTCAATATAAGGTTTAGGCAATATGGCATAGACGTTTTGATTTCTAGTCAGCATGATCATAAAGGCCTACCTACTAAATATAACAAAAAAACTAAATGCACAATTCCTTGCGTCACGCCACGTAAGTGTGTTTCCGGCATATTTCCTCATTTTTATTTATTAATGTCTCAGTAGCAGCCACAGAGTCTGGACTCGTGGTAATGGCCTGGTTGATGGTAATAGGCTCACCCCCAATTACATGGGACTTAAACATTTAATAACTGGCAAAGTGTGGGTATGCCTTTGTCTACTTGGACTGCATGGTAGATTCCCCCACTCTTTCTAATAGAAACAATGTAATGTAAGGACCTAAGTTACCTCTGTGGACGGTTAGCTATGGGCTAGCTAGCCGTCCGTCCGTCTAGTGACGACAGGCCGTGTCGACGGCGCGTTCGTGTTCCACGCGCGCCTCAAAGAGATGTCAGCAGAAGAGAGGGGCCCGCAAGGGCCGAAGCCTGCCGGGGTTGCGGGACTGTTCGAAAGAGATACCGCGGCCCCGGAACGTAAAGGGCGAGGAAGGAACATGGATGGGTTTTAGTCAGTAAAAGTCTGACACTCCCTCCCGCTCCGCCCAGAGTGGAAGAAGTCATTTGATGATTTCCCATCCTAAAAAAAAAAAAAAAAAAAAGGACCTAAGTTACCTGTAATGACTGTACTCTCTTGTGCAATGACATCATTGAGTTTGATATGGTGACTAGTTTCTCTCTGTTAGTAGCTATGTCTGCCAACTGAAATAGAAATATTATGATTAAAAATTAAATAGACAAACACACTGTCTCTTAAGATACAGGACAACCTAGTTTAAGAGACAGAGTTTAATTTATTGTGCACAGATTTCTGAAGCATATAAAAAAAAATGTTTAATGCAAGTGTTCTACCACTAATGCAAAATTGTAAACTGTTAGTTCAATCTCTGTGTATTTTGGGAAATAAAGATATATATTTTATATTAATATTCCATTACCGAGTCTTTAACTATTGTACTGTATTGTACAACGGGCTGGTGTCCACAACTCCACGTCAAAGCGCGTATTTTGAGTATGGGCTATAATCTACCACGCGAATTTTTGGTTCTAGGACATGCCGGTTTCCTTACGATGTTTTCCTTCACCGTTTTGAGAGCAGCGGTGATGCAATAAATTACACAAAGTAATGCGCCTGTCTGGGTTCGAACCTACGACTTACTGTTCGTAAGTCGAGGCCGCCACCACTGGGCCACCGCTGGCCGCCACTACAAAATGGTCAATTATATTTTTTTCAACAACTCCTTCATTATGAGCATATGAAAGGGCTTGTAAAATTATGACCCACTGTCAGGAGTTTAAAAAAAAAAAAAAATGTAACTTGATAAAAGTCTTTAATTAACTACTATCTTGGATTTGAAATTTATCATAGTGTATAGCATGTGTTGTATTCTACTAGTCAAGCCATTTTGTTTGATACCTAACTGTGATAAATTAAATGTCCAAGATGGCCGCCCTCACAAAATGGCAATATTTTGACAACATAGGTAGATTTTAGGTAAGCTAATTTAATACCAGAGCATCAAGCATGACATCATTCTGTAGGTCTTCAAGCTTCCTCCTTTCTGAAGTGAGCATACCCTGGACAGCATCTTGTTTTTCTCTGAAACAATAAAGTTTTATTTATCAACAACTAAACAGTTGTTTTTTTTGTCAATTCAAGGCTAAACTCGCATATGCATACATTTTTTTAAATGTTGTTGAGTATGGAATGTAAAAATACTACAAAAATAATGACAAAAATTGAAAACAAGACCAAAATCAGCCAAACAACACAAAAGTTATTTAAAACTTCTGATGCTATCTCTTTCTAGATTAACGGAACTGAGTATGAATTTTGTAGTTTACATTGATATATTGAATGACGTCATGAAAGGTAACAGATCTCTGTCTAATCAGCAGTTTAAAGATAACAGCCTGATTATCTAAAAACAGCTGTCACTGTGACATTTTCCCATACAAAAATGTGTTTTAAACAGCTGTTTTAGATCATCAGACCGTCATCTGTTTGGTGAACACGGACCTTAGTATTTTTTATACCTATTTAAAAAATAATTTCACTTTCCTATTTCTGACATATATGCTTTGTTTAAGAGTGACAAAAATATTCATACAAATATCATAATGAACATAGAATACCATGCTGATTTTGGTAATAAAAATTTTACTTTTAGTTTTTGAACTTGTCATGTAGCTAAATAAAATCTTCAGGTTTAGCTGTGCGTGCCTAGGTGGGTCCATAGTTGTGTGGCCACACCAATTACACACCAAGTTTCCTGTGTGCCTCGGAAAGCATGTAAAGCCAAATGTCCCGGTTGTCAGTTGAAGTACTTTGATAGTCATTACATGCAGTCATTGGTCTGAAAGTCTGACAATCAGTGTTATGTGCCATCATTTTATCCAGAACCAACAGGGTTGTTGAGGTCTGGGGGTCTAAAATGGCTGCTTTAGCGGAATCATAATGTGAATCATGTTGGGAATTTGAAATTCTTTTAAAATGGACTTTATAGTAATGACTATAAAGGCCATTTAAAGAATTTGGAATTGTAGGCGTGATTCATGTTATGATTCTGCTAAAGTGGCCATTTTTGGCCCGCTGATAGGCAGTTTTCTATGTAAAATTAGTATGTTACATGGACAACTGCCTGCAAAACAAACAAACATTGCACAGCATAGCGCAGCGCCTACCATAAGTCAATAAAAATGTTCAATAAAATGCTATATAAATGCCAATACAAAATCTCTTTATATTTCGAACTAAATCAATACATTTTTATACACTCGGTAATTCGAACGTAAAAATCATTGCTATGTAACAAAACGACGCGTTAATTCAAACTCAGCGGCTTCCAACACTCGACAATTCAAAGTTGCAGAGAGAAAGAGGCGGAAAGATTGTAAGTACATACATTTTGTGACAATGTTTGTTTGTTGAACCTTTGTATCAACGTTTGTTTATTGAGCCTTTGTATCAAGGTTTGTTTGTTGAGCCTTTGTTTTTGCTATGATTAGTTTGACTTATCTGACACACACTTCCGCACGAGTTTCGAATTCACACTCACACAAATTTCATTTCAAAAAACCATTAGATATTTCAAACACTCGATAATTCGTAATATTTCAAGAGTCCCTAGAGTTTCGAATTAACGAGAGTCGACTGATATACAAGTGGGTTTCAGAGTAGGTATGCTTAAACGGTTCTTGTTAAACGAATGTCTATATTGTATTGATGAATTATAAATTAATACAAAATTCGAAAAGAAATATTTGCTTTATTAATGACTTCAAATGGACATTATTGAATTTTATGAATTAACACATGACATAAATTTTTGAATCAATTTTTTTTATTATTCTTTCCCTTTATTCAATTTTTTAACAAATTTTATAAATTTTTAAATGGTAACATTAAAAATATATAAAAACATTTAAAAATATAAAAAAATATAAATAATTATTATTCTTGTTATTATTCCAATTTCAATTTAATTTAGATAATTGTAATGATTTTAATATGGATTGCATGTATGATGTTTTGATTATATGTATAAATAATAATTTTGTTACAGACATTCAGACACGATGTAAAAATCGTTATTGAATAAATGAATTGAATTGAACAACCCTGTTGAAGTGTTTTTAGCTGTATCTGGTTAGACTGGAAGCCGATTCTCACATAGTTGGGAAGAGGCTAAGCAGATGACATGAACTATCAAGGTGGTACCCACAGTGCGGAAATGATACCATATTTTGTTAAGGTAACTCTTGTATTCATGTCAAGGTTTACATGTTTTGTCAAATTGAGGAAGCTACCTATTAGTTACAAAACTGAAACTTAGCTTCTAATGATTATTAAGGCAATTATTTACGCGGTTTTTTATTACTTCCATTATGATTTCATAATTGCGATACTGTTACATTGCAGTATGGAAACTTATATTACTTAAAACTTACGTTAATTCCTTTAAATGGGTATTAATGGTTGTTAGCGGTGGTTCATACATCTCCATTATACCTTTGGCTAGTAGTTGCACAGTCTTTGCTTCCTCTTCTGTAGAACTGAAAATGTTTTTGTATCAAGACCAAAATTAACCAAAACATCAACACAATTTATAGAGTTTAAGCGATTGTGACTATCAAAACTAATAAACACCTCTCCATTTTATAGTTTAGCCTTTTCTGCTGTTAAATATTTTCAAGTCTTCCAATTTCATTGACAGTGAATATTATAAAAATGAAATGAAAGTTTTGATGTGTTTCCTTCCTGAAACCGATGACCTGATGACATTTCATAATAGATTGACACTATTGACAGAAATTTGACAGTCGGTCATTGTGTCACGGCATTCTCGTCCAGTTGTTTTATTGTGAAGTAATGCCAGGTATTATACACATAGTGTCTTTTTAAAAAGCACGCAGCGGGTGATGTATTTCTGGCGATTTCAAACTCTAACATTCACGCACATTATTTTCAGAGCCAGATTTTGAAGAGTGTTTTGAATTCACCTGTTTCCTGTTGCAAGGAGTTGATGAAAAAACTGGGAACTGATGAAATTCGGTGTAGTAATGTAGTTTCCTTTGAGTACCACGCCTTATTATTATGCAGTTGCACACATATTTGTGATTGACCGCAAAAGAAGAAAAGAAGGAGAAAACAGGAGAGAAGGATGAAAAAATACGTAAAATGGTTATTTGCACAGCGATACGACTTAATCAATATTTGGGTCCAACCGGGTGGCTTATTGTGATGCGTATGGCCGCATTGTGCATGTAACCTTAGTCAGTTCCTGGTTTCATTTATTTATATTGATGCTATCGCGAATTTCATCCATAGTGACGTTTCTTCAACAATGTTGCCAAGTTTATATGGCACGTTTTGTTGTATCAGTTCTTAATAGTTCCAACTAAAGTTATTTTCCTTGTTGAAACCACGAGAAACAATAATTAAATATGACGTTGATAAACTTCTAGAATACAGTTTCGCTCATTATAATACTTTTTCCAGTTATAACTTAAAGTTCTTATTGTTTGGCTAGAGTTTTCATGTTATCAGTTATCAACTTTAGGGTAAACGAAACGCATCTTTTTTATGGCTGCTAGATTCCCCTTGTTTTGACGTTCTTTCATTTCATTTTTCGTAAAACGAGAGGGGATTTCTTATTAGCGACGGTATAACGAGTACGATTACGCTGCATTTTATCCGTCAATAATACAACAAAGCCGTCAAACTGGAAGTTCTACAGGTTACGAGAGAGGACGCCGAAATGACGTCCGTGGTTAGGAGACGAGAACACGAAGATTCCGGTGAATATTCGGACGCATCGCAGGATATCGAGCACAATAACTCCGGGAACGTAAGTACAGGGTCTAGTCACAACAGCGTAAACTTTCGTTTTGGCGCTAAAAAGTATTACGGCTTACTTTCTCTCGGTCGCTCGCGTGACGGAATGTCCATTTCTTTTAGTAATATTGAGGTCACGAATTGGGCACCACTCACTGAAACGCCGCCGATGTGTTTAGACTTTAATTTTAGAAACGTTGCCGCCACGTAGGTTGTAAACAAAAAAGTTTTGTGTTGGAAAATGCAGTTGCTAAAGGTGGAAGGATGTTTGCAGGATGTTGGGCAGCATGAGTCGGAATATGACTCCCAGGGGAGCGACTCTGAGCATTCTGAGCAGGATTCCGAAAACAAGGTACCCTCATTTTTACTTAAGTTATCAAAACTCAACTTTTTATAAATCAAACTTCTAAACCTGCATTTAAGAAAATCTGCTTAGATTCCAATAGAATTAATTAAAACTTCGTTCAGTGGGGTCGTCATAAGGGTGGATTTCATGTTGTAATTGTTTGTAAATATTTACCAAAAATTCATGGTAAAAAAAATACAATTTATTGTGGCTCGTGGGTAGAATTATCACATTGTAGGGTAGAATTTGAATTATTGTCAAATATGATCAATTAGTGGATTTTAAAATGCAGAGAAAAAAAATCATCAAAATAAACTCTGTAAACACCCAGGGTGTTTTCAGGGAGATCATGATTGAATAGAGACACTTCAGAAACACAATAACTAAAATATTTTACTTATCTGTAGGTACTTGTCCAAACAAAACCTTAACATCTAGTAGAGAATGAGATGGTCTGCTTGAAATGACTAAAGACAGGGCCTATGGACAATGATCCACTTGAGCCACTAAATGCGTAAATCAGACCCAGTACCTATAGATCCCGTCACGATAAAAGAAAGCTGAATAACAGTGTCTGCTCAAGGGTACAAGTGACATCGTAAAGTACTAGGCTCTTGTTGTATAATATACTAGCAGACGTCACACGGTTTCACCCATGTAGTTCCCGTTCCCGTGGGAGTCCGGGGTAAAATATAGCCTATGTTACTCGCTGATAATGTAGCTATCCATCGCTGAAAGAATTTTTCAAATCTCCAGTAGTTTTTAAGTTTATTTGTAGCATACAAAAATATAAAAAAAAACTCTCCTCTTTATAATATTATTAAAGAAGTGTAATAGTAGTAGAATCAAGTAGGTACTTGACTAGCTAATTAGTACTTTGGAAAAGGCTTGATTATAAAAAATTGATAATGTTTATTTTTACCTGTCAGCGTTCTTTTTGTGACAGGAGCTATCACGTAGTAGTATAATAATTCCATATGAATGAATACAACTGAAATTAGTAACATTATGTCACATATTCATAAAACAATGCAGACAAACCAGGTCATTAATGTAAGAAATAACTTAAGCACTTTTAAGTCATCTCAGAACTATACCTTGGACTAGTCTTTAAAACAATACTACCTTTGAAAAGACTAGCGGTATAAATAAAGTCTTTCTAATTATCTTTGAAAAGACTAGTGGTACAAATAATTTCTAATGATAAAGGGTGTAAAACAACTCTTAACAAAGCCAAAAGGTTCTTGTTCTCCCCGTCATTGCGATCATTTTTTTTTTTCTACACCATACCTGGGAACTTTCTAGTTAAGTACAGAGATATTGGGGGCTCCAACTTTTTGACAAGTTTTTTTTTAAAATACAAGTTCTTATTACAAGATTTTTACTTAAAACACCTCTAAGACCCCCGTACTATTCAATCCATTCATCAGCACAATGTTTTAAATGTGTTACATTGAGTTCTACCAAAAAACATGACTTTTAGTTTGATTTACAGAATGCTTGGTTAATAGCTTCGTGATGACGTGGTTTACACCCTGTATAAACAGCCTTGTTTAAAAACTGCCTGAATATCTGTGTTCCCAAATAAATATTTTTAAAGGATAATGATATAAAGACGAGATATGAGGAATTTAAAATTTCTATAGAAAATTTATTTTTATCATAGATCTTGTTTAAATCGGTGTACATTCAAAATATGTGTTTGGGAACCTATATATTCTGTAATCCAATCAAAATAAATACGTACACTACCTTAAGAATATGTTTGATTTACAAATTATTTTGGTAGTATGTTTGTATGAAATTCGTATGCTCCGCTGGACTCTTAACATAACTGGCTAACTGTGGGTGTACTGCTAACAGTACACCCACAGTTAGCACCTAAGTATTCCTCTGCTCAACCCTTCGGTACACAAGGCGTGATGTTATATTCTTTCTATTTATAGACTGTAGTTTCTGACATGGTTAGTGTGGCTTACCAAGATTTGTATATGAAAAATTGCAAACTATTGTTTGTCTGAGAAAAGTAAGTTCAATAGTTCATATTAAAATTAAATAGCTATTGTTACGTAAATTGTAATTTCCTACGTAATTAATAATTTGGGACAAAGACACCTTTGTACTACATAGAAAGTTCATCAAAGTTCCAAATTTAATTAATAATATTATTTAAACTTTATGCACAAGTAAAAACTGTACAAAGGCGTACTTAATGCCTTGGGCATTTTCTACCAGTCTACCTGGGTCTGTATTGTCTGTACTCATACGTATTTTTTTTTTGACAGTGCCTCTAAACGTTAAACAATGAATGGTTACAAAATAAACCCAAGCATGTTAAATAATACTGCTTTTAAATATCTGTCAAGATACTGATACGGTTAGCTTGCTTTATCCCACTGCTGGGCAAAGGCTAGTCTTTTCAATCCAGGGCTAATGTGGACTCTCTACAGGGTGTAAACCACCTCATCACGAAGCCGTCAACCAAAGTAACTATACGCAAAAATTATTGCTGGGAAACGACGTTTTTTTGGGGTGAATGTTTTGTGGTAGATGTCAATGTAATGCACTCAAAACATTGTGTTGATGTATTGAATAGTAGGGGGGTCGTGGAGGTGTTGTAATTAAAAATGTTGTACTTAATCAAAACTTGTCAAAAAATTTGAACTTTGACCCCAAATATCTCTGTAACTAGAAAGTTTCCAGGTATGGTGTAGAACAAAAAATTATCGCAATGACGGGGAGAACAAGTGCTTTTCGGATTGATCTATTCCCATCCAATACCAAGAGCTAATACCATTGTTAAGGGGTGTTTTACACCTTTTATGAGGTTAATGAGAGTTATTAAAAAGAAGCTCATAAATATTAAAAAGTACAGTAAGTAGTTTCGCGTCTATCTTTGGCAGTCGGTACAGGTAGTCAGTGGCCCAAAAAGTCTGACAACCAGACTTACCAAGGGGTATTGTATTACCCAGTACTAACTGGGTTGTGGAGGTCAGATTGGCAGTTGCTCCATGTAAATCACTGGTATTCAGCTGCATCCAGTTATACTGGAAGCCGACCCCAACATAGTTGGGAAAAGGCTAGGTAGATGATTACTTTTCATATGATGACTGACTTTTTAGTACATGTAAATATTATTTTTATAAACCAAGATGCTTTTTACAAGTCATTAATATTATGCATGATTGTTATCTCTGACTTCATTCATGTTGCCACTTGATGATGTCATTCATCCATAGACAATTACAAAGTATCATAGACAAATAGTGCATTTATATTCAATGGGGAATTACTTTTTTGTATGATCATAATATGTATTGTATTTTATTATTTAATTGGTATCTTATTGGGTAAGCAGAGAGCAGCAGTGGCCCAGTGATGGCGGCCCCGACTTACGAACAGTAAGTCGTGGGTTCGAACCCAGACATGCGTATTACTTTGTGTAATTTATTTCATCACCACTGCTCTCAAAAACGGTGAAGGAAAACATCGTGAGGAAACCGGCATGTCCTAGAACTAAAAATCCGAAGACATGTGACATCTACCATCCCGCACTGGGCCTGCGTGGTGGATTAAAGCCCATACGCAAAATACGCGCTTTGACGTGGAGTTGCGGACACCAGCCCGTTACACAATATAATACAATGGGTAAGCAGAATTATTATTCTGCTCACTCTCTCGTTGGTCTAGTAGTTGTAAAGGCTACAGCAGAGCATGAGGTCCAGGATTTGATGCCCAGGCCATTTAAAGTGGAAGTGTTTTTTTTCCACCAGGAATTTCAGAATTTGTCAGTAGTTGCCCCAAGTTTGAATTTGTCAGTAGTTGCCCCAAGTTTGAATTTGTCAGTAGTTGCCCCAAGTTTGAATTTGTCAGTAGTTGTCCCAAGTTTGAATTTGTCAGTAGTTGTCCCAAGTTTGAATTTATTCCCGGTTGATGGAAATGGGCTTTTGCCCCTTTTTATTGGGAGTTTGGACTTAAAAATAACGGCGAAATGTTGTACTATTAGGTAGACCTTTGCTTGTCCTTTTGGAAAATAAACAGGCGTGAAGTTATTGTATGAGACTAAGGCTCGACCGAGATGGTTTTTTCGTTCTCGGCCGAGACCGAGACCGAGACCGAGAATAAAATAATATCTCGGCCGAGACCGAGAGCCGAGACCGAGAATACACAAAGCGTGAAAAAAAAAAATAATGCTGTTAAATTTTTAATACAGTACTTTCTGCTTAACAAAACTAACTGTTTTAATAATCAAAGTTGAATAACATTATATTATAACATAAAAAAAGCAATTTTTCAGCATTTTCGCCTTTCAAAGAGTGTCGCCTCTCGTCGTACAATTGTCCTGCTTTGCTAAAAAGTTGTTCACTTGCTACGCTAGTAGGCAGCGCAGATAAAAACTTATTTGCTGCAGGCCTAAGCACCTTATAAATAAAATTTGAATGCCGTTCCGAACAAAGTTACAATCTCCGCCATGACCGAGAATCTCGGCTGTTATTAGCCGAGAACCGAGACAGATTTCTCGGTTGGATTTATAGCCGAGAATGCCGAGACCGAGACCGAGACCGAGACCGAGATCTCGGTCGAGCCTTATATGAGACACACCTAGACATTCAGAAATGTCTATCAACTATGTCTTATACCTAGTTTATATCCGTTTTTTGTCTACTCCTGAAGAGAAAGTCTATCTTGTGGCGTATGACCAATTGATACGAGACTGCAGGAAAATACAAACAAATATTATGCACTTTCATATCATAATTACTTTAGTGAATCAGAAAGTGTTACAATGTGGTTTTTATTACTCGAAAATAGCTTTAACTATGTTGATTTAATTGACTGTGGAGCTTTATTGACAGTACTTATCATAAACTTTGTACTTATTTGCGTAAATCGACCCAGGGACCCGGGAATCGAACCCAGGGCCTAAGTTGTTGCGCTTGCGACCATTAAACCAACGTGGCGGTCAAACTGAGACAACTGACAAATTCCTTTGTAAATACCCAGGATCACTGTTCGACCTTGGGATCGAAACCAAGAATAATAGTCAGCAGTAGCACTTGTGACCTCTAGACCTAATGTTGTGGCTCTTATTTCCCCTTTAGGCATTATAAGCGTCCGGCCCTGGTTCAATCCATGGTCCAGAGCGAGACGGAATGGGAAGCCGTCACCTCCTTCTGCGAAGCAATCATCCTAGCGAAGGAGGTGGCGGAACGCGAGAGGGTGAGAACCTCTCGCCCCAGCCACCGGAGACGCACCGGGCGTGCACCGTAGGCGCGGCCCTGTGGACGTTGAGCTACGGGCTAGCTCGCCGTCCGTCTGTCTAATGACGACAGACCGTGTCGACGGCGCGTTCGTGTGGCACGCGCGCCCTAAAGAGATGTCAGCACAATGAAGGGACCCGCAAGGGCCGAAGCCTGCCGGGGCTGCGGGACTGTTCGAAAGAGATACCGTGGCCCTGGAACATAAAGGCCGAGGAAGGAATATGATGGGTTTTAGTCAGTAAAAGTCTGACACCCTCCCGCTCCGCCCAGAGTGGGAGGAGTCATTTGATGATTTCCCATCCGAAAAAGAAAGTCAGTATAAGCGTGATGTTATCTGAGTTAAAAATCAAATAATATTTTAATTAAGTATCAATCCAGTTTGGTTACAAGAAGAGGATGCCCGAGAAACGATCAACAAAAGAGATCACGGAACGTTATGTCCCCCTGTAACCCTTTTGTGAAAATAACGGGAGGGGACACTAGAAGGACATAATACTGATCTTATTAGTCCTCTAAAAAGGCAAGTTTTATAGCAGATATACACGAGAATGTATGAATAAATTCTTCATAATAATACAAGTGCTATCGGACACTTTAGTAAGCCAACCATTATGTATTTCAAACTAAGTAACGACTTTTTTGTATGGGTGAAAAATCACGTCTCTATGGTAAAAGTCTAATGTAACGTACTCAAAACGGAGGTATTAACCTCCCATCTCCACCTTCCTTTTTACCTTAAAAAACATCTATGTATGAATCTGCTAAAGTGGCCGTTCTAGGCCTACAGCTCTTAAAACTGTGTAGGAAAACATCTTGAACAACCGGATGATATAGCAAAACAAATAAACCAAATATTAAACAGACTTATTTGTTTTCTCAATAAACACAACAGTTAGATTGCATCTGTGCTGATGTATTGACAAGGTATGGTTTGTTGTAAGCTTGGAAGTAGGGCTTCTGTAGCTTCAAAACGGCACCGTCGTAGAATATGCACTTCGCAAAATGTGCACTGGAAAAAATCGTGCACTTCGCAGTTGGTGCATTTCTCACAAAGGGTACTTCGCAAAATGAGCACATCCTTGTGCCATTGTGCTCCTTTACTGCTTGATTTTAAGAAGTGCCCGTTATGAGAAGTGCATCAATTGCGAAGTGCAAATTCTACAAAGGAGCCCTATTCCCGAGTGCGTTTGTGTGTCTAGCTAAGTCGTGGGTAGAAGCTAGAGGTTAATAAAATGTCTAGTCATAGTTTGAATGCCAAATGAAACCTGTACTTATTTAGAAGTCGAGATGATATATCTTTATTTTGTCCTACATCTGAGATGAAAACAAACAAAACTGCTTTGACCGGCACTAACGGTTTCTCACTTGGTTATAATGCTGGTCATTTAGTATGGCCATTCTATTCCGACGACTACTATTATTTATCGATTAGGATTTAGATCGCCTTGCTTGCTATAGCGTATGAATCTCTATCGCGTTGTTAGTCCAGTTATGATCTTTGTTAAATCTGGGACTTGGTAATAGGTAAAATTTTACGTTTGTAATTGTCCATTCAAAGTTCGAGTGAATCAGTTTCTTTGAGGCAGGTATAGTATTGGAATGGGCTGCGGGACTGTTCGAAAGAGATATCGTGGCCCCGGAACATAAAGGGCGAGGAAGGAATATGGATAGGTTCTAGTCAGTAAAAGTCTGACACTCCCTCCCGCTCCAACCAGGGTGGGAGAAGTTATTTGGTGACTTCCCATCTGAAAAAAGGTGTAGTATGGGAATATCCTTCAAAATCCCTTCGATTTTTCATACATGAAGCATCTATGAAAAATTCGTTTAGGTACTCGCAACATAAATGAAACAAACAGGCATTTCAAAGGTAATGTGTTAGGTAGTGTGTTCTGCTTTAATTACCTCGCGGGTCTATTAAAATTTCAATAGAGTAGCAGGCATTCTTTTTCTTTCATTTTGTCTATGTTACTAATTCCCCACTTTGTCTATCCGTCTGGTTAGTGTCTCCCTTGATGTCTCTTATCGGGCTAATTACTTAATTAATTTGCTAGTCCATAAATTAATCGTTTTCCTTTAGATTGTTTGTAAACTTGACATAATTTCTAAGTTCATGATGTTATCATTTCAGCGGTGAAAAGGTCGATTTGTTGGAATTGTTAGTTAACCGAATGACTCGTGTTAAAATAGTGGCAAATCCGTATATACCTCTACTTACTAATAATATCGTCATCTACCTAGCGAAGATTTGCTAGTATATTTCGCGGGATATTAAACCAGGGGATCTAAAATGGCCGCTTTAGCAGAATCGTAAATGAATCACGTTAAAAAATTTAAATTCTTAAAATGGTCTTTAGGCTAATGGTTACAAAGACCATTTTAAGAATTTAATTTTTTAGACCCCCAGTACTTTACACGTGGTAGAACTCCAGATATCGACGCACGAACGGCTAAAAAAATCAGCTGTTCGTTCATTTTACGTACTTATTGCAATTTTGTTTTTTGTTAATTGTCCATGTTTAATTTCTCTTTCTGAATGACGTACTGAATATGTGGTAACCATTTGTGTGTCGATATCCGTCCAAACTGTATTAATGACTAGACTATGTACATAAGCTATTTTTGTCAAATACGGGAATTAAAATCTTGACAAATCATAAAATCAATTTAGTTATGTAGAAATACACGAAATACGCCGTTAGTCTTCAAGGACATATCCAACTGTCATGTCGGTTGTTGTTTTTTACTGTTTTATTAGGGTGGACCCTAATAAAAAGATCTAATTGAAAAGACATACATTACCAACCCGTGCCCACATTATTATGTATTTATCTCTGTATAGGCGTATTATAATCACAACCGGTTTTTATTATTAGTACATTATAAGGGTGGTTTTGCACTGCTCTGATCCGGTATCCGGTAATTATCGTTCGAACTCCACAGTATCAATATGTCTGTCCGATGACTTACCAGAAAAACTCATTTTGCCGGACCGAAGTGGCTGGCGTACGAAGTCAAATCTCCTTTTGTGAAATTTGCATCTGGTTATAGGATAGACCAACTCGTTATATGACTTCTAATATGGGCTTAATTGAGACGCTGCCGGGGTAGTGTCACAAGAGCTCTGTATTTCCCTCATTGTTGAGCGTCAACAGCTGCGTCAGGTTATCTCTTAGTTAAACGGTAGACTTGGCCTTATCATATCAGGAGCAGTGCTGCGGTGGACTAAAGCCAGCTCCATACATACCCCTAAGACTCCGGTTTTCTTATGTTTTTATTATCACTTTGGATATGTTTCGCAGACAGCCGGTCTATATTACCAGCTTAATACTCCTTCGGTTCTGTTTAGCCAAACTCAAACAGTATCCAACATCATGGGATGTTGGCTACCGGATTAAACCAGTGTACAACCAGCCTAAAACAAGCTTTAGCCAAATCTCCATAATAAAAGCTTACATGACAAGAAATCAGGTTTTGCTTACGGTCACTAGACCAAGGCTAAAGAAAACGGTCTATATGCAAATTATATTGTGCTCACATGATAATAAGTTTCTTTTGATATACATATGAATGCAAATTGTAGTTTTTTGTGCGGACACATCTGCGTATTTGCTGTAGTATTTTTTTATTCGTTTAATGGAGATATGTGTGTTTTTTTCTTTTTATTCATTCGATTTTGTAGCTTCTTTTTTTTAAAGTTGTCAGTTACTGTTATGTATGTATGTGGTATTGAGGAGCGATTTTGTAAGATATTGTTGCAAACACCAGCCCTAGATTTAGTTTTGTTACTTAAAATGGGTTGTTGATCCTTCTGAGTTTAGAAAACAGGCAATAAATGTTAAGTAAGACTTGCTATACGCTTGTTCAGGTACACGTGCTTAAAAATGGCAGATAAATCAAATTATAGCATTTATTTCAAGTAGGCCAGTTACAAGCACTTTTTAGACAACAACAAAATTAAGCTATAGGTAGTCCCAGTCACACGGCATACCTAATAACATAATAACAATTTGCACTTTGATTCATTTGATCAATTTGAATCGAATGCACCTATCTAGACCAGTGTTCAGCACGCCTTAGGTTCCATCTGCGACAGTTTTTGGAACTGTAAGTTAAATGGCTGTGTATGGTCCTAATTAGTTACGTTTTCGTTTCAGGAGACCGAACGTCGGGTAGACGACGATGAGGACCGAAGCAACCCGCAGTACATCCCCAAGAGGGGAACCTTCTATGAGCACGACGACCGAACTGCGGCCAGGTAACTATGACCTTTATAAGACACTTATTCGCTTGTCTATAGAGGCTTTACCTGGGATTTTTGATGTGAAACATTTATTGGCGAGCAAGTGGGCTATGCTCGGAGTCTCCTCCGTGATCGAACCAGAAATGAAGACATCCGCAAGAGAACCAAGGTTACCGACGTAGCCCAAGGAATTTCCAAACCTAAATGGCAGTATGCAGGGCACATTACTTGCAGACCGGATGGTGGACGGTGAACCGATGACCTGGTGAAGGTTGGGTGTAAGAACGACTCGTATACCGTGACGCAAACGGTATGAATGGTATGATGCTCTCTTTTGGTGTCATACTCTCTCTACCACCGCTCAGAGCTCCCTTATCGATGTTCCAAATCAGCCAAGTGTCCCGTGATGGCCCCATTTTTTGCAAAACTGTATAAGATTGAGAAACACGGTTTTGCGATGTGGACCTTACTTTTTTTAAACATGAAATATTTTAAAACAAATTATTCCAAATATGAGGTGTTAGTATTGGTGAAGATTCAGCGTAAAATCTTTCTGCTTTATGATATATCGCATCGAAAAAACAATATTGATAAATTAATAACTTCAGTGGCTTCGCGTGCGTGAAAATCACGCTAAACGGGGAAAATCATACCAAAATCCGTTTACTAATAATTTTATAGATTCTTAACGTCAAGAACTTTTGCTGTTACTTTTTAATTAGCAGCGAATATTTATACTTAAGAGGCCTGCGGAGCATGCGTAGTTCATACAAACGTAATATCAAAATAATTTGTAAATCAAACATATTCTTAAGGTAGTGTGTATTTATTTTGATTGGATTACAGAATATCTAGGTTCCCAAATGTATATTTTGATTGGACACTGATTTAAACAAGAGTTATGAGAAAAACAAGTTTTCTATAGAAATTTTAAATTCCTCATATCTCGTCTTTATATCATTGTCCTGAAGCATATGTTTGATTTATAAATTATCTTGGTATTACGTTTGTATGAACTACGCATGCTCTGCCGGCCCCTTAAGATTTATTGCGCTGCGTTTTAATCAAATAGGTTATCATCACTGGGTTGAAAGCACGTTAAGCTGTTGGTCCCGGCTGTCATTTGTACATCTTTGACAGTCGTAACAGGTAGCCAGTGGCTCAAAAAGTCTGACAACCAATCTTACCACGTGGTATCTTATTACCCATACTAACTGGGTTGTGGAGGTCAGATAGGCAGTCGCTCCATGTAAAATACTGGTATTCTTTTTTTTTTTTTTTTAATCTTCTTTATTTAAGGGATTTTTGTTCACAATTGCGACGATGTCAATCCCATCGTACCTTTACAAGTATTAACTTACGTCCTAAAATACTGGTATTCAGATCCGGTTAAATTGGAAGGCGACCCCAACATAGTTGGAAAAAGGCTAGGCAGATGATGATTGGGTTGAACAAAGACCATAGTTCCCACTGCTGGGCAAAAGCCTCCCGCCTTGGGGCTCAGTTTTTCATGATGCATTGTAATCATCTCGCCATTTTCGCTTGGGCATTCCACGTCGTCGAGTTTTCTCCTTTAGCACCCATTCTGATGTTAGTTTGACTGTCTATATTTTTTCTAGGCCTACTTCAACTTGGCAGCTTTCTCACCCACATAACATCACGCCTGTGATCCCGGAAGTGTTAGGCAGAGGTGTATGTAATAGTGCACCCACATATCGACAGTTATGTTTAAGTTCCATGTTATATAGGGGGCCAGTCTTTTTGTCATCAACCGGGCACAGGTCTACACTCCATGGCTGCCACTGAGAAATTCGTGATGGAATCCAATAACACTTTTCCCGGGTCTGGTCGGGTCTTTTCGTTATGACATCTCTCTATCTTGTGCGATATCTGGCCATGTTCGCTCCGCAAACGGTCTACCTAGACGATAATACAGAGGTTTCGAAGATAAAACGGGGGGGGGGGGGGGGGGGGGGGCAGCAGTGGGACACACGACAGGCTAAGGAAAAAAAAATGACATCTCGCAGGTCAACTTATGAGACTGGCTTCTGCTTTACCGTACTATCCTTTGGGTGCCTTGAATGTAAGGCAGGGGCAAAAAACTTGGCACCCCTTGTGTGATACGAGCCTCGACTTTGGGCATCGCTTAGGAGGGCAGCGAGCAGAAATCTGAGTGGCCAGTCAATCATAAAAACTAAAGTATTTAGGCAAACGCTCCACATGCATTACATAACTGCGAACAGCGCGTGCGCATTTATAATTACAATCAGTGGAGCGGTAATGACCGAACTGCTCAGTGAAGCGGCAATAGAAAGCTGCGAATATATACGCAATTTATACTCAAACTCTTCGAGGAGCTCGTGGCTAAATAATAACAGCCGCTCAGGCCAATCTTTAGGTTAAGGGGCTACCTCACGCCAACGACCTTGAGCGAGTGGGAGAAGTTTAGCAATAGCGTATACCCGTGCGTGAGAGTGGTCAGCGATACACTGCCGCCCGTCGCCCCGAGGAGCCCCGCACCAAGATTAAAAACAAAAACAACCCACCTTGATTTATCACACACAATACGGATAAAAGCCGTATACTAATATAAAGGGCATTAAATTGTCTTTGAGATGATCTAAGTTTCATGCAAATACGCCAGATAGTTTTTGCGTGATGATCGTTTTTTTGCCGCGTTAGACATTACTTCACAAATTAATTACACTAAGTTATAAAAATATTTCTTGACATTTTCACATATCAAATTATGAAAGAAATGGTCTAGTATAACATATATTTTTTTCAAAGAAATTAGACTAGAAGTTAAGACGTGATGATCAATTTAAAATCACTAAAAGTCATGTGTCTGCGCCTTAAGCCGTGCTTAGCTAGGTTGATCTGTTGATGGGTGACTCTTACATACTTACTGAGTTTCCTCCGTGCCTCAGAAAGTACGTTAAGTCGTTGGTCCCGGCTGTCACGTGTAGATCTTTGACAGTCGTTACAGGTAGTCAGTGGCCCAAAAAGTCTGACAACCCGTCTTATCAAGTGGTGTGGTATTACCCAGTTACTGACTGGGTTATGTAGGTCAGATAGGCAGTCGCTCCATGTAAAATACTATTCAGATCCGGTTAAACTGGAAGATGAACAATACTGACTGTGCCATTTTTCAAAGAGAATCCGGTAGGAATCGAGTTGGATGAGACCTTCGCCACTGCTGCCCAGTCCAATTTGAGTTGGGCAGTCTTTTGACCTATACTAGGCCAACATGAACATAGCCTTTAAGATTTTTACCCAACCCACTGTATACTAAAGAGGAAATATTAATTTTTGTATGTAACGAATAAACTGACTAACGAATGGCGCAGCGGTAGTGAGGTTGCCTTACGTTCTTAGGGTCCCGGGTTCGAATCCCGGTAGGAGCAAATGATTGTGTGATGAGCATGGACATTTGTTTCCGAGTCATGGATGTTTATAATGTATAATAAGTAGGTATGTATTTACAAACAAAAAGTATATTTGTAGTATATCAACTGTCTGATGACCACGACACAAGCCTTGCTTAGTGTGGCACTAAATGGCGCTGTGTGTAATGTCCAGCCATATTTATTTACTAAACTTAAAACTACTGGACCGATTTGGAAAATTCTTTCAGTAATCGATAGCTACAATATCGGCGAGTAACATAGGCTTATATTTTCCCTCTCATAGAGAGGAGGCCTGTGTCACATCAGTGGGAACGTTAATTGGCTGATGATGATGATGATGATGATGATGAGGATGATGATGACTCCCATGAGAACGGAAACTACGCGGGTGAAACTACGTGACGTCCCCTAGTCTTATCTAAAACACATTTTTCTCTTCCAGTGGTGAAGAATCAAGCAACGCAACCTCGGAGAACGCCGCCTCAGAAAAGAAGGAGGGCACAGGTGAGCCGCCTGCAGAGCGCCGTCGCCCGCCGCGCAAGTCCGAGATCGTGAACAAGTGGTCGCACGACAAATACAATGAGAACGAACAGGTTAGAGACATACAACTGTGTATACAGACTCTCCGCCAAGCATTATGTGCATCAAACTAAGTAGCTATACGCAAAAAGTATTACTGGGAAACGACTTTTTTTTTGGGGTTGGAATCACGGTTTGCTTGTAGGAATCAATAGGATATATCCTGTGTCCATTCATTGATACTTGATCACATGTGGCTTAAATAAATCGTGTAAAACACCTCACAACGAAGCCGAAAAGCACTTGTTCTCTCCGTCTTTGCGACCCTTTTTTTGTTCTACACCATACCTTCTAGTTACGGAGATATTGGGGGTCAAAGTTCCAACTTTTTGACATGTTTTTTTTTTAATACAAAATTTTAATTTAAAATTTTGAGTGCGTTACATTGAGTTTTACCTCTAAACATGATTTTTCACCCAAAAAAAAGTCGTTTTCCAGCAATAATTTTTGCGTAAAGTTACTTAGTTTGATGTACAGAATGCTTGGTTGACGGCTTCGTGATGAGGTGGTTTACACCCTGTATAGCTGAAGAAATGTAAGTGTAGAATTAAACATTTTATGACATGAAAGATGTCTTGAATATATTATGTTGTTTTAGTTGCCGAAATCTCGCGACGAGTTGGTAGCGATCTACGGGTATGATATCAGGAACGAGGACGCGCCTCCACACGCGAGACGCAACCGAAGATACGGGTGAATATACACTTTTATTGTAGTGAAAGTAGTGTTTCAAAACATATTAAGGTTGACTCTGACCGACTTTGACCTTGAAAATTCGTTCCTCGACCTTTATGAACTTGGAGGGTTGTATTGATAATTCTGATGCTTGTAATTCTGTAACTACATAATATATGTCATAGTCGCGAACGATATTTTCATCAACATACAACTTAGCACTGGCCGGCAAATTGCAAAAAACGTTAGAAAATTGAATTTCGCGGGCTACCCTTTTTTTATTTTTTAGGATGGGAAATCATCAAAGAGCGGGAGGGAGTGTCAGACTTTTACTGACTAAAATATCCATGTTCCTTCCTCGCCCTTTACGTTCCGGGGCCGCGGTATCTCTTTCGAACAGTCCCGCCCAACCCTACCCTGACGCTTTAACCTTAAGGTTGAAGCGTAAGGTAGTCCGCCAAATTCAAATTGGGATGCACACTGGAACTAATGGCGCTAGCATAGCTGGTTCCAAGCATCGTCATTGGTTGAAAATCAAGGAACGTCATTTCATATTTCAAAATACCTTGACCTCATTGGTCAGATTGAGATTGATTGTAGATGGCGCCACCATAGCTGTATGGTGGCGCCATCTACAATTAGCTTTTAATGGTCTTCCCCATTGTGTTGCAATGTGCAGTTCATTGTCAGGTATGTTGACGAAAGTAAAATTTGCTACCCAAAGAAATAGGGCTTTACTGAGTTATAATCATTAAAATCATCAATATAGTCCTCCGAGTTCATTTAATCCTACTGAATGACTATTTCATAGAAAAATCATTCAATGATGGCTATATCGCGGCTACCTTAGCGATTTCTTCTTAAGAAAAAGTGGTAAGTACCAAGATATTACCACAACTTTAAAATCATCTCAGGACTGTAAATTTAAGTTCAGGTTAAAGGTGCGGTCCAACTGACTACAGCCCGGCTAGCATGGGCAGGGGATAAAAATTTTATCCACCGGTTTTACCACTGACAAGGGACAAAATTCAAACAAAAGTTGAAATAACCGGTGGATAAAATTTTTATCCCCTGCCCATGCTAGCCGGGCAGATACTGAAATATCTGTCAAAGTCCGTTTTGACTGCATATTACAGGAAATTACAAAAACACACAGTTTAATAAGGTTTTTTTTTCTATTCAATGTTATTTTTTCGTTCAGAATATTGTTATATCTGTGAAGACTTTAGTTATGAATGATTTAAAGAAATTACATTGTGTAAAATTTTCTACCATGCATTTCAATATGGAGGTTCCGACAGTCTTGGCGGTTAGTGGAAACTAATGTCTCAGCATGCTGTGTTTTATTATTATTTTATTGTTTAGGATGTATGTGTAATTTATATTATTTGTATATCGTACATAATTGCAATGGCAATTAATGGTAATTGATAACTGTAGTTATGAGTTGCTTTCTACCTAACTATTTACTGAAGATTCATGAAATCTTATCATCTACCATTCTTTGTTATTTTTATGCATTGTTCGAAAGCTTGTTGCATGATCCGAGACATCTGACATCTTTGTACCTATATAAAGGGTGTAAAACACCTCTTTACGAAGCCGAAAGACACTTGTTCTCCCCATCATTGCGATCATTTTTTTGAACCGGAACCATACCATACCGGAACCTTCTAGTTACGGAGATATGGGGGGTCAAAGTTACAACTTTTTGAAAAGTTTTTTTTTAAATACTTTACGTTTTTTTTGTAAGATTTTAACTTTTAACACTCCCAGGACCCCCGTACTATTCAATCCATTCATCAGCACAATGTTTTAAGTGCGTTACATTGAGTTCTACCACAAAACATGATTTATAACCTCAACAAAAAAGTTGTTTCCCAGCAATATTTTTTGCGTAAAGTAACTTAGTTTGATGTACAGAATGCTTGGTTAACGACTTTGTGATGAGGTGGTTTACACCCTGTATACGTACCTACTTATCTATATATTCTGTGAGGAAAATATGTTTTCATATCATCTTCCAAAACTTCTGCCCTAGGTAAGAAAGTGGTTCAGTTTGTTACTCCAGTACTTGAAAATGAACGAACTTGCTTCAGTATGTCGTCAAAACTTTTTTTCTATTCACGCGACAAGCTTTTATAAAAACGATATTTTTCGTTTTTATTTTGTTATGTTGTTTTTTTTTGTACCTAACATTTACCTGTGAGCATACGTTGTAAGCTGTGAGGTTTCCAATATTGATCTCAATCTCAATGGTTTCCAAGTGTTATGTTCATTGTAGTTTGTTCAAATGTTTATGCTTTTTTATATTTAACTTACACCGTTTCATTTATTTCTCCACCGGTTTATATAAGAACGAGTGTGTAACTCCTGTCCGGTTTTCAAGACTAGAAGCCGGTCTACAACTAAATTTAATTAAAGGACCCCGTGTTCGACACCTACGCTTAACTGGAAAAATATTTAACATCTTCGTCGGCTCAGGGATCCGGGACTCTTCGAGTCCCTGGCGCCCATTTAGAAATAATTCTTTTTCATCAAACTGGAAGGTTGTACGAGTACCTTGATATTTTAAAAGAACCAATTTTATAATTTAAACTTTAAAAAAAAAGGGAACAGTACTGGCAGTAACCCCCCACAACCATAGTTTTACCGACTGAAGTTTGTGCTGGCTGGCATTAACCTATTTTATATTTACCTTTTTTATATTAGCCTTAATTAATTGTAAGTTATAGTTTTATGGTTATAGTTATTAAAACATTATACTAAATTTATTTGGAACAGTTTGTTGTTTCCTTGCTTTCCAATACCAACCCACCTTGCATCTGGGCTTTTGTTCCTTGGTCACTGAAGGGACAAAATCTCAAATGTAACAATTTACTCGCAAGGTTTATTATCTGGTTTTATGTAGATTTTTATAAAAGCTTCTTTCTAAAAATGATTTTTAATTAATAATTTTATTCTCATTTCCTGCCATCTGCTACCAAAACGGTTCTCCGTACCAAATAACTAAATCGCTCCTCTATATCTCTCTTTCCACCCACAGTCGCGGTCCCAACAAGTACACTCGAACTTGGGAAGACGAGGAGGCTTACAGAAGGCAGTCAGCAGCCCAGCAGCTGCCGAGGAAGCCTCCCACTGCTGAAGATTTCCCTGAGCTTGGAGCTGATACTAGGAGACATGGG